>OY728134.1:909892995-911232638 GCA_963277665.1 Viscum album
TATAATGGTGAAATAATTTTTATTGAATTATAAAATAATCATATACATTAATATGATATCATATATGATCTTTTAACATTGCTTTGTTAATAATATCTTAGAATTATTGTCGTTTCGGGTGTTAACTTACTCGTTTTATTTTATATGTTTTGTTACATAAGTCGGGTTTGTTATGGATAGGTTGTATATTATTCATATAAAGAATTATATCAAGTCATTAAATATTATTTTTAATCATAAATTGAGAATTAGACTTGTATGGATATGATGGGGAATAAATCTCATCGCGTTCGTGGAGATGATAGTGCGTACGTACGCACGAGCGATAATATCATTATTTTGATTTTAAAATCATAGATAATTGGATGTTATATCATATATACAGAATAATTATCATGTTATAATTATTATTTACATGAATTACACATCATTATTATAACCATAAAAATAATTATGTATTGAATAACAATTACACCACGACGTGGAGGCGGTATGCCATACGTACGCACGTATGGTGACATGTCATTCAAAGGATGGATAAAATACTAAATATGGTTGTACCATATTTATAATAACATCATAGTATATAAAAGATAGTGGAGTTATTATTTTAGAATTTAAATAACAAAGAAAAAAGAAATTGATGAAGAAAGGAACCTGAAAGAGGGTTGTGAAAACATTACATCTTCTTCGGGTTCTTTCTTTTGATTTGATCAAAAGGGCTATTTAGGTTTTCTTTATGATCAAACTAACGGCTCTAAGTTGAATTGATGGAAGTAGAGAGAAACTTTGGGTAGGTTTGGGTGGAGCTAAAAGGATTTGAAGTTGTAAATTAGAGAGAAGGGGGAGTACGCTTTTTTAAGAGGGGTGAGGGGCACCTTTGGAAAATCTAGAAATATTATTTTATAATAAATTCATATTCGGTTTTTAATGGCTCCAAAGTGTATTATTTAAATTTTGAGGTGGGTATGGGTCTAAATATTTTCAACCACTATATTTTAGACAGGTTTGGGTCACTATATTAACCTTATCATTTATATTTAACTCTTTGTTAAATAGTTTGACATTTACCATGTCTCTTTGTATTTTTGTATTATATAGTTAATAAACTTATTATATATCTCCAAGAGACACCAAAGTGGTCCATTAATTATACACCTATCATTATATAAGTCGTTTGGACTATCCGTAGATTTTTAGGAATATAATATCAATTAATAATATAATATTCTTTTTTAAAACTTTTTTTTGTCAATTTTGACCCTATTGGGTAATTTGTTTTTGATAATTTCATAACAGCATTATTACTTCAAAATGAATTTATATAACCAATCCTAATATGTCATATTAACCTAAAAAATTAGTGTAATTGATAAAATGTCTCAAATTAAATTTATTTTGTTATTTATGATATCAATTATTTTGATATTTCATTAATTAGGTAATTACTGCATCACTATTGTGTCAGAAATAAATTAAATTATTTAATGTCTAAAAATTATAAATAAAATACAATTATGTAGGAAATTGTTTTTTATTTCTTATTAATATTTATAATCTAATTTATTATATTTATAACCCTATATTAAAAAAATTTAGTTATTAAACCTTGATTTTATCTCTTTTAACTCTTCTTTGAATTAAATAATAATAAATGTCCTAATCTAATTCAAGTGGACCTGAATGATAATATATTATTCCTAATGTTGTTTTTGGTCGATATAAACTTGTCCAATAGAATTAAGACATGTGTTAGGGTAATATTAATAACATTTTTACCCTTAATTACACTATTTACTTTTAACAGTGGTAAATAAAAGTAAAACGTTACTATTCAACAAAAATTATTTTCATCTCATTGAACCACATTTTACTCCTTGATAATAACCGCGTCTCTCGGATTTTTGAAATTCCACTCATAGAAGTTGTAAAATTTAGTTTTATGTGAATTTCCAATTTCTCTTTTGAGGTGGGTAAAAGACGGTGAAAAGTTCAATAACATTATTATATATCTAAAATTACTCTAAACTAACTCCAATGAATTTCATTGAACTTATATAGGTATTATGTATCTATTTTTACCTTAATTAAATTTAAATAAAATAAATAATTATTTAAATAAAAATTTGGTTTTAAACTATAACTCAGTGTTTTTTTTCACTATTCATAAAATATTGAATGCTTTCAGAAAAATACCAAAAATTCACCCTAAGATAATTTTGATATTCCAAATCCAAAAATGAAGTCCATTTTGAATGATAAAATTTATAAAATATCAATAAGTGGGTATTACTATTCATAATGGCTACTTTGATTGGTTGTGGTGTGTGTTAGAACTCGATGTTGCGTACAACACACACTACTGTATTATTCAAAGAGAAGCATACTGTGGATGTTTGGGGTGTTACACTTAGTGCCCACTCTGCCTCCTTGGGTGCACACCTAGCACCCACTCTACATACCATGAGGAGATTATACACAACCCCCATGTGTCTCTTGCGGTCTCACCTGGCTAGCTTCCCCATAGGTGCGGTCGACCCCTATGGTCCCACATGAGCCTCGGGTTGAGGCCGGCTAGCTAGTGGGCCGACCGTAATTTTTTAAAAGTATGGATTATAAAAATACATAGTAGAAAACTAATTATTTCTTTCAATGAATTGGACACCATATAATTCAAAACCACCTCCACACCCTCTTCTTCACATTTTCTTTTACTTCTTCCAATGAACACTTATGATTAGTGAATCAATAATCTGAATTACATTAACTATTTCACATAGGAGAGTCTCATTATTCATGTTGATGATAATTTACATCAATTGTCACTAATTTAAAATACATACAATCTCCATACACAGAGTGGTCCCAACAATCTCCTCTGTGTTTTTTTTTCAATACTTAAATGTTCTCTAAAATGAGCTTGTCAATGTGAAAATGAGAGTTTTCTATCATCTCTCTCCCTTTCAATTTTCAACATTAATTTCACTTTCAATCCCCCTTACTGACAAGAAATACAATGTTTATGGAAGAGAGGGTATCAGTTCATACTTAAGAATTTGGGCCATCAATAATTTCACTCGAAGTGTACTGGAGCAATGATCAATGTCTAAAATAAGAGGATCTGATCTAGAAAATGTAGTTGTCCATTATCCCCTAATCGTGATACCTCATTGCGATGATAACTCATGTACTTGGCTTCATGGGCCTTTCCAATTTTATTATTTCACTGATTGATTTAGTTACTCACCCTTTATATATATATTTTTATTTTGAGTAACCAAGGATGAGAGATTAAAAAATTACATATCTTTTTTAATGACATGTTATTTATACAATCTATAGAGTAATTGAATTTGATACCAACTACAGCTGATACTTAATTGAAATAATAACTTTGGTAGCTTCATTATGAATATACCCCTCAAGGTAACACTTCTCAGGTTCCCCCCTGAGTGCTTGCTTCTCCTTTAATTCCCTATAATATTAGTATAATACACAAAGTGTTAAGGAAATAAGGTGGATCCTCCTTTCTTTTTGAATATGATCTTGATGGATGAGATGATTTTCACAACCAAGATTCTCTATTTTATCCACTCCTCACAATTGAACATTTGATCATCAATTATGAAGTTGGTTGTGTCGGTCTTAATATTTCTTCCATAACTTTGTGTGTGAGTCTTCTTTTTTCAAGATCTTTCAAATTACTAGAATCTCATAGTGAAACTTTCATCTTCTCAAGGAATTCTTCTTGGGTACGAGTAAATGAACTGAAAATCTTAATAACGTGACCAGCCTTGTTTCACCTCTCACACAAGACTTCTCTATCTTCATGTGGAATATTCTTATTTCCTATTGTACTAGCCTTATAATGTGGATTTCAAATTTTCCTCATTCTTTCCAAATATTCTGGCCTAACCACCAATACATAATTAGGGGTTGAGGCATCAATATAGGACCTTCTACATGGAATCTTTTGAATGTTATCCTTATTAGTAGTTTTCACAAGTGAAGAAACATTTTTTACATTGGTTATTGTTTATTTTTTAGGTCGGTTAATGGATGACATTATTACAGGAGACATTATAAATATTTTTTTATGTCGGTTATTTTAAAACCAACAAAAAATAAATCCGAATTATTTTCCATGTCGATTTCTAAAAAACTGATGTGGAAAATTCTTGAATGTTGTGATTTATTATGTCAGTTTTTAAATAACCGATGTGATATAGTGTTTATTATGTAGATATTAAATAAATGATGTAATAAATCACCACTCTAAAGCATTTTCCATGTTGTTTTTTAGGAACTGATGTGGAAAACATATTTATAACTTCATTTATTTTTCATAACCGACATTATAAACCAGTATACGATGCATTTTTTCAGGCCGATTAAAAAATAACTTATGTGAAAACATATATACTATGTAATTTATTTAATAACTGATGTAAAAAACCCTTCCCATGAATTTATTAGGTATTTTATAAAATAATCCATGTAAAAACCAATTGTTTTTAATAAACCGTTCAACCATTACTACAATATGCTAAAGAAGACCTGAAACAAGTAGAAAATAGACCAAAAACAGACCAAAACTAGACAACCCCCATGGATAACCCCTTTACCCCCCTAGAAAGCCTCCCACTCCCATGAACACCCCCACCCTTGGAACTCCCTCCCATCACCAATGGACAGACCCCCACCCCCTAGACACCACCTCACCCCACTGGACAGCCCCACCCCATAGATACCCCCATATAGCCCCTCCACCCCATGGACAGCCTCCCACCCACTAGACACCCCCACCCCCTGGACCTCCCCCCAACACCCCTAACAGCCCCCACCCCCGAGACCCCACCCACCCCACTAGACAACACCACCCCTGGACACCCCTTGACAACCCCCACCCCCTCGAACTCCCCCCACCCCATGGACATACCCTATCCCCTAGACACCACCCCACCCCACTAGACAACCCCACCACCTGGACACCCTCAGAGAGCCCCTCCACCTCCCTGAACAACCTCCCACCCCCTGGACACCCCACTCCCTAGAAACCACCCCACCCAACTGGACAGCCCCACCCCTGGACTATCCCACCCACAGAAACCACCCCACCACACTGGACAACCCGACCTCTTGGACTCCCCCATATATCCTCTCCACCCCTGGATATCCTACCACAACTATACACCCCAACCCCGGGGCCTCCCTCCCTCCCCCGGACACCCCAAACCCCTATACACCACCCAACCCCACTGGACAACCCCACCCCCTAGACACCCTTGGACATCACCTCCACAACATGGACTACCTCCCACCACCTAGACACCCCCACACCCTAGACTTCTCTCCCATCCCCTAGACAACCTCCCTAGACACCACCCCACACCACTAGACATCCCCACCCCCTTGAGACCCCTAGACAGCCCCCACCCCTGGACCTCCCACACACCCCCTGGACATCCCCCACCCACAAGACACCACCCCACCCTACTGGAAACTCTCGTACAACCCCTCCACCCCCTGGATGGCCTCCCATCCCCAGGAAATCCTCCACCCCCTTGGATAGCCCCCCCACCCGCTAGACACCCTCCCACCACAGGACACCCCTAGATAGTCCCTTCACCCCTAGACGTCCCCCACCCCTAGAAACCACCCCACCCCACTGGAAAGCCCCTTGGACACCCCTACTCCCATGAAACCATTACAACGCTCTGATAATGTATAAAACCGAAAGAAACTTGACCCAAAGTAGACCAAAATTAGACCAGAATCCATACAAGAAAAACATCATAAATAGGCTAAAATAAGAAGAACAAGATAAAAATTAAACATCCACATATATAACATTCAAAACAATCATTTTAAACTAAAAAAACCTACATCCAGCCAAAAAAACTACCAAATACACAATTATAATTACAATATTCAAAATTACATTTTACAGTACAAACAAACTAAAATCCAATCAAACCTGTAAAACAATTTTACCATTCCACTTTTAAGTGTTTGAATTCACAAGAACTATAGCATTGAGGGTCATAATATAGTTAAATTTATAGTATTTAACTTGTATAATTAATAAATCAAAAGAAATATTATGGAAAATTTTGTAATGAAATCTTACCATGTCCAACTTCACAAATGTTCTAGTTGTAATTATTTCATACATAAATATTAACATATAATATCCACATTTGACGATGCCTTCTTCTTGTGATAATTATGTTTAAATGAGTGTCAATTAAAAATATCATTTTTATCTAATACATCAAAAAGTAAAAAAATTTAAATGGATATTTACCTTTACAGTTACCTATTTTATCTTGGAACTGTTTTTCATTGTGTTTTTTAAAAGAATACCCATCCCCTATTAGAAAATAATAAAAATGGGATGAATTTAAAATATATTATAATATAAAGAACTATTAAGAAACTAAAACATACTTTTCCAACATATTTTGAAAACTTCCTCACACATCGCCATGAATAGAGCATATCCAATAATGTTTTTTCTCCCTTGGACAAAAAACACCTAACAAACAATGATCACTGTAATAAAAGAAAATTTAAAGTTAGTGGGTTTTTATGTTAAAAAAATGAACACTTTTCTAGATATGTGTTTTATACCTCTCACAAAAAGGCATCATCTAACACTGCATGATTATATTCTGTTCAAATATTTCAGCAATATAACGTGTTATGTTTTCCTCTTCCAATGCATGTTCTTCAGGGGAAATTAAATGCGGGTCCTTGTATCCATATAAATATGTCTGCTAATTCTTATCACACATGTTATAAATATACCGAATACAAAATATTAATAAGTATACATTATTAATAAATATAACTTAGGGAAATGTGTTAAGACTTACATGGAAAAAATCTTCACAACGTTGATGCCAAACTTATCTCCAGTAAAAATCCCCTTGATATAAATTTTCACTATCCCCGCATATATTGAATTTCAAAAAACATGATCTTAAATTAGAAACTCATAATGATCCGCCAAAAAATATGAATATCATGACAATCTGTCAAGAAAACTAGAATCTGTATCTGATGTCATATCCATTTGTTTTTGTTGATGTCTATACATTATTTCTTTACACTTTAAGTACTCATATAAAAATAAATAGAAAAATATATTTGTTTTCAAATGTTAAAAAAACATAAATAATAAATAAAATAAATTTTATAACATATAAACCTCTATGGTAATGAGTTGAAGAAGTATGGATGGCCTAACATAAATGTGGCCAATACTATGTACAACTGTTGTCACCTCATCTATAGTTAATGGTAATCATGTTTATCTATCTATAATATAATTTACAGTGACCCTATGATGCTCTACATCTAACTATAGATGATGAACTGTATCTCTTTTACAATATACCAGCCCATATGAAACTATATGATTGTAAATATCATCAACATAAAACTCAAAATAAATAGGAAGTTTTGGTGGAGGAGTAGGATAAAAAATGGGGTCTGCAGGCTGAGGTGGGGGAGTGATAACTACTGGGGGAGGTGGTGGAGTGGGACCTGCAGTCGAAAATTGCCTTTGCATGTCTAAAAACATAGTCTGTACCGAAGCTCTATTATTTTCCTCCATATTTGCATTAAGATTGTGAAGTTTAGTCTCCAAGGATTCTTTTTTTGGAAAACGACCTCAATGTAAGAATTTGAAGATCATGGAAACACTTTTCTTACCGATACACCAGTCAGATATCCTCACATATGATCGGGGTGTTCGGGGTTTCCCAATGCTACCGAAAACATATCTTTCCAACCAACAACATTAAATACCCCCTATGATCTATTCTCCTCAAGGGATTCCTGTATTAAATAATTGACCATTTTTGTAATGATACAAATTATATAAGAAATACAATTTACATAAATAAATAAAATAAATATCTTACAATCCTCTCAGTTATGATTCTCGATTCTTTTGAAAGATATTTCCCCTTTTCACTCATCTGAGGTCTCTTACATTTTTCATGTCTAGATAGAGGGTATAGAGGGGAAACCTCTCTATAGCTTGAAGACTGAACTCTCAGTTTTTGTAATTTTTCCTACATGATTTTTTCTTCCAAAAAGGTATACCCCCCCCCCCCCCCCGAGATAAAATATGAGGGTATACATTTTTAGATTGGATCTCCTGATGAGATGTCCTTGTTTTCTATATATGAAGAATAATAAATAATTAACAAAAATTAATAAGATCATTTATATAATAAAGGTTATAAATTTCTCATTACCCTTACAAAAAATGAATCTTTTCCTCTACATTAAAAAAATTATCTCTATGTGTCTTCATCTATGAAAGGATATATATGACATGGATTGCCATGATTCCTATGAAAAAAATTGAAATCAGATGTGTGGGTTGATTTGAAATCCCTATATCCCCTAGAAGCCATTGATAAATATTTCCTCCTGACTCCTACAGTGTTAGGAATGTAAAATGTCAATTAATAATGGTGAGGCAAAATATATTATACCAGATACATTTAAAGATAAGTCAAACAATATCAATAGATCTTACGAAATGTTTATCCCACAACTCAGATATTATCTCTTTGTCTACACTTATCTAATCACCATAAAAATTATTACTTTGATTTTACTCTAAGCTGATAAAAACAATTTTAATATTTTGCATTTGGACCTCTAGGAATATCATTATCATCAAACTAAACAAGTATACTCTGGTCCTGGATAAGGGAAAGTGATAATTTTGGTAAATGTGTGCAGTGATGTTTACCAACGCTTGAACTCTTCTTTTTTCGTTATGAGATCACATGAGGAAGATTGGGGAACATCAAGAGGATCATGTCATTGTTCCTCAACAAAGGTATTATCATGATGCTCATATGAAAAATCATGTGGTTGATCAACTGATTGATATGTCATTATCATTCAAATCAAAAGAGAAAACATTTATTCACTAATATACAAATTCAAATATTACAATACTAATGTAAACAAAAAATGGAAAACTGAACTATGTTACGTAATAGTAAACATGTTAAATATTGTAATCATGTTAAATAATGGTAAAGATGGTAAACATGGTAATCATGGTATTGTAAATGTAATTCCTCAAAATTAAGAAATATATAATTTACATAAAGGTAAACTATGGAAAACTATGTTAAACTATGGTAAACTATAGTAAACATGGTAAACATGGTAAACATCGTAATGTAATTTCCATTCAAAAATATCAATAGATATATAAGTTACGTAATGGTTTACATGATATACTAAACTAAACAAAATTAAAATAAATAATAATTTCTACTTATTTGTTTTAATATGAGTTTTAATAACGAAATAAATTACAATATTTAACATTTTATGAAAATAATAAATGTAAAAAATAAATAAACATTTATTACCAGTAATATTAGGAATGTATAAATGGATTGTTTTCCCAAAGTCCTTCATCATGATCGTTCCTTATGGAACAAACCATGTATTCAACATGCTCATTATTATTTTCTACCGATCATTCCATAGATGTAGGGATATCACATAAATCAATATATTCATCATGTTTATCCTCACCAACATATTAATTTTTCCATTGTAAACTAAGATCCCACTACATTTCTGATTGATCAACTACATAGAAAATTTGTTTTTCTTGTGATTCCATTATAAAAGAATCTGTTGTGTCATCCAATCTATTCAGATTAACAACTGTCATTCCAAATTCATTGTGTATGACACTGTTGTTACCGATAATCCATTTTCACTTAAAAATAGGAACATTAATAATAAAATAATCATCCGCCTGTATTTCTTCATTGAATCCATAATATTCCCTTGATGCAGAAATGGGTTTTTTTCTTTTGAACTTGTAAAATTCATTGCTTATGAAAACCCCTATACACCACTATTCTGAACTGCACTTCTATTGTCCTGAGCTTTTGTATGAAATGTATAGCCATTAATGTCATACCTGGACCATGTTATCACATTTAAACATGGACCACCCACTAACCATCAGAATGTCTCTGATATATCTAATCTACAAAGCAAGGTATTTTTAAACCATGATTTTTTTTATTCTCATTCAAAATCCACATTTCTTTCTTATTTTGATGACATTGTTTCAACTCATTAATATTCAATGTGATATATGGTTGTGCATCAACTATGTTATTCAAGATGTATAATTATACCTTCTTCATCTATTCAACAGACATGGATTTGATTTTCATGCCATGAATCCCCTTTCCATCATTACTAACTCTTTGATGTAGAGATGGAGGCAATCCTCTGTGCTCCGCTGTAGCCAAGTAGATAGTACAATATTCCACACCCGCCTCCAAAATATACTTTTCTATAATGGAGGCATCAGGTCGATATGTATTCTTAACATACCCCTTAAATATTATCATATACTTTTCAAAAGGATACATCCTAAAAATATATACAGGTCCACAAAACTTTCTGTCTCAAACCAGATGAACCATTAAATACACCATTATATCAAAACAATATGGAGGAAAATAAATTTCCAATTTAAAAAGTATAGAAATTGAATCATTTTCCAAAATGTTCAAAGAATTCTCATCAATCACCTTATTTCGAATTGAATTGAAAAAATAACACAACTTCGTTATAGTCTTTATAACAAGGATGAGAAATATTCCACGTATTGAAAATGGTTGAAGTTGTCTCATCATGATGTGACAATCACGATATTTAATAACTATCAACTTGAAATACTTCAATGAGACAGAATTTTTTATATTTGAAGAATAACCTTGAGGCACTTTGATATCCTGAAGACACAGAAAAAAGCTAATTTTCTCCCACTTGGATAATGTATGAGAAGATGAGGGAATAAATGTTCGTCTTCAATTAGGAGTGTGAGATAAATCCAAACGTATTCCCATTGATAGTAAGTATAATCTTGAAGTCAACCCATATTTAGTCTTTCCATTATTATCTTACAATGTTCAAATAGAAGCTTCACATATATTATTCTCCACATGCATGACATCAATATTCGGTTTCACTTCATGATATCTCTAATATGGTAGCTCAAAAAATATTTATCTTTTCTTTCCAAATATGTCTATCATTACCAGATTAATGTGTCTTTCCCAATGTCACATCAAGTTTTTTCACCTTCTCAAAATAAAAATTTTGGGATAATGGTTTTGGAGAAATATCTAATTTTAGTGATCTATTGAATTCCTTTTTTAGTCCTCTATAAGAGTGATCCATAGGCAAAATAATTTGATGACCCATGTATACTATTTTCCTCCCATGATTCAATTGACAATATGAAGTCTGTTTTTCACAAATTTGACATTATTTATTCCCCTTAACACTATATCCATACAATTTTCCATACGATCAGATGTCATTTATAGTGAACATAAGAAGTGAATTTAGATGAAAATATTTCATTTTATTAGAATCATAATCCCTAACACCATCCTCCCATAAAAAATTCAAATCATCAATCAATGGTGACAAGACAAAATAAATATCATTTTGGGTTGCTTCGGACTAGAGATCATTATACTCAATGTGACATAATTTCACTTCATACAAACATTAGGAGAGAGGTTGTAAATTACCAATAAAACAGGCCATGAATTATGTTTTCTACTAAGGGTTTGGTATGGATTCATTCTATTTAAGCATATCCCAAGTCAAATATTTCTAATTTCATTTCCAAATGTATGATACTAATCATCAATTTTATTCTATTGTATAAAATCATCAGGATGATGTATTTTTCCATCACATATCCTCTCATAAGCATGCCATCTTATGTTTTTTCCATCATGTGAATTAGAAAATAATCATTTAAAAGGAAATATTATAGGAAGATACCAAAATACCTTGGTTGGTATCTCTATAATCTCTACATCAGACATTGATTTTTCTTTCAAATTATACAGTGATGTCCCACATTTATGAAACTCTAATAGAAATTCATATTCCTTCCTATATAGCTTACAACCAGTTGGAAAGGCATGTTTTTTCTTATATCCCAATACCACGAGGCATAATGTCTTCTTGGCCTTATAATGTGAATCTGGAAGATAATTGTCTTTTGGAAGACTGTCTTTCAACAAATGTAGTAGCTCTGTAAAACATCTGTCACTCTATCCATGTTTCTCCTTTATGTTAATCAATCTCAGCACATCTGAAAAATTGTAAAATCTATATAACCAAGATACAATTTTTTTTTATAATCACCATATAGACGTGAACCTATCGGTTCTATCTCAAAATGTTTTGATGTAATATCACAAACCATTTCTTCAATTCCATCAGAGTTTCCATATTACAAATCATCATCATCAGAAGATCTAACATTCTATCTAGTTTCACCATGGAAATTCAAAGGGTTGTAACT
The DNA here is from genome assembly GCA_963277665.1 of Viscum album. Lineage (NCBI taxonomy): Eukaryota > Viridiplantae > Streptophyta > Magnoliopsida > Santalales > Viscaceae > Viscum > Viscum album. The sequence goes on from OY728134.1 coordinate 909,905,399, forward strand.
CATATTAAAACCATGAAAAATTAGATGATATTTGATCTCTTTTCTTTTAAACTTCTTCATATTCAAACATTTTAGGCATGGAGAGAAAAAATTTCACTTATTGGAACATTTCATTTAGTAAATTCCAAAAAGGCATCAACACCTTCCTCATATTCATTACTCAATCAATGTTCCATAATACAACTTCAAATCATCATTACCTATAAAAAATATCAAAATTATACATCATGTTAAGATAATATAATTTTATATTTATATGAAAAATATTATAATTTGAATGCAAAACAATTTTTGAAATATAAAACAAATATAAGCGTATTTGAAAATGATATGCGTGAAAATGATTTTAAAAAGAAAATATAGTTAGATATAGCAGTTTTAAATTCATCTTAGATCCATTCTTCTTAAGGTACACATAGAATACATAATGGTGCAACTGTATACCAAATTCACCCTTCACTAAACCAGAAATATAAATTATAAATATTAAAATATGTATACATTCACTGGACAACACACCCCTGGACACCCCTACACCCTTGGATAGCCCCCTCACCCCCTGGACACCAACACCCCCACGGACACCACCACACCCTTGGACACTACCACACCATTGGAAACCACCACCGCCTTGGACACCCCTTGGACACCACCACCCCTGTGGACAACCACCACCCCATGGAAAACCCCCACCCTTCTGGACACCCCCACCCCTTGGACACTCCACCCCTTGGACACCCCAAACCCCTTGGAAATCCCCCTCATCCCTGGACACCACCCCAACCCCCTGGACACCCCTAACCCCTTGGGTATCCCCCTCACAGCTCTGGACACCACTGCCACCCCTATAGACCCCTACCCCTTAGACATCCCCCTCACCCCCAGGACACCACCCAACCCCCTTGGACACCCCTGGGCACCCCCACCCCCTTGGCCACCCCCCCCCATGGAAAAACCCCACCCCCTGGATAGCACCCAACCCTCTGGAAACCCCCACCCCCAAGACACCCCCACCTCATGGACACCCCCAATCCCCTTAGATATCCGCCCCACCCCCTTGACACCACCCCCAACCCCCTGGACACCCCTAACACCTTGGAAAACCCACTCACCCCCTGGACACCACCCCCACCACCCCCACCACCTTAGACACCCCTACCCCTTGGACAACCCCCTCACCCCTTTTACACCACCCCACCCCTTTGGACACCCTTTAACACCCCACCCCCCTTGGACAGCCCCCATCCCCATCTACACCCCCACCACCAGGACATCCCTCACCACTCTGTACATCCCCTACCCCCTGGGCACCCCCACACTATGGACACCCCTACCCGCTTGGACAACCCCCTCACCCATGGACATCACCTCCAACCCCCTGGACACCCCTTCCTCCTTGGAAAGCCCCCCACCCCATGGACACCACCCCCAACCCCATAGAAACCCCTACACCCTTAGACAACCCCCTAACAGCCTGGAAACCACCCCACCCCTGGAAACCCCTTACTACTTGGAAAACCCCCCCAACCACTAAAAACCACCCCCACCACCTGGGAAACCTCCTACCCCCTTAGATAGTCCCCTCACCCTTGGACACCACCCCCACCCCATGGACACCCCAACCCCCTTGGAATGCTCCCTCACCCACTGGACACCACCCACCCACACCATAAACACCCCTAACCCCTTGGATATTCCCTCACCTATGGACATCACCCACACCCCTTGGACACCCATAGACACCCACTACCCCCTATGAGAACCCCTTTACCCCTTGTACACATGAAAGTACACACACATACAACAGATAGAACACACAAAAATCGTAAAATTGCTAGATATCACTTCGATGTTTTACTTTAGTAGAAAAGAATTTAGCATGGTATAAATGAATACTATTACACTTAGCATGATAGAAAGAACAAATATAGAAAAATAACATCACAAAAAAAGTTCAGGGCATCATGAAAAATAAAAAATGAAACCAAGGCGTGTGAGGCTTACTTTAGTGTTGCAAATCAACCTAAAAGATCTAGTGATAATAAAGATGATGAATGATGTTGGAAAAACTAGGTTGGAGGGAACGACATAAAATATTCCTTTATAGGTTTTCCACATGAGAGAGACGACTGACATGTCTCCTGATCGAAGAAAATTGAATGGCAGAAAACTGGGTGCGATAAATCATTTAAAAGATTTACCACATCAGTTTTTAAATAACCAATGTGATAATCTAATTTTAATGTTTATAATGTAAGTTATTTGATAACCAATGTGATAAAAAAACATTTTAAAACATCGGTTATAAAATAAACAACATGAAAAATCACCAAGATTTGATTTATAATGTCGGTTATAAAATAACTGACATTATAAAATTCCCAGATTCAAATTTTTACGTTGGTTATAAAATAATCATCATTATAAATCTTATATTGTTATTTTTTACTATGGTTATTTTATAACCGACATAAAAAATATATTCTCATCAATTTATCACATCTATTATTTTATAACCAATGTGATAAACCAATATTTCCATCTTTTCATGTCCATTATATAAAACAGACATGAAAAACCGCGACATGTTAAATGTTTTTTCAATAGTGTCTTTTGGATGAACTAACCATTAACCAGTTAGATTTTTAATCCAAGGTCTTCTTAGTTTTCCTCTTTAGAGTCTTCTTGGGTGTGACTGATTTTCCAACATTCTTCAGACAACTTCCAAAGGTAACTTCATCATTCTTGGATGGATTCTGTGATTTTTGTTCTTATCAGCTCTAGAAATATGTTGAGATAAGAATTATCCATTCTTGTGACCACTCCCATTGCATACATCAAAAAAAATTTCTAGCATTTCAAATATATTTTCAGAATACATATGCTTATAGATATATTGATGTCTCTTTTTGTTCTCTAGTTTTATCCATGTTGGCATATGATTCCTCTTTGATTTTTCATTTAATTTATTGTACCAAAAATACAGTGCACAATGCCCAAATATTTTGTAGCACCAACATTGACCCACAATTCATGTCTTCTTGATATCTTCAATATAAGGTTGTTGGTCCTTCTTCTTAATGTGATGTGCTCAATCTATGGAACCATCTTGCCACTTATTCTTCATATCCACCCTAGCCATGGTGGTGGGTTTCTTCTCCTTACCTTTCCTCATCCATACTTGTTTATAATTTTTCTTCCAACCTGCACATTTAGTAGAAACATAATTAGAAACAATATTGAATGTTTGTGTGGATGGTACCTTCACTTTCTCAACTTCTTGTGATAAATCAATCAGTGATGTTATGATCTTCTTATCACATGCTGGAGGTATTTTGGATTTAGAATCCTCTAGTGTGAATTGAATAGAAACAAAAACTATTTCTTGAGATAGATAATAAAAAGTTTTCATAATCTTCTTGACACATGTTAGAGGTATTACAGCTTTAGAATCCTCCAATGATCATTGGGTACTAGCAACAACTGTTTCATTCTTTTGGGAAGTCTCAGTACGTGTCATCTCAAGATTGGTCAACTGGTCTACCAATTTTAGACATTCCATATTGAGGATGATATTCTGATCTTCAATCTGAATCATCATCTAATCACAAGCCTTATTCAATATTTCAACCCCCTCTTTATTCAACATGCCTTTGGTTTGTAAAAACTTGTCAAGATCCTATAATTTCTTGTAAGATATTTCAAAATTTAGAACCTTTAATTTAGTTCTCTTTTTCCGATCATATTTAAATGCATGTATATTTTCTTCCATAGTCTTATTAACTCCATATTTTTCTTCAAGGGCTTCAATCCATCTAGAGAGATTATAACATTCTAAAACATTCATTACCAGGACTTCCACCATATTATCAGCATATATTCCAAGTTGGGTGATCTCAGCCTGCATACATTGAAATATTATAAAAATATCAATAACTCTTTCTTTAGGAATATCATGTTGATAGGTTATGAATTTCTTTTGATCTCCTAAAAATGAGATAGGGATGTATTCCTTTACTCTTGTTGAAACCTGGTCCACCCACTATTTACTTCCCAAGCCAGATATTTCTTCATTATAGTAAGGGAATGGTGAACTCGAACCTGCATCTTATTTTTACATGAGAGATTTCTTCAACTACTTATTCTCTTTATTTTTATTGATCATCATGGTATTGTTTGGTATAGACTTATTCTCGAAGAGAACTTAACATTCATCAAGAATGTTCTTCATTTCTGACTCAGGGGAGAAAATCATATCCTCTTCTGAATAGAAGTACTATATAGTATCTAACATATGTTAAAAATTGGCTGTGATTCCAATTAAAAAACCTAGGTCACCCTGAGGGGGGGGGATTAGGGTGTTAGGTTTTTCTCCACTTTTGGGATCTTCTTCCAACATTGGTAGGAACTTAACTAAACCATTATTATGGATATGAACAATAATAAAAACATTCACATATAGAAGGAAAAACAAAACACTTTTACTTGGTTCACCACTAAGGGCTACGTCCAACGAGCAAACACCGACAGGTAGCTAGTCGTACCTTATAAAACTATTCTCACTAGATGTGGATTACATGGTTTCGGTATAGTTATTCTATCCCAGAAAAAATTCCTTTTAGAAAGTTCAGGGATAACTCACCGCTTCCCTCATATTACTTCAATTGACTCCCCCTAGCTTACTGCCCTGGGTGAATTCACACTCAGTTTATGGATGTGAAGGTCCCTTCCGTAAATAGGCATGGAATTACTTGTCTCTTATTCAGCATTATAAATTTCTTTCATCATAGTCTAGAGATGACACTCTTTGATGTTCAATATTCTTCTTTTGTTAATAAACCATATATAATAAGACTTCTTATTCTTCATGGAATGAATCAAAAATTATTTTGTGATTGTCAAAATATTGAAAATCATTTCAATAGGCATCATCCGAATCAACTATTCTTATTCCATGTATGCATGTGACCATTCATGTGGCATTATAGATGTGTTGTTCCTCTTAAATTCATTACACACATTCACCCTCTATTGTGGATCATTCTTTAAATGTCTTCACATATGCAAGAGAGCATACAAATTTGCTTCACCTTTTAATTTTTTATTCTTTGAAAATACACCCACATACTGGCTTGAACTTCTTCAAATGAAAATTTCATGCACGTAAATACTTTTTTAAACCCTAATTGACTCCACATGGTCTAGGAAACATTGTTTTCCTCAACTATTCAGTCTTTTTTTGTTTCATTCACTTTCATTCAAAAGTAATTGCATGCATGTGATCGTAGCATCTAGACGATCATTGTGGGTTTGTACTGATCTCAATTGATGACAACAGTGATGAGATCATTATTCAACTCAAGCACTAGTTGTCAACATTGTTCAGATGACCAGACGTTGAAGACAACTTCAGTGGAGGAGATCAGACAGATTCGATTCAACGACACGTGCCATGGGGATAATGAATGGCTTTGATTATATTGTTGGATGCGGGATGCAATGTGCGACCAATATCTCAACGAGATCAGATAGACGACCAGGATTTCATCTGAATTTTTAAAGACCTATCCCACATATAAATTCCACTCATTCATCATCTTCTTTAAATAATATGTTTCTCCATCATTAGGCCAAAATTATCCTCACCCCCCTCCGTTGCCGCCCCGAACTAGTTCTCTACAGGCGAGCTCTTAGGACACAATCTGTATCCTTAGGCGCACAACTAGATCTAACTCTACATACCCTAGGGGGATTATACACGGCCCCCATTCGCCTCTTGTGGGCATTCCTAGAAGGATTACCTATGTGTGCAGTCGACCCTTGTGGTCCCGCATGAGCCTCGAGTAGTGGCTAGCTGGTTGGATTGCTAGTGGGATGGACCTAATTTTTTTATGGTAAGTATTATAAAAATACTTATTTGAAAACCATGTATGGGTTTCAATGCATTTTCCACCTTTAAATTCCAAACCACCTCCACACCCTCTTCTTATCCTTTTATTTTACTTCTTCCAAATAACACTTAGAATCAATGAATTAGTACTCTGAATTCCATTACACTTTTCACTTAAGAGAGTTAATTTCTACTTTTTGATCACCATTTACATCCATTTACACTCTTTGACAATAAATACAATCTTCTTACACAAAGTAGTCCCAAAAAATGGTAATACATGTCGTTTCATCCTTATCTTTTCACAAACCCTAGCAATGCTGCTGAGGGAGGATACATAGCATGTATTCTTTATTTATCACATCATGTAGTAGCAATTCTTGCAGAAACTTGAGAGTTTATTTGATACCAACCACTAATCCTTAATATGCTTCAACCACTATCCGAGTCACCTAATTTCACTTCGAAATATTTGAATTTGGCCAAATAATGCATGATATCTTCATCGTTTATCATGAATCATCCTCATTAAAAAATGAGGGTATGGATGTATCTTCCACATGACACAAAAACTTTGTTTCTCATCAGATTAACATGAAATATTCAGTGTCTTCATCCTCTCAGAATGAAGTTATTGGATCTATGACTTTCACACATTTCTGTTGTGTTTCCAGGATTCCATCTCAATTCTAGGCATCTGATTGAGCTAGGGATTCTTAAAAATACTCGAACCAGGATCTACAAGTATTCCACGGCGAGGAACGTGAAAAAATGAGAGGTAAATGTCATATTAAAAATATTTGGATCATTGGCCAATTTTTCTTCCCAACAAGAAAAATGGTCTTCTAGATTAGTAGACAAAAATAATAAACAACATGTTCTTAGATATCGAGATCATGAAAAAGGGATCATATTGAGGAATAAAGTTCAAACATGCTTAATCATTTAATAATAGCTGCAAAAACACTAAAATTGTTTTCAAAATCTTGATTGGTTTGATCATTGGTGAATAATGCATTCACCGATGAAGGAGGAGGATCTGTTACATCCTGATCTGATTAGATCTAGGGATTCATCCTTCATTCTTCGTTCGTCATTTTCCAATGAGAATAGAGAGGAGAGGATGTATTATTTGGGGAAAATAGGTTTGTGAGTTTAAAAACCCATGAACCATGTGTTTAAATCTATTTATCTGGATTAAATGAAATTATATAATTAAATTAATAAATTACCTTAATCACTTATACACACTTATAATGTGGGAGGGGACTGAACATCATGTGCCAACTAATTTTAGGCCATGAGTATGCAAAAACCTCATTCTGGACCCATCCATGGTATCATATTTCTAATTTGATCGACTATTTAAGATTAATCCTATTTTCTTCAATTAACTGCATTTTCACAGTATAAAATATATTTAATATTTTTAAAAATTTAATTCAGGAACCACTGAGCCTCGGAATCACAGGTCTTCTCTATGAATATCTCTAGAAAAATATTTATAAATATTTAAAATGATTATAATGGAAAAACTAGGTCTCTATATCATTCCCTCCATCAAGATTTTCATCCCCAATAATCAAAAATAAAAAAACAACTCGACACACAGTGCCCACATCTAGCTCTCACACTCCCAAGAACTCTCCTCCACATTTTCATGCTGCCACAACACTGGAACCAGAGGGATGGATTTTTCTAAATGGGATTGTTTCTATCAGTCCTTGATCGCCACTGGGTACTCTGTAAAGGTGGCTCCATCTTCAATGTGCAAATATCCCCAATCGATAACATGCATGAGGTCATTCATTTATCTTCTCCCCCATGACACTTGAAAGATGTTGTGAACCCGCTCTAGTTGTGGGGGTAAGGTGAGGCAATAGGAAACCACACTAACCCTCTTTACGATATCAAACTACCCAATGATTCTTAGGGATATCTTGCTTCCATGGATAAACCTCCATATTCCATGTCATGTGGAGACTCTAAAGAAGATGTGTTATTCCGAAACGAACTCCAAGGGCCTATGACCATGATATGTAGAAGAATTCAGTCTGTTAAGGGTCAACTTAATCCATTCATGTATGACTTGCACCTTCTCTTTAATCACCTGCACCAACTCTGTGCCCATATGAGATGACTATCCAATATTCATCAAGTAAAAAGGTGGCATGCAGGGTATCCCGTATAGGGCCTTCAAGGGTGGCATGATGATGGTGGAGTGGTAACTATTTTTGTATGGAAACTCCACCAAGGGTAGGTGATCCTACCATCTCCAGCCAAAATCCAATATGCATGCTCTCAATATATCCTCTAGAACCTAGATAGTGTAATTGGGATTCCCATCAATTTGGGGGTGAAAGGTTGTACTCATCCACTACTTGGTTACAATTTCATCTTGTACACCTCTCCAAAATTGTGACGTAAACTGACCAACACGATCAGAGACAATAATAAAGGGTACCCCATGAAGGTAGACGATCTCTCATACATACAGCTACACCAAACTCTACACTGAACTCCTATCCTTTATTGTAAGGAAGTACACTGAATTCATGAGTTATTATACCATAAACCAAATAGTGTTAAGGCCCTTCATTTTGTGTAGAAGCCCTATGAAACAATTCAGGGCTATGCTATCCAATTTCCACTATGGGATATCAAGAAGCTACAACAAATATTCCAGAACTGGTGCTCATCCTTCACCTATAGACAGGTAAGGCATCATGAGATGAACTCATCTACACTTCATCTCATTTTGGACCATGAAAACTACTACTGATGATCCTTGTACATCTTCCCCTCACCAGTATGTATATCTAGGGGAGAAGTATAGAAATCCTGCATCACTTTCTCCTACAGTGAAATTGGAAACATTTTTTTCCCCTGGAATAATATCACATGATTCCTTCCTTCAGAATATCCCTCTAGTGTGTTGCCTATGGATATATGACCATGCATAACCTCAAATTAAATGTTGCCCAGTTGAGCCTCTTTCACACACTCAAGGATCATAAGAGTCAACAACATCGAATTTAGGAAAAACATACCCTCCTTCTCCATCGGGGTCAGTTAAAGGTAAGATAACTACTCCAAATATAGAAACACTATAGTTTTACACATATCATTACATTATTTTAAGAATAGTAAAGCATCATATTACAATCCAATAATCAAAAAGTCTTGTGTCTTGGAATACTAGGTACACAAAACATAAAACATGGAACTAAATATAAAATTTCATTATTTAGTATTAATAAAGAGATTGTAACTTCCACTATTATCCTAAAGAATTATAGGATAACATGAGGATAACATTAAGAAATGGTTGAGCTAAAAATACCATTTGGGGAATAAAAATAAGAATAAATCTTTAGCACATGGGTTAGAAGACATGATGTAATGATATAAAAAGGAACGGAACATATGGAATCCTAACATATAAACATTGGATCATATAAACATGGATTCATAGTAATATTTATGAAACATAAAAAATGACATTAACACATGTCAAATCTCTTGGAACATAGAGGATCACAAGTCAAGGTTAACCCCCAAGACCGTTGCATATGGTTACACGAGTCAAGGATAACCACCAAGACCGTTGCACACAATGTCTCATGAGACTCAAATTTACCCAATGCATTGGAGCATTATCTGGGTGAAACCATAATAACATGTTCATGAATATTCTTTCCACATACATAATCCTTCATAATCAATCATACATAAACATAAGTGTTACACATGGAAAAAAATTTTGTATCATATTCATGTCATAAAGCATTAGAAATAGGCATATCCTAAAAGTGACCATAAAGGAAAAGAATTATATCATGAATGAACATTAATAAGGTCGAATAGTCATATATAATGATATTTCATATCAATTTTTAGTGATAACAAGCAATAAGTGAATTTAAGAAACTTAATAATTAAAACATTTAGTGCGGTTTAGGAAAAATATCAAAGTTCACCTAAAATAGAAAAGTGAATAACCATTTATATAAAAATAGAAGTGAACCAAGAAGGTTTACATAATAAAAAGAGTAGTTTTATAAAATTAATTATGTCTTAAAATAGGTTATATAATTCACTTAAAATTGTTGAAGAATTCGGGATGTTCCCTAAAATGGGTTTTCTTATCAGGAAGTATTGAAGATGAAACCACTTTAAAACATCAATATCCGTAAAATATTGAGATTAATTGATATAAATACATTATTTTAGATCATTAAAACAGAATTTATAATATTTACATAAAAATAAAACGTAGATTAATTTGGGTAAATTGAAAGATAGAGCAACCTGAAGGAATAATGGTGGTTCCGGTAGAATCCCTTTCTTTCAGACTGATGATGTCCTTCAACTGATATTATTGTACTGGAAAACCAAATTATATAAATTTATTAATATTTCATGATCCTCTTATTTATGTAATTAATTTATTACAACCTTATTATGTTCATTCATGTCCATTTTGAGGGGTTAATAGGTTCAATTTCATTTTTGATTCATTAGTTTTCATGATTTGTTTACTTATATACATGTAAGGAAAAACATATAAGATGATAATGGTTGTACAGAATTGGAGTTATATTTTATTACTAATTATCCAGTAGATTAATTGGATATAAAATTCATTTGGTCTTTTGTAGTGAAGATGAATCATTATATTAAGCTTTAATGATAACTGTTTTGGTTAATTGGCGGGTTTTGATCACATTGATGGAATCTTGCATTATAAATTAATATAACATGTAGAAAGGATTAAAAAATCATAAATTATTTATAATAAATATATTACAGTCTATTTAAACCATAAAGGTTTTTTCATGACCATAATTGAAGAAGATAATAGAAATTCAAAACCGGTCATCCTTGAATGTGATAAATTAATATATATCCAATGGGGTTTTCATTTATAGTATAAAAGGAGTTGAAATGAGATATGATGATAAATTATTACATTATCATAACAAAATTATATTACATTTACAGTAATGGAGTTATCATAATGTTTGGGTTAAATAAGGTGTGGAATTAAAAAGAAAGGAATGAAACTTGAGAAAAAAATAAAAGACTGTAAAGAGGAATTTACCTATTAAATACATCATTATTGAGAACCTATTTAAGGGAGATGATTTGGTCTCTTGAAGAGAAAAAGGTAACACAGATGTGGGAAGGGTATTAGGGAGTTATTTTAGCCAATTTTTTACAAGGAACAATCATTGAGAGGAGTGAAGAGAAGAGGATGTAATGGGTTGTTTTTATAGTGGAGGAGAGGAGGGTTTTCTCAATATTTTTTTCATTATTTTATTATTTTTCTCAAGATAAGAAATAGTAATGATTCTTATGGCATGAAATTTTAATATGTGAATTTGAGTTCCAAACAAAAATTCTTACATAAACCATGACTCACGAAATAGTTTATTTAACATACAATGTATATATACAAAAAATTATCATATTTTACTATACACAAAAATTCAAACATTTCAGAAAAATAAAAAAATTCACCCCAACTATTTTTAGACATGTAGATTTTAAAATTTTAGTCAATATTATGAAAATCACTTTATAAATATATCAAATTTAATTTTTCATTGAAATCATAATTTACTTGAAAAATACAAATTTTAAAATTAAAAATTATTTTCTAACACATTGAAAAATAAATTAAGTTCTCTTAAAATTGTCATATAATCATAAGTAATAAAAATAATTAATTATGAATAAATTTTTGGAAACAAAATTTCATTTAAATTTTTAAATTAATCATAAAATTATAATTACATATATATGACTCAAAAAAATACCATCACTATGATATAATTAAATCGTATTTTATCTTATAAGATGGATAAAATTTATTTATACATTCATTGGTAAGTTTACAAATTCACTTTGACAATTTACAGTTTATAAGGGTCACATTACAATTTATAAGGGTAACATTACTATTCATGAGGGTCAGTTACTATTCACAAAAAAATTATGTTTGTTTTATATGACTCCGAACATCTTACATATCGCAACTGTGTATGTCAGGTTTTTGAAATTCAAGTCATAAAAGTGACGATATTATTTGTAAAGGTCATATAGTACTTAGTAGTTCATTATTTTTTGATTTTTTTATTATACTCTATGAAATAATTATAATATGGGAATCTCCATTGATTAAACTTTGGGTTGTTACACTGAAGCTTCTAACACAATGTGAGATAGGTACTTACTGCTAAGGGAATATGATACAACATTTCCCTTCAATAGAGTATAAACTATTTCAAATTCGTAGTATTGAATGACCTCTAACCAGCGCCGCTACCCCAGGTTCAGGCCTCTCTGAGTGAAGATGTACCTGAGACTTTGGTGGTCTGGGTAAACCACAATGTTCTTTCCCATAAGGCATTACCTCCATATCCTCAAAAAGAAGACTACCCCCACTAGCTCCATGTAATGAGTCTCATAGTTATTCTCATGGGGTCTTAACTTCTTAAAACCATATTATTTGACCAACTGTAGCTATATCAGCACGCAACTGAGCCTAGCACCTGAGGCATCATAATACACCACAAACTCAACTCGTTCATCTTATTTCCTCAAATATGGAGTGTTCATCAGCCTCTAGCTCAACTCCTCAAAGGCATTCTAGCACTGCTCAAACAAGGTAAACAACTATCTATTCCATGTCAATGTGGTCAACGAGGCTATGATCCTGGGGAAGTCTTCCATAAATCCCATGTAATACCCATCCAAGCTGAAAAAGATCATCACCAATGACACATTCTTGGGTGGTTTCCATGAAATCACTGATTTGATCTATGTTAGATCTAAGGCTACATCATGCTTAGAAATGCCATTCCTTAAAAAGTGAACCTAATATTTCCTAAACTAGAATTTCAAGAGTTTTCAATAAATATGGTGCTATCTAAGTAGATCAAGAACCCTCCTTATGTGCTCTACATTCTCATCTTCTACCATAGAGTATACAAGTATGTCCATAATGAAGACAAAGAAAAATTGGTCCAAGTATGGCTGTAATATCTAGTTTTTCATAAACATGTAAATTATGATGGAATTTGTCACAACAAAGAGAATCAATAGGAACTCTTGGTGACCATAGTGACATTGAAAATCCAACTTCAAAATAGGAGCCTCACGAACCCACATATGGTGGTAGTTGGACTTGAGATCAATCTTATAGAACCATATCACACCTCGTAACTAATTTAAGGGGTCTCCAATCCTTAGAAAGATGTACTTGTTCTTTATCAGGGTCTGATTTAGGCAACGATAATCTACACAAATCTGTAAGATCCCATCAACCATCTTCGCAAACAAAACCGCAACCACTGATGGGGACACACTATGTCTGGACGTACTTATTGATCACACTAGATGGGTGATTGGTCGTGGGGAGATTAGTTTTTGGGAGGACACATGGACAGAGGATATGCTTTGGTTTGAAGGCTGCCCGCATCCTGACATCTCGTTTAAGGAGGCATGTGAAAGGTATGACTTTATACATGCAACCCTTAATTCGTCGCAAATGAACCTTCTCTGTAGTGTGGTTATGAATGATGATCCAGATAAATGTTGTTTCACAAAGGTTAGCTCAGGACGTTTTAATATGAATGGGTACATGAGAATCCTTCCTAGAAATGACACAGTGGTGGAAGTCGATGAAGTTACCTGGTTTAATATGTTACCAATGAGAATGAATTTTTTGGTGTAGAGGATCAGAAACCGAGCCCTGCCAACTGAGGAGAATATTCTTGGGAGAGGGGTCTACATGGCCTCGCGGTGCTACAGCTATGAAAGTCCGAGATCGGAGTCAACAGTGTATTTATTTTTTCAGGGCCGCTGGGCTGCTTTCCTCTGGTCTCATATTTCTCAGTTCAGGTTTCCATTCGGGGAGTACCATTTGGTTCATGATCACATTTTGATTTGGTTCTCTGTCCTTGGTAGCAGGACAGGGGAGCGAACAACACGTATCATCATCCTTGTATCCATTTTCTGGACTATATGGGAGGCTAGCAATCACATGAGGTTGGGTGGAAGGAGGTCCTTATTATACCTTCAGGTCCGGATGAAAGCCGCTATAGCTGAACTATCCTCCCTTTTCAAGAATGGGGTTCATTCAGTTATGCTGGGGAGTCTGGTTGATAGACCGGGCATGAAAAGTTTGGATAGAGGACAGTGGGTTAGATGGCAGCCTCCATATCTTGGGTGGAAGCTGAATGTGGATGGCTCATGCATGGGAGGAATTATGAGGGGTGGTGGTTTTCGTTGAGACTACTGGGGGTTTAGTTCTTATTGCCTTCAATGCTTATTATGGACCAGGTACCTCTATGGGTGCAGAGTTTAGAGCCCTTCTTTCAGGTTTGATGGTATGCAGGAGGAAGGGGCTCCTAGTGATGGAGGTGGAATCGGACTCAGAGGTTCTGATCAGATCTCTACAGGGCTATCACGAAATCTCTTGGGATTTAACGTATGTTTATCGTAGGTGTAAAGTGGAGACTAATCAGGGAAGGATGGTTCACCATAGTCTGAGGGAGTCCAACTTTGCGGCTGATGCGTTGGCTTGTTGGGGATGATCCGAGGAAAATATGGTGGTTTATGATGGCCTCAACTCTATTCCTTTGGAGTGTGTTAATGTGGTTCGGAAGGACTCTCTTGGCCTCCACTATTTTCGTCCTCCGTGACGTGTAATTTTTTTTTTATTATATTAATAAAAAAATAACTTTCAGTCAAAATAACTTTCAGTCTTCAGAAAAGTCTTCCATATAATCTTCCACAACTAAAATGACACAAATTCCTGAAGTGACTACTGCACAAATGGTCATAATATTATATTATGGGTTATGGGATGTTACCTATTGCTCACATCACCCACTGTTATTGCTACGAGGTATCTCTCTCTAGAAAAGGAAAACCTTGTCCCATCAGCATGTAGACATCTGACTTATCTACAGTGATAGTCAATGTTGGATCGAATCGTGGAAATATAATCCATGACCAAGATGATGTCATATGGTTCTTTCACGATGACCATTAGGTCCCACATGAACCTCTATCCTCCAAGGGATTCCTTGAACTGCCGATAGATGAATGATATAGAGGAATTATTTCCTGTAGGAACATCAAGGTATAGCTGGTGTGATAGCATCTCAATTGGGAAATCAATCTCCCACCAAATGATTTGAGAGGTAAAACAATGGATAGGACTTGTGCCTACTAATACTATGGAAAGAGTTGAGTAAACACAAATCTTACCACAAATCATCTCCTATACCACTGATTTGTAGACGTCCATAGACTGCAACTATCTGCAGCCCTGACCGCTAGCTCCCTAAACCTGACAGGGGTTGCCTGGTGGTGGTGGTGGGAGAACCCATACAACCACCCCCCACCTTCAACTCCTTCAACTCATAATTCAATTCCACCTCCCTGGAGACCAACCTGTCCCTGCCTGAGAGATCCCAGATCATGACGCTTCCTTTACCATGGAGGTCCATATTTAACCTACCGTGGATGCAGAATATTCGTGGTTGGGAAGTACTAGGCTATGTGACCTTTCTCATCACATGTATAGCATCAGAACTCTCCAGTTATCCCTAGTGTTCTGCACTACCTATGAACTATAAGACCACACCCCTAAGTCTGCTCACGGAATGGTATCATATTCCGAGTCCTCTGACTCCTGCCTCCTACTAATGATTACTCATCCTTGTTGTTCCAACTACTAGATCCAGCTATTTGGAATCCCACATTAAGGAATATCTCCATCAAAAGTTCCCTCTCCAACACACTAACATAGGTGTGGATATATAAGGTCACTACACTATTCCATATTTCCCTATAGAGTCCCTTATCAATATTCTGTGCTTGGAAGTAACTCTCTATGACCTTGTCAAGAAAGTAGCGTGTAAGGTTCGCGAACCTCACTGCATACTCTTCCACTGTCATCCCTCCTTAATGAAGCTCTAGAAACTCTGGAATCAGAATGGGTTGGAAGAAAAATGGGTATTACTCCTCATGAAACAACTACTAAAAGATGCCCCACAAGATCATCGACTCACCACACATTTGAGAAACTAATACCCACCAACACCCAGTTGCTCCACAGGAAATACTGGATGTTAAATCCACCAAATAATCTGTCGGGGTCCGAATCGGTTCGAAAAGATAGACCAATTACTCAAGCCAATAATCTACTTCCTATGGATATAGCTCGCCAAAGATCCTCAGCGGTCGCTGAAACTAGACCCCATGGGGTGCACTCAATCTGTCCTATTAAGAATATCTACTAATAAATGGGTGGTAAAACTACTACTATCCCATCTAGAGTAAGGGGATCACATGATGGGCCACAAACTGGGGGCTCGTTTCTCATAGGGTCCTCATCACAAAAAGGAGCTAGTATCCTGGCTGGCTATTATCGCAGAGGCTTCCTAAAAATTTCCAAGAGTACCATGATCAAATGATTATATATATATCAAAAATGGAATTGGGTACTAACTCAAGGATCATTAATGAATCAATCCTATATGATGCATGTACCATTGTTCCATAAAAATTACCTCACAGTGATGAGTCGACAAGTGGGTAATTTGGGTCTTGGTGAATGGATATGTCAGCCCCCATACCTCCACTGGAATCCTTATCTAGAGAGATTCTCATGAGTCACTTAAACACTATTTCCGTAAATCCCAACCAATTGTTTTTTAGGGATCTTCTGAACAACATCACAAGGAATACATCACCTATGTTACCACTCTTTCTTGATCCATCCCAATAGGGACTCGAGTTGAAACTACCCAAATCTCACCTCCAACGGTTATGTTTTTGTGACATGCTTACAAGGAATAACCAACTCAGGGAGGCCTTTTTCTAAGAACCTGTATACGTGCACACAACCAACTCAATGAAAAGGTACATAGGAAAAGTAGAAAAGGTTCAAATAATGTAAAGTAACATAAACATGCATGAACCACTAGATAGTACAAAGGTAAGTTAGCAAATAAAAAAATGTAAAGGGGACAACACATTCCCAAACCAGAAACTGGTTCAAACCTAAAGAAAACTGGAAAAGAGTAACATCTAAGAGTGACCCACACATGTATCACAATTCTAACCACTGTATGTGGTCTATGCAGCCCATATCCCTATAATCCCATAAGATCATGGTGGACCTGTACGCCACCTGAAAATGACATGACGCATGAATGGAAAATCCCTTGCAGGGGTGAGTATATACATAGCCAGTAGAATGACCGAAAAATTTGAAGTGGGAGTAGTTAGAGGTACATACAAAGTGATGCAGTATATGAAAAAAGGTATAATAAATGAAAATGGAATGAGTGAAACTCAATCCAACAAGAGTGTGAAAGTAGGACCATCCAATCACAAGGAGCTCCAAATGGTGAGGTGGTGAACCCTTGGTCCAGTGTTTTCTACCTATAGAAGGAGAGTACACCTGTCTAACCATAGGAAGCTAGACACGGAAAGAATGTGGCATACCCAACACATATATGCCTCTCTTGGAGGGAGAGTAACCAAGACCCAAGTAGCGAATACAATAATGGGATATATATATAGATATTCCCAGTCAATGAATCCTAATCGCAAGTGTAAGAGTATCTCCATCTCATAGCTCCGCGCAAGAAAATGTGTTGAAAATAGATCTATGGTGGAGTAATATGCAATTCCCATCATCTCAAGCATCTAACTAGGAGTCGCAAATCAAAGGGGCTCAAATCACCACACCTCGATACTATCCAGTTTGGGTGGAATTGATTCACCCGTACTATTTTAGGTCACATCCCAAGAACATGTCTCTATGGAGAGAGCACCACTATTTCTCTTGGGACCTTAGGTAAGTCAAATCATGCCTCAAAATTGTGCCGAAAAGTCGAGGTTCTTCAATGGAAGGTTTTGGGGGTGACTCTACCTAGCCCAGCTGGAGTGTCATCCCAGATGGTTGTCGGGGACTAAACTACCATGTCCAACATGAGGGTCAACCTATAAGATCATAGGGGACTAAACTTCCCATCCTAGCTGAAGGGTTAACCTGGAAGTTTGTTAGTGACTACACTACCTAGCCCTACTGGAAGGTCAACCTAGAAGGTCATCAGGGACTACACTATCCAGCCCTGTTGGAGGGTCATCCTAGAATCATTAGGGAAAACACTACCCAGATCCTATTAGAGGGTTGTGATAGAATCATTGGAGACTACACAACCAAGATCCTACTATAGGGTTAGCCCAGAATTGTTGGGGACTACACTTACCAGATTATAATAGAGGGTCCACCTAGAATTGTTCTGGTAAGCCTGTCTGATTGATCCCATTATCAAGTGTCATCTCTATGCATTCCAAAACTAGAACATCCCAAAAATATCTTAAAATCCGTTTCTGAGTAAACCATAGAGTTCTATATGAAAAAAACTCAGGATAGGAATCTGATAGGCTGAAATATATGTTCAAACTAAGGATAAACAAAATATTGAATATCTATCATGTGAGATCAAACAGTACATGACGTGTGAGGGGTCCCACCGGGTGTGTGTCCCCTAATCACTACTTGGCTGTGTCTCTAGATAGACATGGGTCCTGTCCCATTTAGTAATTCAAACTATGCAATTGGACAACATGGTGTGTTTCATTTATCTAGGGACTAGGGCCAGGTCTGCTGGTTGTGGCTCTGTACTTGGACCCCATGTTTGTGTATAATGGTACATGGAATGTTCCAATACATGAGTTACTTCACATGTATTGCCTCAAAAGGAAAGGCAGAATTAAATTTATCAAGGGGAGTACACATTGTGTCCTACATATCTTTTCCCAAACCTTAGCACCACCGATGTGGGAGGCTTCAAGCCGTGTGTTATTCGTTGAACACATCGTGTAGTCACGATAATCGCAGAAAACCAAGGGTTTATTCAATCCCAATATCTGCTTCTGAATGTTCTTCAATCATGGTTTGAGTCACTTGATTTATCTCCAAAATCCTCAGATCTAGCCGAAGAATGCAAGATCTCTTCATCGTTAATTGCGAATCAGCATCGTTCGAAAATGAGGGTTTGGATGGATCTTCTACCTACCACCAAAACATTGATTCTAATCAGATTGATCTGAAATCCTTAGATTCTTCATCTTATCATCATTATATTTCTGAATCTCTACATTTCCCACATTTTCATTGTGTTTCCACGATTCTACCTCGTTTTCGGATGCCCGATCAAGCTCAGGTAACCCAAAAATAGTTGAACTAGGATCCTCAAGGTTTCTACCGTAAAGAATGAAAAGCAATGAGAGGAAAAAGGAAAAATAAAAAAAATGGAACATTTTCCAAGATTTCATAAACAAAAATAAAATATGGGCATCTAGATTAGATGCACACATAAAAAAGAACGTGATCTTAGATATCGGGATCAGAAAAAAGGGAACAGATTGATGAATCAAGTTCCAGCATGATTAATCATTTAATCTTGGGAATAAAAACACCAAAGAAGAGTCATAACTCTTGTTTGTTTTGATTTTTGGTGAATAACATGTTTTCTAATGTAGGAGGAGGATCTATCACGTCTTGATTTGTATAGATCTAGTGATTCGTCATTCTTTTTCATTCACCATTTGGTTGTGGGTGTAGAAATGATAGTAAGTATTCAATGGAAAAAACAGGTCTATAAGGTTCAGAACGCCTTAATCATGTATTTAAATCCATTTATTAGATTTATATGATGTTTATGAATTGAATGAATTAATTTATTTAATCAATTAAATGAACCACCAATGAGCGAGGGGTCTGAACTTCCCATGTCGAATAATTTTAAGTTGTACCTAGGGAGGACACCATTACCAGAATCAACCATGGTCTTAGATTTCTGATATGGTCAATCATTTAGTATTTATCACATTATATTAAATGAACCGCATGGGAATAATATATAATCTATTTAATAATTTTTAAAAATTATTTCTGGGCTCACCGATCTTTGGAATCTCACAATGTCTCAGTACCTAGCTCTAGAAAAATGTTTTCAAATATTTCAAAGTCTTATAAGGATAATACTGAGACTCAAAATAAAATTTAAATTACTTTTTAGTTTCTTTTTTTCATCCATCATGCATTGACATAAAGATTTATTTTTATTATTTTTTTGTTTTTACAAGTAATATGAGTTACATTTTAACTCATTCAAGTAAAAAACTAACACATGTTTAATATAGAGACATTCATTGTAAATAAAAACCTTTTTTTGATATATATCAATCATAATTTTATTAATATATATATATAAATATATAAATTTAAATAACGTATGTAGTTAATAGAAAATATAACCTGATGTATACCACTCTAACGACCCCTTAAATTGGAGACAATAATTCATTTTCTATACTCAATGATTCAAATTGTGTTCTATTAACTACATGTTGATATATCTAAATAAATATATCAAAACCATGTTATTTTTTAATAACATATAAAATGTAGAAAATTAGATACTATGGGATAAAATGTTATCTTGACGTATAAAAACATCATTATTGAATGTACTTTATTGTCATCAACGATATATTTTTTGAATTATAGAAAAAAACCCTTTGATCTGATGCTATCTAAATTTCGACATCCAAAGAATAAATATTATGTTTAAATCAGGTGATATAGTAAATAATAATTATCCAAGTATTTTTTTATTACCCAGTTAATAATAAAGTAGCCAATATATTTAATGGATGAAAACCGAACAAACAAAAAGTTATTTTTTTTCTTATCTGGAATTAATTTTTTGGATTAAAATTACAATTAAAATATATATCCTTTAAAAAAAGAGGATATCACCTTTTGGGGCCCCATTATATAATATTTATTGATGCTTTTTTCATATAACATTGTATTTTAATGTACATTGAGTAAGTGGATATGCATAATCTAGAATAAAATCCTACATAAAATGTAATAAATGTTCTTGTCTTAGTACCATCCCATTTAATTACATTGGCCTATACTAATAATCACACCTCAATATTCATGAAATGAGGATATTTTAATAAAATTAGTACTAAAAAAGACATATTCACTGTTTATAAGCTAAAAAATTTTATTCCTTGAATCCTATCAACAATCACATCAAACGTTATTGAAAACTAGGTGTTTACCATCCTCAAATTAAATTACGTAATTATTTTGGAAGGGGTCT
This sequence comes from Viscum album, assembly GCA_963277665.1. Classification (NCBI taxonomy): domain Eukaryota; kingdom Viridiplantae; phylum Streptophyta; class Magnoliopsida; order Santalales; family Viscaceae; genus Viscum; species Viscum album. The sequence goes on from OY728134.1 coordinate 909,926,507, forward strand.
ACATAAAATATTAAAATCTATAAATCAAAATTAGGTGAGCCCAAACCCTATCCAGGATTAATAATATACATGAATTTTTTATCTATCTACATTTATATAGAGTCCTTAAATACCCATATCAATTTAAAATCAAGAAACAATATCATAAACAATGAATATAACAAATGAAATCATAGTTGGTATTTTATTTCATCCACTGTAGAGGAAGAGAGTATGGGTAGAGAAAATTAGATAACTTCATATCACTTAACAATGGAATGGAGATACAAAAAGGGAGAGGTGACATGATAAGTTAGTATTTGGGAGGTATTATGAGATATTGTGGAGTTTTTAGGTGGTAGATGTTGAGGAGGATGATGATGATATAGGTGGACCTAGAATGCGGGGATAGGTAGTATATCACATATGTGGGGGACGTCGGTGGGAAAATGTGAGCGAGGGATGAAAAAATCAAGGAAATGTATTAATTTAATATAAACAAGATTAGATAAATATGAACGAAATTGGTGAATCAATTAAAATTACTAACATATCGCCAAATGGGTCGTGATTAATGATGGTTCATAAATTTGGTAAATATGAATAGGGGGATTTTGGGTTTTTATAATGCCATGGAGGGAATGGGAATGTATATATGAAGTAATGAGGAATTACGGGGAAGGTGAAATTTATCAGGTAAAAATTATCATGACATAATTTATATAAAAAATTGTTAGCGGAAATCTAATAACCATGTTGTTTATCAAATTTAAATGATGTTAATATATATTTATATTAAATGAAAATTAGTTTAAATTTATATTAAATGTTCGATTATGAGTATATAAAAAATGTTTGTGGGTGTGTGTGTGTTAATTCAATTAAATATTATTAAACATCATATATTTTAATTAATCATATAATAATATTTTTATATATTCAAAACTAAATATTTGAATGAGGAATTAATTAAATATTTCATCATTAGATATTACTGCATAATTTAAATCATGAATATTTTAATTAATTATATATTTATATGTGATTATAATAAGAGAATTATATTATCTCATTTGTTTGGTAAAATATATGATTTTAATAAATAATTTATTACAATTGATGTTTATAATGGTAGAACATTTATTGAAAATGATGAATAATAATAACATATTTGTCTATTTGTAAAATATTTTTTTTTTAAATATTATTATAAAAAAGAAATAGATTTTATTATTAGTATAATAATATTTGGAAAAACAAATTTGATACCTATTCTGAATATGAACAAAATAAATTACCCGTTAGAAGTAATAAGTTTTACCGATAGATATATTATCAATTAGTAATTATCTTTCGGTAAAAATAGTTTTTTTACTATGAACCACTCTTATCATTGACTATTTTTTTTGTTTTCCATATTTATCATTATATATATATATTAGTTATTATGTGATATTATTTCATTATAAAAATTTAAAACATTTAATTCATTTTGATCATGTTTTAATTTCCATTTTACTATTGACCAAATATTTTATTAGTTTCTCCTATTTTATCGAATGACCTGATGAACCTTATAGATAGCTTGCTTCCTTTGATAAACCTTCGCATTCTATTTCATGTGGAGACTCTCAAGAAGACGTGTTCTTCCTACTGAAACTCCAAGGGCCTATGACCGTGATGTTCAGAGGAATTCTGTCTACTATGGGTCAACATAATCCATTCACAGATGACATGCACCTTCTCTTTAATCACATGGACCAACTCTGAGAACATATGAGATGACTCTCCAATATTCATCCAGAAAAAAGGTGACCTGTAGGGTATCCTGTATAAGGCTTCCAAAGGTGACATGCTGATGGTGGAGTGGTAACTATTTTTGTATGGAAACTCTACCAAGGGTAGGTGATCCAACCATCTCCAGCCGAAATCCAATATTCATGCTCTCAGCATATCCTCAAGAACCTAGATGGTGTAATCGATCTTCCCATCAATTTGGGGGTGAAATGTTGTACTCATACACAACTAGGTTGAAAATGCATCATGTACACCTCTCCAAAATTGTGACGTAAATCGAGTATCACGATCGGAGACAATAATAGAGGGTACCCCATGATGTTTGATGATCTCTCTTACATACAGCTGCCCAAAAATCTCCACTAAACTCCTCTCCCTAATATAAAGGAAGTGCACTTACTTCATGAGTTATTCTACCATCAACCAGATAGTGTCATGGCCCTTCGTTGTGTGTCGAATCTCTATGAAAAAAATTCATGGCTATGATATTCCATTTCCACTATGGGATATAAAGCAGCTGCAACAAACCGTCCAGACCAGGTGCTCATCCTTCACCCACGGACAAGTAAGGAAACACAAGACAAACTCATCTAGACTTCATCTCATGTTAGATTATGAAAACTACTGCTGATGATCCCTATACATCTTTCCCACATCATTTTTTATATCTAGGGGAGAAGTATGGAAATCCTGCATCACTTCCTCCAACAATGAAATTGGAACCATTTTTATCCCTTGGAATAGAATCTCATGATCCCCTCCTTCACAATATCCCTCTAGTGTGTCTCATATGGATATATGATCATGAATAACCTCAGAGTCAATGTCTCCCAACTGAGACTCTTTCACACAATCATGGATCATAAGAGTCAACACCATCTTCTTTAAGAAAACCAAACCCTCCTTCTCCATTAGGGTCAGTTACAGGTAAGATAACTACTCCAAATATAGAAACAATATCCTTTTACACATATCATTACATTATTTTAATAATTGTAAATCATCATATTACAATCCAATCATCGTAATGTCTTGTATCTTAGAATACTAGGTACATATAACATAAAACCTGGAACTAAATATAATATTTCATTTTTTAGTCTCCATAAAGAGATCATAACTTCCACTATTATCATAGAGCTTCAAAGGATAACATGAGGATTACGTAAACAAAGTGATGAGATAAAAATACCATTAGGGGAATAAAAATAAGAATAAAGCTTTAGCACATGGGATAGCAGGTATGCCATAAAGATATAAAAAGGAATGGAACATATAGAATCATAACATAAAATCATTGGATCATATAAACATGGATTTATAGTAATATTTCAGAAATATAAAACATGAAATTAACATAGGTCAAAGATCTTTTCACATAGAGGATCACAATTAAAGGGTACCCCCCAGACCGTTACACATAGTTACACAAGTCAAGGATAACCACCAAGACCGTTGCACACAACATCTCATGAGAATCAAATTTACCCAATGCATTGGAGAATTATCTAGGTGAAACCATAATAAAATGTTCATGAATATTCTTTCCACATACATAATCATTCATAATCAATCGTACATAAACATATGGGTTACCCATGGAAAAGAATTGTGTATCATATTCATGTCATAAAGCATTACAAGTAGGCATATCCTAAAACTACCCATGATGGAAAGGAATTATATCATGAATGAACATTAATAAGGTATATAGTCATATATCATGATATTTTATATAAATTTGGAGTGATAACAAGAAAAAATTGAATTTAAGAAACTTTAGAATTAAAACATTTTAGTGCGGTTTAAGAAAAATATCAAAGATCGCATAAAACAGAAAAGTGAATAATAATTTATATAAAAACAGAAGTGAGCCAAGATGGTTTTCATAATAAAAATAGTAGTTTTATAAAAGTAACGGTGTCTTAAAATAGGTTATATAATGCACTTAAAATTGGGTAAGAATTCAGGATGTTCCCTTAAATGGGTTTTCTTATCAGGATATATTAAGGAGGGAACCACATAAAAACATGTATATCCATTAAAGATAGATATGAATGTATATAAATAAATTATTTTAGATCATTTAAACATAATTTATATGATATACATAAAAATAATAGATAACATAGTTTGGGTAAAATGAAAGATAGAGAAACCTGAAGGAATAATGGAGGTTTGTGTAGAATCCCTTTCCTTAAGACTGTTGATGTCCTTAAACTGATGTTATTGTCCTAGATTACAAAATTATATTCATTAATTAATAATTCAAAAACCTCTTATTTATGTAAATGATTTATTATAACCATATTATGTTCATTCATGTCCTTTTTTATGGGTTAAAAGGATCAATTTCATTTTTGATTCATTAGTTTTCATGATTGGTTTACTTATATATATGTAAGGAATAAAATATAAGATGATAATGGTGGTCCAGAATTGGAGTTATATTTTATTAGTTATTATCCTGTATATTATTTGGATATAAAATTCATTTAGTCATTTGTAGTGAAGATGAATCATTATAATAAACTTTATTGATAACCGTTGTGGTTAATTGGCGATTTTTGATCACATTGAACACATCTTGCATTATACATTAAAATAACTTGTAGAAAGAATTAAAAAAACATAAATAATATATAATGCATATTTTATAGCATGTTTAAACCATAATTTTTTTCATGACCATAATTGAAGAAGATAATAGAAATTGAAAAACTGTCATCCATGAATGTGATAAACTAACACATCTCAGATGGGGTTTTCAATTATAGTATAAAAGGAGGTGAAATGAGAGATGATGATGAATTATTAAAATATCATAAAAAAATTATAGTAAATTTATGGTACTAGAGTTATCATAATGTTTGGGTTAAAGAAGGTGATTAAATAAAAATAAAGGAATGAAACTTGAAAAAAAAGACTGAAAAGAGGAATTTACCTATTGAATATATATTTCTTGAGAACCTCTTTAAGGGAGATGATTTGGTCTTTTGAAGAGAAAAAGGAAAAAAAATATGTGGGAAGGGAATTAGGGATAGTATTTAAGCCAAATTTGGGCAGGGAACAATCCTTGAGATGAGTGAAGAGAAGAGGGGGTGAGGTGTGGTTTTTATGGTGGAGGAGAAGAGGGTTTTCTCAATATTTTATTCATTATTTTATTATTTTTCTCAAGACAAGAAATAGTAATGATTCTTGTGACCTAAAATTATAATATGTGAATGTCAGTTCCAAACAAAGGTTCTTACATATACCATGACTCAATAAATAGTTTATTTAACATATAATGTATATATACAGAAAATTCAAGTATGTTACAATACACAAATATTCATGTATTTCAGAAAAATAAACAAAATTCACCCCAACTATTTTTCAACATGTAGAATTTAAAAAGGTAGTCAATATTATTAAAATAATTTTCTAAATATATCAAATTTAATTTTTAATTGAAATCATAATTTACTTGAAAAATACAAATTTTAAAATTAAAACTTCTTTTATAAGGCATTAAAAAATTAATTAAGTTCTATTAAAATTATCATATAATAATAATTAATAAAAATTATTATTTAGGAATACATTTTAGTAAAATAAATTTTCATTTAAATCGTTAAATTAATCAATAAATTATAATTACATATACATGACTCACGAAAATACCCACACTTTGATATAATTAAATCTAATTTTCACATATAAGATGGATAAATTTTATTTATATATTCATTGGTACATTTAATTATTCACTTGGACAATTTACTGTTCATAAGGGTCACCTTAAAATTTATAAGGGTAACATTACTATTAACGAGGGTAAGTTACTATTGACAAAAAATTGTGTTTGTTTTATAGGACTCCAAACATCTTACTGATCACCACCGTGTTTGTCATGTTTTTGAAATTCAAATCATAGAAGCGACACTATTATGTTTAAAGGTCACATAGTACTTAGTAGTTCATTATTTTTTGATTTCGTTTGATTATACTATATGAAATAATTATAAGATGGGAATATCCATTAATTAAACTTTGGGTCGTTACACCGAAGCTTCTAACACAATGAGAGCCAGAGGCTTTCTGCTAAGGGAATATGCCACAACATTTCCCTTCACTAGAATATAGACTTTTTCAAATTCAAGGTATTGTATGACCTCTAACCAGTGTTGCTACCTCAAGTTCAGGTCTCTCTGAGTGAAGATGTACCTGAGACTCTGGTGGTCTGAGTAAACCACAATTCGCTTTCCCATAAGCCAATGCCTCCATATCCTAAAAAAGAAGACTACCACCGCTAGCTCCATATAATGAGTCTCATAGTTATTCTCATGGGTTCTCTACTTCCTCGAACCATATGAGATAACCAACTGTATCTATATTAGAACAAAACTGATCCTAGCTCCTGAGGCATCACAATACACCACAAACTCAACTCATTCCTCTTATTGCCTCAAAGCTGGAGTGGTCATCAGCCTCTTCCTCAACTCCTCAAAGGCATTCTAGCACTACTCAGACAAGGTAAACAACTATATATTCTATGTCAAAGTGGTCAATGGGGCTAAGATATTGGGGAAGTCATCCATAAATCCCATGTAGTACCCATACAAGCTGAAAAGTATCCTCACCAATGACACATTCTTAGGTGGTTCCCATGAAATCACTGATTCAATCTATATTGGATCTATGGCTACATCATGCTTAGAAATGTCATTCCCTAAAAAGTTAATCAAATATTTCCAAAACAAGAATTTCAAGAGTTTTCCATGAAGATGGTTCTATTTATGTATATCAAGGACCCTCCTCAAGTGCTCTAAATTCTGCTCCTCTACTGTAGAGTATACAAGTATGTCCTTAATGAAGACAAAGACAAATTGGTCCATGTATAGTTGGAATATCTGGTTCGTCATAGACTTTAAATTTGTGCAGTAATTTGTCGCAACAAAGAGGATCACTAGGAACTCTTAGTGTCCATTGTGACATCAAAAATCCAACATCAAAATATGAGCCTCATGAACCCACATATGGTGGTAGTCAGACCTGAGATCATTCTTATAGAACCACCTCGCACCTCGTAACTGATTGAAGAGGTCTCTAATCCTTAGAAAGGGGTACATGTTCTTTATCATGGTCTGATTTAGGTAATGATAATCCACAAAAAGCTGTAAGATCCCATAAACCTTCTTCATAAACAAAACCGGAGCTACTGATGGGGAAACACTATGTATGATGAAACCTTTCTCACGAATGTCCTATAACTGCAACCTTAGCTACCAGAGCTCAGTGGGTGTCATCTGATATGTTGTAGAATATATTAAGGTAGTCTCGGGCTATAATTCAATACAAAAATCTATCTTCTTTCCTAGTTGGAAGTCGTGGAATGTCTTCATGAAAGGAATCCATATAATCCTCCACAACTAAAGGGATATAGATGCCTAAAGTGCCTACTACACAAATGGTCCTACATTTTGATTATGGGTATTGGGATGTAACCTCTTGCTCACATCACCCACTCTTATTGCTACAAGGTCTCTCTCACCAGAAAAGGAAAACCTCATCCCATCAGCATGTAGACATCTGACTAATCTGTAGTGAGAGTTAATGTGGGCTCAAGTCATGGAAATATAATACATGCCCAAGATGGTGTCATAGGGTTCTATCATGATGACCAGTAGGTCCCACATGAACCACTCTCCTCCAAGTGATTCCTTGAACTACTGATAGATGAATGATATAGAAGAAGTATTTCCTGCATGAACCTTAAGGAATAGTTTTTGTGCTAGCATCTCAATAGGGAAATATATCTCCCACATAAATATTTGAGATATAAAATAATAGATAAGACATGTTTCTATTAATACTAAGGAAAGAGTTGAGTAAACACAAATCTTACCTCGAATCATCTCGTGTGCCGCTGGTTCGAAGACATACATAGCTTGCAGCTATCTGCAGCCCTAACCTATAGCTCCCTAAACTTGGCAGGGGACGCTTGGTGGTGGTGGTGGGATAACCCATACCACCATCCCCCACCAACTACTCCTCCTACTAATAATTCAATTCTGCCTCCATGGAGAGCAACATGTCCCTACCTGAGAGATCCCAGATCACGATGCTGCCTTTGCCGTGAAGGTCCATATATAACCTAACATGGATGCTCAATATTCTTGGTTAGGATGAACTATGATATGTTACCTCTCCCGTCACATGTATAGCATCATAACTCTCCATTTTTTCCTAGTGTTCTGCACTACCTATGAACTTGGAGACCACACCCCTAAGTCGGCTCAAAGAAGGGTCTCATGTTCTATGACCTCTGATTCCAACCTTTTTCTAAATATGACTCATCCTTGTTGTGCCTACTACCATCTCTAGCTATCTGGAATGCCTCATTCACTACTACAAATACGAATTTTATCAGCGCTAAAAATGGCCTTTATCAGCGCTAGAAAAGTGCTGATAAAGCCGGTGAAGATAAAGGGGGGGGGGTCCCCTTTATCAGTGCTAAAATGAAGCACCGATAAAAGGGTTTTTTATCAGCGCTTTTTTTAGCGCTGATAAAAATAAAAAAAATAAAAAAAATAAAAAAAATAAAAAAAATTAAAAAAATTAAAAAAAATAAAAAAAATAAAAAAATACTGCCAATCTCGGGGGGGGGGGGGGATTTTTACAGCGCTTGAGCCCCCCTTTATCAGCACTTTCCCGCACCTCCACCGCCCGCCCGCACCTCCTACACCCTTTATCAGTGCTAGTACTTTAAATCAACCTTGCGTGGGCACCCATGCCTCCACCCGGATTTGATCTCGAGACCTCCCCCCTGCGCACCTAAAGCCTTTTCCACTACCCTATATTGATTTGTTCTCTTATTCATGATATATCTATTTATTTATATATATATTTAGTTATTTTTATTCGTATAGTAATATATATTTATATTAATATATATATATTTATATTAATATATATATAGTTATATTAATATATACATATAGTTATATTAATATATGTATAGTTACGTTAATATATGTATAGTTATATTAATATATTTTAGTTATATAAATATTCATATATTGGTATTTTAAATAAAATGGATATTAGTTATTATTTAGATAAAGATAATATATTTTATATGTAAATATGTTTAATTATTTATTTAAAAAATTTAATATTTAGGTGTGAATATATAAAAAATATGTACACATAGTTATATATTTGATTATAAATAGCAGTGTATTATAAAAAAGGATGAAATTTCAAAGACATAATATCAATATGAATGTAATACCTTGGAATAAATTCAGTTCTCACCAAAATAATCCAATAATACCACCTTAAAAGAGGCTGAAAATCCCCAAAATGTTAAAAAATCTGGGTACCCCGACAAAAAACTCAGTTTTGGAGGCCTTCTGGGACCCTTTTGGCCTCGAAAAACGCTTGACCAGGGTTTTCAAGGTCACAAGGACGTAGAGCTCGTCGCAGGCTTCGATTTGATATGTGGTAGAGCTCAAACGGACACCCGAATCAAAAGTTATGGACGTTTGAAGTTTGAATTGTGTTTTCAACATATTTTGGATCTTTTTTTATTTTTTTAATTTTTTAGTCTACAAATTGTTATTAAATGACTATTAATCCATAATAATTAGCAAATTATTAATTAAAAATATTTTTTAAATTTTTTAAGAAGCCATTTTCACTAAATATCTTATATATTATGTATAATAAGTGTAAATGTCCATTTATACTTATCTAAAATGTATTTAAAAATTATATATTATATTTATATCAATAAAACTATATAACTATATAACTATATTTATATAATAATTTTTTTAATTTTTTTTGAAGTCGACCCTTTATCAGCGCTTTTAAAAAAATCATTGATAAAGGCCTCCCCTTTATCAGTGCTACTAAACAAGCGCTGATAAAGGGAGTCCTTTTATCAGTGCTAAAAAAATCACTGATAAAGGGGGGGCATTTATCAGTGCTAAAAAAAAGCACTGATAAAGGGGTACTTTTATCAGCACTTTTTTTAGCGCTGATAAAGGCACCCTTTATCAGCACTTTTTTGAGCGCTGATAAAGGCCCCCCCTTTATCAGCGCTTTTTCGTTAGCGCTGATAAAGGGGTGGCGCTGGGCTTGCCCAGTTTTGTGGTAGTGATTAAGGAATATATCTATCAAATGTTCCCTTTTCCAACAAACCAACATAGGTGAGGATACGTAAGGTCACTACACTATCCCATATCTCCCTTCGGAGTCCCTTATCAATATTTTGGGCTTGGAAGTAACCATCTATTACGATGTCAAGAAAGTAGAGTGTAAGGTTGGTGAACCTCACTACCTACACCTCCAATGTCATCCCTCCTTAATGATGCTCCAGAAACTCTGGAATCTGAATGGGTTGGAAGAAAAAGGGGTATTACTCCTCATGAAACAACTACCAAAAGATTCCCCACAAGAACAACTACTCAACACACTTCTGAGAAACTAATCCCCTCCAACACCCAGTTGCTCCACGGAAAATACTGGATGTCAAATCCACCAAAAAATCTATTTGGTTCTGAACCGGTCTGACCACACGGACTGCCGACTCCAGCCAATCATCTACTGCCTAAGGATAAGTCTCACCACAGATCCTTAGTGGCCGTTAAAACTAGATCCCATGGAGTGCGCTCAATCCTTCCTATTAAGAATATATACTTATAAATGGGTGGAGGCACCACAACTAGCCCACCTGGAGTAAGGGGATCACATGATGGACCATAAATCGGGGGCTCGATTCTCATTGGGTCATCGTCATGGACAAGATCTAGTATCTTGGTTGGCTATCATCGCAGAGGTATCCTAAAAATTTTCAGGGAGTACCATGATCAAATGACCTTATATATATATATATATTTAAAAAGGAATGGGGTACTGGCTCAAGGATAGTTGAAGACTCAATCCTATATGACGCACGTACCATTGTTTCATACAAAACATATCTCATGGTGATGAGTCGACAAGTGGGTAATCTGGGTCCTGGTGAATGGACATGTTAGCCGCCCATACTTCCACTGGAATCCTTAACTTTAGAGATTCTTCTCGAGACACTTCAGCTATATTTCCTTAAATCCCAACCAATTGTTTTATAGGGATCTTCTGAACAACATCACAAGGAATCCACCACCTCTGTTACCACTCTCTCATGATCCAACCCATGAGGGACTCGAGTTTCAAGTACCTGAATGCCACCTCCATAGGTTAGGGTTTTGTGACAAGCATACAAGGCATAACCAACTCAGCGGGGCATTTTTCTAAGAAACTGTACACATGCACATATCCAAATCAATGAAAAAGTACAGAGGAGAAGTAGAAAAGGTGAAACTAATGTAATGTAACATAAACATGCATGAACCACTTGATAGTACAAAGGTAAGTTAGTGAATGCAAAAATGTAACGGGGGAAAACATATTCCCAAACTAGAAACCGGTTCCAACCTAAAGACAACTGGAATAGAGTAACACCTGAGAGAGACCCACTCATGTATCCCAACTCAAACCACTGTATGTGGTCCATCCATCCCATATCCCTAAGATCCCCTAATATCACGGTGGACCGGTACGCCACCTGAAAAAGACACGGCACGTGTTGGGGAAATCCCATGCCAGGGTGAGTATATACATACCCAGTAGTACACCCCAAAAAGTTTAAGGGGGAGCAGTAAGAGATAAAACCAAAGTGATGCAGTATATGGAACAAGGTATAAAAAATGAAAATGGAATTAGTGAAACTCAATCCAACAAGTGTGTGAAAGTAGGATCATCTAAACACAAGGAGCTATAAATGGTGAGGAGGTGAACCCCCAGTCGAGTATTTTCTACCTATATACAGAGAGTACACAGGTCCAACCTCAGGAAACTAGACACAAAAAGAAAGTGGCATACCCCACACATCTATGCCTATCTTGGAAGGAGAGTAACCAAGACCAAATGAGTGAGTACAATAATGAGATATATATATATACCCAGTCAGTGAATCGCAATCTCAAGAGTAAGGGTATCTCCATCTCAAAGGTCCGCCCAAGAAGATGTGAAGCTAATGAATCCAAGGTGGAGTAATCTGCAATTCCAAACACCTCAAGTATCTACCCAGGAGTTCCAAGTCAAAGGGGATCAACTCTCCACACCTCGATACTATCTAGTTTCGGTGTCACTGAATCACCATCATTGTTATAGGTCACATCACAAGAACACGTCTCTATGGGGAGAGAACACCTATTTCTATTGAGACGTTAGGTAAGTCAAATCATGCATCAACACTGTGGAACATAGTCGAGGGTCTTCTCTGGAAGGTTCTTGTGGCGACACTACCAAGCCCAACTAGTGGGTCATCCCAGAAGGTCGTCAGGGACTAAACTGCCCAGTCCAACTAGAGGATAAACCTAGAAGATCATAGGAGACTAAACAGCCCAGCCTAGCTGAAGGGTCAACCTGAATGGTTGTTAGTGACTACACTACCTAGCCCTACTGGAAGGTCAACCAAGAAGGTCATCGGGGACTACACTACCCAGCAATGCTGGAGGGTCATCCCAGAATCATTGGGGACTACACTACCCAGATCCTATTAGAGGGTCGTCCTAGAATCATTGGGGACTACACAACCAAGATCCTACTGGAGGGTTAGCCCATAATCGTTGGGGACTACACTTCCCAGATTCTACTAGAGGGTCCACAGATAACCGTTCTGGTAAGCCTGTCTGATTGATTCCATCATCGAGTGTTGTCTCAATGGGTTCCAAATCTAGAAAAACCTCAAAATATCTCGAAATCCTCTTCTAAGGAAACCATAGCATTTTACATGAAAAAACACTTAGTCTAGGCATCTCACAGGCCAAAATCTATGTTCAAACTATGAAGATACCAAATATTGAATATTTATCATGTGAGATCAAATAGTAAATGACTTGTGAGGGGACACACAAGGTGCGTGGGCCCTAATCACTACATGGTCGGGTCTCTAGGAAAACATGGGTCCTTCCCCATGTAGTAATTCATGCTGTGTACGTGGACAACATGGTGTGTTCCGTTTATCCAGGGACTGGGGCCATGTCTGTTGGTTGTGTCTCTATACCCGGATCCCATGTATGTGTACAATGGTACGTGGCATGTTCCAGGCCATGAGTTACTTCACATGAATTTCTTGAAATTAAAAGGTAGAATGCATTGTGTCATGGGAAGTACACGTTGTGTCCTCTTTATCTTTTACCATACCTTAACACCACTACTAAGGGAGGCTATAAGCTGTGTGTTCTTCGTTGAACACATCGTGTAGTCGCGATAATTCCAGAAACCTAAGTGTTTCTTCTATCCCAATATCCGCTTCCAAATATTCTTCAATCATGGTCTGAGTCACCTGATATTTCTCCAAAATATTTATATATAGCTGAAGAATGAAGGATCTCTTCGTTGTTCATCGTGAATCAGTGTCGTTTGGAAATGAGGGTTTGGATGGATCTTCTACCTACAACCACAACATAGATTCTCATCAGATTGATGTGAAATATTTAGATTCTTCAACTTTGCATCATTATATTTCTGAATCTCTACCTTTCTCCCATTTTCATTGTGTTTCCATGAATCCACCTTGATTCTGGACGCCTGATTGAGCTCAGGTAACCCAACAATAGTTGAACCGGGATCCACAAGGTTTATACGGTGAAGAATGTAAATAAAAGAGAAGGAAAAGGAACAATAAAAAATGTTTTTGATCATTTTACATGATTTATTGAACATATATATAATATGGGCATCTAGATTAGATGCTCAAATAAAAAAGAACATGATCTTAGCTATTAGGATCAGAAAAAAAGGGAACAGATTGATGAATCAAGTTCCAACCTGATTAATCTTTTAATCCAGGGCATATAAATACCAAAGAAGAGTCCTAACCCTTGTTCTTTTGATTTTTGGTGAAGAAAACGTTTTCCAATGAAGGAGGAGGATCTGTCACGTCTTGATTCATCAATATCTAGGGATTCATTGTTATTTTTCATTCATCGTTCGCTAGTGGTAAAAGAGATGATAGTATGTCTTCAATGGAAAAAACAGGTCTATAGGGTTTAGAACCCCTTAAACATGTATTTAAATGAATTTATTGGATTTACATGATATGAAATAATTAAATAAATTACTTTATTTAATAACTTATATGCACCACCAATGAGTGAAGGGTCTGAACTTCCAATGTCGAATAATTTTAAGTTCTGACAAGGGAGAACACCATGTTCCAGACTCAACCATGGTCTTAGATTTCCGATATGGTCATCCATTGAGGAGTTATCCCATTATATTTAATGAACCATGTGGGTGTAATATAGAATCTATTTAATATTTTTAAAAAATTAATTCTGGGCACATCGTGCTTCGGAATCACACAATGTCTCTGTTCCTAGCTCTAGAATTTTAGTTGAAATATTTCAAAGTGCTATAAGGAAAATACTGAGTCTATAAAAGATAAATAAAATTAATTTTCTATTTCATTTTTTCATCCATCATGAATTGAAATTAAAAACCTATTTTTGATGATTTTTATATTTATCCATGTAATATGTGTTACATTTAACTCATTAAAGAAAAAAACTAACATATGTTTAATATAGAGACATTCATGGTATATAAAATTAATTTTTTGATATATATCAATCCTATATATATATATATATATATTTAAAAATGGATGTAGTTAATAGAAAACATAACCTGACATATACCACTCTAACGACCACATAAATTTTAGACAATAATTCCATTTTCTATAATCAATGATTCAAAATGTGTTCTATTAACTACATTTTGATATTTCTAAAGAAATATATCGAAACCATGTTATATTTTAATAACTTATAAAATGTAGAAAATTAGATACTATAGGAGAAAATGTTCTCTTGGTGTATAAAAACATCAATAATTTAATGTACTTGATTTTCATCTACTATATTTTTTTTGAATTCTAGAAAAAAACCTTTGATCCCATGACATGTAAATTTCTACATCTAATGAATAAATCATAAGTTTAAATCATGTGTTGATGTAAAGAATAATTATCCAAGTATTTTTTTATTACCTAGTTAATAAAAAAGGGGAAAATATATTTAATGTATAAAAAACAAATAAACAAAAAGTTATTTTTTTTCTAATTTGGAATTAATTTTTTTCATTAAAATTATAATTAAAATATAGATACTTTAAAAAAATAGGGGTTCACCTTTTGGGGACCCCATTATATAATTTTCATTGATGCTTTTTTTGTTTACTATTGTATTTAAATGTACATTGAGTAAGTGGATATGGATAATGTAAAATAAAATCCTACATATAAATTGTAATAAATGGTCCCCTCTTAGTATCATCCCATCTAATTACATAGGCCTGTATTAATAATCACACATCAATATTCAAGAAATGTGGCTATTTTTATAAAATTAGTATTAAAACAATATATATACACTATTTATACTCTAAATAAATATATTCCTTGAATCCTATCAAAAATCACATCAAACATGATTCTAACAAGGGTGTTTACCAATCCTCAATTTAAATTACATTATTATTTTTAAAGGGGTCTATATAAAAGAGTAAAATATCTAAATCAACATTAGGTGAACCCAAACCCTATCTATGATTAACAATATCCATGAATTTTTTTATCTATCTACAATTATATAGAGACCTTAAAAACCCTTCTCAAGGTTAAATAAATAAACAATATCATAAATAATGAATATAAAAAATGGAATCATTGTTGGTATTTTATTTCATCCATTGTAGAGGAAGAGAATATGGGTAGAGAAATGAAGTTACCTTCATCTCGCATAATGATGGAACAATGATACATGAAGGTGGGAGGTACAATGATAAGTTATTATGTTGGAGGTATTATGAGAGATTGTGGATATTTGAGGTGGTTGATGTTGAGGAGGATGATGATGATATAGGTGAACCTAGAATGTGGGGATAGGTAGTAGATAACATATGTGTGGGAAGTTAGCGGGGAAATGTGATTGAGGGATAAAAAAAATCAAGGAAATGGATTAATGTAATATAAATAAGATTAGATAAACATGAAGGAAATTTGTGAATCAATGAAAATAACCAATATATAATCAAATGGGAGGTGATAAATGATGGTTCATAAATTTGATACATATGAACAGGGGGATTTAGGGTTTTTATAATGCCATGGAGGGAATGAGAATGGATATATGAATGAATGAGGTAATACGAGGAAGGTGAAATTTATCAGTTAAAAATTATCTTGACATTATTTATATAAAAAATTATTAGGGGAAAACTAATAACAATGATGTTTATCAAATTTAAATTATGTTAATATATATTTATATAAAATGAAAAATGGTTTAAATTTATATTAAATGTTCTATTATGAGTATATAACAAATGTGTGTGGGTGCGTATGTGTGTTCATTCCATTCAATATTATTATACTTTATATATTTTAATTAATCATGTAATAATATATTTACATATTCAAAATTAAATATTTGAATGAGGTATTAATTAAAAATTTCATCATTAGATATTACTGCATAATTTAAATCATGAATATTTTAATTAATCATATATTTATATGTGATTATAATAAAAGAATTATATTATTTCATATGTTTGGTAAAATATATGATATAATTAAATAATTTATTAAAATTAATGATTATAACGTTAAAAAATTTGTGGAAAATGATGAATACTAATAACATATTTGTCTATTAGTAAAATATATATTTTTAAATATTATTATAGAAATGAAATAGATTTTATTATTAGTAAAACATTTTTTGGGAAAAACTTTTAATACCTATTATTAATATTAACAAAATTAATTATCTATTAGAAGTAATAATTTTTACTAATTGATATATTATCTATTGGTAATTATCTTTCTGTAAAAAATTGGGTTTTTAGAGTGAAACACTCTTATCATTGACTGTTTTTTTTCATTTTTCATTATTTTTCTGGTTATATATATATTATTTATTATGTGATACTATTTTCTTATAAAAATTTAAAACTTTTACCTCATTTTGATCAGGTTTTAATTTCCATTTCACTATTTACCAAATATTTTATTTATTTCTCCTATATTATCCGAGGTTTTGTGTATTTATAAAAGATAAGGTATTATTTTAGATTGTTATTGAATTTTAATGGAAAAAAAATATTTCATATTTTCAATAAGTATTACCATTTTCTTCTCCAAATTTTTGTGGTAGGGATTCTACTTTCAAGGAAACTCCATCAATTAGTGAATCACATTATTCATGCATTTATATGGTATCATTCTATTGTTACTTTAATGCCATTTAAGTTTAATACAATATTTATTTTCCTTATGTAGTATATTAAACTTACCATGACATTAATTATCACTTACATGAAAATTTTTCATTTGGGAACTACTTTACAACAACAAAATGATGATTCAAATTCAAACTTTGAGTAGTGGCCTCAGTTTTGTATCATTCAATCAATGTGGTTATGTGATGTCTTATATAGATTCTGTATTAATAGGTTAACATAATCTTTATAATGGATGAGGATGTATGAAATCAATGTGAGGTCTGGTGGTTTACGAACATACCGTGTACTTGCTCGATAAATTCAAGACTCATTATTAATAAACAATGACAATGTGATCCCCTTTCTAGCCCACAATTCCACTCTATGGTATCAAAGACAACATTACATCAATCTATTATGGGAGTAATAATGTTTGATCCATTTTATTCTACCCCTTCGTAATAATTTCATTATGTATTATTTTATTCATTACTTACTTTCAATAAAAAAATCATTAAAATATAATAAATATAATAAGAAATGTTTTATAAACCCAAAAATTATATTTTATAAATATTTAATTTTTATCTAAAAAACATAATTTTATTAATAATATAAATATTATTATATATTATTTTCTAAATATTATATATATTATGAAAAAATAATCTATAAATATTATATTTTTTGTTCAAATTGTATTTTTGTTATACGTATTTAATTTTACACATAAAATTTTATTATTGTATATTTTTGTTTCTATCTTTATTTAATTACATTTTCATCAAAAAATAAATTTTTTATGTTTTAGTTAAGTATTATTATTAAAATAATATTTATTTAAATATATCTAATAATATTTAATATATATTTATTTTCATTGTATAAGTATATTTGAATTATTTTTTTATAAAAGTTTTATAAAAATATTTCCTTACCAATTTTAATTATTGTAACTATATAATTTTATTTTTTTATATCATAATTGTTATAATTTTTAAATACACATTTTTTACCTTTTTAATTATTCATATTTTATTATATATGTATTATAAAATAATTTTTGAGAAAATATTTTATAAAATAAAATTTATTCATAAAAAAAATTTCAAAAAAAATAATCAAACTAAATGTGATATATAGTCTAATAATAAATTTAACTTAAACAAAAATTTATAAATATATAATTGAAAATAGATAGCGATTATCATAGTAGAGAATAATAAGATATTAGATTAAAAATTATTGGTGATGTGTGAATCAGATATGAGGCTGGAGGCACAATACATTATTTGAGATGTGAAAGATGATTATAAGGAAGGAGTCGATGTTTCGATTGAGGTGGAAGGGTTGTGACTTCTATATAATGTTTCTTTCATAACTAACATGACATTTCAAAGATTCATGTTTTGTGTACTATGTACACTATATACATGGAACATTAATGGTATTATAATGTGTCGTGTCAAGAATGAGTTGGATAAAAAATGAATTGTTTAATATACAGTCATGAGATACTTTTTTGTGAAATCTAACTAGAGTGTTGGATAAAATACTGGGGTCTTCATGTGGTATTTTGTAATGTTTTTGTAAGAGGTATCTTTAGAGGTTTTATTCTTGTATATAAGATATATTTTGGAGTCTAAGGATCATTAAAATGAAATTATTAAATCATTGCCTCAGGTTTTTACCACATTTTATTTTTTTTGGTTCTGAATATCAAATTTTATTTTATCCATACCATTTTTTTTTATCCATTTTTTGTTTTATTAATTTAATTCAACGATAATGATCTTTATGACACTCCATAACCATAATTTCAATATCCAATATCCTAGCACCACTACACTTAATACACCCCAATGGATAAATATATACAAGATATTATGTTTTGAAATATGTTTATAAATTTATTTTCCTTTTTTTCTTTCACAACCTTATCGTGTAAAAAATGATGTAATATATTTATTGTTCAATCATGGAATCACTTAAAAATTAAAATCACTTTTAATTAATTTTAAATCTACACATGCTAATGTAAATTGAAAATTTATAAAAAAATCCTCTCTTGCCTTTGGATTTTTTGTAGCGTAACTGGCATGGAAATCCATTCATTAAATTTTTATTGATAAAAAAGTACAATGATCATGGTGAAATTAATGTAAATAATTCCTAAAATCTTATTATTTATCTATTTATTTATTTTATAATGGATATATCTCTTTATAAAAGGAAACATGAAATATTTAAATCAATTTCTATGGAAACTAAGACTTGAATGAACAGAACAAGTGGTGATTCCCAGAGCGGTACAAAAATCAGTGGTGAGTCCTTGTTCGATGATGTTGGGAGTGATTTGGATTGAGATTATTAAATGTGACACCTTGCATCATTCCCTTTACAACCATAAAATATCCATATAAATTTATTTATATTGAAGGTGCAATAATTATGTGGATTCAATAGATATTACAGATAATGGATAACCAATGTTCCCTATGAGTCTTGATTCGTGCTCCATTGGTAGTACCAGTGAATGTAACAACATTAAAATTTATTTCATACACAACAAAAACATTCTCATCCCTACTTAATATCTAGATACTGTATTTTTTGAAATTTTGAATGATACTATTTATTTTAAAATAATCAATGTAATCAAATATAGATAACTTATTCCATGGCATAGAACAAATTATATATGATTTATAATCAAATCTGAAGTGAAATCACTGATGGAGACACAATAATCCCATAAAATATTATTAAGTCATTTTATGGTTAGATATAAGTTGATCTGAAAAAAACACACCTTTGATGAAGGTAAATGTTAGTTTTTTGGGAGGTGTTATGGAGGTGTGGGCTTGAGGCAGATGTGATTACCACCTGAAAATAGGGAATCATTGAGGATGACATTTTGAATGCTTTGTATAATAATTCCATCGGTGTTGGGACATTTCTCAGGTGATGATGGATTGATGTTTTCAACATTCACAGAATTATAAATAATTACATGAACATGAGATTATGGTGACTCGACAACACGAACATCCAGTATGGTTAAGCCATTGATGGAAATAATCCAGAGCATCTGCATTTAATCTCCATGTATCATCCAATATGATCATGTGTACTTTTTAACCCTCTCATTACCATAAGGTTAATATATTCGTATAAATATAATAGAAAAATCTCTCAATGACTTACGATCGGTGCTAATGTATAGAATCCTACCTAATAAATGGAAACAAAATGAGAAGAAAATAAAATTAATATATAAATAAGGATTAAATGATATATATAAATATATGGTGAAAATAAACCAAGATTTTATGGCCACAAAAATTTTGATCCAATCATCCATTTCATCTTCCATTGATGATGCTGGTGCTGGTGAAGGACAACCCCAAGGGCAATGTAGTTAATTACATCAATTAGACTTGGTCCAGTACCTTCCAGGTGCTAGGTTCTACAAGAGAAATGATTTCCCCCTTTAACTGTTATTTTTACTCTAATTCACAGAGGTCAAGAATTATATAATGTTTTATAATTTCAATTTTATTGGGTTGAGGGATGAAGAATTTCCATGTACCCAAAAGGCGATGAATGATTTTCATCTTCCATTGAAAATAAATGGGTAGACCAAAAACCTCCCTCGTAGAACTATAATGGTAGGGTTGATTTTAGTTGAACCACATGATGCCTCCCATTTCTTATGAAATGCCTGTCCATGAAAGTACACGGTCGATTTATCAACTATATGTTCTATAAAAATATATGGATATAAAGAAAAGAAGAAAAGATTATTACCCCAAAAGCATCATTAGTGCCCCCTGATAGCCTCGTACTTGTTCCCATTGAATTCATGGCCCACCAAGTTTGAGGAAGCCACATTTTCATGAGGAGAGTCCAAATATGAACATAGTTGATACCTTTCCTTACATTACGGTATCAAGTAATTGTATTGTAAAATCATGATCAGGTTTTACTGACTTCTTGATATGGAAATAAATATTAAGGTTATCACCATATTTCCCCAAACAATTTGTATCTTCAAATGTGAATCATGTATGAAATGTGAGGAAGTAGGGGGTATTTAAATACATTGAGTAATTTTTTTTTTCATTATTTGTATTGTAGGAAAAATGTAATGGTGTGTGGTTTTGGGTGCCAAGTGTACACATTTTTTGTATTGTTGGGTATTTTTTCAGTTATCAGACTACTACATCTTTCGTTGTCCTCGATCGAATTGGTTTTTGTGTTATTTATTTCTGGTTGTATTTAGTGGGATACCGGGGTATGAGAGGGAAAATTTTTAGATTTTTTGTTATTCATACTTTTTCATGTTGCATCTCCGCTAGCCAGTATGGTGTTTCCACTCCCTCAGATCTGCATCCCATCTCTACTGTCAACTCATGTGTATGGTTGTGAGAGGGATCATTTTATCTAAACATTTGATCTTACATATCCATCAACACAGATTTTTTCCTAATTTTAAATGTATATACCCCAATTTTATTTTAAATTTCAATTAAATTGAATCCTCTTATCCTTAAGATTTATGTAGTTTAACTAACATGGAAAACCTTTCACTATATTTTTAGTAGTTAAAAAAATTACAATTATCATGAAAAAATAAATATTCATAATTAATCAAATCTTATTATTTACTTATCTCTTTATTTGACAAATGATTTACCTCTATAAAAAAATGGAACATGAACAATTTAAACCAATTTTTAATAAAACTATGGATTGGTCAAATGGAAAAAGTTGTGATTCCCTCTGCGCTACTACAATCTATGGTGCGTATTTGATCGGTGACATTGAGAGTGAGTTAGAATAAGTCTTTCACCATCCCAGTGCATGGTAGTACTTCATAACAATTTAATGTAATTGATTCATGAGTTCTTAATGTCCCCACCATACAGTTTAATAACACATGTGAAGATCAATTTCCTTAAAAAAACAAACCAAACAATGCTATTATCCTTAAATGATGTTCTTATAATTTTTGTGGGAGAGTATATCTTTTTAAATATGGTAATATTAGTGCATGCTTCTGAAAGGCATACCACATCCCTCCAATGTAATTGTGGTTTGACGATTTCTTATGATGATAGAAATTAAAAGATGAGTATTTTTGATTGAATGAAGAAAAATAAAATCATTTACCATTTACAAATATGTACATGTTGTTTACTTGTATTGATTAATGGTTATTGGGTTTTGGATAGAGTTTAAATTGAGATTCTCAAATGTTACGCATTGGACCATTCCTTTTCCAACATGCTAATATCAATAAAAAATTATTTAAAATAGAGTTTTATTTATTTTGTTGATTAATATGATATTAGGGATAAAGAATAACCATTCTATATAGAGAGTCTTTATTTGAGGTCCATTTTTGAATTATGAAATCTGATTTATATTTTTCATTTTGAATTTTGTCCTGATTTTATTTCAAAATTGTCATGAAATCAGATAATCCCTAATTTAAATTTTAGGGTTTTAATTTTGGGAACTTCTATCACTCAGATTGAAAACTAGGTTAGTGGGAATTTATTTGTGATGTCCCTTCAATTTTATGATGCATTGTTTTTTTACTTTATATAATATGTTATTTGGTTGGTAATTCCTATAGTGACTTTGGGAACAGAATTCATAATGAGCATGAGTATGTATGAAGGTGTATAGATTTTTGTAGTAGATGCACTACGGTTATTGATAAAGACACATATAATTTTATAATTTATTATTATTCAATACATTACAAGATTATACATGGGGTTATGACCATTTACGAGTTGACCTTCTACCTTGTTTACTATGTGATTTTTTTTTAGAAAATATGTAACTGTGTTATAAATTTATTTTTTATTTACTAGTCATATTTAGTTTTGACTTGGTTGTTCACCATTTAGGGATTACCAACAATTCATAGTGTTTTTCACACACCCACTTTTACCTAATGGATTATAGAATTATATTTTCTGATTTATTGGGAGGAATTATTATAGTCACTATGGTTGGTAGTCAATGATTGGTATTTGATGGTTTTTTTCATGAACCACTTAGCAATTAAGGTTATCAAAATTCTTTTCACTCGTGTGAATTAGGATTTCTATTTATAAGGATAGAGTTTCCTTCTATGTTTTGATTATAGTGGTCAAAATATTTTCATTGAACATCTTTTATAATATTAATGGATTATAGATTCCTTATTGTCCATGTTGGCTCGCTATATTTTGTTATACCTAAAAAATATATATTTTTTCTTATCTAATCCACTTCTCTACCCATAAGATCAAATTAGTGAGGTGATTCCATTATTTATGGACCATGATAAAAAAAACTCCATAATATGAAGAATAATATAGTGAATAGAAAAAATGATCATTTGTACAGGAGGAGATTATGATAAGTGTGTATGAGAAGAGTAACCATCAACACACCCAACAAGTTTAACATCAAAATTAAGGAACTTAGATTGAAAATAGATTATAAACAAGAAATATATAATCAAATATCTTGGTAAATACACTAGAAAACTGCACTTAAAATCAAAATTGTGGGTTTTCCTCCATCAAATAATTTAAACTTATTTCAATGGTGCAAAAAAAGAAAAAAAAGTGAAATTACAATCAAAGAAATATAGGTAGTTGTAATTTGGAAAATATTTCTTTTTCTAAAGGGTTCTTTTCTATTTATATGATTCATCTCTACCACTATTAATATGGGAATTACTTCCCCTTTCACCTCATCATTTTTCCCCGATCAGACTCCATGCAACTTTACTGTTAAGTATTTACCTAATTTAGTTATGAAACATGCATGAAGACTAATTTTTTCTCAAGGGTGTTTGCATGTAGGAAATATTTTGTTCTTCCCTAAAAAATGGCCTCAAACTATTTTTATCTATCATGGATAAGAATTATTTAAGAATCATTCATCATATATAATCATTTGGGAGGCACTAGAGTCTTTGGTTGAAGGATTTGTGATAGATATGGTTTAATTTAGAAGAATTATATATATTTTATTACATATGGAATAATAATAAACATATGGATTATGTTAAATGTAATTATCATATTTTATTCGTTAATTAGTAGATATCATTAGCAGTAGTAGGGACTTATTAAGCATCATGGGAAGAAATATGTGTTGGTCCCCTCAAAGGATTAAATTTTAATTTGCGATATTGAAATTTAATTAATAGTTGGAAATAGATTGTTTTTTAGTTATAAACCTTAAATATATTATCTCATATTAATGATTTTATGTAATCAATGGTGATATTCCTACCACATAAATCATTAGAAAAAATATGTATTTTTCATAAAATATAATTCACTTTATGGATGATATTGACTAATATCTCCCAAAAAAGCACTTCGGATTAGTGATGATATGGATATTGAAAACAATGATAAAATTTTATTCCATTGCATACTGAATTCATAAATAATGATTGATATCCCTATTTTGATTTTGGATACTGTAACCAATCAACAAGTGTGAATTAATTCTGGAAATATATATCTTAGATAATAAGATTTATCTATAATATTTCATGGTTCGATGAAAATCTGTGGCATAGAATCATTTTTTCCTTTGATGTTGGTTTTATTTGATATTTTATATGTTATTTCTTGATATATAATCTTGTCATTGGTTCCAACATCCATATATTTACACAAACATGAATGTAATTGGCAGTAATATCACCATATCTGGAAATATAGTATGCCTTCAATTCAAAAATCACATTTAATTTAAAATATTCTTAGAATTTCCTTGATTTCACATCAATTAAAAAATAAAAAAACATAAAATTAATCCACATGTTTTAAAAATTTATTCAATATAATATATCTAATGTGTTTATATATTAATCACCCATAACATTTTACTCTCAGAAATCACCAATTAATCAAATGTTTGATAATTAAACACTAGAAGATATATGATATTTCAGTAAAACATCAAAAAAATAAATGTCCAATCTAAATTAAATTTTAATGACTTGTAATTTTATAAATTTTTTGTAATTTTTTTATGATAACCAATGTATACATCTTACGAAACTGAATTTATTTAACAAAATCCATATATTTAATTAATGTTATTTAATTTTATTATTTTATTCACTATCACAAGAACTACCCACAATGTTTTTTTTTGTTTTCCAAAATTCTAATAAAAATACAGACATTATTCCTTAAGCATTATAAAATTGGATCCCTAGTGTTCATCCTATACAATGTGTTTTTCTTATAAACTTATTAATTTGATTGGTAATGAAAATTAGGACACATATAATCCAATATTTATAAAATATATAAAATCATTCATGTAATATTTTTATAGATGTACATGGTATATGAAATGCATGTCAAAAGAATTGTATGGTTTAAAAGACATCACAATTTGATATATAATGAATAACTTGTCTGAATCCTTGAGTGATAAGATAATGTGGTGAGAAATTTAGTGACTCGATTGTTTATGATGTTGTGAATGAATCACAAATTAGAAGATATAATGTGGGAGTATGAGTGGGATATTATGGATGAATAATCAAACGTTTTTAAAAAATGAGATCTGATTAGAAATTATGTGCATAATTTTTATGGGAGAAGAAAGTGAGAACCAAAATAACATATAATTGTTTTTTCCAAAGATTATAACTAAATATTTTTTATGATGCACCACTAAATAAATAATTTGAAATAAACTTTATTTTATTACAATATAAAATTAAATAATGGAGATATGAGTCCTTCATAATCATAATAAAAAAAGAATAAAAAGTAAAAACAATCATGATGATATTGATTTGGGAATCAAATAGTGGGAATTAACTAACAATAATGATGTCTATAAATATCATAATAGTTATAAAAACACTTTTATAATTCAAATAATAATTTCGTGTGGAAATTTAAATACTTAAGATAATAAATTGGAATGAAAATCATAGTTTTATAGATTATATTTTAGAGAATTTAACGGAATTTAGGATTGAATGTTATTCATTACACAACTATTAATTGCAGATATGATATTCATTATATAAATATTTGGTGTAGATATTATGTGCCTATTAGGAATCCACTAAATGTAATTGTTATATATTTTATATATTAGATTTGGTACATATAAATATATGTTATTAATTATAAAATTATAATGTAATTTAAAACGCCCTTCTCAAAATGATAAAAATTATTAATTTTTTTGACAACACGTCTCACCTTGAAGTAATTTTCTTATTAACATAATTGGAAAAAAAATTCTGTTATTTATGTGGGTTTCTTTCGAAATTTATATGAAAATAATGTGAATCATTTTTTTTGAAATAAATCAATATTTAGTATCTATTTGGTAGCACTACATAAAAACCTCTTAGAGAACATAACTATTTTGATAAATTATGTTCTGTAAGTGTTTTCCAATTTTATGAAAATTTGTTTGCTAAAAATGTGTTTTTAATATATTAATATTGAGGTTGAATGTTGTATTTTTATTTTCTTGTCCTTTAACTAGATATTCTAATTTTCTTACATATTAACATGTTTAAAAAAATTCCAATTTTGTAACAAAAATATATCTTCATTGAGTTTTATTTTATATAATTGTTTGATCACAATTTTCATTCTAATAAAAATTTATTTTTATTCCAACATGTTTTATGAGAACCACAATACAAAATATTTAATCTTGTACAAAAGATGGAATTAAAAAATAAAATGTATAACTAATTTAATTTAATGAAATGATCATGTCATTTGTGAATTTTTTTTCTTTGGATGAGTATGAATTGATGTCAACATGAAATTAATTAGTATTTATTTTAAATATATTTTGAAATGCGAGATTTTAAAAATTCATGCAATTGGATGTCTTTTGTTAATGTTACTACATGATGAAAGTATAAAAATATAGCTAAGAGTAGGATTTATCTTCCAAATAAAACGTCATGAAATTTGTTTTAAGGAATTATGCAATTTATTGATTTCACTAGAGGATTTCAATGTAACTATTAGTTTTACATAGAGAAAATAATCTAATATATATCAATTTTTATGAGAAAATATGAGGGAGAACCTATTTTTAATGGGTTTCCAAAAAAATTATAAGAGTTAGACTCATCATGGGGAAGAATAAATTCATTTTCATCATTAGGAAATAGTTCATATCGATGTTGATGTGAGGATGAATAATCCAATGCATGAAATGATTACTGAAATGGTATATGGGGTGGCTCTTAAAGGCAATAACATTAGGAATGTGGAGACTTGGGAGATCAATCAGCACTCTGGTGCAGATTATGATTCGTTGAAGTTTTATTAAATACATAATGATGAAAAAATTGAAATATATTTTTGGTGTAATTCTTACATTAAATTGTCATTTATTATGGAATTTTTCCCATGAAGACTTTGAATTAGTAGTCATATACATCATTCGATATGTTTTTGGTGTTATTGAAAAGAGTACTTCCTACTGGTGCTAATATTCTCGAGTCTTATTATCATTTTCGTATGTTTAAAGAGAACTTAGGTTTCACATATGAGACTATAGATTCATGTGAAAACAAATATATGTTTTTTAGAAATGAAATTGTTCACTTGGATAATTGTATGGTCTATTACTCTTCTGAGTTGAAAGATAATAGAAGATTTCTGACTAATCAATGTCAAACTGCGAAACACCAAAAACTAACTTCCATAATGAAAATGCATTACATTCTAATGAGGATGAGGTTGAAAAGATTAGGTCATATGAATTTTACAAATTTAAGAGATGAAATGTGGAAATAAATAAGTAAAGTGACATGATAAACCACCTAGTAGAATCTTTTTCATGGAAAAATTTCAATATTAGGAAATCTACATATACCCACGGTTTAAAACCATGGGTATAGTCCCTAAAACAATGGGCATAGGCTATACCAATAGTTTTTAAAATCAGGGCCTTGTAAGGTGTCAATATAGATCTGAGCTATACTAAAGGATTTAATAATTATATACCAATGGTAATTAAGAATGGGAATATGTGTATTCCATAGTGTCATTAAACCAATACCCATGGTTTTGAAACATTTTATATAGGATTTACAAAATCGCATTCCGTAGGTTTCGATCCCCGCATCAACTGTATACAATTAACATGCCAAACCACTACACCAAATTTACTTATAGGTATATAAATATATATTTACTTATATATATTTATGTAGACCATTACTATAGGTTTAAAACCTTTGAAATATGTGTTCCCGCAGATTTTTTTTGTCCCTCTGATTTTTTTCCTGCCTGAACACGAGAATGATATACCCATATTTTTTGGAGAACTGTGGGTATAGGTTTTTAATAAAACCCTATACCCATGGTTATGAAAAAAAAATATATACATGTCTTGAAAAAAACCCTACACCCACAGTTTTTTTCAAAAGCGGTGTCATAGGTGGAAATTTTCAAACTATACAAATGTTTTTTCAAACCAGGGCTATAGGTTCCCATCTAATCCCTATACCCATAGTTTATTCTTAAAACAAGGGTATAGGTTAATTTTATAGTAGTGTTTCGATTTGGGACACTCTAACTTTTCAACATATAGTCATAATGTATGATTGGGATTGGCATCATACGGTTTCAATCTGGATCCATTAAAGTCTATGGTTGGTCAAACTCATTGCACATTGACTATGGTGTTGGTTCAATATAATATTCCTTCATGGATTTGTATTAAATAAAAATTTATAATACTTAACACTATTATTGATGAATCTATATGTCTAGGATATAACATTGATGCCTAAATTAATACAATCATTAACTAGTTGAATGAATTTTGCAGTGATGCTGTAATGACATACCACTGTGAAATGAATTAAATATTCAAATTTCACGCTGATTTATTGTGGAAAATATTTTTTCATTAATTTAAAATGTACACATTCCACTATTATTTAAAATTTATCCAAAAACTAATCCCATTTAGTCTCAATATTTTTGTATCTTAACCAACATAGACATTCATTCACTGTATTTAAAATTGTTAAAATTTTAAAATTATCATGAAAAAAATCATATGCATAATTAATCAAATAATATTATTAAATTGTCTCTTTCTTTGAGAATTTATTTACCTCCTTAAAAAAGTAAATATGAATATTTTCAATAAATTTACATGAAAACTATGGCTTGGATGAATTGAATGAGTGGTGATTCCCTTAGTGATACTACAATCGGTGAAATGTCTTTGACTGGTGACACTAGGAGTGAGTTGGATTGATTCCATCAACATACCAAGGCATGGTAATACTTCTAACCAATTGGATGTGATTGATTATTGAGTTCTTGAGGTCCCCACCATAACATTTAATGATACATGTGAAAACTTATTTTCATAAAAAATTAATTGCACAATGTTAGTAAACTTAAATGATGTTCTCATTATTTTTGACGGAGAGTATATTATTTTAATTATGATAAATTTAGTCTATGTTTGGGAATGTAATCTCATGTCTGCCCAATTTAATTGTGGATTGAAGATTTATTATGATGATATACATTAAAAGATAAGTATTTTTGTTTGAATGATGAAAAAAATTAACAGTTTACCATTTCAAAACAAGAACGTGTGTTCTAGAAGTTTGGATCCATGATTGTTGGGTTTGGATAGAGTTGAAATTGAGATTCTCAAATGTTATACCGTGGTCAATTACTTTTCCAACCTACTCATGTCCCCAAAAATTGATTTAAAATAGAGGTGTATTGATTTTTTCTAATTATTATATATTAGGGATAAGTAATAACCTATGTACCTAAAGGGTCATGATTCAAGATCCATTTGTGAATTGTCAGTGATATCATTATCTCATCATATAGAGTATGACTCCAATTCAAAAAAAAAATTAATTTCCAATATCCTTATGAATTCCTTAACTTCACTTCAAATATAGAATATAAATACAGAAAAATAATCCACTTCTATAAAAAAATATTCAATATCATAAATTTAATTTGTTATTATATTGGGATCACATAACATTTTACTCTTAGAAATCACCAATTGATCAAATCTATTTTTATTTACTACTAGAGGTTATATGATATTTCATTATAACCTCAACCCAAGAAATGATAAAACCGAATAAAATTTTAAATACTTTTAATTTTATAATTTTTTAGTAATGTTTTTAGGATAACAGATTTATACATCCCATGAATCCCAATTTTTTTTTAAAATTCATATGTTTAATTAATGTTATTTCTTTTTAATATTTTATTTATTATCACAAAAAAAATCCACCAACGTTATTTATTTATTTTCCAAAATTTTAAATAAAATTAAAAAATTATTCCTCAAAATTTATTAAACAAGAGACCTAGTGATCATTAACTATAGTGTGTTTTGTTTATAAACATATTAATTTTATTTGTAATGACAATGTGGCCACATATAACCCAGTCATTATAAAAATTCACGAAATATGAAGTCTTGTGTAAATGTTACATCTTTTTGTACATATATGAACATTGATAAGAGTTGGATTGATCTTCCAAATAGAATGACCAGAGAAAATTTTGAAGGAATTATGCAGTTTATTGATTTCACTAGATAATTTAAAAGTAACTATATTAGTTGATCATGTCAAAATTTGGTAAAACGATATCAATTCATATGAGATGTCATGAGGGAGAAACTATTATTTAATGGGTTTCTAGAAAATTATAATATCTGGACTCATCATTGGGAAGAATATATTCTTTTTCCTCATACAAAAATAGTTCATATGGATGTTGATGTGAGGAAGACTAATACTATACATGAAATGATTACTCAAATGATATGTGAGATGGATCCTAAAGGCATTAACATCTGGAATGTTCATACCGATGAGATTAATATGTGCTCTGGTGTAGATCGTGATATTTTGATGTTTTTTGAATTACTTGATGATACATAAACTGAATCATATTCTAGGTTTACTACTTACTATAAATTTTCATTTATAAAGGATTTGTTGCACTTTAAGACTTTGAATTAGTGGTCAGATACATAATTCTTTATATTTTCTGTGTTATTGAAAAAATTAATTCCTACTGATGATAAGTATATCAGGACTTATTATCATGATCATAAGTTGACATAGAACTTAGGTTTCACATATGATACTCTAGATACATGTACAAACAATTTTTTTATGATTAGAAAGGAAAATATTAATTTGGATAATTGTATAGTCTGTTACTCTTCAAGGTGGAAAGATAATGAGGGAAATATGAATAATCATCATCATAGTCAAAATATAGGAATCCTATTTCTGTAATCAAAATGCATTACCTTCCAATGAAGATGAGGTTGAAAATATAATTTATTTCATAAAATGTTTCGTAATTAATGAGATGTAATGTGGAAATAAATAAGGAAAGTGATATGATAACCCACCTGGAAGACTCTCTTTCATGGAATGTTTTCGAACAGAGACACCTAGCATTGCTAAAGATTGTTGTAATTGTTGATGCTCCTTTTAGTAACATTGTTTAAAGGAATGGAAATGGAAATGACTTAGCAAAAATTGATTCATCCTATGAAGAAAAAATAAAAAATCGCCAAAGGAATGAACAAGGCTTCAAATGCCCATGCGCCACACAAGTTCCCTTACTGCCACGCAAGTTCACTTGCGCGCCACCTAATAGTCGTTCAAGTGATTTGTGCTCCCTCTTTGAAAACTGCCCAGGGTCTTCAGAAACCTATAAATAGACCCTATGGGCCCCCCATTTTGGGAGGAATTTTTCCAGAATTCAGATACAGAGCTCTGAACGCCCATGTCTCTTCTTCAAGTCTTCTAAACACTTCTATGGTAATTCTTTACCTAGAATGCAGTGTCTAAACAAGAGGAATAAGGTTTAAGTGATATAATTCACTAACACTTGCGCGCCTAAGTGTTTTTCCATTAAGGTAAAATAATACACTTGCACGAGTCCCTACCTACTCATTAAAACTTTGCACGCCACTCTTCTGAAAATACCTCAGGATGATTCTAAAGGCTTTGGTCAGGAATCGCCCAAGTATTACTCTACTGGTCAATAATCGTGCAAGTACCCATGTGCCGCGCAGGTATACCTGCATGGCCAGGATTTGCGCGCCCACGCAGTACCTGCACGACCCCTCAGGACATGCGCACCCTTCTACTTTTGGGTTTCTTTCCTGCCCATTTAAACCCTATTATGCCATTCCACCTCTCCTATTCAAAATTCAGTCTTCGAGACACTTTTCAAATCCATTTATGGCTTGTTTTCTTTGATTGACATCCTTATCTAAAAGGAATTCCGTGGAACATCTCTCAAAACCTAGGGATTTACACATCTTTATGTCACTAAAGTTAGAGAGTTCATTAATTCAACCTCATCCTTTAAGATGAGAGAATCCTTAAACTGGGTCTCCTTTTTAGGAGTAAGCCCCAGTCCAAATTCTCATTAATATGGGCATCCTCCTTAGGAGTAACCCCCAAGTCCTCATTAATATGGGAATCCATTTCTGGGGTAAGCCCCAAGTCCCCTAATATGGGCATCATCCTCAGGAGTAAGCCCTAGTCTAAAAGATCCCAAATATGGGCATCCTCCTCAGGAGTAAGCCCCAACCATAATTCTCTTAACCTCGGCCTCCTTTTCGAGAGTAATCCCCAGTCTCAAATATGGGCATCCTTTTCAGTAGTAATCCCCAAGTCCCTTAATTCTAAAATTCCCTTAACCTGGGCCTCCTTTTTAAGAGTATGTCCCAGTCTTAATTTTTCTTCACCAGTCATAATTCCTTTTGATCTGGGCTTCCTTCTCAAGAGTAAAACCCAATCATAATTCCCCTCCTAACTTGGGCATATTTCTTAGGATTAAGCCCCAAGATTAGAGTATCCAAATCTCCATGAAGCAAATATACCTTTATGGACCCTGTTCATGGATTTTTTTCCCTGATGTAAACCTTAATCCTCTTCTATTTGGGCAGTTATACATACATTATCCCCACGTCATTGCATGGAACAATTTTCTGGTTTCACTAATACCTCTTTTTTCTCACACCGAGCATGAATCACGTGATCGTAGAGTGTAAAAGTAATCATGACATTTTTCTTTGAGCCATCAATCATGCATAAACATGATACTCTCTTACTCGAGCTACGTGGGGTCTGATTCCTTTTCCAAAATAAATGATATTTGGGTAGCCCATCTGCGGGTACGATCCCAAATCTAAAATAATCAATATCCTTCTGAATAAAAATAAACATCAAGTGCCCCACTGAGTGGCTTTAAAACTAGTATGGTCATCATAATGACCAAGAGACTTTTACGTATTGAAGGATACCATTGACTGAGAATCTCTAACAAATACGGATGATTCTATATTGATGAAGAACCTTGAATACATATAAAAGATTATCTATATTTCCTATATATCAATCATTGATTTTCATATCTAAAGGAAAGCTCATTTTATACTTGGTAATGTAATAAGGATTCACGAACATAAATTAAATCTATAAAGAGAGTCCCATTGTAGACAATAATTCCCCTCAAAAAGGTGTGATGAGTCCAACCTCCCATACCCTCGACCAATGCAAATTCCTAAGCCTCATCAGTCCACAACTAATTTGCGCCTACCTTTGGAAAGTAGGTCCAAATAAATATGGAATCATTGGATGTTTCTGGTTCTGCGAACAAACCCGTTAGAAACTGCTTGGAGTGATTGAATCTTAAATCAATGATGTCATACACAATTCTAGAGGGAAACAAAAAATGGTGAACCCGACGTGAATCCTTAACCAAGTTAAAATGATGTTTTTCTTATTTGTTAGGCACCTATTTAAAAATCAATGAGAGGGCCAACAAAACAATCAATAACATATTTTCTCATCCAAAAGATGTAGTGGCCATACATATCTTGATTATGTATGTTATATTAAACATGAACACTTTTCCAAGATCATCTGCATTTCCAGAATGGATTTTCTTAAGTTCACATGTGTGAATACCTCTACTATGAAAACCTCTACAGCAAATTCCATTGCTGCTACTCCTGCTGGATCGTCGTTCGCTCTGAGGACGACATCACCAACTCAGCGTCTTCAATGCTGGGTATCAAATGCGCTGGTTAAGGATTACTGTCACAATAGTACAATTACGACTTTGGAGGCCGCTCGACAAGCCCTCCAAGTCAATAATTCAACCTGGTCGTCCGGACAGCGACTACCAATGATCAAGAAGCAAGCAGTGCTAACCACTTCCTCCAACCGTTTTGGGTCATTATCCCCAGAACGCAATCATCATTCACTCCCATATTCAGAGGAGGTGAATGAGAAGGTCCCTCAGTGACTTAATTCAAGGAGACATGAGTCCTTCCCGAGGGATCCCATCAACAATCGTCGCCAGACTCGTTAGACCGTGCACCCTCAACATGATGTGGGTATCAACTCTAGGCATTCGGCTTAGGTTCCTCAAACCCGAGCAGGCAAGACGAATCACCAGAGGTGAAATCCAGTCAACAGTGAGCAGGTTCTCATCTCTTCCATCTCTGGAGAAGTCCACCAACCTAACTTGGTGGCAAGAAATGAGCAGGCACACACACCTTTCTGTTTTAATTTTGATGTCCAGCAGACTCGTCTGGAAGCATCACGCCAATCCCGCCAGGAAATTCTAGTGGAGTACTATAGGAAGGAACATACAACTGTTTATACATCATCAGCTAGTCAGCAGGCTCATCTGACTACATATGATGGAGCTCGTCAAACATGCTCAGCGAAGTACAATCAACAGGCACATACACCTGCTAATATTGATCAATCCTACCAATAGTCTATCTTGGTAGCACTCGGAGAAGTCAGTCGGAAAGCTCCGACAACAGATAGGAGGCAGACTCAACTCTCTGCCCCCACACATGAGTACTGTCAGGATTCACTGATCGGAAAAGGAGGATAAGATCTGGCACACAAACCTACCCCAATAACGGAATGGACGTATATCCCCGTTCCAGTAGATGATGTCACCAAGAATATTCTATCAATGGTGAAAGAGCAGAAGCAAATCCCTGCTCATATTCTGGATGCTTGCCAGGATATTATAACAGCTTCAACAACATCTCAGGAAAAGACACATAAATCTATCCCTACCAATGGAGTGACACATCAACAGTTCACTCCAAAACAGACACACACATCTGTTCCAGTCCAAGAGGGTTGTGGTACATACTCCCCCATATCATGAGGACAACCAAGTCAGGCACATACACCTGATTTAAGTGGAGTTTATCAGCCTAACCTGGCTATCTCTCTTGATCAGGAACATACACCTACTCAGAGTAGCCACTTTCATCAACGAGTGGTTTCCAAGGCGAGTAAGAAGGAGTCTAAGAAGAAGACCCGCCCAACACAGTCAACAGATCAGGAGTCAATATTTATCAAGGCCTTGCTCGATGATAGAGTTCTTGAATCCCTCATAAAGTTATCTGTTGGAATCCTAGATTCTACTCCCTCATTTCCCAATAGTGGGAACATTAATTTCAAAGGTCTTCAACATACACTTCCTCATGAAGGCTTGCTTCATGACAGTTCGGTCTATCTCGAAGTTTCATATTCAGATGAGAGCCATAGGAACCCTTTGTGTGGTCAAAAGACCTAGGAGCAAGAGATCTCATCTTCTGATGTAACCCACCATACTGGCCCTCCCCATGATGATGAATTTCTCTGCGAAATTACTCTTCGTAGTAGTGATGCACATTGCATGTAAAATTCTTGAGTGGACAATGTAGTGCCGATAAATCCCTCTTATCTGGAGGCACTTGCAAATGAGAAACTAGTCATGTCTGATGCTTCATTTATAGAAGGTGAAATACCTTCTCAATTAGAAGATATCCCAGTGGGTAGGTCGTTCTCCAAACCACCCCTAAGTCATGCATCTTCTAGTTTAATCAGTTATCTCTCTACCAATCTTTTTGAATCCGATGAAGCAACAAGGAAGCACGAGCTCTGGGCAAATCAGGTAGAAGAATATTAATTGAATGATAAAGAGGAAATGCTGAACATGAGAAAAACAAATTGTGAAAGGTGAAGTTCCAGTTGTGTTTTGGCCTCTGGATGACTCTCAGTATGACATTCTAGATATGTTGATGGAAGATGGAATTCATGATATTCGTCTCAACATATGGAAAACTATTTTTCAGTTGAAAAATAAAGTATTATCTTATGATGAATATGAAAATCATGTTAAGATAATAGAAGGGTTACAACGTCAGATTTATTTGGTATCTCTATCAGTCTCTTGATATCTGAAGGCTGAAAAGCAGTAGAGAGCCCTTCAACGTTCATGCCGTGGAGCACTACGAATATTGCGCCGGTTAATTTACAATACCACATCTGGTATTCATGTCAGAGGATGGGGTTTTCATGGAGCACTACATTTCACTGTACAATCCAGTCAGCAAAGCCTGCAAAAAATGGTCTAATGCAATGTTATTGCCCGTGGCCGACCAAAGTCAATGGGTTTTGTTTGTAATCAAAAGCTTGCCCAAGAACATGCCTCAACTAGTTCTTCACAAAATCAAGAATACAGAGAACAAGTTGATGAATTACTCCTGCATCAAGTAAATGAGAATATTGAACAGGCCTCTCGTATGAAGCAAGCACGTCATCAAGTGACATAATTGTCAGATATCATCCAACGATCTTTCGAACCAGGTGATAAAAGTGGATGTATATTGATGCATCCAGATAATTTCCAGACTATGGTCCGCAAGATTAGGAGAGATTTTACGAAAGTCTTTGACATAGCATGTCAAGAGCCACCCCAGCATTCCAGACTAGGGACTCTTTTAACCCAACTTTCGGAATCA
This sequence comes from Viscum album, assembly GCA_963277665.1. NCBI lineage: Eukaryota > Viridiplantae > Streptophyta > Magnoliopsida > Santalales > Viscaceae > Viscum > Viscum album. The sequence continues at coordinate 909,963,512 of OY728134.1, forward strand.
AAAAATAGGATTCAAGGAGTTGAGAAAAGACAACAGGAATAGCCCCAGTCCACTGGATTGGGGAATTTTTCAAATCATCAATCCCCTCCTCAGCGAAATTCGGTCTTCTCTCGATTGGAGATGAATCCACAAGAGGAACGAAGAGCCAAATTATCAGGAGACTCTATCCAAATTAAAGTTCGCCAAGAAGTTCCTGAAGGATCGAATCAACAAAAGGAAATGTCTCATTAGGGACATGGAAGAAGAAAATATCGCCAAAATTCCGATAGAAAATATTCGATGCGTTACGTATCAATTAGTGTCATCAATGTCGTTGTTACGGATCCACCAGATGAAGCTCACTCAGAGGGATCAAATGAAGAGGTTCTTGCTCAAGAAGTTTTATGCACAGACACAAATGAAGAAGGTGTGCGTACAAGAAATCAAAGGATTACTCAGAAACTAGGTAATTCTTCAGGTAATCCACTTACCCCTCTCCAAAAGGGAGCCAACAAGGGGAAAGGAATGAATCAGGTTACATACCCTTCCTATGGAGAAGGCCAATCGCTGTCACTTGAGAAAAGGTTTGCGCAACAGGAGGAATAAATGAAGGAATTGAGAAGGATGAATGAAGAACTGCATCAGGGTAGTCATCTTCCTAAGCGTGCTAGAGTTAGTCAGTCAGTCAATGGAATTTTTTGTGGCTACTAAAATGGATCAAGAATACCCTCCTTTATCAGTACACCCTCACAGGTCTAATCCTACGGGTCAAGTGCAACAACAATTGGTGGCGCTACCATGAGTTACAGCTCCAGCCACCACATCTATATCAGCTCCAGTCATTGCACCTGCCCAAGTCCATGTTCAATCAGATGTTTCTCAAAAGTTAATAACTACCATTGAGTCATTAACAGCTCGAATAGAGACTATGGAAGGGAAGCGTGCACAGGTTCAACCAGAAAAGAGAGCTTACTCTGAATGGGTAGATTCAATATCTCCCCCATCATGTTTTGGGAACCTTGTTTTCCCTATTTTCAATGGATCAGGCGATCCTGGATAGCATTTGATGCATTACGTGTCTTTTTGCGATCCTATGATGGGAAATCTAGAGCAACAAGAAGCAGTGAAACTCAGATGCCTCGTGCGAACCATGCAAGGACCCGAATTTGTTTGGTATAAATGTTTTCAATCCCAATCAATTACTGGGTGGGAGGATCTTCGCCAAAAATTCCTTATCCAATTCAGCTCAAAGTTACCAATGACAACAGTTTTTGATCTTACAAACTGTAAGAAAAGGGAGAACGAAAGGGTCTCAGATTTCATTGCTCACTGGAAGGGATTAATATATTCCCTAAGCTTAGAACACCCTCAAGAAGAACTGTTGCCAAAATGTGTGGCAAATCTGCGTGACGAATTACGCACGCCGTTGATCCCTGTGAAATACATAGGAGGGTTTCGAGACCTTACTTCAATTGCTCAACAGATTGAAGATTCTCTTATATAGACTAAGGCTAAATCTCTTGTAATTCCATCATCTCCAAGAAGGAGAATTGGTAAATCAGAAACTACTATAGTTATGCTTAAAAAAGCACTTGTACCTGCTTCTACTTCAAAACCATCATCTTCTCGAATGGCTCCACCTCCTGAGCACCAACAACAGAGGACGTTTCATCCTGATAATCAAAGAGATCAAAGATGAAAACAATTTGAGGATTTGAAAAGAAAAGTTTATTCATTCCAAAATGAACATGTTCCTAGTTATTTCATTTCGGCTCTGGAAAATAATTTGGTTTAATTTACAACGCCCAAGAGGCTAAACAAAGAAGGAGATGAAGACCATCCCAACTATTTATTGTTTCATCAAATGTTGGGGAATCCCATCCAAGAGTGTTTTGTCGTCAAAACCTCCAGTAAAAGATGGTCGACTTGGGACAAGTCAAACTAAAAGGTTCTTTATCTCAGGTAGCATGTGTTACTGCTACAGTTCTAGAGGAAGAAGGCGAATGGAAAAAAGTCAAAAGAAAAAATGTGCAGAAATATGATGATTGGATGGTCAGAAAAACGATTAACTGAACTCATTCCATTTTGTGAACGCAATTGAAGAAACCAATTGTGCCTTCTGCAATGAATACTGTAGAAAAACCCTCTTCATCAGAGGAAAAATACTCAAAGAAACGACATGATTCAAAGAAATAAAAAGTATCAGAAGAAGATGAGTATGTGTCAAAGCCTAAGTTGTCTTTGACTCTGTCAGACTTCATGCCATCTACTTTAAATTCCCAGGAACCACCCCACAAAACGGTACAGCCTAAATTGGATAGTCAGGCAGATTCTTCATCAGATGAAGAGTTAATATTTGGTTCTGTTAATATGATTCACTTAACAGATCCTTTTGCCAATCGCAGTTTTGATTTCGATGAGCCTGAATTCCCTGTATCAAATAGAAGAATTAGAGGAAGTTCCAGGGGTCTGGGATACAAAGGAAGACGTGGATATCCTAGAAACCATTATTCTAATTCTACATCTGCTAGAACTGTGTATGCAGAAAAAAATCATGGAAGAGACCTTCAATGAGCTCAACAAGAACAAGAAAGTTCATCCACACAAGGCAGACACAGCTCTAGCACAATTATTCTGGAAGATTGATTGATGGATCCATCTTCTTCCTCTCAGCAAGTAAATAGACCAAATTGGTCTAATCTTCCAAAGCTAGGAGTATTACCAACTCCTATCCCGGTACAAGATGCATCAAATTCCAAAGAATCAACTTCCAAGGCACCTACTAAAACACATGTTCCTGTTGGGAAACATAGACCTTTGGATCAGAAGTATGATGTATTGAAACACCTGGCCCAAGTACCAGACATGTTATCAATTCTGGATGCCTTGAATTTATCAAAGGATCTTCAAGAGGCACTCATCCAGGATTTGTCAAGTCCTCAAGAGTTTGAGACTGAAATTTTTGTAGTTGAAGTCTTCTATGTAGAGAATAATCCTGCAGAATGCCATGCAGTGATATCTTTTACTAATGAAGATGAAGATGATGTCATGCATGGACATATTAGACCTTTGTACTTATCTAGAAAGTTCAATGACGTAGACAACTGAAAATTTTTCATTGATAATGGTTTAGGAGTCAACCTCATTCCCATTCGTACACTTCGTCGATTGGGCCTCGTGGAATCTGATTTATCTCCTTCAACTATGATGTTACAAGGATATGATAAAAATGAACAAGACCCACTGTGCAAGATTACACTCAGAACTCAGTTTGGAGATCTTGTATCCAATTCAGATTTCATGGTTGTGGATCAAGATTCAGCCTTCAATATGTTTCTTGGTATACCCTGGCTACATCGACATGCGGTTATCCCTTCATCATACCATCAATGTCTCAAGTATTGTTTTGATGGTCAAATTGCGACATTTTAGGGTGATAAATACCTATTCAAGGAATTTGAATCTCAGTACATTGAGGTGGAATTCTACCACATGAATGGAATGGAGGAATCCACAATAAAGTAGATTACCAAAGTTAATGCTCTGTATGGTTTTGAAAATATTCCAGTAAACCCATTAGCACATGTGTGTACAGATTATGTGTCGCCTATCAGTCAAATTGACATGATAGACCCAAATCAAAATACTCTTATGGAATGACCCATAATGTCAATCACGACAATCAATCCAGAAAAAATGGGAGAAATTGGTGATCCACCAAGCAATGATGAAAGCTCAAATGGAGATGTCATCATTTCATCTACTGAAATCCAACAAGTGTATACTTCACCAATTAGGCCAAGGCAAGTTATATCATTATCAGAGGTAAATGATGATGTCGATTCTCAATCCATCATCTCCTCTTTGATACCCAAAGAAGACCTTTCATCATCAATTGGGTCGGAAATGGAAGCTTCTACTTCAAGATGTTCAAATTTTAACATCTCTCTTAATCATGGAAATTATACTTCATCAACTACTATGAAAGTGGAAACAGAAGAAGTAATACATGTTGAAGAAGAAGAGGAAGATCTTAGAGATGCTCCTCCAGCATTTGAAGAGGGTATCTCTACCACTATGGATGAACTCAGAGAAATCAATCTGGGTACAAAAGAAGATCCACACCCCACTTTAATCAGTGCGTCCATGACTCTTGAGGAACAAGAGATGTATATTTCAATCTTAAAGCAAAATAGAGATGTGTTTGCTTGGAACTATACAGAGATTCCATGGATTGATCCTGATGTTACCACTCATCATTTGGGTTTTCCAGAAGAACATCGAGGATTCAATAAAGCTTCTAGAAGAACACACCCAACCTATGATTCCAAAATTGAGGCTGAAGTGGATAAGCGTATCAAATCTAACATTGTCAAATATGTTCAATATCCCAAGTGGTTGGCTAATATTGTCCCAGTGAAAAAGAAGAATGGGAAAATTAGAGTTTTCATTGATTTCAAAGATCTTAATCGGCATTGTCCTAAGGATGATTTTCCAGTTCCAATTATAGAACTTTTAATCGACGCAACAGCTGGTTATGAAGCACTTTCCTTCATGGATGGATATTCTAGATATAATAAAATCCAAATGGCTTCAGAAGATGAGGAATCTATAGATTTCATAGCCTCTCTGGGTGTGTTTTGCTATCGGGTAATGCCCTTTGGCCTAATGAATGCAGGCGCAACATATTAGCGTGCCATGCATCGTATCTTCAAACCCTTTTTAGGGAAGTTTGTCAAATGTTATGTGGACGATTTGGTGGTTAAATCAAAACAACGTTGTAATCACTTGGCTGATTTGAAATTAATATTCTAAAAACTTTGGCAATATAATTTGAAGATTAACCCCTTAAAATGTGCTTTTGGGGTAACCTCAGGGAAATTTCTCGGCTTTGTTGTACACCATCATGGCATCGAAGTCGATCCTGAGAAGTCCAAGTCAATCCTTGGTATGTCACATCCTCGAAATTTGAAATAATTGAGAGGAATTCAAGGACACTTAGCCTATATTCAGCGTTTCATCTCCAATTTGGAAGGAAAAAGTTTACCCTTCACCAAATTGATGAAGAAGGGAGTCACTTAACAGTGGACTGAAGAATGTTAATAAGCATCCGATATTCTCAAGAAATACCTCTTGAGTCCACTGGTACTTATGAAACCTGTTGAAGGAAGGCCACTTATCTTTTATGTGATAGCTCTAGAGAAACCATTGGGTGACTTTCTTGCTCAGAAGAATGATGTTGGGAATGAAAACAACCTCTACTACCTCATTCAGACTCTGCTTGAAGCCTAAACCCGGTATTAAAGTATTGAGAAGTGCTTCTTGACATTAATCTTTGAAGTTCAAAAGTTGAGACACTACCTGCAACATCACGAGGTCCATTTGATATCTCAAAATAACCGGCTCAAATTCATACATAGTCGTCCAATGCTTATAGGACGTCTGGCCAGATGGGCAGTTATTTTACAGCAATTTGACATTCAGTATGTGTCTCAAAAGGAAATAAAGGGCCAAGATCTGGCTTATTTCCTGGCTAAGCACCCTTCAGTGGAAGACACATCATCAGATATTGAACTTCCTGATGAGGAAGTCTTATCTATTCAGGATAGTCCTCAGACATGGGAAATGTACTTTGATGGTGCTTCCAGAAGTCCAACAGGGAGGAAAATGGAAAATCATAAATTCAAAAAAGTTGGCTTAGGAGTTATGCTCATTTCTTTAGAAAAGGAAGTGTTACCTTATTCCTTATTATTATGGGAAGGTGGTACCAATAATGAAGCAGAATACCAAGCGTTCATCGCAGGCTTGGAGTTGGAAGTTCAGGCACAAGTGAATCATTTAAGGGTGAAAGGTGATTCAGACCTGGTAATCAAACAAGTCAATGGGTATTATGCCATCAGAAAAGATGAATTAATCCCTTTTTATGATTATATCCGAGAGTTAATGGATAAATTCCCTACGAAACCAACATTTTCTTATGTCCCGAGATCACAAAATTCCCAAGCTGATGCATTGGATAATATAGCCACAACTCTGGAAGATCCAGATCAGGATTATACAACCATCAATATTGCCCACAGTCGTGCGATTTCACCTTATGTTTGAACTAGAACAGAGGACATCAATGAAATTAGTCCCATTCCTGAACCATATGGTCATTCTACAGGATGGACGACACCTATCAGGGAATACCTTCAAAATGGAACACTTCCACCTGATAGAGCTGAGAAAGAACAAATCTGGAGATGTGTGGTCAATTTTACTCTTTATGAAAGCCCAGATCACCTAGAGAAAATTCTCTACAAGCCTTGTTTTGATGGAGTTCTCTTCAGATGCATTGATGGTGAAGACACAATGATTATCATGAAATAAGTGCATGCAGGAGTCTGTGGTGCCCACCAGTCTGGACATAGACTGTCTGATCAGATTCGAAGGCTTGGATACTTTTGGCCTTCAATAATACAAGATTGTGTTGATTTCACAATGATGTGTCATTCATTCCAAGTACATGCCAACTTCATTCATCAAACTCCAGAGTTTCTTCATACAGCTAAATACTCGTGGCCATTTTCCACATGGGGTATGTATGTGGTGGGACCTTACCCTTCAGCTACGGCCAAGTAGCATAAGTATATTCTTACTACTACTAATTTATTTTCCAAATGGGCAGAGGTAATACGTCTCAAGGAAGCCAGTTCTAAATTCATTGTTAGCTTCATCAATTCTAACATCATTACCAGATTTGGTGTCCCTCATACCATATTGATGGACAATGGCACCAACTTATGTTCATCCGAGGTGAAGAAGTTGTATCAAGAATACAACATCAAATCCAATCATTCATCTTGGTATCATGCAGCGGCCAATGGGAAGATAAAAGCCTTCAACAAGACTGTGTCAAATATACTGCAAAAGATGCTGGATAAAGATAAGAAGTTGTGGCCTGATAAACTCTTTCATGCTTTATGGGCTTATCGAACCACCACCCCCACTGAAACACGGTCAACTCCATATTCATTGGTATATGGAATAGAAGCAGTCTTTCCAATTGAGGTTCAACTACCCTTGCTCAAGGTATCCATTTGTTATCAGTCATCCACAGATGAACAATCTCAAAAATGATTAAATGAATTGGAACGGTTAGATGAGAAAAGATCGTGCACCCTACACCACTTGGAAGTCTATCAGAATCGAATAGCACGAGCTTTCAACAAGAAATTTTGTCTTTATTCATTTGTTCAAGGAGAATTGGTATTAGTTCTCAGAACTCCAATGATACCAGGAAAGAAACCTCCCAAGCATGAACCAAAATGGGAAGGACCTTATTCAATACATAAGGTCTACTCCAAAGGTGCTTATTCTTTAATCTCAATGGATGGAGAACTCATCACTACTCCAACCAATGCCATATTTCTGAAGAAGTATTTTGTATAAACACAAAATACATTGTTGCAGTCCATACATATGACCTTAAACTATTTGTATTACTTTCGTCCCACACGACTTTAAACTGTGACATCCTAACTACATGATGCTAAATTGTAAAGAAGTCCCTTACATCTAGCAAGACATTAAAATGCATCATCCATAGTCCATGCATATGACTCTAAACTATTTGCATTTCTTTCGTCCCACGTGATGTTAAACTGCATAACCAACGGTCCATGCATATGACCTTAAACTATTTGCACTTTCTTCCAACATGGCGCTAAACTGTATCATCCCTTTTTCATCCAACATGATTTTAAATTATGAAAAATTCCCTAATACATCCAACATGACATTAAAATGTGTTCTCTTTAGTCCATACTGCATGACATTAAACTACACAGTTCTCTTTTGTCCAACATGAAATTAAACTATATTGTCCCCAACGTCCTAACTAAATAAAGTTAAACTATATAGAAACTCCTTTAATACATCCTACATGACATTAAATTCTACTTCGTCCCTGCTACATGATATTAAACTGTGTAGCACCAATAGTCCTAACTGCAAGTCTTTAAACTGCATAGTCTCCTTCATATGTCCTACATGACATTAAACTGTGCATCGTTAGGGTTGTTTCTAACTCTTGTTTCTCACACCGAGTATGACTCACGTGAGCTTAGATCAAACCTCAACCATAACACTCTCTATGGGCTATTAACCATGTGTAAGTCCCAAACACTATTTTTTAGGTCATTTTCCCCAGGAACAACTTGATCACTAATTCATTCTTTAATTGAACTACACAGACTTTGATCCTTGCCTTCTAGGATGGGTACGTAGGCAACCTCCTGAGGTTCAAGCCCAAAACCAATCTCTTGACATCAGTTCACCTCCATATCATACGATAATGATTCGTGAAACCACCCCCAGAATCAATATCTTTACATTGGTTCACTTTCGTCCTTACTATATGACGTTAAACTGTACAACACTTTTTGTCCTATACGAGAATAAACTACAATATTCTTGGATACCCTCACCTGAGAGGGAATCATTATTTACATTGATTTTCAATCATGTTTCATTCCAAAGAATACATGTATACATGGCAATACCTGAACCTTTTATCTTGGGTGAAGCCATCATTGCACTAAAGTCCCCCTTCACCCTTCACATGTATGAACCAAATTTGTACAGAGGGTATTTCTAAAACTATGTGGGCTTGATTCCCATCATTATGAGATACGTAGGAACGTTCGAGTTTCCCTCGAATCCAGACCCAAGTCTTTTGGGACTAACCCCAAATTCCACTTTCAGTCCCCTGGCTGAAAAGTCCCCATGAAAACACACACTGTGTATTTCTTATAATAGTCCGAGATCTATGACCCTAAACTAAGATCTCCAATCCTTTTGTCCCACGTGACATTAAACTGTAGTTCAAGATCTATGTATGGCTTGATTCCCATCCTTATGGGATACCTAATGGAGTCCATCATTTCAATTCAGCACCCATCCACAACATGATTATGGTTAGTATTGATCTGTGTATCTCTGCATACATTGGATAATACCCATCTTTATGTGTCATAATCCTAACCTTAAATATTTTCAAATATTCATAAACCTTTTCTTAACTTCTAATCATAAAAGTCCTGAAATTATGAGAGTTCTTTTGCCTGACCATGAAGGACGTTCCCTTAGGTGGCCTTGCATAAACAGTCTACATATCAGATATGTCAGCCAAGAGATGCTATCATTTGACTATGAAATCAATTCCCTTAGGCGTACCTACATAATTCAACCCCCTAATGGGTTTGTCAAATAGTGGAAACTTCATTCATGGGGAAAAATCTCTTTTTTACTTGGTTATCTTAATGACAATATGTAGGGATCCGTAAAAAATGGTTGTTCTTAACATATCTGTCCCATACTCTTTTTCATGATGTGAAATTATCTAAGTCTATGGTTTATATTCTCTTTCCCTACGTTTGGGTTAGACCTTCATAGGAGTGATATCCATCCAGTTCTTCGATAATCTTGTTTAGAAATATCTTCTCTATATTCAAGTACCTATTTCCATATAGAAAACTCTATACTTTGGAAAAGTTGAATCCCCATAAACTTTCACTGGCTTCTTAGCAGTAGAAAAGTAAATTTCTGAGAGTTCTTTTTCCTGACTATGCAACACGTGCCCTCAGGTGGCCTTGCATAAGTAGTCTACATAACAGACCTGCCATCCAAAAGATGCAATTTATTTGACTATGCATCCAATTCCCTTAGGTGGCCCGGCATAATTCAACCCTCTAATAGGTTTGTTAAATAATGGTAGCTTAATTCTTGGGAACTACTTATTCTAATGCTTTTTAGCTCTTTTTCATATCATTCCTCAGATTCAAATTTTCTTAAGTTATAGTTTACATATTTTCCCTCATACTTGAGTATGGTAATATGTTTTCAAATAAATTTTCAAGGAACTGAGTCAGTTTTAATCCATTTCGGTCAAAGCTATTTCGACCTTAAACAATAGCTTCTTTATGTACGACGTGCATGACTTTAAACTACCTTCAAAAGACAAGGGAACTCTGAATAAAAGTCATGTTCCAGCTCACTAAACATAAATTTTGTATGATTTAGGTAATATTGAGCAATTAAAAGATTCAATCTTTGTAGGGTTATTTATATTAATCCTAGTAAAAATCAAACTATTCTTACTAGGCCCATTGTATTAGGTAAAATCTAAAGCAAGTAGCAGGAAAATACATGCACAAGTGATTGAAGATGAAATGATTCCTTCCATTTGATGAACAAGAATTAGAAGGACATCCTCAGATTGGAGTATCTTCCTTTTTATATGAAATTACAAGAGGCTTTTAACATAAGTCTTCACTTGATGAATAACATCCTTAGATTCATCAGCATCTACTTGAAGCACATGCACTCGACCAACTTCACTCTTTTCAGCCTAATGGAGTGCATTCTTGGCATCCGCAATGGCCCTCATATCATTCGTTTGTGCTCCCTCCAGTGAATTATTGAGTTGGTCATGTTCCCCAGTAAAAGCGTCTAACTGTTGCTGAAGATGCATCTGCTGGACGACTTTATCTTTGATCTTATGCTTTAGTTCTTTCATCTGGGTAGCATAGTCAGCTTCATCTTGGGATACCGCAGCCTCAAATTCGCCAATGTTGACTGACATTTTCACCCTAATGGATATTCGCAACACTTTTTCTCCTGCTCCCTCCTGAAAATGACATGTTTCACTGTATCATGGATCTTTTCATATCCAAGCCACCAAGTCCTAGCATGACGAACATGGACGACAATCGTGGGATCTTCGATGATAGCTCTTCTAAAGGCACCTCAGATATGACTTTCCATATGTTGTTCCATGCCTTGTGTCATGAAAAGCTGACTGCCTTAAGCACCTCAGGGTCTGATTCAACATCATCATCACAGGGGGCATGTAATCTTAGATTAATGCACTTAAGAAAGTGCCCTATTCTACTCCTTCCCCCCTGACCCTGGTTGCATCGCCTTCTACTACTATTTGGGAAAAAGTTGATACTTCACCTCTAGATCTAGCCATTAAAGTTGTTATCCTTGTTTGATCAATATTAAATGTATGGTTAGTTTCATAGAGCAATGTATGTTGGTTGTCTATCTTGAAAACTCAGTACAATCATTACCTAACAGTAGATCAACAGCTTGAGAAGACTCCTCCCCATCTTTTCCAGTTTCAACAGGATCCTTGAGGTGGGTCTCATGATGGTTTACTGGGTTTAACTCCACTTGAGATAATTTTTCTACAATGGTAGGGTTGACATAAATTCCCACACCCTCTTCAGGCATTGGCAGTTCATCAGCTTCTTGGGATGGAACTGAAAATTATTTTCAGTCATGATTAGAATTGTAAATTACAAGAAACTTTAATGGATGAAGGATAAGACTCAATCCCAAGGTCTTCTAAACCACATGATAACTTAGAAAGATCATAAAATTCTTCTAAATACATGCCACGATTCATTATTTCATCCAATGATATTTCAGAATCCTTGTTAGTCTCACCAGTGGGAGCATTTGATATGTCCTCTTGGCGACCCTCATTCTGCGGCCCCTGACCCTGGACAACTTCTTTAGGAAGGATGGAAGATTCAGTCGCTGCACCCACCAATGATTCTGGTGCAGGTTCTTCTCTACTTGTAGCTGCAGCAGGAGCAGTACTGGGAATAGATGTTGGCTCTTTTTCAGAATCAGCCAAGTCGGCTTGAATTTGCATTTGTTCCACAACACCCTCCATGGTTCTCAAAGGAGGATTTGTCCTTTCCCTCTGAGGGGAAATTGAAGAAGCCCCTGCAATCCCAAGGAAAATGAGCAATATTTTTCATGGTTTAAAATTCATGATTATCCGAAGGACTTACCACTAATGATAAAGCGTTTAGCGGTGGACTTCCTCCATCGTCACCTTTGTCTTTTTCGATTTTTAGGAGTATCTGCAGTTTCACTTATTGGCACTGGAATTGGAGAATGGAATTCCATGTCCAACTCCTTATTCATGGCCTGTTGTCTTGGAGATATCTCACCCTATTCGCGAGGAGATTCATCCACATCCCCAATGGCAGTACCACCAGGGCTATACTATAGTGAAGGAACCTTAGTAGTTCCTTTCTTTGCAAGCTTCAAGATGATGAAAATAACTTCCTTAAGTAACAAATCTTCGACTGGAATCAAGTTTCAATGCAAATAAAGAAAGAAAACTTACATCTTCCGGAGCCACATAATCATGACACTCCTCATCTCCAGAACCACCAGCCCCCTCAGTGGCGCCATGATCAATCATTTCCTTCACCCCTGGTGATAGGAATGGACTCATCAGTGTAATATATGAGAATTTCTATCTCTCTGATGTAAGCCCGCATTCTATTGGGGTTATCCTCGTATTGCATATCTGTAGAAGTCACAAGATTCCCTATTCCAAGGAGTTGTAGACCCTCACACAAATCTAGGCAGGCGGTCTCTGTACCACAATATAGACTCTGCCATGTCTGGATAGCCTCTGGTTGTAGATATTCAGTGCGTATACCAGAAGCCTGCAAGGAAGGTCCTACAATCTTCGACTTCAATTTCTTCCCAGCTCCAGCACCTATCGATAGAGAATAAGAAAATAAGACTTATTACATTATAAAGTGATAGTGATTAAATTACCACAATGAAGTAACTCACCAAGAGTTGATGGAGTAGGTCTTTTGATTCTATCCATAGGATTATATCGGGCATGTGACCTCTTTGACGTTTTTTGTGCCTCATCATCCCCATCTTGGGAATCCGGTGAGGCAGTCCTTGATGAGGAATCTGAGAATCAGCTTCAGGTGGGGAAGCATCACCTTCATGATGAAGGGTTCCTTTCTATACAATCCTCTTCCTTTTCCCCACCTGATAATTGGGTGATTCAGCACCCCTTTAGGGTATGATTCTATCCAGTGCTCAGCAGACCATGTGGTCAAGTTATGTTCCGCTTTTTCAACTGGTATATCAAATACAGCCCCGGTCTTCTCCCTTGATGTCAGCAGCCAAAGTTGTCAATAAACCATCAGATATTTCTCTAACCTGACATGTACTGGGGGAGATATAGCAATATTTTGCAGACACTTGAATTGACGTGAAAATCTATATGGATCATAGGCCTCGCATATAATTTCTCCGACAATCCTGGAAACTAGAACAACATTTCTGCAAGCTAACATGTATGCCCTCAAATCCAAGTGGGCTGTTCCATCATCAACAAACCACCTAGTTGGAATATTTACATAGGAAAAGAAGTTTAATTACTTAAACAAGCTCAACCTCACTTTCATGTCATGGGAATTAATATCTAATAGAGCAACTCTAGAGAATGCTTACACAGACGGCCTGAAAGATCTACTAGGAATTTGTACTCCATTCTATACATTGTAAGTCCTGAAGTGAGTGGTGATCCATGCCCATAAAACTTGGAATGGTCCCACTATTCTTAAAGGATATTTACCCATGAAGACATGAAGTAAAATCTTGTGAATCTTTGCTAAAATTGGGGTAGCCAACCCATCCATTTTCCCTCAGCCAACATTGCCACAATGACGAAGGTACCTGGCCTGATGCCTCACTTCGAATCCATGACTGGCAAGAGATAAATGCTGAGCTACAAAGGCAAGAAGCCCTCCAGAGAAGTCTTCTTTAAGATCCTTTGATTCACCTCATATCCCCATTTATCAAACACTCCTGCTTCTAGAGTTGGCCAGAATGTTCTAAGATCACCCCTCTTCTCAGGTTTTGGGAAGGTGGTAGGACGGGTGGGCCTCTTATCCTTGGATTTCTTTTTCATGGATCCTTTCTCATTCGGCTCCTCCTTTGGATCCTTCTCTTTCTTTTCAATAAGAAATACATTCATCCACTCCTCCGGATGAAGATCCTTTATATAATGAGTTAAGGAGGTCTCTGAAATCTTGATCCTGTGGAAGATTTTAAATAATTCTCGAGCCAAAGCCGGATTATTCTCTGAATCATTCCAAGTCACCTTGGGAGGAATGAATTCATCATAGATGTCACCCAAAATTGGAACCCCTGAGATCCTCTGAGGATCCCACAGACTGATGCCTACTTCTCCATGAGTAAGATGGAAAGAATTGGTTTCTGGGATTCAGTGGCTGAGTCTCTCCGGCACAAAGTTATCATGTCAGTAAATATATGTTTTCCCAACCCAGACAGCTTCGTATATCACAACCCCTTTCAGATGTTTGAAAAACTCTGAACATGTTTGTCGTACCTAGTATGCACACATCCATGTTGGCTTCACACCTACCCCAGGACAGATGTCCCATCTTTTCTTCCAGCTTTTGGATTGATCCATATGACCATTTCGGAAGATTTAAAGTTGAAAATGTGGTTGCACCTCAGGCTTATGTGGTTTCAGATCTGGCATACAAAGGCTATGATGCATCATGTGGGCCTTCTCCACTGTTACAACATTTATAAATGATTCTCCACATGAGATATTCTCTAAGGAAAAATTAGTGTAATTCCGAAACCATGAAAGTGGGAGATAGCTCTTTGCTTCTGGAATAGTGACTTCTTGGGGATGACCATAACCGTACAAAGGCAGATAAGTACTTTGTGGGAAATCAAAGTGATATTTTTTCAGATACTTAGCCAGATCCAGGAGGGTGCTATCGTAGACAGTATAATAATCATGGCCAACGATGTCCATCATATCATCAAGACGTTTGTTCCCAATTCATCATCCATTCTAATTCTCTTGGGAAGCATTGAATCTGCACAAAGGTTGAATAAATTAACACTTAAATGGTTTTATTTTTTATAAAATTTGTGAAGGAATTCAGAAAAAATGGCAAAGTCATTAAGGCACACAAGTCTAAACATGGAAAGCAAGTTTGGATGTGTTTCGAAAGTATAATGTGTCCTGCAAGTATCACCGTGCAGGTCCAGATACCTTGACAACAGCGTGACAACAAAGGAAAAGTGGAAAAGAGAGCAACTTGCGCAGCAGAGATGACCTGTGCGGCGAGAGCTCAAAAATCCGAAGTTTGGTGCAATACATGACAAATGAGCACATATATATAAGCCAGGCCGACCACCTACGCACCAATATCCAACACGCTCCAGCCTTGCGCGACTCGCACCTGCGCGATGACAGTGGCATGGTGAACACCTGCGTGCCTCTTTCCCTTTGGTTTTCTTCTTTTCCTCAGAGTCACATCCTTATTCTATCGGATCCAATTCTGAGGGGGGGACTTTTATTGACGCTCCTTTTCATCACATTGTTTAAAGGAATGGAAATGGAAATGACTTAGCACAAATTGATTCATCCTTTGAAGAAAACATAAAAAATTGACAAAGCCATGAACAAGGATTCAAATGCCCATGCACCGCACAAGTTCCCTTACTGTTGCACAAGTAAACTTGTGTGATGCCTAATGGTCATGAAATTTACTTGCACGCACTCTTTGAAAACCGCCTAGGGTGTTTAGAAACTGTTAAATAGACTCCGTGGGCCCCCCATTTCGGGAGGAATTTTTCCAGAATTCAGATACAGAGCTCTGAACACCCAAGAATCTTCTTCATGTCTTCTGAATACTTCTAAGGTAATTATTTGCCTAGAATGGAAGGTCTAAACACGATGAATATGGTGTATGTGTTAGAATTCACTAACACTTGTGTGCCTAAGTGTTTTTCCCTTAAGGGAAATGAATAGACTTGCATGCCTCTTTACCTATTCATTAAAACTTGCGCGCCACTCTTCCGGAAATACCTCAGGATGATTCAAAAGGATTTGGTCAAGAATCGCCCATGTATTACTCTATTGGTAAATAATCACGCAAGTAACCATGTGCCGCATAGGTATACCTGCGCGCCCAGGACTTGCGCGCCCACGCAGTACCTGCGCGACCCCTCAGGACTTGTTCACCCTTCTACTTTTGGGTGTCCTTCCTGCCCATTTAACCCCCCTTATGCCATTCCACCTCTCCTATTCAAGATTCAGTCTTAAAGACACTCTTCATATCCATTTATGGCATGTTTTATTGATTGACATCCTTATCTGAAAGGAATTACATGGAACATATCTCAAAACCTAGTGATTTACACATCTTCATGTCACTAAAGTTAGAGAGTTAATTCATTCAACCTCATCCTTTAGGATGAGAGAATCCTTAACCTGGGCCTCCTTTTCAAGAGTAATCCTCAGTCCAAATTCTCATTAATATAGGCATCCTCCTTAGGATTAATCCCCAAGTCCTCATTAATATGGGCATACTTTTTAGGAGTAAGCCCCAAGCCCTCTAATATGGGCATCCTCCTCAGGAGTAAGCCCCAGTCTTAAAGTTCCCAAATACGGGCATCCTTCTCAGGAGTAAGCCCCAAACATGATTTTCTTAACCTGGCCCTCCTTTTCAAGGTTAATCCCCAGTCTCAAATATAGGCATCCATTTCAGGAGTAAGCCCCAAATCCCTTAATTCTAAAATTCCTTTAACCTGGGCCTCCTTTTCAGAAGTAATTCCCAGTCTTAATTTCTCTTGACCATTCATAATTCCTTTTGATCTGGGATTCCTTATCAGGAGTAAAAACAAATCATAAGTCCCCCTAACTTGGGCATCTTTCTTAGGAGTAAGCCCCATGATTAGAGTATCCAAATCTCTATGAAGCACATATACCTTTATGAACCATATTCCTGGATTTCTTCCCTAAAGTAAACCTTAATCCTCAACTATTTGGGAAGTTATACATACATAATCCCCACATCATTGCATGGAACAATTGTCTGGTTTCACCAAAACCTCTTGTTTCTCACATCGAGCATGACTCACATGAGCTTAGAGTGTAAAAGTAATCATGAAATTTTTCATTTAGCCATCAATCATGAATAAACATCATACACCCTTACTCGAACTACGTGGGTTCAGATTCCTTTTCCAAAATAAAGGATACATTGGTATCCCGTCTGCGGGTATGATCCCAAATCCAAAATAATCAATGTACTTCTGAATGACAATAAACTTCAAGTGCCCCACTTAGTGGATTTAAAACTAGTATGGTCATCATAATGACAAAGAGACTTTTATTTATTGAACTATACCATTGACTAAGAATCTATAACAAATACAGATGATTCTCTACTAATGAAGAACCTAGAATACATATAAAATATTCTCTAAATATCTTATATATCAATCATTGATTGTCAGATCTAAATGAAAGCTCATTTTATACTTGGTAATGTAATAAGGATTCACGAACATAACTTAAATCTATAAAGAGAGTCCCGGAGTAGAAAATAATTCCCCTCAAAAAGGTGTGACGAGTCCGACCTACCATCCTCTCGACCAATGAAAATTCCTAAGCCTCATCAGTCCACAACTAATGAGTGCCCACCATTGGAAAGTAGGTCCAAATGGATATGGAATCATTGGATGTTTCCGGTTCTGCGAACAAACCCGTTAGAAACCGCTTGGAATGTTTGAATCTTAAATCAATGAGATAATCCCCAATTCTAGAGGGAAACAGTAATATCCTATTGGAATAGGAATCATGAGGTTTCAATCCATTCCGGTCTATGGTTAGTGAAACTCATAGAACATGGACTATGGTTTTTGTTCCATATAATCTTCCTTCATATATTTGTATGAAACAAAAAATTCTATTACTTTCCACAATTATTGATGAAACTATAAGTATAAGGGATAACATTAATGTTTATCTCCATCTATTGATTGATGTGTTGAATAAATTTTGGTGCGATGGTGTGATGAATTTTGACTATGAAACGGAGGAAATGTTCAAACTATATGTTTTTTTATTGTAGATAATCAATGACTTCCAAAATTATAAAAACATTTCATGTTGGAGTAATATATTGAAATTTACTTGTCATTTCTGCAATAAAATGAAAAATTATACATGTATTAAGCACTATAAAAAGTGGACACACATGGTTCATAGATGTTTTCTCCCCCCTCAACATAGGTTCAGAAGGGACATAGTGGCATTTTATTGTTATAGAGAATTCAACCTAGAAACATATGTCATAATAGGAGTATAAATATTATCATAGATTGATGAAGAAAAAATCCAACAGGTATATAAATTTTGGATTTAGTGGCTCATGCATTACCCAATATTCATTGTATATGTAGGCAGTGCTGTCACAATTAGAAGAAGAAAATTATTATTTTTAATCTCCCTTACTAGACAAATAACATGATAAGGTATAATCTATATGTCCTAAAAATTGTAAAAAATGTTTTTGATAATATATTTTGGACCATTTTACGTTTTAGTTTAAATTCAAAGCACCATTAAATGCACGAAATGTTTAAGAAGAAATTAGTTTTAAAAAACAATTCCATTTATATCTAGGTGAGGGAAACAAGGCATACATGCATTCTGCATAGTATATTATGAGAAAAAAGATAAAGAGACATTTCTTTCCATTGTTTTGATACTCAATGTGCCTTATGGTTAATCCTATAATATTTATAAACATGTTAATGAGATGAGAAGGACATTGTAATGGTTGAAATGTCATGACCATCACATACTACATCAGTAGTTGATTCCAATCATAATTTGTGACTGCTTATCACCCAATGTTATTGAATAATTGATTTAGATGAGTTATTTTATAGACATATTTTTTAGTAACTCATTGAATGTGTGTTTTAAAAATTCTCTAGGACAAAATTGTACTTACACATTGTCATGTGGAGAAACTATTTGCACCCTTATTTTTAGAGTTTATGTTTCACTTGATAGTGCACCTAACTCTAGGAGAAATGAATGATGGTCTATTGAAATTCCATTGTACGTATCTGATTGATTATTATCTGAATGCATTGAAACTATTCGTATATAACAGAGCTCTTAAAAAGTCATCAATAGCCAATGGTAATTTGTTGGATGAGTGTGCTAATTTTTGGGAAGAATATCTTATAGATGTTGAAACAAAATTAGAAAAGGCCTCATGGATTGATAATGGTCTATTTACTGAAGAAACAATATTTTATATGAACAATATTTATTGGATACAAGATCATGGATATATCTTATTCAATACTACATCAGTTGTACCATTTATGTAGTAAATGTCTAATCACTTTTATACATTAACTTTTACATGTTATATTTTCTTAAATAAAGATGACCATTTAAAAATGACGTTATAATTTTAGGAAACTTGTTATTAAGGTAAAATAAGATATTGCGCAAGAAAGTGATTATAAAATTCAATAGTCCCATTATAAATCATTTCATGATTAGTTCAATGATTTTATATGTATAAATGGATTTTCATTATGATTGGTTTATAATACTAGATTATATTTTCATAATGTTTTATTGAAATATGTGAAATATATAGGTCTATAATATGTGGGAGTTCGGTGACACTACTTAAATGAAATAATTTATCCAACTACTTGAGGGTCCATCTATAATAGATTTTCGTTATAATGCTTTAGTTTCTAATAGATTTCAGTTTCACATTAATGATTTCGATGACTAAAAAGACAAAAAACAGTGGAATTGGTTGTCCATAATTCGATTATAATTATTAATATTGTCAATCGAAAGACATAATTGATAATGAATACAAACACAAGTTGAAATAAATAATGTCAAATTGTAATTGGGTTGATCCCATACATGGAAGTAAATTCTATCAATATTAGTTTAGGTTGGTGTATTTTAACAACATGTTTTAATGAAATGAATATGTTGGTTATAAACCTTTCATTTTTAAATAATAAGAAGAACATGATTTCTTCATTACCATTTCATGTAATTATAATTTTAATGTTTTTGGGAAAATATCAATACCATGAATGTTTTTAAATGAACGAGAAGGATATGGGAACATTGAATTTGTTTCACAACAGCTTTATCAACAAACCATATTTTAATGTGAAGATGATATCCATTAGGCTAGAGAGACCATTGGAGGATAAATAGTTGATTTTTATGTTTAATGAATGGTACAATTGTTTTCTTTCTCTTCACTTTAAAACATTTTTTAGTTATCTAACGTTTTATGAACCGTTTAAATATTTTTTTCTATATTTATTCTCTTTATAATTTATGTATACATGGATGAAAAATTACATGAGTAAGAATAAAAATAATAAAAGGAATTATTTTCCAGAATAAATTAAAAACAAAAATTCTTATAATATTTATATAATAAAATAGATAGAACCATTAAATATATGTAAAATATGAAAAGAAAATAATAATAACTGTATGTTTATTGTTTCCCCCATGAATTGTTACAGTTTATTTTCTTATCTATGAGACCAAATTAATTGGTATTGTTGGTTGTGGATTTCCATTTATGCGTGATGTCTTTTCAATATATCGTTGATCCAAATGAATGGAATCGTAATTGGATACTCATTATTATGACTCAACTATTGATAATAGTTTTGAATTATTTGATAACTGATTTTCTCAACCCACTTGGAGTCTTCATCAATCGGATGTCAATATCATTGTAGGGGTATACTATTGCAACAATAGTTATTTTAATGCCACAGGTTCATTAAGAAATATACATATAACTTGGTCTCCACATATAGATCTAATTCATAGATATTCAAAACCTTTTATATGGATTTCACATTCAAATAATAACATGTTCCCTTCTTGAGACTAGTATCTCCTTGTATCTTAGATGTATTAACACAAAATATCATTAGGTTATGTAGAATGTGGATCTCAATCAAATATTTATTCTTATTCTTATTCTTCAAAACTAAGAAGGTTGAATAAGAAAATAATACCCTTATATATTACTTCTCACATGGTTGGAAAGTCTTATTTTCAATCATTAGAAACTTTTCCTCAAGAGTACACTAACAGATCGATAGATAGCCATGAGAAATAAACCAATAGTAGTAGCCACAATTGGAAAACCACCATTGTCCTTGAGTAGCCATTAACCACATGCAGTAGAAACATTCGACACAGATGTTTGGATTATACCAATCCCCCTAATTAATGTAAGAATCAAATTCAGGGAATCCTATAAACTATCACATAAAAAGAAACTTCTCACCTGTCACTGCCTATGACTAAGTGTCAGATCACCACTCACTATTTATAATAAACATGACTATAATCGGTCCTCCTTCAACACATTCGTAGATAAATTGGAACCACATATCAATGTGTTTTCCATTACCATAGAAAAACATATTTTTTATGAGGGATATATAATATTTGTTATCAAAATTTAGAGTCACTAGTTTGGACTTGCAACCAATTAATTTAGAAAATAATTTCTCAAACATAACAACAAACATAATAATATAATTATCACCAAGAACTATATTTTACAGGATGGAAATTCCACCTTATTATGTTTTTGTGAACTCTAGAAGACCATACTCCCATTATGTTAGAACATCAAACCTCTACTGGTTTTTCTACTATCAAGATCACAAGACATACCACTATCCATGTTTCAAAAAATTTATTCTTCTTTCTTATGATATAATTATCCTAGTTGTTGGTTGTAGTTTTAGGTGAACTTGATTTTTATTTCTTCCCCATATGTATCTTGGTAAGGTAGATCTCTGTATTCTCCACCCATGATCCCATATGATTATAGGATATAAGGATCCGATATGATAATTTTTATATGTATTACAAAATTACATTTCCACATGACCATTGTATGAAGTAATATTATAGTGTGTAATAGAATCGTAGTTGATTTTTTATTATGATTTAATTATAGTCGGAGATGGTTTTCCTTCTCATTAACATGACTTTATTCGATAAAAACACTCATATTCTATCTATTAATCCCACGAAAATAGAATTTTAACCCTATATTTTCTTAAATTCCTCTTACTTTAGTTACTTAAGATCTAGACTCTAAATTTCATGAAACCCGATTACTTCTTGTCAAGATGCTACTTGTAGTTTTCACAAGAGACTAATCAGTTTGATACATCTTCGTTATGGTATCAAGTTCTTCCTCATCCTTCATTATCCATAACACTTTTTCTCTTAGTTGTCCCTCTATATACAAAATGTGATAATTCATTTGACTATGTGTTGTCTTCACATGTCCTTGATGCTGTTCCTAGAGGAAAATCATGGATCCACTTGTTTTTTCTTCTTTTTGATACAATATTTTAATTATTTATTTTTTTAATTTAATAAAACCACTTTTATCTTCATCATTATCTTATTAGATTATTTCATGTCTTATATGAGAGAAAAATACTTATCTCCTTCAGTCTTTAGGATGTTCACATCAATTTTGAAACCTTAAATGTCATATTTTTTATTTCCCCAATAACCTTTGGATATATTACTTGAATAAGTTTATCAATTTTCAATATGTAGGATGATATATAATAGATATATTTAGATTTATACAAAGAATCCTCTATAGAGTCGGAATCAGATATACATATTCATATTGAATAAAATTTCTTTATGTGAAGAGGAGTGCATACTTTTTTGATAGCCTTCTTCTGGATATTCTTACCTTGACTTTTATAAAAGTGAGATTATTATTTTAATGAATACATTTGTAAATCATAAAATTATTTATGAACATATTACCAAGGTTTTGATATACTAATCATCCTCGATATCTTTTATAAATTAGATATTCAATATACCCCCACAAAGCTATCTTTTCTTTAATATGATAATTAAGCACCCCACAATATCTACCGTGGGAGAATAGCCATTTGAATATTTCCATATTATATTACTGTGGTATCCTGTTCTACTAGGCAGTTTATGTTGTTGATGATATCCACTTGGGAGTTTAATAACTCATCATCTTGATGTTTCTATTGAAATTTTTTATAACAATAAATAACATCATTCAAATTCCACACCCATTTATATTTTCTGAAACTTGTGTTTAATAAATAAAAAGTACGTGTGTCCTTTTTAGGTCACATTATATGGAAATTAATTAGGCATTGAATCCATTCCTTTCTAATTCTTTCAATGACTGCAGTAATGTCAGGGGAACATGAACCCGATACACATCATTCTACAGAGCCATCTACATTTAATGGTTGAGGTATGTATGAATGTAAACGTGTTTATTTTTTAGTTAAGTGTTGGAACATATGTATGAACATATTTTTAATTATGTATGATTTTTTTCAATAGGATTATTCTCAACCGCATCTTCATCTTGTAGGAGAGTCCTTGGTCATGGTATTTCATCTTGGAATTCTGATATGACCCTTGACATATCATTTGACAAGAGATAACATCCCATGGGATTCGGTAACCTATAATTTATTCAAATGTTGGGTCATATCATATGTAACCTAGAGATATTTTCATTGACTACTATTGAATGGGTATCATTCCACCTAGATACATTATATTGGAAATGGATGGAAGTTCATGTATAATGGTCATTTCGTTTCTTAGTTATGTTTAAAAAATACTAAAATGTGTTATTAATTTTTTTTCATAAATAGAATATTATCTGTGGGACCCAATGAGTTTTTGCCTATGTGTTAGTCAAAATTTTGAAAATAGGCGGAATATAATAAAGAGAGAGTTTATAGGGAACATTGGGTAACAATGAGGGTGCCTCTGACATTCTGGATAGAGTCATGAGAGGGGTTCTTCCATCTCAGTGGTGTGAGTTAGTTGCATGTTGGTTTACTAAGGTTTTAACAGTGAGTATATTTATTTTCTTTATATATTTTGAATAATATGTATCATTTTACATGTTTTATATTTTAATTATTTGAATGTAGGATGCGACATCACGTCATTCCATGAATCGTGCATTGTAGGGACCACCTCAAAGTCTTGGGACTCATCATGTGTCCTAGATTCGACATGATGTATTTATTATTCTCTTTTTAAATTTATTATTTAATATGTGTTTTTGTTCGATATTTATTTTTTATTGGTATACAATTATAGGAGCAAGGTTCACCGAACGATAAAATGTCGGTATGGATGATGACTCGTGATCAAAATGATCTGGAGGTAGCAGTTCTTATAGTAGTTTTTTTTAATAATTATAAATACTTACATACATTTTTATATAAATATATACTTATATTTATATATTACATAGTCTCAATTGGAGTCTATGTTAGCGCATCTGCTAGAGGATCAACGAAGACAATCCATGTGAAGGGATAAGATATTCCATTACATAATTGGTCATGATGGACATGAATATAATTTTACCAATGGAATAGAGATTAATCAATCGATAGTTTCATTCTATAAGTCTGTGGATCCTTTTTATATTGGTAAGGCAGAAAAGGGGGATGATTTGGAGGAATTGATTCATGCTTCTAAGGAGGTAAATGCACAGTTGTTAACTGAGTTTAGAGCACTATAGGAATATGTGCATTGGGGTGATGGTACAGGGGATCCTATAATATATGATTAAAGTAATTTATTTATATATTTATTATTACATTCATTATTATTAGAGTCACAATTTTTTTATTTTTTTATCCTCCTACTGCATCAAACAGAGGTAGCATCCTTGTCCTCACATGACACATTATATTCAAGAGGTCTGTTTTGTTTTATCATATGGGTTCTCATTCAAATTTACTAGATAAATTTTTTTGTATCTTTTAGGGGTTCAACTACATTTTTATTAAATTCAAAAATCACAAAAAAGATGTTGGCATTTTATTCCATCCATTTAACATTGGTAAATTACAAACTCAACACATTGACTGAAACTCCTATTGGTAATACACTACGGTGTGGTAGCATATTCATTTCTATGATTCATATAATAAGATACTTATCTTAATAAAAGTTTCAACAGATTCATATTGGATATTTATTCACACTAATAATCTAGGACCATAAACTATTTTTATGATTTTCATTATTTATTCAGTAATAAACAGAGCACAAATCAACTTTTGAATATATCCTTCATTTGAAATGAATTCTTAAAACTCAAGCAAAACTTTTTGTATACTAGAGTAAACATTACACAACTCAATATTCTATTACAAAACATACAAATTATCCTGATGTAGCGTTCATAACATTCTCATTTTAATTCTATACATCCTAATCTATCGTAGTTAAATTTTAGTAGACGTTAGTTATTCATAGTTTTTATAACATAGATCATAGTATAACTTTACACCAGCAGTTAAAACCCTGGATGACCTATAAGTTACCAATATTAGTCTAGGGTTAAATTCATGCATCCAATTCAACTCCCAGAGGACCCTTATAGAGAAAATGTTGTTCTAAGTATACCATTATTTATATCTATATAATTCCATAAAACCTTTACATAGAATAATATAAATCATGTTACCATTACACATATTTTGAAATAAGGTATCATCATTACATAGCTCTATTCTAACCCATATTATCTTTATGAAGGATATCTCTAGAGGCCTTTATATAGATAGTTTAATTATTATTTTACAATTATATAGTCCATATAAACATAGGGTTATCTTTAAAAAACTAACAAATTCAACTAAAAAAATCTCAGTGATTTCTTAATAGATCCCAAGGACTTCCATCTTCTATTAACATTTATAGACAATGTTATGTCACCCATTAAAACATGCCTTTTTATTGAAGATTATTGGAATTTTCATCACAATATAAATCATGAGGATAACAATCCTCTATGATGGATCAGTCACATCAAACCTACATCCCTACTAACATGGGGCCGTACATCCACAATTTATAAAACACAACCAATAATAGTGTTTCTTTAACAATTCCCAAAGGAATCAAAAATCTTCTTCAATCACCATTTCTTTTCCATTACAACATGTACTGATCAAATTTCCTCGAATGACTAATACATGAGAGCCAACATGAATCATTCACCCCAACCTTTACTAGGCTCACCTGAAATTCCCACCTCTAAATCCTCATGAACAACATCCATATCAAGGTTCATACCCTCTAATAGACAATGGGAAACATACCATACTATGGATTATTATAAACCACACCTTCAGAACAATTAAGAGTAGGTTTTTATGTCAAACACATCTCACTCCTCACAACTATTATCTTCCTAGTCCAAGAAACTATTTTCTAGGATCATGTCTTAATGAACCATGTCACTGTACTCCAATCCATTTATGATGACCCAAATCAACATATAGGGACCTTTACGATTTCATTAAAACCTAAGGAAAACAATTCAAAAAACATTTTTTCAAAATCATTACTTATCCCATACTTGGCCTCTCACTAATTCAAAATGAAAGAGCCTATTTCATAACAAAAATATACTAACTCGACCTCATTTGAACATAATGGTCCTACACACCCTTACCACTCAATCATAGAACCCATAAAATTCTCCCACGAGTTACAAACTATAAATTATTATATCATAAGCCTAAAACAACAACTATTCTCTTAGAGAATATCAGTCTCATCTTCATTGAAGAACCATGGTACATTATCTAAGGAAACACACAAGTTCCGACTATACCCTCTCTCCAATTACCCATGCATATATCACTCACATCACCTATATTAAGAGATTCATATCATGGTACTATGCTCACTCAAATTCACTATTACAAAAGAGGGATTCAAATTTTTATTAAAAGGCCATTATTAGTGATAAAAAATAATTAAAAACTGGAGTGTGGTGAAAAGCCCGAATCATTTATCAGCTCTTAAAAAGAGCCATTAAAGGGGGGATTTAACATCACTTTTTAGTGATAACAAAGGCAGTGTTGTTAATGGGGGTACAATTATTTTTTTTAGACATCCATGAGTCTGACCCATTTCGTAGAACTTCAAAAAACCCTTTAATAGTTCCCCCACGTTTATTAGAGATTTTCACCCCACCACCCCTTTTATCAGTGCTTTAATTATTTCCAGCCTCATGCGTGCCCACCTGGATTTGAACCCTGCACCTCCCCTTAGAAGATGGAATGTCTTTACTACCACACCATGTTATTTTTTTGTCTATTTAATGATATATATATATATATATTTATATTTATATATATATTTACATATATTTTTTTCATATATTTGTATGGTTATCTTTAAATACATTTATAAAATATATGTGTGTATGATATATATATATACTTATATTTATGTAAGGATATTATATATAATATTCATTTACATATACTAGAGTAATATATACACACACATATATATATATATATATATGTTTATTATTAAACACATATATGTATGTATAAACGTTATAAATATATTTTTATAATGTACCAAATGATTAGATTGTTTTAAATACAATTTTTGAATATGTATTTATTTACATAAATTAGAATATATATTTTTATGTAAATATGTTGGTATATATATATATATATTTAAATGATTTTTCCATATAGATAAAATAAAAATTTGTTATGATGCACCACTATAGAAATAATATGAATTAAAAATTATTTTATTATAATATAAATTTAAATAATAATGATATAAATTTATCATAATCATAAAAAGAACAAAATGTAAATATAATCATGGTGATCATAATTTGGGAATCACAAAGTGGGTATTCACCAATAATAAGGACGGCTATAAATTTCAAAATATCAATAAAAACACTTTTCGAATTAAACTAATAATTTTTATAGGAAATTAAAATCATTAAAATAAACAAATGGAATAAAAATCATTGTTTTAAAGGTTATATTTTAGAAAATTTAACAGAATTTATGATTTTAATTTATTCATTACAAAAATATTAATGGAGGATATGGTTTTAATTATATAACTATTTTTTATGATATTAGGTGACTATTTGGAATATACAAAAATTAATCGTTAACTATTTTATGTAGAGGATTCGATACATATAAATAAATGTTATTAAACATAAAGTAATAAATTAATGTAAACTTACAACTCAAAATGATATAAAATATTAATTGTTTTGATAACGCTCTCACCTAGAAGTGCTTTTGTTATTAAAACACTTATTAAATGTGTTTCTGTTATTTAAGTGGGTTTCTTCTAAAATTTATATGAAAAGTATGTTAAACTATTTTTTAGAAATTAATCTATATATATGATTAATTTGGTAGTAATTCTTAAAAACCTCTTAGAGTACATATCAATTTTGATAAATTCTTTTGTGTGATTATATTCAAATTTCTTGGAAATGTGTTTCTCTAAAATGTGTTTATTAATATATTATAATCGAGACTGAATGTTTTCTTAATATTAAAGTGTCCTTTAACTAGATATTTTGATTTCCTTACCTATATACAAGGGCAATAAAACAAATTCTCATTTAGTGATGCAATTATATCTTTGTTTTTTTTAATTTTATATATTCATTTGATAAACATTTTCTTTATATTAATTTTTTTTTATCTAAACTAGTTTTATAAGAGCCTCTCGAAAAAATATTTAGTCATGTAAAAAATTAGACATTAAAAAAAAGGAAGGAACAATAAATTAAATATAATGAAATGATAATTTAATTTGGGAATTTGTATTTTGTTTTGGATGAGTATGAATTTATGTCCACTAGAAATTGGTCAATCTTTATTTTAGATATATTTTGTGATATGAAATTTTAAAAATTCATGTAATATAATGTCTTGTGTAAATGTTAATGCTAGTTGTACATATACAAATATGAATAAGAGTTGGATTGAGCTTACAAATAAAACCAATATAGAATATTTTAAAGGCATTATGTAGTTTATTGATTTCAATATAGGATTTTAAAGTCACTATATCAGTTTTCCATGTTGAAAATGGGAAAAAGATATTATTTCATTTGAGATACTGTGAGGGATCACATATTATTGAATGGGTTTCTAAAAAACTAGAAGAGATGGAATCATCATGGGGAATAATATATTTTTTATCATAATACAAAAATATTTCAGATGGTTGTTGATGCAAGGATGACTGATCCTATTCCTGAAATGCTTACTCAAATGGTATGTGGTCTGGATCATAAAGATATTAACATCCAGAATGTTGAGATCAATGAGATAAATCTATACTCAATTATATATCATGATTCATTGAATTTTTAGGAAATAAATGACAATTCATGAACTAAATTATTTTATTGGTGTATTTTTATGGTAAATTATCATTTATCATTGAGTTTTTTCACTTGGAGACTTTGAATCAGTGGCCAGATACATCGTTCGACATGTTTTTCATGTTTCTGAAAAATGTACTTCATATTGATGCTAATATTCCTATGTCACACTACCATGCTCATATGTTCATAGTGAACTTAGTGTTCACATATGAGTCTATAGATTTATGTGTAATCAACTATATGTTTATAAATGAAACTGTGTGTTTGGATAGTTTTAAAATCTTTTACTCTTCTAGGTGGAAATATAACAGTAGAAATAACACTAATCAAAGACAGACTGTGAAATTGGGGAAACCAATTTTTGAAAAGAAAATGAGTTACATTCCACTAAAGATGAGGCTTAAATGATTATTTATGTCATCTAAAGTACCTCAATTAATAATATGGCATGTGAAATGAAATAACGAAATTGATATTTGATACAACCTGATAGACTCTCTTATATGGAAATATTTAAATTAGAACACACTGAATTTTGTAAGGATAGTCATAATGTCTGATTGGGATTGTTAGTAGAATATTTCAATCCATTCAGTTCTATGGTTCGTTAAACTCATATCACATTCCCTATGGTATCAGTTCCATATAATATTCCTCCATGGATTTGTAAGAAAAAAAATTTCTATTACATTTTGTTCTTATTGATGGAATTAGAAGTCTGGGGGATATGATAGATTCTTACAGTCATCCATTGATTGATGAGTTGAATGATTTTTAGGGATATAGTATGATGACTTATGAATAAGAAATTAATGAAATGTTCAAATTGTAGTATGCTTTATTATGGTGAATCAATGAATTCCTAGCATAAACAAACTCATTATATTGGAGTAAGAATGGGGAATTTACTTTCCATTGTGGAAATAGAAATAAAAATTGTACATGGATTACGCATTGTAAGAATAGGGAATATCTGGGTCATTGACGTTGTCTTCCCCCTCAACATAGTTTCAGAAATGAAAGATTGGCATTTTTTGGCTGTAAATAATTCATCCCAGCACCAAAGTTCTTGACATAATTAAAAATATTATCATAGATTGCGGATGAAAACATCCACAAGGTATAATTATTTCCGGATTTTTTGGATCACCCATTACCCAATATTCATGGTTTAGGTTGGAAACACCAGTCATAATTGGAAGAAGAAAAGTATTGTTTAATCTTTCTTACTACAAATTTAAAATTCTATGTCATAATATGGATGTCATGCACATTGAAAAAAAATGTTTGCGATAATATATTGTGGACCATTTTAGGCATCACTGTAGAATCAAAGGATTATGTTAATGAACAATGTGATTTATTAGTAATAGGTTTAAGGAATATATTACATTTAATGTTGGGTGAGGGAAGAAAGGCCTACATCTATACTGCATAGTATATGATGAGAAAAAAATAAAGAGGCATTTCTTTCCATTTATAAGATGATGAAGGTGCATAATGGTTACTCTATTAATATTTATAAGAACATGAATGTGATGAGAAGGGAATTGAAAGGGTTGAAATGTCATGAAAATCACATGGTACTTGAAAAAATGATTCTAATCACAATTCAGGATTGTTTATCCCAAAAATTTATTCAAAGATGATTGAGATGAGTAAATTCATTAGATAAGATTCCATAAGAAATCAATGAATGGGTGATTTAATAATATTTCTAGAAATTATTGTATGTATGGTTTTTCAGGTAGATAAACTATTTACACACACATTTTTTGATGTTATGGTTTAAATTACAGTGTACCTAACCAATGAAGTAATGACTACTGGTACAGTGAAATTCAGGTGGATGTTTCCTATTGAGTGGTATTTGAATACAATGAAGTAGTTTGTATGTAAGAGATCTCATCTAGATGAATTAATATCCACTGGTTTTTTGATTGTTGAGTGTACTAAATATGTTGGAAAATATCTTATGTATGTTGATATAAAATTAAATAATCCCTATCGTATTATTGATGGTCTAGTTGTTGAAGGAACGATATTTGATATAGAAGTCATCGAGTGGATACAAGGTTATAGATATATCTTGTTCAATACATTATCTATTGAACCATTGATGTTGCAAGTGTATTATCATTTTTATTTTTTATCTTTTACATGTTCAATTTTAATATATAAATTTGATCATTTAAACCTGGAATTATAATTTTACGGAAACACATTAATTAAATAAAATAAGAGATGTCTTGTGTGAGTGACTATCAAATTAAATAGTCCCATTATGCATAAATTCATGATTGGATGAAGGATTTTGTACATATAAATTTATTTTCATTATGGTTGAAGTATAATACTAATTTCTTTATGCATATATTTTTATAGAAGTTTGTGAAATATATAGGTTTATAACATATAGGATTTAGTTGACGCTACACTGGCTATATAATTTAACCAACTAGCAAAGGGTCCATCTATAATGGATCATCATTAAAAATATTTAGATGCTAATGGATTTTGGGTTTTCATTAATGATATTGATGAAAATTTACCAATAAAAAAAGATAGAATTTGTTGTCTATCTGTCGATTCTAGTTATTATTAATGTCAGTAGAAAGGAATAATTGATGTTGTATTTGCATATGTGATGAAATACATATTTTTAAAGTGTAATTTGTTTGATCCAGTATGTGGTAGTAAAGTCGATCAATATCAATTTACATTTGTGATTTTTCACAACATGTTATATGGAGATGAATGAGTTAGTAATGAACCTTTCATTTTGACATCACAAGTAAAAAAAAGTTTTTTTTGTTACCTTCCGTTTTTATGGTTTCAATGGCGCTTGATTTTACCTTTGATTAGTGTTGGTCAAGTCCTGATGATGGTCTTGTTCCAGTGGGTAGGAATCTCAGTGGTTGCGGTGTTGGGTGATATGCAACGTTAATAGGAGGAAGACAAAGTGATCGAGCAACAATGGTGTTGGGAGGTCAGGTGAATGGACCAAGGCATTAACGCTAATAATTCCATTATGCACAATGCATCAAATCCTTAGTGACAGATGGATTTTGTATTTGAATTTGGAATTTTGGATGTGATCTATGAATCATTTGGTTACTTCTAACCCCTTAAAAGTGGTTTATTTTTTGAAATAACAAAAAAAATCATTTTGGAGGGAAGGTATGCTTTCCCATACTTAATTTTAATGTTTTTTTATGTTTTTATAACATTTTATGAACTATTCGACTCTTTTTTATATATTTATTTATATATTTTTGATATATTAATGTATGTGAAATTACATGAATTAGAGTAAAATTAATTAAATGAATTAGTTTTTAGAAAAATATAAAAAATAAAATAATATTTATATAATATAAAATATAAAAACATAAAATATATGAAAACTATTATAATAAATAAATAACAATAGTATGTTGACCATATCCCTGTTGTAGTGAGAATGTTTAATTTCTTATCGGTGATAACACACTAATTGGTATTCTTGGTTATTTTTTTCCATTGATGCATGATGTCTTTTTAGTATATCTTTTATCCAAATTAATAGAATCATAATTGGATGCTCATTATTACAACTCAGCTATTGATAAAGTTGTGGAATCATTTAATGACCAATTTTTTCAACCCACTTGGTGTATCCATCAATAAGTTTTCAATATCCATGTAGTTGTCAGATTCTAATGACATGTATTTGAATGCCATATGTTCTTTAAGAGCTGTACATATAAATTATTATTCACTTATATCTCTAATTCACATGTATTCAAAACCTGCACACTGGGATTTCATATTAAAATAATCTCTTGTGCTCTTCTTGATTCAAATATCTCATTATATCTTGAAAGGATCAACCGAAAATAATAGAATCTTATGTAGAAGGTGGATATCTCACATGAAACTTATTTATTCTTCTAATTATTCAAAACCAAGATCCTTTAATAGGATAATATTTCACTTATTTAATTCTTCGCACATTGATGGAAACTTTGATTTTCAATATGTAGAAACTTTTCATTAATCTTACACTGATGGATTGATAGCTAGATATGAGAAAGAAACCACTAGAAGTAGCCTAATTGTGAAAACCACCCATGTACATGATTATCCATTATCCATGTGTAACATTACACTTACTCACACATGTTTTAATTATACTATCACCCCCACCCCAACTCATGTGCATCTCATAGTCATGGACTCCCATCAATTGTCGCATGCCAATTTTTTTTTACATGGTAGTGACTTTGATGGAGTGTCAGCCCACTGCTCACTATTTCTAACAAACTCAAATATAATTAGTCCCATATCAACAAATTCAGAGATAAAATAGAACCATGTATCAATGATTTTGTTGCGATCATATGGATCCAGATTTTTTATGAGGGATATGGTAGATTTTTTGTCAAAATAGAGAGTCTGTAGTTTGGTCGTGAAACCAGTTAATTTAAAAA
This sequence comes from Viscum album, assembly GCA_963277665.1. NCBI lineage: Eukaryota > Viridiplantae > Streptophyta > Magnoliopsida > Santalales > Viscaceae > Viscum > Viscum album. Next base: position 909,996,966 of record OY728134.1, read on the forward strand.
ATAAATTTCTCAAACATAACACCTAACATTCTACTATAGTTATCACTATGAAATCCATTTCAAATGATGAAAATATAACCATCTTATAATGTTTTTAACTACATAAAATCAAAATAACATTCATGTAAAATTATATGACTATGGTGCCTTTTCTATCATCATGATCCCAACCTAGATCACTATTCGAGAAGCTAGAAATTTATTCTTCTTTCTTATCTTATTATCATACTTCTTGTTGGGTATGGTTTTAGGTGAACAATATTTTATACATGTGAAATTATTCTTTTGTTGAATTCACATGAAGATCAACAAATTATCTATTCACATAATCAGAAAGTGTTGGTATAGGATGCCTCCTTGATCTCTTATAGAAACTATATATTCAATATACCCCCATGCAAGCTATATTTTAATTAATATTGACATTTAACACCCCAAAATCTCTCCAGTGGGTGAATATCAATTTTAATCTTACCGTCTTCAATTATTGTGGATGCCTGTGCTACTAGAAGGTTTATGTTTTTGATGAGAGCCACCTGTTACTCTAAGAACTCTTCCTTTTGATGTGTCTCTAGTATTTTTTTTATAACTACAAATGACATCATTAAAAGTAAAAACATTTTATATTTGATGAAATATTAGTGAAATTAATAATAAGTATATGATTCCATTTTATTTCACATTATATGGCACTATAGTAGGAATTGAATCCTTTCCTAACAAATTCTTTCCATGTCTACACACACGTATGGGGAATAGGCACCAGATCCACATCAATATACAAGCCATCTATGTTTAAGGGTCAAGGTATGCATGAATTTAAATGTGTTTATTTTTTAATTTTGTTTTTGAAAATAAAATCTAAGATATATATATTTATGTATGAAATTACTTTCAGTAGTATAAGGCTCAGCCACTTCTTCATCTTGTTAGAGAGGCCCTGGTCATGGTATTTCATCTTGGAATTCTGGTATGACCATTGATATATAATTTGAAGATAGATACCATCATGTGGGAGTGGGTACCCCCTCATTTATTTACTAGTTGGGTAATATCATACGTGACCCACACATATTTTCATTGAATACACATGACTAGGAATCATTCCCCCAAGACACATTAGATCAACTATGGAGGGAATTTCAGGTAAAATAATCATTTTAGTTTCTTAGATATGTTTTAAAAAAATACTATCATGATTGATTTTTTTTCTTAAATTGAATATTATAAGACTATTTCCCCATTTATTTTAGGTTATTTTGTATGAAAAAAATGTCAAATTTTTTGAAATATCATAAAGGGAGAGTCAAGAAGAATCACATGGTACCATATGTTTGTGCCCCAGACATTCTGGACAGTCTCAAGAGGGGTTCTTTCATTTTATTATATTGAGATTGTTATATATTGGTCTACGGAATATTAAATAGTGATTATATTAATTCTGGTTTATATATTTTGAATAATTTGTCCCAAGTTACACATTTGATATTTTATTTAATTGAATATAGGAGATGGTGACACGTCAATTTGAGAATTGTGCATTGCATAGACGACATCACATGCTTGGGACTCATCATGTGTCCTAGATTTTACATGTTTTATTAATTATTCACCTTTTAAATTTATTATATAATATTGATTTGTGTTCTATATTTACATATTATTGGGATACAATTATAGGATCATGGTGCAGCATTAGTTAAAATGTCAGTGTGGATAATGACTCATGATCAAAATAATCCTGAGGTTTAAAATCTAATAGTAAGTTTTTATACTAATTTTCCATACCTACATATATCTGTAAATAAATATATATTAATATTTATATATTACAGATTCTCAATTTAATTTTTATTTATCATATCTTCTAGAGAACCAACGATAACTTGCCATGTGAGGGGATGGGATATTCCATCACATTATTAAATTCATTGTTAATATCTTTATAATTTTTATTTTTTCTTTCCCCTTCTGCATTGGATGAATGTGGAATCCATGTCCCCATATGATGCGTCAGATTCAAGAGGTGTCTTTTGTTTTTATCTTTTTGGTTTCTTGTTAAAATTTATTATCTCACAGTGATTTTTTGTATATTTTATAGGTTTGAATACATTTTTAGTAAATTAAAAAAATCATGTTGGTATTTTATACCTTCCATTTTACATTGATAAATTTATAACTTTATATAGTCACTAAACTCCAACTCTCAATACACTATAGTGTGGTATCTTCTTCTGTTCGTTGATTTATATAACATGGTACTCATCTCTACCCCAATTTCAACTACTTCATGTTGAATATTTATTCACACTATGAATATAGGATCACGATCTATTTTTCTGATTTTCATTATTTATTCAATAATGAACATACCAAAAATAATCTTTTGAATATATCCTTCATTTGAAATGAATTCTAAAAACACAATCATACCTTTATGTAGACTGCAGTAAACTTTCCACAACTCAAGATTCTTTTATTGAACTTTAAAATCAAACTTATACAACTATCATAACATTCTTATTTCCATTGATCACGTCCTAGTTTTTCATAGTAACTTTTAGGTATCCTTTAATTTTTCAATATTTCATTAACATAGATTCTAGTTTACCTTTACATAGGTAAGGTAACCTCCCAAGGAACTTTATATAACCGAAATTAGTCCAAGGTTACCTTTATCTATATAATTCCACTCCCAACTAAACCTTATATAGTAAATTTGTTTTTCAAATAAAACTTCATGTAGATATGTAGAATTTTGTACTACCTTTCTATAGATAGTTTAATTATCAGATTACATTTATGTGTCCTATAAAAACATTTGGTTACCTTTAAAAAAGTAACAAATTCTACTTCAAATCATCTCAGATATTTCTTACCAAATCCCATGGCCTTCAACATTCCATTTTATTTAATATTAATTTTTATATGACCCATCAACACATGTAATTTTCCTGAAGATTAATGAAAAAATCATGATAATATAAATCATGATGATAACAATCCTCCCGGATGGATAATTTTGATCACACCAAAATCCCAACAAACATGGGTCCATACATCCATAATCGATAAGAAACACCCTATCACAGGGTTTCATTACCATATCATCAATGAATCAAAAATACTAATATTTAATTCCCTATTCCAATCCATTACTACATGTACTAATAAGTTATTCTTGACTGACTAATACATGAGAGACAACATGAATCATTAATTTCTACCTGTTCTAGTCTCACCTGCAAATTCACACCCCTAAATCCTCAAAAACACCATCCATATCGAGGGTCATACTCTCTAATGGACAATGGGGAACATACCACTGTATGGATTCTCTTACACCACACCTTGAGAACAACTAATTATAGCTTCCAATATAAAACATGTGTCACTCCTCACAAAATATTCCTTTCCCAATCAAGGAAACACTTTTCTAGAATCAAGTATTAATTAACAATTTCACTAAAATCTGATCCATTTATGATCACCCCACTCAACATATAAGGAAATTTCCCATTTCCATCAAACTGAGGGAAAACAATCCAAATTTTATTTCCAAAATCAGTACTCATACCATACCTGGACCCTCAAGGATTAAAAACCAAACAACCTAATGCATAACCAACATGTATTACAGAGAGGTAATCTAAACATAATGATCATACACACCCATTACTCCCAATCATAGAACCCATATAATTCTTCTAGGAGTTACACACCATCAATTATCTACTCATGGGACTAAAATGCCAGATATTCTTCTAGTCCATGTTAGTCTCATCTTCTTATTTGAATTGTGGTTCATTCTCTAAGGAAACTCACAAGTTCAGGATATATGTACTCTCAAATTACCCATACATATATCACTCAACTCACTTATATTATGAGCTTCATATCATGGTACTATGAACACCCACATTTCCTATAAACTACACCTCATATAAGAAAAATCACCCTAGGAAAACTATATTCTCCCACCTAAAACATCATATGGAATATTATATCCCAACACACCAACCTTCAGAAGTTAGTTTACACTTTACAGTGTGGTCACACCTTCTCTCTATTTTACTTTTCCATTTTTATTCAATTTTTCTCTAGCTAAACCATGACTTTCACAATGACCATGTTGGTCGCCTCTATTTCAGCTAGGGAATTATCCAAATCAAAACACCATGCGCTATGGACTTGATTTCACCAATTCTAGTTTTTTAGATAAGCAAGGATAATTAAATCTTTAATAAATCAATATCATCGTGTTCATAATAATTTCATGTTTCTAAAAGGTTGATCAAATTTCATTATCCTCTAATTTTAGTTTGGAGAGTTTTATTCCAAACAAATATTTATGAATTATTATTTTAAAACCGCATACCTATAAGGAAATCCGATCTTCAACATACTATATTATGATAATGAGATATTATATTATTGAATGAGAGTACTAGATACTTTTATAGAGTTCTCAAAAACTGAAGGAACACAAACCATTCTCTTTATTTTTCAGTTTTTCAGAAAAAACTACTATTGAAAATTAATATTTCCATATCGATAAAAATTATGAAAAGAAAAAATATACTAGGATGAAGTAAATAAGAGTAAGGAAAAAGTACAATAATTTCAATGGCCACCAGAATAAATTCTCCCAAACCCCCCAAGTATCATCAGCGTGAAAGGTGTTAGCGTGAAACCTTGTGTGACCGAACTGTGTGATTACCTATGTGATACACTTATAAAAGATGACCCTTTTCCTAGATTCCCATATTTTCCTATAAATAGACATCATTGGCCTTTCATTTTTATAGGAAAAAAATTCCGGAAGCATAACTGCTAATATGATTGCCCTAGTCCTTCACTCAATCCCTCCAACGCATTCTAGGTATCTTTTTAATACCTCTATGAGAGGGAATTAATGAGGTATAGTGAGTTTGAAGTCCAACCAGGGTTCTAAATTTAACAAAACCTGCATGATACATTCTCTCAACCCATAATTATAGATTACTAGTATGATTCACCCTTACTGAAATAGGAACCTTCACAATTAACATTTGGGAATACCTGTGGAGACCCCAGAAGGATTAAGAAAAGTCTCACCCATGTTTAATTTCCCAGGTAGTCTACCTCCCATGGAGTTTCCCAATCCCCCCAGGACTACCTATGTGAAGAACCCCTTGTGTGAGCCTCCCTTGGTTCTCTATAACCTTCATCCCGAGCAAGTCAATCTTATGATTCATCTTCCAAGCCAATCATGGAAAGGCTGTATTCCCATTTTCTTATTTGTGTGAAAGGGACCAAGTTGAAACCTCCTCCAAGACCTCCAAAATTACAGAACCATAGAAAATGGAACACCATCATTTCCACCATTTGGGTATGTATTCATAGGGTCAGAGGTTTCCAACACGTGTCTTGTAAGATAGTTATGGTCCCCATGGTGCATGTGAGTATATATCCCCATTATCACGAGGACCCTAACCCTAGGGATAGTTATAGGGATTTCACATTCTTAGAGGATTATGGATTGGACCATATCATACCCATATTTTCTCAAATACTTGTACCCTTATGTTCAAAGCCAAGAGACTGAGTATGAAACTTTTATTTCCGTTTAATAGGGAATGACATCCTCCTCCATCACTACGGGACCAATTTTTATGGCTTCCCTTCAGAAGTAAGCCCGAAGCTCTTCTTTTAGGGAGATGTAGTCTAGATCCTCTCTACCACTATGTCCTTCACATTCATTAATTTCTCAGGATAAGTAAAGAGAGGAAACTATCTTACCCTTGTCCTATTCCACCATCGTCCCCCTCTTCTTCCATTAGAAGAGAAATAAAGATTATGTGGCTAGTCAGATCTTCCATTTTCTATTGTTTCTCACGTCGATCATGACACAAATGGTTATAGATATTAATGGTGATGATTATATCTATACAATAAATTCCATTAATTTAACAATGAGAACTCTTATTCCTGGTTACAATTATATTAGAAAAAATTGGAAGCCCTATTCGGTCCTGATCACCGTGGGAATTATCCTTAGGAGTAAGCATGAATAAACATTTCTATAATCCAAGAATCCTATTTAGGATTAATCCTTGTGTTAATCCCCCAAACAACAATGTTTTAACATTTAAATCATGATACCATTTTATAGGGGCATCCTCTTGATGAATGATCCCCAATTTATTCCTCTATAAAGACCATACTCCCCAACGAGGAACCACCTGAACTATGTGGGCATTGATTCCCATCCAAATGGGATATATAGGAAGAATCTATGAGGATAAAAAACACTAAAATTATCGATTTTCTCTCTAGTCCGCATTCCCAGTAAGGATTAATCATCATAGGAATTCATCATCCTTTCAAGTTTCTTTGGGCCACCTTGGTATAAGTCCCACACCATACATTGACTAGACACCTTTCACATGGACATACCTTCCATATGATGTTAAACTGTATGGTTAGTTTTTTATCACATTATAATAAATGGTATGATATTACAAATTAAGTGGAACCAAACTATGTGGGATTTTATTACTTTCTAAAGGAAACATAGGAAGCGCATCTCATGGGTTCGATCCCAACATCAAAACAACTCTCATTCTCCTGGATGATGATAATATCCTGAGTAACCTCAATATTTCTGGATGAAAATAAACTCTAGAGTGCCCTACTTAGTTTCTAGAAAACCAACATCATCATAGTAACGAGAAAATAATCTACTATTACATAAGAGGATACTATCAAGGGATATCCTCATATACATATAAATATCTTCATTGATGAAGATCCTAGGATACATACATATGATTTTGAGTTCCATACATTCTAATGGTAGAATTCTAATTAATTGTTTATCTAAATAGTACATGGGAATTAATAAAGTATTCATGAATATATCTTTCTAAAAGAGATTCCAAGAGTAGGCAATAATTCCCCTAAAAAGGGTGTGATGAGCCTAACCTCCCATTCTCTTCACCAATGTAAGTTCTTAAGTCTCATGGGTCAAAGAACTTAATGAAAACATGAATTTGGAAAGAAAGTACTTTTGGATATATTACCATTTGGTGTTTATTTTCCTATGCAAAAAAATAATTAACCGGACTTGAATCCTTAAAAATGATTATAGTGTACCCTACCTGTCAATTTCCTTTCACTTTAGGAAAGAGATCCAATCAATGTAATCAAAAAAGAATGTGATCCTCCAAAAATATGTTACTTTAATAGGGGTTTCATTTTTGTGTCTTTCAAATATTCCATGAACATTCCATAAATCCCCTCAATCAAATGGAATGATTCCCAACTTCATAGATGAATTTTATAGTAGCCACTTAGGCTGGGTCTTCATCCTCGCAAAGTAAACAATCAACAACCCAGTGGCATCAATGTTGGGACTCTAATGAGCTATATAGGGAGTATTATCTACACCATACCATCCTAAAAATGGATTATTCCCAATAGGCCCAATAGCTCACCAAGCCCCATTGATCATTCAGTCAATGAAAAATGGTGGTCCGGAAGCATATGATGATGACAACCATATTCAACTGTTTTAGGAGTTTATCCCTAGAAATAAACAACACAAACCTCACATATCTTAGGTAGGTGGAACATGAGGCCTTATATGGACTCAACTAAAATAAAAAAAAGGTCTTTCCTAAGGGATACTTCCAACAATCTCTTCCACCATCACCGCGTGATAGTAACCCCTCAACATGATGAGGGTGTTGTCTTCAACTTTCAGGGAAAGGAAATTCAATCCAGAGCATTCAAGACTATCCATTGGAGAATAAAAATGGACATCATTGTGTAGGGTCACACCTCTTTCTCCTCTTTAGAATCCCACAAACAAAATTTGGTGGGATTTGCGAGTGAGCTGATATAATGTTTTGCCTTCATCCATCCAGCCATCAGACTCAACTAGTGGCATTCAAAGAATACCACAATCCAAATGTGGAAGAATATTTCAAGAAGAAACATACACCTACCTACACCCATTAATCCTACCGATGGTCTTGTTTGGAAACACCCAATGATGTTTTTTAGAAAGTCCCACGGACAGGACAATGAAAGACTCCATTCCCCCCCCCCCCACATATGAGTAATATTAGTGCCACTAGTAGGAAAGGGATGACATGATCATGCACATAAAAATACTCCAAACACATAATGGACATATTTTCACATTATAGTCTAAAATGTTACCAAGAATATACTAAAAATAGTAAAATGGAAGCCATAAACCTCTTCCCATATCCTATAGGATTTCTGTGATTTCATAACAACAATGATAGTAGTGACCGAGGGATGAAAACATAACTCTATCACCAAAAGTGGGGTGGCTCATTAGCATGTCATCCCTGTGTAGATACATACATCATATTCTATCCAAGAGGGTCATGGGTAAAACTACCCCATATTATATGGACTATATGATTGGGAATATACACTATCTCTAACTAGAGACAATTAGCCTATCACAATGGCCACTCCAAAGAATTCACAAACACTTTCCCATGAGAACCACTTCTTCCAGAAAGTGGTCCCAATCACTCATAAAAATGAATCTAATAAGAAGCCACATCAAACATGATTGGATATTCAAGAGCTGATACATGATCTGAATCTACATAATGATGGAGTTCATGAACCCCTCATAGGATTATATGGGGAATGTCAAGATCTGATCCTCTCGTTAGCAAATTATGAGAGTAGTAGAAGTAATTATGAATGTCCTCATTGGAATCTTCATTATGAAATATTGCTTCATATCCCAATATGATTAATCTGTATAGTCTATCTCTTGATGAGAGATGCAAAAACCCTCCATTTGTCTAGATGATCAAGGAGAAATATGGATTCCCCAATGTTGTATTACACCATAGTAGTCCCCCCATGATAGAATTAGCTACAAAAGATCTCCCCATATTAGTGTTTTCCATTGTAAAGATAGTTATTCAATTGAAAACATAGTAATGAGGAAGCCCTCCTATCGGGATGAACATGTGAAAACAAGGCCAGTCATGTTTTATACCTTGTCATTGGTAGGTGATTTTTTTTCAAAACCAGATGAAGACCCAATTCGATGTTCATTCTCTGAACCACCCTTATGTCATTTACCTTTTAGTATCAGTGAGGAAGACCTAATTGATCTTTTTTCTTATGATAAATAAACCTGGAAGCATCAAATATGGTCAAACCATGTAGATTAATATCTATTAAAGGATGAAAAATATTTACTAAACATGAGAAAACTTTTTTCTGATGATGACATACTAGTCATGTTCTGGACTTTAGCCACCGCATAAAACATCATTCAAAATGTTCTGTCAAAATATTTTATACATGATATTCACCTCAATATATTCAAATTTTTATATTTGAAAAATAAGTACTACCTTAAGATGAGTATCAAACTGAATTAAAGGGAATATATGGGTGAAAATGCCAAATTGGATTGGAATCTCTCCCAGCTTATTGATAATCAAGGATCAAAAAAATGAAAGTAGACCATTAAAATGAATTACTCGTTGTCTTTATGAGGTTGAGACAATTGATTGTAGATACCACATATGGTGTTTATATCAGAGGATTGGGTGTACATGGAGAATTTCATTTCACTTCACTCCCTAAAAAATAAAGAATTCCAATGGTTATAAGATAGAATTTTATTTCTGGATAATGATTTCAAAAAATGGAATTTTTTCCTGAACAATGATATGGTCAAAAAGAAAAGGCATTAACTGACTCTCATCGATGTTGGTCCAGAAGTGAGTTGGATGTTGAGAGAATTTTTCTTAAATAATATAAGAATATTGAGTAATCATACTTTTAGAGGACGTTGGTAATCCGATAGTGAAAATTTCATAAATAGAAAAACACTATTTCGAAATGGTTTATCTAAGTGAATACTAAATGATTCGTCCATCCCATGTTCACAAAATAATCTGAAAAATCAGAAGTGAAAGTATAGTGATATAATCCAAGAAAATTTGAGAACAACCCCATCTTATAGGGTTGGGGGAATTTTTAAACTAGACCTCATGGTTAACAAATCACACCCCAAGGGTTGTGAAGCCAAAACATGTGCATTACATTTTCTCAAGGATAGGGGATTTTCACCTAAAAATATCTTCCTCATTGGGAATCGGTCATCTCCCGACTAGGCAATATGACGTAATGTTGATCCCCTACATTTTTTCCATTTTTTGATCCAGTTCCATCACATGAAACATGTAAACCGAATTATATGGAGGATTATTTTAGGTGAAAATCCACCAAAAAGATCCCATAAAATCAGAAAAGTACAGGATAACTCTTCGTAGATGGAGTAAAAGAAGACATTTCTGTGAAGAAACTGATAGAATGACAACAATAAATTTCACTTTAGTGAATGTCATCAATTTTGTCCTAGATAATTCCATTGAAAAGGATCCCAATTAATAAGAATATTCATTGAATGAAGTTGGGGTTCATGACAAGGTACACACTGAAATAGTTTATGGAGGTGTGAACACCCCAAACCATAGAATTTCCTTAAATCTAGGAACTCCCATGTTCAATGCACCATCACCTCCTAGAAAGAGGGGAAAATTAAGGTTTAAATTGTACCCCACCTCCCTAATGGAAAATGTTAGTCCCTCTTTCTAGAGGAAATTTTTACCACGAAATAGAAATAGTTGGAAGAATTAAGGAGACTCAACACAGAATTATAGTGAGGAAACATTCCTGCCTAACAGGTTCGGCAAGCAGATCCTCAACTTGAACCTATAGCTGATGCTTCTCAACAAAGAAGTCTTTCCACAATAAATGAAGTATATATGGAACATCCTAACAATGTGGGATACCTACCACTAGTATATTTGTATCTCATGGTAGAATATCTAGAATTATATCTGTTGGGTGCACAACTAGAGAATGGTCCAGAACATCCTTATAAGCATGTCCCTAATGGTTTCCCACGGTAGGTACCAGCAACACAACCACCGATGTCCCCTACTATCCACCACACCATATAGGATCCAACTCCTATATATAATCTTCAAATTATTCTGAACATCATTGAGTCACTAACTACTGGATCAAAATCCATAGAGGAACAACATGCACCAAAAAAATGAAAAACAAGGATTAACCCAAATGGGAAGACCCGACTCTTCCCCTTATAAACATTGGGAATGCTACAACTCTATCATTCAATGGTTCAGGAGACACAAATAAGTACTTGAAACATTTATTCTCTCACGGTGATCCCATTATGGGTACCATAGAACAACATGAAGCAGTGAAACTTAGATGCATCGTTCAATTGTTTTAAGGACCAGCCTTTGTGTGTTACAGAAGATTTCATGCTCAGTCAACAATTGGATTAGAAGGCCTCTATCAAAAGTTCAATTTCTAGTTCAGTTTAAAGCTATAAAATATTATTTTTATGATATCAGAAACTACCAATAATATGAGAATAAAAGAGTCTCAGAATTCATTACCCAGTGGGAAGGACTAACATACTCTTTGAACCTACTACACCTGCAAGAAGAGTTTCTACCCATTTGTGTAGAAAATATTCATTGAATTTAATATACCTTTGACCACTATGAAATACATAGGAGTGTTGGAATATTTTATCACAATTTCTCAGTAGGTAGAATAATCAATTGTAGAGACCAGAGCCAAGTCCCATGTAATTCCATCTACTCAGGGAAGGTTGAAAGGAAAAGAAGAGTCCCATATAGTTACACTTAAGCCGAACCATTTACCCAATCCTATTTCAAAACCCACATAATTTAATTTAGTTCCACTTATAGATAATAGAAAACACCACCTGACTAATCAATACGATCAGAGAGATCATAAGTTGAAATATTTTTTGGAGATGATAAACATTTTCTGTTCTTTTCGAAATGACCATGTCCCTAGACATTGCATCTCAGCATTGAAAAAGAATTATTCATGTTTTCCAATTCGAAGAATCCCAAATAATAAGGTGATGAAGATATCCAAATCTACTTATTCTTACACCAAATGACGGGGCACAACATCAATGATTTTTTTTCCTTTAATGACCTCCTGCTGAAGATGGTGGACTCTGGGAAAGTGAAATTGAATGATTCAAATGATCAGGTTGTGTGTCTATCCTATAATAATACAAAAGAAGAAAATGAATGGATAAAGTTTAATAGAAAAATTTATCAAATGTTTGGAGATAGATGGTTGAGAAAACAATCAATCAGACTCATGTTATTCTTTGATCCAAGTTGAAATTGCCAATTGTGCCTCCGACCATTTCTGCTGGATCACAACCAACATCGTCAAATGAACAATCCTTAAAAGTCTAATCCTCCAAGAAGAGACATGGATAAATGGATAAGAAGAATACATAATAGAATCAGCTACTACCAAGGCCAATGTCTTCCTTGAATTTAGCAGAACTCATACCAAAATTCCAAAAAGCATGGGTATCGCCCCACCAAACATCACAACATGATTCGACAAGACAAACAGAATATTCATTAGATGAGGAGTGATAATTGGATCCATTAACATTATTAGTTTAATGAATCCATTAATGGATGATGATTTTGATCATGAACCTGAATTTATAATTCCAGATTGGGGAACCTGGTGAATAGGGTGTCAAAGGCGATGTTACAGAGGAGGAAGTGATCAAGCCAGAAGTCATTATTGTAACCACACCCCTTCTCAAAACATATACGAAGCTGAAACTCATGGAAGATATCTTCAGCGAGATCAGTAAGAATAGGGTAATCTCCATATGCATGATAGGATCCACCTTTAAATAATCATATTGAAATATTTATTGGTGGATATTCCATCACCCGATCCACCCAGGCATGTGGGAAAACCCAACTGAACTAACCCACCAAGAGTGGAAGCATTATCAAATCCTATACTGAGGGATGATCCATCTATGTAAGGAACATGACCACTAAAATAACATTTTACAGAACATTTTCATTTGGTTAAATTTAGGTTATTCGATAAAAAATATGACATCTTGAAGAATCTTTCCAAAGTATCATCTATGTTATCAATCCTGGATTTCCTAAGTCAATTAAAAGACATCTGGGAAGAACTCATTGAGGCATTTTTAAGCCCTCATGATTTTGAAGTCGAGATTTATTCTACTGAAGTATATCATGTCGAGAATGATCCCATAAAATTCAATGTGATTCTTTCTTTCACAGACCAAGATGAATATATTGTCATATAGAACATGTCGGGGCCATGTATATATTTGTAAGAATAAATGTCATTGATATCCGATGATCTTTTATTGATAATGTCTTATGATTCAACCTAATTATAGGCCAGAAAATTCTCCGAACAAGTCTCAAGGAATATGACTTTTCTCCCACCACTTTGAAGATAAAAGGTTATGAAAAGAATGATAATGAACCACTTGGTGAGACTACACTCATAACACAGTTCATGGATCTCCCATCTGACTTGAAATTTATGGTTGTCTGATTAGATAGATCATTCAATGTTATTCTTGGAAGAACATGGCTATATCAACATGTAGTTGTTCCATCATCATACCACCAATGCCTCAAATATTTTTTTCAATGGCCAAATATGGACATTTCATGGAGGCAAGGGCTCATTCAAATTCATGTGAGTGACAATACATTGATGAAGTTTTTATCAAAAGGGAGGGAAATATTCCATGGTAGAATATGTTACTCGAATCAATGCCCTAAATGGTCTTGATATAATTTTGGATAATACTTTAAATAAGATCGGTGATGAATATATACTACCCATAAACAAAATTGAAAGGGTGGGCTTGTATTCAATGACTCCTTCAATGGATTCTATAATGTTAGTTGTGGAAAATAAACCCAATATCTATGGATAATTCATTAACCCAATGTGAATTAATGAAATCCTAGATGTAAATGTCTTTATTCAATCCCCTAATCTTTAAATTATCCTTGATTAATCATATTAGTTGTAAGAAGTTTTCATAATAATGTAAAAAAGATATAGAATATGATTATCAATCTATTTTCTTCCCTTTGTAATTACAAAAATATCCCTCACTATTGGTTGAGCTAGAAATGATTGCTTAATATTTCAGATGTCCAATTGAAGATCCGCCCCCCAAAATAAAAATTATTGATTTATCACCTAACTCCAAGGAGGAGGAAATATAAGTAAAGAATAAGGAAGAGGAAGATCTTAGGGATGACCCTCCATCTTTTTAGGATGGTGTCTCTACTATTGTGGATGGAATCATAGAGATAAATCTGGGTACGTAGGAAGATCAATTACCCGCTCTAATTAGTGCGGCCATAAATTCCAATGAACATGAGGTATATACCTCCTTTATGAGAACAAATCATGATGTGTTTTCTAGGAACTACATAGATATGTCAGGTATCAATCCTGAGGTGGCCACTCATCACTTAGGTTTACCATAAGTCAATCAGAGGTAAAAATGACCATCAAGAAGGACACACTCAACCCATGCATCTTAAATTGAGGTTAAAGTGGTAGAACTCATGAAGTCTGAATTAATCCGACAAGTGTATTTTAGAAATGGATATCCAATATATTCCTGGTGAATAAATATAATTAGATAATTAGGCTTTTCATTTATTTCCTAGATCTCAACCAATATTGTCCCAAAGATGACTTCTTCGATCCAATAATAGAACTCTTTATTGATTAAATGACAGGTTATCAAGCCCTCTCCTTCTTAGACGTCTATTATGGTTATAAATTCTTTTTATGGCCTTGGAATTTAAAGAATACACATCCTTCAGAGCCCCCCATGGAGTATTTTTCTATTGTGAAATTCCCTTTGTATTCAAGAAAATAGGTGCCACATACCAACTTTCCTTGCAACACATCTTCACACCCTTCATAGGGATGTTTTTTTTGAAAGTTTCGTTAATGATCTAGTAGTCAAGTATCAGTAACATTATCACCACAATTCTTACTTGTAAACCTTATTCAAGAAGATGTGACAACATAACACGAAGATATACCCTTGAAATGTGATTTAAGGGTAACATTTGGAAATTTTCTCAGCTTCGTTGTATGCCATCATGACATTGAATTTGATCCTGAGAAAAAATGCTATCCTTGTCACATCACATCCTCAGAACCTAAAAGAGTTTAGAGTAATTCAAGGAAACTTGTCCTACATCTAGTTCTTTATAGAAAAAATATCAAGAAAGTGTTTTCCCCAAAACAAATTAATGGGGAAGGGGGTCACATATCAATGCAAAAATGACTGCAAAGAATCAATTGATAACCTCAAGAAATATCTCATAATACTAATGGTGTTAATGCCACTTGTTGAAGGAAAAGTTTTCATTCTATACTTGAAAACCCTGGAATGATCACTGGAAACATTTCTTGCAGAGAAGAATAATGCTGGGAATGAAATAATCAACAATTATCTCATTCTAACCATTCTCTATACAAATAATATGTATTCATATATCGATAATATTTTCTGAGAAATGATCTTCGTAGTTCAAAAGCAAAGACACTATCTATAGCCCCATGAGATTCACTTGGTTTCCAACAATAACCCTCTCAATTTTAGCCTTATCATTCCTATATTAACAAGATATATTGCATACTGGGCTGTTATTTTTTAGTAGGTTTACATATAGTTTGTACCTCATAAAGATATAAAAGTCATTGCCTTGGAATATTTCATCACCGAGCACCCATCTATAGAAGGGACATCATTAAATAATGAAAT
Source organism: Viscum album (assembly GCA_963277665.1). NCBI lineage: Eukaryota > Viridiplantae > Streptophyta > Magnoliopsida > Santalales > Viscaceae > Viscum > Viscum album. The sequence continues at coordinate 910,012,711 of OY728134.1, forward strand.
TCTTGATGAAGATATTTTTTCTTTTAGAGGTATCCCCCAAACATGGAAAAATTACTATGACGGTGCATTTATGAGTCCAATGGGGGAGAAAATGGAAGACCCTAAACTCAAAAAATTTGGATTAGGGATAGAGTTTATATCCTTAGAGAAGGAAATATTTCCATACTCCTTGCTATTAGATAGTTACACTAAAAATGAAGTACTGTATCAGGATCTCATTAGAGGCCAGTAATTAGAACTCCAAATATTATTGATCAACCTGGGGTTAAAATGTGGGATATATTTGGTAATCAAATAGATCAACAGTGATTACGACATTGAAAATAGGAGCTAATACCCCTATCTGATTATATCTGAGGATTTATAGAAAAATTCCCATAAGAACTAATGTTGACTCACATAACGTGGTTATAGAATTCCCAATTGGATGCATTGGAAAATGTAGCCACAACCCTGGAAGATCCAAACTATGATGAAGCATTCATCCACCTTTCCAATCACCACATGGTCTCACCTTTTTTTCATGTTATAATTGAGGAGATTAATGAAGTCATCCCCATCGAAGAACCATTTGGTCCTACCATGGGATGGATGAAGTCCATCATGGAATATCAATAAGATAAAGTACTCCCACTAGAAAGAGAACTAAGATAGGAAATCCAGTGAAGAGCAGTCAGCATCACTCATTATTATAGCTTGAATCCCTAGAAGATCCTTTTCAATTGTGGATTTGATTTAATCATTCTTAGATTAATTGATGGAGAAGAGACTACAACTATCGTGGAATAATTAAATGTAGGATCTTGTGGTGTACACTAGTTGGGATATAGAATTTCTGATCAAATCTGATGGCTTAGACATTTATGGCCTTCAATGATGAAGGATTTCATAGAAAATACAGTCCAATGATATAATATACTGGTGCATGGAAACATCATCCATCAAACTCTAGAGTTTATATATGTAGTCAAATACTAATGGCCATTTTCTATATGGGGAATGGATATAGAGACTTCATACCCGGCAGCTATGGCCAATAAGTTCATGTACATATTTACTATAACTGATTTCTTCTCCAAGTGGGTTATGGAAATTCATATCCAAGATGTCAGGGCCAAAAGAATTGTTGGATTTGTAAAGTATAAAATTATTACTGTATTTGGCGCCCCCCATACCACCCCAATGGAAAATAGAACCAATTTATATTTTGTTGAGGTAGAGAAGCTATACCTATAGTAAAATATCAAATACAAACATTCATCCATTTATCAAGTAGTAGTTAAGGGACATACCGGGAATTTCAACAAGAACATATCAAACATAATATAGAAGATGAAATATAAAGGTAATAAATATTAGACTGATGATATAATTCATTCCTAATGGGATTATGGATATACAACTTATACATCCACATAGAGGACCTGGTATTCATTTGTACATTGGATGGAAGCAGTCCTGCCAATTTAGGTTAAGTTACTATCACTAAAATTTGGAATTTTTTATCATCTATCCATATGTGAGAATTCTCATAAGTGACTAGATGAGTTGGAGAGACTGTATGAAAAGAGATTACATAATTTTCATAACATGGTAGTATATCAAAATCAGATAGCATACGATTTCATCTAGAAGGTCTACCTCTGTTCATTTCTCCAAGGAGAATTGGTATTGGTTCTTATGACACCACTAATACTACGAAACAAGCCTCCAAATCATGAACCAATTTGGGAGGGACCTTACTCCATACACAAGGACCACTCTAACAGATCTTATTCCTTGATCTCAATGGATGAAAAACTCATTACGAATCTAACCAATGAAAAATTCTTGAAGAAATATCTTGATTAATCATATGAAATTAATCCAAGATACAGAATGTTAATGTGAATAGCACCATATAAGTCCAAGCTCCAAGATGTTACATTGTGTAGTAAGATAATCCTTGTTGCATGACAGTAAATTTAATGAAATTAAGTAATAGATGTATGACTTAATATTACAAGACACAAATTGTCCCCACTGTAGGACATTAAAAACTGCATGTTTAGAATCCCTCTCATTCAACATTAAGAAACACCCAATGTATCATGAGTTGAGATATCCATTTCGATTCTTTTAATTTTTTTTTCATATTTTACTAGTATTAGACATAATATTTCCATGTCCTTACTGCAAGATGATAAATTACACAACCAATGTCCTCGTCATATGATAAATAAACTACATGATCTATCTCAGAACTATGTGTGGCTTGATTCTAAATCCGAGAGGCTACATAGTGACACCCATATCTCCAATAATAGGTCCACCTTTGACTAAGAGAATATTAATCCTCTTTTCCCGATGTCTGAACTTGATGTAAAAAATAATCAATTTGGAAAATATGTTAAAGCCCTCTTCCCCTCATTAAAACCCGGTCGAGGTGATTAAAAATTTTCATGAACTATGAGTGGCTTCATTCTCATTCCAATGAGATATATAGTGAAACCTAGATCACTAATCCTCGGACTAGCAATGACCATAACAAACAGAAAAATTCCTTTCACTCCCAGCGTGTATCAACCAAACCTACACAGGGAACATTTTCAAGAAAAATGTGTGGCTTGATTCTTTCCTAAGCATGATATGTAGTGATGCTTGAGTCTTATACCCTAGCCTAGTCATACCATTTCCATCATTTCATGTTGGTTATTCTTCATCCATACTACATGACATTAAAATTCATGAGATCTTAAGAACTATGTATGATTTTATTCGGATCCCAATTGGATACATAGAGATTCCATGATTATATCTCCTAGCCCAACCATCACATATTCGAAATGTCCATATCCTTCACTTGTGTCACCCTTGTGATATCGAAGAAAACTTTACCATTCATTGTTTCTTAGAAAAACAATAGATCATGTGGCATTAAGAATTTGTAATGGATTTCCCCTCTTGAGTATGGAATATCTATTTGTATTAAGGTTACTATGGCCTTGAATATAAGACATTAAAAGACAAACCATATGTCCTCATCACATGAAAATAAACTACATAATCTATGAAAGAACTACACATGTCATAATTCTTTCCCCAGAAGGATATGTAGTAACAATGTGGTAATCTACCTTTGTCTGGAAACAATATTAATTTTGAATTTGTAATCATCCATGTACTTTCATTAGGATGATAAACATCATGATTTTTTAAGAACTATGTGTGGCTTACTTCTCATTTCTAATGGGATACATATTGATTCTCATATCTCCATTTGTGGAACTAGTTTCAATACAATATAATAAATTCCTTTACTCTTCAATTTTTGAATAAGATCTACATGAGAATATCTAATATGAGTTCTCAACCCATCCATGAACCTGTATAAAAAATAGGATCCCCCATTTCCTCCTCAATTAAAATCAATTATTGTGGATGATCTCCTTTAATAACTATGTGAGTATTTATTATTGTCCCAGTAAATTGTGTAATGATACCAAGGACTCATATCCTAGTCCTAGCCATAGGATGAAGAAAAATCCCCACTCTCCAACATAAAAACAAAAATATGTGTAGGATCTTTTATTTTGTGTCCCCACATTTGGTGGCCTATTAAGGAAACAGATATGTCCCCTCTCTACACATGAGTCATGTCTATTAAAGGGACTCCAAAATCATAGAAAATATGAGTCCAAATTATTTCTTTGTGCATTATACAATAACTATTTCTCATTTCATACTTCAAATATTGAACAAATTCATATTTTAATAATCCTTCTTTGACTTATTTTGGAAGAATGTATAATACATGAGATCTATTTTTCCTAAATATACTATAATATATCCAAGTTGAATTTGCATAAAAAAAACTCACTGAACGAGTTTTTTAGCCAAAGAGTTCCACTATTTTACTATTCGGTACATGCCCCATTTTTCTTTGTATAAAATATCCAACAAAATGGGGTTTCCAATTAGTGGTATCCTCTCCCTTGGGAGAAGCCTCTTTTGTCCCTATAAGCAATGATGAAAAATACGTTGGAACCCATGATTTAAAGATAGTAGTTATTCCTTTAATACATGTATGATATCTCCTCTCATGATCTTTAATCCTTTAATACCATGGTTTACAATCCCCCCCTTCCAAAGTATATAGGAACGAACTTGGTCCGATAAGAGCACAAATCACTTATTATTTCCATAATATCAGGGTCTAAGTCGTACAACCTAAATATGGAGACACCATGCTTCCTAATCCCGAGTCATACCTCTACATAGAACCTATTTCCCTTATTCTTTGGAATGTTCAACTTTAAATTATTCTTCTATGTTCAGGTACCCTCCTTCAATAAAAAAAATTCCTTCCCCAGGGAAATCCAAATATCTGAATATTTATTTGGTATTTTCGCAAGGAATTTTATAAATACTTGAAGATATTTTCTCTTGACATTGATATAATACACTCCAGTTTTATTTTCATAAGATAATTATAAATTTAAAATCATATCATTCATAGAATTCTACCATTTGACTATTCATTCTGTGCCAAAGTTAGCCTTGCATAAAATAGCCCATAAAACAGGTTTGTCAATCAGTGATAACTTCATACTCAAGAGAGACCCCCAATAACTCCATAATGCCTTTCCCCGTAAAACTCACCATATATAGAGATCCTTGGGTTACAAATTACAAATTTTAACTTCTCACACCCAGATATAGTAGCATATTTGTAGGAAAATTACAAATAATGGGAGAACCATCCACCTTTAGGTCAAATCTAAAGACCCTAAATTATATCCCCCATAATTTCCTTACTGCATGACTTTAAAATACATGACATAATTTCCTTACTACATTAATTTAAATTTTATAGAATAACATCACCACCATATGAAATTAAACTACATAGCCAATGAATTAATCATATGGAATTAAATTGGATGATGATTTAATGTTTTTTAGAAAGGGGTACCCCCCGATGACATTGACCATATTAAACTCTCCCTCCTTCAATCGTGAAAAATGTAAGATTGATAATTTCTCCATTCATTACTTTCACCAATACAGATATAAACAACATTCTAAGACACCTCCATTTGAAAGAACCACCTATCATGGTCTTGATAAATCCAAATAATAAACATTAAAAATCATAAATAGAATGTAAAAATTCCTAAGAACACATTTTCCTAATCGTGATGTATGTTCCCCTGTTGGCCTTGAATATGTTTCCCACATAATTGGTCTATATGCCCAAGGATTCCTATATTATGTAGTACATGCCCAAGTTATCCTTATATAAAAGAACCCAAAATCTGTCTTGTCAATCGGTTGTAACATTGTTGTAATGCCCCGACCCCAACTACCCAGATTCGGTGCATTACTTCATAACATTGGAATGATCAAAAAAGTTCAAGTCTTGAAAGACCGTTCAGTTTAGTAGCCTTAGAAACACAAGATACATTCATAAATGTTACATTACATCATAAAGTAAAACAAAACTACAACAACATATTGTCTTCATATCCTCTCATACTATCCCTGCAGGTCATTCATAATATAATTCTTCACATCCTGGACAAATTAAAACATTGGAAGGGGTGAGCTCAGATGCTCAGTAAAGACAAAAATATAGCGGAAGATTTCATAAATAAACATAAACATTTAAGGCAATGTGTAACTAAAACAAAAGACTTTTAAACTTGAACATTAGCATAATATGGCAAAATTAAAATGAAATAATTCCATTTACTTACTCACATGGATATTCTACTAGTCGAATAATCACATGAAATATCAGTAACCACTTTCATAATGATGGAATGCATAAGGCCAGACTGTCATAACCATGTAGCCAAGGCCTCGTGCCAAGACCACAAATAAGATTTTGTCAAGGCCTCGTGCCAAGATACTAGTTTGTCTCATGAGACCTACTGATGCATCGAGGAGCTGTAGCAGGCTTCACCCGTCACTTATTAAGTCCAATGCATTCCTCATATGAATAGGTTTAAACATATCATAAACCATAACATAATCGTATCACATAAAACATGCATAAAGGAAACATAACATTTCCACATTTCAATCACAAGATATCAATAAAACATGTTGATATAAAAACATTATGAAAACCATTTTCAATACCAAAATAAAAGAAAATTAAAACATGGTATTTATTTTTCTTTTAAAAAAGAAGTTATGGCTTATAAAGGAAGCCGAAACTCAAATAATGGTCACCGCGGCGGAGAAGTCATTGTCACCGCATACGTACAACAAAAACATTCCCTTTTGTAATTTAGTAAATGCTTCATATAAAAAATATTCCTTTTTAATAAACGTAAAAGTCAAAGGGGTTTATACACTTTATAAATGAAGGTTGTGTACAAAACAAAATATGCATCAATGAAAGGAGATTGAGACGAAGTCCCTTACAAAGATCATTTTTTTAAATAAAGTAGATCTATTATGTGTATTCACTATAAGTACACATAAATAAAGTACAAATAAAATATAGGACATAATAATATCATGAAATAATTTGAAAGTAAGAGATTAACCCAAAGAATAGAAATTGAGTTAGGAAGTTCCCTTACCTCGTGTCCGACTTGACTCGATCGTTCTTTATCCTCCTGAATAATAAACTAGAGTTAATTTATATTTTCTTAAAAATATTTTTCATGTTCATTATTTCTTTTATATCACTTATTACCATGTTATGAAAATTATGTAATTATTTATGTTAATAACGGTCGTTTTGATGATCTTGGGTACTTGAGTCAAAAATAAACTTCTTATAATTACTCTTTGTTCATGTGGTAATATATCCATTATATACAGAATTATATTCATTATTTAGATATCATATATATCCTATATATCCATTATATACATTCATTCATAATATTACGTAACATTTAGAGGTAAGAAATGAAATGCACCGTTCATGGAGATGGTAAGCTATACGTACGCATGAACGCTACTTTCATTTCTATTTCGTATTTAATGAAATGAAGTTATAATTATATAAAGGTATAATATAATTTCAGTATAATATAATGTATAATACCATTTACTCCATCCTTTATACATCCCACATATGGCATTAACGATTCAAATCACTTTGAGGGGGCGGTAGTCCGCACTTCCTAAAATGAAATTATCGCGTTTACCCATAATGGAAATCATAAAGTATGCCACAAATGAGAAATATAGAAGCATAAGGAAAAAATAATCCTAATATATATATCATATATGAAAATAGTGTCATCATAATGGCCACCATTAAAGGTGTTAAAAGAATATTGAACAATCATCGTTTCGTGAGGCAGTATTTCTCCACCCACAGAAACAGTATGTTCTTTAACCATTAGACAAAAGTGTGTGTAAGTGTAACCCAAATAATTATCATAAAAACATCCTAGTTTATTTTAGATACTTGTTTTGTTACAAAAGAAAGGAATAAAAAGAGTTTAAGGGGTTGGAGAAACAAAATAAAACAAAACAACATTAGAGAAGACATTACCTTAAAATCAGGTATCTCTTTTTGATTTGAGCCAAAGGCTTCCTTGGGAAGACTTCTGCCAAAATTGAGGCTTGTAGGAGTATGTAATGGAAGTTTAGAGAGTATTTTTCCAGATATTGGCCAAGCCAAAAGGCTTTTAAAGTGTGAGTAAGGTGGTAGTGGTGGGGGCCTTTTATAAGAGGAGAGGAGGGGCACTCTTGGAAAGTAATGAAATGTTACTTTATTATATAATGCCTTTTCGGATTCTAAAGGTCCCTGACTTATATATTTCGAGGATAAGGTGACAAGAGTTCTAAATATGTTCATCCAATAGGTTTTTGACAAGTGTAATTCGTATATTTTACATTATCATTTCATTTTATTTAAATCATTAATTAATGAGGTAATCGCTGCATCATCATGGTGTCATAAATAATTTAATTTATTTAATGTCTAAAAATTATAAAACAAAATATCATTATGTAGTAAATATTTTTAGCTTTTTAATGAATATTTGTAGTCAAAAATATGACTTGTATAACCCCATTTAAAAATTGTTTTAGTAAAACAACTTATGTTTGTCACATTTTTATTTTAACTTTAAATTAAAAGTTACGTATGTCATTGTCCTACCCAAGTGGCTCCATGGGGTCCCCAAGTTGACCCATGGGTTGTCCTGGTCGGCCATGACTCATCCAATAGGGGTAGGATAAGTGTAAGGGTCATTTCATATTTTTATAATAACATTTTTACCTTAAATTTCACTAATTACCTTTAATCGCGATTAATTAAACTTAAAAGTTACTATTCACCAAAAAATTATTTTAATCCCATTGAAACACATTTTACTTACTAATGACAACCATGTATGTCAGATTTTTGAAAATCAAATCACAGAAGTGGTAATATTTCATTTAAATGAAAAATCAGTTATTTAACTACCACTTAGTGGTTTCACTATTCATCAAAAATTGAAGTTTTTCAGAACAATGCCAAAATTTCAACCTAAGCTACAATTGATATTCTAAATTAAAAAATGATGTCTATTTTAAAAAATTCAAAACATATAAGTTGTATCAATTAATTTTATAATTAATTCCCACTGTCACAACAAATAACGTGTTTTTAAGAAACAATATATATCAAAAGATTGACAATCGTTTATGTCCAATTTCAAAGTGAATTTAATTATAATGAACACCATTGAATAAAATGGTAAAAATATATTCTAATTATACTTTAAAACCACTCAATAGTATAATTTATCACTAAAAATTATTTTTATTAAAAAAGTTGTCTTTAAGTATTTTTCACTATTCATAAAAATGGAAGTTATCAGAAAATTACAAAAAATTCAACTTAGGATAATTTTGATATTACGAATAAAAAAATGAATTCCATTTTGAAATATAAAATTTCTATAATTTTAAAAGGTGGTTATTACTATTCCTAACAGCTACTTTGATTAGTCGCGGTGTGTTAGAACTCGAACTTGCATACAATGTAAGCTATTGCATTATTGAAAGAGAAGCGTATCGTGAAAGCTCAGGGTGTTACATTCTCCCCTCCTTCAATAAATTTCGTCCTTGCAATTTGATATTTTTCTTTGAAAATAAAAGGTTGAAAATAGAAAATACCTTTGAAGAAAACCCACATCGGAAATAAGGTTAATAAAATTTAGCCTTAATAAGAGGGAAAGGGAAATGAAAAAGTCACCATCAAATTATGATCTCGATAAGGAGAACATTGGTGGAAATTAAAGACATATAATTGGAGGAAAAACGTAAATATTTGTAGGGAGTGATTGAGGTAATCAATCACAAACAAGTGTAAATTTGAGGGCCTCAAAGCCTTCAATCTATGTTGATTTAAAATATTATCTTTTCAACAAGACATAAGGTATTAGGATAACACATTTTTTGTTTTAATATCACTTTAATAAAGTTTAAAAATTAATTTATTCATAGAATAAGAGATAATTATATATATATTTATTTTTGACAAGTAGAGTTTCAACCTTCAACTAATTTTTACCACAAAATCATCTTTCACTCAAAAAGCTAATAGAACTAAAAAATATTATATTCATCCTAATCGTACAAGGTTCAAAATATTAACACATACCATTTAGATTAGGAAAACTATTTTGTAATAACCAGGGACTTCCTGTAGGCTAGTGGTAGGTAATAAAGGCCTGTCTCACTATGGTTGTGGGTTCGATTCCTGCAGCTTTGTCTGACGCGACGGGTTATCCCCCAACCCGCAGGTTGTCCTTTTACTAAAACTATAGTATTATAATATTACAAAAATAATCTTCAGAAATGTTTTAACCTTAAACAATACTATCCAAAGTTCAACTTAATTCATTCCAACCTTTATAGTTATCCAAAATACTTCTTTCCAACTCACAGTCCAAATTTTATAAGGAAGGTAAACATAATGAAGATCCTTTTTCCCATGTAACAACATGTGAACACCTTCATCATGTATTCTTTTAAAACACTGCAACATAATGAATTACCATAAATCCTTATTGATTACATTCATGATCCCTTATTCCTTATAGAATACTAGATATACTCCTTCTATCCAAAAATGTATAAAAACCATTAATCAGTTTCAAGGAAGTTAAGAATTTCCAATATAATTTATCCAAATCAATCATGTATTATTCCAAAATCACTATCTTGGTATCAGAACCATATTATGGTTTATCTTTCTCTCAACCATATATTTTCCAAAAATTTAACCTGCTGTGGAGTCACTTTTCTTGGTTCCACACAATCTCAAGTCCTTGATGAAATAGTACTACAGTACAATCCTTATATACTGCATAATTTTTATAACCAGTACATCATTGATACAACACTCAAATAACAAAATTATTTAATAACAACATAAGAACTCTAATCATTCCTCCTCATCTGTGGTAGTATCATAACTTGATTATTATCTAATAACATCATTTGGGGCATACTCTGATGATTTGCGAATTGGTTTGCGTAGTGTCCCCACTCCTTGCAGATGAAGCATTGTAAATTTGAAACCTTTTTCTTACCCTTACAGTCACGCACTTGGGGTCCTTTTTCTCCACACTTATAACAAACTCCCATTCCCTTCAGGAAAGTCCCAAGGTGTTTCTTCCCACAGTTATCAAATATTGTAAAATTATTCCTTTCCCTCATCCCTTTATCCATCATTCTCTCTTCCATCCTTTTCTTCTCTTTATTCCCTTCAAAGCCATAAGACTCAGAGAATTATTTACTTATCTTATTAATACATGATACTATTTCTTCATATGTTGAGAACACATGTGAAATTATTTCCCTTCTAAATGTTGGCTTAATACCGTGAAAGATATGATCCTTCTTACGCTTTGGATCATACGTATTGTTGGAGTTCACATTCCTTCCACTGGGAACCATTTCTATACAATGGAATAAACTAGGTTAGTTTATGAATTGCAATGAATAATTCAAAACTTGTAAAATAATTAATGTAAATTGAACGGTTTATGGATATAATCCATAATCATAAAAATGTTTTCTTTGAGGAAGTATATATTCATAAGCCCTTCATAATGGTTTGTAAAGAAAATGATAATTATCCTAAGCATATCCCCTGGGAGTGTTGTAACCAAGAGTGCAACAAGGCCCGTTGTCGTGCACCAGTTCCCATTCGAGTCTACCTCAAAGCGGTGTTTTCGGGTTTTACCCCTAGGTACATCTGTGCCAGAGCCGCCTCTACCTGCTCATATCCAGACAGGGATGTATTGCTCAGAAAACGCACAAAATCTCTATAATACCAAAATTCTAGGAAGTTCTTCTATACTAATCCTCAAAGTCTATATTTGGGCTATGTTCTCTAATCAGAGTTTATCTAAATCTAGCTTCCAAGGTTAGTACTAAACTGCCTCTGATACCAACTGTAACGCCTCGACCCAAGCTACCCAGAGTCGGTGCATTACTTCATAACATTGGCATGATCACAAAAGATCATGTCTCGAAAGACCATTTAGTTTAGTATCCTTGGAAACACTAGATACATTCATAAATGTTACATTACATCATAAAGTAAAACAAAACAACAACAACATATTTTCTTCATATCCTCTCATACTATCCCTGCAGGTCATTCATAATATACTTCTTCACATCCTGGAAAAATTAAAACATTGGAAGGGGTGAGCTCAGATGCTCAGTAAAGATAACAATATAGTGGAAGCTTTCATAAATAAACATAAACATTTAAGGCAATGTGTAACAAAAACAAAAGCCTTTTAAACTTGAAAATTTGCATAATATGGAAAAAGTAAAATGAAATAATGCAATTTACTTACTCACATGGATATTCTACTAGTCGAATAATCACATGAAATATCAATAACCACTTTCATAATGATGGAATGCATAATGGCAGACTATCATAACCACGTAGCCAAGGCCTCGTGCAAAGAACACAAATAATATTTTGTCAAGGCCTCGTGCCAAGACACTAGTTTGTCTCATTAGACCTACCGATGCATCGAGGAGTTGTAGAGGGCTCCACCCGTCACTTAATAAGTCCAATGCATTCCTTATATGAATAGGGTTAAACATATCATAAACCATAACATAATCGTATCACATAAAACATGCATAAAGGAAACATAACATTTCCACATTTCAATCACAAGATATCAATACAACACATTGATATAAAAACATTATGAAAACCATTTTCAATACCAAAATAAAAGAAAAGTAAAACATGGTATTTATTTTTCTTTTAAAAAAAAGGTATGGCTTGTAGAGGAAGCCGAAACTCAAATAATGGTCACGGCGGCGGAGAAGTCATTGTCGCCACATACGTACGACAAAAACATTCCCTTTTGTCGTTTATTAAACGCTTCGTATAAAAAATATTCCTTTTGAATGAACATAAAAGTCAAAGGGGTTTATACACTATATAAATGAAGGTTGTGTATAAAACAAAATATGACTCAATGAAAGGAGATTGAGATGAAGTCCCTTACAAAGATCATTTTTTTAAATAAAGTAGATCTATTATGTGTATTCACTATAAGTACACATAAATAAATTACAAATACAAGATAGGTGTAAGAACCCGGGTTTTTTTCTGTGAAAGACTTTTGAATATTCTTGATGATATTCTAGGGCAGTGCCTTCAGACGGTGTGCGATTCCGAGCCCCGGAGTGGACGAAATTAAATTTTTGGTGCGTTCACACTAGAAATGAGAAATAAATGTTATAACTCCTAAACGGAGTTCTGGATCAGAGATACGAGTGTATGGATGGGTCCGGAATGGGGTGTTTACCCTAGGAACGACATAAAACTTTTCGGCGCGGGATGTTTGGACTCCTCGCCCGCTCCCGGAACGTTAAACGGATGAATAAATTAATTAATTAATTCGTTTAATGGAGAAATGCTAGTATATCTTAAACGGTGGCTCGAATTGGGAATCCGAGGGCACCGTTGTGTTCGGAATGTGCCGTTTACCCTAGGAGAGGTATAAGTTTCGTGGGTGTGGGCCGTTTGTGAAAAATGGCCCCAGGTGCGTTTTCGTAATTTGGCGGCCTCGGGCGCTAAGTTTAGTAACTTTTGAACGGGGTCTATAAATAAAATTCCGAGACCTCCATTGTGCTCAGAGAGTGGTTCTTAACCTAGGGGAGGCTAAACCCCGACCCCGTCAGGAGTTTGGGTACGGGGCCCACGGGCGGGGGGTTTAAGTGTTTTGTTTTTAAACACTTCTCCCCCCCCTCTTGGTTGTTCTCCCTAGCATGGAAGCCCCTCCTCTCCCTCTCCTCCTCCATCTCCGGCAAGGAAGCTCCGGCGAGGCGACTTCGGCGAGGCGCGGTGGTGTCGGCGGATCGACGCGAAGCTTCGGGAGAAGCCCAGCGAGGTAGGAGGTTGCGTTGCGTTTTCATTTCCGAACCGCCCATTGAATTCAAATTTAGACGTCTATTTGATGTTTGATCTTCGAAGAACGCCCGTATATGCGTATTAATTTTTCTGTTCTTCCCATCACTTCTTTCGGATCAAAAATCTGAGTTCGGACATAGTCGCAAACTCCCGCCGAAGTTTGCGGGTTTTGGGATTTCGCGGCGGCAGCTTGGTGGTCCTGGGAGCTCCGGGGCGGCGCGACTTCGGTTCCAGGCGGTGGCACGGCGAGCAGGCGGCGGCGCGGCGCTTCGGCTGGGCGAGCGGCCAGCGGGGCGGCCGGCTTCAGGGTGACGGCGAGGCGGCTCTCGGGCGGTGCCGGCATAGCGCCAAGGGGAGGAGAGGCCGCGGGGTGCGCGACCCCCCGTGCGCCAACCGCGACCCGCGTTTTTCGGGTCGCTGTGGGGAATCAACCGGCCGCGAGGTGGCTGGTCGGTTGAAGCAAGCCGCGGCCAGCTGGCCGCGGCGGGGTGCACCGGACCCGCGGCTGAGCGGCGGGCCGGCTGTGCGGACCGGGCCGGCCGGCGCGGGCCGGCACAAGCAGGGCGGACCGGCCGGTCGAGGCCGGTCCGGCCCAAGGGGCTTTGCCCCTCAGTTTTCGGACGCTCGTATTTCGGGCTACGGGCGTCCGTTTTGCGCGCCGTCTATGGCAGCGCGGAACTTGCATCGAGGCGAATCTTTTGAGAAGGTTTCAGAAATTTTTAGTTCCTGAAACAAGGGGCCTTGGAGGTGCGACGCGTCCTTAAGTGGACGAGCGCTTTTTCCCAGGATTCTTGTTTTGGACGGCGTGGACGCGTCCGACATCCGTTTTGAGTGCCGTCAGCGGCTTTGTGACCCTGGAACTGAGAAGGAGGTTTCCAGTGTGGTTCCAGGTGTTGAGGATGGAGTTGAGGAGTGGGCCCCACGACCTGTCTTTTGAGCTGTGTGCAGCTTTTAGCGACTTTTTTCTCAGACGTCCGTTCGGGGCGTGCGAGCAGTTGATGTTGGGTGTTTTTCTGAGGGGATTGCAATGGTGCAATCCACCCGCTCAAATTCGGCACAATGGTGCGGGGCCCACGAGGGTCGTTTGGGCGTTGATAGTGATTTTCCAGCTTTATCACCGGGTGACCGTTTTGGACAAGTGGATAGTCCATCTTTTGTACTTTTTCGAGAGGATCGCTATGGTGCGATCCGTTTGTTGAGTTTCAGGACTGGGATGCGAGTCCCAGGTGGCACCGCTCGTGTGCGGTCCGCCAGGATGCACCTTTTTCTCCGAATATCCGTTACACTCAAGTGAGTAGTGCTTTTGACGTGTTTTCCCGTGGGGATCGCGATGGTGTGATTCGACCGACTGTTTTCGGGGCCGAGGCTCGGGATCACGGGACGTCGTTCGGGCGTGGGGAGGTGTTGGTGACTTTTTCGTCGGATATCCGTTTGAGGCGAGTAAGTAGTCGATCTCACATGTTTTTCCATGAGGATTACAACCGTGAAATCCATTTGGTTGTGCGGAGCCTCTTGCGTGATCTTGTTTAATGTGGAGCATGAGAGATGCTCCGGTGGTGGTTCGTCCAACCTTGTTTGTAGCCGACCCTTCGCGTGTGATCGTGCACTCTTGGGAGAGTGATATAATTGGTCCACGGGATGTTGTTGGCCACGCCTCTGCCTTTGGGGTGGAGTTGATATGTCACGCCTTCACGTTGACGCTGAGTGCCGGGTGCTTGTTAGCCCATGGGCTGGAGATGAGGTATACTCAGGGAGTATACGAGAGTACTTGGAGGTACGTGTGGTTTGTACCTGAGACAGTTTATGCGCTGGGTTGCGGCGTAGAGGGTCCCCCTGTGTGTTTGTTTGACCAGCAGGGTGGAGTTTTCCCCTGGCTCTTTGCTCGTTGGTTGACCAGTAGGGTTGAGTGGTCTCCCCCTGGTTTTGTTCTCGATGGATCGGCCAATAGCGGTGCTAGTGGCACCCCGTGATGGAACATGCACTGAACCCCTTCGGGTGAGCTGTACTGGAGTTGGGTGGTTGCACAATATCAACTCTGTGTCCGGTTGGCCAGTGTTGTGCCCTCCGGTGGGGATGGCTAGAGCAGTTTTGAGTTCTACCCTCCAGCGGGGCTGGGCAGTGGGTTACTCATCGACTTCTAGGGTTTACCCTCTAGTAGAGACTGGGCAGTGGGTCACCCGATGTTAGTAGGGTCTACCCTCCAGTAGAGACTGGGCAGTGGGTCACCCGACGACCTCTTAGGGTCTACCCTCCAGTGGGGCTGGGCAGTGGGTCGCCTGTCGTCTAGTTCCAGGTCTACCCTCCAGCACGGCTGGGCAGTGGGTCGCCTGTCGAATAATTCCAGGTCTACCCTCTAGCGGGGCTGGGCAGTGGGTCACCTGATGATGTATTAGGGTTTACCCTCCAGCAGGGCTGGGCAGTGGGTCACCGGTTGATGTATTAGGGTTTACCCTCCAGCAGGGCTGGGCAGTGGGTCACTTGATATTTGGTTATTAATTACCCTCTAGCAGGGCTGGGCAGTGGGACACCAGTTGGCATTCCAGACTCAGTCCTCTTGACTAGGCTAGTCTGTGGCTTACCTCCGTGATTACCGGAGCGAGACCCTTAGTTGTACGGGTCGGTGATGGAACGGCTTGACTTTGAGGAGACCTCTCGACTGCAGGGCAGTGACGAGGTGTGGTTTGACTTTCCTAGAACTCTCAAGTACGAGGGGCACTTTCCCCACTGAGATGCGTTCTTGCGACACGATCTAAAACCGTGCGGGCGAGTCAGTGCCGCCCAAAGAGGATAGTATCAAGGAGCAGTGACTGAGCCCCTTGGTTTGCAGTTTAGGGCAGACGTGCGGGTTGTTGGGCGACGATGATGGGTTATGTCTAGGACTGTAGGCTACTTGTTTTCTTGGGATGAGCTACGGGACGGAGATCCCCTTACGAGCTTGTTCGGGCTTCTTGGAAGAGAATATATATGTATATACCTCATACGAGTACCCACTCCTTGGGTTTTTGCTGCTCTCCTTCCAGGATAGGTGAAGACGCGCGAGGTATGCAACGTGCTTTCTGTGTCTAGCTTCTCGTGGTTGGACGAGTCTACTCTCCTGCTATAGGTAGTGAATACTTGATGGGAAGTTCGTCTTCACACCGTTTCCAGCTCCTTGTGTCTGGACGAGTCTATCTTCTTTCTCTTGTTGGGTTGAGCTGGACTCTTACTGCACTTTCAGTTATACTCCTCTACTTTTCTGTTCTCTCTACCGCTCACCCTTCGGTACCTCCTTTGTTGCTCCCTCGAGCCTTCGGGGTATCCTACTGAGTATTTTTATACTCACCCCTTCTTGGGCTTTGCCCGCACTTGGTTTTCCCTTGCAGACGACAGACAGGTGGAGCATGAATTCAGTGGATCGCAGGAGCTTGGGAGTTAGGACCGTGTGCGGTGGTCGGGGCCGGGTTCTAGGTGGAAGACCTGTCGGATGTTTCTTTTCATTTAACTTTTGCTGGGTTGTGGCACTTTTTGGTTGGGTGTGTGTTTTTCCCATTTTCCTTACAGCTTGTGCTTTGTACTTGTAGAGGTCGATGAACTTTGTGGTATGTTTATAGCAGCTTCCCTTTTCTTTTCTTTGCTTGTCTTTTCTTTTACTATGCACTTTTGCATTGAGTTTGCTGCGTGTGTGTGTACAGGTTCTTAGGAAAAGGCCTCCCCGAGTTATTGTGCCTTCGGCGCTGGTCGCCAGCTCCTGGCCTATGGAGGCGGGCTTGGGGTAGTTGCTGCTTGAGCCCGGGTAGGGTCGGGTCGTGACAAAGTGGTATCAGAGGTGGTTCGTTCCTTGGGATGTTGTGCGGACGTCCCTAAATGAGGAATTGGTTGGGATATAGGGAAACAATGTTAACGTGTCTCGGGAGCGGCTCTCAGGCCAGGGAGTCCAGTGATGGTGCGGCGGCCGACGTATCCATTCACCAGGACCTTGATAACCCGCTTGTCGACTCGGTATGTTGAGACACTTGTTGCAGGGAAATTTGTTTGTGCATCACATAGGACAGAGTCTTGACTATCCTTCTTGAGTCAGCTCCCCATCATTGTTGTTGTGGTATATACATATATGCTCATCTGACCGCGACACTCCTTGATAATATTCAGAATGTCTCCGCGAAGACAGCCTGCCAGGATACCAGCTTTGGTTCGTGATGACGACCTTGTGAGCTATATGGCCACAGTCCAGGACCCATCATGCAAGACCCTTTCTCCGGGTGGGCCGGTAGTGGCACCCCCACCTGTTGAGCAGCAGACAGTTTCAGCAGAGCAGGCTGAGCTCGAGCGCAGGTTGAGCGCGCTCTGTGAGTTCCAGCGGCAGAGACCGCTGAGGTTCAGTGGTGAGCCAGACCCTCAGGCGGCAGAGGTTTGGCTCGAGACAGTGGTTCGCCTTTTCAGGCTTGTGCAGACGCTGACAGATCAGAGAGTGGCTTTGGCTGCCAGCCTTTTCCGTGGATTGGATTGGCGTTGGTGGAGTCTGGTGACTCAGCTTCTTGACGAGTCGTCACTTTCATTGGACGACTTCCAGTTGTTTCTCTGTGAGGAGTTTTTCCCTCCTTCTAGCACTCCGTTTGGATTTATGAGCTCCTACAGTTTCACCAGGGAGGGATGACGGTGGCCAAGTACGCAGCTAGTTTTGTAGACCGTGAAGGCTTTTACCCGGACTTGGTCCGTGACGACAACCTCCGAGCGCGGAAGTTTGAGAAGGGTCTCCGACGAGAGATTCGTGCTGTCATAGTAACTTCGGGAATTTCCACATATGCTGGGGTGCTAGAGCAGGTGCTGGTGACAGAGGGCTTCCTGTCGCGTTCTAGTATTGGTGGTGGCAGCAGGCACGTTGGAGCCGAGACGTTTGCCGCAGCTAGTGGGCGTCGGCAAGCAGGACCTCGACGCAGGTGGCTTTCTGACAACCGGACTCAGGGTTGTGGTCGTACACCACAGTGGCGCCGGAGGGTACCAGGGTAGCTAGAGAGCGCCAGTGCTATTCTTGTGACGAGCGAGGTCACTTGGCACGAGACTGCCTGACCCGAGTTGCTGGGAGCTTCGGGCAGGCAGCAGGTGCACCACCACGACAGAGGCAGCGCCATGATCGGAGTAGTACCCAGAGAGGTGGTGCTAGCAGAGGATCGGGAGGAGCTGGTAGTGGGGGACGACGTTATGAGGTCTTCCCATCACCACTAGGGGGTCCAAGTCAGGCTCTGGGAGCTGACAGTTGGGACCGCGGGAAGCCGCGAGCTTTGGATGTCTACGATCCTGCAGAGCATGAGGAGATAAGAGGTATGCTCTACAGCTCTTCTACCTTTGTGTAGTAGAATTATTAGACTCTGTGTGTGATCTTCTTTCCTCACTGATCCTTGTTTGATGTGTCACCAGGGTGACACGGGGCGTCGGGTGTAACCCTGTGTTAGTAAGGAAAAAGGGTGTGAGACCTTTTCCTTTAGTCAATGGTGTTGACTCCTTCGCCTTTTGAGCGTGTAAGAGTGCATCAACAGTGAAACCTTGCATGACCAAATATCCTTGGGTATTTCACCATATGGATATTCTGAAGGAGGGAATCACCGGGCCTTGATTCAGGTGCGGGTGGTGATTCCAGTCGCGGCGTGCGACGTAAAGGTTTGACCGGGGAGGTGAGCTACCCCCGAGGGCCTTCGGGCCGTTTGAAGCCGTGCAAAGGGATGGCGAGGTTTCCTACCACCTTTCCTTAACCCCAAAGTCTAGAGTGGGTGCAAAAAATCGGAAAAGGCTGACCCCGCATGAACAGATCAATCCTTTGGTCTTTGTGCGGTGGCACAGAGCTGTGCGTGGGTTCTTCTGGGTATGGGAAAGCCAGGTGTGGGCTTAGTACCCTGTGTCGCTCCCTAGTTTTTCTTTTTGAGGACAAAAATATTGAAGGAGGGAATGATGTAAGAACCCGGTTTTTTTTTGCTGTGAAAGACTTTGTAATATTCTTTATGATATTCCAGGGCAGCTCCTTTAGACGGCGTGCGATTCCGAGCCCCGGAGTGGCCGGAATTAAATTTTCAGTGCGTTCACACTGGAAATGCCAAATAAATGGTATAACTCCTAAACAGAGTTCCGGATCAGAGATCCGAGTGTACAGATGGGTCCGGAATGGGGTGTTTACCCAAGGAACGACATAAAACTTGTCGGCACGGGATGTTTGGACCCCTCGCCCACTCCCGGAACGTTAAACTGATGAATAAATTAATTAATTTATTCGTTTAATGGAGAAATTCTATTATCTCTTAAACGGTGGGTCAGATTGGGAAACCGAGGGCACCGTTGTGTTTGGAATGTGTCTTTTACCCTAGGAGGGGTATAAGTTTCGCGGGCGCGGGCCGTTTGTGAATAATGGCCCCAGGGGCGTTTTCGTAATTTGGCGGCCTCGGGCGCTATGTTTAGTAACTTTTGAACGGGGTCTCGAAATAAAATTCCGAGACCGCCGTTGCGCTCAGAGAATGGTTCTCAGCCTAGGGGAGGCTAAACCCCGACCCCGTCGGGAGTTTGGGGACGGGGCCCACGGGTGGGGGGTTTAAGTGTTTTGTTTTTAAACACTTCTCCCCCCCACTCTTGGTTGTTCTCCCTAGCGTGGCAGCCCCTACTCTCCCTATCCTCCTCCATCTCCGGCGAGGAAGCTCCGGCGAGGCGACTTCGGAGAGGCGCGGTGGTGCCGGCGGATCGACGCGAAGCTCCGGGCGAAGCCCAGTGAGGTAGGAGGTTGCATTGCGTTTTCATTTCCGAACCGACCTTTGAATTCAAATTTAGGCTTCGATTTGATTTTTGATCTTCGAACAACGCCCGTATATGCATAGTACGTTTTCTGTTCTTCCCATCGCTTCTTTCGGATCAAAAATCCGAGTTCAGACATAGTCGCAAACTCCCGCCGAAGTTTGCGGGTTTTGGGATTTCGCGGCGGCAGCGGGGTGGTTCGGGGAGCTCCGGGGCGGCGAGCAGGCGGTGGTGCGGCGCTTCGGCTGGGCGAGCGGCCAGCGGGGCGGCCGGCTTCAGGGCGACGGCGAGGCGGCTCCCGGGCGGCGCCGGCGTAGCGCGAAGGGGAGGAGAGGCCGCGAGGTGCGCGACCCCCCGTGCGCCGACCGCGACCCGCGTTTTGCGGGTCGCTGTGGGGAATCAACCGGCCGCGAGGCGGCCGGTCAGCTGATGCAAGTCGCGGCCAGCTGGCCGCGGCGTGGTGCACCGGACCCACGGCTGAGCCGCGGTCCGGCTGTGCGGACAGGGCCGGCCCAAGCAGGGAGGACCGGCCGGTCCGGCCCAAGGGGCTTTGCCCCTTAGTTTTCGGACGCCCGTAATTCGGGCTACGAGCGTCCGTTTTCCGCACCATCTGCGGCAGCGCGGAGCTTGCGTCAAGGAGAAGCTTTTGAGATGGTTTAGGAAATTTTTAGTTCCCGAAACGAGGGGCCTCGGAGGTGCAACACGTCCTTAAGTGGATGAGCGCTTTTCCCGGGATTCTTGTTTTGGACGGCGCGGGCGCGTCCGACATCCGTTTTGAGCGCCGTCAGTGGCGTTGTGACCCTGGAACTAAGGCGGAGGCTTCTAGTGTGGTTCCAGGCGTTGAGGCTGGAGTTGAGGCGTGGGCCCTGTGGCCCTTCTTTTGAGCTGTGTGTAGCTTTTAGCGACTTTTTCCTCGGACGTCCATTCGGGGCGTGCGAGCAGTCGATGCTGGGTGTTTTTCCGAGGGGATTGCAATGGTTCAATCCGCCCGCTCAAATTCGGCACGATGGTGCGGGGCCCACGAGGGCCGTTTGGGCGTCGACGGTGATTTTCCAGCTTTATCACCGGGCGACCGTTTTGGACAAGTGGATAGTCCATCTTGTGTGCTTTTTCGAGAGGATCGCAATGGTGCGATACGTTCGTTGTGTTTCGGGACCGGGATGCGGGTCCCACATGGCACCGCTCGTGTGTGGTCCGCCATGATACACCGTTTTCTCCGGATATCCGTTGCACTCAAGTGAGTAGTGCTTTTGACGTGTTTTCCCGTGGGGATCGCAATGGTGTGATGCGCCCGACTGTTTTCGGGGCCGATGCTCGGGATCACGGGATGTCGTTCGGGCGTGAGGCGGTGTTGGTGACTTTTTCGTCGGATATCCGTTTGAGGCAAGTAAGTAGTCGATCTCATGTGTTTTTTCGCGAGGATTACAACGGTACAATCCGTTTGGTTTTGCGGAGCCTCTTGCGTGATCTTGTTAAATGTGGAGCATGACAGATGCTCCGGTGGTGGATCGTCCTACCTTGTTTGTAGCGGACCATTGGCGTGTGATCGTGCACTCTTGGGAGAGTGATATAATTGGTCCACGAGATGTGGTTGGCCATGCATGGGCCTTTGGGGTGGAGTTGATATGTCACGCCTTCGCGTTGACGCTAAGTGCCGGGTGCATGTTAGACCATGCGCTGGAGATGAGGTATACTCAGAGAGTATACGGGAGTACTTGGAGGTATGTGCGGTTTGTACCTGAGACAGTTTGTGCGCTGGGTTGGGGTTTGACTTGGGGCCACGCGACGTGTGGGCCCCAAGTGCGTGTTGTGTTCTGCTTTGCGTACATGGACCTCTCGCGTCGTAGAGGGTCCCCCTGTGTGTTTGTTTGACCAGAAAGGTGAAGTTTTCCCCTGGCTCTGTGCTCGTTGGTTGACCAGCAGGGTTGAGTGGTCTCCCCCTGGTTTCGTTCTCGATGGATCAGCCAGTAGCGGTGCTAGTGGCACCCCGTGATGGAACAGGCGCCGAACCCCTTCGGGTGAGCTGTGCTGGAGTTGGGTGGTTTCGCGATAGCTACTCCATGTTCGGTTGGCCAGTGTTGTGCCCTCTAGTGGGGATGGCTAGAGTAGTTTTGAGTTCTACACTCCAGCGGGGCTGGGCAGTGGGTTACTCATCGACTTCTAGGGTTTACCCTCCAGCAGAGACTGGGCAGTGGGTCACCCGATGCTATTACGGTCTACCCTCCTGCAGAGACTGGGCAGTGGGTCACCCGACGCTACTAGGGTCTACCCTCCAGCAGAGACTGGGCAGTGGGTCACCTGACGACCTCTTAGGGTCTACCCTCCAGCGGGGCTGGGCAGTCGGTTGCTTGTCGTCTAGTTCCAGGTCTACCCTCCAGCACGGCTGGGCAGTGGGTCGCCTGTCGACTTATTCCAGGTCTACCCTCCAGTGGGGCTGGGCAGTGGGTCGCCTGATGATGTATTAGGGTTTACACTCTAGCAGGGCTGGGCAGTGGGTCACCCGATATCTGATTATGCTCTACCCTCCAGCGGGGCTGGGTAGTGGGTCGCCGGTTGATGTATTAGGGTTTACCCTCCAGCAGGGCTGGGCAGTGGGTCACCTCATATTTTGTTATGAATTACCCTCCAGCAGGGCTGGGTAGTGGGACACCAGTTGGAATTCCAGACTCAGTCCTCTCGACTAGGCTAGTATGTGGCTTACCTCCGTGATTACCGGAGCGGGACCCTTGGTTGTACGGGTCGGTGATGGAATGGTTTGACTTTGAGGAGACCTCTCGACTGCAGGGCAGTGACGAGGTGTGGTTTGACTTTCCTAGAACTCTCATGTACGAGGGGCGCTTTACCCACCGAGACGCGTTCTTGCGACGCGATCTAAAACCGTACGGGCGAGTCAGTGCCGCCCAAAGCGGATAGTATCAAGGTGTGGTGACTAAGCCCCTTGGCTTGCAGTTCAGGGCAGACGTGCGGGTTGCTGGGCGACGATGATGGGTTATGTCTGGGACTGTCGGCTACTTGTTTTCTTGGGCTGAGCTACGGGACGGAGATCCCCTTACGAGCTTGTTCGGCTTCTTGGCAGAGAATATATATGTATATACATCATACGAGTACCCACTCCTTGGGTTTTGGCTTCTCTCCTTCCAGGAGAGGCGAAGACGCACATGGTATGCCACGTGGTTTCCGTGTCTAGCTTCTCGTGGTTGGACGAGTCGACTCTCCTGCTATAGGTAGCGAAGACTCGACGAGAATTTCGTCTTCTCACCGTTGCCAGCTCCTTGTGTCTGGACGAGTCTATCTTCTTTCTCTTGTTGGGTTGAGCTGGACTCTTACTGCACTTTCAGTTATACTCCTCTACTTTTCTATTCGCTCTACCGCTCACCCTTCGGTGCCTCCTTTGTTGCTCCCTCGAGCCTTCGGGGTATCCTACTGAGTATTTTTATACTCAACCCTACTTGGGCTTTTCCCACACTTGGTGTTACCTTGTAGACGACAGACAGGTGGAGCATGGCTTCAGTGGAGCGTAGGAGCTTGGGAGCTTGGACCGCGTGCGGTGGTCGTGGCCGGGTTCTAGGTGGCAGACATGTCGGCTGTTTCTTTTCGTTTACCTGTTGCCGGGTTGTGGCACTTTTTGGTTGGGCGTGTGTTTTTCCCCTTTTCCTTACTGCTTGTACTTTGTACTTGTAGTGGTCGATGCACTTTGTGGTATTTTTATAGCAGTTTCCCTTTTCTTTTCTTTTCTTGTCTTTTCTTTTACTCTGCACTTTTGCATAGAGTTTGCTGCGTGTGTGTGTACAGGTGCTTAGGCAAAGGCCTCCTCGAGTTATTGTGCCTTCGGCACTGGTCGCCAGCCCCTGGCCTATGGAGGCGGGCTTGGGGTAGTTGCGGATCGAGCCTGGGTAGGGTCGGGTCGTGACAATAGGACATAATAATATCATGAAATAATTTGAAAGTAGGAGAATATCCCAAAGAATAGAAATTGGGTCAAGAAGTTCTCTTACCTCGTGTCCGACTTGACTCGATCGTTCATTAACCTCCTAAATAATAAACTAGAGTTAATTTATATTTTCTTAAGAATATTTTTAATGATCATTATTTCTTTTATATCACTTATTACCATGTTACGAACATTATGTAATCATTTATGTTAATAATGGTCGTTTTGACGATCTTGGGTACTTGAGTCAGAAATAAACTTCTTATAATTAATCTTTGTTCATGTGGTAATATATCAATTATATCAAAAATTATATTCTTTATTTAGATATAATATATATCATATATATCCATTATATACATTCATTCGTAATATTACTTAACATTTAGAGGTAAGAAATGAAATGCACCGTTCATGGAGACGGTAAGCCGTACGTACGCATGAACGCTACTTTCATTTCTATTTCGTATTTAATGGAATGAAGTTATAATTATATAATGGTTTAATATAATTCCAGTATAATATAATGTATAATACCATTTACACCATCCTTTATACATCCCACATATGGCTTTACCGATTCAAATCACTTTGAGGGGGCGGTAGTCCGCACTTCCAAAAATGAAATTATCACGTTTACCTATAATGGAAATCATAAATTATGCCACAAATGAGAAATATAGAAGCATAAGGAAAACATAAACATAATATATATATCATATATGAAAATAGTGTCATCATAATGACCACCATTAGAGGTTTTAAAAGAATATTGAACAATCATCCTTTCGTGAGGGAGTATTTCTCCACCCACAGAAACAGTATGTTCTTTAACCATTAGACGAAGGTGTGTGTAAGTGTAAACCAAATACTTATCATAAAAACATCCTAGAATATTGTAGATACTGGTTTTGTTACAAAATAAAGGAATAAAAGAGTTTAATGGGTTGGAGAAGCAAAAGAAAACAAAACAACATTAGAGAAGACATTACCTTAAAATCGGGTAACTCTTTTTGATTTGAGCCAAAGGCTTACTTGGGAAGACTTCTGCTAAAAATGAGGCTTCTAGGAGTAAGGAAGGGAAGTTGAGAGAGTATTTGGGCAGAGTTTGGCCGAGCCAAAAGTCTTTGAAGGTGTGAGTAAGGTGGTAGTGGTGGGGGCCTTTTATAAGAGGAGAGGAGGGGCACTCTTGGAAAGTAATGAAATGTTACTTTATTATATAATGCTTTTTCGGATTCTAGAGGTGCCACACTTATATATTTCGAGGATAAGGTGATAATGGTTCGAAATATATTCATCCAATAGGTTTTTTACAAGTGTATGTCATAGATTTTACATTATTTTTTCATTTTATTTAAATCGTTAATTATTGAGGTAATCGCTGCATCGTCATGGTGTCATAAATAATTTAATTTATTTAATGTCTAAAAATTATAAAAAAAATATCATGATGTAGTAAATATGTTTATATTTTTAATGAATATTTATAGTAAAAAATATGACTTGTATAACCCCATTTAAAAATTGTTTTAGTAAAACAACTTATGTTTGTGACATTTTTATTTTAACTTTAAATAAAAAGTTATTTATGTCATTTTCCTACCAAAGTGGCTCCATGGGGTCCCCAAGATGACCCATGGGTTGTCTTGGTTTTCCAGGACTCATCCCAAAGGGGTAGGACAATTTTAATGGTCATTTCATATTTTTATAATACCATTTTTACCTTAAATCTCACTAATTACCTTTAATCGTGATTAATTAAACTTAAAAGTTACTATTCACCAAAAAAATTATTTTAATCCCATTGAACCACATTTTACTTCCTAATGACAACCATGTATGTCGGATTTTTGAAAATCAAATCACAGAAGTGGTAATATTTCATTTAATTGAAAAATCAGTTATTTAACTACCACTTAGTGGTTTCACTATTCATCAAAAATTGAAGTTTTTCAGAACAATGCCAAAATTTCAACATAAGATATAATTGATATTATGAATTCAAAAATGGTGTCTATTTTAAAAATTTCCCAACATATAATTTGTATCAATTAATTTTATAATTAATTCTTGTTGTCACAACAAATAGCGTGTTTTTAAGAAACAACATATATCAAAAGATTGACAATCGTTTTTGTCCAATTTCAAATTGAATTTAATTCTAATGAACACAATTGGATAAAATGGTAAAAATATATTCTAATTATACTTTAAAACCACTCAATAGTATAATTTACCACTATAAATTATTTTGATTAAAAAAGTTGTATTTAAGTATTTTTCATTATTCATAAAAAAAAGGAAGTCCTCAGAAAATTACAAAAAATTCAACTTAGTATAATTTCAATATTAAGAATACAAAAATGAAGTCCATTTTGAAATATAAAATTTCTATAATTTTAAAAAGTGGTTATTACTATTCGTAACGTCTACTTTAATTAGTCGCGGTGTGTTAGAACTCGAACTTGCATACAATGCAACCTATTGCATTATTGAAAGGGAAGCGTATCGTGAAAGCTCAGGGTGTTACATTGTCCTCATGAGAGACCTCATTTATTCTCTAATATCATGTTTTAGATCCAGGAATCAAAACATTTTGGATTAATATTCCAAAGTATATATATGAAGAATTTTGGAACATTATTGGTCCATAATACTAGTTTGAGTCATTATTTCAAAACATATGGTCAAATATGATCAACATAAAATAGTAGACTCTTAAGTTTGATCCTCATGAATTTAAATAAACCATAAAAAGAGAAACAATACCCACCAAATCGAAAACCTATAAAGGAAAATCTTGATAATATTCACGTCACAATTTGCTAGAATTATGGTTCTCATGGTTTGGGAAAAACACTGAGTGATAAAACGATAAAAAGGAATGAAACTAGTTATCCTACAATCCCAGAAAGAGTGACCTATGAAAAATTGATGACTTTCCAACTAAGTCTCCTTATATTGGTATTAGAAAAAAAGCTGGGCAATGACAAAAAAGGCATAAAGTTTGTAGGCTTGTGAATTCAACCCGTGTAACAGTAAAACTAATATCACTAGGCCCCTTGAATTAGGTATAATTTAGAGTGTCCCTCATCCCTATCATTGTGGTTATGATCTGCTGGTTTGAAGATGTCATGAGACGAAGACCATCTTCGATGCCATGATCACATGAAGAGAGTTAGGAAGGAAAAATATATGATTGGGAACAAATTTATTTTTATTTATAGAACAAAATTAGGGTAAGATCCATAATATGAAGTTTCTCTTTCATATATTACAAGAGAGGTTCCGCATAAATCCTCATCTTTTGAATGGCCTTATGGGCCCCATCAGTAAATCATTTAAGTTCATTGAATTGAACATCTTAAGTTTCTTCATCTTGGGAAAGTGCCTCCATTACAACTTAAATGGAAGATGAACCTTCTTTTTTTTACTCCCCTAATGCATGGTGTAGTTATTCTAGTTCCCCTTGAAAAATATAAAATTCTGGCAGAAGGAATAATTCTTGAATCGCCTTATCCTTGATATTCCATTTAAATTCAACCATTTTTGTGTTATGGTTAGGCTCCACTTAGGATAATGCATCTCAGAAGTCTTCAAAATTTGGGATTAGTCTAGAACGTAGGATATCTTTCTATATATTATGATATTTCTCTCGCCTATGAATAATCTCATTCACAACAACACGGATTGGGAGAAAATAAAATCCACGAAATCTCGACATCCCAAAAAGAGTTGAATGTCAGGTAAACTATGAAGGAAGGTCATATAGAGGTGTTTTGAAAATTATCATCTTCATAATATGCCATGCCCTACAATTTTTGGCACATATAACAACCCACATATCAATGCTCGATTAGGAACCACTATCAGTGGGAAGATGGTACTCTCGAACAAAATCACCCAATGTGGATCCTTTCTATACTCCCTCCAAGATGGTAGCCTTCTCTCCTTTTGATGTTGACTAAATTTGTATAGCATCTCATCCCTCAGGCCTATTTGCTGAAGCTAATAAACATACACAATGATAAATGTGATTGTTAACCTCTAATGAATGTATTCAATGGGGAACAATCACAATAGTTTTTAACTATTACCCAATAGTAGGTCAAAATCCTGGGAAGATTCCACCCTAGCATCCCCGACTCCAACTAATTGGACCTAAACTTCTTGATGAGAGGCACCCTCCATGGTCTAATTGGGACTTATTATTGAAGGATCATGATGGCTTGAGTTCTAGCACCTCCACTACAACATCCTCTATAGAAAGAACAATTCATTCCAGTGAGTCATGATTAGTGAATCAGACATTATGGAATTAATTATATAATAAATAAAAATCACTTCCACTAAATTACCTATTAACTGAATGAAATTATTCTTTACTAGTGTGAACGTTAATATGTTCCATTATTCATTCCAAGGTCATGACAAGATCTATCATGGAATCTAGTGACATCTTAAAACCCGTGGTAATCTAACCCATGGAGATGTATGGAATATTTGATTGACCCAACATATTTCCCTTCTCCAATGACTTGATACCCTGAATAGCATCCTTGGTGATAGCCATAGGGTCCGCATTATTCATCACAATGTTCTCTGGTGCCTGATATAAACCATAAATATTAAGTAAATGGAAACCATTCATTGATATATAGAATTCCATTAAGCTTCTATGACACTATAAAATCCTTCCTCCCTTTCTACAACTATGTCATGAGAAATTATAGAAAATATGACGCACCTTTAATCATCGATGCCTCTTCTATTGTACGGACCGAATCACCAATAAGAATGTGAATCTAACCTAGAACAGCCTCCTCAATTCTTGGAGGTTCATTTTCAATCCCCTTTAAGGAAGAAAGATAAGGATGTTCTACATGAATAAAAGAAGGTTTACACACTTTTTCTATGTAAAATAGAGGTCAACGAAACCAGAATTACTCAAAAATATCGGCTAGATCCCTATACAATTTTTCTCCGCTCAAATTACTTTTATTTTTCAATGGTGGACTAGAATTGGCCTCCACGGAAATAGGTATTTTAGGAAGCAGTGGTAGTTCTACTATCATCTCATCCTCCATGTAATGTCATCCTGAAGATAACTCTATTGATTTAGGGGTGATCCAGTAACCCCGACCCCTAACCAGAGCGCCACTAGGACTATTCTGCTATGATGGAACCTCATTTGATTTCACTTTGGACCACTGAAAATCAAAATGAAATTCCTCTTCAGAAGAAATAACTATTTTAAATGATAGTAAAGAAAGGGAACTTACATATTTGTAATCTACATGCTCAATCCATTCTTCAGAAGATACTTGGTCAACCCCTTCAACATCACCTCATTTCACCAAGTCCATTACCCACCATATGGTATGAATTCAGTCATCACTTTCATAAATGAGAATTTAAAACATCTAGATATAAATCCGCAATTCAAAAATATTATCCTAAAAGGGAATATTGGATGGGGATCAGATATCTCTTATCCCCTGAATTTGTAACCCAACACGAATGAGTGACCATCTTATTTTAGAATCAAAGGAAATTTCCATCCAAAAATAGAGTGCCTCTGGAAATACAAATTACGAATACATCCTAGTCTACTATTACATTGATTAAATGAATTTTTATTTTATAGGTTTACCAAACCTCTCTGTCACATATAAAGTGTGAAAAAATGGAACTCTGGTATCTTATTGGAAATGAGTAGTAGAATTCTGAGGAGCATTTTTCAGTTGGTGAATTCAGTGTAACCCTTTTAATTCTGGTACGTGGATTGTACCTTGAATGATGTTGTTTGGGTGAACTTAGAACCTCCTCATCCTCACCATCCTCTGACACAAACAATGAAACCTCTAAAGGAGATGAAGCACCTTCTAAAAGAGTAGATTCATTCCTACTCTACATATTCTTCACAACTATAGGAACATCTATGGAAAGCACCCCTTCAGGGTATGATGCAATCTAGGACTTACATACCATGTGGTTAATCCACTTGTTTCACCTTCTTGAAGTAGATTTACCACCAACTACTTATACTATATGGATTTTATCGACCATAGTTGTCGAGCTATCATCAGATGATTTTTTAATATGATATGCACCAAGGTAGATACAACTATCTATTTCATGCACTTTAACTAGCATGAAATATTATAAGGATCATAAGCCTTATATATAATCTCATTGTTGATCTTGTTCTCCAATAGACCATCCCTAAAAGCCATCATGTATGACATAAGATCATCACTAGCCTTACCATAATTTTTAAATCTTTAGGTAAGAGGATTACCACAAGAAAAGTTGTTTAACTCCTTAAATAAACTAATCCTTGTATTAATTTCATGGGGTTTCAATGATATTGGTGGAATACCATATATGGAATGGACATATGGTCAAAACTCACTCCCAATGACCTTGATAATGATCTGTATGGTGGATGCTCTAAAGTTGGTTGTATTATATCCCCACAAAACATGAAACAATCCTACAATTATGAAAATACCCTTACCTATATGAAAATGTTGCAAATTTTTTTGGTTTTTTCCCGGACAGGGGTGGCTAACCACACAAACCTTTTCTCCACCAGCTTTTCCTCTATAATGAACATTTCGAGCCTTACACCTCCATTGGAATCTTGGATAGTAAGCAATTATATACGAAGCCACATGGCCCTAATTATCACAAGTCACATCTAATTTGGAACGTTAGGATTGAAGTCATATCCCCACTTGCCTTACCCCCCTTCTCCAAAGTTTTCTAGAAGTTTACAGGCACACCTTTCTTCACCGCCTTAGGACAAGTTGCTGGATGCTAGCAAGTGGGTCATTCCCCATTCTCCCTTAAGGGAGATTCCATTTAAACCTTTGGATTAATATCTCTCTTAGGTAGGGTCTTAAATTTTTATATCCTGATCTATATTCAGAAGCCCACATGATAAAGATGGAATCATGTTGGTATCATTCAATTTCACCTTCAAAGGGATGAATTTTCCATACATATCTTCTAGGTTTAATAACCCAATTGATCTTGTAAACATCCCATAAATTGATGCCAACTTATCAATGCATCAGATGGAATGAATTATTCTGTGGTATCCACTAGCTTAGAAGCTCTGGAACGAACACAACATTCCTATACACAGAATTCTACCCTACACACATATCCTCATAAATGTCATCTTTTTGAAGATTTTTTTTGAAATATAAACAGGCTTGATTCAACCAATATTCCAACATCCATGAAGGCTTAACACCCTATCCTAGGTGGAAATCCCAATATTTCTTCGAACACTTTTATTGATCAATCTATGAATCCTGAATGATTGATTAATACCAATGTGGCTTTAATTTAATCATGTGTGGTTTCATATTTGGAGTATCTGGGTTGTGATGCATGATAATTTCTATGGATTATGTACTAACTTTGATATATGCACCAATGCCAGAAATGTAAGTAGTTATGAATATATTGTGATCTTAAATACAAGAGAGCGCGATGTAGTTCTTTCTTCTCAGTGTGAGGTCCTCCCATAGATGTCCATAACTATAATGTGGAAACTATACACTCTTATGAATCTCATGATGATTCTTCATAAAAGATCACACCAAATTAATAAGATTAGTATTGTAAACATCATTAAAATAGTCACCTATAATTTGCTCATCTCCCTAATTAATTTACTAGCCTATTCACCAGAAAATAAAATCTTCTTGGAATCCATTGAACATTCAATGGGTTATAAATTTTGATTCAGGACAATTTCATTTGGTGAGAATGAATGAAGAAGTTATTTTTATTTGGAAAAGGCATGAACTCACTCAGGTGTCTCATGCAGATTCCATGCATTGGTGCCTCACATAGGGAAAATATTCATGAAAGCTATGAAAGTCAATCACCTAAGCCAATGAATCACATAATGAGTTACGTACCACGTATGTGTGAAAAACAAATATCAGTGAAAGAGCTTCATCGAATGTAGTTGTTATAAGACTACAATGATGGGATCTAAAAATTGGGAGTCATTAGAGCTATACGCTAAAATGAGGATCCTATTTAGTGATGAGGATTCCACCCTATATAGTCTGACTATGTGCTCCATCTACAAGAAAGACTAAATTGGACTTAAAACATAAATATGTTGCAAAAATCATTCATCCTTTTCATCCATTTACCTCAGGATCAGGCCCTTTTCTTTCAAATCAGATCAAATCAGGAGGGGGGGATTTTTTTGGAACTTTTTTTGTCACATATATGAAAATACAATAAAGGTATATAACATAGAAATAAGTAAATTAGAGTAAGAAAGATGTACCAGGATCCCAAAGGCCTCTGGAATCAATTCACCAAGGCCCCCCTTGTACCGTTGGCATACAAGGGATCTACAAGAAACCTTGCACATCCAAACTACAAGAGCACCTCTGTGATACACCTGCGCAGGATTCTGCTTCACTCAGGGTATCATATTTTCCTATAAATAGGATCCTTGGTCCCTTCATTTATATGGATGGAAAATACTAAAGGCTAACTACATATATTCCCTCCCTAGTCTTTTTCTCTATCCCTTTGAAAACATCTAGCTATCATTACAATACATAAAGGATAGGGAATTAAGGATGGAAAGTGACATTGAAGTATAACAAGGGTTTTAAGTATAAATAAACCTTAACGATACATTATATAAAGACATAATTAATGAAGAATAGAAAAAATTCACCCTTACTCAAATAGGAACCAGTGTGATTCACTTCTGGGAATAACTGCAGAGACACTTCAAGGCTTCATCAAAGCCTCTTCAAAGTGTTGTTTCCCCAGTAGTATATCTCTCAAAGTGCTTTCAAATTGTGGAGGCCTACCTAATAAGATAACCACTTGTGTGAACCTCCCTTGGTTCACCTTATGCTTCAGCATGAGCGAGATAATCCTATGATTCCTCTTCCAAGCCACTCATTGAGGGTCTCTTCTCTCCTAGGATTCATTTTATGAAAGGCACCATGTTGAAACTTATACCAATATCTCCACACTTACACAACCATATAATGTGGCATGGAAGTGATTCCTCCATTTGTCTATGTATTTATATGGTTATAGGTTTCCTGTGCTTATCTGGTTAGATGGTCGGGGTCTTGAGGGTGCATGTGAGTATGTATTCCCATGGTTACAGGGAACCTTACCCCAAATTCAATGTTAGTGAGTTACCAATATTGGAGGATTAAGGTATGAACCATGTCCTACCCTTCAAATCTCTAAGACCCGAAGCCTATATATATTAGAAGGGATAATGAGGATCACACTTGAATTTCCTTTTGATAGGGAATTTCATCATATTCCCTCACTATAGGACCAATTTTTAAGGAATCCCTCTAAGAGTAACCCCCTACCAATTCATGTAGGTGTTTATAGTTTTTCTCCTCTCTACCACCACTTAATTCACATTCTTTACATTATTGGGTGAAGTGAAGTGAGGGAGGAATTGTACTGTTATCCTCATCCACCATTATCCTCCTCTTCTTCCATCAACAGGGAAGGAAATATTTCTCGGTTTTCCAGATCTCCCTTTTCATCTTATTTCTCACACCAACAATGAATGACTTGGGTTTAGAGGTTAATGGTGATCATGAAATCCATATGATCCATTCCATCTATTAATCTATTAAAACTTTTATTCCCAGTCACATTCATACCAGGAAACAAATAAATCCCACTTAGGGCCTAATATCAATTGAAATCATCCTTAGGAGTAATACCCAACCATAATTCCATTAATCTAGGAATTATCTTTAGGGGTAAGCCCTATGTTAATCCCCAAAATCACCAATAGTTATTATTTATCTCATGGAACCTTTTTATATGGGAATCATCTTTAAGAATGTTATTTAATATAATCCTCTTGAAGGGCAATACTCTCTTAAAAGACACCACACTAACTACATGGTCTTCAATTCCCATCCAAATGGGATACATTAGAAGCCTCTCTGAGGTTAAAACCCCCCAACCAAATTATTACATTACTATGTGGTCCACATTCTTAGTAGGATTTATTTCAACGTGGGAATCCATCCACCTTACAATCCTTCCTAGGTTTCCTTAGTATAAGTCCCAGACAAAAATTTGACATGGAAACTTTCACCTACATATCCTTTCTACATGATGTTAAACTTTATAGTTAGGTACTTATCACATGAACATAAAATGTATGATGTGCCCCATTAAGTGGGACTGAACTATAGGGATTCTGTTTCCTTTCACAAGGATATGTTGAAATCCCATCTCCGGAGTTCAATCCCAACATCAAAAAAACTATCGTCTACCTTGATGATGATAAAATCTAGAGTAACCCCTCTCTCCCTGGATGAAAATAAATTCAACAGTTACCCACTGAGTGGCCAAAAATCCTGCATCATCAAAATAATGTCTAAAGAATCTCTATGTAGTGCATTAGAGGATATCATCGATGTATAACATCATATACATAAATACATCTCTATTTATGATGAACATCAGATACATACAATTGATTTAGACTTCCATACATGATAATAATTGATCGATAATTATTGGGTGACACATATCATACTTGAAAATTAATAATGGATTCGAGATCAAATCTTAAAACAATAATAGAGGTCTATAGTAGGAAAAAATTACCCTCAATAGGGTCAGATGAGCCTGACATCCTATACAATCTACTAGTGTGAGTCCTTAAGTACTATGGGATAAAATCTCTAATAAAAACCTGCCTTTAAAAAGAATTTCTTTTTGGACATAGAACCATTGGGTGTTTAATTTCTTGAGGAAACAAACAATTTAGTGTACACTATTTTTTGTGAGCTTTCCAAACATTAAATATTTCTTTAGTGTTATCAAATCACAACGAAAGTATTATTATGGTGCATAACTTATTTAATGGAAAATATATCAATCAAATCAATTCTAGTGAGCTCACATATTCTAGATTCTATTATAATAAATTATTATTCTTGTAGAAATATTGTTTTTTCTTCTTTTTTGGATCATCTAGTTCTTTTATCATTATATATTCCATTTATTTATTTAAATTCAAGAAACAACAACAAGTATGGACTTCCGGAATACATCCCATATTTATATCAAATATTATTTTTCCAAGAATTTTCAATATAATATTTCATCTTCTGATCATGTGATAATATTCTTATCATAGGTCCTACTTGTAATTTAATTTAAATGGAGTTATTATGTTCTAATATCATTATTGGTATTTGAAGTATATTGATCTTCTTATTTAAATGATTAAAATTTTCTAGATACTTATCATAAAAATTACTATATAATATTACATATCCTTCACTCACATTGTTTTCATCTTCTTCCTTTTAATCCCGATGATTCTTCATTCATGCACATCTCATACACTTCCACTAATCGTGTGTTATGTGTTTGAAAATTGTTTCAAAAATATATGAACCAATATAAATATGATTAATGATAATATTAATATGTATTTTTTCTTCTTATATTTTTTTTGTATATTATTGGTAGGTTGATTGAGACAGAATATTGGAAGTGATATGTAGTAGTTTGGATCAATGGTTAGGTCAGAATACCTCCTTTTTGTTTGTTCATTTTTTCGGGGGGATTTTTTTCTATTTTGGTTACTTGTGGATATAATATTGATTTCAATATAGTTTTTCTATTTTTGTTACTGGCTATATAATAGAATTCATGGAAAATAGAACATTAGTTTTTTATTGGTTGTAGAACTTCTTTTAGGCACTGCATATCTTCATTTAAAAAATGATATCCCTAGAATAGAGGCCTTCTATATTGGTCAATATAGATTTTATTTTTTGACACCATTACTGACCTCCTATGGAAGTCTCTGTATCCATTTGTTCATGCAAATAGAGAACTCTTTAGAAGCCACTAATATTCTTTCTAGTGGTCGCAATCATGGTCATGGTGTTAAGTCATACAGTGACACCCTCTGGGAGTCACTAATTCCCTTTACCGAAGGGCCAATTGTGACCACTAAAGGCACCTGAGAAGTGGTCACTAAAGACTATTAGCTACTGATTTTGGGGTCTCTAATGGATGAATTTTTAGTAGTGTATTAACCATCCATGTGTCTTGGTGATTCATTATGCATGTTGGGTTTCTGTTTCAGCTTAGTGAAGTGGAAACTCTTGATTAGATATTATGTTCAAGGGTTCCAGAGGATTGATGACCCCTACAAACCTTGTCACATTGGAATTCATTCCATATATTCATCATCTTTCAATGGTTCTGATCCCGTTTGTTTTTCGAAAAAACATCCAGCATTAGTGATCTAATTCTTCCTCAGTGGTGAACCTGTATGCCTACTTATCTCTATGTGTACACCTTTGGTGTACCACTTCTTGTGGATATCTGGATGACTTCATCCTTGGATATTAGATAAAGTTTGGCAGAGCACCAGAGTGGAGATCGATTCAAAAAAGTTGTCCAATATTATGTAGTGAGTACTTGTTTTAGGAATAATTTCAATTTTAATTCCGGAATAGATCAGGCCCGCCATTCTTATTTTAGATCAACACTATAAGTTCTTTACATTCTTGTATCTCATTTTTTAAGTCTATAATTTCATTTTTTTATATTTTTTATTTCTTCTATAGACTTTCACTCTGTAATTTTTGTTTTTATTTTTTTGATATTAATAAAACATATGTGGTGGGTGGTGTTATTTAAATTAACTTATTCCCCCATGTGGATAATGAATGGTAATCATGTGTTATTTTTATTCCTTTTATATTATTTTATTCTACTTTTTATTGGTTCAACGATTTTTTACTTATGTCTGCAATGAAAAATTAGTATCCTTATTAGGGTTTCCATTTCTCCTTGTATCCAGGACTTCCTCTACCAGCATAATGTGGTATCAAAGCCTATACCTTTTCTTAATTTTTCTGTAATTTTATAATCACACATTCCTTATTTATAGTTCTGGTTTCATGTTTTATTTCCACATTGTGACCTCACTATTAAATCGCCATGGTATTTCTTGATTTCAATTATATAAATCTACTTTCTTGTATGTATTTATATTAATTTTGTATCTATATGGATAAATATTGATTACCCAAGAGATAAGATGGTTTGTGGGGGGCTATAATTGTTTTTCATAAGAAATCAACATCTACTATGTGGTAAACTTATCAACAATGAGATATGATATCGATAAATTTGACGGTAATAAGGAATTTAACTTGTATAGAATTAAGATGATATCCATTTTTGTGGAACTAATCCTAATTTATGCCCTCTACGAGCCTCAGAAACATGTTAATACTATAAATGAAACTATAAAACCTACTACTGAATACATACACATTTTCCTTGATGTTTTAATTAAGGCACATAGCTCATTACTAATTTCATTGGGTGATAATTTTATAAGAGAAGTGTCTTATGAGTATACCATTGTTGGTATTTGGATTAAAAAAGATAAATTATAAATGAATGATAAAAATATTGGTAGGATTTATGAAATACATTGCATTTTTACATTTAAAATGAAGCATTTTAGTTCTATTAAATCCCATTAAGAGGAATTTAACAAGGTTATGTTATATTTTTAAAACATTGGTGTTAATATTAATTATGAAGATCATTAAATGTTCTTATTAATTTATCTCGATAATACTTTTGAGACATTTGTTTTTTTACTTAGGGTAGACCTCAATCAAATGGAAAAAATAAACAATTCACTAATGATAAAAAGAAGAAAAATAAAAACCCTAATCGTAGATATGACTCTACAAAAAGAAAATTCAATTTTTTTTGGTTGTGCCAAACTATGGAATATTAAGACAAAATGAAATAAAATAAAACATAATTTAGACTCTAAGAAGTTCAAAGAATAGTCTCTCTTATTTGAACATGGATATGACACTACTGATGTTCTTAATATGTGCATCTAAGTAATCAATCAAGATTTGGTCTTAGAATAATGGTGATCCTTTCATATGTGTTATTTTAGAGAGTTATTCCAAGATTTGGTTAATAGGGTAGAAGGATATGTCCTCTTAAGTGATAATAATTGATATTATGTTGGGGGAAAAGGTTTTTAATATAACTAGATGAAACTTCTATCATCATTTTACATAATGTAACGTGGGTTCCCAAACTACATAGAGATATGATTTCCTTAGGTTTATTAGATCAAATTGGGCTTCATTTTAGGTTATAAATAGGTTTTCCTAAAATATATAAAGACTATATAACCATTCTTAACAGATCGTCAATCAATGGGATGTATGTATTGAATTGAAAGAACCATTCAAGGAAATTGGGTAGTGTGTACAATATCAACATAGACAATACTATGATTTTTCATATCAGGTTGGGGAATGTTTTCTCCAAAGGCCTTAAATAAATCAACAAGAAGAGGATTTTAAGTGACATAACACCGTGTAATCCTCAAATTCGTGAAGATTGTTTACATGGAAAGTCCATGCTTGTTACCTTTAGTATGTCTATGTTTAAAGCAATTGTCTCCTTAGAATATATCCATTTTGATCTTTTGGGACCAGGTAGGACTACCTCCCATAGTGGAGGCTTCTACATTGTCACTTTTATAGATTGATTCTCTAGAAAAGTATGGATTTATATTCCTAAATATAAGATTGATGTTTTCCCAAACATTGATACCTGGAAAACATTGGTTGAAAACCACGTTTGGAAGATAGTCAAAACCATGATAACTGATTATGAGCATGAATACTTATCCATTGAATTTCCTAAGTATTTTGAATATAAAGGAATTAAAAGAAATATGTATGTTAGGGAAGCCTCCCAACATAATGTAATTTCAGAGAGAATGAATATAACTTATTAGAAAGAGTCTGAAGCATTCTATTAAGATTATTCCTCCCAAAATCATCTTAGTTAAAGGTCGTTAACTCTATTTCTTACCTATAAAATAGGTGCACCTCTTAGGATAATCAATTCAAAACAAATGAATAATTATTGAATTGTAATCCCTCTTTTTATAACTACTTTAGAGTGTTCGGTTTTTTAGGTTACACACAGGTGAAAACTAATAAACTGGAGAAAAGACCTCTCAAATGCATATTTATTGGGTATCCCTATGGTGTTAAGGGGAATGACCTCTTTGTGTATAATCTTGGTTAACAAAAGATCATAATAAGCGTGGATGTTGTTTTTCAGGAGTCTTCCTCTCCTAAAATTATGTCTTACTATTCTGGTCGCATTACACCGACCTTAGAAAAAACTAATGTAGATGAGACACCTGGTTATTTTGAGGCCATTTTCTACCCTACTCCACCTGTACCACAACCCACTATTGGGGTTTATTCTTAGTCATATTCTGGTTTAGATTCCAAATTTGAACATCGTCTCACTAATAGGGATTATCAGTTATCCCAAGATAGAGAAAGAAAATTCCCAAGTCCTCCTACTTAGTATAGAAAATATGATATGGCTTCATATGATTTCCATGTGAACCAGGATCTAATATATGATGAAACACAAAACTATATGAAAGATTTAAATGAAAAAGGATAAAATAATTGGTTCTCTTCCATGAATGAATAAATGATTTCTTTAAATAAGAACCATTATTGTATTATTGTAAACAAACCCTCCAATGATAAAATTATTGGGTACAATTGGATTTATAAAAGAAAAGATGAAAAAGGTGATAGAAATAATGTGTAGTAAAAAAATCAAGTTAATTTGGTAAGGGTTTATTTCAAATAGAAATTATGGATTACTCTGAAATATTTTCTCATTTTTTTAATCTTTCTTCCATTGGTCTTTTTTCATGAAATTTCTATATATGATGATCTGCACATTGATTAAATGGATGTTTAATCTACCTTCTTACATAGTTATTTAAATGAAAAACTATACATAAAACCTCATGATGGTTATTCTATGAAATTTAAAATAAATAAATTTATAATTCTAAATAAAATATTTTATGCCCTGAATCAATCCTCTAGGTAGCGGTATGTGAAATATTATTCATTTACGAAAGATAACCAATTTTAAAGAAGTCATTATTATGCATGTGTTATTTTAAAACAATAAAAAAAATGAATGAAATACTTTTTTAATTATGTTGATGAATTATTATAAATTTTTAAAATATGAGTTTAATCATTACTATAAAATCCTAATTAAGAGGAAATATTTAAATAAAATACATCAATGAAACTATGAAATTATTGGGTGTTGATATCAATATAGATAGAGCAGATATATATCTTTATCTATATCAACATGATTTTATTTTAATGAGTCTCAAGATATATGTATTTTAATCTCTGAAAACTATTAATATACCTCTTGTAAAACTCTTTAAACATTATTTAAAATAATAAACTACTATTGAGGATGATATTAAATTTTTGTCTAAAATTATTTATGCTAACATTGTTGGTAGCATTATGTACTCCATAATATTTACCAGACCTGATATTTCTTATGAAATATTAAATTTTAGTATATTAATTAATTAACTGTAAAATCCACATTGTGATGATCTTATGTGGATTTTAGAATACCACTCTTTTAGTTCAAATATTTCTTTATGTCCAGGTAGAAATATGGATACTGTTGACATAAGTTCTGGGTATAATGATGCTAGTTATGATGGAATTATTGACATCCATAAGTCCTTAAATGAAAATGTGTTCACTTA
Organism: Viscum album; assembly: GCA_963277665.1. Classification (NCBI taxonomy): domain Eukaryota; kingdom Viridiplantae; phylum Streptophyta; class Magnoliopsida; order Santalales; family Viscaceae; genus Viscum; species Viscum album. The sequence continues at coordinate 910,053,490 of OY728134.1, forward strand.
TTCTGGATGTTCCATTTCATGGAAATGTAATATGAAATATTTGGTTGATCTTTAAACCATGAAATATATGTACATTTCCTTGACTGAGGATGTTAGAGACACCCTATAGATTAAATATGTGTCTTTTGAACTCAATATTTTTAATTTTGAAATTTTTATTTACACAGATATCCAGTCTGAACGTCATCTATACAAGAACATATTATTACATGGTAAGTACTAACATATTGACATTAGACTAAATTTTATTAGATATATTATCGAATATAGAACCATGTTTTTCAAGAAGATACACAATGACATGAACCCATATAAAAGTTTGACTAAAGACATCATATTATCTAAGTTTAAATTCAGTTTAGATAGGTTAAACATGGTTCATATTATATAATAGTATGTTTAAGAGACGATCCAAATTACATTGAAAATGGGAATGATTTTTTAATTATCACATTCAATATAGATTTTCATATTGAATTTAACCCTACTTTTATTTACTATTATAGATTAATTTTTTTTCATGCATGTAAATTTAATTGAATTATTTAAAATTCTAAAATTTCTATAATGGGTCATATGTATGTTAGGTTGTTGTTTATTTATATAAGGTCCTATTTATTAGGCCAGAAGCTCAGCCTAGTGTTATTATTCTTGTGGATGGTGACACATCAATCATCTACATATTTCTTATAAGCCATTTATTAAACTCATTCCCTATATGATCTTCTTTGTCCATGTGTCTTCATGATTCATTTAATTTATTGGTCTTCTGTTTCAGCATGGTGTCATGACCTCTCTTTATTTAATGTTCTATTTGAGGTTTTTAGTGGATTGATGACCCGTGAAACCCTCGTTTCTTTGGCATTCATTCAATATAGATCATCCTATTTCCTTACTTTCTCTCCCATTCAGATTTGGTGAAACATTAAGAAATTAAAATATTCTTCATTAGTGGTGAACCTCTCCACCTTTCACTCTTCAAGTGTACACTGATGGTATAGAACTTCTGGTGGAGATCTGGATGACAACATCTGTATGTTTTAAAAGATGTATGGAAGAACACTGAAGTGGATATCTAGTCGAGCAGGTGTTTGGTGTTATGGTGTGATTTTTTATTTAATTACTGATGTTATTTTTTCTTCTTTTGGGGATTAATACTATTTAGCTTCTTGGAGTATGACACTATATGTTCTCTACATTCTTGTTTCTCATTTTTAAGGTTTATCATTTCAAAGTTTTTCTTATCTTTGTTATTTCTTCACCAGACTTTTACTACATATTTCTATTTCCATTTTCATGATATTAATAAAATTCATGTGTTGGGGGACATTCTTGCCAATAATTTAGGTCTCCAAGGGACTAAATCACATTAAATCACATGTTCCTCTTCTACTATTTTTATTCTTGTATTCTCATTGGTTGGGTTTTGCGATTTTTACTTGATCCTGGAATGAATTAGTCCATTACTTACTAGGGTTTGTAGTTCCCATTATATTCAGGACTACCTACCCCCTCACACCATTGGTAATACCGATGAATGTAATGTCATTCACAATTAAATCGTGAAGATTCACAACATTCCCATCATTAACTAAGCTCTAAATACATCTTTTTTACACATGTTGAATACGAAAATTTATTTTGAAATAATCTATATAAAAAATATAATTACCTTCTTCCATGGGTGGGACCAAATTATACATTCTTGAGAACTGTTTATGAATTGAAATCACTGATTGAGACATAATTATCTCCTAGGATAATATTGATTCATTTTATGCTTATATATTTGTCCCTAAGAAAAAAAACTATAATGAATGTAAATGATAGTGTCTTGTAGGTGTTATTGAGGTGTGAGATGGGGGTATAGTAGATTTACCTCATGAAAATAATGAAATATTGATTGTCACAATGTGCACGCATTTTAGAGGAAGACCATAAGTGTTGGGGCTATTCTCAGGTGAGGATGTCTTGAAATTGTGATCATTCGCTGAATTCCACATCATCAAAATAACATGAGATTTTGGTGAATCTACAACAAGAACATCTATTATGGTTAATCTGTTGATGGAAGTAATATTGGGAACCTGTATTTTACCCATATATCTCAAAAAATATAATCATGTATCTTATCATACTCTCTCATTCCCATAAGATTAATATATTAATAAAAATAGAGAAAAAAAATTTCCCAGTCACATACTTGTGGTGATTATGTGGTGTATACAACCTAAAAAATGTGAAAATAAAAATTTATTAAAAATTTATAAACAATGGTAATAACATTCATTAATGTTTTTTAAATTTTATAAAATTATATGAACATTTATAAACACATATATCATAATAGTGACGAGCACATTTAACTACAACTATTGAAGTCATAAAATTTCATAGATTTATCATTGTTATTGTAAAAAGTGTATAAACATGTATAAAATTATATAAAAAATTAATACACATAAGGAAATACGTATATAATTTTATTGAAATGTGTTGGATTTTTTTTTGTGAGGTTTACACAATAAAAAATTTCATAGATTGATTGTAGTGTAAATAATGACATTTATAATGCATAACTACTACATGCACCCCAAACATTCCATAGATTTATCACATTCAATGTTTAAAGTGTATAAAAATATATAGAAAATTTATAAACACTAGTAAAATCATGTATAATGTTAGTGAATTGTATCAGAATATCATTATTTATGTATTAAACCACATAAAAGTACATTTCTACAAATGTCACACAATAAAAAAGTTCACTTTTAGTGAATGTATTCAAAGATTTTTTTTGTTGAAACATGTATAATTTTATTTAAATGTTCCGAAAGAAAATTTTGTAAGTTTCACACAACATCAAATTTTATAATCTAATCCTAGTCAAATTAACAAATAATTTAAATAATATACATTTACATCAAAATAGATTTATCAATTTGAAATAAATATGCATTTACATTAAATATGATGAATGAAAACATTCCTTTTATGAGACACATCATAAATCTATATAACGTTCCATTTTTTATGTGAACCACACTTTTATCCATATACAAGTGATGTACAATGTCTGATGCATTTCCTAGGATTTTCTAAATCACATAAACTAGGTTTTCTATATGATTATGGTTTGAAAATGTTTCTCATTAAATGGGTTAAAATTCATCAATAATATGAATATAAAATTGTTGACTTACCTATGAATAAGAAAATGATGAATATCGAGAGGTACCACTAAGAGTTATTCTATAATCTATTGTGGGGAAGCAGAAAAATCATTCATCTAATTGTTGATACTAACTATCTGAGAAAAAAATATTAATAATGCATTTCTTTATATATGAAACACACAAATTGGTATGAATATATGTACACTAATTTATGATGTATTCTGTTTTTATTATATCAAAATATACAATGAAAACATTGGAATTCATTTAAAAGGATATGGGAGGTCCACCATTTTGAAAAAAAGGGAACACAGTTTCTTTGATGATCCTATAATTGAATTTCATATACATTACTAGTTCAGTGAACAACAATAGTAATCATAAAAGTTATGTAATTCCTGATAAAATCAATGGTTTGAATATTTAACAAGGTAGAGGATAATATTTATAAAATACATATGATAAATTATTTTGTAAAAAAAAAATATTAGAATATGTATTGAGGTAAGAGATATTACTCTTAGGACTTTGAATAGTAATCATAAATGATCAAATATGTTACTAATTACAACATAAAATCACTAACTATGAATAAAATTTATAAAATGCATACTTAATGTATAAGATAAAAAAAAATATTATAATATCAAATTAGTTAAGAGATATTACACTCATATCCAAGAAGAGTATTCATAAATGATTGATAATATCACTATATATCATTAAAATCTCTAACTATGAATAGATTGACAATATGTAAATCCAATATAAAAGAGAAAAATAGGAATAGACACATCACTAATATTGAGTATCACCCCCAATTTTTATACTAACTCAAACCATAAATGAATCTTTTGGAAGCTACATAATTGAAAACAACCATTATTAATAATGTAATAATATTTAATATCGAATTAAAATTAATTTTCAATATCATTTTTAATCCATATTACTTTGGAAAAAAATAAACATATTTTTGATTATTTTTCTTTTTATCTAAGTAATCTGAGTAACATTTTAACTCATTCAGGAAAAAATCTCATAGTTATTAAATAGAGAGACAATCATGGAATGTAAAATAAAATTTTCATATATATCAATAAAAATTTTATTAATATATATATATATAAATTTACAAAAATGGATTTAGTTAATAGAAAAAATCTCCAGAAGTATACCACTATAAAAACCCATTAAATTAGAGACAATAATTCCATTTTCTATACTCAATGATTTAAAATGTATTCTATTAACTCTATTTTGATATTTTAAAAAATATACTAAAATAGTGTTATTTTTTAATGACATATTAAATGTAGTAAATTAGGCACTATGGGATCAAATTTTCTCTTAGTGTAGTCAAACCTCGGTAGTTGAATGTACTAGATTATCATGAACTAAAATTCTTTGAATTCTAGAAAAACCCCTTTGATCCCATGCTATCTAAATTTTAAAATCAAAAAAAAATAAATATTATGTTTAAAGAAGGTGATGCAGTAAAAAATATTTATCCATGTATTTAGTTTTTATTACCCATTTAATAACAGTGTTCAAAATACATTTAAATCCTAATAATAAAACTAGATAAAATATAATTATTTTCGTAATTAAAATTAACTATATGTTCATTAAAATAACAATTAAAATAAAGATAATCTATAAAACATAGGGGATAACCTTTTTGGGGATCCCATTACACAATAATCATTGATGCTTCTGTCATATACCATTCTATTTAAGTGTACATTAAGTTTGTGGATATGCATAATCTAGAATAAAAACCTACCTTAGATATAATAGATGATATCTTCTTAGTACTATCTAATCTTATTACATAAACATGGACTAATAATTATACATCAATATTCAAGAAAATAATATTTTCTATAAAACTAGTGGTAAAAATATTCATAAACACTATTTCCAAGTTAAATAATTTTTACCTTTATTTTTATAAAAAATCACATGAAACATGATTCTAACCGGGATGTTTACCCATCCTAAATTGAAATTACATAATTATTTTGGCTCAAGTATACATAAAAGTGTAAAAAACTAACATAACTTTAGATAAATTGAAAACCTATCCCTGATTAACAATATTCATGATAATTTTATCTATCGACAATTATATAGAGTCATTAAATATCCATATGAATGTTAAATCAAGAACAAATATCATATAAAAGGAATATAAGTAATGGAATCATAGTTGGTATTTTGTTTCATCCAGTGTAGAGGAAGAGAATATGGGTAGATAAAAGTAGTTATCTTTATCTAACATAATGATAGAAAGGAGATAGATAGAGGGGGAGGAATAATGAAAAATTAGGTTTGGGGATGTATTATTAATGATGATAGAGATGTGAGGAAATAGATATCCTGAAGGATGACTATGATAGAGGTGAACCTTTCATGTGGGGATAGGCAGTGGATCGCAGTTGTGGGGGAATTCAGTGGGGAGATATGAGTGAGGGATGAATAGAACATGTAAATGAATGAATGTGATATAAATAAGGGAAGATAATGATGAACAGAATTTGTGAAACAATAATAATAAAAAGTGTATACTCAAATGGGTATAGATGAACAATGGGTTAGAAATTTTATACATAGGAATGGGGTGTTAGGGTTTTCAGCGTACCATAAAGGGTATGAGATGAAATTTGAAATTGATTTGTTAAAAACTATCATGATATCATTTATATAATATTTGTTTATTAAAATATTAATAACCATGATGTTTATTATGTTAAAATTATGTGAATTTATATTTATACTAAAAAAAGCGCAAAACATGGGTTAAAAACCATGGTCCCATAAATCTTATTAATAAAAAGAAAGTAAAAATGATACATAAAGTGAGGGAGAGAAATACAATCAATGTGACAACACCACCAAAATTGAAAAATACCATTCAGTCATCTTCTCTTAGATATTATTTCATAAATTTAATTATGAATATTTTATGTAATCATATAATAATATATGATCATAAAAATATTAATTTATTTTATATGCTTGGTAAAATATTTTATATTATTGAATAATTTATTATAATATATTTTTATAATGGAAAAACATTATAGGAAAATGGTGAATAACAAAAAAATATTTTTTTATTGGTAAAACACTACTTTTAATATTATTATAATAATGAAAAAAATTTAGTGTTAGTAAAATAATTTTTAGAAAAAATATTGGCACCTGTGCTTAATATGATCAAAATTGTTTATATGTTGGAATGAATAAATTTTGCTGATTGATATATTATATATTAGTAATTATTTTTGGGTAGATATCAATTTTTTTTTAGTGACCCACTCTTACCATAACCTATTGTGTTTCCTTTTTCCTTTTTTTCTAGGTTATATTAATTAGATATTATATTTTATTATTTCAATTTATAAATTTAAAACTTTTATTACATTTTGATTAGGTTTTACATTTCATTTCACTATTGAAAAAAAATTATTATTATTTCCTATTTGATCATAGGTTTTGGGTATTTATAATAGATAAGGTCTAATTGTAGATTGTTATTAAATGTTAATTAATAAAATTATTTTATATTTTCAATATAGGTTCCCATTTTCTCCTCAAAATGACCATGGTAAAGATTCTTTTTTCTTAGGTACTAAATCAATTAGTGAATCAAATAGCGCATGCATTTATTTTCTCTCATCCTCTTGTTACTTTTCTGTCATTATGTTTATTCCTAAAGAATTTTCCATTTAAAGTATAAAAAACTTCCCAAAACTCTATTAATCACTTATTTGAAATTTTTTAATTTGGAAACTACTTTCCACCGACTCAATGATTATTCAAATTCAAACATTGAAGAGTGACGTCAATGTAGTACCATTAAATGAAAGTTCTTATATGATTTATTATATGAATTATACATTCAAAGGCTAACATAAAATTCATAATGTAAGTGGAGGTCAGATATCAAATTGAGGTCCCATGGTATAAGTAATTAACATGTAATTGCTTTATTGATTCAAGACTCATTATTAATAAAAAATGATAAGGTGATCCCCCTGCTAACCCACAATTACTATCTGTCATATCAAACACAACAATGCATCCATTTATTATGGGATTAATATAGTTTCATCCATTTTCATCCTCCCCTTCATAATAATATCATCATGTATTATTTTATTTATTACTTTAAATAAAAAAAATATTTTAAATATAATAAATATAAGAACAATTGATTTATAAACTTAAAAATTCAATTGTATTAATATTTATTTTTTATTTACAAAATATTAATTTATTAAGAATATTAAAATTATAATATATTATTTTATAAATATTATATAAATAATGAAAAATAAATGTAGAAATATTATAAATATTGTTAAAATTTTATTATTGTCATACATATTTAGTATGATACATTAAAAATTATTTTTGTATATTTTTATTTCTATTTTTTTTTAATTATATTGTCACTAGATAAATAAATTTATTATGTTTTATGTAAATATTATTATGATAATACAATTTATTTAAAAATATTTAATATATATTTAATATATATTTATTTTCATTTTATCAATATATTTTAATTATTTTTTATAGATGTTTTATAAATATATTTATTTACTAATTTTGATTATTTTAACTATATAATTTTATTTATATTATTATTATTATATATTTTTAAATATACCACTTTTACTGTTTTTAATTATTCAAATTTCATTACATAAATATTATAAAAACATCTTCTATAAACTATTTTATATAGTAAAATTTAGTAATAAAAACATCAAAAAACTGATTAAAATAAACATGACATATAGTATAATAAAAGATTTACATTAAACCAATATTTATAAATAAAAAATTGAAATAAAATATTGATTATCACAAGAGATATTAATTATAGATTATATTAAATGTGATTGTCGAAATGTGAATCAATGTTGTTGATGGAGGCACTATAGATTATTTTGTAAATTAAAGGTGATTATAAAGGATTTGATGTGTCAATTGAGGTGGAGGGTTGTGAATTATATATTTTGTTTATGTCATCAATAATGTTTCATTTCTAAAATATGGGTTTCATGTACTTTGATCTATGTATAAAAGTAACATTAAGGGAATTCCAAGGAGTCATGTCTAGAATGTGTTGGATAAAAATTGAACTATTGAATATAAAGTCTTGTAATTTGGTTTGTAACATATTTCTAGAGTGTTGGAAAATATACTTGGGTGTTCATATGGTATTTTCTCATATTTCTGTTATAGGTATTTTGATAGGTTTAATTCGTGTATACATGAGAATTTTTGGTGTCCAAGGAACTTTATAATGAAATTATTCAATCCTTACCATGAGTTTCTACCATATTTTAGTTTTTTTGTTTCATACATCATATTTTACTTTTTGGTACCATTCTATTGATTAATTGTTTTAATTTAAATCAATGATCATGATCTTGATGATGCAATCAAAACCATAATTTGAATATCAAATATTGTAGAACCACTACTCTGAATACACCACAATGATTAAAATGAAAAAAGTTATTAAAATTTGTAATATGTTTCTACCTTTATTTTCAGTTTTTCTTTCACTACCTTAAAGTGTCAATAAATAAAATAATATATTTATTATTTAAAAATTAAACAAATTAAAAATACAAATCATTTTCCTTACTTATAATCACACAGATGCTAATATAAATTGAAAATGTATATAAAAAGAATACACTATTGCCTTTGTATTTTTGTAGCATAACAGGCATGGACATCCATTCAAAAAAAATTCAACACATAAAAAAGTAAAAGGATCATGATGAAATTAATATTAATAGTACCTGAGATCTTATTATTTATTTTTTATTTTTTTAGGATGGATCTATCTCTATAAAAAAGGAAACTTGAATTCTTTAAATCAATTTCCAAGAAAACTTAGTCTTGGAAGAATGGAATGAGTGGTGATTTCCTGAGTGCTATTGCATTCGGTGGGGAGTCCTTGTACGGTGAATTTGGGACATAGTTGGATTGAGTCCAGCACTATTCCAGGGCATGGTACTACTCTGCTGAAATTAAATGTAATTTTTGTTCGAGTTCTTGATGTCCCCACCACACACATGAAAGTTACATCAGGAATATGAACAAGGGTTCGCAAGAAAATGATAACACTAACACAATGTTAGTAACATTATATGAAGTGTGGAAATTATTTTAATGAGACTATATTTTTTTAATTTTTTAATTTTTGGTTCATGGTTCTGAATGACATCACATGTTAATCCAATGTAATTGAACCTTAGATATTCCTTATTTAATGGATGATTCCACATTCTTCATGCTTTATAATCACATCTAAAGTGAAATCACTAATAGAGACACAATCATCCCCTAGAATATTATTGAGTCATTTTCTAGTTAGATATAAGTTGATCAAGAAAAAAACATATTTGAAGAAGGTAAATATCAGTTTTTTGGGAGGTGTTTTCGAGGTGCGGGTTGGGGGTAAAGGTGTTTACCACATGAAAATTAGGAATTAGTTAAGCTGATATTCTAAACTCTTTGTAGATGAATTCCATAGGATTTGGGACTTTTCGTAGGTGATAATGTATTGAAATTGTTAACAATCACCAAATCAAACATTATCACTAGAACGTGGGATTGTGGTGACTCCACAACATGAGAATCCTTTATGTCAAAGCCATTTATGGATGTTAAACCAAGTTACTACATTTTATCCTCATGTCTCATAAATTATTATCATGTATATATTTGTACCCTATCAATGTGATAAGGTTAATATATGCATAAAAATAGAAAAACAAATCACTCAGTGACTTACAGTCAGTGCTAATGTGGTGAATCCCGCTTGAAAATGGAAACATAGCCAAAGGAAAATGAAATTATGATATTTATAAGGATTAGATGATATATGTAAATAGATTTTGAAAATATACCATGATTGGATGTTCACAAAAATTCGGATCCCACCATATCATTCCACATACATTGACAATGCCCTTTCTATTTAAAAACATACCTAAGGAAAATGTAGTGAATTCCATCCATTGGTACTATTCCAGTCCTTCCCAGATGCTAGGTTCTATGGGTGCAATTATTTCCCCATTAAGCAATTTTTTTTCAAATTTAGGGAGTTCGTGAATTATAGAATGTTTTATGATTTGATTTTAGTGGGTTGACAGAAGAAGAATTTACAAGTACCTGAAAGGTGATGGAATATTTGAAAGTTCCCTTGAAAACAACAAGGTACACCAAAAACCACCCTCGTTGGAACAATAATGGTAGGGTTTCTTTCAATTTCACCTCATGATGCCACCCATGTCTTATGAAATACCTGTCCATGCAAGTACAAGGTCGATTTAACAACTGTATTGGCCATCGAAATATTTTTATATAATTAAAATCATGTCAATATTGTTTCATTGGAATCAGTATTGGTGGCGCCCCTAACATCCCCATACTTGTGCACATTGAAACCTTGGGAGGCCAAATTTATGGAAGCCGTATTTATAAGAGACAAAAGTCCAAAGATGAATGCATCTGATACATTTCCATACATTTCGGTATTGAGTAATTTTATGGTAATCTCATGTTTAGGATTTAATTATCTCTTGATATGGAAATGAGTGTTAATGTTCTCACAATATTGTCGACAATAATTTGTATCTCAATTCTTTGGAGCGTGTATGCAATGTGAGGGGGTGTGGTGTGTTTAAATGTAGTGAGTAGTTATGTTTTGTTTTATTTGGATTGTAGGAAAAATGTAATGGTGTGTGGTTTAGGGTTGTAGGCGTACATCATTTTTGTTTTGTTGGGTTTTTTTAGTTATCAGACCCCACCATCTATCATTGGAATTGATTTCATTGGGTTTTCTTTTGTTCATTATGAGATGTATCTAATGGTGGGAATGCCTGTGAGAGGGATCATTTTTAGATTTTCTATTATTCATGCTTCTGCATGTTGCATCTCTACTGGACACTCATGTTCTTCTATGCCCTTTGATCCACATCCCCTCTCTGCTGGCCACTGAAGTAGAGGGCTTTGAGAGGGAGCATTTTATCTGGACTATTGATCCTATAGATCCAGCGACACAAGTTTTTTCCCTGGCATATTTTTCTCAGTGGGTTTATTTCTCCCGCATATTTAGGTCGATCCACTCGTGTGCATGGATGTAATTGTGTATTTGTTGGTTATTTAGTTTTATATTTCTTTGATGATGGATTTTACTCTAAAAAACAAGTAAAACTGGCTAATTTAAATCTATTTCCAAGACAACTAGGGTTTGGTTTAATAGAACAAGTTGTGATCCACTCAGCACTACTGTTATCGGTGGTGAATCTTTGACTGGTGACATTAAGAGTGAGTTGGATTTAGTCCGTCAGCATCCCAATGCATCGTATTTATTTACAGTAATTTTATGTAATTCATTCTTAAGTTATTGGTGTCCCCAACACACCTTTGAATGATATTTATTTTTTTTAAAAAAGTCATGACATAATGTTATTAAAATGATATGATTTTCTAAGATTTGTTTGACGGGGAGTTTATTTTTTTAATTATTATAATATTTGTGCATGTTGGCAAATAGAATATCATTCCATCCAATTTAATTGTGGCTCCATGATTGTTTATGCTGATATACATTAAAACATGTGTATTTTAGTCTCAATGAATATAAATATAAATAGTTTACCACTTCAAAATAATCAATTATGTTCTAGTAGATTTGATCAATTATTATTGGGTTTTGTCTAGAGTTGAATTTGAGATTCTCAAATGTCACACGTTGGGAACTTCCCATTCGAATCTACTAATACCCATAAAAATTGATTTATAATGGATGTTTATTGGTTGTGTTGATACATTAGACATTCGGGATAAGGAATAGCCTATGTACCTGACGAGTATTTATTTGAGTTCCATTTTTGAATTATGACATCCAATTTATCTTTTCATATTGATATATTTTAGACTAATTATATATAGTTTATGATATGTGAAATCATAATAGAGATATAGATTATTTTTTATTTAATTTTTCTATTTTCATCTTTAATTATTAGATATCATAAGTACATATATGGATTTCTTAAGGATCATGGGAAACAATATGTGTTTTTCACATCCAATGATTAAATTATAATTAGCGATATTGACATTTCATACAAGGAAATAGACAGTTTTATTTAGTTTCAAACATTAATTCCATCATGTCTTATTAATTTTAGGATGAAATCAAATGTGATACTCCTACCACCTCAATCATTGAAATATATATGTAGCTTTCATAAAATATAATTCACAGCATGGATGTTATAGAGTAATTTCTCCCCCAAATAACTATTTTTGACTAGTGATGATACAGATATTCAAAATGATGATAAAACCTCAATTTGTTTCATGGGGAATTCATAAAAAATGATTCATATCCATGTGTTTATTTTTTTGAAACCCATCAACATGTGTGAATTAAATATAGAATTATTCATATCAGATAATAAGATCTATTTATTGTATTCCATGGTTAGATAAAAATCAGTGGGATGGGATCATTGTTGTCTGTGATTTCTATATTCTGTGAATATTTTTGTGGTATATCTTGAAATATAATCATTTCACTAGTTTCATCATCCATCTCTTTACAAACACATGATAGTAATTAGTGCTTATATCAACATGACCTCAAATACAATATACTACAATTTAAAACACCCCATTTAATTTTCAATATACATAAGAATTACTTGAATTCAAATCACCTAAAAAAGTTTAAAACATAAAATTAGTATATATATATATATTAAATTATTATTCAATATATTAAATCTAAGGTGTTCATATAATAATCTCACATAGCATTTTACTCTCAGAAATCACAAATTAATGAAATGTGTATCAATTTACTACTCTTGGATATTTTATATTTCAATATTACCTCTACCAAATAAATTACAAAACTGATTTAAATTTTATTGACTTGCAATTTTATAAATTTATAGAAATTTTTTGATGATAACCAATGTATTCATCCCATGAATATCAATATATTTTACAAAATATATATGTTTAATTAATGTTATTTCATTTTCATATTTTAATCATTATCCAAACCAACACCCACCAAAAATTTTAATTTATTCTCCAAAACAATAATAATAATACCTACATTATACATTAAACATTTTTAAATAGGTTACATAGTGTTATTTACATAAACTGTAATTTGTTTATATACATATTAATTTGATTTGTAATGAAAATGTGGCCATATATAACCATGTATTTCAAAAAATTATATCATCATTCATGTTATATATTTAAATATATACATGGTATATCCAATTCATGTCCATTACACTATAACATTTAAAAGTAGTCACTATTTAATATATAATGAACAACTTGACTCAATCCTTGAACAAAGAGATATTGTGGTGGGATATCGAGTGACTTAGTTAGTGACCATTTTCTGAACGAATCACAAATTAGAAGATACATTGTGGGAGTTAGAGTATGATATTATGGAATAATAATCACACTTTTTCAAAAATTAATATTTGATTAGAATATATGTGTATAATGTTTCTCGGAGAAAAATGTGATAACTAAAATAACTTAAAAAATATTTTTTACATAAAAAGAAATATCAATTTTCTATGATAAACCACTATAGAAATAATATGAAATAAATTTTTTTATTGTAATATTAAATTAAAGAATAATGATACGAATCCATAATATTCATAATATCAGAAGAAGAACAACATGAAAACCTAATCATGGTGATATTGATTTAGGAATCATATAATTGGTATTCTCCAATAAGAAAGATGGGCCGATTTATTGGTTCATTGACTCAGCCTAGTTTTTTATTTCTTCGGCTGGGGACTCATCGATCCTCCACATCTTTCTTGTTAGACATTGATTAAACTCATCAACTATTTGATATCCCTACAATAAATTAATTCTTTAATTCCCCTGGGAATGGGTGACCACTGTTCCTCTCATTCACGTCATCTACCTTCTCCTCTAGTTGTAGTTCCCTCTAGCTCTATCTCCCTCTTGCTCCTGCCCCTATCCCTCCCAAAATACCCTCCCCACCTCCACCTCCACCTCCCTTTCCCCCGGATTCCTCTCTTATTGTGTTGACTATCACCTCAACTGACCCAGCACTGCATGCCATCCATTCTACCTCACCAACATTTATCCTTCACGTCTCTCTAGTTCTTCAACTCCACCTCTACATTCACATGGTTCCAAATTCGTTGTGATATCAGGTAATCCCTTATTTCGGTTTTAGGGTTTTGATTTTGGGAAGTTCCATCACTGAAATTGGAAAATTGGTTGGTGGAAGTTAGTTTTTGATGGCCCTTCAAAATTTTGATGGTGTATTTTTTTACTATAGATAATCCTTTATTTGGAGAGGGATTCATATAGTTATATCGGGAAAAGAATTCATAATGATCATGAGTAAGGATAAAGGTGTGAATATTATTGTAACAGATAAACTAGGGTTATTGATAACGACACATAGTATTTTAGAATATATTATTCTTCTTTAAATTACTATATTATACCTATGGATATGATAATTTTCTAGTTTACCTTCGACCATGTTTAAGTTGTGAGTTATTTTTTTTTGTGAAGACGTAACCATGAACTACAATTTTGTTGCTTACTTATTAATCATTTCTGTTGTTGACATGGTTGTTCACCTATTGGGGATGACCAACTATGCATAGTCTCTTTCCCACCTCCACATTCACCTAATGGTTTATAGAATTATACTTTTTTGATTTCATGGGTGACATTATCTTAATCACTAAGGTAGATTGTCAAATATTATTATTTGAGTTTTTTTTCAAGCACCATGAAGGCATGTATGTTATTAGATTTTGTTTCATTTTTGTGATTTATAATTTATACTTTTAAAGTTATAGATTCATTATAAGTGTTGAATATAGTGTATAAATGTTTATTCCTTGAACATTTTTATGATATAAGTGGATCATTGATTCTCTATTTTCTATTATGGCTATCTATATTTTAGTATACATAATAAAAATTTATCTTGTTTCTTAACTGATTGACTCCTCCAACAATCTAGTCAAATGAGTTAATTAATCCCATTATATAAGTTTCATGATCTATCTAACTCCATAATAAAAAGAAAAATATATTTAAGGGAATCAATGATCATGTGTACAAGAGAATAATATAGTAAGTGTGCGAGGGAAGATGAGCCATCAACATAGAAAACCAGTTTAATTTCACAATTAAGTAACATAAATTGAAAATAGATTGAGAACAAGAAAGATATATTCAAATCTCAAGGGAAATATAACTAGAAAACCCCACTTAAAATTAACATTTAGGACTTCCCTCTATTAAATAGGGGAAGGATATTTCAATAGTGGAAAACATAGGAAAAGAATAAAATTAAATTACCATCAAAGAAATATAGATAGTTTGAATTTTTAAAAAAATTTCCCCTAAGGATATATTCTATTTACATGATTAATCATCTACATATATTAATATGGTATTTATTTCCCTTTAACACCTTCTCCTTATTCCTCGACCAGCCTCTACGTGACATTTCTATTATGTCTTTACCAAATTTATAATGCAACATTTCTGAATACTAATGTTTTCTCATGGGTGCATGCATGTAAGAAATATTTTGACCTTACCACATCAATGGAATCAAACCCTTTATTAGATAGCATGGATCATCCATGTATTAGAATATTTCCTCTTATAAGGTCATCGAGGAGGCATCAGATTCATTGGTTAAAGGATTTATGATAGATATGATATATTTTAGAGGAATTATATATTGTTTATGATATATTAAATCAAAATAGATATATGAATTATGTTAAATTTAATTATCATAATTTCTTTTTAAATTAGTAGATATCATAAGCAGTTGTAGGGATTTTATTTCCATCATGGAAAACAATATGTGTATATCACCTCCAATGATTAAATTATAATTAGTGATATTGACATTTTCTAGTTTGTAGTAAATGGTTTTATTTGGTTGGAAACCTTATGTCCATCATATCTTATTGTTGATAGGATGTAATCAAAAGGGATATTCTTACCACCACAATAATTGCAACATATATCTAGTTATCATAAAATATAATTCCCCGCATGGATGCTATGGAGTAACATACCCTTGAAAAATCCATTGTTGTTTGGTGACGATATGGATATTGAAAAAGATGATAACATTTTATTTCATTGCTCATGTAATTCCTAAACGATGATAGATATTCTCGTGTTTATTTTTTACTATAACCCATCAACATATGTGAATTAAATATCTCATTAACCATTTTAGATAATAAGATGTATCTATTACATTCCATGGTTGGATGACAATTAGTGGCATGGGATCATTGATGTCTATGATGTATTTTTTCATTGCTTTTGTGTGTCTTATATCCTGAAATATCATATTTCTACTATTTTTGACATCTATCTCTTTACATAAACATGATATTAATTAGTGGTGATATCACTATGACCTTAAATAGTGAATGCCTCTAATTCAAAGAAACTATTGAATTTCCAATATCCTTAATATATCATTTACTATACTTCACATACAAAATATAAAAACATACAATTAATATATATCTATAAAAAATATTCAATATAATAAATTTAATGTGTTCCTATATTATTATCACATTAAATTTTACCCTCATAAATGACCAATTAATCAAATGTTTTATATGTCAATATTATAGGATATTTGATATTTCAGAAAAACCTCAACCAATGGAATGACCAAAAAATTTAATTTTTAATAACATTTCATTTTAATTTTTTTAGTAATTTCTTGATGATAACCAATGTATATATCCCATGAATCCCAATTTATGTTACAAAATCGTTATGTTTCTTTAATGTTCTTTTATTTTCATATTTTAATATTTATCACAACTAATATCCACAAAAAAGTTATTTTTTTTCCAAAAAAATTAATAAAAATACCAATATTATAAATTAAAAAATTTTAAATAGGAGAAATAGTGTTCATCCTATAGAACATGTTTTGTTTATAAATATAATAATTTGAGATGTAATGAAAATGTGGCCACATGTAACCCAGTATTTCAAAAACTTGTAACATAATTCATGTAATATTTTTATACATGTACATGGTATATCCATTTCATGCCTATAACACTATGAGATTTAAAACAAATCACCATTTAATATGTAATGAATAACTTGTCGAAATCCATCAACGAAGAAATATAATGTTGAGAAATTGAACAACTCGATTGGTGATAGTGTTGTGAATGAATAAAAAATTAGAGGATATAATACGGAGATAGAGTAAACTATGATGGAACAATAATCACACATTTTCAAAAATTGGGAACTGATTAAAATATATGTGTATAATTTTTATGGGAGAAGAATTATGATATTTAAAATAACTTATAATATTTTTCCATAAATAATATTTTTTTATGATGCACCACTATAGAAAAAATATGGAATGAAAATTAACTTATTATCATATTAAATTAAGTAATAATTATATAAATCCATCATTAACATAATACAAAAAAAACAACACATAAAATAATCATGGTGATCTTGATTTGGGAACCATATAGTGGGTGTTATCCAATAATAAGGATGTACATAAATAAAACAATAGAAATAAAACATTATTTTAATTCAACTAATAAATTTCAAAGTAAATTAAAATCATTAAAATAAACAAATTGAATGAAATCATTGATATATAGATTATATTTTGAAGAATTTAATGTAATTTTTTAATATAAGTTGTTCATTAAAAAAATATTAATGGAGGATAATATATTCATTATATAACTATTCAGTGTAGATATTAGGTGACTATTGGAAATATAATAAAATTAATTGTTAAGTATTTTATATAGAGTATTTGGTATATATAAATAAATTTTGTTAATCATAAAATTTTAATATAATTTAATATATCCTTCTCAAAATGATAGAAAATATTAACTAATTTGATAACTCCTCTCACCTAGAAGTAATTTTATTATTAGAAAACCTAGAAATTTTTTTTCTATTATTGAAGTGGGTTTCTCCTAAAATTTATATGAAACTTTTGTGATTTATTTTAGAATTAAACAAATATTTAGGATCTATTTTGAAGTACTTCTTAAAAACCTTTTAGTGTACATATCTATTTTGATAAATTATTTTATGTTAGTGTTTTTAGATTTCATGAAAATGTTTCCCTTGAAAAGGTGTTTATGGAAAAAGTATTTCTTGAAAATGTGTTTATTCATAAATTACAATCAAGAGTGAATGTTGTCTTAATATTTACTTATCCTTTAACTGCCTATTAATATTTCCTTACCTATAAAAAAGAGTAATAAAATAATTATTATTTTGTCCCAAAATTATCTCTCAGTATAGTTTTATCTTATATATTCTTTTGGTCAACATTTTTTTCCTGTTAAAAATATTTGCTTTAACTCAACATGGTTTATAATCACCTCTATAAAAATTATTTATTCATGCTAAAAAGAAGACATTAAAAAATGAAGCGTATAATTAATTAAAAATAATGCAATGATCATGTCATTTGTGAACTGTTTTTTTTTGTTTTGGGTGAGTGTTAATTGAGGTCCAGATGCAATTGGATAGTATTTATTTTAAATATATTTTTGGAAGTGAAATTCTAAAAATTCATATAATATAAAGCCTAGTGTGAATGTTACTTCTTTTTTTACATATAAAAATAAGGATATGATTTGGGTTAATATTTCTAATAGAACATCTAGAGAATATTTTTAAACAATTATGCAGTTTATTTATTTCAAAATAGGATTTCAATGTGGCTATATTTGTTGTTCATGTTGAAATTTTGGAAAACAAAATCAATTCATATGATATACTATGTGGGAGAACCTATTATTGAAGTGGTTTTAGAAAACTTATATGTGTTGGACATGTCATTGGGGATAATATATTCTTTTTCATCATAAAAAAATACTTCATATGGATTTCGGTGTGAGGAGGACTAATCCTATGCGTGAAAAGATTATTGAAATTATATGTGGACCAGCTCCTGAAGGCATTACCTTCCAAAACTTTGAGACTAGTGAGATAAATATGCCCTCTAGTGCATATCGCGATTCGTTGATATTTTATGAAATACTTGATGATTCACAAACTAAATTATAT
The DNA here is from genome assembly GCA_963277665.1 of Viscum album. Classification (NCBI taxonomy): domain Eukaryota; kingdom Viridiplantae; phylum Streptophyta; class Magnoliopsida; order Santalales; family Viscaceae; genus Viscum; species Viscum album. Next base: position 910,072,896 of record OY728134.1, read on the forward strand.
TCTTGTTTTACTACTTATAGTAAATTTTCATTTATCATGGATCTTTTTCCCTTGAAGACTCTGAATCAGTGGTCAGAAACATCGTTTGAAATGACGTTAATGTAATTGAAAAAATTACGTATTTCTGATGCTATGATTCTTGGGGTCATATTTTCATCTTTGTATGTTTATAGAGGACTTAGGTTTCACATATGAGACTACAGATTCATGGTCAAATAATTATTATCCATTTAGAAAGGAAGATACATATTTGGATAATTTAATGGTCTATTACTCATCTAGGGGGAAAGATAATGAAGGAAATTTGACCAATCAAAGTTAAAGTGTGAGACTAAAAAAACTGATTGATGTATTGAAAATGTGTTACTTTTCACTAAAACAAAGTATGAAAATATTAATTATTTCATCTATATATTCTCAATTAATAAGATGGAATGTGGAAATAAATATGGAATGTTATATTTTAACCCACCTGAAAGACTCTCTAGTATGGAATGTTTTCAAACAGATACACCTTAACTTTTCCAAAGATAGTCATAATGTCCTATTAGGATTGAAAGTAGATGATTTCAATTCATTTAGGTATATGGTTTGTGGAACTCAGAGAACATGGACTGTGGTTTTGGTTCAATATAATATTCCTCTGTGGGTTTGTATGAAACAACAATTTCTATTACCTTACATTGTTATTTATAGACCAAGAAGTCTAGGGGATAAAATTTATGTTTACCTTCAAGCATAGAATGATTAGTTGAATTAATTTTGGGGTGATGGAGTGATGAATTTTTACTGTGAAATGAATTAAATATTCAAACCACATGCTTTCTTATTGTGTACAATAAATGACTCCCCAGCTTATACAAATTTTACAGGTTGGTGTTCGAAAGGAGAATTTACATTTCATTTTTGTAATAAAAGTTAAAATTATATATCAATTAAGAATTGTAAGAAAGTGTATATACAAGGTTCATATAAATTATCTTCCCCCTCAATAAAGGTTTAGAATAGACAGAGTTGCATTTTATGGTTGAAGATAATCCAACCCAGCACCAAAGGTAATGACAGGAAAAGAAATATTATCACAGATTGAGGAAGAAAATTTCCACATGGTATAAGAATTTAAGAATTTTGTGGATCATCCATTGGCCAATATTTATGGTGGAGGTAGGTAGTGTAGTTATAACTTGAAGAAAAAAATTATTTTTTTAATCCCCGTTATTGGAAGAATAAGATGCTAAGTCATAATCTCGATGTAAAGAACATTGGAATAAATGTTTGTGATAATATGTTTTGGTCCATTTTAGGTGTAAGTGTAAAATCAAAGGACTGTGTCACACAAGAGCCTTAGACCAGTTGGTGGGGACTCTTTAAGTTCATCCAGGAGACCCGAGATCAAATCTAGATGGAGGCATATTTCTAAGGGTACTGTAGAATCACTGTAGCGGGAACTATACCAGGTACTTTAGTAGTAGGGACTATTCCCCCGTTTGGGCCTTTGGGCTACCAATTTGGTCCTCGAGTCCATTAAGGCCTTCGGGCCACCTAGGAAATCGGGTCAGTAAGGCATTCGAGACACCTCAGGGCCTTCGGGCCACCATAACTGTAGAAGAAAACTAGACAACCCACAATGAACAAGCTTGAGAAATATGATGAATAAAGAGATGTCACCATAGCTGAAGCTAAACAGATCTCAAGAATGAGAGGGTATGGAAACTACCATCGAGACAATCCTGTGCATGAACGAGAAATCCTAGATGAACAACCATGTGAAGGTGGAGAGTTGATTTCACGATTAAGATGCTGGGGATGAGCAGTTCCATGTAGTTAGTCTGGGTTGTATGTAATGTTTGAAGCCTACGGGAATTGAATTCCTCTAAGGCCTACAGGAAATGTAATACTTATGCCTACGGGAATTGTAAGGGTTCCAACTCACACTTTGAATGTGGTATTATCAAAATCAATACAAAAGTAAGGCCTTCGGGCCATTGGAGGAGGAAGAAAAGACCATGTGAATGCACGACATGATTTGGATGAAATGGGTTTAGGGGAACATTTTCATTTATAGATGGGCGAGGGAAACGAAGCATACATTCCTTATTCAAATTATACAATGAGAAATAAATTCAAAAGAGACATTTGTTTCTATTTTTATGATTCTCATTGTGCATCATGGTTACCATTTTAATATTTCTCTGCATGTTAATGTGACAAGCAGGACATTGTAATGGTAGAAAAGTCATGAAAATAACATAAAACATCATTAATTGATTCCAATCACAATTGGTTATTATTGACCACCCACTTTTATTTAACCGTTGATTGAGATGTGTAATTTTTATACATAATTGTTTATAAAATCAATGAATGTGTGATTTAAAAATTTTCAAGTACATAATTATACATACACTTTTTCATATGGAGAAACAATTTATACCCTGATTTTTTGATGGTATGTTTCTCTTGATAATTAACCTAACTGATTAAGTAATGAATAATTGGGAAGTGAAATTTAGGTGGATGTATCCAATTAAATGATATCTAAATACATTGAAACAATTTATATGTAATATAGCTCTTCTAGAGTCATCAATTGGAAATGGATATTTTATGGATGAGTAAACAATTTTTATGACGAATATCTTATGGATGTTGACACAAAATTAGATACAACCTCTTTGATTCATTATGGTTTAGTTGGTGAAGAAATAATATTTCATATGTACATGATCTAGTGAACACAATAACATAAATTTATCTTGTTCAATACTCTATTAGCTTCACTATTGATGTAGTAAATATCTTATCATTTTTATTGTATAACGTTTACATATACAATTCACATATATAAAGTAGATGATTTAAAAATGATGTTATCATTTGCAGGGAACACATTAATGAGCTAAAATAAGTGATTTCTCAAGTGATTGATTATCAAATTAAATATTCCCATTATCCATCTTTTCATGATTAGTTCAAGGATTATATTTATAAATGAATTTTCATTATGATTGACATATAATACTAATATATTTATTCATAAATTTTTATTGAAATATATGAAATATATAGATTTATAACCTATGGGTGTTAGGTGTCCCTACAAAAACTGAAGAATTTAACCATCTAGTATAGGTTCCATCTATAATAGCTCATCATTACAAATATTTATATTCTAATGGATTTAAATTTCATAATAAATATGTCAATGAAAAACCAGAAACAAAAAATATAAGAATTGTTTGTCCATCTTTCCATTCAGGTTATTATGATGGTCAATTGAAAGACGTAATTGATGTTGAATACAAAAATGGAAATACGTATTGTAAAAGTGTAATTGGGTTGATCCAATATGTGGAATTAAATATAATCAATATCAATTTATTTTATTTAATTTTAAAAATATGTTATACAATGATGAATGCATTAGTAACGAAAGATTCATTTTGACATAATAATAGGAACAATTTTACTTCATTTCATTTTGATAAAATTAGATTTGGAATGTTTTTGTAAAAATATCATCATGATAAGTGTTTTTAATTGAACAAGAAGGATATGAGACTATTGAATTTGGTTCACAACAACTTAACAACACATTGTATTTAAACATCAAGAATATATTCATTGGGTTAGAAAGTCTGTTGATGGAGAAACAGTTGATTTGTATTCTTACTGAATGGTGTGATTATTTTTTTTATCCTAGGTTTAAAACCTTTTTTAGTTATTTAAATTTTCATGAACTATTTAACTATTTTTGGTAAATTAATTTTCTTTACCATTTATATATACATGGATGAAAAATGACATGAGTTAGATTAAAAATAGTTTAAATAGTTTATAAAAATTTAAAAAGGAAAATTATTATAATATTTATATAATAAAAAACATAAAATTATTATATATATGTAAATTAGGATAAGAAACAAATAATAACAATAAGTTAATTTTATCCCCCATGTTGTGTAAAAGATTAATTTTTTATTTGTGATAACACACTAATTGGCATTATTGTTTATTTTTTCCATAGATGCATGAAGTATTTTCGATATATCTTTTACTTAAGTGAATGGAATCATAATTGGATGATCATTATTATAAATAAACTATCTATATATTTTTTGGAATTATTTGATGATTGATATTTTCAACCCACTAGGAATCCCCATCAATTGGATGTCAATATCCCTATAAGGGTTTACTATCATAATAACGAGTATTTGAATGCCACATTTTCTTTAAAAACTATACATATAACATGGTCTCTACATATAACTCAAATTCATAGATATTTAGAACCAGCTCACCATGATTTATTATTCAAATAATCTCATGTTCTCTTCTGAGAACATGTAGCTACATGGATCTTTAAAGGATCAACACAAAATATCAGAAGGTTAAACATAATTTGGTCCTCACACATCTCTTCTTTCTTCTTCTTATTCTACCAAACCAAGTAGGCTGCATATGTTAAGAATACAATTATTTATTACTTCTCACTTATCTAGAATGTCTGATTTTTAATAAGTAGAAATATTTCATAAATCATACACTGACAGATTGATAGTTATCCATGAGAAATAAACCACTTGTAGTTTATAAATTCAGAAATCTACCCATGTACATTAGTATCCATTATCCTCAAGAGGAAACACACTTTCAAATTCATGTTTTAATTATGAAATTCCCACTAATTAATGTGTCTCTCATAGTAACAAACTCCCTTAAACTATCGCATGGCTAGAAACATCTCCCATGTCAGTGACTTTGATTGAGTGTCAGATAACTACTCTCTATTTCTAATAAACTGGACTATAATTAGTCAACTTTCATCAAATTCATAGATAAAATGGAAACAAACATCGTTGTGTTTTCAATGACCATAGAACACCAGTTTTTTTTATGGATATCAATGTTTTTTGTTGATATTGAGAGTCACTAGTTTGGGCTTGAAACCTGTTAATTTACAAAATAAATGCATCAACCATAATTCCTACAATAAAATTGTAGTTGTCACTATGAACTCTATTTCACAGGACAGAAATTCCACAATTTCCTATTTTTGTGAACTCCAGTAGACAATACTCCCATTCATGTAAAACTCCATGCATGTATTGCGTTTTCTATCGTCAAGCTCACTAGCCAAATCACTATCTGAGAAGGCATAAATTTCTTCTTTTATCAACTCTTGTAATTATCCTTCATGTAGTGTATGTTTATAGGTGAACTATATTTTTATTTATTCTCTATATATATCTATGTAAGATTAATCTCTCACTTCTCCACCCTTGCCCCCATATGATTATTGGAGATAAGGATATGATCCTATAATTTTTCTATATGTTGTGGCATTATAATTCCACATGACCAGTTTTAAAATAAATATTTTGGTGTCTTATATAATCAAACTAAATTTTTTATTCTGATTTAATTCAAGTTGCAGTTGGTTTTCCTTATCAATAACATGTCCTTATTCTTTAAAAACACACATAGTGTGTATATTTATCCCATGAAACAATAATTTTATCCCTATACTTTCTTAAATTCCTCTTACTTATATAAAATTTGATATGCATTGTAAATTTCATGAAACCTTATTGCTTATTTTCAAGATACTACTTTTAGTTTTCACAATAGATACATCATTTTGTTATATCTTTTTATGGTATACAGATCATATGCATGCTACTTTATCCATAATATTTTTTCTATTAGCTATCCCTCTAAATACAAAATTTGATAATTCATTTGACTATATGTTTTCTTCACCAATACTTCATGTTGTTCCCTGGGGAAAATCATTGATACATATGGTTGTTTTTTCTATTCAATACATGGTTTCCATTTTTGAATTTTTACATCACTAAAATCACTTTTTTTCTTCACCTTCAGCTTATTATTTTATTCCATGTATGCTCTGAGGAAAAAATACTTCTCTCCTTCAGTCTTTAGGATGATTACTTAATTTTTCAAACCTTCAATGTCCTATTATTTGTTACACCAAAAACCTATGGATTTATTAAATTAAGAATTTGATTAAATTTTAATTTGATGGATGATATAAAACTGACATCATCAGATTTATAGAGATAATTTTCTATAGAGTAAGAATTAGTTACACATATTTATATTGATTCTCATTTGTTTATCTGGAGAGGGGTGCCCCATTTTTTGATAGCTCTATTATGGATCTAGATTCCTTGGATTTTATAAAATTGACTTTATTGTTTTGTTGAATACATGTGTAGATCTACAAATTATTTATTTACATATTACCAATGTTTTGATATATGAAGCCTCCTTGATTTCTTATAGAAAGTAGATATTCAATATACCCCACATGAAATCAATAGTTTATTTAATATAGAAATTTATAACCTCACAATCTTTGTAGTGGGTGAATAACCATTTGAATCCTTCCATATTATATTGTTGTGGAAGCCTTTTCTTCTTGGTAGTTTATGTTTTTGAAGATATCCACTTGTGACTTGAAAAACTTTTCATTTTGATGTGTCTATAGAAATTTCTTGTAATGGGAAATAATGTCATTAAAATTAAACACCATTTTATATTTGATGAAATATGAATTCAATTAATTAAAGGTACATGAGTCTTTTTTAGTTCACCTTATATGGAAATTTAGTAGGCATTGAATCATTTCATTACTAATACTTTATATGACTACAGACATGTAGGGGGAAAGGAACAATATCCGCAATATTCTATAGAGCCATCTATATTTAAGAGTCAAGGTATGTATGAGTATAAATGTGTTTATTTTTTATTATAGTGTCTTAAAATATGTATGTACATCTATCTAATTATGTATGATGTTTTTTTAAATAGGAATAGGCTCGATCACATATTCATCTCGTGGGATATTCCCTTATCATGATATTTCATCTTGGAATTATGATTCGACCCTTTACATATCATTTGACGAGAGATACCATCATGTGGTAGTGGGTACCCCTGCATTTATTCTCTAGTTAGGTCATATAATATGTAACCCACATGAATTTTCATTGAATACATGTGATTGATAATCATTCTGCCATGATACTTTAGATTTTTTATGGATGGATGTTCATGTAAGAGGGTCATTTTGGTTTCATAGTTATGTTTATAAAATATAAAGATGTTTGATAATTGTTTTTAACAAATAGAATATTCTTAGAGTGTTCCCCAATGCGTTTTGGATAATTTGTATGACCAAATTTCAAAAAAAAATGAGGAAAGACCATAAATGGAGACTTAAAAGCGTTCATTGGGCACCATATGTGCATGGCACAGACATTCTATTTAGAGTCCCAAGGTGCACCGACTGATAAAATGTCGATGTGTGTGATTACTGAAACACATGGATTATTGTCGCCTATCGACCGGTCAAAGTTCCGGTGCTCTGCTAATGTGTATATCAGCACTCGGGTTGAATCCTCGGCGATGGTACTTCGTAATAGTCGATTGTTTTTAATTGATTGTATTTTTATTGGGGGGGGGGGGGGTTTGTTTGCAGATCTTAATTGAAATGTTTAATGAATTATTTTCAATTTAACAAGTTGATAAAGATTGGGGTGAGTTCATCATTAGGTTAGTTATGCTTGTGATATCCTTGAGCTTTGCTTTATATTGCATTTAAATTAACACACATGTCACAAGATGATGTTGATTAGAATTCCTAAGTGTTAAGGCTTTAATCCAAGCCTTAAATTAACTTAGGGTTCTAATCTTGATCAAATATTGTTTATGGTAGTGTATTTATGGTTCCAATAATCCATGGAAACCACACGTTAAACAAATCATGTCATTAATCCATGACATGCTAAGTCCAACATACACAATGTTAATTCAACGAATACTCATCGAGCAAAAGCTCTCAATCGCTTAACATACCTAAATTAAAACTCACCCCAATGAGAAATTTACTCAGCCATTATGATTTTTATTAATCTGGTAATATATGTTTATGGTGATGAATTATAAATAGAAGAAAAAGAAAGGGACGAGATAAGAGTAGTGTGCCGAACACACACACGAAATATTTTAAGAATCAAAAAATGGAATTTCGATTGAATGAGGAAGCAAGATAAGGTAATGTAATTTAAAATGATTCAAACTATTTTAAGACCATGAATATTATACTACAGAAGGTGGAGGAGAATAAGATATATTGAAGAAGAAACTTTCATTAAAACAGAATTACAAAATAAAGGACTTACAAAATTACAAAAATGAAGAACACAAAAGTAAGTGAAAACAAAGAGAGGAGGAAAGGTCTCTCAAGTGAAAACTTGAGTATGTAACGTCCTCCCAAGCCTTTGGAAAATCTTTGGTCGTTCCAATATGATCTCCTCTCTTCTGAAATGCCAACCCCTCTCAAGGAGAGAAGGCGAGAGTATTTATAGCCCAAGGAGTGGACTGTTTGCATTCCTAATCTGTCCCTCCACTTGCATCGCCAATTTGGCTATTCAGACAGCCGAATCTCCAAATATCTCCTTATTAAATGTTGTATATAATACAGTTTTCCGACTACTGTCAAAATATGGAGGCATGTGGACAAGTGGATCCAAAGTTATGCCGGTTTTATTAAACAACGGTAAACTGTCCATTTCTATCCATGCTTTTTCGATGGCCAACATGTGAATGGATATTTGAACAGGAAGATTCCTTCAAATCCGAATGACTTCTTCAACAAAGTCTGCCTTCTATATCTCCTATTTCACACTGAAAAATCTCAGATCTATTTGATGCATACATCATGAGATATGTCATGAATAGTATACTAATTTTAATTCTCGGACAGAATGGTGGGCTGGACTTCAAAGCTTCATTTGGGCCCCTTGTACTTAGAATTCGGCCATGCAATTTTTATCCAAGATGACATGTAGTGTCCCCCGAATTATGGTGGAGAGTTAAGGTCTTTGGATTTCTGTATTGAGCCCAGTAAATCAATCTTCAAGGCTGGTCCAGTTTGTTCACAGATTGTTTAGTCTTGTTTGTGAGGACCATATGACCCTTCGAATGGAAGAATTGGATCATGGTTCCTTCTAATGAAATGTTGTATATTGAAAGGAGAATCCTACAAAAAATAACCACACAATTTGGATCAGTATTGTGACAGTTATAATTAAAACATTAAACTGACTCAATTGGACTACTTCTAAAAATGCTCAAATATTATACTTAATATTAAAACATTAATATTTCACACAAATTATGCACATTTTATATAAAATAAGTAAAGGGGGAACATAATAAGTCATGAAAATATTAATAACATCAACTCCCCCACACTTAGATTTGCGTGTGTCCTCATGTGCAACAAATATAAAAACATGACAAAATCATTTTCACTCACCAACAAATATTAAAATTTTGTTTTCTCCAATCAGGGGAGGTTTAGACTATTTCACTCATCCATATTGAATTCCATCACAAATTTGGTTCACAATAATGCATCAGAAACAATTCATTTTTTCATGTTCAATGTTTGAATTGGAAAATGTAGGCACTCAAAACTTACTCCTCTCAAGATGATAAAAATGTATTTTAGGAGGTTCACTCATTCACCAACAAAAAGTGAAAATCAAGAGTTTGTAAGAGCTCTCACCTTCCATTACCAAATATAATGTGTACAAGAATCAAGAGGTCATTTAAGGGGTTTTTTAGTGGCTATGGTATGGTAGGTATATAATGTCCAAAGTAAAAGAGGGGTTAAAAACACCAACATGGAAAAATCAATGCACATTTTTTTTTGAAATTTGATTTGAAAGGAAATAGAAACACATATTTACAAGGGCATGAATTTGTGATGAATGAAAAGTGAGGGAGATAGATAATGGAATAGGGTGAAATGATGGAATATGTACAACATAGAATACTTCCAATAATGACACAATACAAGATGATTCAAGTGTTCTTTTTTTTCCTCTTTTTTCTCTTTTTTTTAGAAAGTTGTGCTTGAAACAAGTCTCACAGTCATCTCCCAACCCATGCTTGATCTCCTCATGGAACTAATTTTAGTAGTTATAACACGATCAAAGGTTGATGATGAATGATTTTTGACCCACCCAAGACACAACCCATTCCTTTTTTTCATTTTTTTTAATATAATTTTTTTTCATTTTTTTTGAACTCTTTTCAATGACTTTTGTACAAATGAAAATTACACATATACACCCCAAATCTCATAGAATTACAACCTCTCCCCCACACTTGAATGGATGATTTCCCTCAAGCATATGATGACACATTGGAAATCAATGAAAGTACGCCCAAAAATGAAGTCCATTCCCCCCACACTTAAATTTCAATAAATTGTACAATGAAAATACATGAAGATGTTGGGTGGGACAAGGTATTAGGTTTGTAATGTGGCTATCAAAAGAAAGGTTTCCATAGGCTCAAAGGGGATTTCAAAAGTAGGATCAATGTAAGGGTAACAGGAGGCTATTTGGCTATTCTGAGTCTCATGTAGCTTAGAAAATGCCTCTATCATATTAATGCACACAAAAGATGGAAATTCAGCTCGAAGGTCCACAAACTCAAGACTCAAAATCAGTGGTGAAGACACACAATGAAAAATATGGCCATAGATGACCTTGGCATGAAGGCTAATGTTATTCCTCACGGTAGGGGAGAATCATTTTCCACTAAAAATTGTTCATTCAAAATGTTTGTTATTGACACAAAATTGTTTACCCAAGTTTGAGATAAAAATTCAATATATTTGAGTTGAAAACAAGCCTTTTGACTCCCCAAAATGCTTGGAAAAAATTTCAATATTAGATGATGAGTAATTATGACACCCCTTTTGTTTTAATTTTCATTTTTTTAAATTTTTTTTAATTATTTTATTTTTAATGACACATCCACACAAAAGAGAAAATAGAAAAAAAAGGTTGTGGAAGAATGTTGTAAAAAAATGAGAGGGAGAGAGGAAGAAGAATAAATAGAGGGAAGAAGAGAGGGAAGAGAGATTGAGAAGAGAGAGAGTTAAAGGGAAATAGGTGCCCCCTGGTTTGGATTTGGTGGGTCGCCATTTCCATCTAGTGGTGGGTCAATGGAAGTCGATGTGGAACCTGAAGTGAATGGCCTATCATGGTGATGCTTTAACCGGTGTCCATTTACCGTGAATGTTCTTTTTGAAGAAGGGTCTTGGACTTGCACTGCACCAAATGGGTAAACATTAGTAATAATAAAAGGTCCATCCCAACAAGAATTTAGCTTACCTGGGTGAAGTCGAAATCGATAATTGAAGAGCATTACCTTTTCACCTTCATGAAATACCATTCTAAGAATGTGCTTGTCATGGAGTGACTTTGCCTTTTCTTTGTAGAGAATGGAGTTATCATACGAATCGAGTCGAAGCTCCTCCAATTAAGTCAACTCCAACAATCTTTCTTCACCAGATTTTTCACAATCAAAATTACAAGTTCTGACAGCCCAAAATGACTTATGTTGGATTTCAACTGGTAAATGATAGGCTTTACCAAAAACTATCCTAAATGGAGACATCCCAATGGGTGTCTTATAGGCTGTTCGATAGTCCCAAAGTGCTTCACCAAGTCTATCGGGCCAGTCTTTTCTTGTGGGATTAACGATTCTTTGAAGCACTCTTTTCACTTCTCTGTTAGAAAGTTCAGCCATTCCATTTGTTTGAGGGTGATATGCAGTGGATGTTTTATGTAAAACCCCATTCTTTTTCAAAAGTGACTCCATGGTTCTATTACAGAAATGAGTTCCTAAGTCACTTATCAAAGCACGTGGTGTTCCGAATCGATGGAAGATATGGGTTTTGAGGAACTCACTCACAGTTTGAGCATCATCTTTCCTAGTGGGTTTGGCCTCGACCCACCTAGAAACATAGTCAACATCAAGGAGAATGTAGGATAATTCATTGGAAGGGGGAAAAGGTCCCATGAAATCGATGCCCCAAACATCGAAAAGCTCATAGAAGATTAATGGCTTTTGAGGCATTTCGTTTCTTTTGGAAATTGTGCCAAACTTTTGGCAAGTGGGACGTGATTGACAGAACTCATGTGAGTCCTTGAGAAGTGGAAGGCCAAAAGAATCCAGAATCTAGGACCTTTCGAGAAGTCCTTTGTGGTCCAAAGTGGCCACCTCCAGGCATTGAGTGGCAGAATTCCAAGATGGAGGATTGTTCAGTTTCATCAACACATCTCCTAATTACCATGTCAGCCCCAGTTTTCCAAAGTTTATTATCTTCCCAAAAATAATGCTTTGAATCACTTTTCATCTTTTCTTTTTGTTCTTTTGAAAAATATTCAGGGAAAACACCAGAAACCAAGTAATTGACAATTGGGGCATACCATGGTATCTTTGGAGTGAGAGATGAGAGGTGTTCAGTTGGAAATTCAGGATCAATTATTTCAGAATGAGAAGAATTAGAAATTCTACTCAGGTGGTCAGCCACAGGGTTTTCTTTTCCAGGTTTATCTTTTATCACAAGGTCAAACTCTTGGAGCATTAAAATACATCTTATTAGCCTTCGTTTGGAATCACTTTTCTTAAGTAAGAACTTTAATGTTGAGTGGTCCGTGAAGATGATGATTTTGGAACCTAAGAGATAGGGCCAAAATTTATCCAAGGCAAAAACCACAACTAAAAGTTCTTTTTCAGTCACAGTGTAGTGTGATTGAGTTTCATCCAATGTTTTTGAGGCATAAAAGATGACATGAGGAATGTTTTCACTTCTTTGACCAAGAACAGCCCCAATGGCCCTATTAGAAGCATCACACATCAATTCAAATGGTAAGGACCAATCTGGGGGTTGGATTATTGGAGCAGATGTGAGAGAAGATTTGAGTTCAATGAAGGCTCTCTTGCAAGCCTCATCAAAATTGAATGTGACATCATTTTGAAGTAAACGAGTGAGTGGGAGGGAAATCTTGCTGATGTTATGAATGAATCACCGATAGAAACTGGCATGACCAAGGAAGGACCGAATGTCTCGAACTGATTTGGGTTCAGCAAGTGATTGGATCACCTCAATTTTGGCTGGATCAACTTGGATACCCTCTTGAGAAATTATGCGCCCAAGAACAATCCCATTTGAAACCATGAAGTGACATTTTTCAAAATTCAGCACAAGGTTGAACTTGACACACTTTTGAAGGACCACAGAGAGTGAATGTAAGCAAGATTCAAATGACTCTCCATAAATGGTAAAGTCATCCATGAAGACCTCCATGCAATTCTCAATGAATTCAGAAAAGATACTCATCATACACCACTGGAATGTTTCAGGAGCATTACAAAGGCCAAAAGGCATTCACCTATATGAATAGGTTCCAAAGGGGAAAGTGAATGTGGTCTTTTCTTGGTCTTGAGGTGCGATTGGAATTTGGAAGTAGCCGGTGTAACAATCAAGAAAGTAATAGTGTGACTTCCCGGCCAATCTCTCAAGCATTTGGTCAAGGAAGGGAAGTGGGTAGTGATCTTTTCGTGTTTCAGCATTCAATTTGCGATAATCAATGCACACACGCCAATTGTTTTTCACTCGAGTTGTGACCACTTCTCCATGTTCATTTGTGACAACTATTATCCCTCCCTTCTTAGGAACGACTTGAATTGGACTAACCCATTCACTATCATAAATTGGGTAGATAATCCCAGCTTGAAGAATCTTGGTAATCTCTTCCCTAACTACCTCAAGTATGAGTGGATTGAGTCTTCTTTGAGGTTGCCTAATTGGTTTGGATGATTCCTCTAGATGGATGTGATGCATGCAAAGGGCAGGGTTGATTCCTAGAATATCCTCTAGGGTCCAACCTAAGGCATTTTTTTTTAATCTAACACTTGAACAAGTTGGGACTCCTCAGTTTCAGAAAGTGAAGCAGAGATAATGACAGGGTAGGAGGGATCATGGAAAAGTAATGCATACTTGAGGTGTGAAGGAAGTGGTTTTAGATCAGTTTCAGCCTTGATTTGAGAGCTAGACAAGTTAGGAGCAGGAGAAGGGATTCCAGATGGGTTTGGATCATTTTCCTCAACACTGTCCAAGGTGGAGCAATAGAGATCAGAGTTGATGTGGGATTCAAGAGAGTTTTCAAGTTCTTCTAGATTGATGGACTCTATGAATGAGAGGTCCACATCAACTTCACCATTTATGACTTTGTTAATCATGGTGCAGATTTCACAAGATCCTTTACCATTAGAACATGAAGAACATGGTGGATTGGGGTTCGATTGAATCTTATAAGTGTCCTCAAAAGAATGGATTGAGAATGCAGAGTGATCCTCAGATGGGTATCGCATGGCTTGGAAAATGTTGAACTTGACCAGTTGGTCACCGAATTCCGTGGATAAGATGCCTGAATGGACATCAATCTTGGTTCTCGCAGTCATGAGGAATGGTCTTCCTAGAATTAGGGGAGATCAAGAATAGGTCGTCTCACCTTCCATGTCAAGGACATAGAAATCAGCTGGGAAGATAAGATCATTGACACGAACAAGAACATCCTCAATTATCCCCTCAGGACTGGCAGTGCTTCGATTGGCTAATTGAATGACAACACCCATTGGGTGCAAGGGACCTAGACCAAGGTTGGAGAAAATGGATTTGGGCATGACATTTATTGAGGCTCCAAGGTCTATGAGTGCATCATCAAAGTTGGAACTCCCTATTTGACATGGAACCGTGAAGGTCCCTGGATCTTTTCACTTCATGGGAATGGACTGTTGGGTTGAAACATTTTCAATGTTCCTAATTTGCCTCTTATGGGTGCACAATTCCTTAAGAAACATGGAATACATAGGGATTTGTTTGATGGCATCTAAGAGGGGGATGTTCACTTCAACACGTCTAAACATGTCAAGCATTTCAGGATCAGGTTCAAAGGACATCTTAGGCTTGGAGATGGCTTGAGGAAAAGGAATTTGGTTCCTTAGAGGAATGGAAGGAGGTGAAGGAGTGGATTCAAGTTCCTTTTCCAGCTTTTTGTTCTTTTCATTTTCTATATCAACATCAAAAGGGGAGGTAGAGGAATCAGCATGGGGCATAGCAATTTGCTTTCCCGATATAAGTGCAATTGCACTTACATTACCCTTAGGGTTGGTTAATGGTTGAGCTGGGAGTTGGGATGAATTGGATGGTTGTTGCTGGCTAAGGTGGGATGCAAGTTGACCTATTTGGGTTTCAATGTTCTTGAGGCTAGAACGGGTGAAGGAAGCAAGATCCTCTACAGCACTTTCCCATGGTTGTTTAGAAGACGAGGCTTGTCCCAAATTGGGTTGGACTTGATTTTGGTTCTTGGGAAAGCAATTGTATTGGGTGGGGAATTGGGAAGGCTCGTTAGGATAGTGGAATCCAGGAGGAGGATTGTTCCCTTGCGGTTGAGGAACAAAAGGATAAGGTTGATGGATGTTACCACCACTTTGACCATACTGGAACTGGTTTGGATTTTGATGAGGGAACTGAGGAGGATGAGAAATGGGATTACCATACCTCAGAGGTGGGTTAAAGGTAGAAGAGAAGGGCTCAGAGTGGGGTTGGTTGAAGTTTCTAACAAACCGACCTGATTGTTGAGGGTTGAAGTTTCGCTGAGCATATGCCGCATTGAGCTCCATTGGACTAGATGAATCATATGGATCATCTTGAAGTTGTGTACATGTGTCAGTCGGATGAGATGGAGAGTTGCAGATTCCAAAATTCTTGATAGGTCCAGGGAATAGTGACTGTGGAGAAGATGAGGTTGGGGCTATGGTAGCCACCGCTAGTTGACGCACAAGACCTGTAAGTTCACTCATCCACTCAGTCATCTTGTTGGGCTCTATGGATTGATTCTCTTGGGCTTGTTTCACTTGAGCATGTGCTCGATTATGGTATTGCTGCGAGTTTGCAGCCATGTTGCTTATGAGTTCTCGTGCAACTGTAGGAGTTTTGTCAACAAGAGCACCGCCACTTGCGGCATCAATGAGAGTTCGCTCCATAGCCAATAACCCCTCATAGAAATATTGGATCAGGAGTTGGTCAGGTATTTGATGGTGTGGAAAAGTTTCCACAAGCTTTTTGAACCTATCCCAATACTCATGGAGTGATTCATTAGGGAATTGACGGATGCCGCTTATTTCCTTTCGGATAGAAGCTGTTCGGGAAGCGGGAAAGAACTTCTCAAGGAAAAGTCTCTTCATGTCAACCCATGAGTTTATGGAACCAGGTGGGAGGTAGTAGAGCCAAGACTTGGAAGAATCTGCTAGGGAAAAGGGGAAATCTCTAATCTTGATTTGTTCTTCAGAAACCCCTTGAGGCTTCATGGTAGAGCATACTACTTGGAACTCTTTAAGGTGAAGAAGTGGATCCTCACCGGCTAGCCATTGAAAATGAGGGAGAAGATGAATCAAACTCGATTTGAGTTCAAAGTCAGCTTCAATGTTTGGATATTGAATACCAAGAGGTTGGTAATTCATATCAGGGGCAGCAAGTTCTTTCAATGTTTGTTCCCCAGGATTGGCCATATCTAATTCAATTGGTAGGGCAATGATTGGTTATTGGGTGATTTGGTTATCCCTAATGGTCCTCCTAAGTCGACGAAGAGTTCTATCAATTTCAGGGTCAAACAAATATGAGGGAATGTTTGGGAGGCTGCGGGGCATTCAGAGAGATTTAGAAAGGATGAGGAAGACAGGTTTTCCTTTGTATTTTTTTCAGTTTATGATTTTTAAGAGAAAGACGGGTTTTTCTTTGTGTTTTTTTTCAATTTTTTTCAAAAAGTTTGATTTTTTTTTGGTTTTTTTACAATAACCAGAAACTAATGACTACTTAAAGCACCATCCCCAGCAATGGCGCCATTTGAAATGCATGGCCGATTGTCGCCTATCGACCGGTCAAAGTTCCGGTGCTCTGCTAATGTGTATAGCAGCACTCGGGTCGAATCCTCGGCGATGGTATTTCGTAATAGTCGATTGTTTTTAGTTGATTGTATTTTGATTGGGGGGGTTTGTTTGCAGAGATTAATTGAAATGTTTAATGAATGATTTTAAATTTAACAAGTTGATAAAGATTGTGGTGAGTTCATCATTAGGTTAGTTAAGCTTGTGATATCCTTGAGCTTTTCTTTATATTGCATTTAAATTAACACCCATGTCACAAGATGATGTTGATTAGAATTCCTAAGTGTTAAGGCTTTAATCCAAGCCTTAAATTAACATAGGGTTCTAAACTTGATCAAATATTGTTTATGGTAGTGTATTAATGGTTCAAATAATCCATCGAAACCACACGTTAAACAAATCAAGTCATTAATCCATGACATGCTAAGTCCAACATACACAATGTTAATTCAACGAATACTCATCGAGCAAAAGCTCTCAATCGCTTAAAATACCTAAATTAAAACTCACCCCAATGAGAAATTTACTCATCCATTATGATGTTTATTAATCTGGTAATATATGTTTATGGTGATGAATTATATAGAGAAGAACAAGAAAGTGACAAGATAAGAGTAGTGTGCCGAACACACACACGAAATATTTTGAGAATCCAAAAATGGAATTTAGATTGAATGAGGAAGCAAGATAAGGTACTGTAATTTAAAATTATTCAAACTATTTTAAGACCATGAATATTATACTATAGAAGGTGGAGGAGAATAAGAGATATTGAATAAGAAACTTTCATTAAAACAGAATTACAAAATAAAGGACTTACAAAATTACAAAAATGAAGAACACAAAAGTAAGTGAAAACAAAGAGAGGAGGAAAGGTCTCTCAAGTGAACACTTGAGTATGGAAGGTCCTCCCAGGCCTTTGTAAAAGCTTTGGTCATTCGAATATGATCTCCTCTCTTCTGAAATGCCAACCCCTCTCAAGGAGAGAAGGCGAGAGTATTTATAGCCCAAGGAGTGGACTGTTTGCATTCCTAATATGTCCCTCCACTTGCATCGCCAATCTGGCTATTCAGACAGCCGAATATCCAAATATCTCCTTCTTCAAAGTTGTATATAATAAAGTTTTCAGACTACTGTCAAACTATGGAGGCATTTGGACATGTGGATCCAATGTTATGGCGGTTTTATTAAACAAAGGTAAACTGTCCATTTCTATCCATGCTTTTTCGATGGCCAACATGTGAATGGATTTTTGAACATGAATAGGCCTTCAAATCCGAATGACTTCTTCAACAAAGTCGTCCGCTTGTATCTAATATTTCACACTGAAAAATCGAAGCTTGATTTGATGCTTACATCATGAGATATGTCATGAATAGTATACTAATTTTAATTCTCGGACAGAATGGTGGGCTGGACTTCAAAGCTTCATTTGGGCCCGTTGTACTTGGATTTGGGCCATGAAAGTTTTATCCAAGATGACATGTAGTGTCCCCCGAATTAACGTGGAGAGTTAAGGTTTTTGGACTTCTGTATTGAGCCCAGTAAATCAATCTTCATGGCTGGTCCAGTTTGTTCACAGATTCTTTGGTCTTGTTTGTGAGGACCATATGACCCTTCAAATGGAAGAATTGGATCATGGTTCCTTCTAATGAAATGTTTTATATTGAAAGTAGAATCCTAAAAAAGAATAACCACACAATTTGGATCAGTATATTGACAGTTATAATTAAAACATTAAACTGACTCAATTGGACTACTTCTAAAAATGCTCAAATATTATACTTAATATTAAAAAATTAATATTTCACACAAATTATGCACATTTTATATAAAATAAGTAAATGGGGAATATAATAAGTCATGAAAATATTAATAACATCAATTACTCTAGATCGAAATGATCCAGAGGTTATAGCTCTTATAGTAATTTCTCAAAATAATTATCAATACATACTTACATCTAGACACACACACACACACACACACACACACATATATATATATATATCACATAGTCTCAATTTTAAGGTGAGTTAGGACATCAACACGAGGATCAACGGCAATATTCCATGAAATGGGATGAGGTATTCCATCACATTTTTTGTCGTGATAGACATGGCTATAGTTTCACCTATGAAACATGGATTTCTAATTCTGTAGTTTCACATGGTATGGCTATGCATAATTTTCTTGTTAGGATGACACAATAGGCGATAGATTAGGATGCATGGATGCGTACTTCTGAGGAGGTAAATGCACAACTGTGAGTTGAGGTTAAATCACTGTGAGATAATATGCATCAGGGTGATGGTGCCAAGGAACCTATAATGTAAGTTTAAATTGAATTTAATTATTTAATTTATATTACATTCAATATCATTTTCTTAATAATTTTTATTTTTTAGGCCCTTGCCACATCGGATGGAGGTAACATCCAGGTCCTCGAATGACACAACATATTCAAGAGGGGTGTTTTGTTTCATCTTAGGGTTTATCATTCAAGTTGACTAGATATTTATATTTTTTGGTACCTTTTAGGGGTTTAACTACATTTTTATTAAATCCAAAAATCACAACAATAGTTTTGGATTTTTAAACCTTCCATTTAACATTAGTAAATTAAATACTCAACCCACTCACTAAAACACCCACTAGTAAAATAGTATCGTATGGTAGAATACTCGTTTCTATTATTTATATAACCATATACTCATCTAAGCACCAATTTCTGATTCTTCATGTTGGATTGTTCTTCACACTAAGAATCTAGGATCCAAATATATTTTTATGATTTTGATTATTTATTCTATAATAAAAAGACTGAAATGCATATTTTGAATATATCCATCATTTGAAATGAATTCTTAAAACTCAATCATATCTTGATGTAGACTTGAGTAAACTTTACACAAATCAGTGTTCCATTACTGATCTTCAAAATAACCGTTATGTAGCTTTTATAAAATTTTCAGTACCATTGTGTTGGTACTAGTTTGTCATAGTTACATTTTTGTAGCCTTTTGTTATTCAGAGGATCCTTTACATATATCTTAGTCAACCATTACATAGGTAATGCAACCTCTATATAACCATTACGTGACAAATATTGGTCTAGGTTTAACATTATGAATCCAATTAAACTCTCAACTAGACCTTATATAGCCAATTTTGTTTCAAGGATACCTTTATTTAGATCTATAGAATTCCGTACACCCTTTACATATCTCAGTATAATTAATGTTACTGTTAGACAGATTCAGAAACATGGTATCAACTTTACCTATATCTATTCAATCCCATCTTATCTCTATTATGGTTATCTATAGCGACCTTTATATATATTGTTTAACTCTCATTTTACCATTATGGGGACTATATAAACACAAGGTTACCTTTAACCAAGTAACAAATTAAACTCAAAATAATCTTAGTTATTTTTTAACAAATCCCAAGGCCTTAAATCATCCATTAACTTTTATATACAATGTTATGAAACCCATTAACAAATTTCTTTTTCTTGAATATTATTGACAAAATCATCAAAATATAAACCATGAGGATAAAAATACTTTATGATCAATCGGTCCCATAATACTTACATGCCTATAATGACGGCGTTGTACATTTTAAATTTATAAGAAATACCATATCATAAGATTTTCCTTACCATAGCCCCAATGAATAAAAAAAGTTTTCTTTAATTACCATTTCAAATCCATTCCTACATGTACGGATCAAATGTTCTCAACTAACTAATATATGATAGCCAACATGAATCAGTAAGCTCAACATTTCCTAGGCTCACTTGGATTTCTCACCTCTAAATATTCCTGAACTCTGTCCATATCAGGGTTCATGTCCTCTAATGGAAAATGGGGAACATACCACAGTGTGGATTATCATACACCACACCATGAAATTTTTTTTGGATAGTTTCCAATATCAACCATGTGTCACACCTCACAATCTATTCTCTTTCTAGTCCGGGAAACTCTTTTATAGGATCCAGGTTGAATTAACCATGTCATTTCACTCTGATCCATTATTTTTGATCCCACTAAACATAGAAATGCATTTCCCATTTTTACAAAACCTAGGGAAAACAATTCAATTTTCTTTAAAATTGTAACTCATCCCATACTTGGCCAGACACTAATTAAAAAACAAAAAACCTAAGTCATAACCAACATGTACTAACGCAGCCTCAACATAACATAATGAACCTACACACCCATACCACCCAATCACAGAACTAATCTAATTCTACCTTGATTAACACCTATCAATTATCTTATCATGATACCAAAACACCAACTATGATCATAGTGAATATCCGTCTCTTCTTCCAAGATGAACCATGGGGCATTCTATAAGGGAACACACATGTTCAGGCTATATCCTCTATCAAATTACCAACTGATATATCACAAATATCACTTATATTAACATCTTCATTTCAAGGTACTATGCTCACACACATTCACTTATATAAACAAGGCATTCAACAATTCTATAATAGGCCATTATCAATATTAAAAAATGTACTAACAGTGAGAGCATGGTTAAAAGACAAAATCTCTTATCAGTGCAAAAAAGAGCAGTTAATGGGGGCCTTTAACAACACTTTTTTATCACTGATAATGGATATTTTGTTATAGGGGAAAAATTATATTTTTATAGACGTCCATGAGTCTAACCCCTTTATCAATGCTTCCAAAACACCTTTAACAGTGGTCCCCTACCATTATCATTGATTTTAACCCCAAAACCCCTTGTATCAGCACTTTTCCATTTTCTTCCAGCCTCATGCACACCCTCCTGGATTCAAACCATGCACCTCCCCTTCAAATATGGAACACCTTTACAACCACACCATATTGTATTGTTGTTTGTTTAAATAAATAAATATATATATATATCATTCATATATTTATATAGTTATTTCTAAACACATATATAAAATATATGTGTCCATGATATACAAATAATTATATTCCTTTTTATATACTAGATAATATATATATATATACATCTGTGTGTGTGTGTTTATTAATACACACGTATATGTATATATAAACATTATAAATATGTTTTTATAATGTAAAAAATGGTTGGATTTTTTTAACTACTTTTTTAGATAATGTATTTATTTAAATATATTAGAATATACATTTTTAAATAAATATGTTGATATATATATATATATATAATTTTTCTATAAAGAATTAATAAATAGTTGTTACGATGCACCATTATAGCAATAATATGAAATAAAAATTATTTTATCATAATTTAAAATTAAATAATAATGATATGAATAATTCATAATAATAATGAGAACAACGCGTAAAAATAATCAAGATTATCTAGATTGGGGAATCACATAGTGGGTATTAACCAATAAAAAGGATGGATATATATATCACAATAGTAATAAGAAACTTGTAGAATTCCACTAATAATTTTCAAGGGATATTAAAAACATTAAAATAAACAAATGAAATAATAATTAGGGTTCTATGGATTGTATTTTAGATAATTCAATATAATTTATGATTGTAAGTTATTCATTACACAACTATTAATGGTGGATAAGGTATTTGTTATATAACTATTTTGTGTAGATATTAGGTGACTATTAGGAATCCAAAAAAAATTAATTGTTAACTATTTTATAAAGTAGATTTAGTACATATAAATAAATGTTATTAATCATAAAATTATAATGTAATTTAATACATCCTCCTCTAAATGATATAAAATATTAACTATTTTGATAACGCATCTCACCTGGAAGTATCTTTTTTGTTAACACACTTGGAAAATGTCTCTATGTTATTTAAGTATGTTTATTCTAGAAATTATATTAAAATTATTTGAATATTTTTTTCGAAATAAATCAATATTTAAGGTCTATTAGGTAGTAACTCTTAAAAACATCTTAGAGTAAATATTGATTTTGATAAAATCATTTATGTATGTGTTTTCAAATTTCATGAAAATGTGTTCCTTGAAAATGTGTTTCTTGGAAAGGTACTTCTTGAAAATGTGTTCATTTATATATTATAATAGAGTCTAAATGTTTGATTTTATATTTACTTGTCCTTTAACAAGATATTTTTATTTCCTTACATTCTAAAATGTGTTAAAAAATTCACATTTACTAATGCTATTATATCTTAGTTGAGTTTTAATTTATATATTCATTTGATGAAAATTTTATTTCTGTTAAAAATATTTTTTATCTGCCCATTTTTTATAAGTTCCTCTTGAAAAAATATTTAGACATATAAAAAATTAGACTTTAAAAAAAATTAAATGTATAATTAAGTAAATATAAGGAATTGATCAAGTCATTTGGGAAATATTTTTTCTGTTTTGGATGAGTATGAATTGAAGTCCAAATGAAATTGGTTAGTCTTTATTTTATTTATATTTTATTATATAAAATAATAAAATGCATGAAATATGAATTCATGTGTAAATTTTACTATTTTTTGTATATATACGAATAGGTATAAGAGTAGTATTGATCTTCTAAATTGAATTTACCAAGAATATTTTAAAGGAATTATGCAGTTTATTGATTTCACTAGAGAATTTCAAAGTGACTATATCAGTTCTCCATGTAGAAAATGTGAAAATAGATATAAATTCTTATGAGATACCATGATGGAACACCTATTATTTAATGGTGTTCTAACAAATTAGAAGGGATGGACTCGTCATGGGGAATAATATATTTGTTTCCATCATACAGAAATAGTTCAGATGAATATGAATGTGAGGTTGACTGATCCTATGCATGAAATGACCACTAAAAAGGTTTGAGGGATAGATCCATTAGACATTAACATCCAGAATTTTGAGATCAGTGAGATCATTCCCTGCTCTAGTGGAGATCGTTATTCGTCGATGATTTATCAAACACTAGATAATACAAAAATGGAATTATATTCTGGTTGTACTGTTTATAGTAAATTCTCATTTATCACAGAGTTTTTTCATTTGATGTCTTTCAATCAGTGGTTAGATACATCATTCGACATGTTTTTGGTGTTAATGATAAAATTACTCCTTGTTGAACCAAAGATTCCGAAGTTGTATTATCATGCTTGAATGTTGATAAAGATCTTAGGTTTTATATATGAGACTATAGATGAATGTGAAAACAAATTTATGTTTATAAATGAAAAAATGAATTTGGATAATTGTAAAGTCTATTACTCTTCCAGGTGGAAATATAATTGGGGAAATAAGACCAATTATGTGAGGATATGAAATTGTGGAAGCTTCTTACATTAAAGAAAATGTGTTACATTCTACTGAATCTGAGGCTGAAATGATTTTTTATTTCAACTAATGTTTCTAAATTAATGAGATATCATATGGAACTAAATAAAGAAATTGATATGATAAAATACCTGAAAGAATTTCTTTCATCAAAATATTTCTGTTAGAGACACCCTGAATTTTATAAATATAGTCACAATGTCCAATTGGGATTGGTAGGTTATGGTTTCAATCCATTCAGTTTTATTGTAGGTGAAACTCATATCACATTTCTCGTGGTGTTGTTTTTGTATAATCTACCTCCATTGATTTATAAGAAACAACAATTTCTTTTGTTTCTACTCTTATTGATGGACTTAGATGCTTGGGGGATATTATTGATGTTTACCTTCAGTCAATGATTTATAATTTGAATGAATTTTGGGGAGATGTTGTGATGACATATGAATGTGGAACAAATGAAATTTTCAAACTATAGGACGCTTTATTGTGGACAATCAATGAATTCCTCAAATAAACAAAATTTTCATGTTGGAGTAAGAAATGGAAATTTAATTTCCATTTCATCAATAAAAGTAAAAAATTATAGTTGGATTAAGCATTGTAAAAAGTGAACATATATAGGTCATAGAAATTTCATTCCCCCTCAGCAGAGTTTTATAAAGGATTGATTATCTTTTGATGGTTGAAGAGAATTCAACCCAACACTTATGTTCATGATTGGTGTAGAAATATTATCATAGATTGAGGAAGAAAACATCCACACAATATATGGATTTTAGAATTTGGTAGATCATCCAATGCCCAATATTCATGGTTTAGATTGGAAGCTCAATCACAAATGGTAGAATAATTTTTTCTTATTATTCCTTCTTGGAAAAATAACATTCTAATGCTTAATCTAGATGTCATGCAATTGAAAAAAAATGTTTTTGATAATATAGTGTAAATTATTTTAGTTGTTACTAGAAAATAAAAGGACTATGTCAATACACAATGTGATTTATAAGAAATGGTTTTAATGAATCAATTGTATTTATTGTTAGTTGAGGGAAATAAGGAAGAGATTCTTACTACACAATATATAAAAGGAGAAAAAAAGAGAAAGTTATATTTCCTTCCATATTGAAGATGCTCAAGGTGTCTGATGGTTACTATACTAATATTTATATGTTTTTCAATGGTATGATCATGAATTTGAAAGTGTTGAAAGGTCATGACACTCACATACTACATCAGAAATTGATTCCAATATCAATTCATAATTGTTTATCACCCAATATTATTCAATAGTCTATTGATACGAGTAATTTTTTAGAAAAATTTGTTTAAAAAATCAACGAATGGGTGGTTTAAAATATTTTCTACATAGAATTGTATGTATTCAATTTCACGTGGTTAAAATATTTCCACACTCATATTTTGATGTTATGGTTCAGTTGACAATAACCTAACTGATAAAGTAATGACTACTGGTCTGGTGAAATTCAGGTGGATGTATCCTATGGAGTGTTATTTGAATACATTGAAACAATTTGTATGTAATAGAGATCTTCAGGAGGAATTAATAGCCAATGGTTATTTTATGGTTATGCATCCTACATTTTGTCGAGAATATCTTATTTATGTGGAAAAAAAATTATATAATCCCTCTCGGATACATGATGGTCCAGTTGGTAAAGAAACTGTATCTGATAAGGACAACATCAAGTGGATACAAGCTCATCGATATATCTATTTCAATACATCATCGGTTTCACTATTGATGTTGTAAGTGTATTATCTCTTTTTTTTTTGTAATTTTACATATTCTATTTTCATATATAAATTTGATCATTTAAACAAGGCGTTATCATTTAAAGGAAGCACATAAATGAGATAAAATAAGAGATGTCTCATACGAGTGATTATCAAATTCAAAAGTATCATTATGCATCATTTCATGACCTATTCAAGGATTTTGTACAGATAAATGAATTTTTATTATGATTAAAGTATAATACTATTTTCTTTATTCATAACATTTTTTTGAAATATATGACATATATAGGTTCATAACCTACAGGATTTAGTTGACCCTAAACTAACTTAATAATTTAACAATGTAGCTAAGGATCTATCAATAATGGATCATCATTACAAATATTTGTATGCTAATGGCTTTGAATTTTACATTAAATCTATTTATGGCAAAAAAGAAAAAAATGGAATTGGTTGGCCTTTAATAAATTTTGATCATTACTATGGTCAATCAAAATACATCATTGAAGTTGTATATACACACGAGTGGAAATACATATTATTAGAGTGTAATTGGTTTTATCTAGTAAATGGTAGTAACATTGATAAATATCAGTAGTATTCAGTTAATTTTAACAACATGTTATATAGATATGAATGAGTTGGTAATGAACCTAACATTTTGATATCCCAAGAAGAAAAATATTTCTTTATTGCCTTTCCATCTAATGAGAATTTTAAATCTGTTGTGAAAATGTCAAGGTGAGGAGTGTTTTTAATTGTATTATAAGAACCATAGACCCTTTCCTTTTTTGCACAACCTCTTGATAAACACATCGTTGTTCCACTTGAAGAAGATATTCATTGTCTTAGAGAGGTCCTTTAAGTAGAAATATACTATTTGTATGTAAAATGAAAGGTATGATTTTTCCCAATATCTTATTTAATACTTTTTATAATCAATTTAAATATTTTGTTGTATATATAGTGACTCTATCATTGATATATATATGCATGAAAAATGACCTGAATTAGAGTAAAAATTATTAAAGGAATTATTTTTCTGAAAAATATAGAAACAAAAATTCCTTTAATATTTATAAAATAAATCATATAAATCCATAAAATATATGTATAAAATGATAATAAATTAGAAACAACAATATATTAACCATATCCCCCATGTAGTGTTAATTATTAATTTCTTATCTATGATACCACACTAATTGGTATTCTTGGTTATGGTTTTCCATTGATGAATGTTGTTTTTTAATATATCATTGATCTTAATGAATGGAATCACAATTGGATACTCATTATTACGATTCAATTGTCAATAAAGTTACAGAATCCTTTTCTGACCTATTTTTTCAACCCACTTGGAATATACCTTAGTATGTTTTAAATATTTTTATTGGTGGTACATCATAACGACTTGAATTTGAGTTCCACAAGTTCTTCCTGAACTATAAAAATAACTTAAACTCCACTTATATCTCTAATTCATATATATTAAAAACTTGTACACTAGGATTTATTATTCAAATTATCTATTGTGCTCTTCTTCATTCTAGTAGTTCTATAGATCTTGAAAGTATCAACAAAAATTATCAAAAACATATAAAGAAGGTGGATCTCTCATTATGCACTTTATTATTCTTATTATTCTTCAAAACCAAGTGGGTTTCATAGGCCAATAATACCCTTATTTATTACTTCTGACATTTCTAGAAACATTGATTTTTCAATCTATATAATGTTTTCTTTAATCTTACTATGACAGATCGACATTTACCCATTACTAATAAACCACCCGTAGTATCCAAATTCAGAAAACCAACCCTGTCTATGAGTATCCATTACCCACAAGTAGCAGTACACATACAAAATCATTTTTGAGTTATAGAAGTCCCCACCCCAATTCTTGTGTGTCTCAATGTCACAGACAACCATCATCTATCACATCGAAAAACAATTCTCACCTGTCATATCCTTTGATGGAGTTTCATCTCACTACTTGCTGTTTCTAATAAACTCGACTATAATTAGTCCTCTTTATATACATTCATAGATAAAATGGAACCATTTATTAATGTGTTTTCTGATATCATATAATACCTGATTTTTTATAGGGATATGAAAGATTTTTTTCAACATAAAGTGTCACTAGTTTTGTATTGAAACCAGTTAATTTATCAAATAAAAGTCTCAAACATAACACATGACATACTAGTGAATTTTTCACTATAAAATATATTGAACAAGATGAAAATTTCATCTTCATCATCTTTTCTGAGATCCATGAGGCCATACTACCATTCATGTACAACGCCTTGCCTCCAGGGATTTTTCAATTACTAAGATCCCCAGCCAGATCATTATTCATGTAGCCATAAACTTATTCATCTTTCTTCACCTATAATCATCATACTTGTTGGATACGGTTTTAGGTGAACCAATTTTTTTCCTTATCCATATGATTCTAGGTAAGATATATCTCTCACTTCTCCACCCATGCTACCATCTGATTATAATATAGAATGATATAATCTAATTATTTTTATCCTAGTTATAGACTTACTTGTCCACATGACCAGTGTGATAAAAAATATTATGTTGTATAATAGAATCATACATAATTTGTTATTATCATTTAATTATTGTTGGATTAGGTCTTCCTTTATCATCAACACATCTGTATTCATTATAAAAACACATAGTGTATCCATTTCACCTAAAAAATATCATTTCACACTCATATTATCAATATGTGCTTATATATGAGGCCACCTCGATATCTTATAGAAACTAGATATTCAATATACCGCCAAACAGGATATATTTTTATTTATATTGAAATTAATCACCCCAAAATATCTATAGAGGGTGAATATATTTTTGAATCTACCCATAATAAATTACTGGGTAAGACTGTGATACTAAGAGGATTATGTTTTTGATATAGACACTTTTGACTCCAATAACTCTTCATTTTGATGTGTCTCTAGACAGTTTTAATAATTAGAATTAAAATCATTAAAATTCAACAAACTTTTATATTTGATGAAATATGTGTACAATAAATAAATTTTACATGATTACTTTGTAGTTAAAATTATATGGAACTATAGTAGGCATTGAATACTTTCTTTAATAATTATTTATATGAATCTAGAAATTTCAGGAGAACATGCACCGGATCCACATCCTTCTATATATCCATCTACATTTAAGGGTAAAATTATGTATAAATGTAAATGTGTTTTTTAATTAATTGTTTGAAAATACATATGCACATGCTTCAAATTATGTACAATATTATTTTCAATAGTATTAGGCTTGAGTACTTCTTCATCTCCTAGTAGAGGCCCTGATCCAATTATTTCATCTTGGAATTCTGATACGACCCTTAACGTATCATTGGAAGAGAGATACCATCTTGTGGGTGTGGGTTCCCCTACATTTATTCCCTATTTGGATCACATAATTCTCGAACCACTTAGTTTTTCATTGAATACATGTGACTGGTCATTGTTCCCCCAAAGATATATTAGATCAAATATGTAGAGAATTTCAGATAATAGGTTCATTTTAGTTTCGTAGCTATGTTTAAAAAAATACTAACACGAATGATAATTTTTTTTCTTAAATAGAATATTCTAAGTGTCTTCCCCATTTAGTTTTGTCTAGTGTGTATGAAAAATGTCAAAAAATGTGGAATGATTAAAAAGTGAGAGTTAACAGGTATCACTCAGTAACAAATGTGGTCACCCCAATCATTTTGGATAGTGTCCCGACAGTGGTTCTCTCATCTCAGTGGTGTGATTTCGTTACATATTAGTCTAATGAGGCCTCAATAGTGTGTATATTTATGTTGGTTTATTTATTTTGAATAATGTGTAGAAATTTACATGTTTGATATTTGTATTTATTTAATATAGGATGTGGAATCATGTCATTCTGATAATCGTGCCTTGGAGGGACCACCTAATAAGCATGGGGCTTGTCATGCGTCCCAGATTTGACATGATGTATTTATTATAAAATTTTTAAATTTACGATTTAATATTGTTATATGTTCTATATTCACATCTAATGAGTATAAATTTATATGAGTAAGGTGCACTTACTGAAAAAATGTCGATGTGGATGATGACTCATTATCAAAATGATATTGAGGTAGCAGCGCTTATAGTATGTTCTTGTACTAATTTTCAATACTTACATACAACTATATATAGATATACATATATATTTATATATTACCTATGCTAAATTTTTGAAAAATATGGCTAATATTCTAGAGAACAAGGGAAACCATTCAATTTGAAGGGATTAGATATTCTATCAAATTATTGGTCATGATATAAATCGCTACAATTTGACCTATGGGATGGGGATTCCTCATTCGTTTGCTTCATGTGAAGAGATTTTGGCTACTATTAATGCTATGATGAAAAATAGCTGAAATATTTTGAGGCAAAAATTCATGCTTTCGATGAGGTAAATTTGTATCTGTTTGCTGAGGTTAGATCACTATAGGAATATTTTCATCTGGGTGATAGTGTAGGGGATCCTACAATGGAGGTTAATAATGAATTTATTAATTTAATTTTTATTACTTTCATTATTTTTTATCTTTATAATTTTTTTTCTAGTCCCCTACAACATTGGATGAAAGTAGCAACCATGGCCCCAAATGATGCATCATATGAAAGTGGTGTGTTTTGTTTTTATCTTTATGGTTACTCATTCAAATTCATTGGATCAATTGTTTTTGTATATTTCGGGGGTTTAAATAAATATTAAGTAAAATAACAAATCTCAAAAAGTATGTTGAAATTTTTTACCTTCCTTTTCACATTGGTAAATAAAAATACTCAACACAGTCACTAATACTCTTAGTGGTAATACACTACGGTGTGGTACCATATTCATTTATCTTCTTCTTACAATAAGGTTATCATCTCTTTAGAAATTTAAAATACTTCATGGTGAATAGTTATTTACACTATGAATCTAGGATCACAATATATTTTTATTATATTTATTATTTATTTCGTAATAAACATACCAAAAATAATCTTTTGAATATATCTTTCATTTAAAAGGAATTATCAATGCTCAATCATACCATTACATAGACTGGAGTAAACTTTACACAACTGAAGATACATTTATTAAACTTACAAATAAACCTTATACAACTACCATAGAATTCTCATTACCATTTCATATGTCCTAGTTTGACATAGTTACCTTTTGGTATCCTTTTATTATTTAGTGTTTCATTAACATAGATTCTAGTCTACCTTTACATAGGTAATGAAACCACCAAATATCCTTTCTATAACTAATATTAGTCCATGGTTACCTTTATACATCCAATTAAACTCCCAACTAACCCTTATATATACAATTTTGTTCCAAATATACGTTTATATAGATATATAGAATTATGTACATCCTTTACAAAACTCATTATAATTCATGTTACCATTACAAAGATTCAGAAATATGGTCTCAACTCTACATATCTCTATTCCATCCCATCTTAGCTTTATGAAGGTTATCTCTAGTGATCTTTACATAGTTAGTGTAATTCTTAGTTTACCATTATGTATCCCATAAAAACATTGGGTTAACTTTAAACAAGTAAAAACTTCAACTAAAAATCATCTCAGATATTTCTTAACAAATACCATGCTCTTAAATCGTCCATTTTCCTTTATGGACATTGTTATTCCACCCATAAACACATGTCTTTCTCTTAATTATCAATGAAAAAATCATCATAATATAAATCATGAAGACAGCAATCTACCATGATGGATCAGTCCCAACACACCTACGTCCCTACAAATACAGGGTCGTACATCTATATTTGATAAGACACCTAAAATCATAGGGTTTTCTTACCATATCCTAAAAGAATCAAAATAATAATATTTTATTCCCATTTTCTATCCATTACTGCATCTACTGATCTATTGTTCTTGACTGACTAATACATTAGAGAGAACAAGAATCAATAATCGCTACTTATCCGAGGTATACCAGTGATTCCCACCCCTAAATCCTCATGAACTCCATCCATATCAGGGGACATAATCTCCAATGGCCAATGAGGAACATACCACTATATCGATTCTCTTACACCACACCTTTAGAGTAATTAATGATAGGTTCCAATATTAAAAATGTGTCACTCCTCACAGGGTTTTCTCTTCATAGTCTATGAAACTATTTTCTAAGATTGAGTGTGAATTATCTATTACTACACTATAATCCATTTCTGATGACCCTACTCAACATTGATGGACATTTCCCATTTCCATCAAACCTAGGGAAATCAATCTGATTTTTTTTTTCAAATTCGTTTTTCATCCTAAACTTTACAACTAACTAATTCAAAACCAAAAAACCAAATGCATAACCAATATGTACTACCTCACCCTCATCTAAACTTAATTATCATACACACCCATACCATCCAATCACAAAACCCATCTAATTATTCCATGAGTTACAAACTATCAATTCCCTATATGTGATACTAAAGCACAAACTATGATTCTAGTGCATATCCATATCATGTTTGTAGATGAACCATGGTGAATTCAATGAGGGAAACCACAATTTTGGGTTATAACCACTCTCAAATTATGAAAACATATATCACTTAGCTCACTTATATTATGATCTTTATATCATGGTAATACACCCACCCACAGTTCCTATAAACTGCACCTAATATAGGGTAAATATCACTGAGAAAAATATATTCTCTTACCTAAAACATTACATAGAAAATTATATACCACCACACCCACTTTTGAATTCTATTTTACACATCTTAGTGAGGTCAAAAACTTCTCTCTAATTTACGTTTCTGTTTTTATTCCATTTTTCTCAAGATAAACCATAACTTTCACAATGCCCATATTGTCCTTCACTATTTCACCTTGGGAATTCTCCAAATCAAAACACCATTCCCTATAGAGTTTATGGTACCTATTATTTTATAGAGAATCCATTATCATTCAATATTTAATCGATCAATATCACTCTATTCATTATAATTTCAGGGTTCCAAAAGGTTGATCATTTTTCATTATCCTCCCATTTTAGAGTGGGGAGATTCTTTCAAAACAATAATTTAGGAATTATATTATTCAAAACTCAGGAATGAAATAAAATTCAAGATTAATCTACCTATAGTTTGGAAATGAGATTATATATGACTGAATGAGTTGACTGGATACATTCATAGAGTTCACAAAAACTGATGGAACACAATCCATTCACATTATTTTTTGGATTTTTTTTGGAAAAAAACAATATTAAAATTTCATTTTTTTCATGAATATGAAATGGAAGAAAAGTTAAATACCTTAAGAATAATGAATCTAGAGAATGAAAGAATGAAAATAATCCTAATGTCCTTTAGAATAAATTCTCCCATCTCCCCCAAGTACCGTCGACATGCATGGTATTAGCATGAAACCCTGTGCGACAGACCTGCATGATCACCTGCATGATAAACCTGTGTGAGATGAAAATTCTCTAAATGTCCCATATATTCCTATAAATAAAAACCTTGGTCCCATAATTGATATGGAAATAAATTACCAAAGCTCAAATTCTGGTATGATCACCCTATTTCTTCACACAAGCCCTCAGACACCATATTGGTAGGTTTATAATACCTAAATAAGAGGGAATTAAGAAGGGATTGTGAGATTGATGCTCACCCAGGGTTTTAAATATAACAAAACCTGTGGGAGAGATTCTATCAAACCATAAAATTAAGAATACTAGTATAGTTTTTCTTTACTCAAATCAGAACATGTGTGATCAACTTCTGGGAATACCTGTAGAGACCCTGGAAGGTCTATAAAAAGTCTCTTCCAAGTTTAATTTCCCATGTAGTCTATCAACTAAGGTTCTTCCAAATCCCCCAAGAATACCTATGTGAATCACCCCTTGTCTGATCCTACCTTGGTTTACCCTACCATTTATCATGAGAAATCAAATCCTATGATTCTTATTCCAATCCACTCATGGCAGGGCTACCCTACCCTTGGATTCCTTATCTAAAAAGAACCATGTTGAAAACTCCACCAAGACCTCCAATCTTAAAAACCCCTAGAGAGTGGAACACTAGCATGTCCTCTATTTGGGTATGTATTTGAATGGACAGAGGTTTCCTGCACTTGTCTGGTCTTCCAGTCTGGGATCTTAGGGTCTATGTGAGTATGTATTCCCAGGGAAAGGAGGAGCCTTACCCCTAGGATTGTTCTAAGGAGTTCTCTATCTTATAGGATTTAGGTTTGAACTAGGTCCTACCCATATCATCTCTATGACCCAGAGCCTCATTCTGCACATGGGGTGGATAGGGATCACTCTTTCATTTCCTTTTTAAAGGTAATAATATCCTCATCCATCACTAAATGTTTAATTTTTAGGGATTCCCACATGGGGTAATCCCCTTAATATTCAAGTAGGGGGTTTCATTATTTATCCACTCTAACTATGTGTCCTTCACCTTAATTAATTTCCATGGTTATGTGAAGAGAAGGAAGTGGTGTACCCTTCGAATATTCCACCATCACCCCCTCCCCTTCCATCAGAAGATAAAGAGATATTGTGTGATTTTTCATATATTCCATTTCCTCTTGATTATCACATCGTGCATGTCTCACATGGAATAAAGGATAATGGAGATCATGACATCCATATGATCCATGCCATCAATTTATCTATGAGAATTCTAATTTCTAGTTTCAACCAGATTAGGATATTTAGGAATCCAACTAAGGTCCCAAGATCCATGGGAATCCTCCTTAGGAGTAAGCCATAATCATAATTCCCTTATTCCAAGCATCCTCTATAGGAGTAATCCAAATGTTAATCCCTCAAACCACTATTAGATAATATTTCCCTCATAGTCCAATTTTACAAGGGTTGACTCTTCAAGAATAAGCCCCAATTTAATCCACTTGAAGGACCTTCGACTCAACCTGGTTTTCTTATTCCTACGGCTGGTGACTCATCGATCCTTCACAAATTTATTGCTGATCATTGATTAAACTCACCAAATATTTGATATCCTTACATTAAATTATGTCTTTGGATCCCATTTGAATGGTTTATTTCCCATCATCTCCCTATATTCTCCCTCCTTCACCTTCAGATCTAGTTCCATCTCGCTCTATCTCCCTCTTTCCCCTTCTCCCTCTCCCTCCCTCAATCACCTCCTAACCTTCGCCTCATCCTCCCTCACCCACGAATTCTTATCCTCACACCTTTCCCATAACTACAGATATCCCAAATCTATAATCCATCCATCAACCCTTTCCACCACCTCTCCCTCACATATCTCAGGTCTTTTGAATCCACCTCTACAATCAACTGGTTCTATATTTTTTGTTCTACTAGGTAATCCCTAATTTGTGTTTTAGTGTTTAGTTTTGTGCACTCAGATCACCCATATTGGAATCTAGGTTGGAGGAAGTTGGTTTGCGATGGACCTTAAATATTATGATGGTGATTTTTTTACAATATAAAATCTCTTATTTGGTGGGTGATTCATGTGGTGATCTTGGGAACAGAATTCATAATAATCCTGAGTATGGATCAAGGTGTGTAGATTTTTGTAACAGATGAACTAGGGCTATTGAAAAACATGTATAGAGATTTAGTTTATTGTAGTCTTATATACAGTACCAGATGATACATGGGGATATGCTAATTTAAACTTTTAACTGGGATAATGTTTTGTTTGGGTGTTATTTTTTTTACTAAATATTTACCTATGTACTACAAATTTGGTGGTTATTTATCAATCATTTATGGTGTTACTTGGTGGTTCACAATTTCAGGACGACAAACTGTGCATAGTTTTTTTCAAACCCCCAATTTTACCTAAAATATTATATAAATATTTTTTTTTATTGGGAGAAATTATTTTATTTTATAAGGTTGATAGTCAAAGATTCTCATTTGATGATTTTTTTCATGCACCACATAGTCATTCATGTTATCACATTTTGTTTCATTTAACTGATTTAGCATTTTCTTTCTATAGCTATATCTTCATTATATGTTTTGATTATAGTGTATAAAATTTTTTGCACTAACCATTTCTTATGATATAAGTTGATCACAAATTCCTTATTTTCATTGTTGGCTCACTATATTATAGTATAGTCAATAAAAAATTATTTTGTTTCTTAATTGATTGTCTCCTCCACCCATTAAATCAAATGAGTGAAATAATCCCATTATATATGGTAGATGATCTATATAACTTCCTAATATAAAGAAAAATATATTCTATGGAAGCAATGATTATGCGTACAACAGGAGAATATAATATGTGTGTAAGGGAAGAAGAACCATCAAAACACCCAACAAATTTACCTTCAAAATAAAGAAACATAATTTGAAAATATATTAATAAAAAGAAAGATATATTTAAATCACAATGGAAATATAACTATAAGACACCACTTTAAATCAATTATGATGATTTAGCTCCATTGAATAGAGTAATGATATTATAATGGAGAAGATCACTGGAAAAAAAATGATATTATGATAAAACAAATATATGTAGCTAGAATTTATAAAAAATTATTTTTAATGGGATATATTACATTTATATGATTCAAAATCTACATATATTAATATGGTATTTATTTCACTTTAAAACCTCCTCCTCTTTCCTTGACCAGTCTCTATCTGACTTTTTCATCCATTCATTACCTAATATAGTTATGAAACATTCATGAAGACTAATTTTTTCTCACCCGTGCATTCATTGAAGAAAATTTTTGACCTTCCCTATTTAATGTCCTCAAACTATTTCTTAGCTAGCACATTTGAGAAATATATAATAATATTTCCTATTAAATAATCATTTGGGAGGCATTGGAGTCTTTGGTTAAAGAATTTATGATAGTTATGATATATTTTAGAGTAATTCTATATATTCTATGATATATGGAATCATAATATATATATGAATTATGTTCAATATAATTTTATTATTTTCTTGATTAATTAGTATATATCATATGTTGTGGTAGGGATTTCTTTTCCATCATGGGAAATGATATTTTTATATCACCTAAAATTTCAATTATATTTTGCGATATTTAAATTTCATAGTTTGGAATATATGGTTTTCTTTATTTGAAAACCTTATGTTCATAATGTCTTATTAATTATAGGATGTAATGAAAGGTGATATTCCTACCTCATAAATCATTGTAATAGATAAGTAGTTTTCATAAAAGATATTTCACTACATTGATGATATGATGTAATATCTCCCCAAAAAATCATTATGGATTGGTGATGATTTTTTATTGAAAATGATGATACAATTTTATTTTGTTTCATGGGGAATTCATAAATGATGATTTATATCCCTGTGTTGATTTTTGTTACTAAAACCCATTAACATGTGTGAATTAAATATCGCATTATCCATCTTAGAAAATAATATGTATAAATTCAATTCCATGGTTGGATTAAAATCAGTTGCATGGGATCATTATTGTCTCTAATGTCTATTTTATTTGACTTTTTGTGTGTTATAGATTGAAATATCATCTTTTCACTAGTTTCAACATCAATAGATTTACATACACAAGATAGTAATTAGTGGTGACATCACCATGTACTCAAATAGAGTATGCCTCCAATTCAAACAACCCATTTAATTTACAATATCCGTTGGATATCCCATACTATACTTTATGAACAAAATATAAAAACATAAAATTAATCAACATATATAAAAAATAGTCAATATAATAATTTTACTATTTTCTTATATTAATATCACACAAGATTTTACTCTAAAAATCACCAATTAATTAAATGTGTGGTAATTCAATACTTGATGATATCCACTATTTTAGTAAAACCTTAAAAAAAGAGATGACCTACCCAAATTAAATTTCAATGAAATGAATTTTATAACCTTTTAGCAATGTTTTGATGATAAAAAATGTATAAATACCATGAATCAAAAATTATTTTTCAAAATTTGTGTGTTTAATTGATGTTATTTCATTTTCATACATTAATCTTTATCACAACCAACTCCCACCACCAATTTTTATTTGTTTTTCAAAATTTTAATAAAAATACGTTCATTATAACTTAAACATTATTAAATTTGGGACCTAGAGTTAATCATATAAAATGTGTTTTGTTTATAAACATATTAATTTGATTTTTGATGAATAACTATAAGAATCCATCATAATCATAATACATAAAAAACAAAACGTAAAAATAATCATGTTGATATTGATTTGGGAATCACATAGTGGGTATTAACCAATAAGACAAATTTATATAAATATAAAAATGGTAATAAAACAAGTTTATATTTCAACTAAAAAATTTT
This sequence comes from Viscum album, assembly GCA_963277665.1. NCBI lineage: Eukaryota > Viridiplantae > Streptophyta > Magnoliopsida > Santalales > Viscaceae > Viscum > Viscum album. The sequence continues at coordinate 910,111,210 of OY728134.1, forward strand.
AGAGGAAATTAAAATCATTAAAATAAAAAAAATAGAATAAAAATCATGGTTTTATAGATTATATATTATATAATTTAATATAATTTCTTATTGTAAGTTATTAATTAAAAACCTATTAATGGAGGATAAAAATGGTCATTTTAATGTGGGGTTAGCATTTACAGGAAACACATTAATGTGATAAATACTGATATGTCTCATAAAAGTGATTATCAAATTAAATATTCCCATTATGCATAATTTTATGACTGGTTCAAGGATTTTGTACATATAAATGAATTTTCATTATGATTTAAGTATAATAAAAAATTATTTTGTATAATTATTTATTGAAATCTGTGAAATGTATAGGTTCATAACATATGGGAGTTAAGTGAACCTACACTAACTGAATAATTTGACCAACTAGAAGAGGGTCCATCAATAATAGATCATCTTTACAAATATTTTGATTATAATAGATTTAAATTTAGAATTAAATATACCGATGAAAAATGAGGAACATAAAACAATTATAGAGACCCGAAGCTTGACGTGCATGGACATTACATTAATTTTTCGGAAAACTTAGTACATAACAAAAATAGACACCAAAGGACTGTAATAGTTTATTGTCTTTGGAAACTTCGAACGTAATCTTCTAATTGTAGTGAAAGATCTTCAACTTTTCCCATAAAGATCTTGCCATTTTGTTTTCTTACCTAAAACCTTTCTTTATATCCTGGGGAAAAGAAAACATAAAAAGGGTGAGATTAAATGCTCAGTAAGGGAAAACATAGTGAACATAAAACAATCCATAACCATTTGAATGAAAAAACTTGAACATGAAGTTTAAAGATCGGAATCTTGAGCAAAGACATAAATCGTGGAAGTACGTAAGGAATATATCATAATGGAACATCATTCGTGATAAAATATAATGGGAATAAAACATGTCATTATGGAAACCATTCAGCACTTGTTATTATTTCCATAGTAGCCAAGGCATTGCTACCAAGACCATCTTAGTGGACAAAGTCCCTTTATGAATCGAGTTCACTCCTCATTTCAGTCCTGTAATTCTGAACCGGATTAACTTACTATTCCATCTATGTCTATCTCATGAGATATAAATTTTTACCCAATGCATTTTATGGAGATATAGGTCCCACCCATCTCATAATGAAATCATTATTACTTGTGCCACAAAATAAACATACATCATTCATAATAACCCAACGAATTAAATGGGTTTCATAAACATCATCCCATCATCACATAATCCATATAAAAGAAATGGATATCATTTTGTAATAATAAAATTGAAACCATGTAAATCATAGAGACATTATACTTGAAACATACACATATGAAAAAATGTCATCTTAAATCGAAAAATGGTTTTGATAAAACACTTGAAATTAATTCTTGAGGAAAATATCCATTCTTCTTCAAAATCAATTTCTTTTCACAAAACGTCATGAAATTTTAAAAGAAAGAGATTTTTTTGAAAATAGTCACGAAATCTTTTGGAGGAAGCTTCATGAAAATAATGTTTTATAAAACCGTAAATATCTGTTCGTTCTGTATAAGTTAAAAAACATTCTTCTCGTACATTTGCCGGAAAAGTCAAAAAGTACCTCCTAAAAGAATGATTCCATACATACCATGTAGTAAAATTATAAAATGGGTAAAAAGGACATTAAACATACATGAAACCATTTTTAGGAAACATGGACATGGACGATAACAATAACCCAAGTAAATACTTACGTATAAGCAATCTCGGATAAAAAATGAGATTTGCAAAATTATCCCTTACCTTATGTCCGAAATGCTTCGTATGGATCCGAACCTCATGTATAATGATTTAAATAATGTCATTGACTTATTTCATAATAATATTAATTGTTATGATATCATATATGTTTCACTTATGACTTTATATTACCCGTTATTTTGTAAATTCCATGTTAAAGCAGCGTTTTGGGTAAAATCATTTCATTTATCGTATGTGTTTCAACTTGTCGTTCTTGATATTATTGCTTATATCCTGATTTAAATAATCCCATAATGTAAAAAATGATTTATATATAATATATATTCATCATATACATATATATTATAGATCGATAAAAGGAATAAAATACACCTTTCATGGAGACGGTAGGTCGTACGTACGCATGAATGATGTTTTCGTTTCCTTATTGAATTGAATGAAACTAAATAGATTACATACATATATATATACATAAATCTAGTAGAATTATTATTTGATATATTTCATTATTATTCATTATATAAACTTTATGATCATTCATGTATGGTTAACATGGAGAATGAATCTCATCGCGTCGTGGAGACGGTATTCCATACTTACGCACGAGCGATGATATCATTCGCATAACTATTGAATAGAATTTGAGTGGATGGTATAATATATCAGAATCAGTATGATGTTATAATAAACATATATAGTTATTATTTACACCATTATACCCATCCATGTAATGTGTTCGTGAAAAAACAGATTACACCACGACATGGAGACGGTATTCTGTACGTACGCACGCGCGGTGATTTCATTTTCCATAGGATGGATATATAGTGAAATAGGGTTTTTTCATAATTATAATAACATATCAGTATATGAGTGATACTGATGTTATTATTTCATAATGAAACAACTAATGAAGAATAAGTAGAAGAAGAAATAAAGTTGAAAGAATCGGTAATGGACAATACCTCTTCTTTGAAACGCCTCTTTGAGACCTCCTCTAAGGGAACTAAAATTGGTCTTTGAAGAAGTCCAGGACCTCTAGGATGTTTCTAGGGAAGTGGGGAATTGAAATGGGCAGAGGTTGGCCGAGATTCAAGGCTCAAAATGGTGTGAGGAAGAGAGGGAGGAGGTTCCCTTTTATAAGGGAGGAGAGGGGAACCATTGAAATCCTCAAACATATTAGTTTAATATAAATTCAAACCCAACATAAAAACCTCCAAAAATGACTAAATTAAAATATTATATGATATAGGGTTGTAATAGTATCAACCAATAATATTTAGACATGTTTGGACCTTATTTTAAACCTTATCTTTTTGATTTATCCTTATTTAATCTATTTAAGTTTATTTGTGGTAATAAAATTCTAAATTTTAAATGGTTATAAATAATCCCTTATGTGTTGTTAATTTTCCATAATTGGATGCTTTATTCCATTTTAGACTATATAAATTTCAATTTATAATTTTAAAATGTTTTTGTGATTTTTAAAAAATTTAATACTATGTTATTTTTATAAAATAACAATAGTGTCAATTTTGACACTATTCATTTATTTGAATTTAAATAAAATCTACACAGAGGATATATTCAAAATAAAATATTTAATAGATTTATAACATGTCAAATATGTCTATAAAATTTGTGTATCACATTAAATAGTTCATATAATATTTATTTTAATATTTTTAAAACCATTTATTTGTTATATCTCTTAATAAAATAATTACTACAACATTTTTGTATAATTATTTAATATACTTATTTGTTGCATAAAAATTAAAAATAAAATCCTTTAATGAATATAAATATCAAATATTTTATAATAATAATATTACTCGAATTTATCATCTTAAAATAACAACATGTAAATTGTTATCTTTATTAAATTATGAAGGAGACAACATTGGAATCATTTAAAATAAAATATTATAAGTCTCATAATCACCATAATACGGATCCAAATGGTCAAAAATTTTGCCATTGGATGATTAGGGTTTATATATACACTACTAATAAGTTTTGTGCAGATTTGTGGGCTATTTGATAAGTATTACGATTTCAATAAAAACTATATTATTGATTTTTCACTAAATAAATAATTTCTGCATCATTAATGTATAAGATTATAAGATAATTAAATAACACATAAAAATTACAAATAAATTACCATGATAATGAAAAACATTTTATATTTCAAATGAGTATTTATAACAGAATTTATATTCTGTATAAACGTATATTAAAAATACATTAATTATTAAAGTTGAGTGAGCCATATTTCACTTTCCTTTAAATAAAATAAACTAAAGGTATTAATCACCTACAAGTGGCTTCTAATGGATTCCATTTCAACCCAAATATGACATATAACGAAATATAATCTTCTAGTTGTATTAATACAAGTATTAGGATAATTATGTAATATTATATTTACCCTTAATTACCCAATTTACCTTTTACTATGGTAAATAAAATTTTCCGTTGTTACTATTCATAAAGCCCAAAAATAAAAAGTAGTATATTAATATAATTTGGACCCACTGATTCCAAATATGGAACCCATTTTTTCAAATTCAATACAAAGAAGTTGCAGAATTTAAATTAAAATGAATCATGTTGTCGAATGAAAACGGGTTTTTGTTTAAAACATTGCAAAAGATTGAATTTATTTAACCTACAAATTCAATGTAAATTCAATGTTAATGACAGAGAATATATTAAATGGTAAAAATATATTCTATTTATACTTTAAAACCATTAAATATAATAATTTAACCACATAAGTTATTACGATGGAAAAAAGATGTTTTTAATTTAAATATAGCGTGTTTTTACTATTCATTAAAATATGAAAGTTATAAGAATAATATGAAAAGTTTATCCAAGGTAAAATTATGTATCCTGATTCCAAAGAAGAAGTTTATTTTTTAAAATTGAACTTATAAACATGTCAAAAACTAGATTTAATGTGGGTATTCCATTAAAAGGCCTCAAAACTGCATTTTTTTAAAAATACTTATTTTACCCGAAAAATTTATTTTGTTCACAAACCATGTTCTAGAAAATTTGAAAGATGAAATAATAATGTTATAAAATTCAAAATTTAGTTAATACAATTCATAACAGCTAGTTCAAAACAATATTATAACCATATATCATTGTTTAGTGAAACCTGATTTTGCGTACAACACACGCTATCGAGGCAAGTCGTGATTGCGTGTAATGCAAGCCAAGTTAGGGTTGCATATAGTGAAATCTCCCTTTGGTGTTGCATGTAACATAATTCAAAACTTATTTCATTTATACATTAAACAAAATATATACTTAATTTTGCGTTGAATAATTTCTACAAAATGGACTTGAAATTGTGTGTAACATGAGCAAAGAATAGTTTTGCATATACTGCATGATAATACGGTGTCGTGTATAGCACAAGATTATTTTGGTGCAGCATAAAACACAAGATATCAACGAAATTAACATAATATTCTTCGTAAAATCTCGGGGTGTTACATTCTACCCCCCTTAAAATGAATTTCACCCTCGAAATTCGTCAGGGTTATAAATCATTTACTATTCATAGAAACCCACATCGTAAAAAGGAATACTAAAACTTAATTTTAAAAACTAAAGTTTGAAATGTAATGATTACCCAATGTAACTCATCATTGGGTTTCCATATAAGATAATATAGGTGAAAATATGGATATGGAAGAGTAATCTAAACATCAAGTTCTGATGGAGAGTGGTAGAGAACATGGCTATGAAAAAGCAAACAATCACAAAGCCATAGATTTGTGATGATCTAAGGTACCATCTAATTCATTGGATATAAGGACACTAGGAAAACATTTTTTTTGTATTCACGATCATTTACCTAAAGTTGAAGAAATTGGAATTAGAAGAAATACGTTCTTGATTTTGGTACAATCTCACTGTTGGTCGTTCCTTGGACAATTTCCACTTCATCTATTAATGAAATGAAGTTGAATTTTTCATTCGCAAAGTGTTAGCAGATCATATGATATAATGATAGTTCATTCCATCTGTTCTTAAACAAAAAGTTTGCAAAAGTTATCTAATATACATAAGTCCATATATAGTGAGATTAATCGTATATGATTCCAAAAATGGACTTATACTTCACCTATCATACCGCTTAATAAAATAATACTAGCTTATACTAACTAGGGACTTCCTGCAGGCCAGTGGTGGGTGATAAAGGCCAGTCTCACTTCGGTTGTGGGTTCGATTCCCACAGCCTTGTCCGACGTGATGGGTTGTCGCCCGTCCTGCAGGTTGTCCTTTTTTTTCTAAAAATACCTTATTATAACTTTCCATCAATAATATCAAAAAATTTCTATCCTTAAACAATAATAAATTATGTCCAACATAATCCATTCCAATCTTTAGGCTTATCCAAAATAATATTGTCCAATCCCATATTATAGTGAAAACTATTACCAAAGACTTCATATAACAAGCATGTTAATACCATCGTTGATCCCCATATATCATAAGATATGTCTTGTTGGTCACATTCCAAACATTCGAAGGCTTTAATCATGTATTCTTTTGAAAAAAAATGAATACCCATTGAACCTTAGTGAAAACATGAATGCAGTTAAAAGTTAACACTTTCCACATACCAAAATCCTCAAAATTCTATATACTCAAACCATGGTATCACTTAGTCCTTATATAAATAATGAGCTAATGAATACTGTCAAACATTTCATTTTCTCCTTATCCCTTCATTATGCACATATCATCTGCTTTCCAAAATATTTGAATCACTTTTCATGGTTACCAGTACCATAAAATTATTGAAAACCACAATAGACTAATACAAAAATATTCTAATACACTATAAAAGTACCTCAACAACATTATTCTTGAATACCAATACATAAACACTTCAATCCATCCTCTTCAATGATTGTCCTGGAATATGTCCTCCCTTTATTTAGAAGTAACTTTTTAGGTCAGTGCATTGAGTTGGGTAATGCCCACGTTCTCCACAAATAAGACATTGAACTCCATAATAGTCTATCACCCTATAACCCTTTTCTCCACATAGATAACATTTGTCCCTCCATTTGAGGTATTCCACAAGGTTCTTCTTCCCTTCTTTAGAAATCTCAATCTTCCATTCTTTATGCTCCTCAACATGTGAACATGCATAAAAGTCTATCTTCCTCTTATTTGATGAATTAGGCATACCACTAAATTTCACCTTGTTAATTATATATCGTGATGACTGATTTGGCATAATCACAATATCTTTCTCTCTAGGCATTACACAATTTTGTTGCTCATAGTATCCAATTTTTCCATTTGATTCAATGTTAACCGAATTCCTTCTGGTTCCCTCCATTGAAGAAAACACAAAAAGAATTCTGTGAGAGGCAAAAATCATACAAGGAAAATAACATATTCAAGGGGGAGTACCTTCGACATATAACATCTTAGGTTTAATTCTAATATTGTTACCATAATTCTAGGACTATAACCTATACTTATACTTATCCTTAGGGACATCCCTAGACATACCTTAGAAATATCTCTAGGGATCTCACTATAGTTTTCGCATCCTAGTTTCCAAAGGTTGACTAAACCTTTCCTCTGATACCAAATGTAGAGACCCGAAGCTTGACGTACATGGAAATTACATTAATTTTGCGGAATACATAGTACATAACAAAAACAGACCCCAAAGGAACATAATAGTTTAGTGTCTTTGGAAACATGGAACGTAATCATCTAATTGTAGTGAAAGATCCTCAAATTATCCCATAAAGATCTTCCACTTTTTTCTTACCTAAAACCTTTATTTATATCATGGGGAAAAGAAAACATAAAAATGGTGAGCTCAAATTCTTAGTAAGGGCAAACATAGTGAACATAAAAAAATCCATAAAGATTTGAAAGTAAAAAATTTGAACATGAAATTTAAACCTCAAAATCTTGAGAAAAGACATAAATCGTGGAAGTACGTAAGGCATATATCAAAATGGAACATCAGTCATGATAAAATATAATGGGAATAAAACATGTAATTGTGGCAACCATTCATCACATGTTATTATTTCCATAGTAGCCAAGGCATTGCTGCCAAGACCATCTTAGTGGACAAATTCCCTTTCTGAATCGAGTTCACTCCTCATTTCAGTCCTGTAATTCTGAATCGGATTAACTTACCATTCCATCCATGTCTATCTCATGAGATATAAATCTTTACCCAATGAATTGGAGGTAGATATAGGTCCCACCCATATCATAATGAAATCATTCTTACTTGTGCCAAAAATAAACATACATCATTCACAATAACCCAATGAATAAAATGGGTTTCATAAACATCATCCCATCATCACATAATCCATATAAAAGAAATGGATATCATTTCGTAATAAGAAAATTGAAACCATGTAAATCATAGAGACATTATACTTGAAACATACACATATGAAATAATTCCATCTTAAATGGAAAAATGGTTTTGATAAAACTCTTGAAATGAATTCTTGAGGAAAATATCCTTTCTTCTTGAAAATCAATTTCTTTTCACAAAATATCATGCAATTTTAATAGAAAGTGATTTTTTTGAAAATAGTCATGAAATATTTTTGAGGAAGCTTCATGAAAATAAGGCTTTATAAAACCGAAAAAATCTGTTCATGCCGTATAAGTTAAAAAAACATTCTTCTTGTACTTTTTCTGGAAAAGTCAAAAAGTACCTTGTAAAAGAAAGATTCCATACATACCATGTAGTAAAAGTAAAAAATGGGTAAAAAGGTCATTAAACATTCATGAAACCATCTTTAGGAAACATTGACATGGACGATAACAATAACCCCTGTAAATACTTACGTATAAGCAATCTCGGATAAAAATTGAGATTTGCAAAATTATCCCTTACCTTAGGTCCAATATGCTTTGTATGGATCCGAACCTCCTGTATAAGGATTTAAATAATGTCATTGACTTATTAAATAATCATATTAATTGTTATTATGTCATATATTTTTCACTTATGACTTTATATTACCCGTTATTTTGTACATTCCATGTTAAAGGAGCGTTTTGGGTAAAATCATTTCATTTATCGTTTGTGTTTCAACTTGTTGTTCATGATATTATTACTTATATCCTGATTTACATAATTACAGAATTTAAAACATGATTTATATATAATATATATTCATCATATACATATATATTATAGATCGATAAAAGGAATGAAATACACCGTTCATGGAGACGGTGGGCCATACGTACACATGAACGATGTTTTCATTTCCTTATTAAATTGAATGAGAATAAATATATGACATACATATATATATACATAAATCCAGTAGCATTATTATTTCATATATTTCATTATATAAAATTTATGATCATTCATGTATGGTTACCATGGAGAATGAATCCTATCGCATCGTGGAGACGGTATTCCGAACGTACGAACAAGCGATGATATCGTTCCCATAACTATTGAATAGAGTTGGAGTGGATGTTATAATATAACATAATCCGTATGATGTTATAATAACCATATATATTTATTCTTTACACCATTATACCCATCCACGTAAGGTGTTGGTGGAAAAACATATTACACAATGGTGTGGAGACGGTATTCCGTACGTACACACGCGCGGTGATTTCGTTTTCCATCGGATGGATAGATGGTGAAATAGGGTTGTTTCATACTTATAATAACATATCATTATATTATTTATACTTATGTTATTAATTCATAATGAAACAACTAAATAATAATAAGTAGAAGTAGAAATAAAGTTGAAAGAATCGGTAATGGACATTACCTCTTCTTTGAAGCGCCTCTTCGAAACCTCCTCTTAGGGCACTAAAGTTGGTCTTTGATGAAGACCAGGACCTCTAGGATGTTTCTAGGGAAGTGGGGAAGTGAAATGGGAAGAGGTTGGCCTAGATTAAAGGCTCAATATGGTGTGAGGAAGAGAGGGAGGAGGTGCCCTTTTATAAGGGAGGAGAGGGGCACCTTTGGAATCCTCAAAAATATTAGTTTAATATAAATTCAAACCCCACATAAAAACCTCAAAAAATGACTCAATTTAAATATTAGATGAGATAGGGTTGTAATATCATAAACCAATAAAATTTAGACATGTTTTGAGCTTTTTTTAAACATTATCATTTTGATTTATCTTTATTTAATCTATTTAAGTTTATTTGTGGTAATAGAATTCTAAATTTTAAATGGTTATAAATAATAACATATGTGTTTTTAATATTACATAATTGGATAATTTATGCAATTATAGATTATATAAATTTCAATTTATAATTTTTAAATATTTTTGTGATTTTTAAACAATTTAATAATATGTTAATTTTATAAAATAACAATAGTGTCAATTTTGACAATATTCATTTATTTGAATTTAAATAAAATCTAAACAGAGGATATATTCGAATTAAAACATTTAATAGATTACTAACATGTCAAATGTGTCTATAAAAGTTGTGGAGAAAATTAAATAGTTCATATAATATTTATTTTAATATTTTTAAAACCATTTATTTGGTATATCTCTTAGTAAAACAATTAGTACAACATTTTTGTATAATTATTTAATATACTTATTTGTTGCATAAAAATTAAAAATAAAATCCTTTTATGAAGATAATTATCAAATAGTTTATAATAATAATTTTACTCTAATTTATCATCTTAAAATAACAACATGTAAATTGTTATCTTTATTAAATTATGAAGGTGACAACTTTGGAATCATTTAAAATAAAATATTATAAGTGCCATAATCACCATAATAAGGATCCAAATGGTCAACAATTATTCCATTGAATGATTAGGGTTTATATATATACTTATAATAAGTTTTGTGCAAATTTTTGGGCCTTTTTATATGTATTAATATTTCAATAAAAACTATATTATTAATTTTTCACTAAATAAATAATTTCTGGATCATTAATGTATAAGATAATAAGGTAATTAAATAACTCTTAAAAATTACAAATAAATTACCATGATAAAGAAAAAAAATTTATATTTCAAATGAGTATTTATAACTGAATTTATATTCTGTATAAACGTATATTAAAAATACTTTAATTATTAAAGTTGAGTGAGACATATTTTACTTTCCTTTAAATAAAATAAACTAAAGGTCTTAATCACCTCCAAGTGGGTTCTAATGGATTCCATTTCGACCCAAATATGACCTAGGACGAAATATAATCATCCAATTGTATAAACAAAAGTATTAGGATAATTTGGTATTATTATATTTACCTTTAATTACCCAATTTACCTTTTACTACGGTAAATAAAATTTACCGTTGTTATTATTCATAAAGCCCAAAAATAAAAATTAGTCTATTAATATAATTTGGACCCACTTATTCCAAATATGGAATCCATTTTTCCAAATTCAATACAAAGAAGTTGCATAAATTAAATTAAAATTAATCCCGTTGTCAAAAGAAAACGGGTTTTTGTTTAAAACATTGCAAAAGATTGAATTTATTTAACCTACAAATTCAATGTAAAATCAATGTTAATGACATAAATTATATTAAATGGTAAAAATATATTATATTTATACTTTAAAACCATTAAATATTATAATTTAACCACATAAGTTATTACGATGAAAAAAAGTTGTTTTTAATTAAAATATAGCGTGTTTTTACTAATCATTAAAATATGAAAGTTATCAGAGTAATATGAAAAATTTATCCAAGGTAAAATTTTCTATAGTGATTCCAAAGAAAAAGTTTATTTTGTAAAATTGAACTTTTAAACATGTCAAAAACTAGATTTAGTGTGGGTGCTCCATTAAAAGGCGTCAAAACTGCATTTTTTGAAAAATACTTATTTCACCCGAAAGATTTATTTTGTTCACATACCATGTTCTAGAAAATTTGTAAGATGAAATAATAATGTTATAAAATTCAAAATTTAGTTAATAATATTCATAACATCTAGTTCATAATAATATTTTGACCATATATCATTGTTTAGTGAAACCTGATATTGCGTACAACACACGCTATCGAGGAAAGTTGCGATTGCGTGTAATGCCAGCCAATTCAGGGTTGCAGGTAGTGAAATCTCCCTTTGGTGTTGCGTATAACATAATTCAAAACTTATTTCATTTATACATTAAACAAAATCTATACTTAATTTTGCGTTGAATAATTTCTACAAAACAAACTTGAAATTGTGTGTAACATGAGCCAAGAATAGTTTTGCGTATACTGCAAGCTAATACGGTGTCGTGTATAGAAGAAGCTAATTTTGGTGTAGCGTAAAACATAAGACATAAACGAAATTAAATGAATATTCTTCATAAAATCTCGGGGTGTTACAACAATGGATTTGGTTCTCCATCTCTCGATTTTGGTTATTACTATGGTCAATTGAAAGACATAATTGGTGTTGTATACAGACATGAGTTTCAATACATTGTGTTAGAGTTCAATTGGTTTGATACAGTTCATTGTAGTAAATTCGACCAATATCAGTTTATGTTGGTGAATTTTCAAAAGATGATATAGTTATATAAATGAGTTAGTAATGAAACTTTCATTTTAAAGTGTAATTAGTTTGAAACATTTAATGATTGATTTTTTCAACCCACTTAAAATCTCTATCAGTAGGTTGTTAATATCCCTGTAGGTGTTATATCATAATGACATGTATTAGAATACAACAAGTTAATAAAGGACTAAACATATAATTTAGTCTCCACTTATAGCTCTAATACATAGATATTCCGATTATTCACACCATGATTCCTTATTTAAATAATATATGGTGCTCTTATTTAGTCTAGTATATCGTCAAATCTTTACAGGATCAATAGAAAATATTAGAAGATTATACAGATGGTGGATCTCTCAATCATATATTATTTGTTCTTCTTATTCTTAAAAACCAACAATGTTGAATAGGCCATGAACACCCTTATTTTTTACTTCTCACATTTATATAACTCTGATTTTCAATCTATAGAAAATATTCATTAAGATTACACCGACGGATCGATATTTATCCATGAGAAATAAACCACCAGCAATAGAAACATTTAGAAAATCACGCACATCCATGAGTATCCATTACCCATGACTAGAAATACACTTACACACTCATGTTTTAATTATACCATCACCACACCAATTCATGTGCATATCAATGTGAAAAACTCCCATCAACTATCACATGATTAAAAACTTCCCACAAGTCATCGCCATTGATAGAGTGTAAACTCACTAGTCTCTATTTGTATCTAACTTGACTATAATTAGTCCTAAGTTAACACATTCAATGATAAAATGGAACCATTTAATAATCTGTTATTTGAATCCATATAACACCATATGTTTTATAAGGTATATGGAATATTTTTTTGTCAATATAGAGCGTCAATATTTTGGTCTTGAAACCAGTAAATTTTTAAAATAAATGTCTCAACCATAAAAAATAACATACAACTATATTTTTCTCTATAAATACAATTTCATAGGATGAAAATTCCACCATCATTTTATATTGTGATCATAATAAGACCATATTACCATTCATGTAAAATTCCATTCTTTTGCTGCTTTTCCTATCATCAAGATTCCAATTTAGATCACTATTTGAGTAGCCAAAATTTTATTTTTATTTCTTCTCTTATAATCATCCAACTTGTTGGGTGTGGTTTTAGGTAAACCATATTTTTTTTATTCTCCTTTTATTCTTAGTAAGATAGATATCTCACTTCAAGAAGCATTCTATCAATGGATTATAAGAGTAAGGGATCTAATCTTATGATTTGTTTCCCTCTGGAAGCATAACATGGGTACATGACCAGTGTGAGAACAAATATAATGTTTTATAATATAATTATACCTAATTTTTTAGTATGATTTTATTATAGTTTTAGAGGCTCTTACTTTATCATTAACATGTCTTTATTCATTAAAAACATTCATATTATGTCTAGTTCTTCCACAAAAATTGAATTTCATACCCATGTTTTCATAAATTCCTATTACTTTAGTTAATTTATATTCGTAATATATATTTCATGAAAATAAATAGATTATTTTCATGATTATACCAGTATTTTTCACAAGATCTTATCATTTTTCTACAAATTTCTTATGGTATAAATTTCATCCTCATTCTTATCTGTCAATGATACTTTTACTCTTAGTTTTCCCTCTAAATTCAAAATGTGACAATTCCCTTGACTATATGTTATCTTCACCTATCCTTAATGTTGTTCCTAGAGGAAATCCGGGATACTTCTTATTCTTTATTATTTTCAATACAGTCATTCCATTCTTGAATTTTTTTTATTCAATAACATTACATTTTATCTTCATTATCAGCTTATTATATTCTTCCATGTATATTGTGTTAGAACAATACTTATCCTTATTAGTCTTTAAGAGGTTCACTTCATTTTTTAAATCTTGAATGTCCGCATATTGGTTGAACTAAAAACCTTTGGATTTATTAGAAGAATATGTTTCTTTATTTTCAAAATACTAGATGATATAAAATTAGAATCATTATATTTATACAGAGCATCATCTATAGGGTCAGAATAAGATCCACATATTCACGTTGATTCACAGTTATTTATCTATAGAAGAGTACCCAATTTTTTGATAGTATTATTTTAGATATTTTTTTGTTATCATTTGTACAAGTGACATTATTATTTTTTTGAATACAAATTAATATTGTCAAATTATTTATTCACATATTCAATAAGTGTTGATATATAAATCCTCCTAAATCTCTTATAGAAACTAGATATTTAATATACCTGCCAAGAAATATATATTTTCAGTAATATTAAAATTTATCACCCTATAATCTCCCCGATGGGTGAATATCCATTTGAATAATCCCATAATCAATTGTTTTGGTAGCCTATGACTCACGAAGGTTTATGTTGTTGATGATCACCACTTGTGACTCTAAGGAATCTTCTTTTTGATGTGTCTATAGAAAATTTTTTACCTAGAAATAACATAATTAAAATTCAACACCCTTTTATATTTGATAAAATATGCATGAAATAAATAAAAAGTACATGATTATTTGGTAGTTCACAATATATGGTATTATAGTAGGCATTGAATCCTTTTGTTATCAATGATTTATATGATTATAGATATTTCAGGGGAACAAGCCCAAGATACACATCATTTTTGAGATCCCTCAATGATTAAGGGTTGAGGTATGTATGAATGTAATTGTTTTTAATTTTTTAATTATGTTTTTGAAAATACTTATTCATATTTGTTTAATTATGTATGGAACTTTTTTTAATTGGATTAGGCTCAACCGCTTCTTATCTCATAGGAGAGACCCTAATTGTGGTATTTCATCTTTTAATTATGATACGACACTTGACGTGTCATTTAAAGAGAGATACCATCCTGTTGGAGTCGGTGACACTGTATTTATTCCCATTTGGGTCATATCATATGCAACCCACATAGATTTTCATTGAATACATGTGACTGGGAATCATCCCCCTAAGATACATTAGATAATCTATGGAGAGAAGTTTAGGTAAGAAGAACATTTTAGTTTCATAGATTTGATAGTGTTGGGGGACTTTTTAACCCAATCCTCAGGGTAAACAAATCAGACCCAAAGGGTTGTTAAGGAAGAACATGAACGTCTCGATCCTTCATTGATGGGGGTTTTTTGACCTAAAAAATCTCCTCCTCAGTGGGAATCAGTCTTCTCTAGACCAGGGGAAATACCGTAAAGAGAATCCTCTCAGTTCATCCCATCCCATGATCTAGTTTCATCATTTGTAACACATAAAACTGAATTATCAGGAGATTTTCTGTAGGTTACAATCCACCAAAAAGCTCCCAAAAAATAATAAAAGGAAAGGATAAGGCTTCGTGGATGTAGTAAAAGAAGAAATTCATGTGAACAGACTGATAGAATGCCTACAATGTATTTCACATCAATAGATGTAATCAACACCGACCCCACTAATTTTATAGAACATGAGACCAATTCATCAAAATATTCATATAATGATGTTATGATTCATGACATGGTGCACACCGAAATATTTAAAGGAGTTGTGTGCACCCAAAACTAGAGGCTTGCCTTAAATAAAGGCACCCACATGAATAATCCACCTTTACCACCACTAAATATGGGGAAATTAATAGTCAAAGTTTACCTCACATACCTTCTATAGAATGTAATTCCATCTCTCTAGAAGAAATGTTTAATCAAAAGGAGGAAGAGATGGATGAATTTTGGATACTCAAAACAAAATTAATACGAGGAAATATTCTTGCTAAACTAGTTTGAAAAAAAGATCCTCAATGTGTACCTGCAATTGATACATCTCAACTAAGAAGTTCTTCTATAGAAAATGAAGAAGATATAGAACATCCCCTCAATGTGGGATTCCAACCACTAATATATTTTTATCTTATCACAACTGATTGATAATTCCATCTATTGGATTCACAACTAGAGTAAGGCTAGGAACATCTTAATAGACTTCTCTCTATTGGTTAAACATGACATATAACAGAAATACCATAGCCAATGGCCCTATCAGCCACTACACCTATCCAGGCTTTATCTTAGCTAAATATTCCTAAAATTCTCATGAAAAACATTGAGTAACTAACGGCTTGATTGGAATCCATAGAAAAATGACATGCACTAATATAGAAGTAAAAGAAGGATTAATACAAATGGGTAGACCTGAATCCTCCTCAAAAAATTGGGAATCCTATATTTCCAATCGTCAGTAGCCTGGGAGACCTAGATTAACACTAGAAACAATTATTATCGCACAATTATCTAATGATTGGTACCCTATAATAACAGGAAGCGGTTAAACATAAATACTTCATTCAATCTCTACAATGACCAGCCTTTGTTTGGTATACAATAATACATGCTCAGTCAATCCCTAAATAAAAAAACAACCATAATATTTTTTTTCATTTCATCTCAATGCTAATGAAGATGATTGACTGTGATCTAAAAAACTAGAAACAATGGGATAATGAAAGAGTCTCTGATTTCATTTCCTAATGGAAAGGGCTGACATTCTCCTTGAACCTACCACACCCTTAGGAATATTTTCTACCCATTTCTTTAGAAAATATTGATGATGAATTGTGTACATTTTTAATTACTATGAAAAACATTTTAGGGCTTTAGGATCTTACTGTAATTTCTTAGTGGGTATGAGACTCAATTGCAGATATCAAAGCCAAGTCTCAAGTAATTCCCTCAACTCAAAGAAGGAGGAATG
The DNA here is from genome assembly GCA_963277665.1 of Viscum album. NCBI lineage: Eukaryota > Viridiplantae > Streptophyta > Magnoliopsida > Santalales > Viscaceae > Viscum > Viscum album. The sequence goes on from OY728134.1 coordinate 910,128,301, forward strand.
GAAAAGTAGTGGCCATTATAGTTACACATAAGTAGGCCCTTGTACCTGATCCTATTTTAAATATCGCATCTTTTAATATGCTTCCACCTCCTAAACATTGGCAACACCACCTACCTCATTGGGATGATTAGAGAGATCATAGGTAAAAAAAGTTTTTTTGGAGATGTTAAATGTGGTCTATTCTTTTCTAAGTGACCGTGTATCGGGCTACTTCATCTTCAAATTGGAAGAAAGAATAGTCAAGTTACTCAATCCAGAGAAGCCTAGAAAATAAGGTGATGTAGATATCCAAATCTACTACCCCTTCCACCAAATTCTATGTCACCACTTCCAATATTGTTTTATCTTCAAATACCTCATATAGAATATGGTGGAATCTAGTCATGTGAAATTGAAAAATTCACATCCTCTGATTGTGTTTGTTTCTGCTAATAATCTAGAAGATGAAAATTAATGGAAAGTTGTTAAGAGAAAATTTAAACATAATTATGATTACTAGATCATTGGGGAAAAAATCAATTAGACTCATACTATTCTTGAATCCTGGTTGAAATATCCAACTGTGCCTCTGACCAATTCTGATTGTAGCATAAAAAGCATTATCAAAACCCAATCCTACAAAGGCCAATACATCAAGAAAATACATGTCCATAAGGGTAAGAAACAAACACAAGAGGATGATCTAATTTTAAGTCCAAAGTGATCCGTTATTTTAACAGACTTCATACAAACATTCCCAAAAGCATGGGCACCACCCCACCAAACAGAACAACAAGAGTCTACCCATCAGATAGAATACTCATTGTATGAGGAGTGATCCTTAGATACATTAAAGTTATTCAATTAAGAAATCCCCTCATGGTTGATGATTATGATCTTGAACCAGAATTTCCAATGCTTGATTGGGGAATTGTTGGTATAGGCTATTAAATGTGAGGTTACCGAGGAAGACGTGGTCATTCCAGAATTCCATACACTATCCACACCCCGGATAAAATTGTATTCGTAGCTGAAAAAAATGGAAGATATCTTCAGTAAGATCATTAGAAATAGAGTAATATCCACAAACATGAGTAGATATACCTTTACACTGTTATCCTAAAAGATAGATTGGAGAATATGTCATCACTTGATCCACCTAGGCATGTGGGCAGACCTAGCCGACCTAAACCACCAAGAGTGGAAGCACTATGATGTCCTACTCCAATGGACAATCCATATATTTAATGAATATGAACACCCATAGAATGTGTGAAATAAAAGCCTTATATGGGGACACATAAGCCTTTATATAAAAATATGATGTATTTAAAATACTAGACCAAGTAACAACTATGTTATCAATCCTGTATTCCTTAATTCTATTAAAAGAACTTTGAGAAGCACTCATTGATGAATTGTCAAGACCACATGAGTTTTAAGTCGAGGTTTCTGCTATTAATTTATATTTTCTATTGAATGATCCCATATAATTCCTTTTGATTATCTCTTTCATAAACCAATACAAATATTCTATCACCCAAGGGCATGTTTGGACGATGTATATGTCAAGAAGAATAATTGAAATTGATATAAAAAAAGCCTTTATTGACAACTACTCGGGATTCAACCTCATTAGAGGATGGAAACATATCCAACTAAGACTCAATGAATCTCAATTGTCTCCATCAGATATAAATTTATAAGGTTATTAAAATAAGGAGAAAGAACCACTTGGAGAAATTACCCTCATAACCTAGTTTGAGGATCTCATGTTTGATTCATAGTTTATGGTCATCAAAAAGGATAGAACTTTCAATGATCTTTTGGGATTACCATAGCTAAATCATCATGAAATTGTTCCTCCTTCATACCACCAATGTCTCAAATATTGTTTCAATGAAAAAATTGGGATATTTCATAGTGATAAGGCCCTATATAAATCATGTGAGTCATAATACATTGATGTAGGGTTCTATAATAAGGTAGGGAAATATTCAATGGTAGATGATTTTACTCAAATAAATGCCCTGAATGGACTTGATATGATCTTGGCTGATCCTTTTAAGTAGGACAGTGAAGACTATACATCCCATCAACAAAAATTGAAAGGGTGGGCCTGATTTCAAATACTAATTTGAAAGATTCTATAATGTCAGTTTTGAAAACTAAACCCAATAGCTAAGAAGAGGTCATAAATCCTCTTAGAATTAATGAAATAATAGATGGGAATGACTTTATTCCATCCACCAATCATCAAAAAATCAATACTTAATCATCTAAACTGGAAGAATTTGTCACAATACTGGAAAAAGATATAGATTCTCATTCTTAATCTATTATATTCCCTTTGGAATTAAAAAAATATCCCTCATCGTTGGTTATTCCAGAAAATATTACTTCATCTTCTGGATGTCCTAATGATGATTCACCCCCTAAGTAAAAAATATTTCTTCATAACATGCCTCCTAGGAGGAGTATAAAGAAGTAAATCATGAAGAAGCGGAAGAAGAGGAATATCTCAGGGATTGTCCTCTAGAATTTTAGGAAGGAATCTCCACCATTGTGGATGAACTCAGAGAGACAAATCAAGGTATAAAAGAAGATCCATGTCCCTCTCCAATCACTGCGGAAATAAATTACATAGAACATGAGGTATATTATTCATTTATAAGAAAACATCAGGATGTATTTTCTTGGATATAAATAATGATTCTAGGACTCGATCATGAGGTTTCCACCCGTCACTTGGGCATTCCATAAGACCATTGGGGGTACAAACAAGTAGCATGGAGGACACATCCAAATCATGCCTCTAAATTTGATGTTGAAGTGGACAAACCCATCAAGGGAGACTACATCCAAGATTTTTAGTATCTAAAATTGCTATAAAATATTGTCCTAGTGATGAAAAGTAATTGGAAAATTATTCTATTCATTGATTTCAGAGATATCAACTAGAATTGTCCCAAAGATGGCTTCCGGGTTCCAATCATAGAACTATGGATTAATGAAATTACTGGTTATCAATCCCAATCCCTCATGTATGGATACTGTGGGTATAACTAAATTTTTATGGCCCTAAAAGATGAATAATTCATAGCATTTAAAGCCTATGGGGGAGTATTTTTTTATCCGGAGATTCCCTTTGTCTTTAAGAATACTAGTGCCACATTACAATTTGTCATACACTAAATCTTTGAAACCATAATATGGATGGATTTTTAATTTCATTTTGATGAAATATTAGTCCAGTATAAATGATTTTTTGAGCACCATGATAAACTAGAATCCATATTAATCAATCTACAACAATATAACATGATGATAAACCCCTTGAAATGTGATTTCAGGGTAACCTAGGGTAAATTTATTAGCTTTAATGTATACCATCACATCATTGAATTTTACCTTGAGAAAAAAAACATCCTTGGAATTTCGCCTCCTCATTACCAAAAAGGGTTGAGAGGAATTTAAGTAAACTTGGCCTACATCCAGCATTTTATAACTAACCTTGTCGAAATGTTTTTATCCTTCCCCAAATTAATGAAGAAGGGGGTCACATATCAATGGGACAATGACTTGCAAGAACCCTTTGATATACTCAATAAATATCTCTTGAGACAACCAGTATTAATTCCACATATTGAAGGAATGTCTCTCATTCTTTACGTGGTATCCCCAGGACAATCACTTGGGGCCTTTCTAGAACAGATTAAGGATTCTAGGAATGAAAACATCTATTATTATCTTATTAGAACCATTATTGATGTATATTCTTATTATTCAGATATCAATAAGATTATCCTAGAATTGATCATTGTTGTTTAGAATCCAAGATAGTATCTACAACACCATGAGGTTCACTTGGGTTCTTTTAATAACCGGCTCAAATTTAGTCTCAACTATCCAATATTAATAGGACATCTGGTATGATGGTCTGTTATTTTTTAGTATTTATTCATATAGTTTGTACCTCACAAAGTAGTAAAATTCCAGGCCTAGGAATATTTCCTCATCGAGAACCAATCTATATAAGGAACATAGTTAAATTGTAAAATTTCGGATGAAGTTATTTTCTCTGTTCAAGGTATCCCCCAAACATTGGAAATGTACTATGACAGTTAATCTAGGAGTAAAAGGGTAAAAGAATGGAAGAATCTAAACTCATCATAAGTTGGGTTAGGGATTGTGTTTATCTCCCCAGAGAAGGTAGTGTTTTCATACTCCTTCATGTAATCCGAATGTTGTGCGAACAATGAAGCAGAATATCAGGTTCTCATCACTGGCCTAGAATAAGAACTCCAAATACGGATGAACCACCTAGAGATAAAAGGTGACTCAGATTTGGAAATACAACAGATCAACAAGGATTAACACAAAAGGGGAGCTAAAACCCCAATGTGATTATTTATTAGGGTTAACTGTAGAATTCACCTTAGAGACAACATTGAATCACGTCATGCAGTCACAAAATTTCTAGGCTGATGTATTATAAAATGTAGCTAAAACCCTGGAGGATCCAAACTGAGATCAAAAATTCATCAGCAATACCCATTTCCCCATGGTCTCACCTTTTGTTCATGTTATAAAATAGGAGATTAATGAAGTCATCCCCATCCAAGGACCATTTGGTTCTACCAAGGGATGGATGACTCCCATCGCAAAATATCATCAAGAGGGTTTACTCTAACTAGATAGAGTTATAAGAGAGAAAATATGGTGAAGACTAGTAAAATTCACTCTTTATGACAACCTTAATCCATAGATGATCCTCTACAAGTGTGGATCTGATGGAATCCTTCTCAGATACATTTATAGAGAAGGCAGTATATCTATCATGGAAGAATTAAATATAGGATCCTGTGGTGCACACTAGTTATGATATAGGCATTCTACTCAAATTTTAAGGCTTGGCTATTTGTGGCCTTCATTGACGTTGGAAAGCACAAAACATACCGACAAATTTCATTCTTTATAGGTGCATTCAAACTTCATCCAACAAGCTCTATAGCTAGTACATAAATTCAAATACTCATGGCCATTTTACATATATGGAATGGATGTATTGTGGTGATAACCCTCATCTATGGATAAGAAATTCAAGTAAATTATTACTAATAGCAATTTTTCTCCAAGTGGGATGAGGCAATAAATCTCAATGAAGTAATGTCCAAAAGCATTGATGGTGTTGTGAAGTCTGGAATCATTAATAGATTTGGTATCCCTCATACCACAAAAATATAAAATGGTACGAATATCTATTCTGCAAAGGTATAGAAACTATACCAATAGTAAAATATCAATTCAAACCATTCATCCCACTATCATGAAATGGATAAAATATTGATAGTGTCTTTCAAAATGATTCTTTCAAAAATACACTAGAATATGGAGGATATAGATAAAAAATCATGGCCTGATGAGATTTTTCATGCCTTATGGATTTACCAGACATTAACTTGTACTGCCACATGGATGACCTCATACTCATTGGTATACAGAATAGAAGTATTTTTTCTCATTGAAGTTCAATTACAATTACTCCAATTTTACATTTGTGATCAGCTATCCATAGACAAGAAATCCCAGTAGTGAATCGATGAGTTGGAGCGACCATATGAAAAGAGATTACATACTTTTTATAACATGGAGTTCAATCAGAATCAAATAGCACGAGCTTTAAAAAAGAAGTTATTCCTCCATTCATTCACCCAAGGAGAATTAGTATTAGTTTTTATGATCCCACTGATACATGGAATGAAGTCTAAAAAGCATGAAACAATGTTGGAGGGACCAAAATCCCTAAATAAGTACCTCACCAAATGAGTTTCTTCCTTGATATCAATGGATGGGGAACTCATTATGAATCATACCAATAAATGGTTCTTGAAGAAATATTTTTTTAAATCACATTAAATTCATCCTAGATACATGATGTTAATGTTCATGGAACCATATATGTCCAAGATGAAATATGATAAACTATGAAATAGGATTTTCTCTATCACATGATTGTAAACTACATGACATAAAGTCCAAGATGTGTGACTTAAAACTGAATGACACATACTGTCCTCATTATACGACAATAAAAACTACATTGTTAGCCTCCCTTTAATTCAATGTTAAGAAACAACCAAAGTATCACAAGTTGAGATATCCATTGTGATACTTTAAAAAATGGTCCCCCTTTTACTGGTATAAGAAAAATTATTTTGATTCCCTTACTACAATATGATAAATTTCATGACCAATTTCCTCATCATGTGAAAAATAAACAACAATATCTATCTCAAAACTATTTGTTTTGATTCTCATTCTGATGGGACTTGTGGTGACACCCAGATCACCAATATCAAGTCTATATATGACAAAGAGAATATGAATCCTCTTTTACCTAATACTATACTAGATATATATAGCCATCAATTTGGAAAATATTTTGATGCCCTATTCCCCTCATCAAACCCAGTTGTGGTGATGAAACATTTTCAAGAACTCTGTGTGTATTGATTCTCATATCAATAAGAAACATAGTGACATCGAGATATCCAATCCTGGGACTAGCTGTGACCAAAAAAAGAAAAATCCCCTTCAATCCTAGTGTGTATCGATCAAACCTGCATAGGGAACATTTTTAAGAACTACTTGTGTCTTGATTATTTCCTTATCGATATATGTAGTGATGCTTGGGTCCTATACAGATGCCTAGCCGCTAAATTTCCAACATTTCATATAGGTTCATCTTCATCCATACTATATGAACTTATACTAAATGATATATGAATAACTATGTAAGGCTTGATTATCATCCCAATGTGATACACAGTGACGCCTGGATTCTGTCTCCTGGTCCAACCATCACATAATTGAAATTCCATTATCCTTCATTTGTGTCACCCTTGGGATATCAAATAAACCGTTAAAATTCCTTTTATATTATATTTAGAATATCTCATGGGGGATTAGAGATTTATTAAAATAGGTCACCACATGAGTAAGGAAAATCAATTCATATTAATGTTACTATGGCCCTCACTGTAAGACACTAAAAGCCACAATAGATGTCCTCATCACATGACAATAAACTACAAAATATATTCAATAATTACATGTGTGTTCATTCATTCCCTAAAAAGATAAGTTATGAAACCTTAATACTACACCTAGTTCTAACCAAAAAATTACAATTTCAAGTTTAAATCATTTATTCCCTTTATGCATGATGATAAGAAACACATTTATTTATGAACTACATATGGATTGATTCTCATTTCTAATGGGCTATGTAGTGACTTCGAAATCTCAAATCTTGGACCCAACTGTAATAAAATATGGTAACTACCTTTACTCTTCCATATATGAATCAGATCAATATGAGAATATTCAAAATGAGTTCGCACCCTATGCATGAACCCGAATTAAAAAAATATAAACCCCCATTTTCTCTTCATTTAAATTAAATCAATGTGGAGGATCTTCTTCAATAACTATTCGTGGATTGATTCTTATTCAAAAAAGTTACATAGGGATTACTAGGGCTCATATCAATTTCCCCGCTATAGGGTGAAGAAAAAATCACCCTCTCCTTCATACAAGGAAATATATATATAGGATCTTTTATTTTGGTCCCCATGTTTGGGGGCCAACCAAGGAGAAAGAGTTATCACCTTTATCCACACGAGTCAACTCAGTGGCAGGGACTCTAAACTCATAAAAAATATGTGTCCAATTGATGTTTTCATTAGATAATTCTCATTTTTTAGGGAAAAATCATAATCTTATACACTTGTAGATTTTTATAATCCTTCTTCAACTTCTGGTGGCAGAATGCTTGAAACATGAGAGATCTTTTTTCAAACTATGCTATAATATTCCATAGTTGGATTTGCATAAAACAAGTCAGAAAATGAGTTTTTCATACAAAGGGTTCCACTATTTGACTATAAAATATGTTGACCAGTTGGCCTTGCATAAAACAACCCAGAAAACAGGTTTGTCAATTAGCGGTAACCTATAAATTTGGAGAAGCCTCTTCTATCCCAGTATGCATTGATGACAAATAAATTAGTCCTATGATTTATAATTATCAATTATTCCTTGCATACTTGTCCCTTATCCTCTCTCCGGGTCTGAAATCCTTTAAGACCATGGATTACAATTTTTACCCTCATGTCCAATTATATCGGAATGATCTTGGTCTGATAAGACAACATATCATCTATTGTTTCGATAATATCAAGGTTCTAGTAATATGACCTAAAACTGTAGACACCATTCTTCTTATTAATGGGTTATACATATACAGGGAAACTATTTCCATTATTATTTGGAATTTTCAACTTGAAATGCCTCATCCATGATCAGGTACTCTCCTCCCACAAACTAACCTTTTTTCTCAGGGTAATCTGAATCTCTGAAAACTTATATCATCATTTAGTGATAGAATGTTTAAATTATTAATGTATTTTTTGTCCTGAAATTAGTATAATACATCTAAGTTGGATTTTCATAATTTTATCTTAAATCTTAGGTCCTATTAGCCAAATAATTCCACCATTTGACTATGCATTATTTTCCCTAGATGTCCTTCCAAAAAATATCCCAAAAATGGCGTTTTTAGTTAGTGGTAACTTCGTCCTTGGGAGAGACCCCCTCTAAAACCATAATTCCTATCCCCATATAACTCATTGGATCTAGATATCCCCAGGTTAAAACATACAATTTTTTATTATCACACATGAATATAGTGGCATATTTCTAGGAAAATTACAAACAATGGGATAACAATAAACCATCAGCCAAAGATAAATACCTTAAATTATATCGCCCATAATTTCCTTATTTCATGACATTAAACTGAGAAACATAATGTCCCTACTGCATGAATCTAAAATAAAAATCATAATTTCATCACTGAATGACATTAAACTATGCATCCAATATATTGATCATGTGACATGAAAATGGACATGATTTTACCCTTTTAAAAAAGGTGTATCCCCATATGATCATGAACATCTAAAATTTACCCTCCTACACTCAATAAAAATTCATGAAGGAACAATTTACCATTCATTAACACTACCAATATATATATTATCTTCATTAATAGACAATTCAAATTGAAAAAACCACCTATCATGGTCTTCATAAATATGAATCTTAAACATAGACCATAAAAAAAATAATGTATGAATTTGTGAGAACACCTTTTCCTTACCATGCAGTATGTGTCCCTGTTGGCTTTGAATAAGTTTCCCACATAATAGGTCAGTCAGCCTAAGGATGCCTATATTTGACTTTGCAGTACACACCCCAATTGTAATTGTATAAAATAACCCATAAAGCTGGTTTGTTAATTGTGGGGAACATCATCTTCAATAGAGACCTCATCTATTCCCAAATTTCATGTTTTAGATTTGGGAACCAGAAAATTGGGGCTTAAGATTCCACACTGGATAACTGAAGAATGTCAGAACATTCTTGGTCCAAAATCCCTAGTTGAGTCTTTATTTCAAAACATATTGTCAAATATGTTCGACCTAAAATACAAGAATCATTAGTCCAACATTCATGACATTAAACAGATCATACAAAGAGGCACACTACTAACCAAATTGAAATCTTGTAAAGGTAAATCTGGAAGAAACTAAATTCATAGCTCTCTAGACTTATGCTTTAGTAGGTTTAGGAAAAACATTGAGTGATAAATAATAAAAAATCATGAAACTAGTTATGCTGAAAAACTAAAATGTGTGGCCTATGAAAAATAAAAGTTTCCCCACATAAGTCTCCTTATATTGATATTAGGAAAAAAATATGTAAATTACACAAAAAGACATAAAATTTGTAGGGTTATCTATATAACCTTAGAAACAGTCAAACTATGCTCACTAGGCCCATTGTATTATTTAAAATTTAGTGTTCCCTCATCCCTATCTTTGTAGTTATAATCAGATGGTATAAAGATGTATTTCAATGAAAATCGGCGTTGACAATATGATAACATGAAGTGATTTAGGAAGATAACATATATTATTGGAAACCAATTTATTTCATATATAGAGAAAAACTAGAGTAACATTTAAAAAAATGGATACTCTCTGTCGTATAATACAAGAGACCTTTGGCATAACTCAACATCTATTGAATGGAATCCCTAGCCCCAATATCCACTCATTTAAGTTCATTCAATTAAAAATATTCATTTTCTTCAGTATGGTGAAGTTCCTCCATTACAACTTCAATGGAAGTTGACTTTTCTATTTGAGCTTCTCCAAATGAAAAATGTTATTTTTTGAGTTCCCCATGAACAACATCCAATTCTTGTGGAATAAACCATGCATGAATGGTCTTCTACATGAGATTCCATTTAAATTCTTCCATCATTGTATTATGGTTAGACTCCTCTTAGGATAACGCATCTTGGAAGTCATCAACATTAGGAAGTAGCCTGGACATTATGAGATATTTCTAAATCTTATACTCCTTCTCCCTCCTACAAACAATCTCATTCACATCTGCATGGACTCTGTGATAATAAAATCCTCCAAATTCCAACATCCCAAACAAAGTTGGAAGTTAGAAAAACTATAAAAGCAAGTCATCCAGATATGTTTCAGAAATTATCTTCCAGATACCCCGACAAGGCCTATTGCGTGTGACACAGAGCACTGCCTACAACTCTATGTCTGATTAAAAAAACTATCAATGGGTGGAAGGTAATCTGGAACAAATTAAGCCAAATTTGTTCCATGATCTACTCACTCCAAGATATTATCCACTCTTCTTTAGATGTTGACTAAATTGGTATAACATCTCTACCCTCAGGGCTTGTTTCAGAAGCCGATAATCCTAAACAATGATTAAATTCATTGTTAGCCTCTAAATATTGGATAAAATTTCATGTGACCCCAATGGTTTGTAACTCCTACCCAATAGTAGGTCAACACCTATGGAAGATTCCTCCCTAGCATCCTCAACTCCAATAGATTATACTAGAACCTCTTGATGAGAGGTAACCTCATGGGTCTTCTTCGTATTTGTTAAGGAAGGCTCATAAATACTCCATGATTCAAGATCCACCTGAACTAACCCCAACTCTAAAGTGGGACTAAGATGGACTTCAAGGTCATGTGACAGTGCCTCAACCACAACATCCTCCAAAGGTAGAACTATGCATTCCAATAAGTCATGATCATAGAATCATACCTGATGGAATAAATTTCATAATAAATAAAACTCATATCCACTCAATCACTTGTTAAGTGCATGAAATTATTATTTAGTAGTGGGAAGGTTAATATGTTCCATTATTCTACGAATGGTCATGCCAAGACCAATCATGGAATCTAGTGAAATCAAAAACCACTTGGTAATCTCACCGATGGTGACGTTTGTAAAATTTGGCTCACGACCCAACATATTTTGCTCCTCTAATGACTTGAAACCTCAAACCGCTTCCGTAGTGATAGTAGTTGGGCAAGAATCAGTCGTCACAGAGTTCTACAATGCATGAGATGAACCTAAAATATTATGGAAATTGAATCCATTCATTAACATATATCTTCTCATGATGGTGTATTGATACTCCGAAATCCTTCCTCCCTCTCTACAATAGTTGGTGGAGCAGTGATAGAGAAGATGATGAACCCTTAACCCTTGATGCCTCTTCTATTGTAGGGGTTGACTCACTAGCAAGAATATTTATTTAGCCTAGAAACGCCACCACTATTCGTAGTGGATGGTTTTAAAAACCATTTAAGTAAGAAAGAGAGAGATATTTTATAGGCATAAAATAAGGGTTAAAGGCTTATGTTGAGTAAAATAGAGGTTAATAACACCATAATTACTCACTTCTATTACCTAGAGGACTAACAAATGTTTTTTTCTTTGATAAAATTATTTTTTTAGTAGTGTAGGACTGGAATTTATCTACACAAAAATAGGAATTATAGGTAGTAATAGGACTTCCCCTACCATCTCATCCATCATGGCATGTTAGCATGGAGACAACTCTCTTAATTCTGTGGCTGATCTAGTAACCCCAATTAGAGTTCCACTAGGGATATACTATTGTGATGTAACCTCATTTTCTTTCCCCTCAACCTACTGCAAATTAATGGAAAATCCACCTTTACAACTATACATTGTTGAAAATGAAAGTAATGAAAGTCAACTTACATCTTCAGGATAGACATGCTCAATCAATTATTCAAACAATGGGTAGTCAACCACATTAGCATCACCTCATTTCACCAAGTCCATTACCAACCTCATGGTAGGAATTCAGTCATCAGTTGTGTAAATAATAATTTATAGATCTTAGATATAAATCATCACCTCAACAAAATTATACTCAAAGTAATTTAATATGGGTCTCTAAAATCTCGTATCCCCATAATCTGCAACCTTGAATGAAGGAGTGGCCATATTTTTTCCGCATCATAGGACATGCCATTTCAAAATTGGACTACCAACAGTCATGAAAATTTAGAATACATCCTGGTATATTGTGATGGTGATTCAATGAATATTTATTTTATAGGTTTACCTACCCTCTATTACATAGAAAATGAGTGAAAAACAGAACTCATGTTTCTTCTTTGCGACAATGAAAACATTTCCTTGGTGTAGTTTCAATTTGTGATTTTTTTTCTCTTTTAATTTGGGTAGGTGTAAAATACATTGCACAAGGTCATTTGGGAGAACATGGAACCTTGTCATCCCCATCATCATCTCACATGGACAAAGAAGCTTATGAAGAATATGAAGAACCATCCAAAAGAGAGGATTCAATCTCACTCTTCCTATTCTTCCTAACTTGAGGAATAACTATATATAGAACCCCTTTAGTGTATGTTGAAATCTAGGCCTCGGCATACAAAGTGGTTAATCTGTTAGTTACACCTGATGAAGATATATTGATCACCACCTGCTTCAACTCTAGGTTTTTGATCAACCATAACTGTTGATATATAATCAGATTATTTTAAAATATGTTTCACACCATTGGAGATATCATTATCTATTGTAGGTGCTTTAATTGGTGTGAAAACCTGTAAGAGGACATTCCTTGAATAAAATCACACTATCGATCCAAGTTTCCCACAAACCATCATTAAAATCCATATTTTATGACCTCCGATCATCACTAGAATTACCATAATTAGTAAATATCTTGGATTGCAGATTATGATAGGGAAATAAGTTGAACTCCTTAAATAATCTAATCCTTGTCTAAATTTCATGGGGATTCAAAGACATGGGTGGAATACCAAATACGTGCTGGACATATGGTCAAAATACACTCCAAAATACATAGATCCCCAAATATATACAATCTGATTTTGGAAGTGGGATGTGATCCATCCCCCTAAAACATGAAATTGTACTACAATTCTGAAAGGACCCTTCCCTACATGAACGTGTTACAAGATTATAGGGATTTGATTAGGACAAGGGTGTCCAAACGCACAAAATTTTTCTTCTCCATTTTACTTCTATAAAGAACATTCCATTCCTTATGTTTCCAATGGAATAATAGATATTAAGAATGTAGATACTAAGACACAAGTTCATAATTCCTTCAAGACACACCTTACCTGGATTGTCAAGATGGATCTCATATTTCCCCTTGTCGTGCTACTCCTTCTCCAAAGTTGGACTAATGTTTCCAAGCATGTTTTCTTCACTTCCTTAGGAAAAATTCTTGGATTATTGAAAGTGGGGAATTTCCCCTATATCCCTTATAAAAATTACCATCCAAACATTCAAATGAATACCCCCCTTAGGTGGGGTTACTCATCTTTAATATCATGAGATATTTTAAACAACTCACAAGATAAATCTTGAGTCCTGTCGGTATCATCCAATATCACAATTAGAGGGATAAATTTTTCATACATAAATTTGATGTTCAGGACCCATAGATATTGTGAACATTCCATAAACCGATTCCAACATATCTACGCTTCAGAATGAATGAATTCATCTATGGGATCTACCAGCTTAGAATCTATTAAATGAAATAAACATTCCTATACACCTAATTCTACCATACCCACACAACCTTATAAATTACATCTTCTTGTATATCATTTTTTGAATTATTTAGTGGATTGACCCACCAAATATTATAACATCCATGTAGGCTTAACACCCCCTACTATGTAGAAATCCCAATCCGTCTACCAGTCCTTTGATTGATCTGTCTGTGAATCCAAAAAGATGGAAGAATATCAATGTGTCTTTAATTCGATCATGTGTGGTTTCATATCAAGATTATGTAAACTGTGATGCATGAAACATGCTATGGATAATGTTCTAGCATTGATATATGCACCCAAACTAGATATTTAGATAGTTATTAAATTATTATGATCCTGAATCCAAGAGAGCGGGATGTAATTCTTTGGATCGAGTGTGAGGAACTCATACTGATGAACATGACCATAAAATAGGATCTACACACTCATTGGAATGTCACGGTGACACTTCATCAATGATCCTACCAAATTAGGATGATTAATATCATAAACATTGTAAAAATGTGGCTAATTCTTTTCATCATCTCCTCAATGCGCTTACCAGCCTTTTCATCAAAAACCAAAATCATCATGGAATCTATTGAAACTATAAAGGGGTATCAATATTTTGTTATGAAAAATTCATTTAATGATAATTATTGAAGAAATTAAGGAAATTTGTAATTAGAATAAACACACACTGGTTCCTCACGTAGTTTCCACAAATAGGTGTCTCATGTAGGGACACTGGTCATGATCCCTATGCAAGCCAATCACCCAAGCCTAGGCATCACAAAAATAGTTACGTACCATGTTTTTAAAAACAAAACCAATAATGAAATTGATTTAGTGGAGGCTCTATGTGGAAGACAAGAACGATGAGACATGGAAATTCGGAGTCACAAGATTCGTACACAGAAATGAGGACCCTATTTGTAAATGAGGATTCCACCCTGTGAAATCTTTCTACGTGCTCCGCCCATGAAAAAGACTAAATTGGACCACCAACGTGAATACCTTTCATGAATAATTCTTCCTTTTCACCCCTTTACCTCAGGATCAAGCCCTCTTCTTTCAAGTCGGATCCAATTCAGGGGGGGCTTTTTTGACACTTATTTTTTTGCTTATATGAAAATGAATGAAATGTAAATACCATAGGAAGGGGAAAATAAGATTAAGGAATAAGTACAAAGATCATAGAGGCCTCCAGAAAAAATTCACCCATGTAACCCCATGTACCATCAGTGCACAAGGGATCTTCATTAAACCCTTCATGACCGACCAAAATGAGAACCTACGAAATACACCTGAGTGGGATCCCCCTTCACCTAGGGTCCCATATTTTCCTCTAAATAGGATCCTTAGTCCCTTAAATTGTATGGATGGTAAATCCCAAAGGATGACTATTGATGTGATCACCCTAGTCCTTCGTTGTGTCCCTTTTACACCTTCTAGGTAGATTTCTAATAGATAATGGAAAATTAAGTAAAAAAGGGATAGTGATATTGAAGTCTTACTAGTGTTTAAAATATAAAAATGACTATGTGAGTCAATCAATAAACCCATATTTACAAGAATACTAGCATGAGTCACCCTCCCTCAAATAGAAACCTACCCGATTCACTTCCGAGAATACCTATGGAGACCCTGTAAGGCTTGATAAAAGTCTCACCAAATTGTAGTTTCCTAGGTATTATTTCACCCAAAATGATTCCAAATTTCATAGGACTACTTGTGCGTGGAACCCCTAGCGCGAGCCTACCTTGGTTCGCTCTACCCTTCATCCTAAGATATCCAATCCTATGTCTCCTTTTCCAAGACACTCATGGTAGGTCTCTTCAACCCTTGGAATCCTTGTCTGATAGGTACCATGTTGAACCATACAGGATGAACTCTAAACATACACAACCATAGAGAGTGAGACACTAGCATGTCAACCATTTGGGTATGTGTTTCAAGAGTCATTGGTTTCCCTAACTTTTCCAATTGTCTGATCATGGTCCTAAGAGTTGATGTGAGTATGTATACCCATGGTCACAAGGACCATTACCCCAAGGATAGTGTTTTGAAGTTCCCAATTTCAAATTTTGAGGGTATGGAATATGACCTACCCTTATCATCTCTAAAACATGGAGCCTACAGTTTCTAGCAGGGATGATGAGTATCATGCTTACATTTCATTATGATAGGGAATGAAATCCTCTTCCCTATCTATGGGACCAGGTTATTAGGGAATCCCTCCTAGAGTAATCCCATAACTCTTCATGTAAGATTTTTTTTCTTTATACTCACTTTCACTGCATCCGTCACCTTCATTCCTTTCTTGGGTGAAGTGAAGAGAGGGAAGTTTCTTGCCCCCAACCTCTTCCTCTATTATCCTCCACTTCTTCCATCTGCAGAGAGGGAATGATTGTGTGGTTAATTAGATCTTACATTTCCTATGTTTATCACACCAAGAATGAATCACATGGTCTTAGAGGTTAATAAAGATCATGAAATCTGGACAATCCATTCCATCATTTGAACTACAGAAACTCTGAATTATAGTTACAGTAAGACGAGGAAACATAAGAAGCCCACATAGTGCCCCACCTCAATTGGAATCCTCTAGAGGGGTAAGACAAAATAATAACTCCCTTAATTCTAGGAATCCTCCTCATTATTAAGCCCCATGTTAATCCCCAAAATCACAATGATTTAGGATTTACCTCATATCCCTTTTTTAAATAGGAATCCTCTTCCGGAATAAGCTGAAATTTGATCCCCTTAAAGGGCCATACTCTCTTACAAGAAACTACATCAACTATGTGGAATTTGAATCCAATCCTAATGGGATACGTATGAAGCCTGTATGAGGTTCAAAACCAACACCCAAGTTATCCATTTTATATATGGTCCACATTCCTAGTAGGATTTAATTAAATATAGAAATCCATCCTTCTTCCTGGTTTTCCTAGGTTGCCTCAATATAAGTCCCACACCAAAATATGACAAGGAACCTTTCACCTATATGTCCTTTCCAGGTGATGTTATACTTTTTGGTGTGGTCATTATAACATGACCTTATAAATATATGATTTTCCCCATTAAGTGATATTGAACTACATGGGTTCAGATTCTATTTACAAGGATACATATGAATCCCATCTCATGGGTTCGATCCCAATATAAAATCAACTCCAGTATCCCTTGATGATGATAAAATCTTGAGTAACCTCAGTTTCCTTTGATGAAAGTAAACTCTTGAGTTCCCCACTATTTGTATAGAAAACCATCATCATTGTAATAACGACTAAAGAATCACTAAATAGTGCATAAAATGATATCATTGATGGAGAACCTCAAATACATAGATATATCGTCATTAATGAAAAAACTCAGATACATACAAATGATTTTTAGTTCCATACATGCTAATAATCAATTTATAATTAATGGGTGAATCACATAATACTTGGGAATTAATAAAGATTACCTGAACATATCTTAAATAAATTAGAGAGTATTAGTGTAGGAAATAATTCCCCACAGAATGGTGTGATGAGCCCGAAATTCCATAAACTATACCAATGTGAGTTCTTAATTGTTGTGGGTCAAAATCCCAAATGAACACCTACCTTCAGAAAGAAGGACTATTTGGATACATAACCATTGGCTGTATCTTTTACCAAGGAAAAAACCACTTTAGTGTAATCTATTTTTATTAAGCATCATCAACATTCAATATTTCTATTGTGTTGTCAAATTATAAATAAATTATTCTTATGTTGAGTAATTCATTTTGTAGGAAATATACCGATCAACTTGATTATTTTGGGCTAAAAAATTCTACATTCTATTGAACTAACTTATTCATTATGAAGAAATGCTATTTTTTCATATTTGTTTGACCTTATAGTTTTTTTTATCAATATAGAATTTATTTATTTCTTCCAATTCATCAAACAAATACATGTATAGATATTGGTACTACTTCCCCAATTTCTAGCGACTCTATTTTATCCAAGCAGTTTCTAGTATAATATTTCATCTTTTGATCATGTGTTAATATTATTATAATAGGGCATGCTTGCCCTTATCTTTACATGGAGATATTATGGTCTGATATCATTATTGGTATATATAATAAATTTATCTAATTCTATTAATTATAAACATTTGATGGATCGTTCTTATAAAAATGACTATATTATCCGACATATCCTTCACTCACACTATATTCATATTCTTTCTTTTAATCCCAATGAAATTTCATTCAAGAACATCTCATACACTTCCCCTAATTTTTTTAGGTGTTAAAAAATTGATTTAGATACTTATGATCCAATATAAATATGATTAATGTTAGTAATAATTTTTAAACATTTTTTTTACTGTTTTTATCATATCGTTAGGTTGATTGAGGATGAAAATTGGAATAGATCTGTAGTTGTTTTGATCAATATTTTGGTAAGAATAAATATTTTTTATTTGTTTATTTTCATTTTTGTTGTCTATTTTTTGGTTAATTTTTATTGAACTGATTATATGGGATATATACCTAGTGTGTTCTTTTATTTTAGTTATTCGTTGTTGAACTTCATGTAGGCACCACAGAACTGCAGTTTTTTTCAGATTTTTTTTTTTGAATAGAGGCCTCCTATACTGGTCACAATAGATTTTATTTTTTCAATACCATTAGAGATATTATATGAAGGACTGTGTATCCATTATTTCGGGCCAATAGATATCACTTTAGTGTTCATTAAACTCATTCTATCGACCGCTATCACGGTCATGCTGGTAAACCCTATAATGACAACATTTTTTAGTCGATGATTCCCTATACCGATGGGCCAACTTTGACTGCTAAATAAAGCCAATAGGCAGTCTCTAAATAAAATTAGAAATTGATTTTTGAGGTCTCTAATGGATGAATTTATATTAATATATTCACCATAATTCTGTCCTAGTGATTCATTTCACCAGTTGGGTTTCTGTTTTGGTACAACAGTGTGACCTCTCTAAATTGAATATATTTTTTGAGGGTGTCAGGGGATTGATTAACCCAACATACCACATCGCTTTGGAATTAATTTGTTTTGGATCATCCTCTCACTCATTTTTTCTCCAATTATACTATAGTTAAATATATAGTATCATTGATCTCTATATTTATTATGGTTTAACCACTCATTTCTCCACTGTCTATTTGTACACCGTTGGTGTACCACATCTTGTGGTGATCTAGATGACTTCATCCTTAAGTAATTAAAAGAAGTGTGGAAGATCACCAGAGTGGGGATCAATTAAAACTAGTTGTGTAGTAATATAGTGTGAGTAATTGTTTCATGGATGATTTCAATTATGTTTCCAGAAGTGATCAGGGCAACCAGGATTCTTTGAGATTGGTAGTGTAAGATTGTTACATTCTTGTTTCTGATTTTTATGTCTATAATTTTGAATTTTTTATTCTCTATATTATTTCTTCAATGTACTTGTACTTTTTATTTCCATTTATGTTTTATCATGCATAATAAAACTCTTGTGTTGGGTGGTGTTATTTCCATTAACATAGCCCCCCCCCCCAAGTGATTGAATAATGTTAAATGTTGTGTTCTTATTCTTTATTTTATATTATTGTATTTTTCTTTGTTTTGGTTCTACGATTCTGACTTTTTAATTCCTTGAATAAGTTTGGTTCTTATTGGGGTTTGTAGCTCTCCAGGTATTCAATATATCCTCTCCCATTAAAATTTTTTATCAACACCTGTATTATTTCTTTCTTTTTCTGGTGCTTTGATTCATGCTTTCTTTATTTAAAGATTTTGTTTTCGGTTTTATTTTTTTACTGTGACCTCACTCTTAAATTTATACTATCTTTCATGATTGAAATGATATAAATCCACTTTACTATCTATTTTTATATTAATTTTGTGTTTGTATGGATAAACATTATTTACCCAAGATATTGGATGGTCTTTGGGGGTGTACACTTAATGTTTTTTTTGTAAGAACTTGACATATAATATTTGGTTAAGAATGTCAACAATGAGATATTAAATCCAGAAATTTTATGGTGAAAATGAATTTAACTTGTGATTAATTATGATGAGATCAATGATTGTACATTTTGGCCAAATTGATGCCTTGTGTGGGGCTAATAAACAAGTTATCACTGTAAATGAAACCAAAAAAAACTACTAATAAACACTTAGATGTTTCTCCTTAGGTGTTAGTTAAAGCACACATTTCATTACGTATTTCATTGGGTGATAATATTGTAATAAGAGTTTCTTATGATTCTTCTATTGATATTATTTGGATTAAAAAAGATAAATTATATATAAATTCGTTGCTTATTGGTAGGATTTAATAAAAACATCACATGTTTACATTTAAAATGAAACATGATAGTTCTATTAAATTCTATCTTGATGAATTTAACAAGGTTATATTAGATTTAGAAAACATTAATGTAATTTTTAATGATGAATATAAAGAAATGATCCACTTAATTTACCTAGATAATACTTATGGCGCTTTAGTTTATTTACAAGAACATTTCACTACTACTATTGAAGTCATAAAATTTCATATATTTATCATTTTTATTGTTAAAAGTGTATAAACATGTATAAAATTATATAAAAAATTAATAAACAAAAGGAAAAACCTGAATAATGTCTGGGAAATGTGTCAGGAAAACATTTTTTAATGATCAAAAAATAAAAAATTTCATAGTATGATGGTAGTATAAACAATGACAAGTAAAATGCATTACAACTAGAGAAACCCAAAAAATTTAATATATTTATCATGGTCTAAGATAAATGTATATAAAAATATATAAAATATTTATAAATACTACTAAAAACACATATATTGTAGTTAAAATGTTTCAAGAGACCATTTTTATGTTTTAATGAACATAAAAATACACTGCTACAAAAGTCTCAAAACACCAAATATCATTTTTAGTGAATGTTATAGAAGAATGTTTTGGAAAAAAGTATAATATTATTGAAAATAGACATAAGAATTTTTTGAAGTTTCAAAAAACATAAAATTTCATAGATTAATCATAGTTGATGAAACAAATATCTTCAAAAAATATGTGTTTAACTCAAAATACCAATTAGAAATAAAAATGCATTAACAATAAATAGGGTATATGCCAAAAATACATTGATGTTCCACTGTGAAACTCTATAGAACATTATATTTCACTGTGAACTATACTTTGATCCATATACATGTGATGAAAAATGTAAGATTCATTTCCCAGGATTGTCTAAACAACATACATTAGGTTTTCCATGTGATGATGGTTTGAAATATTTCTCATAAAAAGAGATGAAATACCAAAATAATAAGAATATCATATTGTTGACCAGACTATAAATAATAAAATAATGAATATCAAGAGGAAACATTGAGAGTTATTCTACAACATTCTATGGGTAATCATGAAAATCATTTATCTAATTTTTGAGACTATCTATCTTAGAACAAAAATACACATAATGTAATGATATTATTTTAGAAACACAAAAAATGGTATGAATTTATTTACACATATGTATGATGTATTATTTTTTTATTATATCAAAATATACTACAAAAACATTGGAATTTAATTCAATGGAGGTGGAAGATCCATCATTGTATGGAAAAATGGGAACACTATTTCTTTGATGATCCTATAATTGGATCCCACATAGACTACTTGTTCAGTGAACTACTATACTAATAATAAACCTTATGGAATTCCTTATAAAATCAATGTTTTGAGTCCAATGATGTATGTTTTTTACCTTCTTGTTTCTCATTTTTGAGATTTATCATTTCAATGTTTTTCTTCTCATTTTTATTACTCCAAAAACATGATTTCTATATTAACGGTTCTGTTTTGTTGAGCTTAATAATATTCACGGTTTGGTGGTGTTCCTTACATGCACAAAGTTCTCTAATGTACCAAAGAATGTTAAACAATGTTCTCTTGTTTTTCCTTTTTATATTCATGAATTATTATTTGGTTTGGATCTAATATTTTGACTTGTTCCTACAAAGAATCTGGTCGGTGCTTATTTGGGTTTTTAGTTCTCTTGTATTCTGGACTAGCTCTCCCATCACACCATTTCTAGTACCGGAGAAGTTAACATCAATCACATTTTTATCATGAACATTCACAACATTCCCATCCTTAACTAAGCTCCAGACAATTCATTTTTAAATATATTTAATATTAACATTTATTTTGAAATAATCAATGTAAAAAAAACTACATACCATATTACTTGGTCGGGACCACATTCAACATGCTTTACAATCACATCTAAAGTGAAATCACCAATTTCCGCACAATTATCCCTTGGGATAATATTGATTCATTTTATAGTATAATAAAAAAAATCATTGAATACTATAAATGTCCTTTTTTGTAGGCGTTATCGAGGTGTGGGATGGGGGTATAGGTGATATGCCTAATGAAAATCAAGAATTATTTATGGTGACAATGTGAATTATTTTTAGTTGAATAAAATTTATTTTTTAAATATTATCATGTGATGATGTCTTGAAACTGGGAACAAACATAGAATTACCCATTATTAATATAATGTGATGTTTTGTTGACTCGACAACATGAACATATGTTATGGTTAATCCATTGTTAGATGTAAACCTAGGTGCATGTATTTTACCCCAATATCTCATCCAATATAAGAATATATCTTTTTTACTCTCTGTCACGAACCAGCCCGGGTCGACCCTGAACCGGTCACCCGAGCCGGTCCGCGGCAAGTCCCGAGGGGCGTTCCCGATCCCCCCGGGATGGCAACCAGTGCCGGGCATCAAAATTAAGCAGGTGGGAACGATTTGAGCCCAAAAAAAAGTTAATAGAACAGAACAATAAACACTAACAACGGAAAAGAAATAAAAGCCACACGACCACGTACCTCCATGTGACCTCTCAGGTCACCACCCAACTAGAGAGCAACCTCGCTCCAACACTGAGCGACTCAAAACAGAAGACCTGAGCAAGGGAAGTCCTGAAACTGAAATGATAATATAGGCGTGAGCATTAAAAATGCCCAGTAGGTAAGCCAAAGTAAACCACTGAATCCAAATGTTTCCTTTCCCAAGCAATCCGTTGACACAGGTTTGAAAAATACAATTATAAAATAGATTTTTCACATTTAAAAATAAACAACATGTTTTCCCCATTTGAAAACCCAACGCACACTATAAATCACTTTCAAAACCATTTCATGTTTTTATAAAAAAAACCAAATACAGATGATACTACGACTGTGCTAAAAAGGAACAGGTAAACAGTACAGGCTGAAAGTAAACCAGTGAAACAGAAAGTAACCAAGTAATGCAAGATGATAGAAGTGCAAAAGGACACAAGTAACACTATAAGCTGTAAAGAATAACTGAAAGTAAACAATCAAGGTGAACAAGTAACCATGGGTGATCCTAAACATCCCTAGAAAACCCCTGGACGTACTCGGGTTCAGACTACCTGCCGACGTGGTACTCCATAGTCAATAACCAACTGGCCGCCCTAATAGCCAACCAGTGGCACATCCCTCCTGGCCTGTCTACAACTCCAGGGGGTACCAACCCATCTAATCAGGGTTAGCAAGCAACCGTCACTCGATAATCTACAAGACGCCCAGGAACCCATGGTGGTTTTAGTAACACTGTGTAAGTGGGAGGCCCACGCACGCCTGACTCATCTCACCACACTTTCCAACCCCTTACACGGACATCGCTACACGACAACCCTCGAAGGGAAGTCCCCCTGTAGAGATGCCCTCACAAGTACACACACACACACATATATATATATATATATATATATATATATATGTACAATCAATTCACAATTAGTAAAGTGCCAACTGGGCCTTCACGACATTTGATTATAAAAACTATTTTATAAAATACCTGGAGTTGTCAAGTGAGCACTTGGTTTTTCAAAAACAAACAGCTTTACACGAATATTTCCCAGTATCATTTTAAATAACTCAAAACACTATTTTTGTATTAAGTAAAGGGCCAAATGGGCATATCTTCGTATATTTCTTTTTAAACAAGTTCGATGTGTCTCAAAAAGAGGTGAAAACATTTTGTAACCAAGAACCATTTAGAAAAGTCGAGATCTCGAGAAAATAAAAATAAACGAAAATAAATGGTAACAATTTCAAACACCATCTTCATTTGAGGGCACATCCATGTGTGCACCTGGTGCACCCATGGATGTGTCAACATCCAATGGTGCGTCAAACCTGCAAAGGGGCACGACAACACTTCCGAATGATGCTAAATTTCATAAAACTGACCAGCACAGGATAATAAGATTCAAGAGTGATTTTTACAAAAAGAACACCACTTAAAACAACCAATGATCACATTAGAAAATATAGGCATTTAGTTCCTACCAAGCTGGAAAAGCATAAACAGGTGCATAAACAGAGGAGCATCCTAAAGTTTATTTTTAATCAAATCTTTCAGCACGAAAACACTACCACAGGTCACTATATAAACAATAAAATGTGCAAAACAACATCCAGCGTACAACTACATAGGCATAAAATATAATTGCTTCAAACTTAATTTTTCAAACAAAAACTATGGATCTTAAATCACCAAAATAAGTCACGCAAGGATATAATGAACATGCGAATCATGGAACAAAACCAATTTAAAGTAATTCAAGTACCAACAGAGTGCTTCGAAAAGAAAACAGGTGAATTCGCCTACCTCAAACAAGGAGCGGACGTGACGAAACCCCAGCAAGAAGTAAGACAATCCTTCGCGGACAAACTGCGTACGCTGAACAGTGGAAAAAGTGCACGTCACTCAACCCGCGACAGAAAAAGGATTAATATAAATTAAATATAAACACCAAGATTCCGCGAAGGAAAAATAAATGAATAAATGAATGAATTAATTAATTAATCAATTAATTAATAAACAAATAAGCAATTAAACGAATATATAGTTAAATAACACATACAAAAATAATCAAGAGAATAAATAAATAACAATAATAATAATATAATAATAATATAGCAACAACAACAATAATAATAATAATAATAACAAAATAGTAATATAATAATAATAAGAGTAACAATAATATTAACATAATAATAATAATTATTATAATGACATAATACTAATAACAACAATAATAAATATAATAGCGCAATAATAATAATAATAATAACAACAATAATAATTATAATAATAATAACATGATAATAATATGATCATAATAATAGAGTAATAATTTAATAATAATTGTAACAATAATAATATAACAATAATATAATAATATTAACATAATAATAATAATAATAACATAAGCATAATAATAATATAATTATGATAATAATAAAAATAGTAATAATAACATAATATAATAATAAAAATAACAACATAATATAATAATAATTAAAACAACAATAAATATATTTATAATAATAATAATAATAATAATAATAATAATAATATAGTATTAATAATAATAACATAATAATAATAAAAATAAAAATAAAAACAAACAATCAAACAAACATACAACGGGGGGGAGGTTTTGCGGAGCAGGCCGAAACAGGAGGCCGGCGGGAGCAGGGTCGGGACGGCGGCTGGAGGAAGGGGAGGCCGGGACGGCGCAGCGCGCAGGGGATTCGGGAGCCGGACGGAGGTGGGGCTCGGGGTCACGCGGGTGAGAGGAAGGAGGAGGTGCGGCGCGGGGAAGCCGGGACGGAAGCCGGAGGCGGGCTGAGGGGGGCGGAGCGCCGGAGGGCGGTAGTGCTGGGGTGAGCAGGCGCCAGACAGGGGGGGGGTCGGGATGGCGGTGGGAGTGCCGCTGGAGGAAGCAGGAGGCGCTGGACACTGCGCGGAGGCCGGGAGGAGTTTGCGCGGGGTCATTCGCCGGAGGAGGTGCAAACCAGCGGGTCGCTGGTGGCCGGGAGCGGGCCGCGGGGCAGAGTCGGGCTGAGAGGAGGCCGGCGTGGCGGACAGCGCCGGAGCAGGCGGACGGCAGCGGCGGCGCGCCTGGGCAGAGCGGGGTCGGAACGGGGGCTGGACGGCGGCACAGGGAGGAGGTAAGAGGGGAAGCCGGCTGGGCGCGGCAAAGGGAAGCGGGGGCGCCGGTGGGTGAAGTAGGAAACGAGGGAGGCAGCGCGGGCTGAGACGAGACTGGGGCCGGCGACGGGAGGCAGGCGCGGCGGAGAGGGAGAGAGAGAGAGGGGGCTCTGGGAAGAAAGGAGAGAAGGGAGAGGGGGGGCGGCGGCTACGGGGAGAGGTATTAGGGTAGGTTTAGTTTAGGTTTATATATGTATATATATATGATAAAAATAATAATTATAATTATAATAATGATAATAAAACATATAATATTAATAACAATAAAACTTATATAATAAAAATAAATCTTATATAATAAAAATAAACTTATATAATAAAAATAAAACTTATATAACAATAATAAAACTTATAATAATAATAATAATAAAATGTTATGATAATAATAATCGCTTTATAATAATAATAACAACCTTAATAATAATATTAATAATACTTTATAATAATAATCATAACAATAAAATAATTACAGTAAATAAAAGATAGTTAATTATAATAATAACGCAACTCAAATAGTAATAATAATAAAAGGTCAATGTAAAAACTTTAATATTTAAAATTCCGGGTGAACACATAGTCACCCGGGCCAAACGCACGATCACCGCCAGCGATGCGATGACCGCGCACCGGCGCGAAACTGCCGACACAACAAAACCTCGAAAAATTTAAATCAGGACCAAGAAAGAAGAAAAAATTACGGACATCCGCGGTCGGGGTGTGACACTCTCTTATTACACTAACATTATTGTATTCATAAAAATAGAAAAAATCCAAGCCATGTACTACTGGTGCAAATGTGGTGCATCCCACCTGAAAAATGGAAACATTAAAATATAAAATCAATTTGGAAAGAATTTACACCCACTTGTTAAAACATGAATTAAAATATATAAAATCATGTAAAATTGTAAAAACTTTAATAAAAAAATATATCATAATAACGAAAATCACATTTCATTGATACTATTGAATTCATAAAATTTTCTAGGTTAATCATTATTAATGTTAAACGTGTATTCAAATATATATAATTTGACATAAAAAATTAAAAACCCGAAGGTTAACACAATAATTTTTTTAGATTTATTGTAGTCTTATAAATGTCATGTACAATGAACTACTACTACGTACACCCAAAACATTCCATATATATATATTATAGTCAAACTGAAAAGTGTATAAACAAATATAAAAAATATATAAACACTACTAAAAACATGTATATTCATAATAAAATGTGTCATAATACCATCTTTTAAGTGTTAAACAACATAATAGAACACTTCTACAAAAGTTACACAGTAAAAGAAGCAACATTTAGTGAATGTGTTCGATGAATTTTTTATTGAAACATGTATAATGATATTGAAAATATCCAAAAGAACTTTTTTCTGCATATTTCACACAAAATAAAATCTCATAGATTAATCATAGTCAAAGTAAAAAATAATTTATAAAATATGTGTTTACATCTAAATAGAGTGAACAATGAGAAATAAATATGAATGTCCATTGAGATGGATGTTTTATAAATTTTCATTGATAAGCCACTAGATAACTCTATATAACTTTCCATTTCTTTTTAAACCACACTTTGGTTCTTATACATGTGAGGCACATTGTTTGATGCATTTACTAGGATTTTCTAAATCACATAAATTAGTTTTTCCATGTGATTATGGCATGAAATTTTCTCCTAAAATGAAATCAAATTTAAAAATTATAGTAATTTCAAATTTTTTACTATCCTATGGATAATATAATGATGAATATTGGGAGGAAACAAAAAGATTTATTCTATAACCTTATATGGTGAATTAGGAAAATCATTAATCTAATTGTTGATATTATCTATCTCAGAGCAAAAAATAAGAATACTTCATTTCTAATATATAATACAAACAAAAATTGGAAGGAATTAATGTACACTGATATATGATGTATTCTTTTTGGAATATAAAAAAATTACTACAAAAACATTTGAAGCTAATTCAATGGAGGTGGAAGAACCATTGTTTTAGGGGAAGATGGGAACATTATTTTCTTGATAGTCCTTGAATTGGATTCCATATACCTTACCTGTTTAGTGAACAATAATAGTAATCTTAAAAGTTATAGAAATTATTACAAAATAATTGGGTTGAACATTAAACAAGATAAAGGATAGTATTTATAAAAAATTATATATTAATTTAAGGTATAAAAATATAAATTATAAGATGTCTTGAGGTAAGAAATATAACTCTTAGGTATGAGATGAGTATTCTTAAAAGTTCGAATATGTCACTAGTAACAAAACTAAATCAATAACTATGAATAAATTGGTTAACATGTGTACTCAATGTATGGGATTCAAAAATATATTATAATATGGAATGTGGTAAGAGATATAACACTCATATCCTAGAAGAGTATTTATAAATGATTGAAAATATCACTACATATCATAAAAATTCTCTAATTATGAATATATTGATGCTAAGTAAATATTATATAAAATAGAAAAATATGAATAGACACATCACTGATATTGAGTATCACCCATAATTTTTATGTTAACTCAATCCATAAATGAAATTTTTAAAAGGTACTAAATTGAGAAAAATGCTAAGTAAAAAAAGTAATATTATTCAATAAAGAAATCAAAGTTATTTTCAGTTTTATTTTTCATCCATCTTATATTGACATGAAAAAAATGGAATTTTTATTGTTTTGATTTTTATCCATGTAATATGAGTAACCTTTTAACTCATTCAAGACAAAAACTCACCGATGTTACATAGAGAGAAATTCATGGTAAATAAAATCAATTTCTATTGTATATCAATCATAATTATATTAATATATATATATATTAATTAAAAATATGGAAGTTGTTTAAAAATAATAAAACATAAAGTCTACCACTATAAGAACCCATTCAATTGATTACAAAAATACTATTTTCTATAATCAATGATAAAAAATGTGTCTTATTACCTGCATATTGATATTTCTCAAAAAATATATCAAAACAATGTAATTTGTTAATGACATATAAAATGAAATAAATTAGACACTATGGGAACAAAGTGAACACTTAGGGTAGAAAAACATCAGTAAGTGAATGTACAAGATTTTAATCACCTATAATTATTTGAATTAAAGAAAAAACCCTTTGATCTAAGGCCATTTGAATTTCTACATCAAAAGAATAAATCACCAGTTAAAAGAAGGTGATACAGAAAAAAATAATTATCTAAGTATTTATTTTTTATTAACTAGTTAATAATAGTGGTGAAAATATATGTAAAAACAAATTATCAATGAATGAAAATTTTATCTATTTTCTTTCCTAGAATTATGTATTTGTGCATTAAAATCAGAATTAAAATAGGTATCCTTTATAAAAAGTGTGTATCACCTTTTTTGGGATCCCATTATAGAATATTCATTGATGCTTGTGTCGTATACCATTATATTTGATTATACATTGTGTCAGTAGACATTAATAATCTAGAATAAAATCCTACATCCAATGTATTATATGGTCCCTTCTTAGTACCATCCCATCAAATTACATAGACCTATACTAATAATTACACATAAATATTCAATAAATGTATCTATTTTTATAAAAATAGTTGTAAAAATATTCATATACACTATTTTTGAGAAAAATAATTCTACACCATGATTCCTATAAACAATCATAGGAAATATGATTCTCTCCTGGATGTTTACCCATACTCAAATTAAATTACATAAATATTTTGACTCGGATCTACATAAAAGATTAAAAACACTAAATAAACATTAGTAGAACACAAAATTGTTCCATGATTAAAAATATCCAAATCAATTTTATCTATCTACAATTATATAGTATCATTATATCCCTATATGAACGTTAAATCAAGAAAGAATATCATAAAAAATGAATATATTAAATATAATCATAGTTAGTATTTTTTTCACATCCAATGTAGAGGAATAGTGTATGGGTAGAGAAAAGTAGTTAACTTCATATCACATAATGAAGGAAATGAGATACCCTGAGGGTTTATGAATAAGAATAAGTTTGATTTGGGGAGGTATTATGGGTGATGATGGATATTTGAGGTGGTATATGTCTAGGAGGATAACGAAGATAGAGGTGAACCTATCATGTGGGGATAGGCAGTAGATCACTGATGTGGGGGAAGATGGTGGGGAGATGTGAGTGAGGGATGAACAGAAAAATAAAATGGATGAATATAATATAAATAATTGTAGATAACGATGAATGAAATGGGTGAAAAAATTAAAATAAATAATGTTGCCTCAAATTTGTGGTAATGAATGATGGGTCAGAAATTTGATACATATGAATGAAGGGGATTTAGAATTTTTAGTGTACCAGGGAGGATATGGGAATAGATATAGGTAATCATGGGGTATTACGATCTATGTGAAATTAATTAGGTAAAATTTATCATGATATAATTTATATATAAAATTATTTGGAAACAAATTAATAACTATTATGTTTATAAAATTAAAATTATGTAAATATATATTTATTTATAATGAATAATGGTTTAAATTTATATCAAAAGTTTTATTATCTGTATGTAAAAAGTGTGTGTGTATTATTTCAATTAAATATTACTTAATTATATAATTTTTTTATAAATATATAATAATATATCTATATATAAAAAATTATATATTTGTAATAGTTATTAATTGAAAATTTTATCATTAGATATTACAATACAAATTAAATTATGAACATGCTAATTAATCATATAATTATATATTATTATAAAAAAAATCTAATATATTGTATGTTTGTAAAAATATTTAATATTATTTAATAATTTATTGTAAAGATTTTTATAATGTAATTTTATTATCAAAATGATGAATCATAATAACATGTTTGTTTATTCGTAAAACAATTTTTCTAATATTATTATGATAATGAAACAGATTTTAATGTTAGAAAAATATTTGAAGGGAAACAATATTGGTACCAATGCTTAATATGAAAAACTTTTATTATATTTTGGAATAAATTATTTTTACCAATTGATATATAATATGTTAGTAATTATCTTTTGGTAAAAATCTTTATTTTTATAGTTCCCCACTCTTATCATCACATATTTTTTTCATTTTTACATTTTTTTCAAAGTTATATAAATTAGTTATTATTTTTTTAGTATTTCTCATTATAAATTTAAATCTTTTATTTCATTTTGATTAGGTCTTATATATCATTTCACTATTGACCAAATAATTTATTATTTTTTCTATTTAATCATAGGTCTTCGGTATTTATACCCAATAATGTCTAATTGAAGATTGTTATTGAAAATTAATTAATAAAATTATTTTATATTTTCAAGACATGTTGCCATTTTGTCCTTAAAATCCTAATGGCAAGGATTATATTTTCTTAGGCCCCAAATCAAATAGTGAATCACATTGTTCATGCATTTATATTCTCTCAGATTTATGTTACACATATGTATTTTAAGTTTATTCAAAAAAAATCATTTTAAAGTATAATGAACATCCCATTACACTAATGATAACTTATTTGAAATGTTTTCAGTTGGAAACTACTTTCCACCAACTAAATGATGATTCTAATTCATGTATTAAGGAGTGGGATCAATTTAGCATCATTCAATGAATGTTATGATATGATTTATTATGTGGATTACACCTTCATAGGTTAAATTAATCTTCACAATGTATGAGGAGGTCTAACATCAAAGTGAGGCTTCATACTTTAAGAACATAACATGTAGTTGCTCAACCGATTCAAGACTCGTTATTAATAAAAAAGATAAAGTGATCCAACTAATTACCTACAATTACTCTCCATGGTATCAAATATAACAATGAATCTATCTATACTGTGATTAATATAGTTTCATCCATTTTATTTCTCCCATTAATAATAACATTATCACGTGTTATTTTATTTATTACTTACTTTTAATAAAAAAATTCTTTAAAACATAATAAATATAAGATAAAATGTTTTATAAACCTACAAATTATATTGTATAAATATTTAATTTTTATTTTAAAAAAATTATTTTATTAAAATTTTAAATATTATTATATTTTATTTTATAAATTTTATTTAAATTATGGAAAAATAATCTATATATATTATAAATTTTGTTAATTTTTTAATACATATTTAATATGATAGATAAAAACATATTATATTATATTTTTTATTCTCTTTTTATGTAATGATATTTTCATCACATAAATACATTTATATTGTTTTATGTAAGTTTTATTATGTGAATAATTTTAATTTAATTATATATAATAATATTAACTTTATATTTATTTTATTTGTGTAAACAGATTTTTATTAATTTTTATAGAAGTTTTATAAATATTTTAATTTAATAATTTTAATTATTGTTACTAATTATTTTTATTTTATTATATATTCGTTATTATATATATATATTAATATTCCACTTTTACGATTTTTAATTATTCATATTTTATTATATAAACAGTAATAAAAAATTCTATAAACTAATTTACATAATAAAATTCAGCCATAAAAATATCAAAAAAATAATTAATCTAAATAAGATATATTGTATAATAATAAATTTACATTAAACCAATATTTTTAAATAAAAAATTAAAATGAAATATGGATTATCACAAGATAGAATAATAAGAGATTAGATAAAATGTTATTGGTGAAGTGTGAATCAATGATGTGGCTGGAAGAACTATAGATTATTTGAGAAATAACATATGATTATAAGGAAGGAGTCGATGTATTGATTTAGGTTTAGGGGTTATTAATTATATATTATGTTTATGTCATCACTAATGTTTCATTGCTAAAATATGAGTTTCCTATACTATGAACAATGTATAAAATTAACACTACAGTAATTCCAAGGAGGCATGTCAAGAATGAGTTGGGTAAAAAATGAACTGTCAAATATATAGTCATGAGAGATTGGTTGTAACATCTAACGAGAATGTGGTATAAACTACTTGGGTGTTTATGTGTTATTTTCTCATGTTTACAAAATAGTTATTTTGATAGGTTTAATTCGTGTATACATGCGAATGTTTGGTGTCCAAGGAACTTTAAAATGAAATTATTCAATCCTTACCACGAGTTTTTATGAAATTTTATATTTGGGTTTTTAATAACAAATTTTAATTTTTGATACCATTTTTGGATTCATTTTTTTAATTTAATTCAATTATCATGAACTTTATGACACTCTAAAAACCATAATTTGAATATAAAATATTTGTGTACCAGTATATTGAATACACCCTAATGTTAAAAATGATAAATGATTTTAAATTTGAAATATGTTTCTAAATTCATTTTCTTTTTTCTTTCAAAACCTTAATGTGTCAAAAAATGACATAATATAATTATTGTTCAACCATTAAATAAATTTAAAATACCAACCACTTTACCTTACTTATAAATGTAAACATGCCAATGTAAATTGAAAATTTATATACAAACAGTCCACTATTGCCTTTGGATTTTTTAGCCTAGCTGGCATGGACATCCATTCACAAAATTTTCAATACATAAAAGAGTAAAATGATCATAATGAAATTAATATTCATAAATCCTTATATCTTATTGTTTATTTGTTTCTTTTATGGAGTATGGATCTATATCTATAAAAATCAAGGAAACATGAATTCTTTAACTCATTTACCGTGGAAACTAAGGTATCAATGAACAGAATGAGTTGTGATTCCCAGCGCACTATGGTAATCAGTGGTGAGCCCTTGTCTGATGATGTTGGGAGTGAGTTTTATTGAGTCCAACAGTATTCTAGTGCATCGTACTACTCTGCTGCAATTCAATGTAATTGTTTTTAGAGTTCAGGATGTCCTCACCACACCCTTAAAGGTTACATCATGAATGTAAATGGCAGTTTTCTAGAAAATGATTCTAACGACACAATGTTAGTAACATTATATGATTTGTGGAAATTTTTTTAGGGTGTGTATATTTTTTAAAATTATAGAAATATTGTTGATTGTTTTTGAATGGAATCACTTGTTTGTCCAATTTAATTGCACCTTGGATATTCATTATAGGATAATATACATTAATAGATGAGTATTTTTCTAAATAAGAAAAAGAAAACTGTATACCATTTCAGAACAAGAAATTCTATCACATAAATTTTGATCAATGCTTATTGGGTTTTAGATAGAGTTGAATTTGATATTTTCAAATGTGACACCTTGGACCATTCCCTTTCCAACATGCAAATAACCCCAAAAATTTATTTAAAATGAAGGTGTATTGATTTTTTCAATTCAATAGATAGTAGGGATAAAGGATTTTCTAACCACATTCCATGTCTTGATTAAAGCTCCATTGTTAGTGCTAGTGAAGGTAACATTGTTCACATTTTTTTCATATACATCCACTACATTCCCATACCTACCTAAGCTACAGATACAACATTTTTACAAATATTGAATGTTAACATTAATTTTTAAATAATTAATATAAATAAATATACATACCTTATTCCATGTCCTAGATTACATTATATATGCTTTATAATCACATCTAATGTAAAATCGCCGATGGGGACACAATCATCCCCCAGAATATTCTTGAGTCAATTTCTAGTTAGATATAAGTGGATCTGGAAGAAAACACAACTTTGAAGAAGGTAAATGTCAGTTTTTTGGGAGGTGTTGTAGAGGTGTGGGTGGGGGTTGAGGTGGTTACCACATCAGAATTGGGAATTAGTGATGGTGACATTCTGAACACTTTGTAGACACATTCCATCATTATTGGGACTTTTCTCAGGTTACAATGTCTTGAAATTTTTAACATTCACTGAATTAAACATCATCACTATAACATGGTATTGTGGTGACTCTACGCCACAAACATCCTTTATTGTTAGGCCATGGATGGAATTAATCCCGATCGTCTTCATTTGATCTCCATGTCTCATCCATTATTAGCCTGTTTATTTTCATAGCCTCTAAATTCAAGAAGGTTTATATATGAGTCCAAATAGAAAAATCAAATCTCCCAATTACTTAAATTCAGTTATAATGTGGTGCGTCCCACCTGAGATATAAATACATTAAAAAAATATAAAATTTGGATATCATTAAGGATTAACTGAAATATATAAAAAATTGTTAAAATATACCAAGATTGGATGGTCATGAAAATTTTGATCCCACCATCCCCTTCCACTTCCATTAACAATTTGAATTCCAATGAAGGAAAATGTTGAGGTTAATGTAGTGAATTCCATCCATTTGGATTTGATCACAATGGTTTTTATTTTTTTTATTCCAGGAAAAATGTAGTGGCATACATGCCTGTATGAGAGAGAATTTTTAGATTTCCTATTAATATTCCTTCTGCATGTTTCATGTCCACTAGACAAATCCATGGATCAGTGTTCCATCTCTGATGGCCACTCTTGTTCATGTTTCATAACTCACATTCACCAAGATGAAGGAAGGGACAAAAAACTACCTGAACATTCCTTGTTCATGTTGAAGTAGAGATAATGTCCCCCCGAGTCCCACCTTCAATAGGCCTCAGAGTGGTGACTACCACCACGGGTATAGAATCTACCATACAAATGTAAGGGATTCCCCTTTTTATAGAACATTTTCAAGAGATAAGATGGTGAATCTCAAACAACTCAAAAAATGAAAGTAAAATTAAGTCCAATCAAAAATCCCATCACATACGTATGTTCAAAATAAAAAAATACAAAGCAAAAGAAAATATATGATGAAAAGTACCAAATAATTAAAATTAGCAGTAACATATGTCATTAATCCCAAGCTAGTAGGGTTGAGCATGGAATTCAAAGTCCCCATGGAAACCTAAAAGTTGTTTTATATATGTAGGGTTAGTATACAGGTATACTGAGTTGGGAAACCAAAATCTCTCATGAAAAAGTGGGGATACATTCTAATACCCCATGAGAATGTAGAGGTCACCTGAACACCTTGAAAGGAAACTATCCACTTGGCCTCAAAAAAGCACACTACCTAAATAACGCAAGTTTGGAAAAGTAAAAGTAATAGCACATTGATATATAGGTACCCAGCACCACTTTCCCACTGGTTATTCTGAACATCCTATGCATCAGTCAACCACCACATGTTCCATTGTAGTCCCACAATAGACCCAAAAACAACCTTGTGGGGGACCATAGCCATGCATCCCACCCATAATTACCTGGGCCACAATAAACACTTCCATGCCTGAAGACACGTTGGCCAAAACAACCACTTCCATGCATGAAGACACCTAGTCCTCATCCTAATGACACATGGGAAATAAACCTTCTCGCTCACACCTGGGACAACCACCACAACACAACCTACCTAAAGAGGCATGGGATACCTAGGAGAGGGAGAAGAAATAGGATAATAACCAGCCACTCAAAGGAATTTTGGGAAAACAACCTCCCCTATGAAATGGGGGTGTTTGGAACAATGTTCTCCAAATGGATGAGGTGCATATAAGATACCCAAGAACAAAATTGTATTCATATAGGTAAAAAACACTATTCCCAACCTAAGGGTCAAAAAATAGACAACCATCCCAAAATCAACCACTCTTGCTGCTATCCCTACGTGCAAAAATATACAACATCCACAACCTGGACACAACCCATTCCTAGAAAACAATCCCCCATTATACTTGTTCTCGTTATCATGTTCAAGTGGTCCAATTTAAAACATTACTCCACTACCAGTCAACTAACATGAATAAATAGAATTCAAAACAACAACTAATGGAAAAATGGACAAGAATAAATTTAAGCATTGACACCCGGTTCTCTTGTAAAGTAACAACATCAAAATAGATCCTTGAGATCCCTCAAAGTTGTAGAACAAATCCACGATCCAACACACCGACTCCACACAGACTTCAATTCACAACCAAACAACCTATAAACCAGATATTACATCCCCTCTATGTCACCCCACATGGAATCAAATAGAGCCACCATACATATCACAATAATATATTAATGAATGTTTTATGATTTAGCCGACACCATTCATTATGTTCCTTCTTTCTGTTTGGTTAACTGAGGTGATCACATAGGGGTTCTTATTCATCGAGAATCCATTTGAATCAATAAAGATTACATGATTATCTAGTTTCCATGTAATAGTTATTTATTCATAAGATTATCCAGGAAATAGAGTTTTATTAGTGCACAAGAAAGGACCACCAACGACCATGATTTTAAATAAAAATAAGCCCATACAATTCAAAACATAAAAAATAATGTATAAAATGAAAAACAACTTCAACTTTACCAACCATTTATTCATTAAAATAACATTTATTACCTTCATTAATGTTGGTTTTATATACTTCCTAAGGGAACACAATCAAACCACCCCTGCATGATGCACGGTAAAGAGAGGTGAAGGAAGAACCCATACTTAGATTATCAAAGATCAATGTTTCCTCTTTGTGTCAAGAACTGGGGAAGTGAAACTTCAAGAGGAAAAACTCCATGGAATCCATGGTTGGATGGGAAGGGCTCCAGCATGGCCACACGATTCATCTCTAGAGGAAGTCTCAAGGAGCACTAAGAGAAATGGAAAGGAATAAGGAAGAGAGGATATCAACTTAATAAGAGGTAAGATCCTAAAATCAGGGAGACAATTTTGAAGTATATAAAAGTCATATTATGAGTCAAGCACAATGCTGGTAAGTTTCACATGTTGGTATTAATTGATATTTAATAATTTTCTTCATATATGGTGGAGATAATGGTTGTGGGTTAATATATTTCTTTTAAATAGAGTAAAACAACATGTAGATGGGCGAAACAGGAAACACGAGAAGCTGGAAAATGCTGAAAAGGTTGTGAAAAGCCACATGATTTGGAAACTCAAGGGTATCCTGAATCGAGGGGGTTGAAAAAATATTTTATAGGACTTAAATAACTTTGAAAAAGGAATTAAAACACTTTTACGTTGAAATATACATTACTGGTGTGAAACTAGAAAGTCCTTGAAAAACTGAAAATGACCCATTGATGGGTGAGTAACATTTTCCCTGGCACCATCAACCTTGAACTATTCCCCTAAAACCCTCACCCTTGTAGTGATGTCGATCAGTTACACTGATGAAACATCGATGCCGCTGATTTCCTATCGATGCCACCATTCATTCGACCGAAAAATTAGAAAACTTCTCATTGAGTCATCGATGGTCCCCAGGATACCGCAAACACCATAATTTAAAAAATTAATGGACCACGAGGGTATGATCCATTACATGAGATACCTGTCATATTATTCTCACCCTCAATAATTTAAGAGTATCACAAAGGAAAGAGTGGGGTTTGATCATCCACCTTGCAAGATACCTCTCAGGGAAAAACCAAGTTAGAGGTGTTCGGAATCCAAAACAAACCTTGACATCCAAGATCATCTCCCTAACATATATATCATGAGAAAATATGGAAACACTAAGTCACAACACATACACAAGAACCCCCACCATCCATACATATATATTGGGGTGCCCCATTCTCCATGTCAAGACACTATAAACATTGGTTAGCACTGACTCACCTGTATCGGTGTAATTGAATCCACAAAAATGAGTCTTCCTTAGGGTTCATGTCCTCGCCTCCCCATAGTTAGGGCTTTTCATACACATTCAGATAATAAGTGAAACAACCCATAGTATAGAAAACAAGTTCAAGAATTATATCACAACAAATTATAAGGAAAACATATGATCAAAACTCAAAATAGCTATAGGGACTGGGCAAACATCTATGGCTCCAATTTCTAAGTACTCTCCTTGAGGCCACCATTCCTCGACAACACACAATCCTAGGGAATGGTCCATCCATGAATCACCTTCTTCATACAATCCTCAATCCCCACCGGTCGCTCAAAAAATGTTGTATCATCCTCGATATCCAACACTCCCCTGCTGAGGATGTGGGAGTCATCGTGTAGATACCGATAGAGCTGAGATATATATAAGACATTTGGATCCTATCCAACAGTGGTGGTAATTCCATCTGATATTCCACCTCACTGACTCCCCCCAACACCTTGAAGGGTCTGATGAATCTGGGATAAATCTTACTCCCCTTTCCAAACATCTGATTCCCATGTTGAGTGGAGGCCTCTAAGAACATGTAGTCTCCCAAATCAATGTCCATGGGTGTCCCCATATGATTGGAATTTGAAATAAGCCGGTCTTGAGCCACCTTCTTCCTCTCATGCACAAACTGAACCTTTTTCTTTGGTATTTTCACCATCTCTAGCCCAAGAACACCTACCTTCTCAACATTTTTTCAACACATAGGTGAAGGACATGGTCTCCCATAAAAGGTTTTTAGTGGTTCAATTCCATTGGTAGAGTGATAGATTTGTTTTTAGGAAAACTCTATTCGAGTCATGTTTCGTACCCATGATCCTCTGAAGTCCAAAGCACATGCACACAACATGTCCTCCAATGTCTAGATGGTCCTCTATGCCGCTTCCCACTTCACTCTAGGACATGAAAAATGACCCCTCAGTCCCATGTACATATTGGAAACTCCTTCTTTACCGCTAGGGGAGAGTTATAGAACTCACCGAGAACTGTCTCATGCATCATCTCTGGGACAAAAAATCCCATAGAAAAGCATCAGATTCTATCTATCCTCCAACCATCCTTTTAGTGGATCGACCTGGATAATGAAATCACACATTACCACAGTCTTTGATTCTACCCACTAAGACTCCCCCTCCTATTGTACCTTGGAATACTAAACTATCATCTGAAACAGACAGCCTCTACAATACTCCACTATTGTGCTATGATGTAAAGTAGCCAAATCCTCCATTGCTTTCATAGATTTTTCTTAATCCTCAACCACATCATTTTAAGACTTACTGCTCAAGGCATCATCCACCTTGTTCCCCTTTCCTGAGGAGTATATGATATCGAAGTCTTAGTCCTAGATAAACTGCAGCCACCTCCATTGTCCAATGTTTAGGTCTCACTAGGAGCATACATACCACAATCTCTTGTGATATATGGATACCACAAAGAATTACTCAATGTGGTAATTACACTTCATTATTAGTGAGAAACTCATTGCTACAAGATTCATTTTGCGAGTATCATAGTTATTTTTGTGAGGAAATAACAACATAGACCCATAATAGAACACTTCTCACTACTGCATCATCACACAAGCCAAGCCTAGACCAGAAGCATCATAAAAACCATCAAACATTACCTATTCCATTGGAATCCATAGCAATGGGGAACTGAATAGCTTCCCCTTCAAATAACTAAAAGCTTCTTGGCACTGGTCACTCCATACGAAAGCCTGGTCTTTTCTGGACAAGGTCGTTAAAGGCAGTAAAACTTGTGATAAGTCGCACAAAAACCTTTGGTAGTAACCTTCCATCCCAAGAAAGTATGATCCTATGCCACATTCTTGGGATCTACCCAAGAAACAACCACTTCAACTATTGATGGGTTCACCACTATTCCCTATTGGGATAACACGTGTCTAAGGAAATGCACCTCATGAGTCCAGAACATGCACTTGGACAACTTTTCTTATTGATGGTGGTGTTGGATGATCTTTGAAACTGTCCTGAGATGATTTTTGTGATACTCCTCTAATCATGAGTATATCATTATTTCATTTATGAAAATGACTAAGAACCGGTCTAGATACTTATAGAAAACAATGTTCATGATCCACATGAACATAACTGGTGAGTTCCTAATGCTGAAAGAAATGACCACAAACTCAAAGTGCCAATATCTTCACCTAAAAGTATTCTTCTAGATTTCACTATTTTTCTCCCTCAACTTGTGATATCCAAACCACAATTATATCTTAGATAACCAACACAATCCCTTCATCTAGTCAAAAAGTTCCTTTATCCTCGGAAGTGGGTAATGGTTCTTGATCATTACCTGATTCATCCTTTGGTAGTCTATGTACAACCTGAGACCACCTTCTTTATTCTTTGTAAACAAGTTTGGATCACCCCGTGGCGACATGCTTTGTTGGATAAAACCATTCTTCATCATTTCATAAACCTGAGACCTCAACCCCCGCAACTCAAAAGGTTCCATCCGATATAGAGCCATCAAAATCGTACCGGCACCGGGTTCTAAGTCTATTCTGAACACAACATAACGTCACGGGGGTAGAGTCACATCCTTTTTGAGGAATATGTCAAGGAACTCATTGGAAATCCCCAGAAATTCCAAAATCTCTACATTTGATGATTCCAACGAATTCTAGTCTAACAAAGAAAAAAGGGG
Organism: Viscum album; assembly: GCA_963277665.1. Classification (NCBI taxonomy): domain Eukaryota; kingdom Viridiplantae; phylum Streptophyta; class Magnoliopsida; order Santalales; family Viscaceae; genus Viscum; species Viscum album. Next base: position 910,169,785 of record OY728134.1, read on the forward strand.
CTTCACACACTGACTACCCTCCTAGAAACCCCGCTCTCCAACGAAAGCTACATGCTGGCCACCAATATATGAGAACACAAAACTTATCCAGAATCAGTTTATAATAGAGTTCCTAGAAAATATCTAATCAATTCCTAGGATGATCTCATATGGATGAATATGCAGCATAATGAAATCCCCACCGGACTGATGCCGCACCAACATCAGTCTGCATCCTCAAAAAATAAAAAACTGGCTATTCTGACATTCAAAGGTTGTGATCAACATAAGTGTAATAGAAAGTTCATCTACATATATACCCAAGGAATGGAATATAATTGGTTCCACAAAGGACTGGGAAAATTTCGAATAAAAGAAGGCACATGAAAGAGTTCTAAAATGGATGATCATACCATGAACGACCTCTATCCTTGCTTGAAATGCTGCCTTTGTGGCATGAAACTACCAAATCCTAGATCCTCTACCTCTCAAATATCAACCGCCTCCCCGACCACACCTTGGTTGAAGTCCTTGAGTAGTTCCCTAATGTCATCCTCCTCCCTGAATGTCTTCTCTTGGAGGAGAGGGAGCTCATTGTCCCTGCTACTACTATTGAAAATGTATGGCCAACAACTTGGGATGCGGAGGTGGGAGCTGAACCTGCCCATGCCCACTATACGACACTCAATCTAGGAACTTATTTTGAAGGTTACCACGACTTCCACAAGTAATTAACCTCTATCCTCGGATCCAAGAGAAAGGGTGTGGACCCGGAGATCAAAACTGGAACTGCGGAGGCCTGCTCCCCATCGGCTGTAACCTAGAAGGACCTAATGTTGGAGGCCTGCTGCTAACGTCCTTACCCTTTGATGAGATCAATTGTCTCCCCTCACATGGCACACATCCCAGTGTTTTCATCCTCTCCACCACATCAGACCTTTTCTAGTCTTCTAAGTACATCTGTATATTGAAGGGATTAACAACATAATGAAGAAAAGGTCATAGTGCCTCCCCTAAGAATCTTGCCCACAAATCCTAATCTGATAAGTGGTATGGAGGTAAATGGATGAGATACTCGAACTTGATCCCCCACTCAATTACTATCATACTCCCTTTCTGAATGGTGAGAATATCCTACCTTTTTTCTCCCTTAATAATGAAAGAAATTAATTCCCCCGGGAACTCCTTCTAGAAGACAATTAATGAAAACTCATATTCTTTCTTCTCCTCGATATAGATAGTACACCACTGATGTTCCACTCCCCATATATATCTCACATATAGAGGAACCCTATACTTAGATTGATCTTGGATCAAGCTTACGAAGATCACCAGCTCATCGAGCCAGCACTCCTTCTCCATGTCCAATACTCTACCCTCATACTTCCCTTAATCCTGCTGTTGGATGGCAAAAACTGTCCTCTACCACTGGCCATACTCCTTCCCTCGATCCAAATTTCATTGATCTTCCAAATCATCCTTATGGTCCCCGATCGCTTACAATACTCATGGACATCATCTACGTTCCATATCTGCAAGGTAAACAAGGAATGAATAAGGTCGAGTAGTGTAGATGTTTCCTTTTAAATTTTTCTTAAACTCTTTATTTATTTTAAATTCCCAAAACACCCAAGTAACACATGATCACAGGTCATTATGATGAATTTATATTTCCTAGGGTCACTACATAAAAATTAGTGTATCCTCACCAAGTTGTTTGGTAGGTTCAGAGTCCTTGCATCAGATTACGGGGGGGGCTAAAACTCTATTTCCGAGATGATCTTTCCTTTCCTATTTCACACGCCAAGATTTCCTAACACTATTTCCCTACCACCCCATGAAATCATCACTATTCCTTACCCCAAAATCTATCATATCTTTAAACCATCCCACTAATACTATTCTTTCGTGACCCGCCATCACCAAGATGAGGTAAGGGTCAAAAAACTGCCAAACCCGTCCTTCTTCATGTTGATGGAGAGATAATGACCCCTGAGTCTCGTCTTCAATAGGCCCCAGAGTGGTGACTAGAACCATGAGTATTGAATATAATGTAAAAATGGTCGGAATTAACCTTTTTATACAACATGATGGGGATATTAGATGGTGAATCACAAACAAATCCAAAACATAATGTAAAAGTTAGGTCCAAAAAAATCCCTTCCCATATGTAAGTTAAAAGTAAACTAATAAAATGTATAAGAAAAACATTGATGAGATGTACCAAATATAGAAAAGTAGTAGTGAAAACTGTCTCGAAGCCTAAGCTAGTATGGTCTGAAATGGTCCTCAAAGTCCTCTTGGAATCCTGAAAGCAATTATATATATATAGGGTCACTATACAAGTATACTCTGTTGAGAAAACAAAAGCACTCATTCAAAAGTTGGGAGACATTCTAATTACCCATGAGAAAGTAGAGGTTACCCGAAAACATTGCAAGGAATCTATCCACCCTTCCCCACCAAGGCACTCTCTCCATATAACCCATGTAAGGTATTGTAATTGTAATTTTACATTGATATTTAGGTACCCTGCATTGCTTTACCACTGGTTATTTAGGACATCCTACACATCAAACCTCCCCCATGGGTTTCACTGTTATCCCACTACCACCTGAACAACTACTTTATTGGCCACCACAACCACACATCCCACCCGCAAACACCTAGTCCACAATGACCACTACCAAACCTGAAGGAACCTAGGCCAAAACAACAACTTCCATGCCTGAAGACACCTGAGCATCATTCCGAAGACACTTGGGAAACAAACATGAACTCACACACATGGTCCGACCACCAAAATACACCATAAATTAAAATTCTTGGGCCATGGTGAACCATAGGCCATTACAACCTACCTAAAAAGTCTTGGGATACATGGGAGAGGGAGAAGAAAAGAGGATATTAACCTACCACTAATATGAATGTTGCAAAAAATCACTTACCCCATGAAATGGCAGTGTTCAGAATAATGTTCTCAACATGGGTGGGGTGAGTATAAGAAGCACAAGAACTAAATTGTATACATACAGGTAAACAAGAACTCATCCCAACCTATGGATCCCAAAACAAAAAAACCATCAATGTTCACAACCACTCTTGTTGATATCCCAACATTCAAAAATACACAACAGCCACTATGAGAGCACAACCCATTCCTGGAAAACAATTCCCCATTATACTCATTCTCATTATCATGTTCAAGTGGTCTCATTTAATACATTATTCCACTAATAGGAATAACCACATGTAAAACCAACAACTGAAGGAAAAACGTTCTAGTAGGCATTTAAGCATTCACACCCAGTTCACTTGTAAAGTAAAAATATCCAAAGGGATCCATGAGATCCCTTAATGTACTGGAACCAAACCAAGGCCAAACACACCGGCTCCACATGACCTCTGATTCAAAACCCAAAAACTTCTAAAACTTATATTTTCCCCCACTACGTCACACCAAAAAGAATCAAACAGAGCCACCATATATATAACCAAAACCGAGAAAAGATGTTTTCTGATTTATCTAACACCATTCATTATGTTCTATCATTCACTTTGGTTAACAGGGGTGATCACATAGGGTTTATTATTCATAGGTCATCCATTTAAATCATCCAAAATTATTTTATGAACAAGTTTCCATGTTATGGTCATTTGGCCAGAGGATTATCTGGAAAACAAATATTCATTAGTGCATAATAATGTAACAACGAAGACTATGGTTTTCAGTGGACATAATCCCATACAATTCCCAACATATATATGAAGGTACAACATAGAAAACATTATCAAATTTCCCACCCATTCATTCTTTAACAGCTTATTTATTATCTTCGTTAATGTTAGTTTCATCAACATCCTGAGGGAACCCCATCATACCCACCCCACATGATGCATAATAAAGAGAGATGAAGGAAGAAACCCATACTTGGATGATCATGGATTGAATTTTCCTCTTTGTGCCAAGAACTAGGGATGCGTGACTTATAGAGGAAGAACTCAATTGACTCCAAAGATATGTTGGAAGGGCCCCCACACGGGCACATGATTCCTCTTGGGAGGAATTTTTGAGACGCACTAAGAGAAACTAAAAGGAATAATGAAGAGAGGTTCTCAGATTAAGAAGATTCCATATCCTAAAATCAAGGAGATGATTTCAAAGTACATAAAATTTTGATCATGGATTGACCACATGGTTGGGTGATTTCACACGTTGGGATTAAATAACATTTAATAATTATCCTTAGATATGTTGGAGATAACATTTGTGGGTTAATAGATTTCTTTTAAATGAATAATGACACATGTAAAATAGGTGAAACTGGAAAACCTGGGAAGATAGAAAATGAGGAAAAGGGTGTTGCACAACACAAGTTTTGGTAACTCAATCGACGCCCGACTCTTGGGGGTTTAAAACAAAATTTACGTGTGTTAAATCACATTTAAAGGGACAATAAAACACTTTTACATCAAAAGATACATTACTGGGGTGAAACTGGAAAGTCTTAGAAAAACTGGAAATAACCCACCGATGGGTGAGTCACCATTGACCTGGAACTGTCACCCTAGCACCATCACCCTGAAATAGATGTTGATCAGTTCCACTAATGTCCCATATTTGCCACCGTTCATTCAACTTGAAATTCGAAAAACTCTCTAATGAGTCACTGTTGGTCCCAAAGATACCCCGAACACCAGAATTTGACAAAAGTAAAAGACCAGGAAGGTCCACGACATTACAAAATGGTTGTGAGAGGGAGAATTTTATTTGTACCATTGATCCTGTAGATCTAATGGAAATGATTTTTCTTTGGAATTTTTTTCTTGGTATGTTTCTTTGCCTCACATTTTAAGGTAGATTCACATCATGCCCCTAACAACCATTTGGGTTCCCCCGCATGTATTTCCTAGGTCTTCCACTTAAATATGGACACGTTATATCCATCATGTCTTATTAATGATATGATTTAATTAAAGGTGATATTCATACCACCTCTATCATTTCAATAGATATTTAATTGTCATAAAATATAATTCACTAAATTGATTCAAGGGAGTAATATCTCCCCTAAAAACCCCTTGTGGATTGGTATAGATATAGATACTGAAAATGATGAAATTTTTTTATTATGTTTCATGAGGAATTCAAAAATGATGATTGATATCCCTGTGTTTCTTTTTAGACAACATCCAATCAACATGTGTGAATAAAATATCTCATTATCCATCTTAGATAACAAGATCTATCTATTGTATTTCATTGTTGGATGAAAATCAGTGGCATGGGATCACTATTGTCTATGATGTGTATTTTCTTTGATTTTGTGTGTGTTATAGATGAAAATATCATCGTTTCACTAGTTTTTTCATCCATATCTATACATACACATGATAGAAATTAATGGTGATATCAAAATTCCCTCTAATAGAGTGTGCCTCCAATTAAAAAAAGCATTTAATTTCCAATATCCTTAGGATTTACCGGACTGTACTTCATGTACAAAATATAAAAACATAAAATTAATCTACAAATATAAAAAAATATTCAATAGAATTATTCAAATGTGTTCTTATATTAATTTCACTTAACTTTTTTCCCTCATAAATAACCAATTAATAAAATTTACAGTTATTCAATACAAGAAGATATCTGACATTTCAGTAAAAACTAAATCAAAGGAATGACCAAGACAAGTTAAATTTTAATGCTTTGTAATTTTATAAGTTTTTATTAATTCTTTGATGATAACCAATGCATACTTCCCATGAATCCCAATTTATTTTATAAAATACTTATTTTTAATTAATTCTATTTAATTTTTATATTTTTATCGTTATCAAAACAATCATTAAGCAGGAATTTTTATTCCTTTTTCTAAAATTTTAATAAATGTATGTAAATTATAAATTTAACATTATTAAATAGAAGATATAGTGTTCATCATATACATTTTTTTTTGTTTATAAACATTTTAATTTGATTTGTAATGAAAATGTGGCTACATATAACCCAGTATTACAAAATATTATAACATAATTTGTGTAATATTTTTATACAAGTACATGGTATATCCAATGCATGTCCATAACACTATAAGATTTAGATGACATCGCTATTTAATATATAATTAATAACATGTCTAAATCCTTGAACGAAGATATAGAGTGGAAAGAAATCACGCAACTGGATTGGTGATCAAGTTGTGAATGAATCACAAACTAGAAGATACAATGGTGGAGTTAGAGTACAATATAATGGAAAAATAATCAAAATTTATCACAAATTGAGATCTGATTAAAATATGTGTATAATTTTTATGGGAGAATAATGCGATAATTAAAATAACTTATAACTCTTTTTTGAATAAATAATAAATAAATATTTTTTATAAAGAACCACTATAGAAGCAATATGTAAAAAAAATTATTTTATTTTCATATTAAATTAAAGAATAATTATATTAATCCATCATAAACATAATACAGAAAAAAACATTTAAAACCATCTTGTTGATCTTGATTTGGGAATCACATAATGGGTATTCACTAATAATGAAGATGGATAAAATTTAATAATATTAATAAAACAAATTTAGAATTAAACTAATAATTTTTAGGGGAAATTGAAATAATTACAATAAAAAATAGAATAAAAATCATGATTTTATAAAATATATTTTTGAGAGTTTAATAGAATTTAATATTGTATAACATTCATTAAAAAAATATTAATTGGGGATAATGTATTCATCATATAACTATTTGGTGTAGACATTAAGTGACTATAATAAATCTAATGAATATAATTGTTAACTATTTTATATATAGGATTTGGTAAATATAAATAAATGTTATTAACCATAAAAATATAATATAATGTACTAAATCCTTCTCAAAATGATAGAAAATATTAACTATTTTGATAACTACTCTCACATGGAAGTAATTTTCTTAATAACATGCTTGGTAAATGTGTTTATATTATTTAAGTGGTATTATTCTAATATTTATATGCATACTATGTGAAAAATTTTTTAGAAATAAATAAATAATTAGGATTGATTTGGATGTACTTTACAAAAAACTTTTAGAGTACATATCTGTTTTGATAAATTAGTTTGTGTCATTGTTTTCAAATTTTTTGAAAATTTCTTCCATGAAAATGTGTTTATTAAAAATGTCTTTATTCATATACTATAATTGAGACCGAATTTTTTTTTTTATATTTACTTATCCTTCAACCGTATATTCTGAATTCCTTACTTATTAACAAGTGTATTAAATAAATTCATATTTTCTCCAAAAAGTATATCTTAGTTGAGTTTTATTTTACATATTAGTTTGATCCACATATTCATTCAGTTAAAAATATTTGTTTTATCTTACCGTGTTTTTAATCAAGCCAGTCTAAAAAGTTTTATTCTTGTTAAAAAGAAGGCTTTAAAAATCAAACTTATAGTTAATCAAATTTAATGTAATGATCGTGTCATTTATGAATTTTTTTTCTTGTTGGGTGAGTATGAATTTTAGTCCACATGAAATTTGATAGTAGTTACTTTTAATTTGTTTTGTGATATGAAATTCTAAAAATGAATGAAATTTGAAGTCTTTTATAAATTTTACTTCTTGTTGTACATATAAAAATATGGATTAGAGTTGGACTGATCATCTAAATAGATTTTCTAGAGAATATTTTTATGAAATTATGAATTTTAATGATTTCAATAGTGGATTTCAAGATATTAGTTGTTCATGTAGAAATTCTGAAAAAATATATCAATTCAGACGAGATAATATGAGGGATAAAAAATTATTGAATGGGTTTCTAAAAAATTATATGATTCAGACTTGTCATGAGGAGGAATATATTATTTTCTATCATAAAAAAATAGTTCAGGTGGATGTTTATCTGAAGAAGAATGATATTATTCATGAAATGATATATGAAATGGTACATGGGATGGCTCCCGCAGCCACTAACAACCTAAATGTTGAGACTAGGGAGATCAATATGAGTTATAGTGAAGATTGTGATTCATTGAAGTTATATGAAATACATGATGATACGAAAACTGAATTATATTCTTGGTTTACTACTTACTGTAAATTTTCCTTAACGTTGAGGTTTTTCCATTGAGGAATTTTAATAAGTGGCCAAATACATCATTTGAACTATTGTTGGTGTAATTGAAAAAATGACTTCTTGCTGACGATATGATTCCTGGGTCGTATTATCATGATGATAAGTTGAAAAAGAACATTGGTTTTAGAAATGATATTATATATTAAAGTTCAAAAAATTGTATGGTATTTATAAAGGAAACGTTGTATTTAGATAATTGTATGGTTTTTTAATCTTCTAAGAGAAAAGATAATGAGGGAAATTAGACTAATCAAAGTTAGAGTGTGAAATTGGGGAAATCGATTGCTGTAAAAAATATGCATTACTTTACACTAAATTCGATGTTAAAAATATTATTTATTTTATCTGATGTTTTTCAATTAATAAGATGGAATGTGGAAATAAATAAAGAATGTGAAATTTTAACCCACCCAGAAGAATCTATAGAATGTAATGTTTTTAAACTAAGACACCCTGAATTTTCTAAAGAATTATGAAATTTCCTCTTAGGTGTTGAAGTTTAGAGTTTCAATCCATTCATTTCTATGGTTTTTACAACTCATAGAACATGGCTTGTGGTTTTGGTTCTATATAATCTTCCACTATGGAATTGTATGAAACAATAATTTCTTTTAATTTCTACTCTTAATGATGAACCTATAATTCTATGGGATACAATTTATGTTTACCTTCAGGCATATATTGATGAGTTGAATAAATTTCAGGGTGATTTTGTGATGAATTGTGACTTTTAAATAAGAAAATATTCAAACTATAGGCTACATTATTGTGTAAAATCAATGACTTCCCAGGTTATGAAAATTTTCTATGTAGGAGTAATAAATGAAAAATTTCTTTTCATTTCTGTAATGAAGGTAAAAAAATATACATGGATTAAGCATTGTAAAAAAATTTACATACATTGTTGATATAAATTTTCTTCCCCCTCATCATAGGTTTAGAATAGAATGAGTGGAATTTTATGGTTCAAAATAATTCAACCAAGCACCAAAGTTTTTGAAAAAAGTAGCAATATTATCATAGATTGAAGATGAAAATTTTCCCATGTTATATGAATTTCCGGATTTAGTTGTTCATCCATTAACCAAAATTCAAGGTGTAGGTAGGAAGCATAATCATAATTGGTAGAAGAAAAAGTAGTTTTTTAATCATCCTATCTAGAAAAATAAGATGCTGAGGCCTAATCTGGATGTAATTTATATTGGAAGAAATGTTTGTGATTAAATATTTTAATCCAGTATAGGTGTTAGTGGAAAATGAAAGGACCTTGTCAATGGAAGACATAATTTAGAAGAAATGGGTATAAGTAAACACTTTCATTAATAGATAGATGAGGGAAACAAGTTATACTTGCCTTCTACATAGTATACAATGAGAAAGAAAAGAAAAGGAGACATTTCCTTCCATTATTTAGATTGTCATGGGGAATGATGGTTATTATTTTAATATTTATAGCTGAGTTAATTTGATGAGTAGGAAATCATAATGGTTGAAAAGCCAGGACAATCACATACTACTTCAATAGTTGATTCCAGTAGCAATTCATGTTTTTTTATCACCAAATTTTATTCAAATATTGATTGAGATGAGTAATATTTAGACATATTTGTTTAAAACATCAATGAATGTGTGATTTAAAAATTTTATAGGATAGAATTGTAATTATAATTCTTCACATGGAGAAATTATTTCCACCATCATTTTGAATGATAAATTTCACTTGATAGAGAACCTAAGTAATTATGTAATGAAACATAGTGAAGTGAAATTAGTTTGGATGTATCCAATTAAGTGGTATCTACATACATTGAAATAGTTTTTATGTAATAGAGATCTTCCAAAGGCATCAATATTATATAGATATCAGCAGATGAGTGTTCTAATTTTTATTAATAATATCTTATGAATGGTGAAAAAAATTAGATAAGCACTATGGGATTAATGATAGTCTATTTGGTGAAGAAAATATATTTAATATAGAGAACATCAAGTGGATAAAATATCATTGACATGTCTTTTTTAATACACCATCAGTTGCACCATTGATGCAGTAAGTGTCTTATCACTTTTATTTTTTAACTTTTACATGTTTTATTTGCGTATATAAATTTTATCATTTAAAAATTATTTTATCATTTCCAGAAACACCTTAATTTTCTAAAAGAATAGATGTCTCGAGTGGGGATTATCAAATTAAATAGTCCCATTATGCATCATTTAATTGTTGGTTCAAATATTTTATATGTAAAAATGGATTTTCATTATGATTGATGAATAATGATAATTTCTTTCATCAAATAATTTAGATAAAATATATGATATATATAGTTCCATTATCTATGGTAGTTAGGTGACCCTACACTAACTGAATAATTTAACCAACTATTTGACGGTCCATCTATAATTTCTCATCGTTACATATATATAGAAGATAATGGAATCCAGTTTCACATTAAATATGTCAGTGACAAATGTGAAACACAAAATAATGGAATTGGTTGTCCATTGTTCAATTCGGGTTATTACTATGGTCAATTGAAAGAAATCATTGATTTAAAATATGAACACAGGTTGAAATACATACTGTTAAAATGTAATTGGGTTGATCTAGTTTGTTGATGTAAATTCAATCAATATTGGTTTATGATCGTGTATTTTAACAATATGTTATATAATGACGAATGCATTAGTAATGAAACGTTCATTTAGACATCACAACATGAATTTGTTTTCTTCATTACCTTTATATCTACTTTGAATTGGAATGTTTCTATGAAAATATCAATGTGATGAATGTTTTTAATTGAATGAGAAGAACCTGAGACCAATTAATTCTTTCCACAACAACTTTATCAACACAACATATTTTAATAAGAAAAATATATTCACTAGGTTAGGGGGATAGTTAAATGACAAATGGTTGTTTTTTATGTTTAATGAAATGTACTATTGTTTTCCTTCTCTTTAGTTTAAAACCTTTTTTAGTCATTTAACATTTTGTGAACCATTTAACTATTTTTTGGTATATTTACATTATTTACCATTGATATATTCATTGATGAAAAATTATATGAGTTAGAGTAAACATAATTTAAGGAATTATTTCCTAGAAAAAAATAAAAATAAGAATTCATATAATATTTATATAATAAAACACATTAAACCATAAAATATATGTAATCTATGATAAGAACCCAATAATAAAAAATGGTTAATTGTATCCCCTATGTATTATAAATGATTAATTTCTTATCTATGATACCACACTAATTGGTATTCATTGTTATGGTTTTCCCTTGATGCAGGATGCCTTTTCGATATATATTTTATCCAAGAGAATTGAAACGTAATTGGATGATCATTTTTATGATTCAACTATCTATAAATTTGAGGATTTGTTTGGGGCTGTTATTTTTCATCCCACATGGTGTATCCATAAATTGGATCATAATATCCATGTAAGGGTATACTATCGTAACAATGGGTATTATAATGGAAAAATTTCATTAAGAACTGTACATGTAACTCAGTCTCAATTTATAGATCTGTTTCAATGATATTCAGATCCTTCTCACCAGGATTTATTATTCAAATAATCTCTTATGCTCTTCTTGAGAATTGTAGCCACTTGGATCTTGAAAGTATCAAAACAAAATATTAGAAGGTTACACATAATGTGTATCTCACTTGGTTATTCTTTCTTCTTCTTATTCTTAAAAACCAATTAGGATGAAAGGTATATTAATAGCCTTATTTATTTCTTCTCTCTCGACCAGAAACACTGATTTTCAATCAGTTGAAGCTTTTATTAAATCACACACCAAAGGATCGATAGCTATCCATTATAAATAATCCACCTGTAGTAGACAAATTTGGAAACCACCCATGTCCATGAGTATTCATTATCCACAAGAAGTAGCACAATTCCACACTAATGTTTGAATTATAAAATTCCCGCTAAATTAATGTGTGGATCAATGTAATGGACTCCCACAAACTATCGCGTGACAAAAAAAATCTCACCAATTACTTCCTCACATTGAGTTTCAACACACTACTCATTGTTTATAATAAAATTTACTATAATTATTCCTCTTTCAACATATTCATAGATAAAATGGAACAACATATAAATGTGTTTTATAGGACCATAGAACACTAAGTTTTTTGTGAGGGATATAGAAGATTTCTTAAAAACATTGAGAGTCACTAGTTTGGTCTTAAAACCAGTTAATTATGAAAATAAATGTCTCAACCATAACACCAAAACTAAAACTATCGTTTTCTCCCTGAACACCATTTCATAGGATGAAAATTATATGGTAATCTGATTTAGTAAAATCCACGAGACCATACTCCCATTCATGTAAAATTACATTCCTGTAGTGATTTTTCCATCATCAAGATCATGATCCAGATCAGTATCTGAGAATCCAGAAATTTCTTCTTCGTTCTTCTCTTGTAATTATTCTACATGTTAGGTATGGTTTTAGGTGAACCATGTTTTTTTTATTCTACATTTATATCAAGGTAAGATCGATCTCTCACTTCTCCTCCCATGATCCCATTTGATTATAAGAGATAAGGATCTGATATAATATTTCTTATCTCTATTACAACATTATATGTCCACATAACCAATTTAAGAACAAATATTATAGTGTCTAATAGAATCATATGTTTTTTTATTCTGAATTAATTATAGTTGGAAAAATATTTCCTTATCATTAACATATCTTTTTTCCGTAAAAACACACATAGTGTGTATTCTTATCCAATTAAAACAGAAATTGAACCCTATATTTTCTTAAATTATTCTTACTTCAGTAACATAAGATATGTACTATATATTTCATGAAACTTGATTCCATCTAGTCATGATACAACTTGTAGTTTTCACAAGATATTCCTCATTTTTTACATCTTTATTATGTTATCAGGATCCTATTTATGCTTCATTATCCATGACAATTTTTCTCTTATCTATTCCTATAAATACAATATTTGATAATTCATCTCAGTGTATATTGTCTTCACCTATCCTTAATGTTTCTCATTGAATAAAATCATGGATACCTTTTGTTTTTTCTTATTTTCAAAATAATATTTACATTTTTGAATGGTTAATTAACAAAAAAAATTCTTTCATCATCAGCATATTATCTTCTTTCAAGTCTATTCTGAGAGAAAAATACTTATCTCCATCAGTATTTTAGAGGATCACTTCAGTTTTGAAACCATTAAGTTCAAATTATTGGTTTCACCAATAACATCTTGATTTATTACATGAATAATATTCTTAATTTTCATCATTTCAGATGATAAGAAATTAGAATCCTTTGATTTATAGAGATCATTATATATAGAGTCAAAATCAGATACACGTATTCATATTCAATCGCATTTCATTATCTAGAGAGGAGTACCCAATTTTTTATATCCTTCTTATGTATCTTCTTCACTTGGATTTTATAAAATTTACATCATTATTTTTTTGATTAGATTTGTAGATCATCAAATTTTATATTCACATATTACTGATATGTTGATATATGAAGCCTCCTCAATCTCTTGTAGAAACTAGATATTCAATATACCCCCCCCCCCATCTATATTTTCTTTAATATGGTAATTCAACACCTCACAGTCTATCATGTGGGAGAATATCAATTTGAATATTTCCATATTCTATTGTTGTCGCATCCTATGCTACTAAGTGGTTTATTTTGTTGATGAATACCACTTGTGGCTCGAAGAACTCTTCCATTTGATGTGTCGATTGAAATTGTTTATAACAATAAATAATATCATTAAAATTATACATACATTTATATTTGATGAAATATGTGTAAAATAAATTAAAATTACATGAGTCCTTTGTAGTTCAAACTATATGGCACATTAGTGGGCATTTAATCATTTCTTTAGTAATACATTCTATCACTATAGACATGTCGGGGGAATAAACACTGGATCCACATCATTCGGTAGAGCCGTCTATGTTTAAGGGTCAAGGTATGTATGAATGTAGATGTGTTTATTTTTTTAGTTAAGTGTTTGAACATATATATGTACATGTATCTAATTATGTATGAATTATTTTAATAGTATTAGGATTTTTCACTTCTTCATCTCGAATGAGATGCCATGGTCAGGATATTTCATCTTAGAATTCATATTTGATCCATGCCATACCATTTTATGAGAGATACCATCCCATGGTTGTGTTTACCCATATATTTATTCTAATTTTTTGTCATATCATATGTAACCCACAGATATTTTCATTATCTACATGTTTTGGGCATCATTAGACTAGTATAAATTTGATTGGTTATGGATGGAAGTTCCTATAAAAGTGTAATTTTGGTTTCTTAGTTCTATTTTAAACAAAATACTAAGATGTGTGATAATTTTTTTCACAAATATAATATTCTTATATTTTTTCCATCATTTTTTGGCCATTGTGTATGGAAATATTTCTAAAATGTTGGAATATCATAAAGGTATAGTTAAGAGGGATCATTAGGTACAAAATGTGGGTGCCCCAAACATTCTTTACAGAGTCCCAAGAGGGGTTCTCCTATCTCAGTTGTGTGAGTTAATTGCATATTGGTCTACTAATGCTGTAATAGTGATTCAATTTTTTTATATTTATATGAATATACATCATTTTACAAGTTTGATATTTCAATTAATTGAATATAGCAGGTGGCATCATGTCATTCCAAGAATCGTGCATTACAAGTACCACCTCACAGTCTTGGGACTCATCATGTGTCCTAGATTCAATAAGATGTATTTATTATTATCTTTTTAAATTTATTATTTCATAAGGTTTTTTGTTTTATATTTATATCTTATTAGTATATAGTTACAGTGACAAGGTACACTGACTGATAAAATTTTGGTATAGATGTTCACTCATGATCAAAATGATCTAGTGGTTGAATTTCTTATAGTATGTTCATGTACTATTATAAAAAACTTACATATATATATATATATATATTAGATAGTCTCAATTTGAGGCAGAGTTAGCACAGCTACCAGGGGATCAACGATGAAATTCCATGTGAAGGGTTGAGATATTCCATTGCATTATTGGTTGTGATGGACATGGCCACAATTTCACCTATAGAACAAAGATTCCTCATTTTTTTGTTTTACCCATTATGTTTATGAATCCTTTTCTTGTTGGTATTACATAACAAGTGATAGATTTGGGGTAATGCATTCATGATTCGGAGATGGTAAATGCACAGTTGTGAACTGATGTTAGAGCACTATAGGAATATGTGCATTGTGGTGATGGTCGAGGGGATCCTATGACGTAAGTTTATAATAAATTCATTTATTTGTTCTTTATTACATTAATTATTATTATATTAATAATTTTTATTTTTGTAGGCCTCCTCCGCATTAGATGGAGGTATGATCCATGGGCCCGTATGACGCATTAGATTGATGAGATTTGTTTTTCTGCGGGTTTCTTATTCATGTTGACAATATCATTTTGTTTTTGTAAATTTTAGGAGTTCAACTATATTTTTAGTAAATCTACAAAAACACCAAAAATATCTTGGTATTTTATTCCTTCCATGTATAATTTCTTAATTACAAAATCCAGAAAAGAACTAAAACTCCCACCATTAATACACAATGGTGTGGTAGCATACTCATTTATATTCATCTTATAACAAGATACTTATCTTAGAACTAGTTTCAATTGCTTCATTATGGATATTTATTCAGACTAAGAATCTAGGATCATAATAAATTTTTATGATATTTATCATTTATTCAGTAATTAATAGAACACAAAGAATCATTTTAATATACCCTTCATTTGAAATGAGTTATTAAAACATAATCATACCAAGATGTTGACTAGAGTAAACATTACACAACTTAATGTCATTTTACTGAACCTATAAATAACCCCTATTTAGCATTTATAGCTTTCTCATTACCATTGTTAGGTCCTAGTTTGTCGTAGTTACCATTAGGTTGCCTTTAGTTATTCAATGTTTCCATTACATAGCTCAAATTCTCCCTTTACATAGGCAATGAAACCTCTAGATGACCTTTGTGTGAGAAATATTAGTACAGGTTAACCTTTTTTCATCCAATTCAAATCCCAAATGACCCTTATATATCCATTGTTGTTACAAGGATACCTTTATTTAGATCTGTAGAATTTCTCACAACCTTTACAAAGATCAGTGTAATTCATGTTACCATTAAATAGAGTTATAAACATGGTATAACCTTTTACACATCTCTATTCCATTACATTTTAGCTTATGGAAGGTCATCTCTAGTGACATTTATATAGATATTTTAATTATAATTTTACTGTTATGTATCCTTAATAAACATAGGGTTACCTTTAAATAAGTAACAAATTAAACTCCGAATAATCTCCATGATTTCTTAACAAATCCAAAGGCCTTCCATATTCCATTAACTTTTATAGTTAATTTTATGTCACTCAATAACACATGTATTTTATTTGAAGATTTTTTAAAGCATCATCAAAATATAAATCACGAGGATAACAATCTTCTATGATTAATCAGTCCCATAACAATTACATCCCTACACACACAAGGTCGTGCATTTGCAATTTATTGGACACATCTTATCATTGGGTTTCCTTAAAATAGCACCAATGAATAAAAAAACTAGTATTTAATTCCCATTTCCTATCCATTACTATATGAAGTGATTAATTGTTCTGGACTCACAAATACAAGATAAAAAACATGAATCAATAATTCCTAACTTTCCTAGGCACATCATGAATTTCCACCTCTAAATCCCCCCTAAACTCCATCCATATCAAGGTTCATACCCTCTAATGGGAAATAGAGAACATACCATAGTATGGATTATCTTACACCACACCATGATAAAAATTCATTATAGGTCCCAATATCAAACATGTGCCACTCTTCAAAATATATTTTATTCCTAGTCCAGGAAACTATTTTCTAGGATCAAGTTTGAATGAACCATGTCACTACACTTCGATTCATTATTGTTGACCCCGCTCAACGTAGAGGGGCATTTCCCATTTCCATCAAACATAGGGTAAAAAATTACCATTTTTTCCCAAAATTGTTACACATCCCAAACTCGTCCACAAACTAATTCAAAACAAAACATGCTAATTAATAACCATCATGCAATAACATTGCCTCATCTAAACATAATGATCCTCCACACCCATACCAACCAATCACAAAACCCATATATTTCTACCATGAGTTATACTATATCAATTATAATCTCATGAGCATAAAACACCCACTATGGTCCTTGTGAATATCATTCTCGTCTTCCTAGAAAAACCGTGGTGCATTATCTAAGGGAACTTAAAAGTTCATGCAATACCATATCTCAAATTACTGACACATATATTGCTCAGATCACTTATATTAAGAGCTTCATATTAAGGTACAACGCTTAACAACATTAACTACTAAAAAAGTGGACCTTAATAGTGCTAGAATAGGCATTTATCTGTACTAAAAATCATTTAAAACTATAGAATGGTTAAAAGACTAAATCTATTATTTTTGCTAAAAAGAGTTGTTAATTGGGGCCTTTAACAACACTATTTTAGCACTGATAAAGGAAGTGTTGTTAAAGTGGGTAAAATTATATTTTTTCAGTCATCCATGAGTCCTACCCTTTTATCAATGCTTCTAAAACACCATTAATAGCACCCCAAACATTTATCAGTTATTTTCTCCCCAACCCCCTTTATCAGTACTTTTCTTATTTCCAGCCTCATGTGCACCCGCCTGGATTTGAACCTATAAATCCCCTTCGAAGATGGAATTCCCTTACAACCACACCATATTGTTTTGTTGTCTGTTTAAATATATATCTATTTATATATAAATAAATAAATACACATATATAAATATATATAACATTCATATATTTTTATTTTTATTTATAAAAAGAAATATACAATATATGAGCGTTTGTGATATATAAGTATACTTACATTTATTTATATATATTATATATTTTATTCATTTATATATACTAGAATAATATTTGTGTGTGTGTGTGTGTGTTCATTAATACACCCATATATGTATATATAAACATTATAAATATATATTTTTAATGTAAAAAATTGTTAGACTGTTTTAAATACATTTTCAGAATATGTATTGATTTGCATATATTAGAATATTCATTTTTACATTAATATGGTGATATATATGTTTATATTTAAATTATTTTTCCATAAAGAATAAATAAATAGTTGTTATGATTCAACACAATAGAAATAATATAAAACACATATTCTTTTATTATAATATGAAATTTATGAATAATGACATGAATCCATCATAATCATGTCAGAAAAAAGGGTAAAAATAATTATGGTGTTCTAGATTAAGGAATAACATAGTGGGTATTCAATAGTAATAAAGATGTATATAAATTTCACAATAGTAGTAGAAACACTTTTAGAATTCAAAAAATAATATTCAGAGGAAATTAATATCATTAAAATAAACAAATGTAATGAAAATCATGGTTTAATAAAATATATTTTAGAGACTTTAATTGAATATATTATTGTAAGATATTAAATACACAACTATTGATGGTAGATAAGGTATTTATTATTTAACTATTTTTTGTAGATATTAGTTGACTCTTTGGAGTCCAAAAAATTATTTGTTAACTATTTTATTTAGAGGATTTGGTACATATTAATAAATGTTATTAATTAGAAAATTGTAATGTAATGTAATACGTCGTTCTCAAAATGATAGAAAATATTAACTATTTTGATAACACCTCTCACTTGTAAGTACATTTTTTTAACACACTTGGAAATTGTTTTTATATTATTTAAGTGGTTTTCTTCTTAAATTTATATGCAAAGTATGTGAAACATTTTTTATAAATAAATCACTATTTAGAGAATATTTTTTAGAATTTCTTAAAAACCTCTTATATTAAATATCCATTTTGATAAATTCATTAATTTAAGTGTTTTAAAAATTCGTGAAAAAGTTTTTCTTGAAAATGTGTATTTTGAAAATATTCACATATTATAATCGAGATGGATTTTTTCTTTACATATAATTGTCCTTTAACTGGTTATTTTTATTTCCTTACTTATTAACAAGTGAAACATAATAATTCTCATTTGATGATGTAATTATATCTCAGTTGAGTTTTATTTTATATATTCATTTGATCAAAATTTTCATTCTATTAATGATTTTTTTTATCTAACCATGTTTTATAACCACCTCTTGATAAAAATATATTTCCAGGTACAAAATTAGAATTCTAAAAAATAAAATATATAATTAATTAAATATAATACGACGATAATGTCATTTTGGAATTGTTTTTGTTTATGAGTATGAATTGAAGTCCACAATAAATTGGTTAGTCATTATTTTAAATATATTTTTTGATATAAAATTTCAAAAATAAAGGCAATATGAAGTCCGTTGTAAATGTTACTATTTTTTGAATATATATGAATATGTATAAGAGTTGGATTGATCATCCAAATAAAATGTACAGAGAATATTTTAAAGGAATTATGAAGTTTATTGGTTTCACTAGAGGATTTCAATGCGACTATATCAGTTTTACATGTAGAAAAAGTGAAAATAGATATCCATTCATATGATATATGGTGATGGAACACCTATTCCTGAATGGATTTCTAACAAATTAGAAGAGATGGACTCATCATTGGGAAATATTTTTTTTAATCGTATAGAAATAGTCCATATGTATTTTCATGTGATGAAGACTTATCATATTCATGAAATGATAACTAAATTTTTTTGAGTGAATGCTCTTGAAGACATTAACATCTGGAATGTTGAGATTAGTGAGATCACTCTCTGATCTTGTGGATATCGTGATTCATTGATATTTTATGAAATACGTGATAATGATCAAACTGAATTATATTTTGGGTGCCCTATTTATATTAAATTCACATTTATCATATAGTTATTTCCCTTAAATAATTTGAATTAGTGTTCAGATACATCATTCGACATGTTTTTGGTTTTATTGAAAAAAGTACTTTGTATCGACGGTAAAATTACAAAGTCGTATTATCATTCTTGAATGTCGATATATAACTTAGCATTCACATATGAGAATATAGATTCGTTTCCAAACAACTGTATATTAATATATGAAACTTTTCATTTGAATAATTTTATGGTTGTTTACTCTTACAGGTGGAATGATAATGCGGGAAATAAGTCTAATCAAAGTCAGACTGTGAAATAGGGGAAACTGATTGCTATAAAAAATGTGTTACATTCCAATGAAGATATGGTTTAAATGACTATTTATTTCACCTAAATATTTTTAATTAAGGAGAAGGATGCAGAAATAAATAAGGAAATTGATAAGCTAAACCACCTCTAAAGACTCTCTTGCAAGAAATGATTTTGATTCGAGACACCCTGAATTTTCTAATGATAGCCGTATTGTCCAGTTGGGATTGACAACTGATTGTTTCAATCTATTCCTTTCTATGGTAGGTGAAACTCATATGTCTTTGATTGTGGTGATGGTTCCGTATAATCTTCCTATATGACTTGGTAAAAAATGACATTTTCAATCACTTTTCACTCTTATTGGCAGAATTATAAGTCTGGGGGATAGATTTGTGTTTACCTTAATCCATTGATTTATGAGTTGAATGAATATTGGGATAATGTTGTGATGAAATATGATTGTGAAATGAATGAAATTTTCAAAATATAGCATACTTTATTTTGGAAAATCAATGAATTCCCAACTTATACAAAATTTTCAATTTGGAGTAAGAAATGGGAATTTAATTTCCCTTCCTGTAATAAAATTATAAATTCTACATGGATTAAGAATTGTAAAAAAGGTAGACATATATGGATCATAGATGTTTTATTCTCCCTTAAAACAGTTTTATAAAGGATTGAGTGTCTTTTGATGGTTCTAGATAATTCAACCCAACACCAAAGGTCATGACAGGTGTAGAAATAATATCATATATTGAGGAACAAAATATCCACATGGTATATGGATTTCAGTATTTGGTGGCTCATTCAATACCCAATATTCTTGGTGTAGGTTGAAATCATAGTCACAATTGGTAGAAGAAAAGTATTTTTTATCATCCTTTCTAGAAAACAAAAATTCTATTTCATAATACAGATGTCATACACATTGAAAAAATGTTTGTGATAATATATTGTGGACCATTTTAGGTGTTATTGAAAAAAAGGACTATGTCATTGATTATTTTGATTTATAAGAAATGGGTTTATGTAATCAATATCATTTATAGTTTGGTGAGGGAAACAAGGAATAGATTCCTACTGCATAGTATACAATGAGAAAAAAAGAGAAGGAGACATTTACTTCCATATTGAAGATGCTCAAGGCACCAGATGGTTACTCTAATAATATTTATAAATGTGTGAATGTGATGAGAATGACATTTAAAGGGTTTATATGTCATTACAATAACATACTACTTCAGCAGTTGATTCCAATTGTAATTAGTGATTGTTTGTCTCCTAATGTTATTAAAAAATTTATTGAGATGAGTATATTTTATAGATAGATTTGTTTAAGAAATCAACTGATTTGTGATTTGTAATATTTTTCAGATAGGATTGTACTTATGATTTTTCACATGGATAAACTATTTCCACCTTCATTTTATAATTTTATGGTTCACTTGATTGTTCACCAAACTGATGAAAAAATTACTTCTGTTCTAGTGCAATTTAGGTGGATGTACCCTATTGAGTTTTATTTTAATACATTGAAATGATTTGTATGTAATAGATGTCATCTATGGTAATTAATTTCCAATGGTTATTGGATGTTTGAGTGTAATACTTTTTGTGCATAATATCTTATTTATGTTGAAACAAAATTATATAATCCCTCTTGGATTCAGGATGGTTTATTTGGTGAAGAAACCAAATTTGATATAGACAAAATCGAGTGTATACAAGCTCATCGATATATCTTGTTCAATACTTTATCAGTTTCAACTCTAATGTTTTAAGTGTATTGCCACTTGTATTTTTTAACATTTACATATTTTAGTTATATATATAATATTGATCATTTAAACATGACATTATCATTTATAGGAAACACATTAATGAGATTAAAAAAGAGATGTCTCATGGGAGTGATTATCAAATTCAACACTCTCATTATGCATCATTTCGTGATTGTTTCATAGATTTTGTAAATATAAATGTATTTTCATTTTTATAGAAGTATAATACTAATTTTTTTCAGTATGAATTTTATTGAAATCTATGAAATATATATGTTCATAGCCTACCTGAATTAAGTGACCCTACACTAACTTAATAATTTTACCAACTAGATAGGTTCCATCAATAATATCCCATCAGTACAAATATTTAGATGATAATGGATGTCAGATTCACATTAACAATATCGATGAAAAACGAGAAACAAAACACAATGGAATTGGTTGTCCATATGTCGATTTTGGTTATTTCTATGGTCAATTTTAAGACATCATTGAATTTGTATATTCAAATGGGTTGAAATACATATTGTTAAATTGTGATTGGGTTGATCTATTACATCATAGTAATGTTTATAAATATCATTTTTAGTTGGTGAAATTTAACAACATGTTATATAGAGATGAATGAGTTACTAAGGAACCTTTCATTTTGATATCATAAGAAGAAATTTTTTTCTTTATTACCTTTCCATTTAATCGAATTTTTCAAGTTGTTGTTAAAATTACAAGGTGATGAGTATTTTTAATTGAAATAGATGAACCTGGTACCCTTTCCTTTGTTTCATAACATCTTGATCAAAAAACTATTTTTCTACACGAATAATATATTCATTGGCTTAGAGAGGTCCATAAAAGAGAAACATTCGCTTTGTATGTTAAATGAAAGGTATGATTTTTCCCAATATTCTATTGAAAACTTTGGTTTGAATTTTTTTAACTTTTGATGAACCATTTAACTTTTTTTTGTATTTTTATTGTCTATATCATCGATATATAAATTCTTAACAAATGACACAAATTAGAGTAACAATAATTAAAGGGATTATTTTTTAAAAAAATATAAAAACAAAAATTCCAATAGTATTTATATAATATAACATATAAAACCATAAAATATATGTAAACAATTATAATAAAATAAGAACAACAATTTTTTAACTGTATACCCCATTTATTGTAAATGTTTAATATCGTATTTATGATACCCCACTAATTGGTATGCTTGGTTATAGTTTTCCATTGATGCATGATGTCATTTCAATATCACTTTGATCCCAATTAATGGAATCATAATTGGATAATCATTATTACAATTCAGCTATCAATAAATTTTTTTAATCATTTAATGTCTAATTCTTTCAACCCAGTTGGAATCTCCATCAATAGGATGTCCATATCCCTGTAGCTATTATATCCTAACAAAATGCATTTAAATTTCACAAGTTCTTCATGAGATATACATATAACTCAGTCTCCTCTTATAGTTCTAATTAAAATAATTTAAAAACATTCACACTAGGATATCTTATTCAAATAATATCTTTTTCTATTATTGAGTCTAGTTTCTCCTCAGATGTTAAAAGATTGAACAAAACATATCATAAGCTTGTGCAGAAGGTGGATCTCTCACTTGAATCTTCTTTATTCTACTTATTCTTTAAAACCATGCAAGTTTCATAGGCCATGAATACCCTTATCTATTAATTATAATATTTCTAGAAACATTTATCTTCAATATGCAGAAACATGTCTTCAATATTACACTAATAGATTGATAGTTACCATTATCAATAAACCAATAGCAATAGCCAAATTCAGAAATCCACCCATGTCCATGAGTATCCATTACCCACGAGTAGTAGTACACATACAAACTCATGATTGAATTAAAATAGTTCCCTACACCAATTAATGTGTGTATCAATGTCAGGGACTCCCATAAACATTCGTATGACTTAAAACTTATCACCTCCCATCCCCTTTGATGAAGTGTCATCTCAATACTCATTATTTCTAGAAAACTTGACTATAATTAGTCTTATTTAAACACATTCATAGATAAAATGGAACCATGTATTAATGTGTTTTTTAGACCATATAATGGTAGATTTTTTATGATGGATGTGTAATATTAATTGCCAACATAGAGAGTTACTGGTTTGGGCTTGAATCTAGTTAATTTAACAAATAAAATTCTCAACCATAACACCTGACATACTACTACAGTTTTTTCTATGAACTACATTTAACAAGGTGAAAATTTCAAATTCATATTCTTTTTTGAACTCCATGAGACCATACAACCATTTATGTAAAACTCCTTGCCTCTGATGATTTTTCTATCAACATGATCCCCAGCCAGATCACTATACGAGTAGCTAAAAATTTATTCAACTTTCTTTTATTATAATCATCGTGGTTGTTGGGTATGCTTTAAGTGAACCATATTTTCATTTTGTCTCTATTTTATTCTAGGTAATAACAGTCTCTCACTTCTCCACCAATTATCCCATCAGATTATAAGAGAGAAGGATCCCATCTGATGATTTTTATCCCTGTTGCAGCCTCACCTATCTAAATGACTAGTGTGAGAACAAATATTTTGTTGTATAATAGAATCATACATGATTTTTTATTATGATTTAATTCTAATGGGAAAAGTTCTTAATTTATCATTAACATATATTTATTCCTTACAAACACACAATGTGTGTCTATTTCTCCCACAAAAATATCATTTCATACCCATTTTTTTTAAATTCCCATTACTTTAGTTACTTCAAATCTATACTGCAAATTTATTAAAACCTGATTTCTTATATTCAGGCATCCACATATAGTTTTCACAAGAGATTCATAATTTTTTTAAATCTTTCTTGTGGTATAAAGATCATACTCATTCTTATCTACCAATGGAAATTTTTCTCTTATCTATCCCTCTATATTCAAAAAAGTGACAATTCCTTTGATTGTATGCTATATTCACCAATCCCTAATGTTTTTCCTTGAAGAAAATCATGGATAATTATTGATCCTTATTCTGTTCAATACAATATTTCTATTGTTGGATTTTTTTTATAACATTACTTTTTATCATCATAATCAACTCATTAGCTTCTTCCATGTCTTCTATGAGAGAACAATACTTCTCTGCTTTATTCAATAGGAGTTTCACTTCATTTTTGAAACCCTAAATGTCAACTTATTGGTTGAAAAAAAACCTCTGAATTTATTAAATGGTGAATTTGATTTATTTTAAACATACTGGATGATAGAAAATCATAATATTCATATTAATATAGGGAATCCTATATAGAAGGAGAATAAAGTACAAATATTTATATTGAATTACATTTATTTATCGATAGAGAAGTACCAAATTTTTTGTTATTATTATTTTGGATGTTCTTCCCTTGGATTTTATACTATTGACATTATTATTATTTTGAATACACATAAATATCATCAAATTATTTATTCCCTTATTCATGAAGTGTTAATATATGGATCCTCCTCAATCTCTTTTAGAAACTAGATATTCAATATCCCCCAATGCAAGCTCTATTTTCTTTAATATTGAAATTTAGCACCCCACAATATCTCCAGTGGGTGAATATCCATTTCAATCTACCCATTTATAATCGTTTTTGTAGCCTGTGATACTTGGACATTTATGTTTTTGATGATATCCACTTGTGAATCCAAGAAGACTTCATTTAGGTGAGTCTCTAGAATTTTTTTATAACAAGAAATAACATAAATAAAATTAAACCCCATTTTATATTTGATGAAATATGTGTAAAATAAATAAATTTTACATGATTACATTGTATTTTAAATTATATGGAAATATAGTAGGAATTGAACCCTTTCTATACTAATGCTTTCTATGACGGCATACAGGTTAGGGGAACATGCACCAGATCCACATCATTACGTAGATCCATCTATGTTTAAGGGCTGAGTTATGTATGAATGTAAATGGGTTTATTTTTTAATTAAGTGTTTGAACATATGTATGAAACTAATTCTAATTTTGTAAGAAATTATTTTCAATCAGATTAGTCTTGACAACTTCTTCATCTCCTAATATAGGTTGTGGTCGTCATATTTCATCTTTAAATTTGGACATGATCCATAACATATCTTTTGAAGAGATATACCATCCTTTGGGAGTTGGTGCCCTAGAATTTATTCCCCAGTTTGCTCATATCATTCACAAACCACACATATATTCATTGAATAAACATGACTGATCATCATTCCCCCCAAGATAAATTAGATCAGCTATGGAGAGTAGTTCAGTTAAGAGGATGATTTTTGTTTCTTAGTTATGTTTTAAAAAAATTAACATGAGTGATATTATTTTTCTTGAATAGAATATTCTAAGAGTGTTACCTATTTAGTTTTGTGTAGTGTGTTTGGAAAAATTTCAAAAAATGTGGAAATATCATTAATGTATAGACAAAAGGTATTACTCGGTAACAAACGTGGGTGCCCCAAATATTCTCGATTGAGTCCCGAGACAAGTTCTCTCATCTGAATAGAATGATTTAGTTACATATTAGTTTAATGAGATTGTAATAGTGAGTATATTTATTTTGGTTTATATATTTTGAATAATGTTTATCAATTTACATGTTTTATGTAACAACACAAGCTTCCATAGTACGTTTCCCTTTGAATAATGCAATAGCTTGCGTTGTACGCAATTTGGAGTTTTAACACACCATAACCAATCAATCTACCCATTATGAATAGTAATAATCAATTTTTAAAATTTTATAAATGTAATCTTTCAAAATGGATGTCGTTTTTGGATTCGGAATATCGAAATTAACTTAGGGTGAATTTTTTGTATTTTTTAGAAAATTTCAACTTTTGATGAATTATGAAAAACACTGATTATTGATTTAAACCTACTTTTTATTTAAATAATTATTTATTTTATTTAAATTTATTTTAGGTCAAAATAGAAAAATAATACCAATATATGTTCAATGTAATGCATTGGAGTTATTTTATAAAATGTTTAGATATAAAAAAATTTTATTGAACTTTTTACCGTCTTTTACTCACCTCTTAAGAGCATTTGCAAATTTGAATAAAACATAATTTTACCACTTCAGTCAATTGAATTTCAAATATATGAAATAAATGGTTGATATCAGTATGTAAAATGTGGTCTAATGAGATGAAAATAATTTAGGTGAATAGTAACTTTTGATTTTTATTTTACACAGTTAAAAGGAAATTGGGTAATTAAAGGTAAAAATTATATTATTATTACCCTAACACATGTCCTGAATCTATTAGATAAATGTAATTCGACCAAAAACAGACTTAGGAATAAAATATGATCCTTTTGGTCCTCTTGGATTACATTAGAACTTTTATTATTATTTAATTCAAAGAAGAGTTAACAGTGTTAAATTCAAAGTTCAATAACTAAACCATTTTTAATATAGGGTTAAACATAAGATAAGTATGACTATAAATATTCATTATGAATCTAAAAATATTTCCTACATAATGATATTATATTTATAATTTTTAGACATTAAAAATTTTAATTTATTTATGACTCAATGATGATGCAGTAATTACCTTATTAATGAAATATTAAAATAATTGATATTATAAATACACAAATAAATGTAATTGGAGGATTTTTATGAATGAAACTAATTTTTTAGGTTAATATTACATGTTAGGGATGATTAAATGAATTTTTTTTGAAGTAATAATTTTGTTATGAATTTAGGAATAACAAAATACCGAATTATATCAAAATTGACATAAAAGTTTTTTTTAAAAAATTATTATATTATTAATTGATATAATATCTCTAAAAATATAAAGTATCTCCAAATGACATAGATAAAGTTATATATATTAATAATGGATCACATGGGGTTCACTTGTCTTGTTATAGTATGTTTATTAACCATATAATATAAAAATATAGAGAGACATGGTAAATGTCAAACTAATTAACGATGAGTTAAATCTAAAAGAAAAGGTCAATATAGTGACCCAAACCTATCTAAAACCTATTTGTTTCGTGTTTTATGACCCATCCCCACCTTATACTTGAAATAAATCATTTTGGATCCATTAAAAGCAAAAAATTATTTTATTATAAATCTTTTCCTAAGGTTCCCCTCACCCCTCTTATAAAAGGGCACTTCCCCTTCTCTCAAATTAACACCATCAACCCCATTTGGCTCGAACACACCATGCCCAAATATCCTTTCAACTATACTCCCTTCATCCTAAAGGCATTAAATTAGTCATAAATCCAACCTAAGTATCCCTTCTGATCAAATCAAAACGAAGAACCGGAAGAAGAGCTAAATATTTCATCACCTCTTTCATGTTCTTTTCTTCTTCCACATCCACTTTCTTTGTTGTTTCTATTATAAAATAAAAAATACAGTATCCTATATATAATTTTATGTTATTATAAAAATGGTACAACCCTATTAATTAATCTATCCATCCTATAAATGACAAAGACATCATACATGCGTATGTACGGATTACCGTCTCCACGTCGTGGTGTAGTTTGTTATTCAAACACTTTATCATTTGGATGGGTATAATAATGAGTATAAATGATGTAAATAATAAATATAACATGATAATTATTCTGTATATATGATACACCATCCAATAATATATGATTTTAATATCAAAATAATGATATTTTCACTGGTGCATACATACGGATTACCGACTCCACGAACACGATGAGATTACTTTTCCATCGTATTCATTCAAGAACAATATTCATTTTCCGATTAAAAATAATTTTTATGAACATAATATAATTCTGTATATGAATCAAATAAATCTTATCCATAATAAACATTACTTATGTAACTGACTAAATGTTATTTTTTATTGATAAGATAAGGAGGAACACCACACCAGCCCTTCAAGGAGGGCGAAAGTGATGAAGACCCAAGGAATCCCCTTGGAAAATTCTTTTGCACTCAACGGGGAGAGATTCTAAACTATCATAAATAAGAAGCTCCTCATCCTGTCTACCCAGTCTAGCCAGTGAGTCTGCAGCAAAATTGGTTTCCATCCAACTGTGGTGGACAATGCGCCCCTGCTTAGTCTCTCCTTGGAATCGTTGAATGAGGAAAGTCAAGTCCCAAGGGACCGCATGGTGTCCCTATAGGGCCCTCACAAGGAGTTCAATGTCAGATTCTATCTGATCCACCCAGAAAACCCTTCTTCTACAAACCATTAGCCCGGAAAAAAGGGCCCACACTTCAGCTCCCAATGAGTTTCCCAGACCATAAGAAGCATTGAGTCCGATATAAACCAAACCCCATGAGTCCCATAGCACCCCCCCCCCCCCAAACCTCATTACCTCTTACATAAATGATCCATCCATATTCAGTTTCAACACATTGCTAGGAGGTTTCCATCGAGTCCAAGGGTCGTTCCCTCAACTCGGATTGTGTGACTGATTGGTAATATTGCCAACAGACACCGAAGCCTGCCCTCCCTTCACAAGCGAGGCTAGCTCAGTGATGAGATATCTAGCCAAATTTTCATGAAAAAAATAGATCGACTATATCCCAGCCGCACACTATTACGAGCTTCCCAAATCTTTCAGCATATAGCCACCAAGATAATCATCCGAGCGGCACACTCCAAGGCTCTGGTCTCAGTCCCATAAAACCATGCACACAGAAATCTTTTCATGGAAAATGGGTCATGATTCATGTCTGGATGTGGAATGACCAGGGACCACAAATAATAAGCCCAATGACCCTAGAAGAACAGATGCGCTGTCGACTCCGTTCTTGGTCTCACACAGCAATAGCAGCAGGAGACCATGGATATTCCCTTCTAAATTTTCTCCTCCATTGGAATGGCCTTATTTCTGATCCACCAGAAAAGGAAGTTCAGTTTCATAGGAATTCCCTTACACCAAATTGTAGGAGCCCGCTCAGCCGAAGTATCTTGGTCCTAGAGTATTCCCCTATAATACCTTATGTTAAACCGGCATGTACCCGATCTGGTGAAGCAGAAGATATCTGGTTCGTCACTCATGACAATATTTTCGAAGATGTGCATTTTTTGAGGGTTCAGCGTCGCCTGAATGAGGTCATACTATGTCGTCGACTCTCTGAAAGATGTATCCAGATAAGGGCAGCCTGGGAAATCTATTTTAACCCCAGCCCAGTAATCTTCCCAGAAATTGATTTCCCCCCTTTCAATAACCCACCGTGTGTGTCCCCATTGCACCTCGATGTGTGAAACCTTACAGCGCGCCAGAGAGGACATACCGCGATGCTCACTCTCTCCCTAATTGAGGTCGTACCTCTTCTTGAAGAAGCTTTCCCACAGTGATTCCCTAGTAATGACCTCCCATAACAGTCGACCCTGCATTATGGTGATAGTCTCCT
Organism: Viscum album; assembly: GCA_963277665.1. Lineage (NCBI taxonomy): Eukaryota > Viridiplantae > Streptophyta > Magnoliopsida > Santalales > Viscaceae > Viscum > Viscum album. The sequence continues at coordinate 910,200,425 of OY728134.1, forward strand.
TAATATACCGAAGGCCACCCCCCCCCCATCGGTCACTAGATTCGCTAAATGCTACCAAGAATCCAGTGGCTTCACCCAGCCTACGTCACATCCCACAGAAATGATTTCACCATTCCTTACATTTTCTCTACCACGTTTTTTGGAGGATTAAAAATGGAGAAAATATGCATCTGAATGGATGTGAGTACACTGTTGATCAATGTGACCCGTCCTCCAAATGAAAGCAGCCTATTCTTCCAGCTGAAGATTCTTCCTAGAAGCCAGTCCAATATACCATCAAAGTGTTGCTTCTTGATGCGCCCGCACGAAATTGGGACGCTAAGATACAGGATTGGTAACTGCCTCTTCGGGAAACCAAGGATAACTTTGATACCTCTACATCGCCCATCTGAGCATTTTTTTTAGATGTACATGTGACACTTCGAAAAGTTCAGACCTTTCCCGCTTTGTCAGATGTAAAAATCAATAATCTCCAAGAATTGGAGGAGAGACCTACGCCTTCCATTCATGAAAATAAGAACATAAGATGGGAAATACTTTCCATACCCCATTTTCAACAAAACAGTTTCATTCTTCCCTCCTCCAAACCGCAATTCAGATTCCGCGATACAGCATCCAGTTCCAAAATAAGGAGGGTAGGAGATAGAGAATATCCTTGGTGAACCCCCCCGCACTGATTTCAAATAACTGAAGCACTTCCCCATAAGGGAGTCCGAAATCCATGGCCAAGAATAACACCTAAAACACAGGCTACAGAACTCCTCCTAGAACCCAAAACTCCTCATAACCCGAATAATGAAACTCCATTCAACATTTTCATTGGCCTTATTCATATCAACTTGAAAACTGACATTGGATCCCACAGTCCGCCGATGTAGTTCATTCAAAAGATTCCTAGAAATTCCAATCACCCCTTGAATACATTGACCCTGAATGAACCAAGGTTGTTCATTGGACACCAACTTTGCAATAATTCCAATTAGCCTTCTAGATATTACCATGACAAGAATATTGTATGAAACATTACAAAGGTAGATTGGACGGTACTGGCTAATGAGGGTTGGGTTCTTGATCTTCAGAATGAAAACAATTCTCGAGGAACAAACACCTCTATTGAGAGCACCCCCTCCAAAGAAATCCTGTACTTCCTCAACCACCTATGGACCAACCAAATCCAAAGAAGCCACAGAAAAGGAAGTCGAAAAACCATCCGAACCGGGTGCATTGTCCTGAGGCATACTCACGACCGCATCTTTCACTTCTCTCTCTGATGGAATATTGACGAGGAAGTCATTATCCACCTCCCTCATAAGATGTGAAGTCCTTCTCAAGACTATGTCCCCATTTGTTGCATTCCGCAAAAATTTAGACGAGGCCTCCCCCGACAGGATGCCTTCAAAATGATCCAAAGCCAATTTTCCAGGTATGTCCATATCTGACATAAAGACCCCATTTCCAAGGCTCATGTTGATCTTCGGACTCCTTTCATCCTGCATGCATGCGTGAAAGAAGGTTGTATTGCTGTCTCCTTCTCTATGCCATCTGACATGTGATTATTGCTTATATATTCTCTCAATTTCGATAAGTTTTTAGGCCAGCGCAGCCCGACTATCATCGAGGAACGTAAATATTTTATCGTCCCAAGCATTTTTCAAAGAGTCCTCCAGCCTAACCACCTCGTCCTGGAGACTGATCACCCCAACCTTCTCATCAGGTCTGTTCACAAGCCACTCTCGAACGTTCTATTCAATCCATTTGAGACGATTCACTAATCCTCCTCATGACCTTCCAACATCCTCCTACTGCCAGGACTCTTTCAGTAGTTTCCTGAAGGATTCATTTCTGATGCCACATGTTGGAGTAGAAAAAGGCAAGGCCAACCACTGGACAACTCTTGATTTCCACATGAAGTGGTGCGTGATCCAAAAGCACCCTGGTGAGATGAGTGATGGATGTATTTGAGAAAGCATCCGACCACTGAACGTTCTCCATGCATCTATCCAAACAGCTCCAAATGCGACTCTTCCTCTTCAGATTTTTGCACCACTTGAACCTGGAGCCCGAGAAACCCAAGTCCAGGAGCCCTTCCACCGTCATAAAACTCCGAAACTCTTACATGCTTCCAAGTCTGAAGTTGGATCCTCCATTATAGTCTGAAAACTCTGATATTGTGTTGAAATCCCCACCAACGAACCATGGAGTGGTACCTATTTGGAGTGATTCCAGATGCCACCATAACTCAATCCTCCCATTTGAAACTATGATTCCATAGAAAAATTAGAAGAGGACCTCACACCCCCCGATTTTTTTTTTGTTAACACATTGTGACATGAGGCTCACAACCACCACTGTGACGTTATTCTTCCAACATACCCAAATTTCTGAATTATCAGGAACTCCGTGGAAAGCATTAGCAAAGCCAATTTTCTTGGCCAACCAAGATGCTTTGCTCGGATCCTGCTTAGGTTTTTAGGATTACCACGACAGAGGAGTTGCTTGGCCTAGCCTCATAGGAAATAAAAGCAGGCTTGGCTTGGGCCCCAACCCCTTGCATTCCAGATGATAACCAAGAGAATTAAATAAGGTCCTTACAAACCTTACGGATCGGAAAAAAGCGAGAGAGGTGAGGACAAAAACAATCCTTTTTCCTTAGATTTGGACCGGTTGATTGGACCTGACGCCCCCATAGCACGGATGTCCTAAACTGGGGTCTAAACAACCTTCTTGAACCCCTCATCTAAGCCTTCCAAGAGGGGCCCCCTTCTGATCGGAAGGTCGCACAAGGACCTTGGTGCCAGCTCACCTTGCACCATGGAGATCAGAAGAAGCTGCTAGGGGGACTGACGAGAAGAAATAAACTACTTATCAACACCATAAAAAGGTCTTCCAAGCATCATCAATCCATCTGTTGGCTGCACCGGGATGCTTACCAGGGATCGATGGAGAAGCTCTGGTGAAAGCTGAGAGGAGATGCGAAACGCCTGGGGAGGAGACAGAGCTTTGGCCGGACTCAACATTGGACCATGCAAGCAGGCACCAGGATCTTGCTGTGGCGGGAGATCATCCGCAAGAAAGGGACCACCAGCAAAGGCCCGTCCTGAAGCTACAGCAACGGGTGATCAAGAAATCAGGTCTGTATGGGGCGCCGGAGGGGCAGACACGCTACTGGAGGAGATGAGGCTACCCCCCTAATTCTTCGACACTGACATCTGACACATCAGAGATGAATTAGAAAAAGATCTAGGACACCCAACCGTAACATTTTTAGTCTTCTTCCCCACCGCATCAGGCGGGTCATGACCTGGTTCTCCATCTGAACCAGATCGAGAGAAACCCGCTTCCCCCACCTCCTCCGAAAATGCGACTCCAGATGACCATTCCCACCACAAGAGGCGTAAAACTTGGAAAGCCTAATGAAAAAGATCTTTTTCCACCAGCAGAAGTCGTCGCTCGACTTAAGCAGGACTCGGGAGGACCGTTTTACCGAATGGTCCATCTCTACGTAGATACTAGGGTTGGCCGCCGACTGTAGGCATCTAGTGTTCTCATCCGCATAGAGAAAAGACCGTAGAAAATCTATCACTACCTTCAATATTGATGGGTTGTGAAAGGGGAGAGGGAGCCCCAGTAGCGATAATCAGACCACTTCAAACAGAGATTCGCGGCTAAAATTACAATCCCACGACCACCTAGACAGGGAAAAGCACCATGAGCCACACCGCCGGCCCTCTATTTCCCATGCCTTCACAAAATCCTCTCTAGAAGCCAGGTGAATACAGAAGGACACCCTTGATAGCTCTGAGACAGCCTCCGGGAGGAGAAGCCCCCTAGAATCCACAATGCTTCTGAAAAATCCCAGGGAGGGTTTGTTGCGGCAGAAGCGGGCCACTAGAGAGAGGTCTTGGAAGGAAGCCACCTCCTGAACTTTGCACGCTATGAGATCCACCACTGGGAAACCCTCCTCATGTTTGGGAGGCCTGAGAGCCCCCAGAATTGGTGGAATGGTAGAAAGTTTTGCCGAAGGAGCAGGAGACGTCCCCCCAGCGCAAGCAGGCAACGCCATTGCACTGCAAAGAACATCCTTGAAGGGGGCTTGCGGCAGCAACCCTCTGAAAGTCCGTTCCCCGGCCCCCTGAGTAGAGGATGTTCTCACCACGGACAGAGAGGAAGGACCGCCTGGAACCGGAGAAGGAGTAGATTCGTTGTTCACCAGTGAAGGATCGGGCAGAGGAGGAAAAGTAGGTGCGAAGGTAGCCATCCTTAAAAGCAGGTAACCAAGCATATAAAGGAAAAAGAATCAGTTAACAGCCGAAACGATGATACTACTAAAATATCATTAACAAAACAATATTAGAAGATTATATATGATATCATATTAATTTATATAGTTTTTTTATAATTTAATAATAATTATTTCACCATTATACAGATGGTTAACCTACCATCAACCAATGAAATTTACAAGGTATTGGTTAATTTCACAAACTCTTTATTATTTGAAGTTGTTTTATATATGAGTATCTATTGGGACCACTTTATCATCCCTATCCATATTTCTTACAAATGTATTTCGAAACATTTTTACTATTTACTGGAAAATGGTTTAAAGTCATTTATAACCTTATTTGACCTTTTATTTCATTAAAGGAATCTTTTCGTCGTTTTCCAAATAAGGTACTTTATGACCTTTTCGACAAAATTATGGTAACAATTTTTTTTTTACTTTTATGGAGGGTGCAACTTTTTTCCGCCATTATAAAATCATCAAAGATCCCCTTACAAGATTTTAATAATATTTTCAAAAATAATTGTTTTTATTTTATAATTACACGCCTTTTAAATGATTTTAAAATATAAATAGATATTTCCCTAAAAAATTGATTTCATTTATGTCAATATCCTTTGATGGATTTTAAGCTTGTCTGAAGTTGATTTATTATGATACAAACTTCCATATTATATTGAATATTTTGGGATATGTTGGACTATGGATGTGTTATTATTACACCATTCATGGTTTATGGATAATGTATTGTCATTTCATATGCTAGTTTTAATACGAATATTTATGTTATGATTAAATCTTTTCATATGAGAAATACATTGGACATAGTAAGTGACGGGTAGAGCCCAATATATCTCCTCGATGCATCGGTAGGTCTCATGAGACAAAATAGTGTCTTGGAACAAGGCCTTGAAAAATCTAATTTGTAGTCTTTCCACAAGGCCTTGACTTGTGGTTATGAAGTCTACCATTATGTATTACATCATTATGAAAGTGGCTATTGATATTGCATGTGATTATTTAACTATTATAATATCCATGTGAATAATTAAATGGAATTATTTGATCTTATATTTTCCAAATTATGCTGATGTTAATGTTTAAAAGGCTTTTGTTTTAATTTTATACATTGCAATCAATGTTTATGCTTATTTATGGTAGTTCCTGCTATATTGTTATCCTTACTAAGCATCTGATCTCACCCCTTTCTATGTTTTATTTTTCCTATTATGTGAAGAATTATATTATGACATACCTGTAGGGATAGTCTATGGGATATGAATGTGGTTAATGACACTACTAGAAATCCAGCATTTCCCAACGGTTTAGAACCGTTGGGAAAGGCTGCAGAACCGTTGGTATATGTTATACCAACGGTTCTGCAAACCGTGGGGAAGTAAGCCGTTGGGAAAGGCTTTTCCCAACGGTTTACACAGAACCGTTGGGATAGGTTAGAAAAAATCAACCTATCCCAACGGTTCTGCCAAACCATTGGGAAAGGCCTTTCCCAACGGTTTGGCCCATTGGGAAATCACAGAGAATTTTCTTTCCCAACGGTTTAAAAACCGTTGGGATAGGGTGCTTTTACCAACGGTTCCTTGAACCGTTGGTAAAAACATCTACATAGATCTTATGCCAACGGTTTTCAAACCGTTGGCATAGGCTTTGCTGCGCAAATTGCACAGCAGCCTGCAATTTGCACAGCAGGTCTGGTTTTTGGGCATTCACCCTCGGTTTCAATTCAATTTTCAATCCAATTATGCCCTCGTTTTCAATTCATTTTTCAATCCAATTATTGTACCTGTAACACATATAATGCATACATATAGAGAACAAACCAACACGTACAAATAATGCAAACCAACCAACCAACACATATAATGCATCCTGAAAATATACACATCCATAATTAAAGTATAATTCATAACATAATTATAAACATACATAATTCATTTAGAATTCATTTTAAAATTTAGATGAAAATCATATGTGGAATCCAGAATTCAATTCATAATTTGATTGGTTTTTCATATACCATATATTTTTAATAGAAATGATATCCATTTTAAACAAAATACATACATATGGAATGATACCGGTCACACCGTGCCTTGGATTGAGGCGAGGTTAACTCGTACACGTCACAAATGACTCAGTGATCGTTGTCCTAATGTATCAACATATTCCGAAATCATTTGGTCAGTTTTCCGTATGTCAGTTGTTGTTTTCACTTAAAATGAAGTGTTTTTTAAATAAAAGAGAGACACTTTGAATGGTGTTGGCCACACCGCGCCTTGTATTGAGGTGGGGTTAACTCGTACATATCAAAAATGACCCATGGATTGTTGTGCTAAAATATAAACACAATCAGAATGCGTTTGGTTGGTTTTCCGTATGAATTTAAAATGGAGTACATTTTAAAGAAAAGAGATACACTTAGAGTGGTCTCGGCCAAACCGCGACTCGGATTTAGGCGTGGTTGACTCGTAAACGTAACATATGACCCATGAATCGTTGTCCTAAATTTTCAACAGATTCCGAATGCGTTTGGTCAGTTTTTCATATGTCAGTTGTTTATTTCACTTATAATCTTGTCCATTTTAAACAAAAGAGACACATTCAGAGTGGTACAGGCCACACCGCGTCTCAGATTTAGACGGGGTTGACTCTTACACGTCTCAAATGACCCATTGATCATTTTCCTAATGTATCAACACAATCCGAATGCGTTTGGCCGGTTTTCCGTATGTCAGTTGATGTTTTTCACTTAAAATGATGCCCTTTTGAAACAAAAGACATACATTTTGAGCTGTGCCGGACACACCACGCCTCGGATTGAGGTGGCGTTGACTCGTACACATCACATATAACCCATGGATCGTTCTCCTAAAGTTTCAATGGAAACCGAATGTGTTTGGTCAGTTTTCCGTATGTACTTAAAATGTTGTCCATTTTAAACAACAGAAAGTCACTTAGAGTGGTCCCGACCACACTTAGATGACAATTAAATTAGAATTCATAACGTAATTATAAACGTACATAATTCATATATAATTCAATTTAAAATTTAGATGACAATTATATGTGGAATCCGAAATTCAATTCATAATTTGATCGATTTTTTCTATACCATATATTTTTACCTCAAATGATGTCCATTTTAAACAAAATACATACACCTGAAGTTATACCGGGAACACCACACCTCAGATTGAGGCGGGGTTGACTCGTATACGTCACATTTGACCCATGGATCGTTGTGCTAAAGTATCGACACAATCCGAATGCGTTTGGTCAGTTTTCCGTATGCCAGTTGATGTTTTTCACTTAAAATGGCGTCCTTTTGAAACAAAAGACGGACACTATGAGTGGTGCCGACCACACCGCGTCTCCAATTGAGGCGGGGTTGATTCGTACACGTCACATATGACCCATGGATCGTTCTCCTAATGTTTAAATGGAAACCGAATGCGTTTGGTCAGTTTTTCGTATGTACTTAAAATGTTGTCCATTTTAAACAAAAGAGTGACACTTAGACTAATCCTGACCACAACGCGACTCATATTCATCCCGATTTGTCTCGTACATGTCACATATGACCCATGGATCATTGTGATAAATTATCAAAAGATTACGAATGCGTTTGTTCAGTTTTGTGTATGCCAGTTGTTCTTTTCATTTATAATCATGTCCATTTTAAACAAAAGAGACAGAGTTAGAGTGGTGTCGGCCACACCGTGTCTCAGATTAAGAGAGGGTTGACTTGTACACGTCACATATGACTCATGGATCATTGTGCAAGAGTATCGATAGAATCTGAATGCGTTTGGTCATTCTTCCGTATGTCAGTTGATGCCTTTCACTTAAAATGACGTCCTTTTGAAACAAAAGACGGACACTTTGAGTGGTGTCAGTTGCACCGCATGTCAGATTGAGGCGGGGATGATTCTTACACGTCACATATGACCCATGGATCGTTCTCCTAACGTTTCAATGGAAACCGAATCAGTTTGGTCATTTTTCCGTATGTACTTAAAATTGTGTCCATTTTAAACAAAAGAGAGTCACTTAGACTTATCCTGGCCACACCGCGACTCAGATTCATCCCGGGTTGGCTCGTACACGTCACATATGACCCATGGATTGTTGGGATAAATTATCAACAGATTCGGAATTTGTTTGGTCGGTTTTCCGTATGTCAGTTGATGCTTTTCACTTAAAATGACGTCCTTTTGAAACAAAAGACGGACACTTTGAGTGGTGCCGGACACACCACGTCTCCAGATTGAGCTAAAACCACCGTGCAACATTCTAATTATTATTCGTGACGTCTACGCGCTGACGGCACGTCAATCGGACATGCGGTTTGTGCGGTACGACTCAATATTCGTGTTTTAAGTGATGCGCACGCTTCGTAAACGCGCTTGAGGGGGGTCCAAATGGGCGGAACGAAGTTGGAATGTCCTGAAATCAGATGAAAAATACGGGAGAGTGATTTATGAAGTGGTCGAGCAGACGGAACGTCAATCGGACGTGCCGTGTGCCCGCGGTGACCGACAACGCAGTTTTGGTGTCATAAACGGCCAAAACGGGCGTCCAACGGTCAAATTCATAGCGGAAGACCTCAGATTGAGCTGAAACCACCGTGCAACATTATAATTATTATTCGTGACATTTAAGCGCAGACGGCACATCAATCGGATGTGCGGTTTCCGCAGTATGGCTCAATATTCGTATTTTAAGTGATGCACGCGCTTCGTAAACACGTGTGAGGGTGGTCCAAACGGGCCGAACAAAGTTGGAATGGCCTGAAATCAGATGAAAAATACGGGTGAGTGATTTCGGAAGTGTTCGAGCAGACGGTACGTCAATTGGACGTGCCATGTGCCCGTGGTGACCGACAACGCAGTTCTGGTGTCATAAACGGCCAAAACGGGCGTCAAACGGTCAAATTCATAGCGGACGACCTCAGATTGAGCTGAAACCACCGTGAAACATTCTAATTATTATTCGTGACGTGTACGCGTAGACGGCACGTCAATCGGATGTGCGGTTTGCGCGGTACGACTCAATATTCGTGTTTAAAGTGATGCGCGCGCTTCGTAAACGCACGTGAGGGTGGTCCAAACGGGCTGAACGAATTTGGAATGGCCTGAAATCAGACGACAAATACGGGTGAGTGATTTATGAAGTGGTCGAGTAGACGGCACATCAATCGGACGTGCCGTGTACCCGCGGTGACTGACAACGCAGTTCTGGTGTCACAAACGGCCAAAACGGGCGTCCAATGGTCAAATTCATAGAGGACGACCTCGGATTGACCAGAAACCACCGTGAAACATTCTAATTATTATTCGTGATGTGTACGCGTAGACGACACGTCAATCGGACGTTCGGTTTGCGTGGTACGACTCAATATTCGTGTTTTAAGTGATGTGTGTGCTTCGTAAATGCGCGTGAGGGGGGTCCAAATGGGCCGAACGAAGTCGGAATGGCCTGAAATCAGACGAAAAATACGGGAGAGTGATTTATGAAGTGGTCGAGCAGACGTCACGTCAATCGGACGTGTCGTGTGCCCGCGGTGACCGAGAACGCAGTTCTGGTGTCATAAACGGCCAAAACGGGCGTCCAACGGTCAAATTCATAGCGGACGACCTCGGATTGAGCTGAAACCACCGTGCAATATTCTAATTATTATTCGTGACGTGTACGCGTAGACGGCATGTCAATCGGACATGCAGTTTGTGCGGTACGGCTCAATATTCGTGTTTTAAGTGATGCACGCGCTTCGTAAACGCGCGTGAGGGGGGTCCAAACGGGCCGAACGAAGTCGGAATGGCCTGAAATCAGACGAAAAATATGGGTGAGTGATTTATGAAGTGGTCGAGTAGACGAAATGTCAATTGGACGTGCCATGTGCCCGCGGTGACCGACAACGCAGTTCTGGTGTCATAAACGGCCAAAACGGGCGTCAAACGGTCAAATTCATAGCGGACGACCTCGGATTGAGCTGAAACCACCGTGAAACATTCTAATTATTATCCGTGATTTGTACGCGCAGACGGCATGTCAATCAAAAGTGCGGTTTGCGCGGTACAGCTCAATATTCGTGTTTTAAGTGATGCACGCGCTTCGTAAACGCGCGTGAGGGTGGTCCAAATGGGCCGAACAATTTCGGAATGGCCTGAAATCAGACGACAAATACGGGTGAGTGATTTATGAAGTGGTCGAGCAGACGGCGCGTCAATCGAACGTAGAATGTGCCCGCGGTGACCGATAACACAGTTCTGGTGTCATAAACGGCCAAAACGGGCGTCAAACGGTCAAATTCATAGCGCACGACCTCAGATTGAGCTGAAACCACCGTGAAACATTCTAATTATTATTCGTGACGTGTACGCGCAGACGGCACGCCAATCAGACGTGCGGTTTGCGTGGTACGGCTCAATATTCGTGTTTTAAGTGATGCGCACGCTTCGTAAACGCGCGTGAGGGTGGTCCAAACGGGCCGAACGATTTCGGAATGGCCTGAAATCAGACGAAAAACATGGGTGAGTGATTTATGAAGTGTTCGAGCAGACGACACGTCAATCGGATGTGCCGTGTGCCCGCGGTGACCGACAACGCAGTTTTGGTGTCATAAACGGCCAAAACGGGCGTCCAACGGTCAAATTCATAGCGGACGACCTCATATTGAGCTGAAACCACCGTGCAACATTCTAATTATTATTCGTGACGTGTACGCACAGACGACACATCAATCGGACGTGCGGTTTGCGCGGTACGGCTCAATATTCGTATTTTAAGTGATGCACGTGCTTCGTAAACGCGCGTAAGGGGGGTCCAAACGGGCGAACGAAGTCGGAATGACCTGAAATCAGACGAAAAATATGGGTGAGTGATTTCTGAAGTGGTCGAGCAGACGGCACATCAATGGGACGTGCCATGTGCCCGCGGTGACCGACAACGCAGTTCTGGTGTCATAAACGGCCAAAACAGGAGTCAAACTGTGAAATTCATAGCAGACGACCTCGGATTGAGCTTAAAACACCGTGCAACATTCTAATTATTATTCGTGACGTGTACGCGCAGACGGCACGTCAATCGGACGTGCGGTTTGCGCTGTACGGCTCAATATTCAAATTTTAAGTGATGCACGCGCTTCGTAAACGCGCGTGAGGGGTGTCCAAACGGGCCGAACGAAGTTTTAATGACCTGAAATCAGACAAAAAATACGGGTGAGTGATTTATGAAGTGGTCGAGAAGACGACACATCAATCGGACATGCCGTGTGCCCGCGGTGACCGACAACGCAGTTATGGTGTCATAAAAGGCCAAAACGGGCATCAAACGGTCAAATTCATAGCGGACGACCTCGGATTGACCTCAAACCACCGTGAAACATTCTAATTATTATTTGTGACGTGTACGCGGAAACGGCACGTCAATCGGACGTGCGGTTTGCGCGGTACGGCTCAATATTCGTATTTTATGTGATGCACGCGCTTCGTAAACGCCCGTGAGGGTGGTCCAAATGGGCCGAACGATTTCGGAATGGCCTGAAATCAGACGAAAAATACGGGTGAGTAATTTCTGAAGTGGTCGAGCAGACGGCACGTCAATTGGATGTGCCATGTGCCCGCGGTGACCGACAACGCAGTTCTGGTGTCATAAACGGCCAAAACGGGCGTCAAACGGTCAAATTCATAGCGGACGACTTCAGATTGAGCTGAAACCACCGTGAAACATTCTAATTATTATTGGTGATGTGTACGCACAGACGTCATGTCAATCGGACATGCGGTTTGCGCAGTACGGCTCAATATTCGTATTTTAAGTGATGCACGCGCTTCTTAAACGCGCGTGAGGGGGGGTCCAAATGGGCCGAACGAAGTCGGGATGACCTGAAATCAGACGACAAATACGGGTGAGTGATTTATGAAGTGGTCGAGCAGACGGCTCGTCAATCGGACGTGTCGTGTGCCCGCGGTGATCGACAACGCAGTTCTGGTGTCATAAACGGCCAAAACAGACGTCAAACGGTCCAATTCATAGAGGACGACATCAGATTGACCTGAAACCACCGTGTAACATTCTAATTATTATTCATGACGTGTACAAGTATACGGAACATCAATCGGACGTGCCATGTGCCCGCGGTGACCGACAACGCAGTTCTGGTGTCATAAACGGCCAAAATACTGTCCATTTTAAACAAAATAGAGACACTTTGAGTGGTGTCGGCCACATCACGCCTCAGATTGAGGTGGCGTTGACTTGTACACGTCACATATGACCCATGGATCGTTCTCCTAATGTTTCAACAGAAACCGAATGCGTTTGGTCGGTTTTCCGTATGTCATTTTTTGTTTTCACTAAAAATGAAGTCCATTTTAAACAAAATAGAGACAATTTGAGTGGTGTCGGCCACACCGCGCCTCGGATTGAGGTGGCGTCGACTCGTACACGTCACATATGACCCATGCATCGTTCTCCTAATGTTTCAACAGAAACCAAATGCGTTTGGTCGGTTTTCCTTATGTACTTAAAAGACTGTCCATTTTAAACAAAAGAAAGTCACTTAGAGTGGGCCCGACCACACCACATCTCGGATTTAGGTGGGGTTGACTCGTACACGTCTCAAATGACCCATGGATCGTTGTCTTAAAGTATCAACACAATCCGAATGTGTTTGGCCAGTTTTCCGTATGCCAGTTGATGTTTTTCACTTAAAATGATGTCCTTTTGAAATAAAAGACATACACTTTGAGTTGTTCCGACCACACCGCGCCTCGGATTGAGGCAGGGATGATTCGTACACGTCACATATGACCCATGGATCGTTGTCCAAAATCATCAACACATTTCGAATGCGTTTGGTCAGTTTTTTGTATGTCACTTTTTGTTTTCACTTAAAATCTTATGGAAATTCATATTGAATATTTTTATATCATATTTAGTATGGATTAGATTTTAGTTGATCGTGCTATGAAACATTTCAGAGCTAATGAAATTAAGGAAGGTGGAGGGGCTGTCCGGGGGGGCTGTCCGGTGGGTGTCCGGGGGGCTGTCCGGGGACCAAGGAGGAGGGTGGGGGGCTGTGCGGGGTCTGTCCGGGGGGTGTTTGGGGGTTGTTCAGGGGGTTGTCCGGGGTTGTTCAGGGGTCTGTCCGGGGGTTGTTCAGGGGGTTGTTCAGGGGTTGTTCAGGGGTTGTTCAGGGGGTTGTCCGGGGTTGTTCAGGGGGCTGTCCGGGGGGTGTTTGGGGGGTTGTCCGGGGTCCAAGGGGGAGGGTGGGGGGGTTGTCCGGGGGCTGTCCGGGGGGCTATCCGGGGTCCAGGGTGGAGGGTTGGGGGCTGTACGGGGGACTGTCCAGGGGGATGTCCGTGAGGGCTGTCCGGGGGGGCTGTCCGGTGGGTGTCCGGGGGGCTGTCCGGGGACCAAGGAGGAGGGTGGGGGGGCTGTGCGGGGTCTGTCCGGGGGGTGTTTGGTGGTTGTTCAGGGGGTTGTCCGGGGTTGTCCAGGGGGCTGTTCGGGGGTTGTTCAGGGGGTTGTTCAGGGGTTGTTCAGGGGTTGTTCAGGGGTTGTTCAGGGGGTTGTCCGGGGTTGTTCAGGGGGCTGTTCGGGGGGTGTTTGGGGGGGGGGGGTTGTCTGGGGTCCAAGGGGGAGGGTGGGGGCGTTGTCCAGGGGGCTGTTCAGGGGGATGTCCAGGGGGCTATCCGGGGTCCAGGGTGGAGGGTTGGGGGCTGTACGGGGGGCTGTCTAGGGGGCTGTCCGTGGGGCAATCCGGGGGGTGTTTGGGGGGTGTTTGGGGTCCAAGGGGGAGGGGGGTTGTCTAGGGTCCAAGAATGAGGGGGGTTGTCCAGGGAGTTCTCAAACACACAACCACTAAAAGACAACAACATCCATAAAAACAGACAATATATAAAAATAACTCAACTCCAATACTATACTACGAGTCTAGATAAAACCAACAACTAGAATAGATTAAACATCAAATCTCAGTAATATAAGTCAAAAATGTAACGGATCAATATGTCCCACATCAGCATCAGCATCACCACCACCATCATCATCATCACCCTCGTCATCGTCCTCCTCAACGTCCTCACCCTCCACAGCGCCTTCCTCCTCGCCTTCACCCTCCTCCTCGCCCTCCTCATCTCCCTCCTCTTCCGCATCAGACTCCTTGCCATCATCATCTTCAAGCTGGACATCGGCCTGACCACCACTGGAACAGCCACCTGGTGCACCATATATAGAATGTATCGATGACATGTATTCATCAATCGCTGGGTTGGCCTCTGCTGGAAGTGTTGGACGTAGAACTTCAATAAATTTCATAAATGCACTGTTTGCCCTAACAGACTGTTCTGCCATCTCTGTGGCCCTTTTCTCAGCCTGTTCTACCTATGCCCTAACTTGCTGCAGCTCGGTGGCACTAAAACTCGTACCTGAGGCAGGACAATACCTCGTCGGGGCTATCCTAGGTCGGCAGTGTACTCTGCCAGAATGATCCTCTCCCAACAACTGATGTAAGTGATCAGATGGCCCAAACTTTTCTACTTCTTGGGCATCGAGGGCCTCTAAAGCATCCTGTTACAAATATAAATATATTATTAAGTTACGAAATAGATATTAAAATATAAAATAAACAGATTAAAACTTACAATCTGCTGCTGAGTCGCTTCGTTGACAGCACTTCCATCCTTTTTTCGTCTACTCGAGCAAAACAGTTTTGCTCGAGGCACACGTCCTTCAATATTTTGTACTTGCCTCTACAATGACATTGAAAACAAAAGTTATATAAAAACATTAGCAAATGATTAAATAATTGAGGAAACAAAAGAAAATGTAAGTCGTAAAGAAAACTTATAAACAATTGTCATACCTGCTGCCTCTCATGATCCAGCATCGTCGTGCGTCCTAGTGTATCGAGGTATTTTTTTCCATCAATGTTTTTTTTTCTAGATGATTCCTAAATAAAATTCGATAATGCAAAGGATAATATTAATGAAAAACTTGAAAGTTATTATTTAAATACCTCAAATGTAATTCATACCTTAAACTGGGTACTCATCCAATGGGTAATCATCTGACAATACTGCTCTATAGGACAATCATCCACGACTGGTACCGCCTCTAACTCAGTGAAAACTCTAGCACGCCAGCCAATATACATCTCATGCTTGTAGGCTCTCCAAAGCTCGCCTAAATCCTTTAAACGTTCCAGTCGTGCACCCTCACCATCAGGAAAATTAAATCAAAGATGAAATCAAAATATTAATTCATATAAATACAAAAATAATTCATGGCATTAAATACAACAGATTTTTTTACCCATATCTCTGTCCAAGCTCTATCTTTGACCTCATGTGGAAAATGTCTCCACGACAGCGGGCTGATGGGAATGATGTCGGAGTATTTGGCAAGCGTCGCCAGAAAACTCCGACATTGCTGCCCTGTTTTCTCAACCATCTGATTGTCTTCATTATATTCCACCATAACCTGTGTGCGACAGTTCCACACCGAACGCATGCGTGTACGGCCCCGCCCCCGCCTCCTGTCAGTAGATGTATCTGTCATGAAAGAAAAACAAATATTTTATCAAAACATGTTATAATGAAAATAAATATAGATATAAAAATTTGTTAGGGTTTTATAAATATACCTGCGCTAGTCTGATCAATGAGTGGCGCCAGATCCACAGAACCTGATGGAACACCCTCTGGTGGAACAGGAGTCGAAGACGATGGAATATAAAAGCTCGGAGAGACAGAAGTAAAAGGAAAAGAAGATGGAACAGCTGTATGACCTGATGCTGACTGGGGAGTGGGAATCATCATGGGATGTGAAAATGATGGGGCAGAAGATGCAGAAGGTAGCAAAAACATGGGAGGCCTAAATACCCCGTGTGTCCCTAACGACACACCGGGATCAGATTGTGGGAAGGCTGAAATGTCATTGGGAGGGGCAGGGTCTAGTCGGGCACGCGCAGCTCTACATCCACCTCTGGTATGAACCCTCCCCGTACCACCGGCCTAAGTACTAGGACCAGTACTAGGCTCCTCATCGAATAACTGTCGACGTAATGGTGGATCCTACAAAAAAGTTTACAAAAAAATTAATCACATGATATTATATATTCTGTAAATATATATATGTATATATATATATATTTGAAATAAAGTACTAACTGTAGGTACTAATGGTGGAATGCCCATCTCCTCCATCCGACGATTGTTCTCCGCCATTTTTTTTCTTCATCTCTCTTCAATTGGCTGCATTTCCTGCATTTTAAAACAAATATGTAATTAATTAGAAAAAGAAAATTAATGTGTAAACCAAAAAACTAAATATATGAGGGAATGAGGGGATTCATTGGTAATTTAGCTATCAATTGTTTTAGAAGAGCTTGAATGAATTTAATAAAACACACAAGTTGTAATGTTCACCAAGTTAGAAATATTGTTTGATTTGGTTTGAATACAGTTCAATTACAAATTAGAAAATGCAATTCAAATAAAACAGCAACCAATAAACATTGAAAATTCACATAACGGTCAAGTCAGCTAAAACATATTTGTGATCAATACTAAATAAATATGAATATTACCAACCTTAAAAACCCAACTCGAGGTAAACCAAAAGAATTGAGAACATGGATGAATGATTCTATATATTTCTAACCACAACTTCAGGTTCACAATCAACTCTGACAATTGAGCTATTGGAGTCATCAAAAGAAATAAATGGATTGGTTCCAATGGCAATAGGGACAATGTTAATTACATCATCAGCATCATCAAAAATATGTCTTGGAATTACTTCACCTATGACACCAAATTCAGGTTGAAGTTGATCTTTGACATAAAAAACTTGTTTATCCATTGATGCCAACACACATGGTTCTTCGGTAGCAAGAGTGCGGGTCATATTAATTACTCGAAATCCACAATCATCAATAAATGTGCCATGTCTCGTCATCGAATCAAACCAATGTCATTTCATCATTGTGACTCGTCCATGAGAGTAATAATCCAATATTATTATTTTCTCAACGACTCCATAATAACCCACATTTTCAAGTCGCGATCTACTATCTGATGCACTGGCATAACAATCTGTTGTGGAAGTAACCATAATACCATCATGTTGTGTTCTCATGTTTTTGGCTCGTTCAGTGACAATAAATCTGTACCCATTGATAACAATTGAATTACAGTCACGAACCACGGTATTAGGACCAAAAGCCAAAGCTCTTATTTCCTCAGAGACAGAGTCAGCAGACAAACTCAATACCTGCAATATAAATGATAGTTAAACTTAAGTAAGTATTGAAATAATTAATTTAAACAGTAATATTTTTGCCTTCAATTTTAACCAAGCAGAAAACTCTTTGCTATGCAAAGTCTCTCTCCTTCTCAAAGATAAAGAACGATGCTTCCTATTTATCATTGTTTTATGTTTCCTGTAGATAAAAAAATATGAATAGTTTAATAGATATATATGTAATATATACATATTCAATTTTGTTACCTGATATAGTCATCGAACAAATCACAGTTGAACAAAACTGTGCGATGTGTCATCTCCCGCTCTTCATGGATTAATGTCTTCAATGTATATAATCCAGGAATTCCTCCTGTTTGAGGAAGTGATGGAAAACTGGGTTCAATTTTCTCATATTGTTCTTCTTCATTTCTCATAGGTCTGTTCATTCTTGTAGTAATATCAGACAAATACATTGAACAGAAATCCATACATTCTTGAGCTATGTAACCGTTCACGATAGAACCTTCGGGATGATTCTTGTTTCGAACATAAGACTTTAATGTGAACATATTTCTTTCAGTTGGATACATCCAACGAAAAGAAACAGGTCCTCCGAGAAGTATTTCAGTTGGAATATGGATAGTCAGATGCAGCATGCATGTGAAAAATGATGGGGGAAATATTTTCTCCAACTCACACAAAATTAATGGGGCATTTGTCAACATTGTTTGCAAGAAAGACTTAGAAAACTTCTTAGCACAAAGATCTCTAAAAAATGGCACAACTGAATAACACCCACCCTTACATTATTGGACAAAAGATGACTGATTGATATTGGAAGCAACTCATGCAGTATAATGTGATAATCGTGAGTCTTCAAAGATTTTAGCTTCAACTCTCTTCTGTTGACCCGTTTAGATATGTTGCTTGAATAGACATCAGGAACTCTAATAGTCTCTAATACTTCCAAAAATTGTTTTTTTTTTCAGTAGGTGTCATCACATAAGAAGCACATGGAAGTTGCCATTTATTTTCACTGATACGCACAGGATGCAATTCTGGTCTGATGCCCCAATCCACCAAGTCACGTTGAGATCGTAAATCATCTTTTGTCTTCCCCTTGACATTTAGAAGAACTCAAAGCAACATTTCACATATATTCTTTTCAATATGCATTACGTCTATGCAATGACGTAGAAAATTGGTTGACCAATAAGGAAAATCAAAAAAGATACTCCTCTTCCTCCAATTGTAACAGGTTTCTGTGAAAACATTCTTTCTCTTTCCAGATTTCATTTGAACCTTCCCGAATGAAAAACTGAAATCTTTCAATTCATTAAGCACATCAGTTCCAGACATACGCTGAGGTGGATCATCGGTCTCTATAGTATTATCAAATCTTCGACGATTAATTCTATATGGATGATCCTTTGGCATAAATCGTCGATGTCCCATAAAACTGAAACTACAACGATGTTTCAGTCTTCTGGATTGTGTATTCTTCATATAAACTGGACATGACAGTTTTCCCTTCGTGCTCCATCCAGACATCATTGCATAAGCCGGAAAATCATTGATCGTCCACATAAGCGCAGCACGCATCTGAAATATGTCTTTCGAACATGCATCATATGTGCGCACACCCACATCCCAAAGAAGTTTCAACTCTTTTATTAAAGGTTTCATGTATACATCAATATCAATGCCGGGATCAAAAGGACCAGATATGAGTATACTCATGAATGTGAAATATTTTTTCATACACAACCATGGGGGAAGATTATAAATATGTATAAAAACTGGCCATGTGCTGTGCGAAGTAAGCATCTGCCCAAATGGATTAAAACCGTCGCATGAAAGACCCAGCCTCACATTACGCACGTCGGCTGCAAAATCAGGATGTCGAGCATCAAATCTATGCCATGCAAATCCATCTGCCGGATGAACCAACTCATCATTAGTCTTCTTTCTCTCAGTATCATGCCATCTCATTTTTATTGATATGTAATCAGACATAAAAAGATTCTGGAGTCTGGGGTTCAATGGAAAGTGCCACATTACTTTCTGTGGAACGCGGGATGGTGTTCCATCGGATTTTGACTTCCAGCGGGATGTGCCACATTTTATACATTCATTTCGTTCAGCGGTTTCTTCCCAGAATAAACTGCAATCTTTCGGTCAAGCATGAATTTTGTTTCAGGAAAATCCAAGTTCTTCAACTAACTTCCATGCCATATAGTGGTTTGAGGGAATATCTGCATCATCTGGAAGTAAATCCTTCAAGAGGGTAAGAATGTAATCGATTGCTGTATTAGAAATCCCATACATAGTTTTCCATGAAACAATCGGATTAAAAATTCCAGCTTTATCATTTTATCACATTGTCGATATACTGGAGTCGTGGTAGCATCATGAAATTTTTTTCACCCTATCAATATCATCATTTTCACTAGATGCACCAGTTGTCCTCATATCGACGTCTTCTTGAGTCTAAATCCTTTCTTTTTCATGATAACGAATAAACGGAATCCGATCATCTAACAAATTATCCATTCCAGTCCTTTCATTTTGATCATCACCAATTTGAGATTTCATTTTCTCCCCATTGTGATACCACACAAAGTAGTTTGCTTGAAAACCATTTTTGGTTATGTGGTAGCTGACTTCTTCACGACTCAACCAAGGTCTACCAACACAATTGGAACATGGGCAGTGTATGCGACCACTATCTGAAGCATTATGAAATGCAAAATCTATAAAGCTCTCCAAATTGTTTTGAAAATCGCTTGAGATACGATTGGTTTCATACATCCAACTTCTGTCCATTCTGTAAAAAGAATTAATATAAGTCATTTTGTCATAAACAATTCAATAGGATTGAACTTTAATAGAAAATACATTTAAGTAAATGATAAAGGAAGAAAATAATCATGGTATCAATTACACATGTGAAAAAAACATACTAATGTGTTATTGAAAAAATGTAAAACCAACAAGAACTTAATGTGTTATCACATCAGAGAATGCCTCATCCCATAACCATATTAGTAGGGTACCCTCATGGACAGCCCCGCCCACCCCCGTGGACAACCCACCCACCCCCGTGGACAACCCACCCACCCCCGTGGACGCCCCTACCCCCTAGACATCCCAACCACCCCCATGGACATCCCACCCACCCCCTCGACACCCCTTCTCCCTATGGACAGCCCCCACCCCCCTTGGATATCCCACCCACCCCCCTGACACCCCTACCCCCTGTGGCCAGCCCACCCACCCCCCCTGGACAGCCCGCCCACCCCTCCTTGATAGCCCGACCACCCCCGTGGACAGCCGTCCACCCTTGTGGATAGCCTGCCCACCCCCGTACCCCCCTGGACAACCCATACCCCCCCCCCCTGGGATAGCCCACCCACCCTCCCAAACAACCCACACACCCTCCCCTACAACCCCACCACCACCACCTAGACATACCAACCCCCCTGGACACCCCACACACCCCTCCCCCACCAGGACACCCCACCCAGACCCCCAGGACAGCCCACACCCCCTGGACAGCCCCGCCCACCCCCGTGGATGCCCCTACCCCCTAGACAGCCCAACCACCCTCGTGGACAGGCCACCCACCCCCCTGGACACCCCTTCTCCCTATGGATAGCCCCCCCACCCCCTTGGATAGCCCGCCCACCCCCCTGGACACCCCTACCCCCTGTGGCCAGCCCACCCACCCCCCCTGGACAGCCCGTCCACCCCCGTGGACAGCCCGTCCACCCTTGTGGACAGCCCGCCCACCCCCGTACCCCCTAGACACCCCGTACCCGCTGGATAGCCCCGCCCACCCTCCCAAACAGCCCACACCCCCCTTCCCTACAACCCCACCACCACCACCACCTAGACATACCACCCCACCTGGATACCCCACACACCCCTCCCCCACCAGGACACCCCACCCAGACCCCCAGGACAGCCCACACCCCCTGGACAGCCCCGCCCACCCCCGTGGACACCCCCTACCCCCTAGACAGCCCAACCACCCCCGTGGACAGCCCCCCCCCCCCTCGACACCCCTTCTCCCTATGGACAGCCCCCCACCCCCTTGGATAGCCCGCCCACCCCCCTGGACACCCCTACCCCCCGTGGCCAGCCCACCCACCCCCCCCCCCCCCCTGGACAGCCCGCCCACCCCTCCTTGACAGCCCTGCCACCCCCGTGGACAGCCCGTCCACCCTTGTGGACAACCCGCCCACCCCCGTACCCCCCTGGACACCCCGTACCCCCCTTGGATAGACCCGCCCACCCTTCCAAACAGCCCACACCCCCTCCCCTACAACCCACCACCACCACCTAGACATACCACCCCCCTGGACACCCCACACACCCCTCCCCCACCAGGACAACCCACCCAGACCCCTAGGACAACCCACACCCCCTAGACAACCCCGCCCACCCCCATGGACATCCTTTCCCACCCCCGTGGACACCCCCTACCCCCACAATCCATTATCCAAAACATATCAAATTGGTTTGAACACAATCCATAATTCCCACAATCCATTATCCAAAACATGTAAACGTTCACGATAGCCTCCCCCAACTCTGATTTACATGTTTTCAACACTCTCCTTCCAAACATAGAATACAAAAACATTAAATAAGTCTTCACAAAACAAACAATATCCTATTTAGATATTAATTTCAATAATCAATTAAACCACCAACACCTGGAAAAAATATATTCATTAAAACAACTACAACAATATGGTTGAAATCAAATTTTACCTATTGGTATGGGGGTGTACCTGTTGGGATGGGGGGTGCTGGTGTTCGGATTCGCGAGAGCAGTGGAGTCGGATAGGGTTCCCTAGAGCAGCGGAGAAAATAGATTAGGGTTCTGTCCGAATGGGGAGAGGAGATCGTGGTCTGGAATTTGGGGGAAACCTTTGCCAACTGTTTATAAAAACTGTTGGCAAAGGCACACATTTCCCAACGGTTCCAGTGAACCGTTGGGAAATGTGTGAGTTTAGTACCCCTTCCCAACGGTTCTAGTGAACCGTTGGGAACGGGCACACATTTCCCAACGATTCAATGGAACCGTTGGGAAATGTGTGACCGAAATTCCCTTTGCCAACGGTTTCCTTAAACCGTTGGCAAAGGCTCACTATACCAATAGTTTAAGTAAACCATTGGTATACTACCATTGGGAAAAGAGCAAATTCCAGTAGTGTGAAGAAAATTTTGTTGTTGTTTTTCATTTCATGGTGTAATGTAAAACTTATGAATGTATCTAGTACTTCCAAGGATACAAAACTAATCAGTCTTTCAAGACATGATATTTTGTGATCATGAAAATGTTATGTAATAATGCACTGAATCTGGGCAACTAGGGTTAGGGCGTTACAGTTGGTATCATAGGTAGTTTAATATAAACCATGGGAACTAGATTTAGATAAACCCAAATTAGAGCACATTACCCTAACATTGACTTTGGGGATTAGTATAGAAGAACATCCTAGAATTTTGGTAATGTTATGATTTTCTGAGTTTTCCAAAAAAATACATCCCAGTCTGGATATTAGCAGGTAGAGACAGCTCTGGCACAGATGTACCTAGGGGTAAAACCAGAAAACACTGCATTGAGCTAGACTTGAATGAGAATTGCTGCATGATAATGGGCCTTGCTTCATTATTGGTTACGACACTCCCATGGGATATGCTTAAGAAGATTCTGTTATTCTTTACAAACCATTTTGAAGGGTTCATGAGTATATACTTTATCAAATAATTTTTATTATTATTATGGATTATATCAAAAAATTGTTCAATTTATGTTAAGTGTTTTACAAGTAGGGAATTATGTATTTAGATTCATAATCTATCCTAGTTTATTCCATTGTTTAGAAATGGAGCCTAGTGGAAGGAATGGAAACCATATAAATGCACATAATCCATGTAGGGATTTCCATACTACTCAAGATAATTATAGTGGAGCTGGTGAAGAAACTAGTGTTGATCAGTTGATTACCATACTGAGACAAATCACTCAGGTTATGAATAATAACCTTACCCGTATGAAGCTCCCTGATCCAAAACATGGAGGATAAATGTTAGATCGATTCATGAGGCAACAACCCCCAACATTTAATGGGACTAAAAATACATTTTTAGCTGAAAAATGGATAAGTTTCTTAGAGAAAATAATTAATTCTTTAGGGAGTAGTGAAATGGAAAAAAATTTCATGGACGTTTATCGCCTCACAAGAGATGCAGATCAATGGTGGCCAATGATTAAAAACAAAAAGTAAGATGAAGAAGTATCAAATATGTAACGGAAGGAGTTTAACGATTTTTTCATAGAAAAATAATATCCTCATGGCCATCGAGCAGATATGGAAGGACAATTTCGGAGTCTGAGGAAAAAGGAGGATGAGAATTTCACAAAGTATGAGGGTAACATTTCAAGGTTAGAAAGGCATGCTGCAGATTATATACATAACCCAGTAAGTAATATTGACCGTTTCATAGATGGGTTAAAACCATTTCTCCATCGAGTATTAGTATCACAATCCTTCTCAACATACGAAGATATTGTCTCATGTCTTATCAAGTCAGAAAAGGAATTCTCTAGGTATTATGAATTTAAAGCAATGCAAGAGAATAAGTGATCTACTGTACACTATGGGAATGGAAATAAGGGGAAGAATGGAATATTTGAATATCTATCCTGTAGTTAATATGGGAAGAAACACCTTGGTACTTTCCTGAAGGGAATGAGAGTCTGTTACAAGTGTGGTGAAAAAGGCCACCAAGCTCATGATTGCAAGGGGATGAAATAGGTTGTCAATTTTGAATGCTACAATTTTATAGAAAGGGGTAAATATGCAAATTAATATCCTAAGCATCATGGAAACATACCTCAGAAAATTCCAAGAGATTAAGGACAAGATTATTCTATCACTACTGCTAAGGTTGAAGCTTTGAAAGACATGGTGTCTTGTAATTTAATAAATTCCTCAGGTTTGGCCAATTTTTTATGTGATTCTGGATCCACTAGTGCATAAAACGTTTTTTACGTCGGTTATTTTTCATTTTTTACGTCGGTTTCTAGCCGACGTTAATACGTGCGACGTTATAAATAAGGTTTTTGACGTCGGTTATTTAAAAACCGACGTGAAAAACATAAAATTGCGATGTTTATCAGGTCGGTTATTTTAGAACCGACGTGATAAAGAAAATGGGAAGGGTTTATAACGTCGATTATTTATCAACCGACGTGATAAAAGGCCTGGAAAATGGTTTATCACGTCAGTTATTAAACAACTGACGTGATAAATAGGGGCGAGGGGGATTTATCACGTCGGTTCATATAGAACCGATGTGATAAACCGGGGTGAGGGGGGTTTATCACATCGGTTCTATAAGAACTGACGTGATAAACTGGGTTGAGAGTGGTTTATCACGTCGGTTCTAATAAAACCGATGTGAAAAACCGGGGGAGGGTGGTTTATCACATCAGTTATTATATAACCGCCATGATAAACTGGTGGGAGGCGGTTTATCACTTCAGTTATTCAATAACCGATGTGATAAACCATTTTCCAGGCCTTTTATCACGTTGGTTATTAAATAACCGATGTGATAAACCATTCTCCAGGCCTTTTATCACGCCGGTTATTAAATAACCGACCTGATAAACTATTTTCCAGTCATTTTATCACGTCAGTTATTTAATAACCGACGTGATAAACCCAATTTTTTTTAAGCAGAATGCAGTCATCTTCTCTCCACCAGAATCAACCAGAAAACAAATCAAGAAATCGTACCACAAAAACATAAGTAGATCAAAATCAAGCATGTACATAGATAACATATAAAACTTACCCCCTAGACAGCCCCCACCCTCATTTATACCCCATGGACAGCCCTCCCCCACCCCGTTGGAGCCCTCACCCTCATGTATACCCCCTGGAAAGCCCTCCCCGACCCCATTGGAGCTCCCACCCCCCATGTATACCCCTTGCACAACCCTCCCCCATCCCATTAGAGCCCCCACCACACTCCTGGACTGCCCCCCGACCCCCGGACACCCCCAAATACCCCTCGACAACCCCCACCCGCCTGAACAGCACCCCCTCACCCCCTCACCCCACTTGACAGCCCCCACCACACCCCTGGACAGCCCCAAACACCCCTGGACAACCCCCACCCCTGGATAGCACTCCCACACCCCTGGACCACCTTCCAACACCCTTGGACATCCCTACCACCCCCCAGGACTGTCCCCCACCCCACCAGACAGCCCTCCCAGACCGCTGGACACCCCCCAACCCCCCCAACCCCACTGAACACACCCCCACACCCTTGGAACCCCTCCCCCATAGACCCAAATCCATACCATAAAAACCATCAAAAGTAGAGCAAAACAAGAAGTACAGAAAAATTAAACATTCACTTATATAACATTCAAAACTTACACTGTCAGCTTAAAAAAAACTAAATCCTACCTAAACAACTACCAAATACACAATTAAAACGACAATATTCAGAATTACATTTTACATTACAAACAACTAAAATTCAATCAAACCTGCAAAATAATTTGACCACTCCACTTGTACGTGTTTGATGTCTTCAGCAGTATAGGGTTGAGGGTCATCAAGAAGCTACAAATGAAAAAGAAGATAGTTAACGTGTATAATGAATAAATCCAATTGAAATATTATGGAAAAGTTTAAAAGGAAATCATACCAAGTCAAAATTCACAACTGTCCCAGTTGTAATTATTTCATACATAAATCTTAACATATAATATCCGCATTCGATGAGGCCTTGTTGTTCATGAAAATTCTGTTTGAATGAGTGTAAATTCAATATATTATTTTTATGTAATAAATCAAAAAGTACAAATTATAAATGGAAATTTACCTTCGCATTTACATATTTGATCTTTGCATTTCTTTTCTTTGTGTTTTTTCGAAAGTAGACCCATGCACTGTTAGAAAATAATACGAATGGGGGTAAATTTAAAATTCATTATAATATATAAAACTATTGAGAAATTGAAACTTACTTTTCCAATATATTCTTAAAACTTTCCCGCACATCACTATGAACAGAGCATATCCAATAAAGAGCTTTATCCCTTGGGAAAAAAATCCCTAACATCCAATGATCACTGATAAAAGGAAATTTAATGTTAGTGGTTTTTTATGTTAAAAGATAATTAACTCTTTGAGAGAAATGTGTTTCATACCACTCACAAAAAGGCATCATCCAACATTGTGTGATTATATTCTTTTCAAATATTTCACCAATATAAACCATTCTTTGTTCCTAATTCAATGTACATGCTTCAGGGTAAATCAATTGCGGGTCCATGAATCCATATACTTTTGTCAGCTCATTCCTCTGACAAATTTTATAAAGATACCTAATACAAAACATACAAAAGTATACATTTTTAATAAATATAACGCAGGGAAAAGGTGTTAAGACTTACATGGAAAAAATTTGCACCACGTTGATGCCCAAAATATCTCCAGTAACAATCTCCATGATATCAATTTTTGTAATCCCCATACTTATTTCACGTCCACAAACATGATATTCCATTGGAAACTCATAAAAACCCAACAACAACTGTGAAAATCTTGACAATCTGTCAAGACCACTGGAATCTGTATCTGATGTCATAGCCTGTTGTCGTTGTTGTTGTCTATACAGTATTTCTTTACCTTTGAAGTATTCCTGTGAAAAAAAATTGAAAAATATTGTTGTTTTCAAATGATAAAAGAACTTTAATAAACAAATAAAATAAAATATATAACATTCATACCTCTATGGTAAAGAGTGGCAGAAATCTGGATGGCCAAACTAAAAAATGGCCTATACTCTGTCCAACTGTCACCACCTCATCTGTAGGTATTAGTACCCTAGCTAATCTATCTATAATATCCTGTACAGTGACCCTCTGATTCTCTACATATAATTGTTGATGATGAACTGTATCTCCTATACAATATACCAACCCGTATGCTACTATATGATGTTGAGAATCATCAACATACAACTCGCAATATGTAGGAAGCTGCGGTGGAGGTGTAGGATAAAAAATGGGGTCCGCAGGCTGAGGTGGGGGAGTGGGAGCTACTGGCGAAGGTGGAGGATAAATAATGGGGTCTGCAGGGGGAGGTGGAGGAGTGAGAGCTGCAGTCTGAAATTGTCTTTGCATTTCTGCAAACATAGACTGCACCGACTCTCTAATCTTGTCCTCCATCGTCGCATTAATATTTTGAACTTCAGCCTCCAAGGATTCTATTTTTTTATAAACCCCCTCAATGTTAGAAGTTGAAGAACGTGGAAACACTTTTCTTACCGATACACCTACTGGATATCCTCTTACACGACCAGGATGTTCGGGCCTTCCCAATGCTTCAAATAAAATATCTTCCCTCCCAGTAGCTCTAAATGACCCCTCTGAACTCTGCTCCTCAAGAGAGTCCTGTATTAATTAATTGAACATTTCTGTAATGATTGAAACTTATATGAAGAAAAAAGTTAACTTAAGTATATTAAATAGATATCTTACAATCCTCTCAGCTACGATTCTCGATTCTTATGAAAGATATTTCCCTTTTTTTCCCTTCCGAGCTCTCTTCCATTTTTCATGTCTAGATGGAGGGGATGGAGGGGCCACCTCTCCAGAGCTTGAAGACTCAACTCTTAGTTGAAATTTTTCCGCCATCATTTTTTCTTCCAATAATGCATACCCTCCCCGAGATAGACTATGAGGGTATACATTTTTTGATTGGATCTCCTGGTGAGCTTTCCTTGTTTGCTGTAATTTAAGAATAAGAAATCATTAACAAAACATTAATAAAATCATTTATATAAGAATGTTTATAAAAGTTTACATTTCCCTTACCGGAAATGAATCTTTTTTTCTACTTTCAAAAAACCGTCTCCATGTGTCTTCATCTATAAAGGGATATATACGACATGGATTGTCGTGACTCCTATGACCATAAATGAAATCAGATGAGATGGTTGATTTGAAATCCCTCCATCTCCTGGCAGCCAATGATAAGAATTTCTTCCTGACTCCTCCAGTGTCAGGAATATCAAATGTCATCTGATAATGAAGAGGTTAAACATATTATATATACTAGAAACATTAAAATAATGGTCAAACAATGAAAAAAGATCTTACCAAAATCGTCTTCCACAACTGAGAGATAATCGCTTTATCCACGCCTCTCCAATAATCATACAGAATGCTTAATTTGGTCTTAGCTTGAGTTGCAACAAAACTCTTAAAATCTTTTGCATTCGGACCTCTAGGAATATCATTATCATAAAACTAAATGACTATCCTCTGATCCTGCGTACGGGCAAGTGATAATTTTCGTAAATGTGTGCACCCACGTTTACCAACCTTTGAACTCTTTGTCGTAATAGGATCATGT
Organism: Viscum album; assembly: GCA_963277665.1. Taxonomy (NCBI): domain Eukaryota; kingdom Viridiplantae; phylum Streptophyta; class Magnoliopsida; order Santalales; family Viscaceae; genus Viscum; species Viscum album. Next base: position 910,229,444 of record OY728134.1, read on the forward strand.
GAATGTTCATCCCCAGAGGTATGACCAGCAACATGCTCCTCCCCAGAATCATTTGGATGATCATCTGAATGATCTGTCATTATCCTTCAAATCAAAAAAACAAACATCAGTTCACAAATATACAAATTCAAATATTTTAATACTACTGTAATCAGAAAATAGAAAAGTGTACTAAGTTACATAATAGTAAACATTGGTAATATGGTAAGCATGTTAAACAATGGTAAAGATGACAAAGATGGTAAAGATGGTCATGATGGTAAAAATGGTAAAAATGGTAAACCTGGTAAACATTGTAAACACGGTAAAGTAATTGTCAGTGAACAAAAATAAGCATTTTAAAATTCATGTAATGGTTATAAACATGATAAAGTAAACTAAACAAACTTAAAACAAACAAAAACATATACTTATTTTATTTTAAAACATGTTTTAATAAATAAAAAACTTACAATATCTAACATTTATGGAAAAAATAAATGTAAACAAGAAATAAACATATGTTACCTCTAATTTTTGGAATGTAAAAATGGATTGTTTTCCCAAATTCCTTCGTCGTGATCGTTCCTTATGGCACAAAATATGTCTTCAACATGATCATCATTATGTTCTGTTAATATTTCCATGGAAGTAGGGATCTCACATAAATCATCATATTCATCAAGTTCATCCTCACCAACATATTGTTTTTCCCTTGTAGAACAACAGCCCACTGCATATCTGATTGATCTACTACATAGAAATTTTTTTTTGCATGTGTTGCCATTATAAAAGAATCAGCCGTGTCTTCAAATCTATTCAGATTAACAAGTGTCATTCCAAATTCATCGTGTCTGACACTGTTGTTACCATTAAAACATTTACAGTTAAAAACGAGAACTTTAATTTTAAAGTAATCAACCTCCCATATGTCTTCAATCACTCCATAATATGCACTTGATGCAGAAATTGGGTTTTTGTCCTTAGCACTCGAAAAATGCATTGCTTCTGCAAACACCAATACACCACTATTCTGAACTGCACTTCTGTTGTCCTGAGCTTTTGTATGAAATGTATAACCATTAATGTCATAACCGGACCATGTTATCACATTTAAACATGGACCATCCACTATCCATTTTAATGTCTCTGATACATCTGATCTACCAAGCAAAGTCTTTTTAATCCATGACAAATTTTTTTTGTTGTGCTCATTCAAAATCCACATTTCTTTCTTCTTTGGATGACATTTTTTCAACTCATTAATATGCAATGTGATATACGGTTGAGCATCAGCTATGTTATTCAAGATGTATGATTCTAACTTCTTCATCTGTTAAGCTGACAATGATTTTAATTTCAAGCCGCGAATCCCCTTTCCCTCATTATTAACTCGTTCATGGCGAGATGGAGTCAAACCTATGTGTTGCATCGCAGACAAGTAGCTCGTACAAAACTCTGCTACCTCCTCAGAAATGTACTTTTCAATAATGGAGGCTTCAGGTCGATATAGATTTTTAACATACCCCTTTAATATTTTCATATACCTTTCAAAAGGATACATCCAACAAAGATATACAGGTCCACAAAGCTTTATTTCTCGAACCAGATGAATCATTAAATGCACCATTATATCAAAAAAAGTTGGATGAAAATACATTTCCAATTGACAAAGTATACAAATTGCATCCTTTTCCAAAATGTTCAAAGCATTCACATCAATCGCCTTGTTACAAATTGAATTGAAAAAATAACACAACTTCATTATAGTATTTCTAACACGAATGGGAAATATTCCACACAATGCAACTGGTAGAATTTGTTGCATCATGACGTGAAAATCATGTGGTTTCATACCTATCAACTTCAAGTCCTTCAATGAGACAAAATTTTTTACATTAGAAAAATAACCTTAAGGCACTTTGGTATCATGAAGACACTGACAGAAGCTAATTTTCTCCCTCTTCGATAATGTATGACAAGCCGGGGGAAGAAATGATCGTCTTCCTTTAGGAGTGGGAGCTAACTCCAAACGTATTCCCATTGATAATAAGTCTAATCTTGCATTCAATCCATCTTTAGTCTTTCCTTTAATATCTAACAATGTTCCAATCAAAGAATCACTGATATTCTTCTCCACGTGCATGACATCAATATTATGTTTAACTTCATGATACCTCCAATATGGTAGCTCAAAAAAAATTGACATTTTCGTCCAAATATGTCTATCATTACCATATTTCTGTGTCTTTCCCAATGTCACGTCAAGGTTTTTCACCCTCTCAAAATACAGATCAGGGGATAAAGTTTTTGGAGCAGTATCAAATTCTTGTGAGCCATTGAATGCCTTTTTTAGTCTTCCATAAGGGTGTTCCCTAGGTAAAAAATTTCGATGACCCATGTACACTGTTTTCCTCCCATGATGGAATTGACAATATGACGTCTGTTGTTCGCAAATTGGACATGCTTTATGCCCTTTATCACTGTATCCAAACAAATTTCCATACGCTGGGAAGTCATTTATAGTGAACAGAAGCACTGTATGCAGTTGAAAATATTCCATTTTATAAGAATCATACACCCTAATACCATCAGCCCATAACAGTTTCAAATCATCAATCAACGGTGACAAGTAAACATCAATATCATTACCGGGTTGCTTTGGACCAGAGATCATTGTACTCAACATGACATATTTGTGCTTCATAAAAACTTCAGGAGAGAGGTTATAAATTACCAATAAAACAGGCCATGAACTATGTGTGCTACTGAGTGTTCGGTATGGATTCATTCCATCTGTGCACAACCCTAGTCTGAGATTTCTAATTTCATTTCCAAATATAGAATACTGCGCATCAATTTTCTTCCATTGTGGACAATCAGCTAGATGACGTATTTTTCCATCACATACCCGCTCTTCAGCATGCCATCTTAACCTTTTTGCATCATGTGAATTAGCAAATAAACGTTTGAAATGATTAATTATAGGAAGATACCAAAATACCTTTGAAGGGAGCTTTGTAATCTCTATATCAGCCTGTGATTTTTCTTTCACCTTATACCGTGATGTCCCACATTTAGGACACTCTGACAGAAATTCATATTCCTTCCTATATATAATGCAGTCATTTGGACAGGCATGTATTTTCTTGTATCCCAATCCCATTGGGCATAATATTTTCTTGGCTTTGTAATGTGAATCTGGAAGATCATTATCTTTTGGAAGAATGTCTTTCATCAATTGTAGTAGCTCTGTAAAACTTCTATCACACCATCCATGCTTCGCCTTCAGGTTAATCAATCTTAACACCGTCGACAAAACCGTAAAATCTGTACAACCAGGATATAATGGGTTTTCAGCATCACCAAATAGACGTGCAACTGTCGGTTCTATCTCAATTTGTTCTCCTACAATATCGCGAATCATTTCTTCAATTCCATCGGAGTTACCATCTTGAGAATCATCATCATCAGTGACATTCTATCCAGTTTCACCATGCCAAATCCAAGGGCTATAACTCGGATTAAAACCATGACAAATCAGATGATATTTTATCTCTCTACTTTTCAACTTCTTCATATTCAAACATTTCAGGCATGGACAGAAAAAAATGTCACTACTTGGAACATTTCATTTTGAAAATTCCAAAAAGGCATCAACACCTTCCTCAAATTCATTTCTCATTCGATGTGCCGTAATCCAACTTCGACTCATTATTACCTATAACAAATATCAACAAAAAATATATATTTTTAAGATAAGACAAATATATGTTTATATGAAAAAAATCATAATTTGAATGTAAAACAATTTAAAATATAAAACAAATCTATAGGTATTTAAAAAAATATGCTTGAATATTATTTTTAAAACAAAATATAGTTAGATATAACAGTTTTAAATTTCATTGAATCAAAGAAAACCATGACGCCTACATAGTTTAATATTGATTGCGGTTTTTATGTTTTGATATATTAGATAAACTACCTATTTAACATGTTATTAATGGTTTCTGTAGACCCTAAATCCATTTGGTAAATATTTTCACACAATTATAAAAATCAATGGAAGTGTTTTTGGGAGGAATATATTCAATCATTTGATTTTGATGTCCCATATTCTATAACAAAAGGCAATGTGGATACCAAATCCCTTAGTTTGGTTTTTTATTCTCAAAGGGTTTGTGATGAAAAAGAAGAGTATTAGTTGATGTATATGATAAATAATATACAACTATATTTTATTTATGGTTATGATAGAATGAATTCATAACATATCATTTTGGATCTTCTCCCACCAAAATTAACCCTACTCAGTTCGAAATGAATAAATTTAGATAATTATGCATGAATTCATACATGTATTGTTGTAAATAAACCAAAAAGAAGATTATTAGTACTAAAAGTAAAACTAGGAAGAAACAACAAACTCTATATACTCATGAAAGCTACTCCACAACACTTCCATGCTACTAACATCTATAAAAAACTACAAATTTCTTTTAAAAACCAAAAAAAATTGTTTATATTTATGTATGGTGGGCATAACATGTATACATAGTAAGATCCTCCCTAAAAAATCTCATGAAAATATTGACGAAGCACACTAAATCCCTATAAAAAAAGGAATCTAAATCATCACCTAAACAAGGAAAAATAGTTTCATATACTCACTATGGATCACTCACAAAATAATTCATATAAATAAACCTTTTTGTATAAAAATTATGTAAATATATATATACTAAAATTAAGGTTCTCGGATACCACTTCTCCACTAGTTTTCCTCCCACACCCCAATGTTAATGTCATGGTCTCACCCCGCCCATAAATCATCCTACACCATGTGAAATTGTATCACTTCCATCAATGAATCATATGTATCATAATAATTTAAGAATATTTTAAGTATGGGAAAGAAGAAATAAAATAAACACTCTCGGTTAAGATGATAGATCCGAGAGGAGGAGGAGGATGACGACGAGGCGGCAGGGGTGGAGGAAGATGGAAGGGATGACGGTCGGGGTGCATAGACTAGGAAAGCCATGGATTATTTTACCTTCTGCACCACACCCAACTCGTCGGTGCCCTTTCGAGGGCTGATGGCCTTGGAGATCACCTCAGACAGCAATGAAGAAGATAAACAATGAAGAAAAATCGCAAAACATATTTATAGAATATCTATGAAAAAAAAACGAATGAAATAAATTCATGGAAGGCTTACTTGAATGTTGCGAGTTGAGATGATAGATCTGAGAGGAGTGAAGAACATAAACAATGAATCCAAAATGAGTTTAACGCAGGTCAATTGACGAGCCGATTAGGGTTTACCGCACGAGAGAGACGAGCCGACGGACTGTCAATCGAAAAATCGTAAATGACAGTCCACGGGCCTTTTAACAGTTTTATAACGTCGGTTATTATATAACCGACGTTATAAACTATTTTTTAAATTTATAACGTCGGTTATTTTAAAACCAACATAAAAAAGCTCCCGCGCTTTGGTTTTTTACGTCGGTTATTTTATAACTGACGTAAAAAATGAGATATCTACGGGTTTTTTACGTCGGTTTTTCTATAACCGACGTAAAAAACCCCCTCGTGCATTGGTTTTTTATGTCATTTATTTTATAACTGACATAAAAAACGAGTAGATATCTCGTTTTTTACATCGGTTATCTTATAACCGACCTAAAAAACCAATGCACGGGGGGGTTTTTTACGTCGGTTATTTGGAAACCAACGTAAAAAAGGCGATATCTACGGGTTTTTTACGTCGGTTTCCCAATAACCGACGTAAAAAAATAAAGCACAGGGGGGGGTTTACGTCGGTTATTGGGAAACCGACATAGAAAATGCGTAGATGTCGGGTTTTTTACGTCGGTTTCAAAATAACCGACGTAAAAAACCCCCCGCGCATTGGTTTTTTACGTCGGTTATCTTATAACCAATGTAAAAAACGCGTAGATATCGGGTTTTTTACGTCGGTTTCCAAATAACCGACGTAAAAAAACCCCGCGCATGGGTTTTTTACGTCAGTTATAAAATAACCGACGTAAAAACCGAACAGGCGCGATTTGTAACATCGGTTATTAAAATAACCGACGTTAAAAATCTACTCGCCGCATTTTTACGTCGGTTATATATAACCGACGTAAAAAATGGTGACGTAAAAAATGTTTTCTGCACTAGTGATCATCAAATTGTTTCATATCATCCCAGTCTGATATGAAAATAAGATATTTTCAATTTTACTTAACAAGGGAGTTGTCAGTCAAAACACCTAAGTGAAGTATCATCGCAACAATGTTTTTTGAATCAGTTCCCATTAGGGAATATAAATGTTCTTTTTCTATTGATATCATCTTCATACCCATGATTGAATTTGATATAATCCTTGTTATGGATTGGATTTTAGACCATGATGAAAAAATTTATTATAAGAGGAATGTGGTTAAAATATTCAATGATGATAAGGAGTACCTTATCTTTTGAGAAGAAATGTCACCACCTGATTCTTATCTAGATCCACCCCAAGTAGATCAACTAAATTCTTTTATTTGGGGGGAAGAGAATGAAATAACTATGGGCGAGGAGAAGAATGTTCAAATACAGGACCTACCTATTGTGAAAGAATATGTTGATGTGTTTCCAGAGGATATACCTGGACATCCTCCAGAGAAAGAAATTGAGTTTTCTATTGATTTAATTCCTAGTCAAAGACCCATATTGGAGACCCCTTATAGAATATCAACTATGTAATTATTGAAACTAAAGAAATAATTAGATAAATTGTGTAATAAGGGATTTATTCACTGTAGTGTTTCTCCAAGGGGAGCCCCTGTACTTTTTGTTGAGAAGAAAGATAGAGCTATGAGGTTATTCATTGACTACAAGGAGATCAATGCTATAAAAATAATGAACAAGTATCCCCTACCTCATATTGATTATTTTATCGACCAAATTCATGGATATCAAAATTTTTCAATGATTGACCTTCGGTCTAGATATCTTTAGTAGTATGTGAAGAAGGAAGACATTTCGAAAATAGCACTTCAATCTAGGTACGAGAATTACGAGTTTAAAGAAATGCCTTTTGGGCTGACTAATTCACCCTCTATATTCCTGGATCTAATGAATAGAATTTTGAAGGAATATCGTGATGAATTTTTAGTGGTATTTATTGATGATATCTTGGTATAATCCAAAATCTACGATGATCATGAAAATAACTTGTGCATTATTTTGAAGACTCTTAGAAGAAATGAATTATATGGGAAGTTTAGCAAGTGTGAATACTAGCTTCCAGATATTTCTTTTCCTCGCCATATTGTCTCTAAGGATGAAATCTTTGTTGATCATTTAAATACCATGGAAATATATGAATGTCCAAAACTGACGTGTATAACTGAGATATGCAGTTTTATTGGTCTAGTAGGTTATTATCGGCATTTCGTCTAGAATTTTTCCCAATTAGCTAACACATTAACCAAGCTCACACGTAAAGGGGTTAAATTTGTTTGGAAAAAAGAGTGTGAATAATGTTTTGAATAATTGAATAGGAGATTAGTTAATTATCCTATATTGACTCTACCATCAAGGAATGATGGTTTTTTTATATATAGTGATGCTTCACATAAAGGACTTGGTTTTTTCCTTATGAAGAATGATAGGGTTATTTCCTCTGCATCATGACAACAAAAAATTCATTAGAAAAACTATCCAACTCATGATATTGAGTTTTCAGATTTAATATTTACTTTAAATATGTGCAGGCATTATCACTATGGTAAAAAAATATGAGAAATATACTGATCAAAAGAGTTTGAAGTATATTTTCTCATAGAAAAAAATTCAATATGAGGCAAAGCATATGACAGAACTACTCAAGGATTATGATTTCCCTATACACTACCACCGGGGAAAGTAAATAAAGTGGAATATTCTTTGAGAAGAAATGATCATGGTGTTTTGAACAAGATGAGAGTTGAAATAGATCCTATTTTCATGGATCTAATGAAAATGAATATAGGAATAATCATGGAAGGTGAAACATCAATCATTTTTCAAATGGTTTACAAACCATCTTTACTAGAAAGGATAAAAAATTCTCAGGCTGATGATGAGGAGTTTTAAAAAAAATTAAATCTTTGAATGATGGGAGATAGTTTGAAGTAATATATGGAGATGGGATTTTGAAATTTAGGAAGAGAATTTGTGTTCCCGATATACCTAATCTAAAAAGGGAATTGTTACATGATTCTCATAGCTCCAATTTCTCTATACACTTTGGTAGAACTAAGATGTATAGATATTTGAAAGAATAGTTTTAGAGGGACAACATGAAGAGAGAGATTTCTGATTTTGTGTTAAGATGTGTGGTTTGTAAACATGTGAAAACTGGAAGGCAACAGCCTAGAGAAGTCATGCAACCAATTCCCATACCTGAGTGGAAATGGGATAATATTACAATGGTCTTTGTTATGGGACTGCCAAATACTCTTAGAAGGAATGATGTAATATGGGTCATTGTTTATCATCTTACCATGTCAGCACATTTTCCTACTATAAGAAAATATTTACCACTTGAATGTCTTGAAAGACTATATATTAATGATGTTGTAAGACTTCATGGAGTACCCCTATCCATTGATTCTAATAGTGATCCCAATTTTACATCAGGATTCTGGATAAGTCTTCAGAAATCCCTTGATACTGAACTTTGTTTGAGCACTACCTACCACCCTCAAACTGATGGAAAATCAGAACGGACTATTCAAACCATAGAATACATGTTGATATCTTGCTCACATGACTTTCAAGGTATGTGGGATCAATATTTACCTCTAGTAGAATTTTCTTATAATAATAGCTTCCATTCATGTATTAAAATTGCACCATATGAAGAGTTATACAGAAAGAGATGTCGCACACCAACTTGTAGGGATGATGTTGGTGAAAGAAAACTCGTAGGCCCAGAACATGTTGAGGAAACAATGGAAAATGATAATGTAATTCAAACCCTCATCAAAGCATATCAATGTAGGAAGACGAGCTATGGTGATAACATAAGGAAGGATTTGGAATTTCAGGTAGGAGATCATGTTTTCATGAAGGTATCTCCATGGAAGGGAGTTATAAGATTCAACAAGAAAGGTAAATTAAGCCCCAGGTATATCAGAGCTTTTGAAATTATAGAATGAATTGGGGATGTAGCTTACCATTTGGAAATTCCGCCAAGTCTCTCCAATGTTCATGATGTGTACCACTTATCACTATTGAGAAAATACATTCCTGACCCAAAGAATGTACTCACCCATGTGGAATTAGAACTGAAACTCAATCTACCTTATTGTGAAGTTCCTGCCATGATTTTTGAAACAAGAGAACATGTGTTGAGAAATCGGATGACTCGTCTGGTAAAATTTCTAAGGAGAAACCATAAGAAGGAAGAGGAAACATGGGAACCCGAGGAACATATGATGAAGAACCTCCCAATTCTTTTTATGCAGTAATATTCTAGAAATATTGAAGACTAAATTATTTGAAGTGGGTGAGAATGTAACACCCCAAGCTTCCACAATACGTTTCCCTTTAAATAATGCAATAGCTTGTCTTGTACGCAACATGGAATTTTAACACACCATGACCAATCAAATTATCCATTATGAATTGGAATATCCACTTTTTAAAATTTTATATATTTTATCTTTCAAAATGGACTTCATTTTTTGATTCAGAATATCGAAATTAGATTAGTGTGAATTGTTTGTATTTTTTTTAAAACATTCAATTTCTGTTGAATAGTGAAAACCACCGAGTTATTGTTTAAAACCATCTTTTTATTTAAATAATTATTTATTTTATTTAAATTTATTTTATGTCAAAATAGATACATAATACCTATATAGGTTCAATATAATTCATTGGATCCATTTTATAATAAGTATAAATATATAAAAATTTTATATAACTTTTTATTGTCTTTTACCCACCTCCTAGGAGCATTTTCAAATTTGCATAAAACATAATTTTACAACTTCTGTGAATTGAATATCAAAAATCTGAGAGACATGGTTGATATTAGAAAGTAAAATGTGGTTCAATGAGATGAAAATAATTTTTTTGGTGAATCGTAACTTTTGACTTATATTTATCACGATTAAAAGTAAATAATTTAATTAAAGGTAAAAATGAAATTATTATTACCCTAAAACATGACCTAATTCTATTGGATAAGTGTAATTCAACCAAAAAAAACTTTTGGAATAAAATATGATCCTTTAGGTCCACTTATATTAGATTATGACATTTATTATTATTTAATTCAAAGAAGATTTAAAAGTGTTAAATTCAATGTTTAATAACTAAACCATTTTTAATATAGGGTTAAAAATAAGATAAATTCGACAATAAATATTAATTATAAAGATAAAAATATATCCTACATTATTGTATTTTATTTATAATTTTTAGACATTAGATAATTTAATTTATTTATGACACAATGATGATGCATTAATTGCCTTATTAATAAAATATTAAAAAGTTGATATTATAAATACTCATATAAATGTTATTTTAGATTTTTTATGAATTTCACTAATTTTAAAGCTTTATAAGACAGGTTAGGGTTGATTAAATGAATCTATTTCAAATTAATAATGTTGTTATGAATTTTAAAAAACATAATTCCAAATAGTATCCAAATTGACATAAAATAGTTTTTAAAACAAATATTATATTATTAATTGATATAATATACATGAAAATCTATGGTTTTTCAAAATTTCCTACATAAGGTTATATATATTAATATAGAACCACTTGGGGTTCTCTTGGCTTGTTATAGTATGTTTATTAACCATATAGTATAAAAATACAATGAGACATGGTAAATGTCAAAGTAATTATCTAAGTGTTAATCGTAAATGATAAAGTTAATATAGTGAACCAAACCTATATAAAACATATTGGTTGAGTTTTTTTCTACCCATACCCACCTTTTCATCGAAATAAATCATTTTTGAGCCGTTTAAAACCGAGAATGGTTTTATTGTAAATCGTTTTCCTAAGGTGCCCCTCACCCCTCTTATTAAAGGGAACTTCCCCTTCTCTCAAATTCACACCATCAAAGCCATTTGGCTTGTCCAAACCCTACAAAATATCCACTAAATTGTCCTACCTTAATTCTAGAGGTGATACTTTAGTCAGAAAGCCAATCCATGTATCCCTTTTGATCAAATAAAAAGGAATAACCTGAAGAAGAGGTAAATATTTCATCACCTCTTTCATGTTCTTGTCTTCTTCCACTTCATCTTTGTTTGTTGTTTCTATTCTAAAATAATAACTCCAGTATCTTATATATACATTGATGTTATTATAAAAATGGTACAACTCTATTAATTATTCTATCAATCCTATAAATTACAAAGTCACCATACGTGCGTACGTACAGATTACCGTCTCCACGTCGTGGTGTAGTTTGTTATTCAAAAACATCATCATTTGGATGGGTATAATAATGAGTATAAATGATGTAAATAATAAATATAACATGATAATTATTATGTATAAATGATATAAAATCCAATTATATATGATTTTAATATCAAACGAATGATATTGTCGCTCGTGCGTACGTACGGATTACCGTCCCCACGAACACGATGAGATTCATTCCCCATCGTATTCATTCAAGAATAGTTTTCATTTTAGGATTAAATTTTTTTTATGAACATAATATAATTATTTATATGAATCAAATAGATCCTATCCATAACAAACATTACATACAAAACAAATCATATAAATGAAAACGAATCAGTTAACACCCAAAACGATTATACTATTAAAATATCATTAACAAAGCAATACTAGAACATCATATACGATATCATATTAATGTATATAGTTCATTTTATAATTTAATAATAATTATTTTACCATTATACAGGAGGTTAACCTACCCTCAACCAAAGAAAAGTACAAGGTAAGGACTAATTTCACAATCTCTTTATTATTTGAAATTGTTTTATACGTGAGTATCTTTTGGGACCTCTTTATCATCCACATCTATTTTTCATAAAAATGTGTTTCCAAACATTTTTAATATTTACTAGAAAATTCTTTAAATTAATTTATAACGTTATTTTATCTTATATGTCTTGAAAGGAATCTTTCATTCAATTTTCAAAAAATGTACATTTTGACCTTTTTGACAAAATTAAGGTAAGATTGTTTTTTTAACTAATACGGCGTGTGCAGTTATTTTCCTCCATTATAACATCATTGAAGATTCCCATTTGAGATTATAATAATATTTTCAAAAATAAATGTTTTTATTTTATAGCTTCACACCATTTAAATGATTTCAAAATAGAAAGAGATATTTCTCAAAAATAGTTTTGATTTCATTTATGTCAAAATCCTTTGATGGATTTTAAGCTTGTTTGAAGTTGGTTTATTATGATAAAAAATTCAATATTGTATTGAAGGATTTGTTATATATTTGACTATGGATGTGTTATTATTACACCATTCATGGTTTATGGATAAAGTATTGAAAATTTTTATGCTAGTTTTAATACGAATGTTTATGTTATGTTTAAACCTTTTCAAATGAGGAATGAATTGGACATAGTATGTGATGGGTTTAGCCTAATATAGCTCCTTGATGCATCATTAGGTCTCAAGAGGCAAACTAGTGTCTTGGCACATGGACTTGAGAAAATCATATTTGTAGTCTTGGAACAAGGCATTGGATATGCTGTTATGAAGTTTGGCATTATGCATTCCACCACTATGAAAGTAGCTATTGATATTGCATGTTATTATTAGACTAGTATAATATCCATGTGAATATGTTAATGGAATTATTTGATTTTATCTTTGATATATTATTCCTAAGTTCATGTTTAAAAGGATTTTGTTTTAGTCTTATACATTGCCTTAAATGTTTATGCTTATTTATGAAAGTTTCCGCTATATTGTTATCCTTACTGATCATCTAAGCTCACCCATTTCTATGTTTTATTATTCCAAGGATGTGAAGAAGTATGTTAGGACTGTCCTAGAAGGATAGTCTTTGGGATATGAATGTAGTTAATGAAGACAATGTTGTTGTTTTTTTTCATTTCATGGTGTAATGTAAAACATATGAATGTATCTAGTACTTCTAAGGCTACTAAACTAATCCGTCTTTCGAGACCGGATCTTTTATAATCATGTGAATGTTATGTAAAAATGCAGAGACTCTGGGTAACTATAGTCGAGGAGTTACATTTTATATTTGAATTAGTTTAATATAGAAGGTTGAATCATTTCATTTCTAGTATCATGCATTATAGGGAACACCTCATAGGCATGGGATTTGTCATGTGTCCCAGATTTAAAATGATCTATTTATTATTATATTATTAAATATATTGTTAAATTTTTTTTGTTCTATATTTATAACTTAAGGGAATATATTTATAGGATTAAGGTGTAGAGACTTATAAAATGTCAGTGTCGAGGATCACTTGTGATCAAAATGATTTGGGGGTTATAACTATTATAGTATGTTCTAGTAATAATTTTAAATACTTACATAAATCTACATAAACATATATATTTATATTTATATATAAAACATGATAATTTTTAGTCCAATTTAGCATAGCTTCCATATAACCAAATACAAATTTCTATTTGAAGGGATAAGATATTCTATCACATTATTCATCGGGATGTAAATGGATACAGTTTGACCTATGGAAAGGGTATTCTTCATTATATTATTTCACATGCAGAGGATGTGGATTCCATTATTGATGTCATGTCTTAATAGGTGGAATATTTGGTGGCACGAATGTGTGCTTCTGATGGGATAAATGCATAGATGTTAGTTGATGATAGAGTACTGTGGAAATATGTGCATTTGGGTGACGGTCAGGGGATCCTACGATGCAGTTTTATACTGATTTTATTATTAAATTCATTATTATTATCATTATTATTTTCTGTTGTCATAGAAGACCACTGCATTGGATGATGGTAGAATCCATGGACTCATATGACTCAACAGATTCAAGAGGTGTGTTTTTTTATCTTTCTGGTTTCTCATTCAAATTGATTAGATCAATTTTTTGTATTTTTTTGGGGTTTAAATGCATTTTTTGTAAATAAAAAAATAAAAAAAATATGTATTAACATTATTCCATAGATTTCAAATTTGTAAATTATAAACTCAATAAATTCACAAAAACTTCCACTGGCAATACACTACAGTGTGGTAGAATATTCACTTCTCTGCTTCTTAGAACAAGGTACTCATCTCTACAAAAATTTCAACTCATTTATATAGACTAGTTTTTCACACTATGAATCTAGGATCACAATCTTTTTTTAATATTTTCATTATTTATTCAGTAATGAAAATGCCGCAAATCATCTTTTAAATATATACTTCATTTGAAAGGAACTCTTAAAACTCAATCATACATTTACCTAGACCGGAGTAAACTTTACAAAACTCATAATTCTTTTATTGAAAATCCAAATAACCCTTATGTAGATACCATAACATTATAATTACCATTGCACAAGTCCTTGTTTGTCATAGTTACCTTTTGGAAGCCTTTAATTATTTAGTATTTCTTGAACATAGATTCTAATCTACCATTACATAGGTAATACAACTTCCAGATGACCTTTATGTAACCCATATTAGTCCAGGGTTACCTTAATCAATACAATTAAACTCCCAACTAACCATTAAATAGCCAACCTTTTTCCAAAGATACCTTTATGTTCATATATAGAATTATGTACTACCATTACATAGCATTGTATAATTTAGGTCACCACTATAAGTAGTCAGAAAAATAGTCCCACCTTTACATAGATCTATTCAATCCCATTATATCTTCATGAAGGTTATATCTAGTGACCTTTAAATAGATAATTTCATTCTAATTTTACTATTTTTCAACCAATAAAAACACAGGGTTACTATTAAACACCTAAAAAATTCAACTCAAAAGAATGTTAGATATATTTTAACAAATCCCAAGGGCTTCCATTGGGTTTTATGTACAATGTTATGTCACCCATCAACACATGTATTTTTCACGAAGATTACTAGAAAAATCATAACAATATAAATCATGAGGATATAAATCCTCCTTTACGGATCATTCCCATCTCACCTACAACCCTATATACAGAGTGTCATACATCTAAAATCGAGAAGAAACACCATATCATAGGGTTTGTTTACCATATCCTCAATGAATCAAAAATATAATATTTAAGTCCCATTTCCTATCCATTACTTCATGTAATTACAATTTTTTTAATGGAATAATACTTGAGGGCCGTCATAAATTAGTAATCTCTACCTATACTAGGTTCACCAGAAATTCCCAACCCTAAATTCTCATGAACTCCATCCATATCAGGGTACATACTCCCCAGTGGAAATGGGAACATACCACTCTTTGGATTCTCTTACACCACACATTGAGAAAAATTAATGACAGGTTTTAATATCAAACATTTTTCACTCCTCACAAGATATTCACATTCTAGTCCAGGAAGCTCTTTTCTTAGATCAAGTGTCAATTAACCATGTCACTGCACTATGATCAATTTCTGATGACCCTACTCAACATAGAGGGACATTTACCATTTCCATAAAACCCAGGAAAAAAGTACCTATTTTCCCCAAAATCTTTACACATACCATACTTGGCCACTAACTAATTCACAACCAAACAACCTAATGCATAACCAACATATACCACCTCAGCCTCATCTAAACATAATGATCATAAAAACCCATACCAACCAATCACAAAACCCATATAATTCATCCATGAGTTACACACTATCAATTCCCTACTCATGAGACTAAAATTCCAACTTTTCTTCAACTACATATGAGTCTCATCTTGCTAGATGAACCGTGGTGCATTATCTAAGTGAAATCAAACGTTCGGGCTATACCCTCTCTCAAACTACCAACACATATATCACTCGACCCTCTTATATTATGAGATTCATACCGAGGTACTAAACTCACCCACATTCCCTGTAAACTGCACTTCACATATGCCAAATCTCACTGGTAAAACTCTTTTCTCTGACCTAAAATATCAAATGTAATGTTATATACCATAACACCAAATTTTGGATTCCATTTAACACATTGTAGTTAGTTCCACCCATTCTCTCTATTTTAATTTTCTTTTTATTCCCTTTTTATCAAGATAAAAACAAACATTCACAATGCTCATATTGGTCCTCTCTATTTCACCAAGGTAAATCTACAAATCAAAAAACCATGTGATATGGACTGTATTTCAAATATTCTATTTTTTGGAGAATCCAATCCTAGTAAATCTTCAATCGATCAATATCATTATGTTCATCATAATTTCATGGTTCCTAAAGGTTGATCGTTTTTCTTTATCCTCTAATTTTAGTGTGGATATTTTCATTCCAAACAAAAAATCTTATTTTGTATTATTCAAAACACATGCATGAAAAAAAATTGAGATTAAACTACCTTTTGTGTGGAAATGAGATCATAGATGACTGAATGATAGTACTGGATACTTTCATCTAGTTCACAAATACTAATGTAATGAAAACCATTCACTTTATTTTTGGGATTGTTTGAAAAACATCACTATTAAAACTTAATTTTGTAATTTAAATGAAAAGGAAGAAAAGTAAAATTACATAGGAAGAAGGAATAAAGATTACGGAAGAAGGAAAATAATCGTAATTTCCTTTGGAATAAATTATCTAATCTCCCTCAAATATCATTAGTGTGTAAGGTATTAGCATGAAACACTGTGCGACTGACTTGCCTAATCACCTACATGACACACCTGTGCAAGAATCCCCTTAGCCCAATGTCCCATATATACATATAAATAGGATCATTGGTTCTTTGATTTGTATGGAATAAAATTCATGAAGGCCTAATACTGATCTGATCACCCTAGTCCTTCGCACAAGCCCACCAATACCTTCTAGGTAGCTTTATAATACCTAAAGGAGAGTGAATTAAGGAGGGATAGAGACATTGAAGTTCAGCCTATGTTTTAAATATAACAACACTTGTGCGATACATTATCTCAAACTATAATTATATAATACTAACACAATTCACCCTGTCTGAAATAGGAACCTACATGATTCACTTCTGGTAATACATATGGAGACTTTTGAAGGCTTCAGCAAAGTCTCCCCCAATTGTAAATTTTCTTTTAGTCCGTCAACCAAGGTGATTCCTAATCCCCAATGCCAACCTGTGGGAATCACCCCTTGTGCGAGCCTCCCTTTGTTTTACATAGCCTTTATCATGAGAAATCCAATCCTCTGAGTCCACTTCCAATCCATTCATGGAAGGGCCATTCTACTATTGGCTTCCAAGTCTAAAAGGGACCAAGTTGAATCGTCCATAAAGACATCCAAACATACACAAACCTGGAGAGAAGAACACTAGAATGTTCTCCACTTGGGTATGTAATCCTATAGTCATAGGTTTCCCACACTTGTCTGGTTAGCTTATCTGGGTCCTCAGGGTGTATGTGAGTATGTATCCCCATGATCACTCGGACCCTTTCCCTAGGGAATGTACTAGGTAGTTTCTGGTCATGTAAGATTTAAGCATAGAACAAGTCTTACCCTTGTCATCTTTATGACCCAGATCCTCAAGATCTAAATATGAATGATGGTGATCTTTATTTCATTTCCTTTTGATAGGGAATGAAATCCTCCTCCATCACTACAAGACCAATTTGTAGGGATTCCCTCATGAAGTAAGCCCATATATCTTCATGTTGTGGGTTTTAATATTTATCACCTCTACCTAGGTGTCCTTCTCCTTAATTCCTTTCTAGGGTGAAGTAATGAAAAGTATGTGTCATACTCTTGGACTCTTCCACCATCTTTATCCTCCTCTTCTATCAGTAGTGAAGGAAAGATCGTGTGGTTTTTCAGATATTCCATTTTTTAAAATTTCTCACATCGATCATGAATCAAATGGATTATAGGTTAATGGTGATCGTGAAATATGAATGATCCATGCCATCATATGATCTATGAGAAATATGATCCATGGTTATAATCAGATCCGGATACGTAGGAGGCCCACTTAAGTCCTAATCTTCATGGGAATACTCCTTAGGAGTAATCCCTAGTCATAAATACCTTAATTTGGGCATCCTCCTCATAATTAATCCCAGAGTTAATCCCCCAAACCACTAAGAGTCCATGTTATTTTCATAGTCCCATTTTACAAGGGGGTCCTCTTTAGGAATAAGCCCCAATATAATGCTCTCAAAGGACCATCAATTCTGCCTGGTTTTGTTATTCCTAAAGATGGTGACTCGTCGATCCACTATAACATTCTTGTTGGAAAATGGTTTTACCCACACCCTATTTTATATACTTACATGAAATTATAGATTTGGATCCCCTTGGAAGGAGTGACCACCTATCTTATCCCTCTCTGTACACAAATCCACCTCTGGATCCAGATCACTCTAGCTCTAGCACCCTCTTTCTTATTCTCCCTCTCCCTCCTTGAACCCCATCCACACCATAACCTCTACCTCTCTCACCCCCAGTTTCCTCTCCTCACGCCCCACCCATCACTACAGATGACCCAAAGATGCACTCCACCCATCAACCCTCACCACCGCCTCTCCCTCACATGTCAGCAGTCCTTCAACTCCACCTCTACATTCACTTGGTTCTGAATTTGTAGTTCTATCATGTAATCCCTTACTTCGGTTTATAGGTTTGGATTTGGGGAACTTCCATCTCTCTAATTGTAAACTAGGCTGGTGTAAGTTGTTTTGCGATGTTCCTTAAATATTATGATGCTATGTTGTTTACTATATATACTCTACTATTTGATGGGTGATTCCTATAGGGATCTTTGGTAAAAAATTCATAATCTTCCTATGTATGGATAAAGGTGTGTATATTATTGATGAACTATGGTAATTTATAAAAATTAGTAGGATTTTAGAGTATAGAATTATTCTATATACCACCAGATGATACTAGGGGATATGATAATTTACAAGTTTAACTTTGAACTTGTTTACCTTGTGATTTATTTTTTTCTACTGAAGATGAAACTATGAACTACAAATTTGGTGCTTATTTATTAATCATTTCTGGTGTTTACTTGGTTGTTCACCTATTAGGGATGAAAAAATATGCATAGTGTTTTTCAAAAACCCACTTTTACCTAATGGATTATATAATTATATTTTATGATTTACATGGAGCTAGTATTTTAGTCGCTAAGCTTGATAGTCAAATATTTTTATTTGATGATATTTTTCTTGCACCACATCGGCATACAGGTTAGAATATTTTGTTTCAATTTTTTGATTTAGCATGTTACATTCAATAGTTATAGTTTCATTATATGTTTTTATTATAGTGTATAAAAATTTATGCACTGAACATTTTTTATGATATAAGTGGTTAAAATATTTCTTATTCTACATGTTGGCTTGCTATGTTTTAGCATACCCAATAAAAATTTATTTTGTTTCTTAATTGATCAACTCCTCCACCCATCTCATAAAATGAGTGTATTAATCCCATTATATATGGTACATGATAAATACAACTAAATAATTAGATTAACAATATAGTGAACAAAAGAAATGATCATGTGTAAAGGAGGAGAATATAATAAGTGTGTGGGGAAGATGATCCATAAACATACCCAACCAGTTTGACTTCACAATTATGCAACTTAAATTGAAAATAGATTAAGAATAAGAAAGATATATTTCAATATCCACAAAAATATCACTATAAAACTCCACATTAATTCCACAATGATGTTTTTACTCCATTAAATATAGTAAATATATTTCAATGGATGATAACATAGGAAAAAAGAAAATGAAATTAAAATCAATGAAATATTGGTAGTTATAATTTATAAAATATTTCATTTTTAAAGGGATATATTAAATTTATATGATTCAAAATCTACATCTATTAATATGGGATTTATTTTCCATTAACACAACCTCCATTTTTCTTTACTAGCCTCCATGTGACTTTTTTGTTGAGTCTTTAACTAATTTAGTTATGCAACTTTCATGAAGACTAATTGTTTCTCATTGATGCATGCATGTAAGAAACATTTTGACCTTCCCTCATTAATGCACTTAAACTATTTCATAACTATCATGGGTCATACATATAAAATAATATTTCCTCCTACGGAATAATTGGAGATGCATTAGAGTCTTTGGCTAAAGGATTTATGGTAGATATGATATATTTTTGAAGAAATGTATATAGTTTATGATATAAGGAATCATAATAGAGCTATGGATTATGTTCAATGTAATTATCATATTTTATTAATTATTTAGTAGATATCATAATTAGTGGTAGGGATTTATTTTCTATCATTAGAACAATCTGTTTATACCACCTCTAATGATTAAATTATAATTGGTGATATTGACATTTCATAGTTGGGAATAGATGGGTTTCTTTATTTTAAAACCTCATGTACATCATGTGTTATTAATGATAGGATGTAATAAAATGTCATATTCCCACCACCTCAATCATTGCAATGGATGTTTTGTTGTAATAAAATATAATTCATGACATGGATGATACAGAGTAATATCTCCCCCAAAAAATCATTTTTAATTTGTGATGATATGGTTATTGAAAATAATGATAAGATTTTATTTTGTTGCATAGGTAATTAATAAACGATGACTGATATCCCCGTGATTATTTTTGTTACTAAACCCATAAACATGTCTGAATTAAATATTTCATTATCCTCTATAGGTAATAATATGTATCTATTATATTCCATGTTTGAATAACAATCAGTTTAAATGGATCATTATTGTCCATGGTGTCTCTTTTATTTGATTTTGGGTGTGTTATTACTTGAAATTTCATCTTTTCACTAGTTTCAGCATCCTTCTATTTGCATATAGATTATAGTAATTAGTGGTTATATCACCATGTTCTCAAATATAGTATGCCTCCAATTAAAACAACGCATTTAATATCCAATATCCTTAATATTTCCTTGAATGTACTTCCTATACAAAATATAAAAGAATTAAATTAATCTATATCTATAGAAAATTATTCAATATAATAAATCTAATGTTTTCCAATATTAATATCACTTAAAATTTTAATCTAAAAATCACCAACTAATCAATTTTTTTGTAATTCAATAGTATAAGATATTTGATATTTCATAAAAAACACAACCAATTAAATGATAAAACAGAGTTAAATTTTAATGACTTGTAATTTTACAAAATTTTAGTAATGTTTTTATAATAACCAATGTACCCATCCCTTGAATCCCAACTTATTTTCCAAAATACCTAGGTTTAATTAATGTTATTTCATTTTCTTTTTTTAATAATTATCTAAACCAACACCCACACCCATTTTTTTGTTTTTCAATATTTTAATAAAAATACATACTTTATGACATAGACATTATTAAATTGGAGGCATAGTGCTCATCCTATACATAGTTTTGAGTTTATAAACATATTAATTTGATTTGTAATGGTAATGTGGTAACATATAATCTAGTATTTCTAAAATGTATAACTTCATTCATGTAATATTTATATATATATACAAGGTGTATCCAATTCATTTCCATAGGACTATAAGATTTAAAAGACATCACAATTTACTATACAATGAATAACATGTATAAATCCTTTAACAAAGACATATAGTGGTGATAAATTGAGAAACTCGATTGGTGATAGTGTTGTGAATGAATAAAAAATTAGAAGATACAATGTTGGAGATAGAGTAGAATATAATGGATCAATAATCCCACATTCTCAAAAATTGAGATCGGGTTAAAATGTATGTGTATAAATTTATCAGAGAAGAATGTGAGAATTAAAATAACTCATAAATGTTTTTTCCATAAATAATAAATATTTTTTTTAATAATTCTCCCCTACAGGAATAATATGAATTAAAAAAATACTTTATTATAATTTTAAATTAAATAATAATTATATAAATCCATCATAATCATAATACATGAAAGAAAACATGTAAAAATAATAATTTTGATCTTGATTCGGGACTTACATAGTGTGTATTCACTAATAAAAATGATGGGTTTAAATATCAAAATTGTAATAAAACATTTTTATAATTAAACTAATAAATTTCAGAGGAAAATAAAATCCTTAAAATAAACAAATGGAATGAAAATCATGGTTATATATATATTTTTTTTATAAATTATGGGAATTTATTATTGTTAGTTATTTATTAAAAAACATTAAATTGATGATAAAGTTGATCATTTAAACATGGTGTTCTCATTTACAGGAAACACACAATGAGATAAAAGAAGTTATGTCTTGTCCGAGTGATTATCAAATACAACAGTTCTATTATGCATCATTTCATGATTGGTTCAAGGATTTTGTACATATAAATATATTTTCATTATGATTGAAGTATAATACTAATTTCTTTCTGTATACATTATTATTGAAATCTGTGAAATATAAAGGACCATAACCTATAAGGGTAATGTGACCCTACACTAACTGAATAATTTAACCAACAAGTCAAGGTTCCACCAATAATTGATCATTGTTACAAATATTTAGATTATAATTTAATTAAATTATTAATTAAATATATCGATGACAAATTAGAAACATAAATCAAAGGAATTTTTTTTCCTTCTATCGATTTTGGTTATTACTATGGTCATTTGAGAGACATCATTGATGTTGTATATGCACATAGGTTGAAATACATATTGTCAAACTGTAATTCGGTTGATCCAGTTCGTGGTAGTAAATTTGATCAATATCAGTTTACGTAGGTAACTTTTAACAACATGTTATATATAGATGATCAATTTAGTAAGGAAAAATTTCATTTTGACATCACAATTGGAAATGTTTTTGTTAACTTTTCCACTTAATCCGAATTTCCAAGTTTCTATGAAAATATAAAGGCAAGGAGGGTTTTTAATTAAATTAGACGAACCTGATACCATTTCCTTTATTACACAATATCTTGTTCAAAACATAATTGTTTAACATGAAAAATATATTCATGGCCTTAGAGAAGTCGTTGAAGGAGAAACAATGGATTTTTCTGTTAAAGGAAAGGTATAATTTTTTCCCACTCATCAGTTTAAAACTTTTCATTCAATTTATTTTCATTTTATGAACCACTATTTTATTTTTGTTATATTTATTGTCTCTTTATTTGATATATACATGAATAAAAATGACATGAATTGGAGTAAAAATAATTAAAGGAATTATTTTTCAAAAAAACATAAATACAAAAAATCATATAATATTTATATAATAAAAAATGTATAACCAGCAATTATATATAACCTATGATAAGAAAATAATAAAAAAAATATGTTAACCGTACCCCCCATGTAGAGTAAACTTTTAATTTATTATCTATGATACCATAATAGCGGGTATTCTTGGTTATGGTTTTCCATTGATGCATGTTGTCTTTTCAATATCACTTTGAATTGAATGAATATAATCATAATTGGATGCTCTTTATTATGAATATTCTGTTTAAAAAGTTGTGGAATCATTTAATGACCAATTTTTTCAACCCACTTGGCATCTCCATCAATTGGTTGGTAATATACCTATAGGTTCAATATTATAACGAAATGTATTTAAATGAAAATAGTTCTTCAAGAACTGTACATATAACTAAGTATCTACTTATAGCTCTAATTTATAGATATTCAGAACCTACACACTAGGATTTTATATTAAAATAATATCTTGTGATCTTATTGAGTCTAGTAGATCCACAAATCTTGAAAGGGTCAACAAAAAATATTAGAATCTTATGCAAAAGGTGGATCTATCACTCGACTATTCTTTCATCTTCTTATTCTTCAAAACACAGAAGGATTTATTTTACAAGAATAACCTTATTTACTAATTCTTACATTTCTAGAAACTTTTGTTTTCAATCTATTGAATCCTTTTTTGAATCTTACACTGATGGATCGATATTCACCCATGAGAAATAAACAACTAGAAATAGCCACATTTGGAAAACCTCCCTTTTCCATCACTAGCCATTTCCCATTACTAGTTGTACACTTCCACTCTCAGGTTTGAATTATACCCCACCCCAATTCACGAGCATCTCAATGTCACGGAATCCCTTCAACTATCTCATGAGAAAATTCTTCTCACTTGTCAGTTCTATTGAGGGAGTGTCAGCTCAGTTCTCGTTGTTTCTATCAAACTCCACTATAATTAGTTCTCTTTCAACAGATTCACAGATAAAATGAAACCATTTATCAATGTGTTTGTTTCAACCCTATAACACCCGATTTTTAATGAGGGATATAAAAGATTTGTTTTCAATTTAGTGATTCATTATTTTGGGCTTGAAACCGGTTAATTTAATAAATAAATGTATTAACCAAAACACCTTACATACTACTATAATTGTCTCTATAAACACCATTTCAAATGATGAAAATGTCACCATCATATAATTTTGTAAACTCAATGATACCGAACTACCATTTGTCACGACCCGCCCTCGGGGTCCGTGCCGTGACTACCCCAAGCCCGCCTTCCATAGGCCAGGGGCTGGCGACTAGCACCAAGGCGTAAAATCCCGATAACTGGGAAGGCATTGCCTTTATAAAGAAAACAAGCACCACAGAGTACAAGCGGAAGTAAAACACTAAGTACAAAAAGAAGAGCTGAAAAGTAAAAAGGGGCCGGAAATACAAGCCCAACTGTAAAATACAACTCGAAAGGGAAAACAGCGACTGAAAAGTAAAGCTGCTACGCTGAGATGTCCACTGGAAATCCCACCTGAAGGGTGGGTACAAATAGCTCCTCTGCTCCTCGGGTCCCGCCATCCGCTCCGAGTATGTTCCGCCCAGTGGTCCACCTCCGGGTACCGCCTCGTCGTATAGTCCACCTCCAGGTACCGTCCAGTCCTCGAACCTTCGGCTTCTGTCAGCACTGTCCGTCGTCTGCAACCAACACAACGAGGTGCGGGCATAGCCCGTGCAGGGGTGAGTATAACGATACTCAGTAGGGACCCCGAGACCCTCAAGGTCTCACTAAAACCAACAAGGATAACCACAAGAAGATCACAACAGATAAACTCTACTTAGGTATATGCCCATACATATACCTAAGTTATTAAGTAACCCCTCTCAGTCAAGAGGAAACACAAAGGTCAAAAGTCTCAGCTCAAACCAGGATTTTCATTATCGAAACCGTAACTGCTGAAGAGCTCCGTCTCTAGAGTGTACAGTGGTCCTGTCACGACTCCGAGGTACTGCTCACAAACCTAAGACTGCTGAAGTACTCCTCCTGTCGAGTACTGCGGGTTTGCGGCCAACTACCGGGCGCTCCGTCCGCTGAGGGTCTGTCGCCAAAATACCGGGCGCTCACCCAGATAGCCTACTGAGGTACTCCTCCTGATGAGTACCGCGGGTTTGCTGCCAACTACTAGGCGCTCCGTCCGCCGTGGGTCTGCCGCCAAATACCGGGCGCTCCATCCACGGGGCTAGTCGACTCACTCCAAGTCGATTCGGTCAAGCAGTCATCAGGTCTCAGTCGGCTACACGGTCTCCGTACTCCGCACGCTCATCTCCACCGTCGCGGGTCTGTCGCTACAACCAAGCGCACACACTCCGTAGAGTATTGCGGGTCCGCCGCTACAACCAAGCGCTCCACCGCCAAGGGTCTGCTGCTGCATCCAAAACTCGGGCGGAGTATGTCAAAAGTTCCGTCTCATCAAGAGGAAGTCAACGAAACAGACGGCGCGTCAATCGGACGCCCGGTCTGTGAGTTATTGGCATTTTCGTCCCCGGGGCCCGGTTGGTTTTTAAGGAAAAACCAACCCGACCGTACTCCACCTGTGTCCAAACCTCGGGCGGAGTATGCCAAAAGATCTGTCTCACTAAGAGGAACACAACGCGGCTGACGGCACGTCAATCGGACGTCCGTAGCTCAAGATATGAGCGTTTCCGCTCCGAAGGCCCGGTTGGTTCCGTGAACGAACCAACCCGGACGAACTCAAAGTAATCCGAAACCTTGAGTGCGATATATCGAAACGACCGTCTCGATCCAAGGATCGCGTTGCCGCAGACGGTTCGTCATTCGGAGGTCCGAGGCTCAAGTTATGGGCCAAAAACCAAATCTGGTTCGAAACGGGGGGGTCCGGGTCCGGGCCGACCCGGCCCGACCCCCCCTGGGCGGCGCGGCGGCGGCGGGCCGCGGCGGCGGCGTCTGGCGCCGCACGGGTTGCGCACGCGGGGGCTAAGCCCCGCGATTCATCAAGTGGCGCGGCCTTTGTGCCGCGCCGGATCTTTTAAAACCGCCCCCCCCCCCTCACGTGGGGGGGGCCTGCTGGCGCCGAACCAAGGGGGCTGCTGCCCCCTTCCCTCAAGAACCGCCCCCCTCATTAAGAGGGGGGTTTTAATGAACCGGCCGGGGGATTTAATTCCCCCGGATTTATGTCATCCGGCCGGCCAGCTGGCCGGCTGGTTTTTACCAACGGGACCGGAAATTCTGGTCCCGCCTTCGACTTCCGACGCCGGCGGCCCGGCCGCCGGTCTTTTCTTCCGCCGCGGCCCGGAACCGGCCGCGGTCTCCTCGTCTCGCCGCGGCCCGGAACCGGCCGCGGCGTTCGTCGTCCGGCGCGGTGCGACGGCACCGCGCCCCTTTTGCCGTACCATGATTTCTTTCAACGCGGCGCGACGGCGTCGCGTTCTTGAAGATTATTCCTCGTCGTGGCGCGACGGCGCCACGTAAAAAAATATATGCATGATAAACCGCGTGGTGCGACGGCACCACGCCACTTGCTTCCACCCGCAAGAACAAACAAGATCGTTGGAGGGGGTTCGGCCGTGTTCGTGCGGTCCGGCCCCCTCACGTTAAATTAATAACGCAACATTAAATAAACAACATCCTCATGTTAGTCATACGAACCACGAGCAAGAACGAGATAATTAAATATTAAATCAACATCCCCTACCTCGGGTTTAAGATTCGAAGAATCGTCTACGTTCCGCGGAAGACGGCGTCGCGGAGGTCGGGCGTCGCGGTCGTCGTTCGTCAAATCCGTTGACGAAGAGATATGCCCGAAGAGATACGTCGTTGGCGAAACTTGCACGCCGACGAAGGTTGTCCGAAGAAGATGCGGTGTTCTCTCTCGTTGACACCGAAGACGAAGAAGAGCGGAGCGGCGTTCTTCGTCGGAACTTGAGCGTTCTACGTCAAGTCTTGAGGAAAGTCAAATAAAAAGGAAACAACGAACTCAAGAACCCCTACCTCGATAGTCGCACGATGACGGAGTCGTGGAATATCGGTGTCGATTCCTTTGACGTCGGAGGAAGAGTCGTTGTCGAAACTTCGTATGCCGACGAAGAAGGTCCGAAGAGGAAGCGGCGTTCCCTCTTGTTGACACCGAGGACGAAGAAGAGAGGCGTCGTTCTTCGTCGGAGCTTGAGCGTTCTTCGTTCTTCGTCAGAGCTTGAAGATGAAGAGGAAACTCTCAAAAGTTCTCAAGGGGAAAAACAAACAACCCATAATAAAATAAGATAACATCTTATTTTATTATTACAAAACATAAAATAATTTCAAAAGTTTGAAATTCAAAAGAGTTAACCCCCAAAATTAATTAAGTAACTTAAGTTGACAACATTAAGAGGGGGGTTAAGGGAATTTGAAAAGTCTAGGGGTTCGTGTGGGACCCACCACACTTAATCCTCCCAAGGGAGGTTAAGTGGGTGTGGGTCCCACTTCCAACCCCCTTTGGTAGGTTTTTAACAAACTAAAAATAAAATTTGTCTTACACAAATTTTATTTAACTCAACTGAAAACCCCAAAACTTAACTTTCAACCCGCAACAAACGCAACTCCCGAAAAGGTCTCGTTAAGCGAATATCAGCGTTGCGAGTTCATCGGTGCCCTCGGATTTCAATTCCGAGCACCGGATCAAAAGTTAGGAATTCCCGCTCGTTCGTTCACTGAACGTACCCGAGCCAAACTTCGGAACTTAATTCCGGGCACTCCGGGCCTCGGAATCAGGTGCCGTCTGAAACCGCGCTCTTGTAAAATTCTAAAGAAAATTAAGAAAAAAATTTCCCTTGAATTTTTACGGGTCTTTACATTACTCCCACCTCAGGACTTTACGTCCCCGTAAAGATACATCAAAAACTAGGGAAACAAAGAGGGTACTGAGCATGCATTTGAGCCTCCCGCTCCCATGTGCTCTCCGGGAGATTCCCGTGCCGCCATCTGTTGCGCACAAGAGGAATCGATCGCCCATGTAGGACCCGCTCCTGTCGATCCTCTATCTCCACCGGGACCTCCGTAAAAGTCGCCCCATTGTCAACGTCAAGCTCCCCATGGTCAAAGATGTGCGTCGGGTCGTGCACGTATCTCCTCAGCTGAGACACGTGGAAGACGTCGTGCACCCGGTGCAACTGAGGTGGTAGAGCCAGGCGATAAGCCACCTCACCAACCCTGCTGAGGACCTGGAAGGGTCCGATGAAGCGCGGAGATAACTTGTCGCCTCGGCCAAATCTCCGAATACCACGTCGAGGTGAGACCCGCAAGAAGACGTGGTCACCATCCTCGATCTCTAGTGGCCTCCGCCTCCTGTCAGCGTATGACTTCTGCCGGCTCTGTGTTGTCCTCATCCGCTCCTGGATGACATGGACCTCTTCTGACGTGGCCCGGACCATCTCTGGTCCCACAAGAGCTGCGAGATTTCTTCTTTGCCGATAAGAGAAACCTGGTCTCATCCCCTGGATGAACCACATTCTTTGCCTAAAACAGTCAATCCTAACATGGATGATACTAATCCATACCAAGGATGACGTCGTAAGGCCTCGACGCTACTACTAAGAGATCCAACCGTTACTCTCACCTCCAAGGATTGAGTCACACTGTCGGCATCAGTGTGTGGTAACTGGTCTCCTCCAGTAGATGTCTCACAAGTGAGGGTCAAGTCAACAGTCAACTGGAACCTCTTAGTAACATCACAAAGAGGACAGGAATGAAAACATCACAAAGGATGCGTCTTTTATTATTGCAGCTCATAATACAAGACGCTACACAAAAGCAACATCAACATGGAACTAGAAGTACAAGAGACGTATCCACTAGTTCCGCTCCTGTCCACCTGCTTTACTGTTGCTCAAGCATTTGTCGCTGCCTCAACCTCGGTGGCTCCCCCCAAGCCTGCGGATCGAGGAGTCGGACAGTCACGTGCCAGGTGACCCTTTCCGCGGCATGAGTAACACAACCTGCTCCTTGCACGGTTAGCTCTGTTCCCACTCCGGGTGCCCTGCACCACTGGTCCTAAAACCCGAGATCGCCCATCTGCTGGTCTGGTCCTCCTGGACCTCTGCATCATCTGTCTACTGCCCACAGATGACTCGGCTTATGATCGAAAAACACGCGTCAAAGGCAGAATCTCCTGTACACGCTCGGGGTGTAGAGATACTGGCACAAACTCCACCCTGAAAAAGGTCTCGAAGTCTTCCCATGCGAAGTCCATCTCATCGCAAAACTGAAACAATTGGCTCCACCACCTACCTGCTGCTGCGTGTAGTAGGCTCGCAGCGAGGATCACCATGAGGTCTGCTGGTTTCCTCACTAGCCTAAACACTCGAACCACTGCCTCCAGCCAGTCCTCTGCAGCCTGGGGATCCGTCTCCCCGCGAAACCTGGGCGGTCGCTGGCGCTGAAACTCATGCAGTGCGCTGAGGCGACGTGCATCGTCAGCGGCTGCTGCTGGAAGCATCGGGGGCTCGGCGGGTAGAGCTACCGCCGGTGCCTCTGCTGACAAAGGGCCCTGCACCGAGGCCTCGTCGCTCGGTGGGCTGTCGTCATGTTCGATTCTCGGAACCCTAACTGGCTGCCGTCGTGGGGCCATCCTGAAAGAAACAACGTAACACGATCAAACGATTATACCTGGTGAGCTGACCTGGTTTTGAGCTGTTTTAAGGGGAAAAAACCTTTGAAAACACACACGCAATCAGTGTTTTCGTGCACAAAGTCGGAAATCAGTTGTCAGGGTCCTGGTGTATGGATACGTCGGCCGCCCGCACCAACACTGGACTCCCTGAACTGAAAACCACACTCGGTACTCTCAACACTATTGCTTCACAGAAAGAAACATCAGAGTTATAAGTTCTGCGGTAGAACCGAACTCCTCTGATACCAATTTGTCACGACCCGCCCTCGGGGTCCGTGCCGTGACTACCCCAAGCCCGCCTTCCATAGGCCAGGGGCTGGCGACTAGCACCAAGGCGTAAAATCCCGATAACTGGGAAGGCATTGCCTTTATAAAGAAAACAAGCACCACAGAGTACAAGCGGAAGTAAAACACTAAGTACAAAAAGAAGAGCTGAAAAGTAAAAAGGGGCCGGAAATACAAGCCCAACTATAAAGTACAACTCGAAAGGGAAAACCGCGACTGAAAAGTAAAGCTGCTACGCTGAGATGTCCACTGGAAATCCCACCTGAAGGGTGGGTACAGATAGCTCCTCTGCTCCTCGGGTCCCGCCATCCGCTCCGAGTATGTTCTGCCCAGTGGTCCACCTCCGGGTACCGCCTCGTCGTATAGTCCACCTCCAGGTACCGTCCAGTCCTCGAACCTTTGGCTTCTGTCAGCACTGTCCGTCGTCTGCAACCAACACAACGAGGTGCGGGCATAGCCCATGCAGGGGTGAGTATAACGATACTCAGTAGGGACCCCGAGACCCTCAAGGTCTCACTAAAACCAACAAGGATAACCACAAGAAGATCACAACAGATAAAATCTACTTAGGTATATGCCCATACATATACCTAAGTTATTAAGTAACCCCTCTCAGTCAAGAGGAAACACAAAGGTCAAAAGTCTCAGCTCAAACCAGGATTTTCATTATCGAAACTGTAACTGCTGAAGAGCTCCGTCTCTAGAGTGTACAGTGGTCCTGTCACGACTCCGAGGTACTGCTCACTAACCTAAGACTGCTGAAGTACTCCTCCTGTCGAGTACTGTGGGTTTGCGGCCAACTACCGGGTGCTCCGTCCGCTGAGGGTCTGTCGCCAAAATACCGGGCGCTCACCCAGATAGCCTACTGAGGTACTCCTCCTGATGAGTACCGCGGGTTTGCTGCCAACTACTAGGCGCTCCGTCCGCCGTGGGTCTGCCGCCAAATACCGGGCGCTCCGTCCACTGGGCTAGTCGACTCACTCCAAGTCGAGTTGGTCAAGCAGTCATCAGGTCTCAGTCGGCTACACGGTCTCCGTACTCCGCACGCTCGTCTCCACCGTCGCGGGTCTGTCGCTACAACCAAGCGCACACACTCCGTAGAGTATTGCGGGTCCGCCGCTACAACCAAGCGCTCCACCGCCAAGGGTCTGCTGCTGCATCCAAAACTCGGGCGGAGTATGTCAAAAGTTCCGTCTCATCAAGAGGAAGTCAACGAAACAGACGGCGCGTCAATCGGACGCCCGGTCTGTGAGTTATTGGCATTTTCGTCCCCGGGGCCCGGTTGGTTTTTAAGGCAAAACCAACCCGACCGTACTCCACCTGTGTCCAAACCTCGGGCAGAGTATGCCAAAAGATCTGTCTCACTAAGAGGAACACAACGCGGCTGACGGCACGTCAATCGGACGTCCGTAGCTCAAGATATGAGCGTTTCCGCTCCGAAGGCCCGGTTGGTTCCGTGAACGAACCAACCCGGCCGAACTCAAAGTAATCCGAAACCTTGAGTGCGATATATCGAAACGACCGTCTCGATCCAAGGATCACGTTTCCGTAGACGGTTCGTCATTCGGAGGTCCGAGGCTCAAGGTATGGGCCAACAACCAAATCTGGTTCGAAACGGGGGGGTCCGGGTCCGGGCCGACCCGGCCCGACCCCCCCCTGGGCGGCGCGGCGGCGGCGGCGGCGGGCCGCGGCGGAGGCGTCTGGCACCGCACGGGTTTCGCACGCGGGGGCTAAGCCCCGCGATTCATCAAGTGGCGCGGCCTTTGTGCCGCGCCGGATCTTTTAAAACCGCCCCCCCCCCCTCACGTGGGGGGGGGGCCTGCTGGCGCCGAACCAAGGGGGCTGCTGCCCCCTTCCCTCAAGAACCGCCCCCCTCATTAAGAGGGGGGGTTTTAATGAACCGGCCGGGGGATTTAATTCACCCGGTTTTATGTCATCCGGCCGGCCAGCTGGCCGGCCGGTTTTTACCAACGGGACCGGAAATTCCGGTCCCGCCTTCGACATCCGACGCCGGCGGCCCGGCCGCCGGTCTTTTCTTCCGCCGCGGCCCGGAACCGGCCGCGGTCTCCTCGTCTTGCCGCGGCTCGGAACCGGCCGCGGCGTTCGTCGTCCGGCGCGGTGCGACGGCACCGCGCCCCTTTTGCCGTACCATGATTTCTTTCAACGCGGCGCGACGGCGTCGCGTTCTTGAAGATTTTTCCTCGTCGTGGCGCGACGGCGCCACGTAAAAAAATATATGCACGATCAACCGCGTGGTGCGATGGTACCACGCCACTTGCTTCCACCCGCAAGAACAAACAAGATCGTTGGAGGGGGTTCGGCCGTGTTCGTGCGGTCCGGCCCCCTCACGTTAAATTAATAACGCAACTTTAAATAAACAACATCCTCATGTTAGTCATACGAACCACGAGCAAGAACGAGATAATTAAATATTAAATCAACATCCCCTACCTCGGGTTTAAGATTCGAAGAATCGTCTACGTTCCGCGGAAGACGGCGTCGCGGAGGTCGGGCGTCGCGGTCGTCGTTCGTCAAATCCGTTGACGAAGAGATATGCCCGAAGAGATACGTCGTTGGCGAAACTTGCACGCCGACGAAGGTTGTCCGAAGAAGATGCGGTGTTCTCTCTCGTTGACACCGAAGACGAAGAAGAGCGGAGCGGCGTTCTTCGTCGGAACTTGAGCGTTCTACGTCAAGTCTTGAGGAAAGTCAAATAAAAAGGAAACAACGAACTCAAGAACCCCTACCTCGATAGTCACACGATGACGGAGTCGTGGAATATCGGTGTCGATTCCTTTGACGTCGGAGGAAGAGTCGTTGTCGAAACTTCGTATGCCGACGAAGAAGGTCCGAAGAGGAAGCGGCGTTCCCTCTTGTTGACACCGAGGACGAAGAAGAGAGGTGTCGTTCTTCATCGGAGCTTGAGCGTTCTTCGTTCTTCGTCAGAGCTTGAAGATGAAGAGGAAACTCTCAAAAGTTCTCAAGGGGACAAACAAACAACCCATAATAAAATAAGATAACATCTTATTTTATTATTACAAAACATAAAAGAATTTCAAAAGTTTGAAATTCAAAAGAGTTAACCCCCAAAATTAATTAACTTAAGTTGACAACATTAAGAGGGGGGTTAAGGGAATTTGAAAAGTCTAGGGGTTCGTGTGGGACCCACCACACTTAATCCTCCCAAGGGAGGTTAAGTGGGTGTGGGTCCCACTTCCAACCCCCTTTGGTAGGTTTTTAACAAACTAAAAATAAAATTTGTCTTACACAAATTTTATTTAACTCAACTGAAAACCCCAAAACTTAACTTTCAACCCGCAACAAACGCAACTCCCGAAAAGGTCTCGTTAAGCGAATATCGGCGCTGCGAGTTCATCAGTGCCCTCGGATTTCAATTCCGAGCACCGGATCAAAAGTTAGGAAGTCCCGCTCATTCGTTCACTGAACGTACCCGAGCCAAACTTCGGAACTTAATTCCGGGCACTCCGGGCCTCGGAATCAGGTGCCGTCTGAAACCGCGCTCTTGTAAAATTCTAAAGAAAATTAAGAAAAAAATTTCCCTTGAATTTTTACGAGTCTTTACACCATTAATGTAAAACAACATGCCACCATTTCTTTTTATATCATCGAAATCCCAATTTTGATAACTATTTCAGTAACCAAGAATTTATTATTATTTCTTCTATTATAATCATCCTGCTTGTTGGGTATGGTTTTAGGTGAACCGGAATTTTTCTTTATTATCCATTTTTTTCTAGAAAATACAGCTATCTCACGTCTCCACTCATTGTTCCATTTGATTATAATAGATACAGATCTAATATTATGATTTTTATCCATATTTCAACATTACCTGTCTACATGAATAGAGTGAAATAAAATTTTATGTGGAAATATTGGGGAAAGACAGTTTATTAAAAAAATAAAAATAAAGTTGGAAAATATTGTGATGTAGGTAATGGAAAACCCATTACATTCCCATAGTCCTAGAGGAACATAACCTTAGTGTTCGGTGGCTTGAGAGACCAAAAAGACAATTCCCAATACAAAACAAAATGAAAATAGAATGCCTGGTAGGAAAACCCCATTACATTCATGCATATGACAAAGACTCAACACAACCAACCTCAAATTTCCTTAGAAACAAACAAAACCATATATCAAGGACCCATGGAATATAAACCATATTCTGATGAAAAGCATGTCCCATATCCTCTGCTGCCCAATCCCATGTACCAGATGCCGAATCTACATTGATGAATGTCTCTGACACCGCCTTGAGCCACATCATTGTCATCGTTGAAACCCAAATCCATGGATGTTGACACCACTGTGTGTGCCTCAATGAGACCTGCAACATTGAAGAACCTTAGGGTACTGTGACTAACACGCCATAAACCTGAAGAAATAGATCTGATCATGATGAAACGAGAGTCCATCAGATCTATGTGCTATAGAGCCCATGTAATCCCGATAATGAAAGAGCCCACCAACCACCAATGTAACATATGTCACCTTTGACCTGCAGAACACATCTTTCAACCACCATAAAACCCGTATTAATTAAACTAAATGAAGGAGTCAACCAGATCATGAATAAGTACATCCAGATCTGTACCACGTGACCACCGACTCATCTAAAGAGGGATTTTATGAATCCTCTGTCTGTGCAGAATGTAGAAACACCAATCGAAAGCCACCAAGGGCCACTGATCAGTAGATACAACCTAGGAACTAGATCTCCAAGGGTCCAAACCCTAAAAATCTCCAGACCCCTCTACTGAAGCAGAAATCTAACTAACACGTATGAGAACAAATATTATGTTTTATAATAGAATCATACGTGATTTGTTATTGTGATTTCATTATAGTTGGATAAGGTCTTACATTATCATTAACATGTATCTATTCTTTACAAACACTCATAGTGTGTCCAGTTCTCCCATATTAATAGCATTACATAGACATATTTTCTTAAATTCCTCTTACTCAAATTACATCATATCTCTACTGCATATTTCTTGAAACCCGATTGCTTATTTTTATGCTTATAATTATAGTTTTCACAAGAACTTCATCATTTTTTACATCCTTATTATGGTATAAAATTACTCATCATGCTTATCTATCAATGAAAATTTTTCTTTCAGTTGTCCCTTTAAATTCAAAATGTGACAATTCCTATGACTGCATGATATCTTCACATATCCTTAATATTATTCCTTGATTAAAATCATGGATACTTTTTTTATTTATTATTTTTAATACAATATTTCCATTCATGATTTTTTTCTTCAACAAAATCACATATTAACTCCATTGTCATCTTATTATCTTCTTTTAAGTCTATTGTGAGAGAAAAATAGTACTCTCCTTCAGTCTTTTGGAGGTTCACGTCATTTTTCAAATCTGGAATGTCCTCCTATTGGTTGAACTAATAACCTTTGAATTTATTACATTAATAAGTTCCATTTATTTTCAATATACTGGATGATATAAAATTAGAATATTCATATTTATAGAGATCATACTCTATAGAGTCAGAATAAGATACACATATTCATATTGAATCAAATTTATTTATCTACAGAGGAGTAGCAATTTTTTGGATAGCCTTATTTGGGATCTTCTTCCCTTAGAATTTATACAAGCGACATTATTCTTTTTTTAATACAGGTGAAGATAATTAAATGATTTATTCACATATTCCTATAGTTTTTATAAATGAATCCTCATAGATCTCATGCGGAAACCATATATTTAATATACCCCCATGAAATCTATCTTTTCATTAATATGGAAATTCAGCACCCCATAATCTCTCTAATGGAAGAATATCCATTTGAATCTTCCCATATTCAATTGTTTTGGCAGTAAGTTCTACAAGGAGGTTTATGTTTTGGATAATATACACTTGTGACTCTAAGAACTGTTCATTTTGATGTATCTCTAGAATTTTTTATAACTAGAAATAACATCATTAAAATTAAACACCAATTAATATTTTTTTGAAATATGTGTGAAATAAATAAAAATTGCATAAGTCATTTGTATTTCACATTATATAGAACAATAATAGGCATTTAATCCTTTCCATACTAATGATTTCTATGAATATAGTCATGTCAGGGGAACAGGAACAAGATCCACATAATTATGTAGTGACAAATACATTTAAGGGTCAAGGTATGTATGAATGTTAATGTGTTTATTTTTCAATTAAGTGTTTAGACATACAAATTCGTATCTATATAATTAAGTATGGAATTATCTTTTATCGGATTAGGATCGATCGATTATTCATCTCATAGGAGGGACCCTGGTCGTGGTATTTCATCTTGGAATTCCAATATGACCATTGGCGTATCATTTGAAGAGATATATCATCCTATTGGAGTGGGTGCCCTTTCATTTATTCCCTAGTTGGGTCATATCATACGTGACCCAAATAGATTTTCATTTAATACACATGACTCGGAATCATTCCCCTAATGTACAGTAAATCCTCTATGGAGGGATGTTCGGGTAAGAGGATCACTTTAGTTTCTTAGATATGTTTAAAAAATACTAACATGATTGATTTTTTTCTTAAATAGAATATCATAATAGTGTGTACCATTTAGTTTTGTCTAGTGTGTGTGAAAAAATTTTCAAAAAATACAGAAAATTCATAGCGGTAGATTTAATAGGTATCCCTGGGTAACAAATGTGGGTGACCCAAACATTCTGGATAGAGTCCTAAGAGGTGTTCTCTCATCTTAGTAGCATGAGTTAGTTATATATAGGTCTAATGAGTCTAAATAATTGAGTATATTTATTTTGGTTTATATATTTTGATTAATTTGTATCAATTTACATGTTTTATATTTGAATAAATTGAATGTAGGAGGTGGTATAACTTTATTTTGAGAATCATGCATTCTGGGGACCACCTTACAGGCTTAGGACTTGCCATGTTTCCCAGATTCTACATGATATATTTATTATTTAAATTTTAAATTTAATATTTAATATTTTTTTCTTTTCTATATATATATTATGGTTATACATTTATAGGATCAAGGTGCACTGACTGATAAAATTTTGGTGTGGATGATGACTTGTGATGGAAATGATCTGAAGGTTGCACCTCTTATAGTAAGTTCTTATAATAACTTTCAATACTTACATAAAAGTGAATATACATATATATTTATATTTATATATTACACATACCTAATTTAAGGCTAATTTATTTCATCTTCTAATGAAAAAATAACAACATTCCATGAGAAGGGATGTGATATTCTATAACATCACTTGTCGTGATGGATATGGCTACAGTTTGTCCTATGAAATGGGGATTTCTTATTTTTTTGTTTCATGTGATGAATCTATGGATCCTATTATTTTGGTGATGAAAAACATGAGACATATTTTTATGCATAGATGCATGCTTCTGAGGAGGTAAATTCGAATCTATTAGTAGAGGTTAGAGCACTATGAAAATATGTGCTTCAGGGTGATTGTGGATGGGATCCACTGATGTTGTTCTATATTACATTTATTTATTTATTATTAAATTAGTTATTATTATATTGATAAATTTTATTTATTGTAGTCACATGCTGCATTGGATGAAGGTAGAATCCATGTCCCATCTTGATGCATCATATTCAAGAGATTTGTTTTGTTTTTATCTTTCTAGTTTCTCGTTTAAAATGATTATCTCATTTTGTTTTGTTTTTTGTATATTTTTGGGGGTTTGAAAATATTTTTAGTAAATTCAAAAATCACAAAAATTGTGTTTTCATTTTATATCTTCCATTTTATATTGGTCTAATAAAAACTCAACACAATCACTAAAACTCCCACTGGTAATACACTATGGTGTGGTAGCATCGTTATTTCTCTGCATCTTATAACAAGGTACTCATCTCTACACCAATTTCAACTTCTTAAATTAGTATAGTTCATCACACTATGAATCTAATATCACATTCTATTTTTAGGATTTTTATTATTTGTTCACTAATGAAAATACCACAATGAATCTTTAGAATATATCCTTTATTTGAAAGGAATTCTCAAAACACAATCATAGATTTATGTATAATGGAGTAAACTTTACATAACTCAATATTATTTATTTGAATTTAAAGACACCTCTTATATAGCTATCATAACATCATCATTTCCATTGTGCAATTCTTATTTTTTTCAAAGTTCCCTTTTGTTATCTATTAATTATTTAGGGTTTCTTTCATAAAGATTCCAGTATACAATTAAAAAGGTAATAAAACCTCTATATGACCTTTATGTAACCAATATTAGTCCATATATACATTTATTCATCCAATTCAACTCCCAAATTACCCTTATATAGACATTTTTGTTCTAAATATACCATTATGTATATCTATAGAATTTTGTACTACCATTACATAGCTTAGTATAATTCATGTTACCATTATACAGAGTCAGAAAAATGGTCTCACCTTTGAATAGCCCTATTCCAACCTATCTTATCTTCATGAAGGTTACCTCTAGTGACCTTCACATAGATAGCATAATTCCTAGTATAACATGCTGTAGACTTTACAAACTTAGGGTTACCATTAATCATGTAAAAATTTCAAC
The DNA here is from genome assembly GCA_963277665.1 of Viscum album. Classification (NCBI taxonomy): domain Eukaryota; kingdom Viridiplantae; phylum Streptophyta; class Magnoliopsida; order Santalales; family Viscaceae; genus Viscum; species Viscum album. The sequence continues at coordinate 910,268,363 of OY728134.1, forward strand.
TCAAAATATTCTTAGTTATTTCTAAAAAAATCCATGGCCTTTAATATTCAATTAAATATTATATATATTGTTATTTCACTCATTAAAACATGTTTTTTTTTCTTGAATATTATTGAAAAAAATAATAATAATATAAATCATAATGATAACAATCACCCGTGATGGCTTAGTCCCATCACACATACATCCCAAAAAAACAAGGGTTCGTACATCTAAAATCAATAAGACACACCCTATTACAGGATTCCTTTCCATATCTTCAATGAATCAAACTACCAATCTTCAATTTCCATTTCCTATCAATTACTACATGTACTGATCAATCATTCTCAATTGACTTATACATGATATACAACATGAATCAGTAATTGCTACCTATCCTAGGATCACCATCAATTCAAACCAATAACTCCTCATGATCTCAATCCATATCAAGGGTCATACTCAACAATTGAAAATGGGGAGTGTACAATAATATGGCTTCTCTAACAACACATCTTGAGAATACTTAATGATATGTTCCAATATCAAACTTGTTTCACTCCTCCCAAGAAATTTTCAACACAATCTAGGAAACTATTTCCTTAGATCAAGTGTCAATGAACCATATGACAACACTGTGATCATTTTTTAATGACCCCATTAAATATTGAACGAAATTTCCCATTTCCATCAAACCTAGGGAAAAAACCCAATTCCCCCTGAAATCATTAGACATCCCATACCTATCCACTCACGGATTCACATCCAAACAACATAATGCATGAACAACATGTACTACCTCATCCTCATAAAAACTAAATAATCATTCACACCCATAAGACCCAATCACAAAACCCATCTAATTCTTCAATGATTTAAACATGATCAATTATCTACAAATGAGGCTAAAAACAAAATATGCTTCAAGTTCATATCAGTCTCATCTTCTATGAAGAACCATGGTGCATTCTCTAAGGGAAATCACAAGTTTGGGTTATACCATCTCTCAAATTACCCACACATATATCCCTGAGATCATTTATATTATGAGATTCACATCAAGGAATTATGCTCACCCACATTTCCAGTAAACTACACCTCATATAGTCCAAATATCACTTGGAATACACTATTCTCCCACCTAAAACTTCATATAGAGAATTATATACAAGAACACCCCCTTTTGGATGTCGGTTTATACATTGTAGTGTGGTCCACACATTCTCTATATTTTACTTTTCCTTTTTTATTCCCTTTCTCTAAAGATAAACCATGACATTCACAATGACCATATTGGTCTTCTCTATTTCACTTAGGGAATTCTCTAAATCAAAATACCATTTCCTATAGTTTGGATTTAACCAATTCTCTTTTTTTTAAAAAAATAGGCTCAATCGATCTTTAATTGGTCAATATCATCATGGTCATTATAATTTCGTTGTTCATAAAGGTTTATTGTTTTTATTTATCCTATAAATTTAGTGTGGAGAGTTTATTTCCAAACCAAACATCATGAATTCTATTTTTCAATACTCATGCATGAAGGAACATTCGAGATTCAACTGCTTATAGTGTGAGAATGAGATCATATATGTTTGAATAAGACTACCATAAACTTTCATGGAGTTCAAAAAAACTGATGAAACAAAAACCAATCACTTTAATTTTCAAATTTTTTAGTAAAAAAACACATTTGAAACTTTATTTTGTCTTGGAGATAAAATGGAAGAAAATGGAAATACCTTAGGAGGAAGGAATGAAGAGTAATGAATAATTCCATTAATCGAAAAGGCTTTCAAAATAAATTCTCCCAACTCCCCCAAGTAATTTTGGCTCACATGGTATTAGTGTGAAACCATGTGAGACCAACCTGCATGATCACCTTCATGATACACCTGTGGGGGATTCCCCTTCAGCCATGATCACATATTTTACTATAAATAGGACCGTTGGCCCTTTCAGTTGTACGAAAAAAAAATTTAAGTCTGTATTCTAATCTGATCTCTCTAGTCCTTTTCTCAAGCCCTCTAACACCTTCTTAGTAGAATTATAATATCATAAGGAGATGGAATTAAGGAGGGATAGTGAGATTGAAGTTCCCTCGGGTTTTAAATATAATAACACCTTCCTAAGACATTATCTCAACCCATAATTATATAAGACTATCATGATTATCCATTACTCAAATAAGATCCTACATGACTCACTTCCGCGAATACCTATGGAGACCCTTGAAGGTGTGATCAAAGTCTCACCCTAGTGTAATTTCCTAGGTATTCCATCAACCAAGGTTCTTCCAAATCATCTAGGCCTCCCTACGTGAAGCACCACTTGTGTGAGCCTCTATTGGTTCTCCCTACACTTCATCCCAAGAAATACAATACTATGAGTCCTATTCCAAGCCACTCATGGAAGGGCTATTATCCACTTGTATTCCTTGTCTAAAAGTGAACAACTTGAAACTTCCACCAAGACCACCAAACTTATACAAACATTGAGAGTAGCACACCAGTATGTCCTGCATTTGGGTATGTATTCCTATGTTCAGAGGTTTCTCATACTTATTTCATTGGATTAGATCATGTCCTTCCCTTATCGTCTCTAATACTTGGAGCCTCATGCTCCAAGAATTGAGGATAGGGATCACTCTTTTATTTCATTTTGACAGGGAATGATATCCTCCTCCATCACTATGTGACCAATTTTTAGGCTTCTCTCCTAGAGTAAGCCCCTATCTCTTCATATATGGGGTTATATCCTTTATCCTCCCTTAAATAGTGTCTTTAACATTCATTATATTCTATTTTGAAGTGAACAGAAGAAATTTTCATACCCTTGGCCTCTTCCACCATCATCCTCTTCCTTTTCAATTAGAAGAGAAGGAAAGATTGTGTGGATTGTTATATCTTCCATTTCCTCAAGCTTCTCACATAGATAATGACACGTATGGGTTTAAAATTTATTGGTTATATTGAAATATTGATGATCCATGCCATTTATTGAACTATAAGAACTCTGATTTTTTGTTACAATCAAATATGCATATGTAGGAAGCCCTCTTAGGTCTTCAGCTTCACGGGAATCCTCCCCAGAAGTAACCCCAATCATACTTTCCTTAATTTGGGTATCCTCCCTAGTCGTAATCCTCGAGCTAATTCCCCAAACCACTATGAATTAATATTTTCCTTGTGGTCCCATTTTAAAATGGCATCCAATTATGGAATAATCCCAAATTTATTCCACATCAAGAACCATACTCCCCAATGAGAAACCACTAGAACTACTTGGGATTTGATTCCTATCCAAATGGGATACGTAAGAAGAATATATGAGGTTCAAGCCCAACACCAAAATTAACTAATTTCTCATATGCATAGTATAATTTAATTCTATATAAGAATTCATCCTCCTTCCAGGTTTCCCTTGGCCATCTCAGTATAAGTCCTATGCTATACATTGACAAGGAAAATTTTTCTTAGAACTCTTTTACATATGATGTTGAACTATATGGTTAGGTACTTATAACATGAACTTAAAAGGTATGATGTACCCCCTTAAGCATCACCAAACTATGTTGGTTATGATTCATTTCACAAGGATACACAGGAATACCATATCATGGGTTCGATCCCAACAAAAAAACAACTCTCGACTCAGTAGGACCCCGGGACACCCTGAGAGGGGAGGGGTGAATCAGGGTGTCAACTTTTTCTTCTTAAAGTTGTGGATCTTGTTCCCACATTGGTAGGAACTACTTAAACCTGTATGATGGATATGATCATTAATGAAACATTCACATGCAAATAGATAACACAACATTTTTACCTGGTTCACCACTAAGGGCTACGTTCAAGGAGTATACGCCGACAAGTTGCCAGTCGTACCAAATTCCACTAATCTTAACTAGTGGTGGATTACAATGCTTCGAGAATAGTCACTCTATCCCAGGCTCACTGCCTTTACAAAAGGTTCAGGGATAGCTCACTGCGTCCCTCGGGTCACTCCCGTTGACTCCCCCTGGCTCACTGCCTTTGGTGAAGTCCCTCTTAGTTTATAGACGTGAAGGTCTCTTCAATAGATTTGAATTGAAGTCTTTGTCTCCTGTTCAGCATGAGACTTTGCTTGAATCCAAGTCCTGAGTTGATTCTATTTTGTATTCAACCTTCTACTTTAGTTCATGAACTGAATGCACTATATCTTCTTCTTCTCTTCCTTTGATTCTCAATATTAACATCTGAGTGTATTGATATATTCCCCTCTTTCTGTGCAGATCTAAGTTTAGTTACATGAGTCGTTCTTCTTCTCTTCGCAAAGAACAATGAGGATGTTAAACACCAGTCATGTGTGTGCGGTACCACTTCTATTCATAAAACTTGATTGTTCATTGTTCTTCCGTCTTTGCAAATGAATACATCATTTGTTGCACCGAAGGTATCAGGAAATATCATGGCTTTTGTGCATCTCCACGAATACGGGAAAGCTCTAACAACACCTGGCGCTCTTCTCCAATCCTGGCGCGCAAGTCTCACTACGGCGTGCATGTCTCACTACAGCGCACAAGTCTCCGTCGCACAAGTCTAAACTGGCGCGGAAGTATCACCAAACCACCTGCGCGACACTGCCTTCCTCAACTTCTAACCCACGTGACTTAATTCCTTTCTCTCCCAAACCACCTTGGGTGCCCATCCAACTACCAGCGCACAACTTCAGATGATGGCGCGCAAGTCCACCTGCGCGATAGGAGCTCTGATTTTTCTATGTGTTGAGCACCGTTAGAAATGAGGAGGGGTGGTCCAGTATTTATAGGAAAACTGGACCCCCTGTGCGATGGCGTGCAAGTCAACCATCGACGGGAAAGTCTCGACACACAGCTCTCTTCCCCTGCTAGTCACTTGCGTGACCAACTTCCAAACTTGCGCGAACCACTTTCCTTTTCCATATTTTGAAGTTATAAACTTGAAAAACAAAAGACGTTCAAGTTCCCAATCCTCCTAGGCATCGGCGCGCAAGTATCGTCATGGCGTGCAGGTCACTTGCGCGACCAGCCCAAAACTTGCGCGACCCTTATCCCTTTTCCATTTTCACATGTTCTAATCATGAAAAACATATGGCGCGCAAGTTTCCAAGCCTTCAAGTACAAGGCACACAAGTCCCTTTGCCAAAAACACTTTTCTCCATTTGTCGATTTTCAGGCCCAAAAATTTGGCAAACACTAGGAAACGTAGCCACCTTCTATCTGCTCTTTTTGTACCATGTCTAGATCATCCATTCCTCTGTCTAAGTTCTTGAATCAAACATATATCATTGACCATAGCTCTTGAACTCGACATGCCACCATGGAATCTCCTTTTGTCAACAAATTTGTAAGTCGTTTGTTTGCTTTGTCAACAAGCACGATCACCTCAACATCACTTCTTCTTGGTGATCTTCATCCTTCAGCAACTCTTCTGCTTTTATCACAAACTCCATTATTGTGATATGTATTCTTTAAAGGCATAGATTTGGCATCATCATCATCTATGATAATGTGATGTGCATGGCTATCTCAGAATTCCAATATCTGCATGGCCATCTCAGAAGTCCAATCCCTTGCACATTGCCTTCTTCTTCAGCCGTCATTATCTACTTCATGCAAATCATATGAGTCCATGTTCAAGAAGTCTCTTGCATGGTTCTCATGAAATCATGAGTAATTGCGTGGTCTTCATCAAAAACCCATGGATCTCATGCAATAATGAGGAATTGCATGGTCTTCATCAAAACCCATGGTTCTCATGCAATAAGGAGGAATTGCATGGTCTTCATCCAAAAACACCATTCTTCGTTAATCATCCTCAGATGGATTACACCTCACACTCATCATTTTTGTAAAAAATGCATCACCTTTGACACATGTTCTTTGAACTTATGATCAGTACAACAATCATCTGATTTATCATTCCTCCACTTCATCAGAGTACTTCTTGATCTCCTTAATTTTGATCTTCATTGACAATTATTGACAACAAATACAACCTTATATACAAAGTGGTTCCAACAGACTCCTTAGATGATGATAAACACCAGAGTAACCTCGGTCTCCCAGGATAACAATAAACTCCAGAGTGGACCCCTCAGTGGCTAGAAAAACTGCATCATCATAATAATGAAAAAATAGTCTATTAGTAGTATATAATATGATACCATCAATGGAGGACATCGAATACATATAGATATCTTCATTGATGAGGAAAATATGATACATAATGATGATTATGAGTTCCTTACATGATAATAATTCATTTCTAATTAATGGGAGACCCACATAATACTTTCTAATTAAAAAAGGATTCATGAACCATAATAAAATATATATGGTAGTCCTGAGGTAGGAAATAATTCCTCTAAAAAAGGGTTTGATGATCCCAACCTCCCATCCTTTTGACCAATGTGAGTTATGAAGTATCATGGTTTAAAATCTCTAGCGAACATGTACCTTTAAAATGCATATCCTTTTGGATATCGAACTGTTGTGTGTTTATATTTATGATGAGACAAAAAATGGTGAACCTAACATGAATTCATAACCATAATGATAGTGTAACCCACCTATCCGGACCCTTTCACTTTATGAAAGAGGGAGAGAAAAAAAATAAAAAATGATGTTTTCATAGAAAAAGATACTAAATCAATAGGGTTGTCTTATTATTTTCTTTAATATATTCTAGGAACTTTTTAGAAACACCCTAAATCTAAAGGAATTATTATCGCTTTCAAATATGTATTCCATAGTAGATGCGGAGCATGGGTCTTCATCAATGTGAAGGAAACCATCACCAACCTGGTGGCATCAACACTGGGTCTCTAATGAGCTGGTTATGGAGTGTTGTTGGGATGATACCATCCTGACTTTGGAGTCTTCATATAAGTCCCTCCAGCACATTAATCCCCATCAATCATTCAGTCAATCATGAACAGTGGTACTGAAGAAGACGACGCCAACCACCATCTCCAACCATCTTGGGAGTTTATCCCTAGAATGCAACTAGAACTCCAACCAATATAATTTGGAGTTGGAACCCAATGTTTTATATATAATCACCTCAAAGAAAAATGGGTCATTCCCAAGGGCTCCTGCCAATGATCTTTGCCACCATAATTGGGCAGTAATAAACCCTCGACATGATGAGGTTATTTTCATCGACTTTCTAGACCATGAACATTAAAAATGATAATTCAAGATGGTACATAGGAGACGAAAAATTACCATTAGGGATTAGGTCCACACCTCTTAATCCTCCATATAAACCCACCAACCCAATTTTGTGGAAAATTGTGTGTGGGAACATACACTTATTCACCTACATTCATCTAGATAGTAAACTTTTCTGGTGGCATTAAATGAAGCCCACCATCCAAATATGGTTGCATATTTCAAGAAAGAACATACAAATACCTTCCCCCATCAATCCTTCCAACTATAATTTTTGGAAACAACAAGAGTATTCAGTCAGAAAGTCCCACAGAAAGCGAAGGGAGGTGGTTGCGCCCAAATTTAACCTAATGGTAAAAGCGGTCGTTGGAGTACAAATAGGGATCAAATCTACAGGGACCGAAGAAGTAACCTTGAGACGCTATGTTTTATTGATGGATTGGCTATGAAGTGGCCAACTTTGAGGTAGATTTTAATTGAAGAAATAAAGATATAATTTAAATAAGATATAATAAAAAATGATGTGAACTAAACAATTATTGATGGTGGGTTGATCTTAGGGTTTTGCTTGGGGTGGATTGGATTAATTTCTTTTCTTAGAAAATTTCATGTCATTAATTCAAGACATATCCAAACAATGAGATAATTCTTCCAAATCATTCACCAATTTAATCCCTACACAATTACAAGGCCAATCACTAATTCACTTTGAGGATCACTTTAATGAGAACTCAAAGGAAATAGATCATACTAGCACTCAAAATGTGTCATCGTTAAAGTTGGCAAAGATGAGAAAGAATGTAACTCATCAAATGGAAATCCTAAAATAACGAATAGATTTAAATATTAATTACATGAAATAACATTCAATCCATGACCTTGCTACTCCCTTGGATCAACCCTTAAGAGGTTAGCCCTCCATTTATTCTATTCTACCAATGGAAGCGGGATGTAGACTTATGGGGGTGGAATTGAAGAAGAAGAAAATTATTAAAAGAATGAACACTCCACCGTTGTGTGGGTAATTCACAAGTGCGGGTGTGAATAAATTCACACCTAGATTCAACGGTATCAATGTGTGAATAAAAGGAAAATAAAAAGTGAAGATGAAGAAGAAATTTTATTAAAATAATAAACGTGAAAGAAAAACTTACATGAGAAAACTTGACGATGCAATAACAAATTGAAAGCAAGAAATTACAATCGAAAGAAATACAATGGATGAAAAAAAACATGGATTCAAAGAAAAATGTTAGATGATAATTTAATTCACCACCATCTCCTTATATAGGCATATTAGGATCCTTAGGTCCACCCCCAACATTAAATTCACCCCCAAAAATTAAGAGAGTCAAAAGGAGGGTGAAGAATCAAAAGGAAATTGACGTTTCGAAGTTGACCCGGAAAACTGTCTAGATTCGTCCTCCATTTTGACGTGTGCGTTTGACACTTCATATGGCCGAATACGAAGGTGTCATAAATATGAAATATATTCTTCCATGTGTCTTCTAGAAGCTCTCAAAATATCATAAAATATGGCTCATCTGTTTGGAAGTTATGTTCGAAATGGTGGAACGGATTTCTTGTGCATTAATGACGAGTCCACCATTTAAATCTCAACTTCAGATCCCTTTATCATCATGAAAACATCAGAATTAGCTCCATCCACAGTTGAATAAAATGATACTAATATTTTTATATTTCTAATTTATAAATTTTAGCTTCATTGGGCTTGGTTTCTGGGCCCCACATTTGTTTGATGGGCCTTAGGCCCATTATGCTTTTTCCAGCAAGTTTCTGCCTTCAGGCGCATAATTCTCCATCTTCCTTTGGGATTCATCCATCGGACCTAAAAGATAAAATGTTCCAAACAAAGTGATAAATCATATCCCAAGATTTCAAATTCAAATGATGAATATTGTAATTTCCACAAGCAAATTATTGAGTGGGCCCAAATTGACATTTTAAGCATGAATTGCACAATGATGAGAAATGAAGTTCAATTTCTGAATTGGACTAAAATTGATGTTTATGAACTTTTAAACACATTAATATTAAGATCTTAAAAATGAATATTAGCCACTTTCAGTGACTAATCACACCCCCCAACTTGAGTTTTGCTAGTCCCGAGCAAAATAAATTACAAATATGAAATCCAAATCCCCTTTTCCAAAAACATTTAAATACACATTACTCACCCAAATATCTAATACCAAAAAAAATTATGAAAAACCATCAAAATCATTTAAAACAAGCTAGGTCCATAAGCATATCCCAAGCCCAAGCCCATTATTTTGTTCAAATTCATCACCACATTTCATCCAATTCCAATTAAGCATGATAAAGTGTTGTTCATTATAAAAGATATGGGGCCAATTTTATTGTTCAAGGGGAAAAAATGGAAGCGCTAGGTGGGAATCACATAAAACCTTAAGATGAGTATCAATTTTTTTTATTTTTTTATTATTTTTTTTGATTTTTTTAACCACAATAGATATGAAAAGACTAACTCTGGGCAAGACAACTATGGAGTCACGATCCCCAAGTGCCGGATGCCACACATTTTGTCAATTTCATGCTCTACAATAGAGATATAAACCCTAACTCTGGGCAAGAGAACTATGGAGTCACGATCCCCAAGTGCTGGACGCCACGTATTTGGACAAAACATTGCTCTATGTGGTCATTATTATTTTTTTCAATTTTTTTTTTGTTTTTTTTGTTTTTTTTGATACTCAAATTAAAATAAAAGTGACCCCATAACCCTATGCTATAATGAAAGGGACCCAAGAACTCAAATTTACACCCACGATCCAGTAGACGTGTATTGTGGCATTTTTATTAAGAGGATGAAAATGTAAACTTTGAAAAATCACATCGGACAACTGCACTTTCCAAAAACTAAGCTCATGAACTTAAACTTGCATTAAAATCAGAATCAAGGCATGAAAAATTTATTTGATATCCAATTTTAGATTTTTCAATGTGTGTTATCATGTTCAAGGTTAATGGAATATTTCTTTTCATGCATGTTTTTATTCAAAAAAATCATTTTTTATCCCCCCCCCAACTTAGAATAACACTGTCCCCAGTGTTTAAAGAAAAGAAAAGTTAGAAGGGGGTAGTAGAGGAGTTCAATGAAGAAATTTAAAATGAAAATCATGGAATGAAGTCACCTGGTGGTTGATGATGATAGTGAATGCCATAGTCTCCCTTCAATCCTGGATTTGAGTCTCAGCGGCTTGGATGGTGGTGAATGAATTTTCCTTATGGATTTCAACATGTCCTTTTATTTTTTTTAACCTATAAAAAAATAAAACAAAACAAAATAAACTGATGATACATTGTCTTCTTTATATTTTCTTGGTAAGGTATTACTCAGAGATCACACCACGTGACACAGATGAATATGGCGCTCCCCTTTCATACCCATCCTTACTCATAAAAGAAGAACAGGTCAACAGCTTATGGTAATTTATTATATGAAAAATAAAATGATTCAAAATGATTGGAAACAAGAAAACCATGGGTTGCCTCCCATGCAGCGCTTTTGTTTAACGTCGTTAGCTCGACTTGTACCCCCCAACTTATCCAATTCCAACCTTCAAAATTTTAATTAACCCATATTTCTCCACTTCAACAAGATTGAGATTGATTGTTTTTTTGAAATTTTTTTGTATGAAATCCTATTTTCTACAATGATTGGTAAAATCCAAGGAATATCTAAAATGGTTGATCATGTTTTATCCGGATTATTTCCTATGATTTCAAGGTTCATTCCTACATGGTGAGATTCTTGATGAAAATTAATGATAATTGAATGGTCTTGGTTATCATAAATAGAGGTATTATTGAGTAGGGAAGGAATTATTAAAACATCGAGTTCAGTTTGATTGAATTTTCCTAAAGAAGAATGATAATTTGAATCAAAAAATTTTTCTTCTTTAAAAACATTTGAAAGAATTGGTTCCTTTTGAAAAGATGATTCATCCACAAGATTTTCCATTTGAATTTCATGAGTGGGTATAGACACAATATTCTTTATATCTCCCAATGGTTCAATGATCGGTGATTCTAAAAAATTGTTATTGGAGAAATATTCCGAACACTCAATCCATGAAGAAAAATTCTCCCCTTGTGAATTAATTTCATCCTGATTTAAATACCCTTCAACATTTCTTTGATCTTGTTCAGTTATCCCATATCCAAAGGTTAGTTATTTTTTCAATTCATGGGAGGTTTTTGGGATAAAAGATTCATCTATCAATGATGAGGAAAGAACATCTTGAGTGGGAACAGGTTCCTCAAAATTCTTAAAGCTTTGTAGTTCTAATCTGAAAGATGAAACTTCTGAATTCATTTTATCTATTTGTTCACACAATTTTTCAAGAATTTTTTCAGGATTAGGGTTGATATATGTTTGTACATCATGGACTTCCTCATTATTTATCTTTTCAATCATTCTTGATAGGTATGGAAATTGATCTTGTAAACATTCAACATCCCATTGATTGTACATATCATCTGGTGTGGTGTATTCAATTAAGGATTGGTCAATGAAATTCCCTATGTGAGGTGTTTCCCAATATTGATTTCCTACTTGATTACAGCATTGATTTATGAAGGGTTATTTTGGAGGATAATCTATTGGAATTGATTGAAAATTAGTTTTGGGGTTTTTTTGGACACACAGAAATAGAAAGGGGAAAAGAGAAGAGAAATTAGGGTGAGAATAGAGAATTTGGGGAGAGAAAAGAGGATTTTTTGGTCTAAGGAACTTACTTGGTCCCCGGAAACGGCGCCAAAATTTGTTTGCGCCCAAATTTACCCTACTGGTAAAAGCAGTCGTTGGAGTACAAGTAGGGATCGAATCCACAGGGACCGAAGAAGTAACCTTGAGACGCTATGATTTATTGATGGATTGGCTATGAAGTGACCAACTTTGAGGTAGATTTTAATTGAAGAAATAAAGATATAATTTAAATAAGATATAATAAAAAATGATGTGAACTAAACAATTATTGATGGTGGGTTGATCTTAGGGTTTTGCTTGGGGTGGATTGGATTAATTTCTTTTCTTAGAAAATTTCATGTCATTAATTCAAGACATATCCAAACAATGAGATAATTCTTCCAAATCATTCACCAATTTAATCCCTACACAATTCCAAGGCCAATCACTAATTCACTTTGAGGATCACTTTAATGAGCACTCAAAGGAAATAGATCATACTAGCACTCAAAATGTGTCATCGTTAAAGTTGGCAAAGATGAGAAAGAATGTAACTCATCAAATGGAAATCCTAAAATAACGAATAGATTTAAATATTAATTACATGAAATAACATTAAATCCATGACCTTGCTACTCCCTTGGATCAACCCTTAAGAGGTTAGCCCTCCATTGATGCTATTCTACCAATGGAAGCGGGATGTAGACTTATAGGGGCGTAATTGAAGAAGAAGAAAATTATTAAAAGAATGAACACTCCACCGTTGTGTGATGAATTCACAAGTGCGGGTGTGAATAAATTCACACCTAGATTAAACGGTATCAACGTGTGAATAAAAGGAAAATAAAAAGTGAAGAATAAGAAGAAATTTTATTAAAATAATAAACGTGAAAGAAAAACTTACATGGGAAAACTTGACAATGCAATTACAAATTGAAAGCAAGAAATTACAATTGAAAGAAATACAATGGATGAAAGAAAAACATGGATTCAAAGAAAAATGTTAGATGATAATTTCATTCACCACCATCTCCTTATATTGGAATATTAGGAGCCTTAGTTCCACCCCCAACATTAAATTCACCCCCCAATAATTAAGAGAGTCAAAAGGAGGGTGAAGAATTAAAAGGAAATTGACGTTTCGATGTTGACCCGGAAAACTGTCCAGATTCGTCCTCCATTTTGACGTGTGATTTTGACACTTCATATGGCCGAATACGAAGGTTTCATAAATATAAAATATCTTAGTCCATGTGTCTTATAGAATCTCTCAAAATCTCATGAAATTTGGCTCATCCGTTTGGAAGTTATGGTTGAAATGGTGGAACGGATTTCTGTGCATTAATGACGAGTCCACCATTTAAATCTCAACTTCAGATCCCTTTATCATCATGAAAACATCAGAATTAACTCTGGCCACAGTTGAATAAAATGATCCTCATATTTTTATATTTCTACTGTATAAATTTTAGCTTCATTGGGCTTGGTGTCTGGGGCCCACATTTGTTTGATGGGCCTTAGGCCCATTATGCATTTTCCAGCAAGTTTCTGCCTTCAGGCGCATAATTCTCAATCTTCCTTTGGGATTCATCCATCGGACCTAAAAGATAAAATGTTCCAAACAAAGTGATAAATCATATCCAAAAATTTCAAATTAAAATGATGAATATTGTAATTTCACAAGCAAATTATTGAGTGGCCCCAAATTGACATTTTAAGCATGAATTGCTCAATGATGGGAAATGAAGTTCAATTTATGAATTGGACTAAAATTGATGTTTATGAACTTTTAAACACATTAATATTAAGATCTTAACAATGAATATTATCCACTTTCAATGACTAATCAGGAAGACTCAACTTTCCCCCCCACATAGAAGTACTGTTAGTTCCCACTGATTGGGAAGGGAGGATAAGATAAAGCACATAAACATACTCCAGATATATAATTGGAATATATCCCTATTAAAATGGCTGAATTTATAAATCCTATCCTAAAAATGGTGAAAGGGAATACACAAATTCCTGCTCATATCCTATAGGCTTGCTAGGATATCATAACGACAATGATACTAATGCCCGAGGGATGGACACATAGATCTATCCCCACAAGTGGCTAATCATCATTCCACCCATGAATAGATACATACCTTTTATAATATTCATGAGGGTAATGGGAAAAACTACCCTATATTATATGGATAGACTGATTGGGAATATACCCTCACTCTAACTAGACAAATTTCCCTATCCCAATGGACACTCCTAGAAAGGCCCAAAAACTTCCCATGAAAACAAATTCTACTAGAAGGTGGCCTCAATATCTAATAAGAATTGACCCTATAAAATGCCTCATAATATAGTATTGGAGATTAAAGAGATGATACATGATATAGATCTATGTAATTATGATGTTTTTGAAGTCTTCATATGCTTATCTATAAGTGCTTATAATCCTACCCTCCCATTACCAAATTACAGGAGTAGTATTAGTAATTCTTGATGTCCTTAATGGACACTTCAACATGAATTATTTATTTATATCCAAAATCATATTGATATCCATATTCCATCCTCTAATAAGAGTTTTGAAAAACTTCCTTGTGTCCAAAAGATGAAGGTGGAAGATGGTCTCCCCCTGTCTGTAATCCACTAAAGTAGTCCCCCCATGATGGAATTAGATGAAAATGTCATCTCTATAGTAGAATCTCAAAATTTCAAGATATTTTTTCTATTTTCAAAGTATTAATGAGGAATCCATCTTATGGATATGCACATTCGAAAAAAAGGCTAGTCATGTCTGATTCTTTGTCATTGGCAGGTGAAATTATTTCACAATCAGAAGATTGTGCATGATGATCTTTATTCTACGAAGCACCCTTGTGTCATTTACCATATATTACAATAGAAGAAGGCCCTATTGATCTCATTGATTATAATAATGAAGTATGAAATAATCCACTTTGGTCACACTATGTAGAGGAACATATAATGAAGGATGAAGAAGATGTGCTAAACATGAGAAAATAGTTGGCTAAAGATGACATTCTAGTCGGGTTCTGGCATTTATCCACTGCTCCATACAACATTCCAAAGGAATTGATGGAATATTTTTAAACATGATATTCACATCAACATATTGAAAACAAATTTTCATTTGAAATCAATAGTATTACCATATGATGTGTATCAAAATCTCCTCAAGGTAATAGAAGGGTCACAATGCCAAATTGACTTGGCACCTCCCCTAAATTCACAACATTCAATGATTGAAAAATAGTATGGATTCCTTCAACACACATTCATTGTTTCATTAATGATGTTGCAGAACAATATTGAAGATACCCCATATGGTGTTTGTATCAGTGGATGAAACAAACATGGAAAATTATGTAACGTCCCGACTCTGGGTGCCACTCAACGGGTGCCCCGAACCCGGTTCGCCACATGACCTCAAGCGCATTTCCCCAAACTCCATAGGCTGCCGACTAGCAGCGAGGGCCCAGGTATGATAGTGGGGAAACTATGCCCTCATTTGTCAAAGTGTAGCGCAGTGGAATACAGAATAAAAAATACATCAACAACGGAAGCAGTAAAACATACACAACTGAAATAACCAACAGTAGTGACTATAACCAACAGTATGTAATTGATGATACTATATGTCTCAAGTTTTAAGAAAACAGTCAGAACATGTTATACATCGATACAGTTCAACCAAAAGTAGAGTACAACAAAACAAGGTAAAACAACTAGCAGCGACATCGTGAGCCTAGGCTCTGTCCCATGCTCTCCTACTCCTCAGCAACAGTCAAGTACTTGTATAGGGACTCTTACCCATATCTACACCTGTAGCAACGTAATCTGTTTGGGATGAAAAGAGTGACGCAAACAGAGTGTGAGAAATATATCTCAGTAGGAACCCACCAAAGCCCCGTGCCTAACTACGTGTAAGCATGAAACGATAGTGTACAGTAGTAAAATGAAATAAAGTAAGCAGTACTCAAAAGTAACTAATTACCAGTTATATTGCCATTTTATTATTCATTTAATCCATTAAATACTAGAAACCACCACAATGCATTTCTAAGTAAACAGTCCACGTCCTCAGACATGTAAACCCCCACCCTCAGGTAAGGAGTGTCCAACATAAGAATCCACCCTCAGCCATAACAATATCTTCCCTCATGCGTAGGTAGTGTCTCCCTTAGGCATAGAGTCTATTGCCCTCAGGCATGGAAGATGTTGCCCTCAGGCCGAAATAACTACAGCCCTCAGGCTAACAGTGCAGTGCCCTCAGGCTAATCACAACAATGAACTTAGGATAACAGGTAAACAGGCCATGCCCACCATGTCAAAATGCAGTAAACAAGAAATTCATCTCAAGTAAATTCTACAAATACTACATTTAAAGGCATACCCTCGGGTATCCTGGCCAAACGGGTAAACAGTGGAACACACCCCCAGGGTGGTTCTGGATCCAAGAAACGATCCCAACCAGCATTTTATTATCACAATTTAATCACCTATGCAATTATAGTCATTAAATATAGCAACGGCCTCAGCCACATGACACCCCAACATGGGTTCGTGGTAAGAAAACACACAAAACACACGTGATTTGGAAAAAATAAGACAAATCAACCAACCTGATACGCCAAAGAACGTTATACCCGAACGCCGACTCCAGAAACAGCCAAGAACGACATAGATCTGACGAAGAACAAAACCCATTCAAACGTAAATAAATTCCCCTCATGAAAGAATTGGTAAGAACGGTACTAGGGGAGGAGAGGGATTACCCGTGCGGTTCCAAAGAGATTGTCCAAAGCCGAATCAGATTCTAGACGAACACCCAGTGGATCTTCAAAGGTCCGGCCTCCTCCTTTGGCTCCATATCTGCTCATGTGTATCCTCTTCCAAATGAGGAGGCTACTGCCTGTTTTAAGCCAAAAAAACAAAGTACCCGGCGTGTACTTATGAGTACATGGCGTGTAATTCTTTCATTTAACTATTCATTTGGTGGCACTGCCACACTGTTCATTTGTCAACATGAGTACACGACATGTACTCCGAAGTACACGGGTTGTACTGTTGCCCAGCTGGCGGCGACTCCACCACCTTACTATTTAAGCCAGCCGACTGACTACACGGCATGTAAGTACCACTACATGGTGTGTAGTTGGTTCCTAAACCCCTCGTCGCCGACATGGCTACACACCCCGTTTACTCATCCTAACATGGCCAAAAGTACACAGCGTGTGGAATATTACACGGCGTGTTGTTCCAAAATTTAGGATTTTCCCCCATTTTCCATATTTTCACAAAAACACTTAAGGAAAAAGAAAAAGAAGAAGCTCGTACCTCAAAACTAAGAACCAGGTTCTTAAAAACATCCCCTTATAGAAATTCATCCCTGAATTGCACTTCCAAGGGTGGATAAGATATAGCCGTGAACAACCCCGGCCACTGAGCACGTACTTCGGTCTCCCGGTCCCAGGTTTCGTCCTGCACTCGGCCGTGCTGCCATAGCACCCGTACGAGAGGAACTGACCGGACTCGGAGAAACTTCGTGCTCCTGTCAACAATACGAATCAGATTCTCTTCAAAGGAGGCATCTACCTCCATCTCAACCTCCTCTGGAAAAAAGGTGTGAGACAGGTCTGAATTATAGCGACGCAACTGAGATACATGGAAGGCTTCGTGCATGGCTCGGTACCGCTACGGTAACCGCAACCGATAGGCAACCGGCCCGACTCTCTCCAAAATCTTGAATGGTCTTACATACCTTGTTGAAAGCTTACCATTTCTCCTAATCCGCTTGTGTCCTAGCCTTGACGAAACACACAAGAAAAACTGATCCCTGAACATGAAATCCAAAGGTCGTCTGCGACGATCAGCATAAGACTTCTGATGATACTGCGCAGTAGACATCTGCTTCTGAATCAACTGTACCTGCTCAAATGTCTCCTGCACGAGCTGTGGCCCCAGAAAAGCTGCCTCACCTGCCTCCAACTGGCACAAAGGTGATCGGCATGGTCTACCATATAAAGCCTCATATGGTGCCATCTCAATAGTCGCCTGGAAGCTACTGTTATAGGAAAACTAGACTAAGGGTATATGCTTCTCCCATGATCCCCCAAAGTCTAGGATTCATGTACGCAACATGTCCTCTAGCACCTGTATCGTACGCTCTGACTGGCCATCTATATGAGGGCGGTATGTTGTGCTAAGAACCACCTGTGTACCCAGTTCCCTCTGAAAACCCTTCCAGAAACGAGACGTAAAGTGGGTTTCCCTATCTGAAACGATAGAACGAGGGACCCCATGAAGACGTACGATCTCTCGGATATACAGCCTTCCAAGCACGTCAACACCGATGGTCTCCTTGATCAGCAAGAAGTGATCTACCTTCGTGAGTCTGTCCACAAAAACCCAGACGACGTCATTGCCACGAGTTGAACTTGGTTACGCCGTCAAGAAATCCATCGTGACATCATCCCATTTCAACTGTTGAATGGGTAACTACTGTAACTGCCTAGCTGGTCTTTGGTGCTCTTCCTTCACCTGTTGACAGGTGAACACCTCGTAACAAAACCAGCTATCTCTCTCTTTATACCCGGCCACCAGTACTGACTTCTCGTGTCCCGGTATATCTTGGTATCCCCGAGATGAACTGCCCTAGATGAAGCATAAAACACTCACCTTTGCTCCTCGCGTATATCCCCTGGAACCCATACTCGTCCATGGAAACGAAAAACCTCATCTTTACCTATCGTCCAACCAGGAGGAGGGTCCTCACTTGCCACTGACTCCCATAGAACTAGGCCTTCTAAAACCGATAGTTGTCTCATCCTCACTCTGTCCAGGAGGGTAGAAGTCCCAGCTAAAGATGAATGATAAGTTTGGCCCTAACTGTCATGCACCTCCAGATACATTTCAGAGAATAAATCCATGAGCTCTCACTCACCACTGGCCTCCTGCACTGCCTGTATGTGAGTCTTCTTGCTCAGTGCATCAGCTACTGCATTACCTTTACCAGGTGTATAAGAAAGCTCAAAATCAAAGGATTGTAGGTACTCAACCCACCTTCTCTACCACAAATTGAGGTCACGCTGAGTAAAGATATACTTGAGGCTTATGTGGTCAGTGAAACCCAAAAAATGATCTCCCAACAGATAATGTCTCCAACAGTGCAACACATGCACAACTGCAACCAACTCGAGATCATGTGTCGGGTAATTCCTCTAAAGTGGCCTCAACTGCTGAGACCTGTACGCAACAACTCAGTCTCCCTGCATCAAAAATGCTCCCAGCCCAATCCCTGATGCATCACAGTAAACTGTATAGCTCCTTCCCTGCTCTGGGAGTATCAATATCGGTGCTGATGTCAACCTTCCCTTCAGGTCTTGAAAAGATGTCTCGCAAGCTTCCGACCAAACGAACTTCACACCCTTCTTAGTCAAGGTCATCAATGATGCTGCTAAGCAGGAGAAGTCCTGTATAAAATACCTGTAGTATCCATCCAGCCCTAAGAAACTCCATATCTCAAACACGTTCTTAGGATGCTCCCAGGAAACTACTACTCTCACCTTCTCTGGGTATACTGAAACTCTTGCCTCTGAGATGATATGACCCAGGAAGTGAACCTGGTCCATCCAAAAGTGGCACTTCGAGAGCTTAGAATATAGCTGATGCTCTCTCAGTGTACTCAATACGATCTCAAGATGGGTGGCATGGTCGTGTAAAGTGTGAGAGTACACCAAGATGTCGTCCACGAATACTACCACAAAAGAATCAAGATATTTATGGAACACACAATTCATCAGAGCCATGAAAACTGCTGGCGAGTTTGTGAGTCCAAACGACATAGCCAAGTACTCGTACAGACCATATCTGCTCCAAAAAGCTATAAGCAATATATCCGATGGTCTCACATGCAGCTAATGATATCCTAATCTCAAGCCAATCTTTGAGAACACTCGTGCTCCACAAAGCTGATCAAACAGATCAGAAATCCTAGGCAAGGTATATCGGTTCATAACCGTGAACTGGTTTTACTTCTGATAATCCACGCAAAGTCTGAGGGCATCATCCGCCTTCTTTGCAAAAAGGACCAGAGAACCCCATGTAGAAGTACTGGGTCAGATAAATCCCTTTGCCTATAACTCCTCTAACTGCCTCTTGAGTTCCTATTGCTCTAGTGTAGCCATCCTATAAGGAGGAATGGATACCAGTGATGCTCCTGGAACTAGCTCAATAGAGAAATCCACCTCACGCACCGGGGGTAGACCTGCACAGTCGTCCAGGAAAACATCCGTGAAACGATAAAAAAATTAGAGGGAAATCCATATGACAAGTCACCTGGTCATCCAGATATAAGCTCACAATCTGGGTTGTGACTCCACCTCGCCCACGATGCTCTGGTCCATCTTGACTCACATGAACAACCCATTCACCCTTGTATAGAAACTCTCCGCCCTCTGGTGACATGAAACACACCCTGCGACGATAGCAGTATACAAAGGCTCGAAAGGGAACCAACCAGTACATCCCAAGAATGACATCATAAGCTGTCATATCTAAGACATAGAGGTCCCAAAGGAAGTGAAACCCACCAACCTCATGGGGGAACTCCTTGCACAAATGTACACCAACCGCTATAGTTCCCAATGGGGTGTCTAGAGTCATAATATCAGAAGAAGGAGAAACACAGAGCCCAAGGCTCTCCACAATGGACACAGATATGAAGCTATGTGTAGAACCCATATAAAAAATTAATGAAGGTAAAAAATAAGCTACTAGAATAGTACCTATGACTATAGAAGGTCCAGGATCCTGATCTTGCTGGGTCTGTTGCACTGCATATGTCTTCCCAGTGTCGCGGCCCTACGATACAGCCTGGCTACCCTGAGCTGTCTCGCCCTACTGCCTCTGAGATCCTGGTGTCTGGCTACCATGACCACGACCACCATATCTAACTGCACGCCCTGACGTATTCCAGTTCCCTGACGGGTAAGAATCCATTTATCCTGCTCCCGCATGCGGAGTCTGCACAGAA
This sequence comes from Viscum album, assembly GCA_963277665.1. NCBI lineage: Eukaryota > Viridiplantae > Streptophyta > Magnoliopsida > Santalales > Viscaceae > Viscum > Viscum album. Next base: position 910,289,330 of record OY728134.1, read on the forward strand.
CCCCTCTCACTAGCCACTGCTGGAAACGCCCTACAAAAGCGCTGTAGATAACCCATATATCTGCAAGCTCGGCACTCCATTGGGTCTCATGGACACTGCGGTCTCTTGTGACCCTCTCTGCCACACTGGTAGCACCTGATCGGACCACCAGAAGAAGATTCCTAGTTGGTACTTCCGCCCTGAGAGATGTCTATCTGTCTCTTCCTCTTGCCAGTAGAAATAGTACCTGTCACTGGTGTTGAACTGCCCTGGCCCACACCACTAGATTCCCATAGGTTTCACTCTGAAATCAGCGCCTGATTCACGATACCATGTACTGAAGGAAACCTAAAAACATTCACCTATGTGCTGATGTCATACCGAAGACCATCCTCAAAAGGTCTGGCTCTCAGCGTCTCATCACCCACCAGCACGGGTGCAAAGCGCTGAAGCTCCGTAAAATGAGCAGAATACTCCATCACTGACATAGCGTCCTACTTCAGATTCATGAAATCTCGAGCTCTATCTTCCATCAGCGTCTCGTGAAAGAAAAAGGCATAGAAGACTGCTTGAAACTCCTCCCACTCCATGTCCCTGTGATGCTCTGACTGGGTGGTAACATCCCACAGCCTCTTGGTGGAATCACACAGCATGTATGTCGCGAGCTTGACCCTACACCCTGGAGGCTTCTCCAGATGCTTGAAAATAGTTTGCATCAACCCCAGCCAAGACTCTGCAGACTGTGGTCCGCCATCCCCTGAAATAGTAGGTGGATGCTGCTGCTGAAAAAATACGCGTCAGCTCGGCCACAAATGTAGCAGCCTGCAGTGCTCCCTGAAAGGTCTACATAAACCGCATAAAACCTTCACGGAACTGCGCCTCCACACCTATGTCCGGTATAGCAGCTGGTGTCGCATCTAGCTCTGCTAGAGGATCAACTGGTAGCCCATGGACTACCATCTCTGGAGTATAATCGTCGCCGCTCTCCTAGAGAACAACTCACGGTCATCTAGGTAGCCTGACACTATAGGGTCAAAATCACGCCTAAGATTGAAAGTTATTAAGGTTGAAATAAAGAAACCACAAAGGTAACAAGAGGAAGAAGGCATCTCAAAGTTTGCAAAAAAAAATACACGGCGTGTACACTGACTACACAGTGTGTAATTGACTTCCCTTCCCCTGCCTGGGTCCTTCGACACGACTAAGAAACACGGCTCCCCTTAAACAAAACTACACGACATTTACTTAATCTACATGGCATGTATGGTGTTATTTTCCAATTGCCCGTGTCACTTGTGACATGGCTGACTACTCGACTTGAAACTACACGGCGTGTGACACCCGCACACGGTGTGTACATCACCCCGTTTCCCAGCCACACGAAAAAGTCCACACGGTCTGTCCTCAGACAAGACTACATGAAATGTCCTCAAAGGTACATGGCAAGTTCAAGGAATGGTGACATCATCCCGTGTATTTAGTTACACGGCCGAGTCCCTAGGTCACACTACACGACATGTTAATTTTTGACACGACATGTTCTATGCAGGAGTTCACCGACCCGTGGTGTTAGTTACACGGCCGGACTCCGGGTCAATAGTACACAGCGTGTATATCGGGTACACGGCGTGTTTTTACCCAAGATCTTCCCTACCCCATGTCGCCGCCCACATGGTTTGTGACACGGGAAGAGACTACACGACATGTACTCAGAGTACACAACGTGTACTTTAAAAGTTCATTTTTCTTCCTAAACATAAGGCTATACACGACGTGTTTAAAATACTATACGGCGTGCATACTAGGTTTCTGGATAGTATGCCTCAGAAACTTCCACAGAACCCAGAAAATACCAAAAACCAACACATAAGTGTCAAATTCCGACCCGTGAGGGCCCATACTCCCCACGAATCAATGTTTGACATCTTATCTGTGTTATAACTAATAAAGAGTCAATGATCCACCAAATTCAGGTCAATGGGGGCTCATACTCCCCAAAAACCAATGTTTGGCATCCTTTCTTTAAACAAGCTCATACAAGGAATACCCTATCACAGAAACAGGTATTTATCAAGTAGCTATCACAATAGCATGCTTTTCTAGAAAAAAATCTATCATAACAACATGTAATTTATAATGCACCTACATGGCATGGAAACTATGCAAGGCATGTGATTCTAGAATGTGCCTAAATGATGCATGAGATGGAATACACTCATCTCATCGTGTTTCAACTAATGAGAACCCATAGATAAATTATAAACAGCACAATCTCAAAGTGCGTCACCCAACGGTGAAATCATATAAACTGTAATATTTGCAAAATCAGAAGAATTGCAAAACAAGGTAGACTGGATTTTCTCTGTACGCGGGTTAGTTATGGCTGGGCAAAACCTATTACCAACTACCATTATTCATATCCCTGAATACGACTCTATATGGTATGTCAAAGAAAAGAAACCCTCTGATACCACTTTGTAACGTCCCGGCTCCGGGTGCCACTCAACGGGTGCACCGAACCCAGTTCGTCACATGACCTTAAGTGCATTTCCCCAAACGCCAGAGGCTGCCGACTAGCAGCGAGGGCCCCTGTCTGATAGTGGGGAAACTATGCCCTCATTTTTCAAAGGGTAGCGCAGTAGATTACAGAATAAAACATACATCAACAACGGAAGCAGAAAACCATACACAACTGAAATAACCAATAGCAGTGAATATAACCAACAGTATGCAAATGATGATGCTACATGTCTCAAGTTTTAAGAAAACAGCCAGAACATGTTATACATCAATACAGTACAACCAAAAGCAGAGTACAACAAAACAAGGCAAAAGATCTGGCAGCGGCATCGTGAGCCTAGGCTCGGTCCCATGCCCTCTTACTCCTCATCAATAGTCAAGTACCTGTATAGGGACTCTTGCCCCTATCTACACCTGTAGCGATGTAATCTGTTTGGGCCGAAAAGCATGACCCAAACAAGGTGTGAGAAATATATCTCATTAGGAAACACCAAAGTCCCATGCCCAACTGCGTGTAATCATGCAACTATAGTGTTATGTAGTAAAATGCAATAAAGTAAGAAGCACTCAAAAGTAACTAATTACCAGTTATATTGCCATTTTATTATTCATTTAATCCATTAAATATTAGAAAACACCACAATGCATTTCTATGTAAACAGTCCACGTCCTTAGACAAGTAAACCCCCACCCTCAGGTAAGGAGCGTCCAACACAAGAATTCTCCCTCAGGCATAACAGAATTTGCACTTAGGCGTAGCTAGTGTCACCCTCAAGCACAAAGTCTATTGCACTCAGGCATGGAAGAAGTTGCCCTCAGGCCGAAATAACTACAGCCGTCAGGCTAACAGTGTCGTGCCCTTAGCCTAATCACAACAACTCTCTCAGGCTAACTAGTAAACGGGTCATGCCCAACATGTCAAAATGCAGTAAACAAGCAATTCCTCTCATGGAAATTCTACAATTACTACATTTAAAGGCATACCCTCGGGTATCCTGGCCAAATGGATAAACAGTGGAACACACCCCCAGGGTGGTTCCGGATCCATGAAATGATCCCAACCTGCATTTTATTATCAAAATTTAATCACCTATGCAATTCTATGCATTAAATATAGCAAAGGCCTCAGCCACATGACACCCCAACATGGGTTCGTGGCAAGAAAACGCACAAAACGCACGAGAGTTGGAAAAACTAACACAAAGCCACCAACCTTATACGCCAACAAATGTTATACCCGAACAATGACTCCAGAAACGCCCAAGAATGACGTATATCTGACGAAGAAAAAAACCCATTCAAATATAAATATCTTCCCCTCAGGAAAGAATTGGTAAGAACGGTACCAGGGGAGGAGAGGGCTTACCTGTGCGGTTCCAACGAGATCGTCCGAAGCCGAATCAGATTCCAGACGAACACCCGGCGGATCTTCAAAGGTCTAGCCTCCCCCTTTGGCTCCAAATTGTCTCAAGTGTCTCCTCTGCCAAATGAGGAGGCTACTTCCTGTTTTAAGCCAAAAAAAAACAAAGTACACGGCGTGTACTTCTGAGTACATAGTGTGTACATATTTCATTTAACTGTTCATTTTGTGGCACCGCCACACTATTCATTTGTCGACATGAGTACACGACATGTACTCCCATGTACACGGTATTTACTGTCGCCCAGCTGGCGGTGACTCCAACTCCTTACTGTTTAAGCCTGCCGACTGACTACACGGCGTGTAGTTGGTTCCTACACCCCTCGTCGTCGACATAGATACACACCCCATCTACTCATCCCAACATGGCCAAAAGTACACGGCGTGTGGAAATGGACATGGCATGTAGTTCAAAAATTTATGATTTTTCCCCATTTTCCATATTTTCTCAAAAACATTTAAGGAGAAGGAAAAAGAAGAAGCCTGTACCTCAAAACTAAGAACCGGGTTCTTACAAATTATATTTCACTGCACTCCTTAACCAACAATTCATGCTAAAGGTTATAACATGCAATTAAATAGCCTCAAAATGAATTAAACTAACAATTTTTTTTCCTAAATGAAAATATTCTCAATAAGAAAAGGCCTTCATAAACTCTCATCAACATCGGGCCAGAAGAGAGAAGGATGTTTACATAATTTTTCATCAAGAATATGAGAATATTTAGTATCGTCCCATTTTAGGTATTTTAGTATTCAGATTGTGAAAATGATAGAAATAGATCAAAGATCATTTTAAATCATTGATCTAAGTGAATACAGAATGATTCACCCAGTCCATATTGAGACCAAAAATCTATAAAATCAGAAGAGTAGCTACAATGGTATTATCCAGGATAGTTAGAGAACAATCGTAGACCATTGGGCTGGGGGAATTTTTATTTCAATCCCAAAGGACAACAAATCAGACCCAAAGTGTTTTTAAGGTAGAATAGGAACATCCCTTGTCCTCAATGATGGGGGTTCTTTACCTGAAAAATATCCTCCTTAGTGGGAATCAGTCATCTCCCCACTAAGAGAAAAACAATAAAGTGGATCCTTATAGATAATCCAATCCCATGATATAGTTTCATAATTTGGAACATGTACAATTGTATTATCTACATGTTTGCTTTAGGTTACTATCCACAAAATAGCTCCCATTAAATAATAAAAGGAGAGGATAAGGCTTCAGGGATGGAATAAATGAAGATAGTCTTGGGAAGGTATTGTTATAATTCCTTCAATGTGTTTTACTTTAGTGAATGTCATCAACACTGAACCCACTAATTTTATAGAACCTGAGGAAAATTCATAGAAATTTTTATAGGATGAATTTATGGTTTATGAGTTGGTGCACATAGAAATAGTTTAAGGAGGTGTTTGCACCATAAAATAGTGAATTTCCATAATTCTCGGCACTCCTACTAACAATAAACCTTTACCTCCTTGAAATAAGAAGAATATGAAGGTTCAAATTGTACCTCACATCCCTTATAGAGAATTTAAGTCCCTCTATTTAGAGGATATGTTAACTGGACAGGAGAAGGACATGGAATAATTAAGTAGACTCAACAAAAATATTACTCTGATTTAGTATTCCTACTAAATGGTTTCGACAAGAAGATCCTAAAATTGAACCTCCCATTTATGCATCTCATAAAAGAAGGTTTTCTGCAACAACTGAACCAAATATGGAACATCATCTTAATTTGGGATACTTACCACTAATATTTTTGGATCTCCCGATAGAAGATCTGGAATTACCTCCATTGGGTGAACAACTAGAGTACGGTTAGGAACATCCTTATAAGACTATCTCTATTGGTTACCCATGAGAGGTACCAGTAGTACCACTACCAATGGACCTACCAACCACTACACCTATCTAGGTTCTTTATTATAAATACATTCCTAAAATTCTAATGAACACATTGAGTAACTAGTAGCTCGATTGGAAGACATATAGAAGTGACATTCACAAATAAAGATGAAAAAGAAGGCTTACCCCAAATGGTTTGAGATGAATCCTTCCCCAAAAAACATTTTGAATCCTATATTTATGATCTTTAATGGCCTAAGAGACCCGTAGAAGCAAATAAAACATTTCTTATCTCATTGTGATCCAATGATTGGTACCCCAAAACCACAGGAAGTGGTGAAACATTGATTCTTTGTTCAATCACTACAAGGACCAGACTTTGTGTGTTACACAAGAATACAAGATCATACAATAACTCGATTGAAATATCTGACTCAAATGTCCCTTTTATTGTTCATATGAACGCTAAAGAAGATGATAATCTTTGATCATACAAACTGAAAATAATAGGTGAATGAAAGATTCTCTTATTTCATTCCCCGATGGAATGGACTTACATACCCTTTGAACTTACCATTCCCCCAGGAATATTTTGTACCAAATTTTCTAGAAAATGTTCATGAATAATTGAATACACCATTAATATATATGAAATACATAGGTGGGATTCAGGATCTTAATTCAATTCCTAATCAGGTAGAAGACTCAATTGAAGAGACTGGTTCCTAACCTTGAGTAATTCCATCAACTCAAGGAAGGTGGAAAAGAGAAGCAGTGGTCGTCGTAGTTACACATAAGTAGGCCCTTTTGACCACTCATATTTCAATGCCCAGATCATTTCATCTGGTTCCACATCTTGAGTATCAACAACATAACCTACCTCATCAATATGACCATATAGATCATAGGTGAAAATAGTTTGAGGAGAGGATAAACATTGACTATTCTTCTCCAAATGACCATTTCCATGAATACTTCATCATATCATTGGTAAACAACATAGTCAAGTTTCCTAATCCTAGGAATCCAAAAAAATAAGGTGATGAAGATATGAAAATATACTGACCCTTCCACCAATTTCTAGTGCATGACATCTGTGATTTTTTTGCCTTCAATGAAATCCTATAGAAGATGGTGGATTCTGGTCATGTGAAATTGAAATAATTACATCCTCAGGTTTTTTTGTTTCTGATACTAATAAGGAGTTAGAAAATTAATAGAAATAGGTAAATATAAAAGATTCACTAATGTTTAATGAATGGATGTTCAGGAAAACAATAAATTAGGCTCATTTTATTTTATATTTGAGTTTAAATATCCAATTATGCCTCCAACCACTCCTGTCGTAGCACAACCATCTTCATCAATAACCAATCTTCTAAAGTCCAATCCTTCAAGAATAAAATGGAAAAAATGTTAAGAAACATGCACAAGATGATGATATAGTTTCATGGACAAATTGGTCCTTGAATTTAGTAGACTCCATACCAACAGTCTCAAAAGCATGGGCACAACCCCCACCAAATAGCACAATAATAGTCCACCCATCAGTCAGAATCTTCATCAGATGAGGAGTGATCTTTGGATCAATTAATATTATTCACTTAATTAATACCTTCACTAATGATAATTATGATTGTCACCCTAAATTACCTATGCTTGATTGGGGAATAGGGGGAAGAGGCTGTCAAAGGAGAGGTTACAGAGGAATATGTGGTCATTCCAGAAGTAATTACTCTAACAGCACCCCTGCTCAAACTGTATATGCAACTGAAACTCATGGAAGTTCTCTTGATTAGTACCAATATGAATATGGGAATATCCACATGCATGAAAATATCCACCTTGACATAATCATTCTAAAGATTGATTAGAGGATATTTCATTACCCAATCCACCTAGGAATGTGGGCAGACCAGACTGACCTAACCCTCCCAGAGTGGAAGCACTGCCAACTCCTACTCTGAGGGATGATCCATCTATTTCAAGAACATAAAAACCCCACAAACATGAAAAATAACACCTTCATGTGGGGAAACACAGGCCTTTAGATCCAAAATATGTGGTATTATAGAAACTAGAGCATGTACCAGCTATGTTATCAATCACGAATTCCATAATTCATTCAAAATACCTTTGAGAAGAACTCATCAAATCCTTTTTAATCCTGCAAGAGTTTTATGTCGAGGATGCTGCTATTGAAGTATATCGCACAGATACTTATCCCACCAAATGGCTTTTAATTATATCTTTCATAGACCAAGAAAAATATGATTTCATACCAGGACAGGCTAGGAACTTGTATATATATCTACAAGAGTAAATGAATCTGATACTTGAAAAGCCTTTATTGAAAAATGGATTCGGGGACAACCTCAGTATAGGTCGAAAACTTCTCCAACTAGGAATCTATGAATTTCACTTGTATCACTCCACTGTGAAGTTATAAGGTTATTAAAAGAATGATCAAGAACCACTCAGAGATATTACACTCATATCTCAGTTTAGGGATCTCATGTCTAACTCATAGTGTATGGTTATTTGATAGGATACAAATTTCAATGTTCTACTATGAAGACCTTGGATTTTCAGCATATAGTTGTTCATTCTTCATACCACCAATGTCTCAAATATTGTTTCCATGGACAAATAAGAAACTTTCATGGTGATAAGGCCCCTTTCAAATCGTTCAAGTCATGATACATTGAATGAGTTTTCTATCATAAGGGAGGGAATTATTCCATGTTAGATTATGTTACTCGAATTAATGCCATGAATGGTCTTGAGATGATCTCAAAAAATCCATTCAAGTAGATCAATAAAGAATATTTACTTCCAATAAACAAAACTGAAAGGGTGGGACTGCTTTCAAATATACATTAAAATGATTTCGTAATGTTTTTTATGAGAAATAAACCCAACAACTAAGGAGAATTCATTATACCTCCAACAAGTAATTAAATCCTAGATAGAAATGACTTCATTACATCCCCCTATCTTCCACAAATCCCTGCTCCATTATCTATGATGGAATAATTTGTCACGCTAATGGAAAAAGATAATGATTACAATTACAAATATATTTTCATCCCTTTGGAATTTAAAAATATCCCTCATTGTTGGTTTATCTAGAAATTATTACTGCATCTTCCGGATGTCAAAATAATGATTCCTACCCTATCTCAAAAATTCTTGCATCATCAGCTACTTCATTGGAGGAGGAGAAAGAAATAAAGTACGAGGAAGAGGAAGAAGAGAAATATCTCAGGGATTCCCCTCTAGAATTTTAGGAACGAATCTCTATAATTGTGGATGAACTTAGAGAGATTAATATGGGTATAATGGAAGATCCATGAACTACTCTAATTAGTGTGGTCGTGAATTCCAAAGAACATGATACATATTATTCCTTTCAGAGAAAAAATTAGGAAGTTTATTCACGGAACTAAATAGATACTCTAAGTCTCTATCCTAAGGTGTGCACCCATCACATGGGTTTACCAGAAGACCATCAGGTGTACAAAAAAGTATCCAGAAGGACACATACGACTCATGAGTCTAAAATTGAGGCTTAAGTAGAAAAACTCATCAAGGGATACATAATCCGAGAAGTTAGGTATCCAATATGGATAGAAAATATTGTCCCTATGATGAATAATAATGGTAAAATTAGATTTTTCATTTATTTTATAGAGATCAACTGGCATTGTCCCAGATATGACTTTTGGGCTCCAAACACAAAACTTTTTATTGATGAAACAGATGGTTATCAGGCCCTATACTTCATGGATGGATAAAATGGGTACAAAAAATTGGTATTCCCCTGGAAAATGAATAATCCAAAGCCTTTTAGATCCCCCAAGGAGAATTTTTCTATTGGTAAATTCCTGTTGTCTTTATGTATGTTGGTTCCACATACCAACGTGTCATGCACCACTTCGTAAAAACCTTAATAGGGATGTTTTTGAATGTTTTGTTGCTGATCTAGTAGTCAGGTCTCAGTGAATTTTTGGACACCTTACTAAACTCAAAACCAAACTAAAAAACTGTGACAACTTAACCATAAGTTGAACCCCTTGAAATCTGATTTTGGGGTAACCTTGCGTATATTTCTCAACTTTGATGTACGCCATCACATCATTGATGTTGATCCGGATAAAACCAAAGCTATCTTGGGAATTTCTCCTCCACTAACCTAATAGAGTTGAGGGGACATCAAAGAACCTTGGCCTACATCTGGATTTTTATAGATATCCTTCTAGGAAAGTGTTTAACCTTCACCAATTTAATGAATAAGGGGTTCACATATCAATGAACTAATGAATTCTAATAAGCATTGATATCCTCAATAAATATCTCTTGAGACCACTGTTTTAAATGAAAAATATTTAAGGAATTACACTCATTCTGTATGTGACAGACCTGAATAAATCACTGGGTTCCTTTATTACGTAGAATAATGTTGTTAGGAATAAGAACATTTGTTGTTATTTTAGTTGAATTGTGATAGATGTAGGGAATCATTATTCAGATACCAATACAATTCTCCTTGAATTGGTCTATGTATTTCAAAAGATTAGACACTATCTACAACACCATGAGGTTCACCTAGTTTCCTATAATAACCAGCTCAGATTTTTCCCCAACTTTACTTTGTTAGCAGTACATCTAGTATAGTGGGATGTTATATTCCAATAGTTATACAAATAGTTTGTACCTCACAAATCAGTAAATGTCCATGCCTAGGATGATTTTCTCACTGAGAACCCATCAATAGAAGAGACATTGTTAAATACTAAACTACTTGATTAAGTGATTTTCTTTATATAATTTATCCCCCAATCATGGGAAATGTACTGTGACATTGAATCTAGGAGTCCAAATGAGAAGAGTATAGAAGACCCTAAACTAAAAAAATTGGGTTAGGTATTTTTTTCTCCCCAGAGAAGGAAGTGTTTCCATACTAATTCCTACAATCAAAATTTTGCACCAATAATGAAGCAAAATATTATGATCTCATCACATGACTGAAATCAGTACTCCCAATACTGATAAACCACCAAGAGAAAAAATGTATGTCATAGTTGTTAATCAAAAAGATAAACTATTATTACCACATTAGAAAATTTAATACAATACTTCTGTGTGATTATTTTTTAAGGTTAATACTAGAATTTACCTCAGAACCAACATTGACTCACATAACGTGGTCATAGAATTCACAGGGCGATGCATTGGAAAATGGAGCCACAACCATGGAAGATCCAAACTGAGAGGAAACATTCATCTGCATTAACCATCTCCACACGGTATCACCTTTTCTCATGTCATGATAGAGGAGATTAATGAATTTATCCCTATCCCAGAACAATATTTTCCTACCATAGGATGTATGATGCCCATCATGTAATATCATCAACATGGAGTACTCCCACTGGATAGAACTGGAAGAGTGAAAATCTCGAAAAGAGGAGTCAACTTCACTCTTTAAGACAACCCAAATCCCTAGAAAATTCTCTATAACTGTGCGATTTGTGTAATCCTTTTTTGATATATTTAAGGATAAAAGACTATGGTTATCATGGAAGAATTACATGCATGAGACTATGAAGGACCCCAATAAGGATATAGGATTTCTGATCAAATGTGAAGGCTTGGATATTTATTCTCTTTAATGATGCTGGATTACACAAAACATACCAACAATTTTATTTCATTCGTGATGCATTCCATCTTCATCTAGCATCCTATATGATACTAAATATAGTGAAATACTCAGGGATATTTCCTTTATGGGGAATGCATTTTCTGTTGTCATACCACTCAGTTATGACCAAGCTGTTCAAGTACATTCTTACTGCTATGGATTTCTTCTCCAAGTGGGATGAGGCGATAACTATAAAAGAAGTAAGGTCAAAGATCATTGATGGATTTGTAAATTACAACATAATTACTATATTTGGTGTCTCTTATACCACACCAATGGAAAAGGGCACCAATTTTTGTTCTACTATGGTAAAAAACATTATGAAGAGTAAAATATCAAATGAAACTAGTCATCCAACTATCATGCAGTGGATAATTGATAGATTGAGGATTTAAAAAAGTCTATTCCTAATATAATCAAGAATGTGTTGGATAAAGATTATAAATATTGTCCTAATAATATTTTTTCATTCCTTATGGGTTTACCAGACTACTACTTGTACTGACACGTGGATGATCTCATAGTCATTGGTATATATAATGGAAGCAGTCCTTCCAATTGAGATTCAGTTAACATCACTCCAAGATTCCATTTGTTATCATCTATCTGTAGATGAGAAATCCAAGATGTGAATGGATGATTTTTACTGACTAGATGAAAAGAGATTGCATACATTTCATCACTTGGAGGTCCATCAGAATCCAATAGCACAAGCTTTCAACATGAAGGCCTACCTCCATTAATTCATCTAAGGAGAATTGGTATTAGTTCTTATGACTCCAATGATACCTGAAAAGAAGCCTCAACATCCATAACCAATATTGGTGGGACCTTACTCCACACACAAGAACCACTCTAATGTATCTTATTCCTTGATATCAATGGATGGTGAACTCATTATGAATCAAAACAATACAATATTATTGAAGAAATATTTCATTTAATCACAAAAAATTCATCCTAACTGTATGAAATTAATGTTCATAGCACCATATATGTCCAAGCTGCAAGATGTTAAATTGTGTAGTAGGATCTTCCTTGTTGCATGACAGTAAAATCCATGACATAATGTCCTTGATTTATGACTTAAAACTATAAGAAATGCATTTTCCTCACCAAAGGACATTAAAAACAACATGGTTAGCAACTCTTTCATTCAATGTTAAAGAAACACCCAGAGTATCATGAGTTGAGATATCCATTATGATCCTTTTAAAAAATGGCTGATCTTTTACTCATATAAGACACAATATTTTCACATCCTTACCACATTATGACAAATTTCACAATCAATGTCCCCATGAAAAATAAACAACATGATCTATCTCAAAACTACATGTGTATTGATTCTCATTTCGATGTGATATGTAGTGACACCCAGATCCCCAATATCAGGTCTATATAAAATAAAGAGTATATGAATTATATTTTACTTATGTCTATATCATATCTAAATATCCATTAATTTGAAAAATATTTTAAATCCCTCATCCCTTCATCAAAAGAAAGTTGGGGTGAAAAATGTTTTCAAGAACTATGTGTAGGTTGATTCCCATTCTATTGAAAAATATAGTGACACCGATATATCCAATCCTAGGTATATCTATGACCACAAGAAAAAGAAAAATCCTTGTCACACCCAGTGTCTATCAATCAAACCTCCATTGGGAACATTTTAAAGATCTATATGTGGATTGATTATTTATGTAGAAATATATGTATTGATGCTTGGGTCCGTTAAAGTAGCCAAGGCACAAAATTTCTATCATTTCATAATGGTTCATCTTCATCCATATTGCATGACATTAAACTTCATGAGAGATAAATAATTATGTACGAAATTATTTTCTTCCCAATGAGATATGCTGCGACACCTAGATTCTATCTCCGAGTCCAACTATCACATAATTGGAATTGCCTTATTATTTACCTGTTTCACCCTTGTGTTATTGAAGAAACCATTACCATTCCTTATTTCTCAAAATGAGAATAGGTCATGTGGGATTAGAATTTGTTAATGGATTTCCTCACATGAATAAGGCATATCAATTCATATAAGGAGTTCTGCATTTTCCATGTCCCTAGATGTAGGAAAACAAAAGACACACTAGTTGTCCCCATCTCAAGATTATAAACTACATTGACATTTCAAGAAATACATGTGGGTTCATTATTTCCCTATAAAGATACATAGTGATACATGGGTACTACACCTTGGTCCAGCCGCAATATTCCTTTTCAGGTCAGAATCATCCATGTACTTTTAACATGACAGTAAACATCACATTTCTTTAATGACTATCTCTAGATTGATTCTCATTTCTAATGGGATATATAGTGATGTACAGATCTATAATCCTGGACCTGGCTAAAATAAAATATAGTAAATGAATTTACTCTTACATGTATGAATCATATCTATATGACAATATCCAATATGTGTTCTCGTCTTATTCTTGAACCCATATTAAAAAAATAGGATCCCTCATTTCCTCCTCATTTAAATTCAATCTGTTTTGAGGATCATCTTCAATAATTATGTGTAGATTTATTCTTGTACCAGCAAATTTTGTAGTGATTCATTGTACTCATATCCACATCTCTGCCATCAGACGATGAAAAATTCCCCCTCTCTTACATAAAAACAAAAATATTAGTATGAGCTTTTATTTTGGGTCCCCTCGTTTGGGGACTTTCTAAGGAAACAGAGATATCCCCTTTCTACACATGTTTCATATCTAAGCAAGGGACTCAAAAATCATGGAAAATAAGAGTCCAAATGATTTTTTTCATTAGATAATTTTTATTTTTCATGTCATACTCCTAATCGTGAACACCTTTAGATCTTCATAATCATTATTCATCTTCTTTTGACAGTATTTCTGATACTTGAGATATCTTTTTTCTGACTATGATATAATATACCCTAGTTGAATTTGAATAAAACAACTCAAAAATTGAGTATTTTAGCCAAAGGGTTCCATTGTATGAATATGTAGTACATGTCCAAATTGGACTTGCCTAAAACAACCTAGAAAATGGTGTTTTCAATCTGCAATAACCGATCCCTTGGGAGAATCATGTTTTGTCCCCATTACCTTTTATGAAAAATAAGTTGGAACCCATGATTTAATGTTAGCATTTACTCATTTCATACTTTTTTGATATCCTCCCTTTGGATATGAAATCATTTATGACCATTGTTTACCATTTCTACCCTTATTTCGAAAATATACAAGAATTAACTTATTCCAATAAGACCACATATCACCTATTGTTTCCACAATATCATGGTCCTAGTCTTATGAACTAAAAATGAAGACACCATGCATCCTGATCCTGGGTTATACCTATGGATAGAACCTATTCCCCTTATTATTTGGAATGTACCACTTGAAATTCTTCTTTTTTGTTCAGGTACTCTCCTTCCACAAACCAAACTTTGTGCTCAAGGAAATATGAATCTTCTCAATCTTCTATCATCTTTTAGTGATATAATATCTAAATTATTGAAGAAATGTTTTCTGAAATTGATATAATACATCCAAGTTGTCTTTTAATAAGTTTCTAATATATTATAGAGCCTATTAGACAATACATTCTACCATTTTTCAATGCATTATGCACCCTAGTTGGCCTTGCATAAAATAACACATGAAATGGGAT
Organism: Viscum album; assembly: GCA_963277665.1. Classification (NCBI taxonomy): domain Eukaryota; kingdom Viridiplantae; phylum Streptophyta; class Magnoliopsida; order Santalales; family Viscaceae; genus Viscum; species Viscum album. The sequence continues at coordinate 910,304,483 of OY728134.1, forward strand.
TTTCAATGAGTGGTAACATCATCCACATGAGAGACCCCCTATTACACCATAATCCTTTTCAACATATAACTCATCAGATCTAGAGATCCCTGGGTGATAGCATACATTTTTCTCTTTTCACACATGAATATAGTATACGATTTATAGGAAAATTACAAATAATGGTAGAACCAAAATTTTTTTGGACAAAGATAAATACCTTAAATTATATGCCCCGTAATTTCTTTGTTTCCTAACTTTAAACTTCACAACATAATGCCCTTACTGCATGACTATAAACTACCATGTATAATTCCAATCACCATATGACATTAAACTATGCATCCAATGTCCATATAATACGACATTAAACTGCATGATACTTTTACCTTTGTGAGAAAGGGGTCTCCCCCTCTAAGATTGAACATATGAAATTTACCCTCCTTCACTCAATCAAAATTCATGAAGGATTAGTTTCTCATTCATTACCTCTACCAATCCAAATATTCCCTCCATTCTCAAAAACCTCCCATGGTAAAAACCACCTATCATGGTCTTGAGAAATCCGAATCATAATCATAGACAATCAGAAATAGCATCTAAGAATTTCTGAGAACACCTTTTATTAACAATGCAGTATGGTACCTAGTTGGATTTGAATATGTTTTCCACATAGCAGTTATGTCAGCCTATGTATGCGTATATTTGACTATGCAGTACACTCCCTAGTCGGCCTTGTATAAAACAACCCACATCAATTGTTTGTTAATTGGTGGTAACATCATATTCTGGAGATACCTCATTTATTCCCTAATATCTTTTTTTAGATATAGGAACCAACAAATTGTGGCTTAAGATTCCCCACTTAATATCTAAATAATGTTGGAACATTCTTGTCCCGTTATCCCTATTTGAGTCATTATTCCAAAATATATGGTCAAAGATGGTTGACCTAAAAGACTATCCTCATTAGTACGAATCACATGAATTTAAAAAGTACATACAAAAGACAAAATACTTAAAAAATTGAAAACCTATAAAGGTGACTTTGGAAAAAAGTCGAGTCACAGCTCACTAGACATATGCTTTCCGTGGTTTAGGAAAAATATTGAGTGATAAAATGATATGAAGGCATGAAACTAGTTAGGGTGAAAACCCAAAACATGTGGCCCATGAAAAATAAAAGACGCTCCAGCTATGTCTCTTTATATTGATATTAGGAATAAATAAATGTAATGTAATAAAAATACATAAATTATGTAGGGTTATCCATAAGACCCTGGAAAAAGTCAAACTATGCTCACTAGGCCCCTAGGATTAGGTAAATTTTATAGCACCCCTCATCCCTATAATTGTTTTATAATTATGTGGTATGAATATGTTTTTATATAAAAATTAGCTTTGATTCCATGACCTTATGAAGAGATTTTGGAAGAAACCATATATGATTAGAAAAATGTTATTTTCATTTATTGAACAAAATTGGAGTAACGTACACTAGAAAGATAATTTGTATCCTATATTTTAAAAGAACTTCAACATAACTCATCATATATTGAATGGACTCCCAAGACCCATCATCCGATCGTTGAAGTTCATTCAATTGAACATCTTTAGTTTCTTCATCTTGGCGAAGTGCGTCTGTTACAACGGTAATGGTTGTTGACCCTTGTATTTGGGATTCTACCAATGATTGTTGATGTTATCCAGGTTCCCCATGAAAAAATCAAATTTTTTTTATGGTAGGAATCTTTAGCAGTCTTCTCCTTGATATGCCATTTAAATTCTTCTACATTTGGGTTAAGGTTGGCCTCTTCTTGGGAAAACGCATCTCGAAAGTCATAAAAATTTGGTAGTAGTTTGGCTTAATGAGATCTTTCTAAATATTATGATCTTGATCCCACCTATTAAAAAACTCATTAACAACATCATGTATTCAGGGATAATCAAATCCAGCATATCCCAACATTCCAAACAGGGTTTGAAGTTAGAAAAACTATTAAGGAAGTCCTTTCAGATATATTTTAGAAATTATCTTTTTGATAAACAGAGAAGGCTTGATGTGTGTGACATAGAGCTATCCTATAGCTCTAGGTCTGATTTAAAACCACTATTATTGAGTTAAAGGTACTATAGAAAAAAATAACTCAAAGAAGTTCCACTCTCTTATCCCTTAAATATGGTAGCTACCCCGCCTTCCTATGTGGACATAATTTGTATAAAAACTCTCCCCTCAACCCTAGTTGTAGAAGATGATAATATTAAACAATTAATAATGTCATTGATAGCCTCTAAATAGTAGATATAATGGAGCACTACCACAATATTTTATAACTCTTGATCAATATTATGTCAACAGCCAGGGAAGATTCTTCCCTACCATCCTCGACTCCAACAGATTGTACGTGAACATCTTGATGAGATGCACCCTCCGGGTTCTTCTTGGTATTTGTCAAGGAAGAATCGGGAAGATTCCATATTTCCATATCCACCTACGTTGACCCCTCCTCCAAAGCGGGACTAAGATGGACTTTGAGTTTGTGTTCCAGCACCTCCACTATAGCATCCTTCATAGGTATAACTACACATTCCAATCTTTAATGATCAGAGAATCAGACATAATGGAATTAATTTTATGAGAAAGAAAACTCATGTCCACTCAATTCCCGATTAATTGCATGAAATTATTCTTTTGTAATGTGAAGGATAATATGTTCAATTATTCTTTGAACGATCATTCTAACAACTATCATGGAATCAAGTGACATAACAAACCTTATGGAAATCTCACCCATGGAGACATTTCAAATATTTGGCTCATGAACCAACATTTTTCCCTCCTCCAGTGACATGATACCCTGAACAACTTCGTCGGTGATAGATGCATGGAAATCATCATTCGTCACAATGTTATCAAGTGTATGAAATGAAGCTGAAATATTATAAAAATGGAAGGAATTCATTAACATATAGCCTATCATGAAGCTTCTGTGGAACTACCAAATCCTTCCACCCATTCTACAATACTAAAATTAGTAGTGATAAAGAAGAAAATGCACCCTTAACCCTCAACACCTATTCTATTTTTGGGGATGAATCACTAGTAGGAATGTGCGTCTGGCCCAAAAAATTGTCCTTTTTCATAGAGTTCTGTTTTCAATCCCTTTATGGAATAAATAGAAAGAGATTCTTAGGGAATAAAATAAGGTTTTCACACTTATTATGAGTAATATATATGTTAATGACACCATAATTACTCACCACTATCGACTAGAGGCCTAAAAATTGTAAATTTATCTGAAAAAAATTTATTTTTAGGTGGTGAAGTACTAGAATTAGTGTCCAAAAAAACAAGTATTATAGGTTCTAATGGGATTTCCCCTGCTATCTCATCCTCTATGACCTTTCATCATGAAGATGACTCTTTTTATTTGGGTGGTGATCAAGTAACCCCAATCAGAGTTCCACCAGGTCTTTACTACAGTGATTGAACCTCAATTGAGTTCCCCTCAATCTGTTGTAAATCAAAATGACATATTACCTTAACAACAATACATTGTTTGAAATGGGAGGAATGAAAGTGTAAGAACCTAAATCTTCTTTCTAGGTATTCTTTCCTTTTTCTGTTGTTTTTGAGGAAAATAAAAAATTTTGGCAAATTTTTGAAGTACACGTTGTGTACTCGGTTACTATAGGTAACGGGGTGGTGGTCATGTAATGGCTATGCACACAACCATGTGTGGTGACCTAAAGGCCACCTAATGCAGGGGCCAGCAAGGTAAAGTACACACTGGGCACTTTAAAATTACACATCGAGTACATTTTTTCATTAAATGCACTGGGGTCGCATCTGACAGATTGAAAGGCCTTCTTCTAGGTCTAGTTTATTGGAGAGAATGTGTAAGACCATGAATATTCTCTGATCCCCTAAGCTAGAATCAATTCTCCGATTAGACCACCATCAATTGTGTTGGGATCGCCTGGGTAAGCTCTTCCTTCTACTAGAGATTCATTTCTGGATTCCTTCTCTTCCTCAAGTTATCCTTCATTGAACATTTTATATGTTTTTGTAGATCTAAAGAGTTATAGTGAGATTCAAGGCCTGAGACTCATGTATATTGATCTCCGCACTCCTAGGTAGGTGGTTTATGCCTTTTCGTTGAAATTATTTGAGTAATATATGCAATATTGTCCAATGCCCTTGAACCGGGTATTGCATGTTTACCATTTTAACCATGTTAATTTCCTGCCATGCTTGTATGCCTGAGTATAGGATAAGATAATGGGAATAGGGTTGATTGTTAAGCTTTGGAAGTGTTTTACCATGCATGTTCTATTTACGACCGTTTGATCCATTTAGTTGTTTGGATACCTTTCCTATTTTACCATTTTTAGTACTATAGGATGAAGTGAATATTCGATCTGAGATGCTTGATATATTGTAGATTGTTTATCCAAGTAGTTCTTGAGGTTTACTTTGGCCGTTTTGCATTGAAATTCTCGTTTGACTTACACAAGGCCATGAGAACCTGGTGTAGTAGACTTTTAAGGGAATTGACCGTGTGAGGTTCCTCAAAGAGTTTTTAATCACTTTGGACTATAAGGGGAATTTACCATGTGAGCTTCCTCAGATATTATTTAATCACTTTGGACTATAAGAATAATTGACTGTGTGAGATTCCTCAAAGAGTCTTTAATCACTTTTGACTATAAGGGGAATTGACTGTGAGTGCTTTCTCAGAGATTCTTTGTTATATCCGTATAATTGAACCAAAGGGGATAGGCTGCGTGTACTTCCCAGAGGGTTACCTACTTTGATTAGTAGCTTACTTGATATGTGTAATTGAATGGTTTGAAACTATGGAACAGATTACTACTGAGTACTTCCTTGTTTACTGCTCTTTTACTTATTTCCTACCATAAATATTCCCTGACTATTAGGCACAAATATTTTAATGTGTGCCTACTAGGATTAGTCTCACACCCTATTTGGGTCATGATTTTGGGCCCAAACAGAATATATTGCTACAGGTATCGATAAGGGCATGCTCCCTTCTACTTTAAGTACTTGATTGTTGTAGATATGGAGAGCATGGGACAAAGCTTTGGCTTACGATCCTGAGTTTTTTTTTAATTTTTTTTCTTTTGTACTTTGGATTAGTATCGTATTCATCATTTTTAATGGTTTGTCTATTTTCCTAGACATATGTATCATTCATCATTTAATATATGTGTTCCAGTTATTTATTACTTCTTTTGTCTACATATTTCATGTTTTATTGATTCTTCTATTTCCATTCGTTTACTTCCGTTGTGTTACTCTACCAATGAGGGTATTTTTTCCCCACTATCACACCCAAGGACCTCACTACTAGTCGGAAGCCTCTAGCATTCAAGGAAATTCACTTGAGGCCATGTGACCAACCAGGTACGGGGGGCCTCTGGGTGGATTCCAGAACTAGGACGTTACAAAGTTGTATCAAAGGCATGTTCTTTTCTCTTGACTTACTATTTGGATCCTATAGCCAGGGATAAGACGGAGTAGGTACTTGGTAATAATCTCTTCCTGGGAGTATCTATCCCATGTACAGGGATAATCCAATCTACCTCATTATTGAAATTTTTCTGGTTTTTTTTATTTTACAATTGATTTTATTTCACCATTGGTTGAATCACATGTATTGTGATATTATTTTTAAATTTATTGAGGTTCTATTTATGTTGCAACCCGATGAGATGAGGGTATGCCATCTCATGCATCTTATAGGCACTTTATATAAATAACATGTCATGAATTCTTTCCATGAAATTTAGGGTTCATTAGTGATTCCATGTTGTTGGGATAGATGTTGGGTTAGATATGAATGTTTTTGTGATAGATTCCTTGATATAATACCTGCTTTCGATAGGGTATTTCTTATGTAAGGGTTGTTTTAATGGATGCCAAACATTGGTTCTTGAGGTGTTATGGGCTCTCATGGACCCGAAATTGGTGGATAATTTCCTTGTTTTCCTTTTGTATGACATGTAAAGGATGCCAAATTTTGATTCGCGGGGAGTATGGGCCCTCACTGATAGGAATTTGGCACTTTAAATGTTTGTTTCAGTGTTTTTCTGGGTTCTGGAGTAGATTTTGAGGTTTACTATCTGGAAAACCCTAGAATACACGGTGTGTAATGTTGAAAACATGCCACGTGTTCTTCTGTTCAGGAAATAACTATTTTTCTTAAGTAAAATCCGTGTACTATATGTACATGTTGTGTAGTCTCTAACCATGTCTCATACTATGTGGGAAAGGACACGAGGGTTGGAATCCTTGGTAGGACACATCGTATACCAGATGTACATGCCATGTTGTAGAAATCATGTAACCAACCTTGCCACTAACAACACAGATTAGTTGAGTCTCTTCTGATACACACCATGTCCATCTGGAACAAGTCGTTTAGTGTATCCTATGTACCTGGCCATGTATCAAACAACACGGATCCAAAAAATCTACCTAGTACACGCTGTGTCCAGATGGAACACGCTGTGTATTATTCTTTTAGGAGAACAGTGTGGCGTAGCCATGTAGAAGAACTCGGGTAGGGGAAGAGACGTCAAGTACATGACATGTGTTTGGACAACACACTGTCTGTTTGGGGTGTTACATGACTAGCTGTGGCTGGAGTACACGGCCATGTGAATGGATTAGGGGAACACTCCATGTGAGATTTATACACGCCATGTATAAATTTTTTGGAAAACATAAATACATTCTTTCACCGATTTCCATTGTTTGCTTATAATTTTTCTATCCCTGTTAATATTGATCTAAGGTGTACGCTTGAATTTCGAGAGTCATGCCACCATGAAGTCCTCCGGTTATACTATAATTGTAGGAAAGTCATCAGACACCGAACAGGGCTGATCAGGGACTTCCTGTAGATCCTCCATTTGTTTCAGTCTTGGAACCAGCAGTTATACCTAACATAGGGGCCGATGCACAGTTCTGGGAGGACATTCTACAGATGATGCAGACCATCTAAGGAGCGTCGTCTTCTGCCCCGTTGATGGAAGAATTGGCACGGGTCTTTCAGAAGCAGCATCCTCCCACTTTCTCAGGGGATGGAGGACCCCAGGCTACAGAGTGATGGATTTTGAAGATCTTCTAGAATCTAGAGATTCCTCCAAAGAGGAGGTTCAACATCTCTTCCTAAATGTTTTGAGACTCTGCCAAGAGGTGGTGGGATGTGATCTCATAGGAGGGACACTAGCAGAATATGTATTCGGAAGAGTTTGAGCACACCTTCTATGGTTACTTCTATCTGGATACCTTGAGGCCCGATCGGGCCTAATATTTCATGAGTCTGGAGCATGTCACTATTTCTATTATGGAATATTTTCCTCGATTCACCAAGTTGCAGTTCTTTATACCCTTTTAATGGGGAGATGAGTTGTTCCTTGCATGGAAGTTTGAGGACGTTCTCAGGAAAGATATCTGATCCTAGGTGAACATCTTTAGGTTTACTTTGATATACTCTATTGTCAACTAGGCGCTGATCACAAACTGTAATATGAGGGATTCTGGAGCTGTGAGCCAGGTTGGTTCAACATCCCGGGTTAGTGCTTCTCCGGCCAATAGCAGGAAGCGCCATAGGGAGACTGCAAAAAAAGATCTAAGTAGGCGGGATGCCTCTTCTGGTAGCCAGGTGGTGTGAATCCAGTGCGGTAAGAGTAGGCATATGAGGTCACATTTCTCGAGAGACCTAGTGGAGTTCCGATCTTGTGGAAAGATGGGGAATCTATAGCATTTTTGTCATATCTTCTCACCAATAGCTGGTAACAGGGGTTCTTCTATGATTCCTCTTTCAGAAGTAGCACCACCAGTTACTCATCAATTAGGGAACTGGAGTTCTTCCAGCCATTCAGGCCGAGGTGGAGGTCGTGGCCGTGGTAGCCTATCTCCAGGCCTTCAGCGAAAACTGGGTGGGTCAGCATAGAGTGGTCAAGCAGGGTCATAGGGCCATGGTGTAGGCCAGACATTTGTAGTGGAGTAGACTTAGCAGGAGTAGGATCCCAGACCCTCAAGAGTTTTAGGTACCATTCAAGTTGCCTAAGTTATATATTTTTCTATTTTCGATAGAGGGTCTTTCCATAGCATTATATATATTGATGTTGTGGAGAGTCATGGTCTCTATATATTTTCTTCTACCAATATTTTGACACTAGACACTATGTTGGGGACTAGAACGACTATTGTACGTCAGTGAAAGGGCTTCCCTCTAGAGGTTGGTGGGTGTCACTTCCTATGGGACCTCTATATACTAGAGATGAATGACTATGAAATCATTCTCGTAATGGACTGGTTAGTTACCTTCCAGGCAGTTGTGGATTACTATCGTCGTAGGGTGAGTTTTATGTCACTAGAGGGAAGATATTTTCTTCCCAAGGGCGAATGGGATGTCCAGGAGAGTAAAGTGGGACCTGAGTATCATGGGATGGGAGGAGTTACAATCAAGAATTCTAGTCTACTTCTAGATCACTAGGGACTTTAAAGAAGGACATTCCACCAGTGGTGTATATTTTTAGAGACATCTTTCCAGAGGAAATTTCAGGTTTGCCTCTGGAGCATGAGGTATACTTTTCTATTGAACTTGTTCCAGGGCTGTCACCTGTGTCCATTCCTCCTTGTAGGATGGATACACCAGAGTTTTAGGAGCTCAAGAAGCAGTTGGAAGAGTATTAGGTAAAGGTTTTAATCCGACCAAGTACTTCTATTTAGATTTAACCTATCCTATTTGTGAAAAATTCAGATGGTACCATCAGAAATTGTATGAAATATCAGAATTTGAACCTGTTGATGGCCAAGAACCGATATCCCCTTCTTAGGAATGATGATCTTTTTGATTATCTTCGAGGATATCGGGTGTTCTTGAAGATTGACTTGAGATCTGGTTATCATTAGTTACATGTTATACCATCAGATATTACTCTTACAGCCTTCTGGAGCATGTATGTTTTATACGAGTATGTGGTTATGTCGTTTGGTCTCACGAACACCCTTTCAGTTTTGATAGCACTGATGAACCGAGACTTCCATCCATACTTGGATTCTTTCGTGGTTGTCTTCTTAGATAATATATTAGTGTAATTTCACACTCGACATGACCATGACACACATATTGTGATCATTTTGAGTACACTGAGAGATCATCAGTTATATACTAAGATCCCAAAATTCTACTTTTGGATGGACCAGATTCACTTCTTGGGCCGTGTTATCTCAGAGACTGGAGTATCAGTATACCTAGAGAAAGTGAGATCAATAGTTTCCTTAGAGAAGAAGAATAATTTCTTTGAGGTGCCTAGTTTTATTGGGCTGTATGGATACTACATATGTTTCTTACAGGACTTTTCACTCTTAGCAGCCCCACTAACTGGTGTGACTAAGATGGGTGAAAAGTTATTGTGGTCAGATTCTTATGAGTAAGCCTTTCATGAACAAGAAGGGACATTGACTTCCGCACCGATACTAGTACTTCCAGAGTTGAGAAAGAGCTATATTGTTTACTATGATTCTTCAGGTATCTGGCTAGGAGAAGTTCTTATGCAGGGAGATGGATTCGTTGTGTACGGGTCTCGGCAGCTGAGGCCACATGAGAGGAATTACCCAACGCATGATCTCGAGTTGGTGGTAGTTGTTCATGATTTACGATGTTGGATAAACTACCTGTTAGGAGATTATTTTGTGGTTTTAGCTGAACAAAAAAGTCTCAAGTATTTCTTCACTCAGCGTGATATGAATTTGAGATAGCAAAACTGGGTTGAGTACCATTAGACCTTTGACTTGGAGATTTCCTATATGGTTGGGAAAGGAAACGTAGAAGCTGTTGCGTTGAGCAGGATGACTCAGATATAGGCAGCTCAGGAGGCAAAAATTGAGAGGAAGCTTATGGCTATGTTCTATGAGATGCATTTGGAGGTGCAAGATAGTCAGGGGTATAGATTTTTATCTTCTGTAGTTGTTACCTCTACTCTTCTTGATCAAGTATGAATGAGGCAGCTATCAGATTAAGAAGTCCTAGTGCTACGGGAATGTGTATTATGAGAGGACCCTATTCTGGGATGGACAATGGGAAAGGATGAGATCTAGAATTTTCATGGGCATGTATGGGTGCCAGCAGACATACTCGAGGAGCTGATGCGGGACATTCATTCCTCAGTTTGGGCAGTTCATCTTGGTGTCACTACGATGTATCATGATCTACATCGTCAGTATTGGTGGACATGTATGAAGAGAGATGTTTTTGGTTTTATCTTGAGTTGTTTCACTTTCTATAAGGTGAAGGTGGAGCATCAGTGACCATTATTTCTTTTGCAGCAGTTATCCATTCCCGGGTGGAAGTGGAATCATGTTGTGATGGATTTCGTGATAGAGTTGCCAAGGTTGCTCCGTGGGAATGATGCTGTTTGGGTTGTCATTAACAGACTCATGAAGGTTTATCACTTCTTGCTGGTCAAGGAGACCTTTAGTGTTGATGATCTGTGAAGGTTTTACATCTGATAGATTGTAATTCTACATGGGGTTTCACACTCCATTTTATCAGACCAGGATGCATGTTTTACTTCTCGGGTCCGGAAGGGGCTATAGAAGGATTTGGGTACATATGTAATTTTGGGTAAGACATACCACCCTCAGATAGATGTCTAGTCTGGGTGTACAATTTAGGTGCTTGAGAACATTCTTCGGGCATGTATTCTGGATTTTGGAGGTTCTTGGGAGAAGAACATACCCCTTGTAGAGTTTTCTTACAAAAATTGTTTCCATGTGACTATTCAGATGGAACCCTATGAGGATTTGTATGGTAGGGTATGCCGATCACCCTTATGTTGGATGAAAGTAGGAGAGGCAGCTATGATGGGACCTCATCTTGTCCAGGAGACCATAGAGAAGACAGGGTTGATTCAGAAGAGGATGGCTATGGCACAGTCTCGACAGAAGTCTTATAATGATCAGCGGAGATGACCTCTAGGGTTTGAGGTCAGAGATCAGGTTTTCCAGTGTGCCGCACTGAGGTTGGGACACAGGAAGATTAAGAGACATGGCAATCTTTTTTCATGGTACATTGGGCCGTTTGAGGTTTTGGAGAGAGATGGGATGATTTCCTATCAGTTGAAGTTGACTCAGAGGTACCGGGCTATACACGATGTTTTCCATGTTTCTCAGCATCAAAATTACTTCTCAGACCCGTATCATGATTTCCAACCTAAGGAAGTCAAGTTGGAGGTGGATTCATCATCCAAGATGCATACTATCAGGATTATTGATCAAAATACGAAGGTTATCCATGGTCGGTCTGTTCCTATGGTACAAGTGCTATGAAAGAATGGGCAAGTATAGGATGGGACTTTTGAGAGGGAGGCCAATGTAGGATCATAGTGGCCAGAGCTGTTTGGGGTTACCTCTTCTACGCCGCCTTTCTACGGAAATTCAGGGATGAATTTCATTAAGGGGGAAGATTATAAAAACCCAGATCTTCTTTTCTGTTATTTTTTCTTTTTTTAGGATTATTTTAGTAAAATAGAAAATTATAGAAATTTTTGAAGTACACGTCATGTACATTATATGTACCTGCCATGTACTCGGTCACCATGAGTATCCAGATGTCGGCCATGTAATGGCCGTGTACATGACCGTGTGTGGTGACCTGGAGACCGCCTAATGTTGGGGTCAGTAAGGGAATGTACATGCTGTGTACTTCAAAAGTACACACCGTGTACTTTCTTTTTTATCATTAAATGCACTTGGGTCATGTCTAGTGGATATAAAATACTTCTTATAGGTTTGGTTCGTCCGAGAGAACCCATACGACCGTGAATCTTCTCCAAGCCACCGTGCAAGCATCCTTTTTCTGATTTGACTATCATCGACTGCGTTGGGATCACCTCGGTAACCTCTTCCTTCTGCTAGAGCCTCGTTTTCTAATTCCTCCTCTTCCTCATGTTATCCTCCAATGAACTTTTTTGATGTTTTTGTAGATCTATGGAATTCTTGGGATATTCAAGGCCTGAGACTCATGTGTATCAATCTCCCTATGCCGAGGTAGGTTGTTGGTTCCTTTCTGTTGAAAGTCTTTGAGTAATATGTGCAATTTTTTCCAATTCCCTTGAACGGGGTATTGCATGTTTACCGTTTTAAGCATGTTAATTTATTGTTGTGCTTCTATGCTTGAGTAGATGTCAGGTGAATGGGAATAGGGTTGATTTTTATGCTATGGAAATTTTTTTCCCATGCTTGTTCTGTTTAAGACCATTTGGTCCAGTTTAGTCGTTTGGTTGCCTTGCCTTTTTTCCCATGCCTAGTACTGTAGGATGGTGTGAATATTCGATTTAATGTTCGTGATATGATGTAGACTATTTATCCATGTAGTTCACGGGGTTTACATTATCTGTATTGCATTTCAATGCTCATTTGACTTACACAGGGTCGTGAGAACCTGGTGTAGTAGTTTATGAGAGGAATTGACCGTGTGAGCTTCCTCATAGAGTCTTTAATCACATTGGACTATAAGAGGGATTTGACTGAGTGAGCACCCTTAGATTGTCTTTAATTACCTTGGAATATTAAGGGAATTGAACATGCGAGCTTCCTCAGAGAGCCATTAATCACATTTGACTATAAGGGGAATTGACTTTGAGTGCTTCCTTAGAGAGTCTTTGTCAAATCCTTATAGTTAAACTAGAGGGGACAAGATGCGTGTACTTCCCAGAGGGTGACCTGCATTGATTAGCTTATTAATTGATAGGTTTAATTGAATGATTTGAAGCTATGGAACTAGTTATAGCTGAGTAATTCCTGGTTTACTTCATTTTACTTATTTCCTGCCATATATATACTAACTGAGTGTTAGGCACAGATCTTTTGGTGGTTTCATAATGGTATTTGTCTGACACCCTATCTGGGTCATGATTTTGGGCTCAAAAAGATTATATGTCTTCATGTATAGATAAGGGCAAGTTCCCTTCTACTTTAGGTACTTGATTACTGTGGAGGTGGAGAGCATGGGACCAAGCTATGGCTTGTGATGTTGAGGAGTTGTTTACTTTTTTTTCTTTTTTACATTTGATTAGTTCTGTATTCAACATTGTGACATGTTTGGCTATTTTCCTTGAGATATGTGTCATGAATCATTTTATATATGTGCTCTAGTTATTTATTACTTCTGTTGTCTACATAATGATTTTTTATGCTTCCTCTATATATATTAGTTTACTTCTGCTGTGTCACTCTACCAATAAGGGCATAGTTTCCCCACTATCACACCCAAGTCCCTCACTGCTAGTCAGTAGCCTCTTGCATTCATGGAAATGCGCTTGAGGCCATTTGACCAATCGGGTTTGGGGCGCCTCTGGGTGGCTTCCAGAAGCAGGACATTACAAGAAGTTATCATACATCATAGGGAATATCCTTATAAAATTGGAATACCTGTGGTTTTAAAAATTCTGAGTACATCCTGGTCTATTGTGACTTTTATTCAATTATGATTTATTTTATAGGTTTACCAACCCTCTATCATAGATAATGTGTGAAAAAACGGAATTCATGCCTCTTCTTGGAAACGTTGACTAGACCTCCTAGGTGCAGTTTTAATTGGTGAATTTGGGTTTTCCCTTTTAAATTTGGTAGGTGGATTATACCTTACATGAGGTCATTTCAGAGAACATGTAAACTCTTGATCCTCATCACCCTCTAAAATGATCAATACATCTTCTACAGGATATGAGGAACCTTCCAATATAGATGATTTCTTCATGATCTTCTTCTTCTTCCCAACATGAGGAATAACTATAGACAGTACCCATTCAGGGTATGATGCCATCAAGTCCTCAACATACAAAGTGGTTAATTTACTGGTTGAACCCACTATAGGTAGATTTATCCCCACTTTATTCATCTCTATGGTTGTGATCAACCATAGATGTGGAGTTACCACTAGATTTTTTATAATATGATGTGAACCATAGTAGATACAATTATTTATTGCAGGCACTTTAAATGGTGTTAAAACCGGTAAGGGTCATAGGCCTCAAATATATTCTCACTACCAATCCTAGTCACCAGCCCACAATCTCTGAAATCCATCATGTTTGAACTCAGATCATCCCTAGCCTCCCCTTCATTAGTAAATATTTTGGTTGGAAGATTCCTATTGGGATAGAAGTTGAAATCCTTAAATAAACCAATACATGTCATAATTTCATGGGGTTTCAAAGACAAGGGTGGAATACCTAAAAAAACTAGAAATTTGATCAAAACACACTCCCAAATACATTGATCCCACTCTATACGGAATAAGTTTTCTATTTCACTATGATCCATCCACACAAAACTTGAAATGGTCCTACAATTCTGGAAGGACCCTTACCTACATGAGTATGTAGTAGGATTATATGTTTTTTTCCAGGATAGGGGTGGCCAAATGCATCAAAAAATTTCTCCATCTTTTCCACTATAATGAATTTTCCATGGCTTATAATTCCTTTGGAATCACATATATGAAGATGTTGATACTAATACAAACATAAAAAATGCTCGAAAGACACACCATAACTGGAATTTTGAGATTTATCTCATATCCCCACGTGTCATATTACCCCTTCTCTATTGTAGGCTAGAAGTTTTTGAGCATGATTGTCTTCACCACCTTATGGAAACTTGTTATATTCTTGAAAATGGTGCCTTGCCCCATATCCATTATGAATGTGTCCATCCAAACCTTCATATGCATACCCTACCTTAGGTAAGGGTCATTTTTTTAATATCGTGAGATATTTTCAGCACCTCACAGGATAAAGATGGCATCTTATAAGTGTCCTCCCATGTCACCTTCTGTTGGGCAAAAATCCCTCAAGGTAACATTGCAGCATTTTTGGGTTGATTGTGTTTGTTGACAAAGCAGGTTTCCATGGAGAATTGTCGAGTTCCCGAGAAGTTGTTGACATTCCATGTTGACAATGAACTTTGACAAAGGAAAGGACGATCTGGAGGCGGTACAAAAGAGCAGTACAAGGTGGCGCCGTTTTCCAGTGTTTGCCAAATTTTTGGGCCTGAAAATCGCCAATGGAAAATGGAGTGATATGTTGTTGGCGAAGGTTGAGGAGAGAGAAATGAAGGAGGTGTGCGGAAAAATCAAGCGTGGCGCGCAAAACTAGCGGGTTGCGCGAAATCTTGAAGTGTGGCGCGCAAAACAGCGGGTTGCGCGAAATTGTATTTCGCGCAAAAGATGTTTCAAGGCCGAAAGCTTGAAAATCGGTAAAGGCATGAGGCGCGCGCAATATTGGAGGCGTGCGCGGAAAATTGAAGTGGCGCGCGAAATAGCGGATGAAGTATTTCGCGCAAGAGGTGTTACGAGGTCCGAAGCTCGTAAAATGGCAAAGGCATGAGGTGCGCGAAATTATGGAGCAGTGCGCGGAAAATGTTTGTGCGCGGAAGATCAAAGCGGATTACGCGCTCAAGGAGGGTTTTTCGCGCGGGATCGATTTTGCCTATAAATATGAAGTAACCCTCCTCCATTTAGAAGAGTTCAAGACATAGAAAATACCCGAGCTCTGGTTCGCGAAATTGAAGTTAGAAAGGGTGTTGCGCGTAAACTTAAAGTTTGCGCGTAAAGTCAGATTGCGCGAAAAGTGGATTTCGCGCAAAAGTAGTGAATTGCGCGCAAGGCAGTTTCGAGGCTGCGCGTAATATTTGGAGGTTGCGCGAAAAAGGAATTTCGCGCAAATCATAGAAATTGCGCGCAAGGCACCGTAAGGGTTGCGCGTAAAAATTGAGGTTGCCCGGTACATCCGGTGCAAAGTGAGATTCATCTGCGGGTGAAAGTTGGACTTCAACAGAGCATCTACATACAGAGGAAGATGCATTCCTTCATGAAAATGAAGAGACCTACAGGTCTATAAACTGTGAGTGAATCCCTTCCACGAGCAGTGAGCTTAGGAAGAGGAAGAAGGTGATCCTCTCCACCGGCAGTGAGCCAGAGAGAGAGAAACAGGGAGTGACCCTTGGGAAAGCAGTGAGCTGACCCTAAACCTTGTATAGGCAGTGAGCCTGGGCATAGAAGTGATCTAGCCCGAACATTGTAATCCACAGCTAGTGAAGCCTAGTGGAATTTGGTACGAACCGGCAACTTGTCGGCGTATGCTCCTTGGACGTAGCCCTTAGCGGTGAACCAAGTAAAAATCTCTGTGTCTGCCTGCTTACTTTCCTGCATTGCATTCAAAGCATCATCATCAGGTAAATGAGACAAGTGATCACAGTAACCACACAAGTGCAAACAAAGTGACCCTTGTAACAAAGAGGTCAAGATCCAGTGGGGCAGAAAGAACTTTGAAAAAGAATATCCATACCCTGATTCACCCCCCCTCTCAGGGTATATAGGCCCCTATTGGCCCTAACAATTGGTATCAAAGGGAAGGTTGCTGTTATCAGATTTGTTTGCTCCAACTTGGTGTAGTCGATCTGTGTGCATAAAGAATCAGTCTTCTCTTATCTCAATCAGCCATGGCAAAGGGAAAAACATCCAAGAACAAGCAGAAGTCAGGTGGTACTCCTCAGTGTGGAAGTGTATATGGAAAATGTGTTATTCAACTAAAGGAATCAAACAACTTGCTGAAGGAAGGCATGGATGAATCAGAAAGGGAAAAGATTGATTCACTCAATCATGATGTTGGAATGAGTAAAGTACATGAGCATCAGAGTGATACTGAAACAGAAGAAGAAATTGAAGGAAGAATAGATATGCGAGCTGAGTTAGAGGCTGCTCTTGAAGAGATAGATGTTTGGAGAGCCAAAACCAAGAATGCTAACAAAGTTGTTCGTGATGCCAAACTCTATATGCAGCATCAGGAAGAAGAGAAGTCTGAGTTGATAAATAAAATTGAGAAACTCAAGTTATCAGCACCAGAGAACTCAGAATCAGTTAGTGAGTATAAGCTTAATATTGAAGAACAGAAAAGGGAGATCGATGGCTTGAATAGAAAAGTGAAAGATCAATTCAAAAACATCGAAGAACCGAGTATTCCAAGTGACGTTGGAAACACTGAAGAAGCCAAATCTAAAGATATCCGGATCAAGGGATTGGAGATTGAGGTCAACAAGCTAAAATGTTTAAATCAAAGGCTTATTGATATAGTTACTGACCTAACAGAGAAGAATGATTCACGTGCTGAAGAGCTGCAGAAGATGGCCAGAATGAAAGGAAAACAAAAGGCTGGTGATTATGAAGAGAGTCAAATGTCAGATGAAGCACAGAATCTTAAAGCCAGAAATAATGATCTAGCAGCACAGTTGTCTGCAGAAGTTCAGAAAAATCAAAGGCTACAACAAGAGAATGCATGTTGCTCTGACTCTGTCGCTCATGAAAAATTGAAGGTAAAGGAGAAAATTGACATGGTTGATAAGCTGAAGCATGAACTGGAAGATGAGGTAAGTAGAGGGAAGCTTCTCAAGGAAAAACATGTTGTCCAACTTGAATCAAGGGATATGAAGATTCAAAAGTTGGTAGAAGAGCTCGAATCAGTCAAGCAGGAAATAGAGAAGTCTAAATCCAAAGATAAGCCCAAGTTGAAGGATGCACTGCACTTGCTATTTGATCATCCTTCGACAAGTGATGATAAAATGAAGAACAGATATGCTGTTTTTGAAGAGAAACAACATAATATTTTCTCAGCTCAAAGACCACCATGTTTTGGAAATGCTGGCATTGGATATGATAATTCCACTCCTATGGATGATAAGAAAAATGCAGTGAAAATTTACAAAGGTAAGAAAAATCCTGTAGGTGCTGGAGATAGGCCTATGAGGATAGTTTCAAGGAGTGATGATGTGTGCTATTTCTGCGGAGTTCATGGCCACACATCAAGCTTCTGTACAGAGGCTCTGGAGTACATTTCAGGCTGTGAAAAGAGAAACATTAATAAATCTGAGAATAGGAAGAAGCATCATGAGAAATTAGAAAGAAGAGCTTCTCAGAGGAAAGCATATATTAGATGTTATTACGGCGGAAGAATGGGACACACCATGAGCATGTGTCAGGAAGCTCAGGAGAACAATATCAGAGGAAGAACTCAAGGTGCATCAACATCTCAGCAGAGAGATGATAAAATGAGGTATGCCTTTGAGGGAAAATGTTTTATATGTTCTCACTATGGGCACATGGCGAGACATTGCAGTAAGAAGAAAGCAGGAAAGGGAAAGGACCATGAAAAAAGATCTCCACCACAGGAAGTGTACAAGAAAGAAGCCTGTACTGGGAGACAAAGTGGTAAGGAGAAGAATAGGCTTAGAGCCTCAGGGAAATCACATGGAGCTGAACGAAAGGTGTATCAGTCACCTCCTCTATCGTACTCACAACAACTCTCAAGGAGAGAATGTGAACAAACCTGGAAGATTAAGGGTAGATATACTCTAGTTGTGATAAAGAAGAATGAAAGTTCAGTGGAGGACCCACCACTAATGCAAAATAGGGTGGCAACTCATAAATCTGATAAAAGGCAGATAAGCAAAGAATGCATTGAAAAATTCGCCCTGCAACGAGAAGTGGAAGAAAAAGGAAGACCCTTGCAATGGTGGAAGAAACAAGGGATGATGGAAAGAAAAGAGATTCCTGCTCAGAGAAATAATCAAGGAAAATGGAATTTTGGTAGAACATCAAAGAAAGAAATGTGCACTAGTGGGTTTAAACCCCAAATGGTGAGAATGGCCAGGCCTACCAAATCTACATATCAGAAAAAGGCTCAGAATGTAGTCAATGAATGCCTAGTCATATGGCCCGAACAGTTGAAGTTGGCTAGGCAGTTGGAGGAAGTAAGAAAGGAGTGTGATGACCTCCAAGAAAGAATCAAAGGGTTGACCCATCAGGATCAACCGAAATCCTCCTCTTGAGGAGTCCGGAAGACTCCCCTCTCCCTATGTATATAAATGCTATTAACTGATGATTCTTGTGTTTCAGGTTTTAGGGAGATACAATCCAAGGGGAAGTGGCATCTAAGGATGCGAAGTGGAGAAATGATATTCTCTAGAGTTTCAATTGATTCAAATCAGATACTAGAGTTGAAGAATAAGGAGAGCAACAGAGCACAATAGGAACTGATTGTGTTATTAACTTTATCTCTTGTTTCCTACACCGAGTTTCAACTCCGTAGGCTTAGAGATTTTGTTAGTGGCTCAAATCTGATTGGAAGATGAGAACGAATGATGTAGGAGGAAAATACGTGTTATGGGTCTAAACTGTTGGGCCTAACCCCAGGAAGTGTTGCATAACATAGGGGGATCATTCAAAAACAAAATCAGATGCCAGATCCATCAAGGAAATAATTGGATGACCCAGCTCAAGAGTTGTCTATCGAGAGAAGACATACTATGAGAGAAGCAGTAGTGATCAAGCATTTCATGCTTATTTATTTTGATCTAACATTGTGGTATCAGCTGACAGTTTTTCAGGATACCAAGAAGCTGCGAAAAGTAGCTGAAAGAAATGAAGCCACTGAAAAATGAGTCAGTGAACAATTTCCTGACGAAAGTGTTGATGAAGAAAGCAACACAGGGGGAGAAGAAGTGGCTGAGGGTGACTCAGAATAAGATACTGATGATGAGTACAAGGATGTAAAATCCTTATCTGCACAAAATAAAAAGAATCGAGCTGAAATTGACAGGCAGACTATCATCAGTGATCAGTGAGATCCAGTTCAGACAAAGAGAATGAAATCACTACAGCAGACATCATTACTATCTCAGGTTGAGTCAAAATGCTTTGCTGATGCAGCTGAAGATGAAAACTGGGATCATGCCATGAATGAAGAGATAGGTCAGAATTGAGAAGAATCAGACCTGGGAAATTGTTTCGAGGCCAGATGATAAAAACGTCATCAGGACAAAATGGGTCTATTTAGACAAGATGAACGAAGATGGAACAATTATTCGAAACAAAGCACGACTGGTGTGCAAAGCATACACCCCAAGAGAATGGTACTGAAGGCTATATCAGTATTTGAAGAAGATTGGTTTTCAGTGTGGGGGATTTGATTACAATCTTTATTTCAACAACAATAGTAATCAAAGGATGGTGAGGCTGGTCAAGGAAGAAGACACAATATTTGGAAGATCAGATGAAGCATAGTTACACAAGGCAGGAATAGAACATTCATTTCTGAATCCGAATATGCCAAGGATGATTTGGAATGATTTGGAATGGAAAATTCCAAGGAGATGAAGACTCTGGTTTCTACCCGGATGAAATCATCAAAAGATGACAGTGGCAGGGCAGTTAATATCACAGAATACAGGCAAATCATTGGAAGTCTGTTGTACTTAACCGCAACAAGGCCTGATATTGTTTTCGCCACATGACAAACAGTGAGATATCAGAGTAATCCCAAGGAAAGTCGCATGCTTGTAGTGAAAAGAATACTTCGGTATATCAAGGGCACAGTGGACTTCGGCTTGACCTACAGCGACAAATCTCAGACAGAGTTATTGGGGTACACTGATGCAGACTGGGCCGGTTCAGCGGATGATAGAAAATCAACGTCCGGTGGTGCATTCTATCTTGGTGGATTGTGTATTTCTTGGCTAAGCAAGAAGCAAGATTGCATTTCATTAAGCACCGCAGAAGCTGAGTATATTGCGGCCACTCAAGCCTGCACACAATTATTGTGGATGAAGCAGCAGCTTGAAGATATGGGAGTTGAAGTGAAGTCTCCGATCGGAATCCAGTGCGACAACTCAAGTGTTATAAATCTTAGCAAAAATCCCGTCCATCATTCAAGGACAAAGCACATTGAGATTAAGTATCATTTTATCAAGGAGAAGGTTGAGCAGGGGATCGTGAAGTTGGAGTATGTGCCTACAGAGCTACAGGTTGCAGACATTCTGACCAAGGCCTTACCCAAGGAAGCTTTTGAGAGGCATCGACTGGCTCTAGGAGTTCAGTCGATTCCCCACACTTGAAATAGAGTGGATGTGCCCCCCCTCTCCCCGAGGTATGGTGTGTTTTTCCCTAATGCACTGATATGTGTTCTCTACTATGTTACAGACTACAAAGGCGTGACCTTTGGGTTCGTTGACAAAGGGGGAGAAAAGTGCTTGACAAGTGCTTGACAAAGGGGGAGAAAAGTGTTAGTTCAAGAGAGAAAATAGTGCGGAGATTTGATAAATCATAATTGATACGGGGAGAAGCTGACAGGTGGAGCAGCCAGAAAGGGGGAGCAATGAGAAAGGGGGAGAGATTTTTAAATCTGACGATGCTAGAAGTGATCGATCAAATCATAGAAATCACGACAGCTAATGATCGTGATAAGAGCAGAACAGTGGTGTTGGAATGGTGTGAGACGGTGTCCAGCTATCAACAATCGGTATCAACTTAAGAATTCACCAATTGGTATCAGTGTAGTTCAACAATTGGTTTTATTTTAAGAATTGGTATCAGGGTGGAATCGACAATTGGGGTCTGACATGAAGTGATTCATTGATGAAATTTTCATACTACTCTTGTTTCTCACGCTGATCATTGCTCATGTGGGCTTAGAGTACATGTTAAGTGAATCCTTGAACGCTGTCATAATCGCAAGCGGTGAATGGTGGTAGCAGCTGGAAGAAGACTCAGTGAGGTATCAAAGTGCAGAAAATATTTCTGAGCAGAGTTGTGAAGAGTTGTCAACAAACCCAAAGGGGGAGATTGTTGGGCAAAAATCTCTCAAGGTAACATTGCAGCATTTTTGGGTTGATTGTGTTTGTTGACAAAGCAGGTTTCCATGGAGAATTGTCGAGTTCCCGAGAAGTTGTTGACATTCCATGTTGACAATGAACTTTGACAAAGGAAAGGACGATCTGGAGGCGGTACAAAAGAGCAGTACAAGGTGGCGCCGTTTTCCAGTGTTTGCCAAATTTTTGGGCCTGAAAATCGCCAATGGAAAATGGAGTGATATGTTGTTGGCGAAGGTTGAGGAGAGAGAAATGAAGGAGGTGTGCGGAAAAATCAAGCGTGGCGTGCAAAACTAGCGGGTTGCGTGAAATCTTGAAGTGTGGCGCGCAAAACAGCGGGTTGCGCGAAATTGTATTTCACGCAAAAGATGTTTCAAGGCCGAAAGCTTGAAAATCGGTAAAGGCATGAGGCGCGCGCAATCTTGGAGGCGTGCGCGGAAAATTGAAGTGGCACGCGAAATAGCGGATGAAGTATTTCGCGCAAGAGGTGTTACGAGGTCCGAAGCTCGTAAAATGGCAAAGGCATGAGGTGCGCGAAATTATGGAGCAGTGCGCAGAAAATGTTTGTGCGCGGAAGATCAAAGCGGATTACGTGCTCAAGGAGGGTTTTTCGCGCGGGGTCGATTTTGCCTATAAATATGAAGTAACCCTCCTCCATTTAGAAGAGTTCAAGACATAGAAAATACCCGAGCTCTGGTTCGCGAAATTGAAGTTAGAAAGGGTGTTGCGCGTAAACTTAAAGTTTGCGCGTAAAGTCAGATTGCGTGAAAAGTGGATTTCGCGCAAAAGTAGTGAATTGCGCGCAAGGCAGTTTCGAGGCTGCGCGTAATATTTGGAGGTTGCGCGAAAAAGGAATTTCGCGCAAATCATAGAAATTGCGCGCAAGGCACCGTAAGGGTTGCGCGTAAAAATTGAGGTTGCCCGGTACATCCGGTGCAAAGTGAGATTCATCTGCGGGTGAAAGTTGAACTTCAACAGAGCATCTACATACAGAGGAAGATGCATTCCTTCATGAAAATGAAGAGACCTACAGGTCTATAAACTGTGAGTGAATCCCTTCCACGAGCAGTGAGCTTAGGAAGAGGAAGAAGGTGATCCTCTCCACCGGCAGTGAGCCAGAGAGAGAGAAACAGGGAGTGACCCTTGGGAAAGCAGTGAGCTGACCCTAAACCTTGTATAGGCAGTGAGCCTGGGCATAGAAGTGATCTAGCCCGAACATTGTAATCCACAGCTAGTGAAGCCTAGTGGAATTTGGTACGAACCGGCAACTTGTCGGCGTATGCTCCTTGGACGTAGCCCTTAGCGGTGAACCAAGTAAAAATCTCTGTGTCTGCCTGCTTACTTTCCTGCATTGCATTCAAAGCATCATCATCAGGTAAATGAGACAAGTGATCACAGTAACCACACAAGTGCAAACAAAGTGACCCTTGTAACAAAGAGGTCAAGATCCAGTGGGGCAGAAAGAACTTTGAAAAAGAATATCCATACCCTGATTCACCCCCCCTCTCAGGGTATATAGGCCCCTATTGGCCCTAACACCTTCAGATGGATAAATGTTTTATAAATATATTCAAGGTTAATTACTTTATAGTTCTTGTGAACATGACACAAAACTGCTGCCAACTTATCCATGCATCAGATG
Organism: Viscum album; assembly: GCA_963277665.1. NCBI lineage: Eukaryota > Viridiplantae > Streptophyta > Magnoliopsida > Santalales > Viscaceae > Viscum > Viscum album. Next base: position 910,327,846 of record OY728134.1, read on the forward strand.
TAATGAATTCCTCTATTGGATTCACCTGCTTAGAATCTCTATAATGAACTCAATATTCTTATACACATAAGTCTACCCAACTCACACAACCTAATAAATTATATAATCTTTCAACTCCTTTAGTTATTATGCAAAGGCTTGACACACCAAGTATTTAGACATCCATGTAGGCTTAATACACCATACTAGGTAGAAATCCCAATATTTCTTCAAGTCCTTTGACAGATCTGTCTGTGAATCCTGAAATATAGGAGAATAGAAATGTAGATTAAATTTGATCATGTATGTTTTTATATATAGAGAATGTGGGATGTGTTGTATGAAACATGTTGTGGATGATGTACTAGCATTAATATATGCACCCATGTCGGAAATGTTGGTAGTTATAGAATTTTTTTGATCATGAAACCATGATAGTGGGATATAGTTATTTGGAGCCAATGTGAGGACCTCCTACAAATCAACATAACCATAATGTGGAATCTATAAACTCTTTGGAAATTCATGGGGAATCTTCTTCAATGATCCCACCAAATTAGAATGATTAGTATCACAAAGGATGTAAAAATGTGGCCCATGATTTTCATCATCTCCCAAATAAATTTACTTGACTTTTTATCAGAAATTCAAATTTTCCCGGAATCCATTGATCCTACAAAGGGTTATCAATTTTTTTAGGAGAATTTCATTTCAGGATAATGATTTAATAAATTTAGGAAATTTGAAATGGCATAATCTCACACTGGTACCTTGCACAGATACCACACATAGGTGCCTCAGGAAGGCACACTGTTCATTATACTTATGAATCCACTCACCCAAGCCTATGCATCACACAAATAGTTACGTACCATGACTTTGTAAACAAAACCTTTAGTGAAAGAGAATCAGTGGTGGCTATGCGTGGAATACTAGCATGATGAGACCTAAAAAGTTTGAGTCATGAGAGTCGTACACTGAAATTTTGACCCAATTTATAGACTAGGAGGCCACCCTATGCTATCTTCCAGCATGCTCAACCTATGTGGAAGACTAAATTGTAAAGCCATAATGAATAACTATCGTGAATCATTCATCCCTTTCATACCCTTATCTCAATATCATTCCCTCTTTATTAAAATCAGATCCAATTCGAGGGGGGGGGGGGTTTATTGACACTTCATTTATACATAGATGAAAATCAATAAAAGGTAAATACCTTAAAAAGAATAAAATAAGAGTATTAAAGAAGGCCAATGATCACAAAGGCCTCAAAAATCAATTCACCCAAGTCCCCCAAGTACCATTGGTGCACATGGTATCTACACAAAACCCTTCGTGACTGACCTGCCTGGGAACCAACGAGGTACAACTGAGCGGGATGAACCTTTACCCAGGGTTACAAATTTTCCTATAAATTGGATTCATGGGACATTTATTTTTATGGATGGAAAATATATAATGCTAACTACTGATCTGATTGACCTAGTCCTTTTCTCATGACCACTGACACCATCTATAAAGCTTTCTAATACCTAAGGGGGATAGAATTGAAGAGGGATAGTGATATTGATTTCTTCATAAGGTTTTAATTATAGAAAACCCTATGTGAGACATTAAATAAACCCATAATTAATGAATACTATCCTTAGTATCCCTTCCTCATACAGGATCCTATGCGATTCACTTCTAGGAATAATTGTAGAGAACCTTGAAGGCTTATGAAAATATTATCGAATGTGTAGATTCCTAGGTATTCATTCACCCAAGGTGAATCCAAATTTACCATGCCTACTTGTGAGTAGGACCCCTTACATGAGCCTCCCTTGGTTCTCCATACCCTTTAGCCTGAGTGATCCAATCCTTTGAGTCCTCATCCAACCAACTCATGGAAGGGATCTTCTACCCTTAGATTCCTTGTCTGATAGGTACCACATTTTAACATAAACCAATACATCCAATCAAACATAACAATATTGAGTATAACACCAATGTGTCCTACTTTTGGGTATGTATTTTTATGTTCAGAGATTTCCCACACTGTTCTGGTTGTCTGATCATGGTACTAAGGGTGCATGTGAGTATATATCCTCTTGGCCCTGAGGACCCTTACCCTAGGGACAATGTTAGGGAGTTCCTAGTATTGGATGATTAGGGTTTGGACCATGTCCTACATTCTCATCTCTAAATCCTAGAGCCTCTAGTTTCTATTAGGGATGATGAGGATCATGCTTGTATTACTTTTTTACTACAAATAATATCCTCTTCCATCTTTTTGGGACAAATTTTTAGTGAATCCATTAGAGTAAGCCCCTACATCATCATATAGGGTGGTTTTGTCTTTCTACTCTATATCACCATTTCATTCACCTTCCTTCCATTATACGGTTAACTGAAGAGAGGGATGGGTCATACCCTTGACCTCTTCTTCCATTCCCTTTCTCTTCTTCCATAAGTGGAGAAGGAAAGATGGTGTGGTTCATTAGATCTTACATTCCCTCTTATTTCTCACATAGAGCATGAATCACATGGGCATAGAGGTTAATGGTGATCATGACATCTACACAATCCATTCCATGCTTTCAACTATGTGAACTCGGATACCTAGTTACAATTAGATCAGGAAACATAGAAATCCTACATAGTGATCGAGCTCAATGGGAATCCTCCTCAGTAGTAAGCCCCAATCATACATACCTTAATCTTGGAATCCTCTTAAAGATTAAGCCTCAATTAAATCCTAAAAATCACCTGGAGTTAATATTTCCCCCATAGAATATTTTTAAAAGGGCATCATCTTCAATAATAAGATGCAAGTTAGATCTCTTGAAGGGCCATAATCCCCTACAAGATACCACCCCAACTACGTTGGTTTGATTCCCATCAAAATGGTATATGTAGGAAGCCTCTCTATGTTCAAACTTAACACACAAATTAACCCTTTTCTATATGGTCCACATTTCTAGTAGGATTTAATTCATATTGGGAATCCATCCTCTTTCCTGGTTTCCCAGGTTCTCCTTAGTATAAGTCCAACACAGAAACATTGTCTAGTAACCTTTCACCTAGATGTCCTTTCCATATGATGTTAATATTTTTGGTTAGGTCCTTATCACGTGACCTTAAAAGGTATGATGTTACCCATTAAACGGGATCAAACTATATGGGTTATGATTCATTTCTAAAGGATACATAGGAATCCCATCTCATGGGTTCGATCCCAACATCAAAAAAACTCTTGTGTCCTTCGTTGACGATGAAATACAGAGTAACCTCAGTCTCCCTGGATGAAAATAAACTCCATAGTTCCCCACTATGTGGCTAGAAGACCGACATCATCATAATAACGACTAAGTAATCTCTATGTTGTTCATAAAATGATATCATCAATAAAGAACCTCATATACATACATATATCTCCATTGATGAAAAACCTTAGATACATACATATTATTCTGAGTTCTATGCATGATAATAATTAGTCTCTAATTAATGGGTGACCCACATCATACTTCGGAATTAATAAAGGATCCATTAACATATCTTAAATCTTTAAGAGAGTCTTAGTGTAGGAAATAATTCCCCACAAAATGGTGTGATGAGCCCAACCTCCCACACACACTACTTTTGAGAGTTCTTATGTATTGTGGGGAAAAAACCTAATGAACACCTGCCATTAGAAATAAGTCCCTTTAGGATATAGAACCATTGGGTGTCTCTTTATCTAAGGAAATAACCACTTCGGTATACTCTATTTTTGGATAGATTCATAAATGTTCAATTTTCCTATAGGGTTATCAAATTATGATGAAAATATTCTTATGCTGAATAACTCATTTTCTAGGAATTATATCAATCAACAAGATTTTCATGGGATCAAAATTGTAATATTATATTAAACTCACTTATTCTTTATGTAGAAATTCAATTTTTTCTTCTTTGTTTGATTATACTATTTGTTTATTATTATATAATCCATTTATTTTTTCCAATTCATGATACACCTATATATATGGACATATGGACTACTCCCTATATTAAAATTGAATATTTTTATCCAATATGTGTTAGATATAATATTTCATGTTCCAATAATGTGATAATTTTCTTATCACCGGGACATCCATTCCTTATATCCACCTGGTCATATTATGGACTATTATCATTATTGGTATTTATGGTATATTGATCATATTATTTTAATTATTAACTATTGATTGATATTTTTCATGTAAATGACAATATAATCCTATATATCCTTCACTCACATTGTTGTCATCTTCTTCCATTCAATCCCAAAAAGTCTTTATTCATGTACACAACATACATTACCACTGATAGTGTGTTATGTGCTAAAAAATTGTTTCAGAATATTATTATCCAATATTAATATTATAAATGTTAATATTAATTTTTATTTTTTAATTGTTTTTTATCTAATAAGTAGGTTGATTGAAGCATAATATTGGAAGGGATCTTTAGTTGTTTCGATCAATGGTTTGGTCAGAATACCTATTTTTTATTTATTGTTTTTTATTTCTACTGACAGTTTTCTCTATTTTGGTTATTAGATTTAGAACTGATTTCATGGGATATAGAACAACAATGTATATTTGGTTATTGGTTATAAAACTACTTATAGGTACTGTAGAACTACAATTTTTTATTAAAAAATTCTCCAGAATAGTGGTCGCTTATACTGGTGGCTATAGATTTTATTTTTTCAATACCATTAAAGAATTATTATAGAGAAATATGTATCAATTATTTTGAGGCCAATAAGTATATATATATATATATAATATTTTTTAATATCATTTCCATCTACTGTAGTTGCATTCATGGTGGTAAACCCTATAGCAACAACTTTGGGTAATCGATGATGCCCTATACTGATGGGCCAACTACAACTCCCAAAGGAATCTAAAAGGAAGTCGCTAAAGACAATTAGCTATAGATTTTGGAGGTCTCTAATGGATGAGTTTATATTAGTGTTTTCACAATCCATCTGTCCTGGGGATTCATTGTAAGTATTGGGTTTCTGTTTCGGTATAGTGGTGTGGCCTCTCATCATTGGATATGTTGTTTGAGGGTGTTAGGGGGTTGATGAACCCTGCAACCCTCATTGACTTTGAAATCATTCTATCTAGCTCACCCTATCATCCTTGTTTTCCTGTTGTTCTACACTAGTGAATCATTTAGTATCAGTGATCACCTTCTTCCTCGGTGGTGAACCCCTCTTAATGTCGCTCTCCATGTGTACACCGTTGGTGTACCATTTCTATTGAAAATAAAGATTACTTTATCCTTAGATATTAGAATATGTGAGGTAGATCACCTGAGTAGAGATCAATTCAAACCAGGTGTGCAATATTACAATATGAGTACATGTTTTGTGGCTAATGTCAATTTTTATTTCGGAAGATAATAGGACCGCCAAGATTCTTTGAGACCGACATTTTGTGTTCTTTAGATTATTGTGTCTTGTTTTTTAAGTCTTTAATTTAATTTTTTTCTTCTCATTGTTATTTCTTCTGTTAACATACACTCAGTATTTTTATTTCTATTTTTTCTATATTAATAAAACACATTTGGGGGAGGTGTTCTATCCTTTCCCATAGGCCCCCAAGTGACCAAATAATGTTAAATTCTATGTTCCTGTTCTTCATTTTATTTTATTGTTTTCGGGTTTTGTTTTGTTTTGTGATTTTAAATTGTACCAGTCTTGAATAAGTTGGGTCCATATTGGGGTTTGTGGTTATCCTTATATTCTTGATTTCTTCTCCCATCACAAAGTGGTGTCAGGGCATATACTGTTTATTTATTTTACAAGAGTTTTTTATTCCTACTTTCCTAATTATAATTTTGGTTTTTGGTTTTCTTTCAACACTATGACCAAACTCTATCATTGCCACTATATTTCATTATTGAAATTTTATAAATCCAATGTACTGTATATATTTTAATTAATTTTGTGTCTCTTTGGATAATCATTGTTTACCAAAGAGATGGGATATTTTTTGGGTGTGGACAATTAATTTTTTTCATAAGAACTCAACTTCTAATTTTTGGGTAAACATGTAAACAATGAAATATAACATCAATAAATTTGATGGTGAAAATGAATTTATCTTTTGGTGAATTAAGATGAGATCTCCTATTGTATAGCTGCACCTAATTGATTCCCAATTTGGTCATAAGAAACCTATTATTAGTTTAAATTAAACCAATGAAAACTAATACTGAACTCATAGATTCTTCCCCTTTTGTGTTAGTTAATGTACATCAGTCTTTACTGATTTCATTAGGTGATAATGTTCTAAGAGAAGTTTCTAATGAGTCTACAACTGTTGGTATTTGTCTTTAAAAAGATAAATTATATATAAAGTCTTCTCTTATTGCTAGGATTTTTGAAAAACATCACATTTTTAAATTTAAAATGAAACATGCTAGTTAAATTAAATCCTATATTGATGAATTTAAAGTGGTTATGTTAGATTTAGAAAACATTGATGTTTCTATTAATGTTGAAAATCATGAAATTATTCTCTTAATTTCTGTTTAGAATACTTGTGTTACTTTAATTTATTTACAATCACATTGCACTACTACTATTGAAAACATAAAATTTCATAGATTTATCATTTTTAATGTCAAAAGTGTATAATCATGTTTAAAATTATATAAAAAATTAAGAAACACATAGAAAAACATGTATAATGTCAGTGAAATGTATTAGGAGATCTTTTTGTAAGGTTCACCCAATAAAAAATATCATAGATTTATTTTATTCTATAAAATGACAAATACAATGCATTACTAATACAAACATCCAAAATATTCCATAGATTTATCATAGTCAAAGTGAATAGTGTATATAAATATATAAAAAAATTATAAACTCAAGTAAAAACATGGTTAATGTTAGTGAAATGTGTCAAAAGACCTTTCTATATGTTTTATAGAACATAAACTAACACTGCTACAAATGTCAAAAACACAAAATTTTACTTTTAGAGAATGCGTTAGAAATTTTTTTTTGTTGATACTGGCATAATGTTATTGAAAAGTAAAAGAAGAAATTTTAGTATAGTTCCTATAACATAAAATATCATAGATTAATCATAGTCAATGTAACAAATAATTTAAGAAATATGTGTTTACATATAAATAGAATGACCAATCAGAAAAATATATGCATGTACATTAAATAGGATGTATGCCAACTTTCCTTTCATGAGACACTATGGAACTCTATAGAACATTCCATTTATTTATGAACTACAGTTTGATCTACATACATGTGATGCAAAATTTCTGATACAATTCCTCGGATTTTCTAAATCACAAAATCAGGTTTTCCATATGAGGAAGGTTTGAAATTTTTCTCATAAAAAGAGGTCACATTCAAAAATAATAGGAATATCAAATTGTTCACTGGACTATGAATAATATAATGATGAATATCCAAAGGAACCACTATCTTCATTCTATAACATACTGTGGGGAATCAGGAAAAGAATTCATTTAATTGTTGAGACAATCTATCTTTGAAAAAAATAATCAAAATGAATTGATATTATATAAGAAACACAAAAATTTGAATGATTTTATGTACACTGATTTATGATGTATTATTTTTGGATTATATCAAAAGATACCACAAAAACATTGGATTCATTTAAAGGGAGGTGGAAGATCAATCATTGTAGGAAAAAATTATTCCACAATTTATTTGATGATCTAAGAATTGCCTCAAATCATTTTTTTTCATTTTATGAATAATCAACTTTATGGGTGAGTGGGAACCGCACAAAATGGATGCCAAATTTCAAAACCCAAGAAACCAAATTTCAAACACCACAAACATGCTCCAAGATCCACCCCCAAAACATCAATATTCAGATGCATATTTCAAATTCAAATAATTTAACACAAGACACCTCGGTCCGCTATCTACGTCGAGCCATGCTCCCGGATTCGCAATCCAACCCTCAACATCATCACATCACCGAAAATGACATCAATAGAGACACCTTCATCCACACCATCATCACCCACAAAACAACTAGAAATGAAATTGGCACATCAAGGAAGAAACAAACTGAAACAAACAACAAGCACAACAACTACACATATTGAAGATGGCGAAGGATCGCCACCCAATGAATCGACTACCGAATATGTAGCTTTCAAAGCCTTTGATTTCAAAATGAGAACCATCACGGACTCAAACAGCAAGCCAATAACACCACAAAGTCCACGCGCTAGAGCCAGATTCGGAATCACCCCACCGCAATCACGATCATCTTCTATCCACATCCACAGCAACCCGAAAAAGATGATGATCCAGGGAGAAAGAAGTCGGGTCAACGTCACTCAGGACTAGAAGAATCGAAATCACCTCGAGGGAAAGTCACCATTGAGAGGATACGAGCATATCAGATCCTGCAACACCACTCTAGTATAGAGTCAGACAAATTGCTACCATAGAAGAGCCCTCAATGGATTCTTAAATAAATAAGCCATGGAAACAAAGAAGAGCCAAAGATGCATAAGGGAAAATCGAAGAGACACCAACGTGCGAACTCGAACAAAGCAACACAAAAATAAAAACATGAAAAAACCTGAGAAATAAAAACCATTAAAGCCCCCCCTCTCCACACCATACCGGGGATGACGTCGAGCCGCATAGGACCAAAGTCATCACCCACACCACCAAGCCCTAATCTGCCACCAAAATGCCTCTTCCTGCCAGACCGAAGCCTTCTCCTGTCTAGACAAGATGAAGAAAACAACTGAGCCATCGAGGAACACTGAGGAAGGGGAAACTGAAGCCGATCCGACCAAGTCCAGAGGGGGGAAGGGAGTGAAGCCTGGGAAGAAACCGTAGTGCTCAAGAGAGAGGAGACGCCGCCGCATCTAGGCCTCAGTGATAGCCGATGATCCAATAATTGGATTCCACATACATTTCTTGTTTTGTGAACAACAAAAGTGATCATAAAATATATGGAATTCCTTATAAAATCAATGGTTTTTTGAAAAACTATATTTTATTTATGTTATAATTTATCTTTTTTGAGTTTTAGCATCTTAATGTTTTTCTTCCGTTTGTTATTACTTCAACAGTCGTGTACTCTATATTTATGGTCCTGTTTTCTTGAGCTTAACCAAACACTTGAGTTTAGTGCTGTTATTTCCTTGTACGTAGTTCCCTAAGAGACAGAATAATGTTAAATAATATATTCTTCTTAATAATTTTTATATTCATGTATTATTTTTGGTTTGGTTATATGATTTTTACTTGTTCTTGTAAGGAATATAGTCAGTGCTTATTAGGGTTTGTAGTTCTCCTTGTATTCAGGACTACCTCTCCCCTCACACTATTGGTAGTACCGGAGAAGGTAACATCGTTCACATTTATATCAGGAACATTCACAACATTCCCATCATTACCTAATCTCCTGATGCTGTATTTTAACAGATGTTGAATATTAATCTCTATTTTGAAACAATTAATGTGAAATATACTTACCTTATTCCATTTTCAGGACCACATTCAACATTTTTTATAATCGCATCTGAAGTGAAATCACCAATTGATACACAATTATACCTTGGTATATTGTTGATACATTTTTTGGTATAAGAAAAAAACATAACATTGAATAATGTAAAGATCAGTTTTTTGTAGGTGCTATCAAGGTGTGGGATGGGGGTATAGGTGATATACGTAATGAAAATTTGGAATTATTGATGGTGACAATGTGAATTCTTTTTAGATGAATTCCATTGGTTTTGAGACTATGATAAATTGAGGATGTCTTGAAATTATGAAAATTCAATGAATCACACATCATCAATAGAATGTGAAATTTTAGAGACTCCTCAACATGAACATCAGTTATGGTTTATCCATTGAGGGATGTAAACATGGGTGCCTATATTTGATCCACATATCTAATCCAATATATGTATGTATCTTTTTATAGCATCTCATTCCCATAAGGTTAATATACTCATAAAAATAGAAAAAAAATCCAAGTCACATACTAGTGGTGCTAATGCGGTGCATCCCACCATCAAAATGGAAACAAAAAAATTTATAAAAATTATATAAAATATTTATTCACACATATAAATAAATGCATAAAAATGTATTAAATCATATAAAATTGTAAAAATGTGTATAAAAAATATATCATAATAGTGACAAGAACATTTCAATACTACTATTTAATTCCTATAATTTCATAGTATTATCATTGTTAATGTTAAAATTATATACATATGTATAAACATAGTTAAAAATCTAAGAAACATTAGGAAAAAACTATATAATGTCAGTGAAAAGTGTCAAAATCTATTTTTTGTATTGTTAAAAACAATAATTTTTTAAAAGATTTATTTTAGTCTATTCAATGACATGTACAATGAACTACTACTATGTAAACCCAAAACATTCCACATATTTATTATATTCAATGTGAAAAGTGAGTAAAAAATATAAAAAATTATACAGTACTAAAAACATGTATAATGTTAGGGAAAAGTGTCAGAAGATCAGTTTTATGTGTTAGAAAATAAAATAGAACACTGCTACAAAAGATACACAATAAAAAATTTCACTTATAATAAATGTTTTAGAATAATTTTTTATAGATACATATATAATGTTACTGGAAATCTCCAGCAGAACATTTGGTAAATTTCACACATCATAAATTTTCATACATTAATCATAGTCAAAGTAAAAAATAATTTAAAAAATATTTCTTTATATCTAAATAGAGTAACCAATTAGAAATAAAGATGCATGTACATTGAGATGGATGTGTTCTAGATTTCCATTGATGAGCCACTATGGAACTAAATAGATCTTTCCATTTCTTTTTGAACCACCCTTTTATTCTAATACATGTGTAACACAATGTCTGATACATTTTCTAGAATTTTTTAAAGCACCTAAATAGGCTTTTCTATGTGACTATGGTTTGAATTGTTTCTCATAAAAAGAGATAAAATTCAAAAATATCAAGAATATAAAATTCTTGATTAGCCTATGAATAATACAGTAATGAATATAGAGAGGAACCACTACGAGGTATTATATAACAAGTTAATGGAAATGAAGAAAATCATTCATCTAATTTTTAGACTATCTATCTCGGAGCATAAATAAGCATATTGCATTGTTACTACATAAAAAACACAAAAATTTGTAGGAATTGATGTACACTAATGTTTGATGTATTCCTTTTGGATTATACCATAAATAATACAAAATCATTGGAAGATATTTCAATGGAGGTGGAAGATACTTCATTTTAGGAAAGAATGGGAACACCATTTCACTGATAGTACTTGACTTGGATCCCATTTACGTTACTTGTTCAGTGCACAAGAATTCTAATTATAAATGTTAGGGATTTACTTATGAAATAAACTGGGTGGACATTTAATAAACTAGTGGATAGTATTTATAAAATAAACACATATAAAATTATGGTATATAAAAATATATTATAAGATGTCTTGAGGTAATAGATATAACTCTCAGGTATTATAAGAGTATTCCTAAATGTTTGAATATCTCACTAGTTACAGAATTATATCACTAACTATTAATAATTTTTATTAAATGTGCACTTAATGTATGGGATACAAAAATAGATTATAATATGAAATGAGTTAATAGATATAACACTCACATCCCAGAATAATATTCATAATTGATTGGTAATCTTTATATATGTCCTATAAAATCTAAAATTATGAATAGAGTGATGTTATATAAATCCAATATAAAATAGAAAAATATGAATAGACACATCACTAGTATTGGGTATCACCCGAAATTTTTATGTTAACTCAAACCATAAATAAAGTTTTTTGAAAGGTAATAAATTGGAAATAAACCTAAATAAAAAAGGAATAATTTTTACTAGAGAAATCAAAATAATTATCAGTTTTTTTCATTCATCTGATATTGACATACAAAAAACATATTTTTGATTATTTTTATATTTTTCCATCTAATATGAATAACATTTTTACTCATTCAACACAAAAACTCACTAATGTTAAATTGAGATAAATTCATGATATATAAAATCATTTTTTATACATATCATTCAAAATTTTATGAATATATATATATATATACTAAAAATGGAGGTAGTTAATGGAAAATATAAATTAATTTATTCCACTATAACAACCCATTAAATTGGAAAAAGTAATTCCATTTTCAATACATAATAATTCAAAGTGTGTTCTATTAATTGAATGTTGATCATTCTCAAAAAAAAATATCAGAACCATTTTATTTGTTAATGACATATAAAATGCAGAATATTAGACACTATGGGGAAAATGTGCACTTAGTGTAGGAAAAAATTCGTAATTGAATGTACCATATTATCATCAACTACAATTGTTTAAATTCAAGAAAAAACCTTGGATCCCATGCCATTTTAATTTATACATGAAAAGAAAAATTATAAGTTCAAAGGAGGTGATGTAGTAAAGATTAATTATCAAAATATTTATTTTTTGTTACCTAGTTATTAATAGTGGGGTAAATATATTTAAATTCTTAAAATATAATAATGAAAAAGTTATTTTGTTTCTTAACTAGAATTAACTATTTGTGCAGTAAAAGAAAAATTAAAATAGGATTTCCCTATAATAAGAGGGGCTCACCTTTTTGGGGATCCCATTATAGAATATTCATTGATTCTTGTGTCATATACCATTGTATTAGAATGTACATTGTGTCATTGGAAAATAAATAATCTAGAATAAAATCCTAAATATCATATAATATATTGTACCTTACCATCCCATATAATTACATAGACCTATACTAAGAATTAAACATAAATATTCAGGAAATGTAGCTATTTTTATTTAAATAGTTGTCAAAAAATTCTTATGCACTTTTTTTGAGCTAAATAATTTTTCACCTTGAATCTGACCAACAATCACATGAAACATGATTATCACAATGATGTTAACCTATCCTCAACTTAAATTACATAATTACTTTGACTGGATTCTACATAAAAGAGTACAACCTCTAAATCATCTTTAGAAGAACCTAAAACATTTCCCTGATAAACAGCATCTATGAAAGACATTTCTAGCTAAAATTATATAGAATCATTAAATACCCATATTAATTTTAAATCATGAAATAATATCATAAACAATGAATATAACAAAAGGAATACTAGTTTTTATTTTGTTTCATCTAGTGTAGAGGACGTGAGTTTGGGTAGAGAAAAGTAGTTACCTTCATCTCAAATAATTATGGAAAGGAGATAAACTGAGGGAGGATTCATAAGTATAAGTTAGGATTTGGGAGGTATAATAGGTGATGATGGAGATTTGAGGTATTATATTATGAGGAGGATGAAGATGATAAAGGTGAACCTAGCATGTGGGCATATGTAGCATTTCACTGATGTGGGGGAAGGTGGTGGGGATATGTGAGTCGGGGATAAACATAACGGGGAAATGGATGAATGTAGTATAAATAATGGGAGATAATGATAAAAAAATGTGTGAAATAATGAAAATAAATAGTGTAGCCACAAATTAGTGGTAATGAATGATGGGTCGGAGATTTGATACATATTAATGAGGGGGAATTAGTGTTTTTAGTGTAACATGGATGATATTTGAATAGATATAGGAAGGCATCGGGTATTATGAGCAAGGTGAAATTGATTAGGTTAAAATTATCATGATGTAATTTATATATAAATTTATTAGGGAAAAAAATCAATAACCATGATGTTTATCAAATTAATATTATGTGAATATATATTAATAAATAATTAACAATGATATAATATATATTAAAATTTCTATTCTGTGTATATATCAAGTGTGTGTATTTTTTCCATTAAATATTAATAAACAATATAAATTTTAATTAATCATATAATAATATATCTATATATAAAAAATAAATATTTTAAATAGGTATTAATTGAAAATTTCATCGTTATATATTACAACAAAAATTAAATTATGAACAATTTAATTAATCATATAATTATATATAATTATAATAATAAATTATTATTTTATATGTTGGGTAATATATATGATATTATTTAATAATTTATTATACTTGATTTTTACAATGGAATAAAATTAAGAAAATGATGAATAGTAATAAAATATTTTTTTATTGGTAAACCAAATTTTCTAATCTTGTAATGATAATGAAACAGATTTTACTGTTAGTAATATATTTTTTGTGAAAAAAATATTCATACCTATGCTTAATTTGAAAAAAATTTAATATATATTGGAATGAATAATTTTTATTAATTGATATAGTATCCATTAGTAATTATCTTTTGGTATATATAATTTGTTTTTATATTGACCCACTCTTACCATTGCCAATTTTTTTATTTTTCCTTATTTTCTAGGTTATATTAATTATTTATTATGTTGAATTATTTCCCTTTATAAATTTAAAACTTTTATTTCATTTTGTTCACATTATACAATTCATTTCACTATTGACCAAATATTTTTATTATTTTTTCCTTTTAGATCATAGGTTTTGGGTATTTATACCAAATAATGTCTAATTGTAGATTGTTATTGAATATTAATTAATTAAATTCATTTTTATTTTCAAGACATGTTCCCATTTTCACCTAAAAATCAACATGGTAAGTTTCTTATTTTCTTAGGTACTAAATAAATTAGTGAATTAAATTATTCATGAATTTTTATGATCTTATTCTCTTGTTAGTTTTATGAAATTTAGGTTTATTCCAAATATTTTTTTGATTTTAATTTATAAAAAAAATCCCAAAACACTCATGAATGATGTTCCCAGTCAGGATCCAAGTATCACTGAGAGGGAGAGGGGGTGAATCAGTGATATCTTTTTCTTTTTTTGTTTCCACTTTTTTAAACAACCTTTGCCTCCTGTTAAAGAGTTTCTTCCCTACTGAACACACACAACCACAGGAACACAAGATTTACATGGTTCACTACTCAACAAGAGTAGCTACATCCTTGGTATGGTACGGAAACAATCCAGTACCACACAATCCACTAGAAAACAATCCTTTGATGTGGAATACGACAAGTAGGATATACCCTTACACTCGTGCAGCACTTTGAAAACTATCCAATAGTGCGTGTGCTCCCTCTTAGCAGAAATAGGGTAACACAATGTTTCAGGGCTTCTTTACAATTGAACAGATGTATTCTCTGAAGTACAAATCCTCACTTTCTTACCCAGAAGCTGATAAGAACTCTCTTACGCACTACTGAATACGTGCGAAGACCCAAAATATTTCGCGCAGCCTTTAGGGTGCCTTGCACGCAATTCAAATGGCTTGCGCGTAAAAACCCCTTTTGGCACGAAAAATGTTTTCGCACAACTTTCCTTTTGCGCCCAACTTTTTCTCCATTCGCGCAACTACTCAATTTTTCGCGCAGCTATCCTCTTTTCATGCAAACTTATTTCTTTTCGCGCAGCTCACTTAGCGTATAATTTACGTGCACTAGAGCTCAGGATTTCTTCTAAGTGTCGAGCATTAACAACTGATAAGGGTTAGCCTCATATTTATAGGCATTTTTGACCCCGCGCGAAAAACACTAATCCGCACGTAAAACCTCCTCCATGCGCGTAAAAACTCTTTTATACAACTTCATATTTCGCGCCATGCTTCAATATTTTGCGCACCTCATGCCTTTTCCATTTTTCATCCTTCTAAGCATGAAGCACCAATTGCGCACAAAATTCCACACCGCATTTCATATTGTGTGCAAACCCAATCTTTCCCGTGACATCATATTTCGCGCACTGCTCCAATATTTCGCGCATTTCATACCTTTCCCAAATTTAAAGCTTTTGATCTCGAACCACCTTTTGCGCAAAAAACATCATTCCTCTATTTCGCGCATCCCGCAGATTTTTCGCGCAACCCACTACTATTTCACGCATCCCGCGGATTTTTCGCGCAACCCGCTACTATTTCGCGCACCACATTAATTTTTCGAGCAACCTGCCTAATTTCCACGCACTCTATTCCTTTTCCATTTTTCAATTTTCTGACCTTGAATAATTCTTTGCGCTTATAAATCATCTTCACTATTGCACGCAATAACCATTTCCAAGCACATTTATTCATCTCCCGATTTTCAGGCCATAAAATTTGGCAAACACCGGAAAACGATGCCACCTTAAATTGTTCTTTTCTGCCATCCCCAGATTTTATATTGATTTGTCATTTTGTATCTTTACTGCTTCCCATAACCATTCTTTTCCTCTCATCAGGAATCCCACTATTGTGATATTTATCTTTTGAAAGATTAGCTTAAGCATCGTCAGAGTTGCAATGGGAACTGAAACTTCCCTATCTCCCAGCAGCATCATTCCTTCCAATCAAAACTTTATATGACTGGCATCATCATTTCTCCCCCTTTCATTCATAAGGCTCACATCACAAGTTCTCCTAACTCATGATATGTGTGAAATACATACCAACAAAGCATCGTCTGATTTATGATCCTTCTACAAAGTGAATTGATTTATCTTCTTTGACAACAAAATACAACACTCTGCAAAAGCTAACTCTTCAAACTTTCTTCTCCATTCTACTTGGTCCCAACAATGATCACTTGTTTGAAATTTTTTCATTTGGAAAATACTATCCTCCAACTAAATGATGATTAAAATTCAAACATTGGGGAGTAGCCTTAATATAGTATCATTCAATTAATGCGCTTAAATGATGTCTTCTATGGATTAAACATTCATAGGTTAACTTAAAGTTCATAATGTACGAGGAGGTCTGATATCAAAGTGATGTATCAGGGTTTAAGCACTTAACATGTAGTTACAAGACCGATTCAACACTCATTATTAGTAATAAAAGAAAAAGTTATCCCCGTGCTAACCCAAAATTACTCTGCTTGGTATCAAACACAACAACACACCTATTTATTATGGGATTAATTTACTTTCATACATTTTCTTCCTCCCCTTCATAATAATATCATTATGTATTCTTTTATTTATTAGATACTATACATATTTTTTTTAAATATCATAAATATAAGAACAATTGTTTTATAAACCTAAAAATTATATTGTATAAATATTTATTTTTTATATTAAAAATATTTTATTTTTCATAATATATTAATTATTATATATTATTTTATAAATATTATATATATTATGAAAAATTAATCTATAAATATTATAAATATATGTAAAATTTTATTTTTTAATACATATTTAATATGATACATAAAAATAATTATAGTATGTTTTTGTATTTATTTTTATTTAATTATTTTTTTATCATAAAAATATATTTATTATGATTTATGTAAGTATAATTATGTGAATAATATTTATTTAAATATATATAATAATATTTACTATATATTTATTTTCATTGTATAATGAAATTTTAATTATTTTTTACAGAATTTTTATAAATATATTTATTTACTAATTTTAATTATTGGTAGTATATACTTTTATTTTTATTGACATCATTAGAGTATTTTTTAAAGTATACCACTTTTAATAATTTAAATTATTTATATTTCATTATATTAATATTAAAAAAATATTTGTTTATAAAATATTTTATATAGTAAAATTTTTCCATAAAAATAAAAAAAAATAATTAAATTATGTGTGATATATAGTATAATAATAAATTTTCATTTAATCAATATTTAGAAATAAAAATTTGAAAATAATTACGAATTATCACGGGATATTTTAATAAGATATTAGATTAAATGTGATTGGTGAAGTGCGGATCAAAGATGTGGTTGGGGGCACTATAGATTATTTGAGAAATGAATGATGATTATAAGGAGGGAGTAAATGTTTCGATTGAGGTGGATGGGTTGTGAATTCTATATTATTTTTATGTCATCAAAAATGTTTCATTATTAAATGATGAGTTTTAGGTACTCTGAACTATGTATAAAAGTAACATTAAAGGAATTCCATGGGGGAATTATAAGAATGAGTTGGATAAAAAATGAGCAGTTGAATATACAGTCTTGAGAGATTGTTCGCAACATCTAACTAGAGTGTTGGATAAACTATTCGGGTGTTATGGTGGTATTGTTTCAAGTTTTTATAAGATGTATTTTGATAGGTTTAATTCGTGTATACATGAGAATGTTTGGGGTCCAAGGAACCTTATAATGATATTATTCAATAATTACTATGATTTTTACAAACTTTTATTTATTTTTTGTTTTCAATAACAAATTTTACTTTTTGGAACCATTTTATGATTCATTTTTTTAATTTAATTCAATTAGCATGATCTTGATGCCACTATGAAATCCATAATTTGAATATAAAATATTGTTTAACCCCTACTCTAAATACTCCCTAATGTTAAAAATGATAATATATATTAAATTTTGAAATATATTTCTACCGTTATTTTCTTTTTTCATTGACAACCTTAATGTGTCAAAACATTTAATAATATATTTATTATTGAAACATTAAACAAACATAAAATAAGAATCACTTTTATTTACTAATAAATATAAACACGCCAATATAAATTGAAAATATATATAAAAATATTCCACTATTGACTTTGGATTTTGTAGGGTAACTAGCATGGACATTCATTCCCAAAATTTTCAATACATGAAAATGTAAAAGGATCATGATGAAATTAATTTCAATAATTCCTTAGATCATATTATTTTATTTTATTTTATTGAGGATTGATCAATCTCTATAAAAAAAGAAAAATTAATTCTTTAAATCAATTTACACAGAAACTAAGGCTTGGATGAATAGAATGGTTGGTGATTCCATGAGTGCTAGTGCAATCTATGGTGATTCCTTGTCTGATCGTCTTGGGAGTGAGTTGGATTGGGTCCAACACTATTCCATTGCATGGTATTGCTCTGAATCATTTCAATGTAATTGTTATTTTATTGTTTTATGTCCCCACCACACCCTTGATGGTTACATCATGAATGTGAACACCATTTTTCTAGAAAATTTTAACATCGACAAAATGTTAGAAACATTATAGGATATGTGGGAATTTTTTTAAGTAGAGTGTATTTTTTAATTGTGGTAATTTTGTTGTGTAGTTATGAATTTCATCAAATGTCGGTCCAATTTAATTGATCCTCATAGATTCCTTATAGGATGATATCCATTAAAAGATAATTGTATTAAGGATAAAAAGAGAACTGTATACCATTTCAGAACATGAAATTTTATAACTATAATTTTGATTGATGATTATTGGGTTTTGAACAGAGTTGAATTTGTGATTTTCAAATGTGACACCTTGGACCATTCCCTTTAAAACCTAAAAATAACCATAAAAATATATTTAAAATGAAGGTGAATTTATTATGTCAATTCAATAGATAGTAGTGATAAAGGATAGTTGATGAACCTATCATGTCTTGATTCAGGCTCCATTTGTAGTATATGTGATGGTAACATCGTTCACATTTATGTCATGCACATTCACTGCATTCCCATCCCTACCTAAACTCATGATACTACATTTTCCCAAATATTGAATATTAAAATTTATTTTGAAATAATCAATATATATAAATATACATACATTATTCGAAGGAAAAGACCACATTCTATGGGCTTGATAATCACATCTGAAGTGAAATCACCTATGAAGACACAATCATCCACCAGAATATTACTGAGTCATTTTCTGGTATGATATAAGTAGATTCAAGAAAAAATTATACTTTGAAGAAGATAAATTTAATTTTTTAGAGAGGTGTCATGGGGGTGTGGGGAGGTGGTAGAGGTGGTTGTAACATTAAAATTAGGAACTAGTGATGGAGAAATTATTAACATTTTTTAGATGAATTCCATTGGTGTTGGGACTTCACTTAGATGATGATGTCCTAAATTTTTTAACATTCACTAAATTACACAACATCAGTGGATCATGGGATTGTGATAAATCCACAACTTGAACATCCTTTATGGTTAATACATTTATGTATGTAAACCTAAGTGCCTAGATTTGATCCCCATGTATCATCCATTATCAGTATGTATATTTTCATATCCTCCCAATTCTACAAGGTTAATATATGTGTAAAAATAGAAAAAATAATCTCCCAACAACTTACGTTCAGTTTGAATGTGGTAAATCCATCTTTAGAAATTGAAACAGGGCCAAAAGAAAATAAAATTAGGGTATCGATAAGGGTTAACTGATATACGTAAATATACGGTGAAAATATACCAAGTGAGGATTGTCACAAAAATTCCAATCCCATCATCCAATTCTAGTTCCATTGACAATGCTCATTCCATCGAAGGAAGAACCTAAGGAAAATTTAGTGAATTCTATCTATTAGATATATTTTAGTCCCTTAAAGATGCTATGTTCTGCAGGTGAAATGATTTCACGCTTATATTTTTATTGTTTTCAAATTCTGGTAGGTCATCCATAATAGAAGGATTTATGATTTTATTTGAGTGGGTTGATGGAAGAAGTGTTTTGAAGTACCTATAAGGTGATTTAATATTCTTAGGGTCCCTTGAAAACTATAGGGTAAAACACCAAAAATCTCTCTCGTGGAACTATAAGGGTAGTGTTTCTTTCAATTGCACCAAATGATGCCTCCTATATCTAAACAAATGAATGTCCATGTATATACTGAGTTGATTTATCAAATGTATTGGCTATAACAATATGTAGATATTATAAGGCCCCGACCTTAAACCTTACTTAATATTGAATTAAATGAATAATTCAGATTGAGGTTTTTTTCAGGTTTATAGTTTTAGAGAATTAGAACATAACTATTACATCTCAAAAGATTACAAAGTAGACACTTCAACTAAGTTTCCATAGAATAAAAAACACTTAAAGAAAACATGTCTAGTTCCATGTTTTATACAGCATGACTTTCCCTTGATCCCATCCTTGACCCTATTCCACATTAACTCCTGTGAAAAAAATTTCAAAAA
Organism: Viscum album; assembly: GCA_963277665.1. Lineage (NCBI taxonomy): Eukaryota > Viridiplantae > Streptophyta > Magnoliopsida > Santalales > Viscaceae > Viscum > Viscum album. The sequence continues at coordinate 910,348,841 of OY728134.1, forward strand.
AACATGGGGTGAGCATAAAAAACTCAGTAAGGGATACACAATGAATGAAAACTATTAGTTTATCAAAACAAAAAATAAACCATGTATACATTTTCAAAGTAATACTTTTCAACTTTATGAAGTAGTAAAAACTCTTCACTTAATAAAATATCATTACTTACCCTTTTGTAACTGAAATATTACCATAAAACCCATATAAAGATCACATAACATATAAAGGTAACTTGGGACATAAACATTCTTAAATGGAATAACCATAAGGTCGACTCCCACACATATCACTTAATGGAATAGCCATACGGCCGACTTCCATACCCAATGCATTGGAGGTTATAACTAACCACCCGTCCTGGTATTCATGGCACCACCCATCATATGGTTTATCACATAACCACCCGTCAAATGTCCAAGTACCAATATCAAATCATAAAACATAAAACAAATATAATGGAAAGAAAACATTTCCACACTTTGATCACAATATATCTCATAAATATATTGACATAAAACATCCATTATAAAAACCATTTTCAATACAAAAATACATAAAATATTATATGGTATTTATTTCATTTTAAAAACATTACGGCTTGTTGAGGAAGCCAAATACCAAATAATACTCGCGGCGACGGAGAAGTCATTGTCGATGCATACGTACGAAAAAAACATTCCCTTTTGTCGATTAGCAAAATGATTCGTATAAAAAGATTCCTTTTGAATAAAAATAAATGTGGAAGGGGTTTATACCCCGTATTAAAGAAAGTGGTGTATAAAACAAAAATGTGCCTCAATGAACAGAGATTGAGACGAAATCCCTTACCTCGAATCCGACTTGACTCGATCGTTCTTTATCGTCCTGAATAATAAACTTTAGTTAATTTATTCTTGATTAAGAACCTTTTTCAAGTTCATTATTCCTTTTATATCACTTATTACCATGTTATGAACATTATGTAGTCATTTAAGTTGATAACGGTCGTTTGTCGATATTTGGTACTTGAGTCAAAAGTGAACTTCTTACAATTACATGTTGTTCGTGTGGTCAAAGGTTCATTGTATCCAAAATTATATCCATGATTTGGATATCATATATATCATATATATCAAGCATATACATGTATTTATAATATTACATAATCATTTATAGGTAAGAAATGAAATGCACCATTCATGGAGACGGTAAGCCGTACGTACGCATGAACAATACTTTCATTTTGTTGTCATATTAATGGAATTAAAACTAAATGAGAGGTATGTATATTTTAATTCAATAATTATATTCATCATTTATATGTAACATAAATCATATATAATAACTTTAAATCAATCCTTTATACGTCCCACATATGGAATTAACGAATCAAATCACTTTGAGGGGGCGGTAGTCCGTACTTCCTAAAATGAAGATATCGCATATACCCATAATGGAAGCCATAATGGTGTTCCATAAATGAAACATACAGAAGATTAAAGAATACATAAAAATATTATATATCATATATAAATATACAGACATCTTAATTTCCACCTTTGAAGGTGTTGGAAGAATATTGAACAATCATCGTTTCTTCAGGCCGAAATTCACCATCCACAGAAACAATATGTTTTTTAACCATTAGATGTAGGTGTGTGTAAGTATAGCTCGAATTGTTATTATAACAACATCCTAGTATATTTAAGATACTGGAGTTGTTACAAAATAAATTAATAAAAAGATTTTAGAGGGTTGGAGAAGCAAAATAAAACAAAATAACACAGGAGAAAACACTACCTTTAAATCGGGTAACTCTTTTCGATTTGATCTCCAAAGGCTTCCTTGGGAAGACTTCTGCCCAAATTGAGGCTTCTAAGTGTTAGAGAGGGATTTGTAGAGACAAAATGGGTAGGGTTTGGCCGATCCGAAGTCTTTGGATGTGTGGGTAAGGAGGTAGAGGTGGGGGCCTTTTATAAGAGGAGAGGAGGGGCACTCTTGGAAAGTAAAGAAATGTTACTTTATTTTAAAATGCGTTTCGGATTTAAAAGGTCCCACATTGATATAATTCGAGGATAAGGTGATAAGGGTTCTAAATATACCCAACCAATAGGTTTCTGACAAGTGTAGGTCTTAGATTTTACTTTATCTTTTCATTTTATTTAAATCGTTAAATAATGAGGTAATCGCTGCATCATCATGGTGCCATAAATAATTTAATTTATTTAATTTCTAAAAATTATAAAAAAAAATCATGAAGTAGGAAATACTTTTATCTTTATAATGAATATTTATAGTAAAAAATCTGACTTTTATAACCCCATTTAATTTTTTTTATTAAAACAACTCATGTTTGTGACATTTTTACTTTAACATTAAATAAAAAGATATTAATGTTATTTTCCTTCCAAAGTGGCTCCATGGGGTCCCCAAGTTGACCCATTGATTTTCTTGGTCGGACATGACACATCCAATAAGGGTATTACATGTGTCAAGCTCATCTAATATTATTAAAACATTATTTTTACCTTAAACTACACTAATTACCTATAGTCGCGATTAAGAACATAAAATTTACTATTCACCAAAAAAATTATTTTAATCTCATTGAACCAAATTTTACTTCTTAATGACAACCATGTATTTCAGATTTTTGAAAATCAAAACACAGAGGTGGTAAAATATCATTTAAATGAAAACTCAGTTTTTATAAGTACCACTTAGTGGTTTCACTATTAATCAAAAATTGATGTTTTTCAGAAAAATACCAAAACATCACCCAAAGCTATATTTAAAATTCCGAATTAAAAAATGATGTCTATTTTAAAAAATTAAAATCATATAATTTGAATTAATTAATTTAATAATTAATTCCCACTGTCAGAGCAAATAGAATGTTTTTATGAAATAATATGTATCAAAAGATTGACACTAGTTTAAGTCCGATTTCAAAGTGAAATTAATTACAACGACCACTATTGGATTTAATGGTAAAAATATATTCTAATTTCACGTTAAAACCAATTCTAAAGATAATATATTCATATAAATAAATTAGATTAAAAAGTGGTTTCGAATTAAAATACAACATTTTACACTATTCATTAAAAAAATGAACTTTATCGGGAAAATACCAAAAATTTACACAAAGTAAATTTTGATGTCCCGATTATCAAGAAGAGTTTTATTTGGTCCAATAGAATTTATAAGAGTGAAAAAAACTATATTTAATGACAGTTCACCATCAAAAGGCGATAAGTGAACCTTTAGTGAAAATTAGGGTATATGTGCCTAAAATTGAATTCTTTCTGTATTTTAAGCCTTTATCTTTTATTAGATAAATGTAAAAACATTTAAAAAACATATATAATCATAATTTAGTTATTTATATCCATTCCCTCCAATAAAACGACTACGTGTTAACTACCATTTAAAATAACATTATTATATTACTAGTGTGCATCGTAAGTTTTCAAAGAAACTCATCGTTTCGTATCGAGTACGCTATCGAACATAGGAACCCATTTAAAGTAAAATTAATATTTAATTCGTAAATATTAATAAAACTGAAATTTATTATTCTTTATTTACCTGGGATGTTAAATCCTTCCCCCCTTTTGGGAATTGCGTCCTCGTAATTTTATTCACTTATCAAAATAAGTGGGGGTATTTATCCCTCATAGCATTTTCAGATTCCCACGTTGCCTCTTCAACCATATGGTTTTTTCATAAAACCTTTACCTGGTGAATCACCTTATTCCGTAACACTTGTTCCCTATGGTCAAGAATCTAGACCGCCTGTTCTTCATAATATAGGTTCTCTTCCAACTGAACTACCTATGGACTCAAAACCTGGGATGGATCTGGCATATACTTTCTCAACATCGAAACATGAAAAACATTTTGTACCTGAGAAAAACTCGGAGGTAAAGCCACTCGGTAAGCAACTGATCCAACTCTCTTCAGAATTGCATATACTCCAATGTACCTTGGACTCAGATTTCCTTTCCTACCAAATCACATCACACTTTTCCATGGTGATACTTTGAGAAAAACATGATCACCAACCTCAAAAGAGAGATCCTTCCTCCTGTTGTCTGCATAACTCTTCTGCCTGCTCTGAGCTGTTCTCAGGTGTTTCTGTATCAGCTGAACTTTTTCTGCCAACTCTTGTACCAATTCTGGTTCCATCATCTTCCTTTCACCCACTTCAGCCCAGAAAGCTGGAGTTCAACACTTCTTCCCATATAACTCCTCAAATGGTACCATCTGTATACTGGAATGAAAACTGTTATTATATGAAAATTCAACCAAAGAAAGATGTTGGTCCCAACTTCCCTTATAATCCATTGAACAAGCACGTAGCATATCTTCCAAAGTATGAATTGGTCATTCTAACTGCCCATCTGATTGGGGATGAAAAGTTGTACTAAAATTTAATTCAGTACCCAACGACTTCTGAAGGCCTTTCCAAAAGTTAGAAGTGAACCAGAGATCACAGTGAGATACAATGGAGAGAGGAAATCCATGTAACCTGACTATCTCTTTAAGATACTAATGGGAAAGTTGATCTAGGGAAAAATTGTCTCATATGTCAAGGAAATGAGAAGATTCAGTCAAGCGATCAAGAATAACCTAGATTTCATTATTACCTCGAGGTGTCTTCGGCAATCCCACAACAAAGTCCATGGATATATTCTCCCATTTCCACTCTGGCACTGGTAAAGGCTGAAGCATCTGTTTCAGTAACTTCCGCTCTGCTTTAACCTATTGACATGTCAAACACTTCACAGTAAAATCAGCAATATCTCTTTTCATTCCATCCCACCAGTAATACACTCGCAGATCCCTGTACATCTTAGTACTTCCAGGATGAACTGAAAATGGGGAACTATGAGCCTCACATAACAACTCATTCTTCAACTGTGAATCACCAAGGACACATAATCTCTTCCCAAACCTTAAAACACAATCATTATCAATGTTGAATTCAGGCAACTTACCCTTCTAAACCAGCTCTACCTTTTTCTGCAACTCACTGTCTTCCCTCTGTGCTTGCTTAATTCTATCTGATAGGGATGATCTCACTGAAACCTAAAACAAAATAGAAGAACTTCCTACACCAACAACTTCTATGCCAATGTTCATCAAATCAAAAACCAAAGGATCTCGTTCCAAACGTAGCATGGTTAATGAAGCATTAATTTTTCGACTCAATGCATCAGACACTTTATTTTCTTTTCCCGGATGGAAATGAATTATACAATCATAATCCTTGATTAACTCTAGGAATCTCCTCTGTCTCATGTTAAATTATTTCTGAGTGAATGTATACTTTAAACTTTTGTGATCAGTATATATTTCACACTTCACTCCATATAAATGATGCCTCCAAATTTTTAGAGCAAAAACAACAGCAGCTAATTCGAAGTCATGTGTAGGGTAATTTATCTCATGAGTTTTCAACTGATGTGAAGCATATGCAATTACCTGATCATTCTGCATAAGGACACAACCAAGTCCCTTCAACGAAGCATCACTGTAGATAACAAACTCACCATTCCTGGAAGGATGTTCCAAAAATGGAGCATTCACCAATCTTCTTTTCAACTCAGGAAAACAATCATCACATTCTTTTTTCCAAATAAACTTAACACCCTTGCGAGTTAGCTTAGTCATTGGACTAGATAAACGTGAAAAACTTTCAACAAACCTTCGGTAGTAACCTTCCAAACCAAGGAATCTATGGATCTCGGTTTCATTTGTGGGACTTGGCCATTCTTTAACAACTTTTGTTTTAGCAGGATCAACAGTTATGCAATTTTTTGAAACAATGTGACCCAGGAAAGAAATTTCTTGTAACCAAAACTCACACTTTCTGAATTTTCCATATAGTTTCTTTTCTTTTAAGGTTTGAAAGATAACCCTTAAATGACTTTCATGCTCCTCTTTTGTTTTAGAAAACACCAAAATATCATCAATGAAGAAAACCACAAACTTATCCAAGAACACATGGAAAATTATATTCATAAGGTCCATGAATACAGTAGGTGCATTGGTTAACCCAAAAGGCATAACTACAAATTCATAATGGCCATATCTAGTACGGAATGCAGTCTTCGGAACGTCTGCTTATTTTACTTTCAACTGATGGTACCCTGACCTCAAGTAAATCTTCAAAAAATACTGAGCTCCCTGGAGGTGATCAAACAAATCATCGATACGAGGCAAAAGATAGTTGTTCTTAACAGTAATGTTATTTAAGGCTCTATAATCAATGCAAAGTCTCATTGATCCATCTTTATTTTGAACAAACAAGACAGGAGCACCCCATGGTGATGTGCTAGGTCGAATGAAACCTTTATCTAATAACTCCTGCAATTTATTCTTTAACTCTAAAAGTTCAACTTGAGCCATTCGATAAGGGGGTTTTCAAATTGGCTTAGAATCAGGAACTAAGTCAATAGTAAATTCAACTTATCGATCATGAATAATGCCAGGAATCTCATCAGGAAAAACATCAAGATACTCATTTACCACTGGCACATCATTAATCTGAACAGTTCCATTATTTTAAACAATGTGTGAAAGGTAACATTCATTTCCATCTTTTACTAGTTTCTCAACTTCCGGATATGTTATCAAAATCCAAGGTTCATTCTTGTACACAAACTGAAAATCTTTCTAAAAAGAAACCATTTTAGCTCTGCAGTAAATCTTAGCATGATAAACAGAAAGCCAATCCATTCCCAAAATAACATCAAACTCTATTAGAGGAAAAACAATATGGTTTGCTGGTAGATTCTTTCCGCACACAAGGATAGGAAGGTTCTTATAATTCATTTTTGTCTCAATGTTACCTCCGGGTGTTTTTACCATAAGTTCATGATTTATATCTTGAGATGGAATTTTCAATTTACTAGAAAACTTCTCAGAAATGAAAGAATTTGTAGACCCTGAATCAAACAACACATTGGCATAATCTGAACAAATAAACAGTTTACCTGATACTACTTCATTCGATGGCCCAACATCTACTAAAGTAGTTGCAAAGGATTTCGCCACCCCTTTCTGCTTATAGTCTGGCTGCTTTCCCTCAGTTGAGTTCCTCATTAGACACTCATTTTCATAATGACCCATTTCATTACACTTAAAACATCTTACCACTAACTTTTCATTGCATGCTTGATCATCTTCCTTACAGTTACGAGCAATATGACCTGACTTACCACACCGAAAGCACTTTCCAGACTTGGATAAACATTCTCCAAGATGCATTTTACCACACTTCTAATAGGATTGATATTTGGTTTTCTTACCTCCTTGCTTCTTTGATGAATTCTTCCCCTTTTCCTACCAACTGAACCTCTTATTCTGTCATTTGTCAAAGAACACCTGATCGTCGGCAAATTCCATTTCCACCTTCTCTGCCCATCGAACAAGTTTTTTCATAACTTTTGAACTCACGAGAAGCTAAAGCCCTTCTATACTTTGGCTTTAACCCTGAGTAAAAACGGTTTATTTTACTATCAATATCTCGTATGAAGTTTGGAGCATAGCTTGCAAATCGAGTGAACTTTGCTTCATAAGTAGCCACTGAGTCATCCTCCTACCTCAATTCTAGGAACTGTTTTTCCATCCTAAGAGGAACCACCTTAGGAAAATATTTCTCAAGAAACATACCTTTGAATTCATCCCAGTGAAGATCATCAATCACATCACTATCCCTGATATTTTTCACCATCGACCACCACTGATCAGCTTCACCTTCAAAACGGTAAACATCAAGACTAACCTTTTGATGTTATGAACACCCCATGACATCAAAAATATTCTCCAGTGCTTTAATCCATCCTTAAGCTTTTATAGGGTCTTATTATCCTTTGAATGATGGGGGATGATGCCTCATGAAATGTTCCACCACTGACATGTTCCTCTGCGGTTGATCTGGCTGATCTCGTGCATGGATATTACCACCATTTATAGCCTGAGTCAACTGTGCCATCCCTGCAACAAACTATTCAGTTCTGATTCCGACCATCTCAGTTTGTTTATTTGGAAGGTTGTCTTCCTCCTGATGTCGTCCCGACATAGCTTCTATGTTTCCTCTGTGGAAAACCATTTTGAACACAGAAATATCTTAGGCGAAGAAACATGTTAATCTTTAAATGCTATATCATTTCAGTCATACCATAAATTAACTTATAATTTAACAATTTTCTAACTCCTAATGTTGTCTAAACCGACCTTTGATACCAACTATATGGCCTCGGCCTTAAAAATTACTTAATATTGAATTGAATGAATAATTCACATTGAGGATCTTTTCAGGTTTGGAGTTTTAGATAATTAGAACATAACTATTACATCTCAAAAGATTACAAAGTAGACACTTCTACTAAGTTTCCATATAATAAAAAACCCTTAAAAAGAAACATGTCTAGTTCCATGTTTTATATAGCATGAATTTCCCTTGATCCCATCGTTGACCCTATTCCACATTATGTCCTGTGAAAAACATTTCAAAAAAACTTGGGGTGAGCATAAAAAACTCAGTATGGGATACATAAAGAATGAAAACTATTAGTTTATCAAAACAACAATTAAACCATGTATACATTATCAATGTAATAATTTTCACCTTTATGAATTAGTAAAAACTCTTAATTGAATAAAATATCATTACTTACCCTTTTGTAACCAAAATATTACCATAAAACCCATATATAGATCACATAACATATAAAGGTAACTTGGGACATAAACATACTTAAATGGAACAACCATACGGTCGACTTCCACACATATCACTTAATGGAATAGCTATACGGCCGAATTCCATACCCAATGCATTGGAGGTTATAACGTAACCACCCATCCTGGTATTCACGGCACCACCCGTCATAGGGTTTATCACATAACCACCCATCAAATGTCCAAGTACCAATATAAAATCATAAAACATAAAACAAATATAATGGAAAGAAAACATTTCCACACTTTGATCACAATATATCACATAAATATATTGACAAAACAAATCCATTATAAAAACCATTATCAATACCAAAATACATAAAAGAGTATATGGAATTTATTTCATTTTATAAACATTACGGCTTGTTAAGGAAGCCAAAGACCAAATAATACTCGCGGTGGCAGAGAAGTTGTTGCTGCCACATACGTACAACAAAAACATTTCCTTTTTTCATTTAGTAAAATGCTTCATATAAAAAGATTCCTTTTGAATAAACATAAAATTCAAAGGGGTTTATACACTGTATTATATAATGTGGTGTATAAAACAAAAAAATTCCTCAATGAAAGGAGATTGAGACGAAGTCCCTTACCTCGGGTCCGACTTGACTCGATCATTCTTTAACATCCTGAATAATAAACATGATTTAATTTATACATTATTAAGAACCTTTTTCAAGTTCATTATTCCTTTTATATCACTTATTACTATGTTATTAACATTATGTAGTCATTTAAGTTGATAATGATCATTTGTCTATATTTGGTACTTGAGTCAAAAGTGAACTTCTTATAATTACATGTTGTTCGTGTGGTCAAAGGTTCATTATATACAGAATGATATTCATGATTTGGATATCATATATATCATATATATCCAGAATATACATGTATTTATAATATTACATAATCATTTAAAGGTAAGAAATGAAATGCACCGTTCATGGAGACAGTAAGCTGTACGTACGCATGAACGCTACTTTCATTTCTTTGTCATATTAATGGAATTAAAACTAAATGAGCGGTATGTATATTTTAATTCCAGAATTATATTCATCATTTATATGTAACATACATCATATATAATAACTTTAAATCCATCATTTATACGTCCTATATATGGAATTAACGAATCAAATCACTTTGAGGGGGCGGTGGTCCACACTTCCTAAAATGAAGATATCGCGTATACCCATAATGGAAGCCATAAAGGTGTGACATAAATGGAAAATACAGAATCTTAAAGAATAAATAAAAATATTATATATCATATATAAATATAGTGACATCTTAATGGCCACCTTTGAAGGTGTTGGAAGAATATTGAACAATCATCGTTTCGTGAGGCAGAAATTCGCCATCCACAGACACAGTATGTTATTTAACCATTAGATGTAGGTGTGTGTAAGTGTAGCTAGAATTGATATTATAAAAACATACTAGTATATTTAAAATACTGGAGTTGTTAAAAAATAAATGAATAAAAATAGTTTAGGGGGCTGGAGAAGCAAAATAAAACAAAATAACACAAGAGAAAACACTACCTTTAAATCGGGTAACTCTTTTTGATTTGAGCTCCAAAGGATTCCTTGGGAAGACTTCTACCCAAAAGGAGGTTTATAAGAGTTATAGAGGGATGTGGAGAGACAAAATGGGCAGGTTTTGGCCGATCAAAAGGCTTTGGATGTGTGGGTAAAGAGGTAGAGGTGGGGGCCTTTTATAAAAGGAGAGGAGGGGCACTCTTGGAAAGTAAAGAAATGTTACTTTATTTTAAAATGAGTTTCGGATTTAAAAGGTCCCAAATTGATATAATTCGAGGATAAGGTGATAAGAGTTCGAAATATACCCAAAAAATAGGTTTTTTACAAGTGTAGGTCTTAGAGTTTACATTATCATTTCATTTTATTTAAATCGTTAAATAATGAGGTAATCGCTGCATCATTATGGTGCCATAAATAATTTAACTTATGTAATGTCTAAAAATTATAAAAAAACTATAATGATGTAGGAAATCTTTTTAGATTTCTAATTAATATTTATAGTCAAAAATCTGACTTGTATAACCCCATCTAAAAATTGTTTTAGTAAAACAACTCATGTTTGTGACATTTTTACTTTAACATTAAATAAAAAGATATAAATGTTATTTTCCTTCCAAAGTGGCTCCATGGGGTCCCCAAGTTGACCCATGGATTTTCTTGGTCGGTCATGACACATCCAATAAGGGTAGGACACGTTTCAAGCTCATCTCATATTATTAAAACACTATTTTTACCTTAAACTACACTAATTACCTCTAATCGCGATTAAGAACTTAAAAGTTACTATTCACCAAAAAATTATTTTAATCTCATTGAACCAAATTTTACTTCTTAATGACAACCATGTATTTCTGATTTTTTAATATCAAAACACAGAGGAGGTAAAATTTCATTTAAACGAAAAATCAGTTTTTATAAGTACCACTTAGTGGTTTCACTATTCATAAAAAATTGAAGTTTTTCAGAAAAATACCAAAACTTCACCCTAAGCTATATTTGATATTATGAATTCAAAAATGATGTCTATTTTAAAAAATTCAAATCATATAAGTTACATTAATTAATTTAATAATTAATTCCCGATGTCAGAGTAAATAGCGTGTTTTTATGAAATAATAAGTATCAAAAGATTGACACTAGTTTAAGTCCGATTTCAAAGTGAAATTAATTCCAACGACCACTATTGGATTTAATGGTAAAAATATATTCTAATTTCACTTTAAAACCAATTCAAAGGATAATCCAATCATATAAATAAATTATATTAAAAAGAGGTTTTGAATTAATATACAACATTTTACACTATTCATTAAATAAATGAACATTATCGGAAAAATACCAAAAATTTACACAAAGTAAATTTCGATGTCCCGATTCTAAAGAAGAGTTTTATTTGGTCCAATAGAATGTATAAAGGTGAAAAAAACTATATTTAATGATGGTTCTCCATCAAAAGGCGATAAGTGAACCTTTGGTGAAAATTAGGGTATATATGCCTAAAATGGGATTCTTTCTGTATTCTAATCCTTTATCTTTTATTAGATAAATGTAAAAAAATTTAAAAAACATATATAATCATATTTTAGTTATTTCTATCCATTCCCACCAATACAACGGCTACATGTTAACTACCATTTACAATGATATTATTATATTACTAGTGTGCAACATAAGTTTTCAAAGAAACTCATCGTTGCGTATTGTGTACGCTATCGAACATAGAAACCCCTTTAAAGTAAAATTAATATTTAATTCATAAATATTAATAAATATGAAAATTTATTATTCTTTATTTACCCGGGATGTTACATCCTTCCCCCCTTTTGGGAATTGCGTCCTCGCAATTTTATTCACTTAGCAAAATAAGTCGGGGTATTTATCCCTCATAGCATTTTCAGATTTCCATGTTGCCTCTTCAACCATATGGTTTTTACCCAAAACCTTTACCTGGTGAAACACCTTATTCCGTAACACTTGCTCCCTGTGGTCAAGAATCTAGACCAGCTGTTCTTTATAAGATAGGTTCTCTTCCAGCTGAACCACCTCTGAACTCAGAACATGAGATGGATCTGGCATATACTTTCTCAACATCGAAACATGAAAAACATTGTGAACCTGAGATAAACTCGGAGGTAATGCCACTCGGTAAAAAAATGATCCAACTCTCTCCAATACTTCATACGGTCCAATGAACCTTGGACTCAACTTTCCTTTCTTACCAAATCGCATCACACTTTTCCAGGGTGATACTTTGAGAAAAACATGATCACCTACCTCAAAAGAGAGATCCTTCCTCCTGTTGTCCGCATAACTCTTCTGCCTGCTCTAAGATGCTCTCATGTGTTTCTGTATCAGCTGAACTTTTTCTACCAACTCTTCTACCAATTCCGGTCCCATCAGCTTCCTTTCACCCACTTCATCCCAGAAAGCTGGAGTTCCACACCGCTTCCCATATAACTCCTCAAATGGTGCCATCTGTATACTGGAATGAAAACTGTTATTATATGAAAATTCAACCAAACAAATATGTTGGTCCAAACTTCCCTGATAATCCATCTAAAAATCACATAGCATATCTTCCAAAGTCTAAATTGTTCGTTCTGACTACCCATCTGATTGGGGATGAAAAGCTGTACTAAAATTTATTTCAGTACCCAATAACTTATGAAGGCCATTCCAAAACTTAGAAGTGAACCTGGGATCATGGTCAGATACAATGGAGAGGGGAAATCCATGTAACCTGAATATCTTTTTAAGATACAAATGGAAAATTTAATCTAGGGAAAAATTATCTCGTATGGAAAGGAAATGAGTAGATTTAGTCAAGCGATCAATAATAACCCAGATTGCATTATTACCTCAAGGTGTCTTCGGCAATCCCACACCGAAGTCCATGGATATATTCTCCCATTTCAACTCTGGCACTGATAAAGGCTGAAGCATCCCTTTCGGTAACTGCTGCTCTACTTTAACCTGTTGACATTTCAAACACTTCACAGTAAAATAAGCAATATCTCTTTTCATTCCATCCCACTAGTAATACTCCCGCAGATCCCTGTAAATCTTCGTACTGCCAGGATGAACTGAAAACGGGGAACTATGAGACTCACATAACAACTCATTCTTCAATTGTGAATCACCAGGGACACATAATCTCTTCCCAAACCTCAAAACACAATCATTATCAATGTTGAATTCAGGAAACTTACCCTTCTGAACTAGCTCTACCTTTTTCTACAACTCACTGTCTTCCCTCTATGCTTGATTAATTATGTCTGAGAGGGATGATCTCACTGACACCTGAAACAAAACATAAGAACTTCCTGCACCAACAACTTCTATGCTAAATTTCATCAAATCAAAACCCAAAGGATCTCGTTCTAAACATAGCATGGTTAATGAAGCATTACTTTTTCGACTCAATGCATCGACCACTTTATTTTCTTTTCCCGGATGGTAATGAATTGAACCATCATAATACTTGATTAATTCCAGCTATCTCCTCTGTCTCATGTTCTATTCTTTATGAGTGAATATATACTTTAATGTTTTGTGATCAGTATATATTTCACACTTTAGTCCATAATAATGATGCCTCCAAATTTTTATAGCAAAAACAACAGCAGCTAATTTCAAGTCATCTGTAGGGTAATTTACCTCATGAGTTTTCAATTGATGTAAATCATATGAAATTACCTGATCATTCTGCATAAGGACATAACCAAGTCCCTTCAACGAAGCATCACTATAGATAACAAACTCACCATTCCTAGAAGGAAGTTCCAAAAATTGAGCGTTCACCAATCTTCTTTTCAACTCCTAAAAACAATCATCACATTCTTTTGTCCAGATAAACATAACACCCTTCCGAGTTAGCTTAGTCATTGGACTATATAACAGTGAAAAATTTTCAACAAACCTTCGGTAGTAACCTGCCAAACCAAGGAAACTACGGATCTCGGTTACATTTGTGGGTCTTGGCCATTCATCAACAACTTTTTTTTAACATGATCAACAGTTATGCCATTTTGTGAAATAATGTGACCCAGGAAAGAAATTTTTTGTAAACAAAACTCACACTTGCTGAATTTCCCATACAGTTTCTTTTCTTCTAAGGTTTGCAAGATAACCCTTAAATGACATTCATGCTCCTCTTTAGTTTTAGAAAACACCAAAATATCATCAATGAAAACAACCACAAACTTATCCAAGAACTCATGGAAAATTCTATTCATAAGGTCCATGAATACAGTAGGTGCATTGGTTAACCCAGAAGGCATAACTACAAATTCATAATGGCCATATCTATTATGGAACACTGTATTCGGAACATCTGCTTCTTTTAATTTCAACTAATGGTACCCTGACCTCAATTCAATCTTCGAAAAATACTGAGCTCCCTGGAGCTGGTCAAACAAATCATCGATATGAGTCAAAGGATAATTGTTCTTAACAGTAATGTTATTTAAGGATCTACAATCAACGCAAAGTCTCATTGAGCCATCTTTCTTTTTAACAAACAAGACAGGATCACCCCATGGTGATGTTCTAGGTCGAATGAAACATTTATCTAATAACTCCTGCAATTGCTTATTTACCTCTAAAAGTTCAACTTGAGCCATTCGATAAGGGGGTCTTGAAATTGGCTTAGAATCAGGAACTAAGTCAATAGTAAATTCAACTTCCAGATCATGAATAATTCCAGGCACCTCATCAGGAAAAACATCAAGATACTAATTTACCACTGGCACATCATTAATCTGAATAGTTCCTTTATTTTCAACAATATGTGCAAGGTAACAATAATTTCCATATTTTACTAGTTTCTCAACTTCCTAATATGTTATCAAAATCAAGGGCTCATTCTTGTACACAAACTGAAAATCTTTCTGAAAAGAAACCATTTTAGCTCTGCAGTCACTCTTAGCATGATAAACAAAAAGCCAATCCATGCCCAAAATAACATCAAACTCTACTAGAGGAAAAAAATAAGGTTTTCTGTTAGATACTTTCTGCACACAAGGATATGAAGGTTCTTATAATTCCTTTTTGTCTTAATGTTCACTCTGGGTGTTTTTACCATAACTTCAGGATTCATATCTTGAGATGGAATTTTCAATTTACTAAAAGAATTATTATAAATGAAAGAATGTGTAGACCCTGAATCAAACAACAAATTGGCATAATCTGAACAAAAAAAAGTGTACTTGATACTACTTCATTCGATGGCCCAACATCTGCTGAAGTAGTGGCAAAGGATTTCACCACCCCTTTATGCTTGTATTCTGGCTGCTTTCCCTCAGTTGAGTTCTTCATTAGACACTCATTTGCATAATGACCCATTTCATTACACTTAAAACATATTACCACTGACTTTTCATTGCCTGCTTGATCATCTTACTTACAGTTACGAGCAATATGACCTGACTTACCACACCGAAAGTAGTTTCCAGACATGGATGAATATTCTCCAGGATGCATTTTACCACACTTCTAACAGGATAGATATTTGGTTTTCTTACCTCCTTGCTTCTTTGATGAATTCTTCCCCTTTTCCTACTAACTGGACCTCTTATTCAGTTGTTTGTCAAAGAACATCTGATCATCGGCAAATTCCATTTCTACCTTCTCCGCTCATCGAACAATTTTTTCATAACATTTGAACTCACAAGGAGATAAATCCCTTTGATACATTGGCTTTAACCCTGAGTAAAAATGGTTTATTTTACTATCAAGATCTCATATTATGTTTGGATCATAAATTGACAATCGTGTGAACTTTGCTTCATAAGAAGCCACTGAGTCATCATCCTACCTCAATTCTAGGAACTGTTTTTCCATCCTAAGATGAACCACCTTAGGAAAATATTTCTCAAGAAACATACCTTTGAATTTGTCCCAGTAAAGATCATCAATCTAATCACTATCCCTAATATTTTTCACCATCGACCACCACTGATCATCTTCACCTTCAAAACGGTAAACAGCGAGACTAACCTTTTGATGTTCTGAACACCCCATGACATCAAAAATCTTCTTCAGTGCTTTAATCTACCCTTCAGCGTTCATAGGGTCAGATGTTCCTCTGAATGATGGGGGATATTTCCTCATGAAATGTTCCACCACTGACATGTTCCTCTGCGGTTGATCTGGCTGATCTCGTGCATGGATACCACCACCATTTATAGCCTGAGTCAAATGTTCCATCACTGCAACAAACTGTTCAGTTCCGATTCTGACCATCTCATGTTGCTGATTTGGAAGTTTTTCTTCCTCCTGATGTCGTCCCAACATAGCTGCTCTATTTCCTCTATGAAAAACCATTATGAACACAGAAATATCTTAGGCAAAGCAACATGGTAATCTTTAAATGCTATATCATTTCAGTCATACCATAAATTAACTTATAATTTAACAATTTTCTAACTCCTAAAGTTGTCTAATCTGACCTCTAATAACAACTACAAGGCCCCGAACATAAACCTTACTTAATATTGAATTAAATGAATAATTCACATTGAGGATATTTTGAGGTTTAGTGTTTTATAGAATTAGAACATAACTATTACATCTCAAAAGATTACAAAGTATACACTTCTAATAAGTTTCCATAGAATAAAAAACTCTTAAAAATAAACATGTCTACTTCCATGTTTTATATATCATGACTTTCCCTTGTTCCCATTCTTGACCCTCTTCCACATTAACTCCTGTGAAAAACATTTTAAAAAAATTTGGGGTGAGCATTAAAAACTCATTAAGGGATACACAAAGAATGAAAACTATTAGTTTATGAAAACAATAAGTAAACCATGTATACATTATCAAAGTAATAATTTTCACCTTTATGAATTAGTAAAAACTCTTCACTTAATAAAAGATCATTACTTACCCTTTTGTAAACAAAATATTACCATAAAACCCATATACAGATCACATAACATATAAAGGTAACTTGGGACATAAACATACTTAAATGGAACAACCATACGGTCGACTTCCACACATATCACTTAATGGAATAACCATACGACCGACTTCCATACCAAATGCATTGGAGGTTATAATATAACCAGCCATCCTGGTATTCATGACACCACCTGTCAAATGTCCAAGTACCAATATAAAATCATAAAACATAAAACAAATATAATGGAAAGAAAATATTTCCACACTTTGATCACAATATATCACATAAATATATTGACATAAAAAATCCATTATAAAAACTATTTTCAATACCAAAATATATAAAAGATTATATGGTATTTATTTCATTTTAAAAACATTATGGCTTGTTGAGGAAGCCAAAGACCAAATAATACTCGCGACGGCAGAGAAGTCATTGTCACTGCATACGTATGACAAAAATATTCCCTTTTGTCATTTAGTAATATGATTCGTATAAAAGGATTACTTTTGAATAAACGTAAAAGTCGAAGGGATTTATACACCGTATTAAAGAAAGTGGTGTATAAAACAAAAATATGCCTCAATGAAATGAGATTGAGACGAAGTCCCTTACCTCGGGTCCGACTTGACTCGATCATTTTTTAACGTCCTGAATAATAAACTTGAGTTAATTTATACTTGATTAAGAACCTTTTCAAGTTCATTATTCCTTATATATGACTTATTACCATGTTATGAACATTATGTTGTCCTTTAAGTTGACAACGGGCATTTGTCGATATTTGGTACTTGAGTCAAAAGTGAACTTCTTACAATTACATGTTGTTCATGTGGTCAAAGCTTCATTATATACAGAATGATATTCATGATTTGGATATAATATATATCATATATATCCTGCATATACATGTATTTATAATATTACATAATCATTTAGAGGTAATAAATTAAATGCACTGTTCATGGAGACAGTAAGCTGTACGTACGCATGAACGCTACTTTCATTTCTTTGTCATATTAATGGAATTAAAACTAAATGAGGGGTATGTATATTTTTATTCCAGAATTATATTCATCATTTATATGTAACATAAATCATATATAATAACTTTAAATCCATCCTTTATATGTCCCACATATGGCATTAACAAATCAAATCACTTTGATGGGGCGGTAGTCCGCACTTCCTAAAATGAAGATATCGCGTATACCCATAATGGAAGCCATAAAGGTGTGACATAAATTCAAAATACAGAATCTTAAGGAATAAATAAACATATTATATATCATATATAAATATAGTGACATCTTAATGGACACCTTTGAAGGTGTTGGAAGAATATTGAACAATCATCGTTTCCTGAGGCAGAAATTCGCCATCCACAGAAACAGTATGTTCTTTAACCATTAGATGTAGGTGTGTATAAGTGTAGATAGAATTATTTTTAAACAAAAATACTAGTATATTTATGATACTGGATTTGTTACAAAATAAATGAATAAAAATAGTTTAGGGGGTTGGAGAAGCAAAATAAAACAAAAGAACACAAGAGAAAACACTACCTTTAAATCGGGTGACTCTTTTTGATTTGAGCTCCAAAGGCTTCCTTGAGAAGCCTTCTGCCCAAAGTGAGGATTCTAAGAGTTATAGAGGGATTTGGAGAGACAAAATGGGCAGGGTTTGGCCGAGCCAAAGGCTTTGGAAGTGTGGGTAAGGAGGTAGAGGTGGGGGCCTTTTATAAGAGGAGAGGAGGGGCACTCTTGGAAAGTAAAGAAATGTTACTTTATTTTAAAATGTGTTTCGGATTTTAAAGGTACCACATTGATATAATTCTAGGATAAGGTGATAAGGGTTCAAAATTTACCCAACCAATAGGTTTTTGACAATTCTAGGTCTTAGATTTTACATTATCGTTTCATTTTATTAAAATCATTAAAAAACGAGGTAATCACTGCATCATCATGGTTCCATAAATAATTTAATTTACTTAATGTCTAAAAAATATAAAAAAATATCATGATGTATTAAATCTTTTTATCTTTCTAATTAAAATTTATAGTAAAAAATATGACTTGTATAACCCCATTTAAAAATTGTTTTAGTAAAACTACTCATGTTTGTGACATTTTTACATTAACATTAAATAAAAAGATATTAATGTTATTTTCCTTCCAAAGTGGCTCCATGGGGTCCCCAAGTTGACCCATGGATTTTATTGGTCGGCCATGACACATCCAATAAGGGTAGAACATGTGTGAATTTCATCTCATATTATTAAAACATTATTTTTACCTTAAACTACACTAATTACCTCTAATCACGATTAAGAACATAAAAGTTACTATTCACCAAAAAATTATTTTTATCTCATTGAACCACATTTTAATTATTAATGACAACCATTTATGTTGGATTTTTGAAAATCAAAACACTAAGGCGGTAAAAGTTCATTTAAACGAAAAATTAGTTTTTATAAGTACCACTTAGTGGTTTCACTATTCATCAAAAATTGATGTTTTTCAGAAAAATACCAAAACATCACCCTAAGCTATATTTGATATTCAGAATTCAAAAATGATGTCTATTTTACAAAATTCAAATCATATAAGTTACATTAATTAATTTAATAATTAATTCCCGCTGTCAGAACAAATAGCATGTTTTTATGAAACAATAAGTATCAAAAGATTGACACTAGTTTAAGTCCGATTTCAAAGTGAAATTAATTCCAACAACCACTATTGGATTTAATGGTAAGAATATATTATAATTTCACCTTAAAAACAATTCAAAAGATAATCTAATCATATAAGTAAATTAGATTAAAAAGAGTTTTCTAATTAAAATACAACATTTTACACTATTCATTAAAAAAATGAACTTTATCGGAAAAATACCAAAAATTTACACAAATTAAATTTTGATGTTCCGATTCTAAATAAGAGCTTTATTTGGTCCAATAGAATGTATAAGAGTGAAAAAAAACTATATTTAATGACGGTTCTCCACCAAAAGGCGATAAGTGAACCTTTTGTGAAAATTAGGGTATATATGCCTAAAATTGAATTCTTTCCGTATTTTAAGCCTTTATTTTTTATTAGATAATTGTAAAAACATTTAAAAAACATATATAATAATATTTTAGTTATTTATATCCATTACCACCAATACAACGGCTACGTGTTAACTACCATTTAAAATAATATTATTATATTACTAGTGCTCAACGTAAGTTTTCAAAGAAACTCATCGTTGCGTATCGAGTACGCTATCGAACATAGCAACCCCTTTAAAGTAAAATTAATATTTAATGCGTAAATATTAATAAATATGAAAATTTATTATTCTTTATTTACCTGTGATGTTACAGATATAACGAAATACATGACTAGATTGTTACCTTTGAATCATAATTAGTGGAGCTCCCGACATCCTCGTACTTGTGAAAATTGAAACCTTGGCCAACCAAGTTTCAGAATGCCATATTTATAGAAGAAAAATGTCTAAAGATGAATGTAGTAGATACCATTCCCTGCATTGAGGTATCATGTAATTGAATAGTAAAATTAGGTTTAGGTTTTATTAAATTCTTGATATGGAAATGAATATTAAGGTTCTCACAATATTGCCTCTAATGATTTGTGTCTCAAGACATTGGAGAGTATATTCATTTTGAGGGGTAGGGGATATTTTAATTCAATGAGTAGTTGTGTTTTTCATTATTTTTATGGAATGAAAAACTCTATGGTTTGTGGTTTATGGTGGTAGGCCTACATCATTTTTGTTTTATTCAAAAATGTTTCACTTACCAGACCACACCATTTATCTTTCGCCTTGATCGCGTTGGTTTGTTTTTGTTCTTTTCGGGATGTATCTAGTGGCATGTATTCCTATGAGGGGGAACATTTTTAGATTTTTTATTATTCATTCTTCCACATGTTTCATCTCTGCTAGTCACTCTTGTGCATCCATGCCCTCAGATCCACATCCCATCCCTTCTTGACACTTGTGTGAATGGCTATGAGAGGGATCATTTTATCTGGACTATTGATCCTGCAGATCTAGTAGCACGGATTTTTCTCTGGCATGTTTTGATCGGTGTGTTTATTTCCCTGACATTTTAGGGTTGATTCACTCTTTTGAAGGGTTTTAGTTGTGTTTTTATTTATTATTTAATTGTATCTTTCTTTGATAATGGATTTGCCTCTATAAAAACACGAAAAATGTAAAATTTTAATGAATTTCCACGATAACTATGTCTTGGTTGAATAGAACAAGTTGTGATTCCCTCACCAATACTTCAATAGGTGGTGAGTTTTTGACCGGTGACATTGGGAATGAGTTGGATTGAGTCTGTCACCATCTCAAATAATAGTTGTGCTTCAATGAAATTCAATGTAATTTATACACGAGTTCTTAGAGTCCCCACCAAACCCTTGAATGATACGAATTTTCAAAAAAAGCATGACTTAATGTTAGAAACACTAAATGACTTTTTGAGAATATTTTTAGGGAGATTATATTTTTTAAATTATGAGAATTTTAGTGCATGTTTGCGAATGTAATCTCACATCCATCCAATATAATTGTGGGTTGAAGATTCTTTACAATGATAAACATTAACAGATGAGTATTTTTGTCTAATGGGTTTTCCACTTCCAAACAAGAACTTATGTTTTATTAGTTTTGATAAATTAGTATTGGTTTTTGGATTGAGTACAATTTTATATTCTCAAATGTTACACCTTGGAACCTTACCATTCCAACCGACTAAAACCCATAAAATTTAATTAAAATGGAGGTGTACTGATTGTATTGATTCATTAGATATTAGGGATAAGTAATAGCCTATGTACCTGATAAGTCCCGATTTAAATTCAATTTGTGAATTATGATGTCCAATTTATCTATTCATATTGATATATCTAAGAGGAATTATATATAGTTTATGTTATATGGAATCATAATAGATACATATATTATGTTCAATGTAATTTTCCTATTTTCATAATTAATTACTAGATATCATAAGTACTTATAGGGATTTTTTGAGCATCATGGGAAACAATATGTATATTTTACCTCTAATTATTAAATTATAATTGGTGATATTGACATTTTATACATGGAAATAGACAGTTTTCTTAAATTTCAACCCTTAATTTCATCATGTCTTATTAATTATAGGATGAAATCAAAGGTGATACTCTTACCACCTCAATAATTTCAATAGATATATAGTTGTAATAAAATATAATACACCGCATAGATTCTATGAAGTAATATCTCCCCCAAATAACTATTTTAGATTTGTGATTATATGAATATTCAAAATGATGATAAAACATTATTCAGTTGTATGTGAAATTCAGAAATGATTATTGATATCCCTATATTTTTTTTTCTGCAATCCATCAACATGTTTGAATTAAATCAAGCACTCTTTATACTAGATAATAATATGTATCTGTTGTATTCCCTTGTTATATGACAATCAATGACATGATATCATTGTTGTTTGTGATTTCTATTTTCTATGAATTATTTTTCTTATAGATTTAAATAGAATCTTTTTACTAGTTTCATTATTTATCCCTTTAAATAAACATGATAGTAATTGGTTGTGATATCACCATGACCTAAAATATAATATGCCACCATTTTAAACACCCCATTTGATTTCCAATATCTATAGGATTTCCTTCAAATAAAATAATTGACAAAATATTAAAACATAAAGTTAATATATATTTATAAAAAAATATTTTTAATATAATAAATCTAATTTGTTCTTATAATATGCTCACATAAAAATTTACTCTTACAAATCACTAATTAATAAAATGTGTTAGAATTCACTACTAGATGATATTTTATATTTCATTATTATCTCAATCGAAGAAATGACCCAACTGAAATAAATTTTATGGAACTGTAATTTCATAAATTTTTAGTATTTTTTTAATTATAAAAAATGTATACATCCCATGAATCCCAATTTATTTTACAAAATCCATATGTTTAGTTAATGTTATTTAATATTCATACTTTATTAATTATCCCAACCAACACTGACCAATGTTTTTTATATGTTTTCCAAAAATTTAATAAAAAACCATACATCATACATTAAAATTTTTTAAATAAGACACATCATGTTCATCCTATAATTTTATTTTTATAAACATATTAATTTTATTTGTAACAAAATTGTGGAAACATATAACCAAGTCTTTCAAAATATTATAACATCATTCATGAAATATTTTTATAGATGAAAACGTTATATCCATTACATTTCCATTAAAATGTAAGATTTAAAAGTCATCACACTTTAGCGTATAATGATCAACTTGTCTAAATCCGTGAACAAAGAGATAAAATGGTGGGGAATCGATCGACTTGATTAGTGACCGTTTGTTGAATGAATCACAAATTAGAAGACACAATGTGGGAGTTAGAGTCGGATATGATATTTGATTAAAATATATGAGTATAGTTTTTCGAGGTGAAGAATGTGAGAAATAAAATTACTTATATATGTTTTTCCTATTAAAATAAAAAGATGTTTTTTATGATGCACCACTACAGAAAATAATATAAAATAAAAATTATTTTATAATGATATTAAATTAATGAATAATGAAATGAAATCACCATAATAATAGTACTGAAAAAGTAACAACAAGTAAACATAATCATAGTGATCTTGATTTGGGAATCACATAGTTGGTATTCAACAATAAAAGGGATGGACCTATTTATTGGGCCATCGACTCAGCCTAGTTTTTTATTCCTGTGGTTGGTGACTCATCATTCCTCCATAACTTCAACGTAGGATATTGATTAATTTCGTCACATATTTTATATCCCTATAACAAATTATGGATTTGGAGCCCCTTGGAATGGGATAACTCCACTACTCTCCCTCAATGCATGTGCCTAGCCTCTGGCTCCAGTTCCCTATAGCTCCAAATCCATCGTTCTCTTTCTCCCTCTCCCTCCATGACTCCGCTCCCCTCCTCCGCCACTGCTTCCTTCACCCTCATCTTCCTCTCCTCACACCTCGCCCATCACCAAAACTAACCCAGAGCTGCATGCCAACCATACGCCCTCAACACCACCTCCCCCTCATGTCACGTTGGTCCTTCAATAGCACTTCTACATTTACATTGTTCCAGATGTTTCACTCTATCAGGTAATCCCTAATTTAAATTTTAGGGTTTTGATTTCTGGAATTTCCATCACTAAAATTTAAAACTAGGTTGGTGGAAGTTGGTTTGATATGGCCCTTCAATATTATGATATAAATTTTTTTATTATATGGACTATATTATTTGGCAGTTTAATCTTATAGTAATCTTGAAAAAAACTCATCATGATCATGATTATTGATAAAGGTGTGAAGATTTTTGTAAAAAATGTACTAGGGTTATTGATAATGATTTATAGACTTTTATAATCTAGTATTCTTCAATACAGTACTAGATGATACTTAGGGATATGATAATTTACTAGTGAACCTTCGACCAAGTTTCCCTGTGAGTTAATTTTTTTAGTTAAGAGGTAACCATATACTACAATTTTTTTGCTTATTTATTAATCATTTCTGGTGTTGAATTGGTTGTTAACTTATTGGGGATGAATAACAATCCATAGTGTTTTTCACACCCAAAATTTTACCAAAAGTTTTATATAATAATATTATTTTTATTGGGAGCCATTAACGTAATCATTATTGTTGATAGTCAAAGATTGGTATTTGATGATTTTTTTTCAAGCACCACATAGACATGCAAGTAATTACATTTTGTTTAAAATTTTTGATTTATAATTTTTATTTCAACAATGATAGTTTCATTATAAGTTTTGAATATAGTGTATCAAGATTTATTCATAGAACATTTTGTAGGATATAAGTGGATCACTGATTCCTTATTGTCCACATTGTCTTGCTATATTTTAGTATACCCAATAAAAATTTATTTTTTTCTTAACTGATTGACTCCTCCACCAATCTGTTCAAATGATTAAAGTACTACAATTATATATGTTGTATGATCTATCCAAATCCATAATATAAAGAGAAATGTGGTGAAGCGAATAAATGATCATGTGTCCAGGAGGAGAATATAATAAGTGTGTAAGGGAAGAGAATCCATCCAAACACCCAACCAGTTTAACTTCAAAATTATGCAACTTAAATTGAAAATAGAATAATAACAAGAATAATATATTCAAATATCGAAGTAACTATTCATTGAAAATCCCACATTATATCAGAAATTTAGTTTTTAATCCATTAAATTGGGAAAATAATTTCAATGGCGGAGAAAAAAAGAGAAAAATGAAAATTAAATTACAATCAATGAAATATATTTATTTAGAATTTATAAAATATTTCTTTTTCTAAAGGGATATCTTCCATTTATATGCTTAATCTTCTAAATCAATTAATATGGAATTTATTTCCCTTTAAAACCTCCTCATATTTCCTTGACCAACCTCCATGTAACTTCACTGTTAAGTCATTACCAAATATAGTAATGAAACATTCATGAAGAATAATATTTTCTCATTGGTTCATTCATGTAAGAAACATTTTGACCTTACCTCTTCAATAGACTCAAACTATTTCTTAGCTAGCATGAATAAATTATATATTAGAATCATTCCGATTAATGAATCATCTTGGATGCGTTGCAGTCTTTGGTTAAAGGATTTATGATATATCTGATATATTGTAGAGTAATTCTATACAGATTATGATATAAGGAATCATAATAGAGATATAGATTAT
The DNA here is from genome assembly GCA_963277665.1 of Viscum album. NCBI lineage: Eukaryota > Viridiplantae > Streptophyta > Magnoliopsida > Santalales > Viscaceae > Viscum > Viscum album. The sequence goes on from OY728134.1 coordinate 910,374,823, forward strand.
GATCAATGTAATTATCATTTTTTTAATTAGTAGATATCATAATTAGTGGTAGGGATTTATTTTCCATCATGGGAAACAATATGTATATATAACCTCCAAAGAATAAATTATAATTAGAGATACAGACATTTCGTAGTTCAGAAAAAATTGTTTTCTTTAGTTGTAAAACTTTTGTCCATCATATATTATTAATCATTGGATGTAATGAGTGATGATTTTATTACAACCTCAATAATTTAAATAGATATATAGTTTACATAAAATATAATTCACTTCATGGATTATTTGAAATAATATCTCCCTTTAAAATCCATTGTGGATTGGTGACGATATGGATATTGAAAGTGTTGATACGATTTTATTTCGTTGTTTTATTTGGAATTCATATATGATGATTGATATCCCTGTGTTTATAATTGTTTCTACAATCCATGAACATATGTCAATTAAATATCTAATTGTCCATATTTGATAATAAGATGTATCTATTTTATTCCTTGGTTGGATAAAAATCAGTGGCATTGGATCACTGTTGTCAATGATGTATATTTTATTTTATTTTTTGTGTTATATCTTGAAATATCATCTTGCCACTAGTTTTAGAATCCATATATTTATATACACATGATATTAATTAGTGGTGATATCACAATGCCCACAAATAGAGTATGCCTCCAATACAAAAAACACATTTTTATTTCCAATATCTTTAAGATCTTCATGACTGTACTTCTCATAAAAAATATAAAAACCTAAAATTAATGTACATATATAAAAAAAATTATTCTGTATAATAAATAAAATATGTTCCTATATTAAGCTCTCTTAACATTTTACCCTCATAAATCACCAATTAATCAAATGTGTGGTAATTCAATACTAAAGGATATCTAATATTTTTGTAAAACCTTAATCATAGAACTGACCAAACCAAATTAAATTTAAATGACATGTAATTTTATAAATTTTTAGTAATGTTTTGGCGATAACCAATGTATATATCACATGAATCCCAATTTATTTTAAAAAATAACTATGTTTAATTAATGTTATTTCATTTTCATATTTTATTCTTTATCATAACTAACATCCACCAACAATGTTTATTTTGTTTCCAAAACATTAGAATAAATACATACATAACAAATTAAACGTTATTAAATAAGAGACATAGTGTTCATCCTATACAATGTGTTTGGTTTATAAACTTATTAATTTGATTTGTAACAAATATGTGGCCACATGTAACCCAATATTTTAAAACATTATAACAACATTAATTTAATATTTTTAAACATGTACATGGAATATCCAATGAATGTTAATGACACTGAAATATTTAAAATACTTCATTATTTTCTATATAATGAATCACTTGTATAAATCCTTGAATGAATACATACAATAGTGAGAAGTAGATAAACTCAATTGGCGATAGTGTTGGGTATGAATAACAAATTAAAAGATACATTGTTGGTGTTAGTGTATAATATGGTTGAACAATAATCACACATTTTTAAAAATTCAGATCTAATGAAAATGTATGTGTATAATCATTATGGGAGAATAATGTGATAATTAAAATAACTTATAAGAGTTTTTTTCTAAAAGATTAAACAAATATTTTTTATAATTCACCACTATAGAAAAAATATGAATAAATATATTTTATTGTCATATAAAATCAATGAATAATTATATGAATCCATCATAATCATAATACTGAAAACAAAAACATATAAAATAATCATGTTGATCTTGATTTCAGAACCACACAGTGGGTATTTGACAAAAATAAGGATGGATATAAATATCACAATAATAATAAAACACAATTATAATTAAACAAATAAATTTAAAAGGAAATTAAAATCATTAAAATAAACAAAAAAATAAAAATTATGGTTTTATAGATTATATTTTAGAGAATTTAACAGAATTTATTCTTATAAGTTTTTTATTACAAAACATTTAATGGATGATAAGGTATTCATTATATAACTATTTGGTGTAGATATTAAGTGATTATTTTGAATCAACTAAAAGTAATTGTTAACTATTTTATATAGTGAATTTGGTATAAATAAATAAATTTTTTTAATCAAAGAATTATAATATAATGTAATACATCCTCTTCAAAATGATAGAAAATATTAACTAATTCGAAAAATCCTCTCACATGGATCTAATTTTATTATTAACACGATTGGAAATTGTTTTTCTATTATTTATGTGTGTTTCTTATAAAATTTATATGAAAATTATGTGATTTTTTAGAAATAAATAAATATTTTGTATCGAAGTGGTAGTTTTCTTAAAAACCACTTTGTGTACATATCTATTATAATAATTTATTTTGTGTATGTGTTTTCAGATTTATTGAAAAATATTTTCCTTGAAAATGTGTTTATTGAAAATTTATTTCATGAAAATGAATTTATTCTTATATTATAATGAAGATTGAATGTTGTCTTTATATTTACTCATCATTTAACTGGCTTTCCAGATTTTCGTACCTATTAAAAAGTGTAATAAAAAATATTATTTGTCCCAAAATTATATCATAGATGATTTTTAATTTTTATATGCATTTGATACACATTTCTGTTCTGTTAAAAACATTTTATTTAACCGAACATGTTTTATAAGAACCTCTCTAAAAAATATTTAGTCGTGTTCAAAAGAATACTTTAATAAAACAAAATATATAGTTAATTAAATATAATGTAATGATTATGTCATTTGTGATATGTATTTTTTTTGTTTTCGGTGACTATGAATTTAAGCCCACATTGAATTGGATAGACTTTATTTTAAATTTATTTTCTGATATGAAATTCTAAAAATGCTTGCAATGGGATGTCTTGTGTAAATGTTAATTCTTGTTATACATATATTAATATGGATAACAGTTGTATTGATCTTCCAAATAGAACATCTAGTTAATATTTTAATGGAATTATGTAGTTTTTTTATTTCACTAGTGGATTTAAAATTGACTATATTAGTTATTCATATATAAATTGTGAAAAAAAATCAATTAATATGAGTTACTATTTGGGAGAACCTATTCTTGAAAGGGTTTATGAAAAATTATACGATTTGGACTTGGCATTGGGAAGAATATATTATTTTTCATCATACAAAAATAGGTTAGATATATGTGGATGTGAGCAAGACTTATCCTATGCATGAAATGATTACTGAAATGGTATGTGGGAGGGATTTTGAATGTGTTAACGTCCTAAATATTGACACTAAAGAGATCAATATGCGATCTGGTCCAGATTCTGATTCATTGATGTTTTAGGAAATACATGACGATACACAAATTGAATTATATTATAGGTTCGCTGATTATAGTAAATTTTCATTTATCATATAGTTTTTTCCTTTGAAGACTTTGAATCAGTGGTCAGATAAATTTGTTGACATGTTTTTGGTGTGATTGAATAAATTAGATCCTGATGATGCTAATATTACTGGGTTGTATTATTATGCTCGTATGTTGAAAGAGAACATAGGTTTTATATATGAGACTATAGATTCCTGTTCAAACAATTTTATGTTGTTTATAATGGAAACATTGTATTTGGATAATTGTATGGTCTGTTACACATCCTGGTGGAATGATAATAAGGGAAATCAGACTAATCAAAATTAGAGTGAGAAAATGGGGAAACTAGTTATTGTAATGAAAATGTGTTATTTTCCACTGAATCCGAGGTTGAAAATATTATTTATTTCATCTAAATTTTCTCAATTAATAATATGGAGTGTGTAAATAAGGAATGTTATATTTTAACCCACTTGGAAGACTCTCTAGCATGGAATGTTTTTTAATAGAGACACCATAAATTTTCAAAGGATAATTATAATGTGCTATTGAGATTGGACGTAGACTTTGCCAATCCAATCAAGTCTATGTTAAGTTCAACTCATTGAAAATGGCCTATGGTTTTGGTTTCATGTAATATTTATCTATGGATATTTATAAAACAACAATTTTGATAAATTAACACTCTTATTTTTTGACCTAGATGTCCAGGGTATAATATAAGTGTTTACCTTCAGGCATAGATTGATGAGTTGAATGAATTTTAGGGGGATGGTATGATGACATATGACTGTGAAATGAATGAACTGTTAAAACTGTAGGCTTCTTTATTATGGACAATCAATGACTTTCTATCTAATGAAAACTTGTCAGGTTGAAGTACCAATGGGAAATTTAAATTCTGTTTCTACAATAAAAGTAAAAAATTCTACATGGATTAGGAATTATAAAAAAGTGGACATACATGGTTCATTAAGGTTTTCTTGCCCCTCATCACAAGTTTAGAATGGACATAGTGGAATTTTATTATTTAAGATAATTCAACTAAGAACCAAAGGTCATGACAGGAGTAGAAATATTATCACATATTGAGGAAGAAAATTTCCAGATGGTATATGAATTTCTGGATTTAGTGGCTCATCCATTACCTAATATTCGCAGTGCAGGTAGGCAGCAAAGTCATAATTGGATGTACAAAGGTTTTTTTTAATCTCCCATACTATAAAACTATGATTCTATTGCCTTATATAGATATCATGTAGATTATAAAAAACATTTTTGATAATATATTTTGGCTTATTTTAGGAGTGATTGTAAAATCAAAGGACTAGGTCAAAGAACGACATGATTTAGGTGAAATATGTTTATGGAAACAATTACATTTATAGATGGGTGAGGGAAACATGTAATAAATTTCTTCTTCATAGAATACGATGATTAAGATAATCCAAAGAGACATTTCTTTTCATTTTTAAGATTCTAAAAGTGCATGATGGTTACTCTTTAAAAAGTTCTAATCATGTTGATGTGATTAGTACGACATTATAATGGTTGAAATGTCTTGATAATAACATTCTACGTGAGGATTTGATTCTAATAAAATTTTTGATTGATTATATCCCAATGTTATTCAACTTTTGGTTCAGATGAGTAATTTTTAGATATCTTTGTTAATGAGATAATCAAAGGTGTGATGTAAAAATTTTATAGGACAGAATTGTACTTACAATTTTTCACATGGAAAAATAGTTTTCACCCTCATTTTTAATGATATATTTCACATGATAATGCACCTAACTAATTATGTAATTACAAATTGTGAAGTGAAATTGAGTTATATATATCCAATTGAGTGGTATCTGAATACATTGAAATGGTTTTTATATAATAGATCTATTCTAGAGGCATCAATAGACAATGAATATTTGATATATGAGTGGCCTAATTTTTAAGAAAAATATCTTATAGATGATGAAACAGAATTAGATAATTCATCTCGGATTGATGATGGTCCAGTTGGTGATGAAACTATATTTAATTTGAAAAAAATCAAGTGCATACAAGATCATCAATATATCTTGTTCAATACTCCATCTATTGAACCATTGATGCAATAAGTGTTTTATAACATTTATTTTTTAACTTTTTCATGTTCTATTTGAAGATAAAAAATTGATCATTGAAAAATGGTGTTTTATTTTGCAGGAAGCGCATTAATTAGATAAAAGAAGAGATTTATAGAGCGAGTGATTTTCAAATTTAATAGTCCCATTTTTCATAACTAGTACTCGCTCGTGCATTCGCACGACACTATAAAATAAATCCAGATTTTAATAAGAAAAAATTATATTACAATGATAATAATGAAAATTAATATTGAATTTATTTATTTCTCAAATAATTGGTAAATATTATTGAAATATTAGTGGAGAAACTACTAATACGTCATTGATAAAGTAACAAACATTATATGTATTAAATTGTTTAAAGTTTATAACATACATGTACTATGGGTGACTACAGTAAAGGTGGAAGGATGGGGGACCTTACATAATAGATTTTCATATGATTCAAAATAATAATTGAATTAAAAAATAAATCAAAGTTATACAACACGTTGGAAAAACAATTCACCATCACCATTGGTACACCCTTCAGCTGGTGAGACGTGAAGTTGAACATTGACAGAAACACCTATTTGGAAACCATCTATTTGGGCCCTAAGTCTCATAAAACCTTTGCTGGATCAATACCTCCACATATGTACATATAATAGTAGGAGTATTACAGCAATATTGACACCATAACATGCATAGATAATGTCAATCATGGACAAATTATAATAGAACTAATGCAAAACAATCCAAAATGTTTTCGATGAATAGAATAAATAAAAAAATAGTTTGTGGAATGATTCAGGAGATATAGTACATATTATGTAAATAAAATGTAACAGATAACATTGAGTTTGAATTATGATATTGATAAAAGGAAAAAAGAATATATTTTCAAAGATGAATATGTAATCTTCATCTGCAGGATTGATATATTCATAAGAAAATATATAGTATACAGAATAGTTATAACCAAAATATACTCTATCGATTATGAATATTCATATAATAATGGATTTTTAAAGTTAATAAAAAAATGAAGATAAAATAGAAGAAGAGAAGACAATGCACCCACTACTGAGATTTGTAGAAGAAAGTAGAATGAAATTTCCACAATGTTTAATTAACCACAAAAAACAGCACAATAATGACCTATCCAAGAATGACACAAAGTTTAATTTTCCACCCTTAAAAATCATGCACTCGATTCCTTGTATAGTGCCACATGGTCTTTCCTACTAACCCATGAATAAACCAAATATTTTGATCTAATATCTACAGATCCTATTAATATTATCTAGGAACTCTATGCATAGAATAAATAAGATATTTCAGTATATTTTCTATAACTATTACACACAAAAAAAAACAATATCTATGTATTATGAATTATTTATAATTTATGTCTTGGGTGAAAGAAATCACCAAGAACTAGAAGGAATAATGGTTGAGTTAACAACTAAATGTTGAGAATATTTAAATATAGTGTTTCCTGTGAACACCTTTTCAAAAAATTTGTATAAAATATCCATTATTTTTAAATAAAAACATTAAAGAAAATATTTTTGATGAAAAAATTATAAAACAAAATGTTGTTCTGAGAAAGTTTAAATAAATATCTACATTGATGTGATTGGGTTATGAGGAAGTGAGGCTGAATTTTTGGGGAGATTGTGCATAGAAACATTTATAGTAGCATCAAATCCCTTTAGAGGACACATATTTTATATAAAAAGGATAGATTAGAGACCAATAATGTTGATTATGTAATAAACAAATGAAACTAATGATAATTTTAGAAAATAATTTCTGTGAAATCCATTATCTCGATATGATTCGGTCGAGCAGGAGTGACAAGAATATCTAATTTAAAACTAAACATGAATTCAATTCCAATAAAGACTATACATATGCCAAAACTCATATCAAAACATTACAAAATAAATGAGTACATTGTACCAATTCCAAATAAGTAATATCATCCTTTAAAAATAGAGAAATTATGCATGGGTGAAACACTCAAAACATCGAAAAATTTCATTCTAAATCAAGAAAAATTTAAATTATACACCATAAAAAATTAAAAATTAGTCAAATGTGAAATGATAATGAGGATTTCTATATGGAATAATTTATAATAAACTTTGGAAAACCAATAAAATCTCATATCCTTTGTAAAATGTAAATTATGATAAAATTGTTAATAAAAATTCATTATATGTATTACTAAACTTTTTATTCAAAAACCAAGTACTCACACCTCCTAATTATTAGAAATAATCTATACTAAAATATAATATTTTAAGTACTAAAAAGAGAGAAACCTAACACAATTGATTTCACTGGGAATAAAATTAAATGATTAGATATAGTAACCCATCGTCCAACAGGATGATACGAAAGATTCTGTGGATAGGAAGGGGAAAATTTTTCTAGATCATAAAGACAAAGAAACTCAATATCATATCTGAGGATCCAGTAAAAATGAAAAGTTTAATCCATTAAACAGGGTTGCAATAATCAAAACATTGAATGATTTCTTAATAAATCAATAAAACATCAAATTTTACACCATAAATAAAATGAATAATTAAGTTGTCTCCTCAATATAATATGGATTTCAGTTGGTCAGCATTTTCAATATAATTTCGATCCAAAATATAATCTCATATCCTACCTAAAACATAAATTATGATAAAATTGTGAATAAAAACACTTCATTTATATTACTAACATTTTCATGGAAACACCAAGTACTCACCTCCTACTTATAAGAAAGATTCTATACAGAAATTTAAAATTTCAAGTATTGAGAAGAGGGAAACATAACACAGTTAATATCATTGGGAAGAAAATTTAAGATTGAGATATAGTTCCACAATTTCCTACTGCAAAAAAAGAAAGATTCACCAGATAACGATGAGATCATTTATTTGGATTCGTAAAGATAAAGAAACATTGAAGAAGGTCCGATAATCAGGTAACCAAGATAGGGTGAGGCCATCACCGAAGAAAAAAATATAAAAACTAATGGGATCTAAAAAAAATAATGGAATAAGATTAATTTTTCTTGAAAATAACTTAGTCCCTTAGTTGTTCTTTGGAGTTTCAATCACACCCACAAATCATTACCAGTTTGTAGGATCATTGATGTTTCCAGCATCTAAAGAATATATACTTTTAATTAATATCCTTTATGTTGAAAAAAAAGATTATTCTACATGTATAATTTCTCCAGCGTTTTATCAATAGTGATAAATCATAGTGAAAGATACATAGAATGAAATCAGTAACAACTAAAAAGAAATGTTGCTTTAATGGAACGAGTCTGATAGAAATTAAAAACTTTTTAATGGACCATCAAGCAAAGCTTCCAAATATCAAAAAGATTGGTGTAACTCAAGAGTGACAGTGTGGAAACTCTATAATAGATAACTGGTGAACATGAATCATAAATTAAAAAGAACAATAACGAACATATGAAGAAACCAAATCCTTACATTGGATAGGAGGATCCAAAAAGTTATCGTATCACATATCTGGATGATTAGGTTTTACATTCAATATTTCCATGCTATAAACCTTTTTCCAATAAACATAAAAATGTTTGGGTTTAGGGACATCAGAAAATAATTAAACATTAAATATTGGTTCCTTTTATGAGAGGAAAGAAGGAATAGAAACATACATGTATCCAATAAGAACATACCTGTTGCCGAAGGATTTCTAGATGATGATGAAGAAAGACCAGATTGTAATGGAGGTCTTCTGTTGCAAGGGAATAGAGTATGGAGAGTAGTGAAAAACTAAGGGAATTAATAGAGGAATGAAATAACATTAAATTTTAATAAAATAAAAGAAACACTACTTGATGGATTTGTAGAGATAGCGGGTGACCATGGAGGAACATGCGGTGGAAGAGCAGGCGTAGGCGGAGGAGGGTATGAAAAATGACCAGAACCCTTATCAAAATGGAGGGAAGTGAACCTCGACAGCCGGTGAAGTGCGGGTGGGAGGAGAAACATAGGGAAATCGTGTGCAGAAGAGGTATAGAGGGAGAGAAAGTGTTTCCCAAGATGAATCATGCCAAATGGGGTCAGCAGGAACCCTGGATCAATCGAATAGGAAGCGTGAGCGGGAGGGAGGAATACATCTAATGGTGGATGCAGTAACCCTAGATAGATTGGAGGGGAATCGTGAGTGGGAGAAGAAAGTGAGTGGAATGTCACTGCGTAGAGGGATAGAGTGACAAGACTGGATATACCTGTAGGGATTACGTGGTTGATATTTCGCATATAAGTGTTGAGGTTTGTAGGGAGGACACGTAGAGAAGATGGAAACATAAGATTAGTATATTTAGTAGATATCATGATTGGTTCAACGATTTTATTTATATAAATGGATTTTCATTATGACTGATGTATAATACTATTTTTTTATACATAAAGTTTTATTGAAATATGTGAAATATATAGGTCCATAACCTATGGTATATTGGTACCTTACAATAACTAAATAATTTAACCATGTAGTTGAGGGTACATCTATAATAGCTCATCATTGAAATTATTTAGATGATAATGGATTTCAGTTTCAGATTAAATATGTCAATGAAAAATGAAAAACACAAAAGAATAGAATTGGTTGTCCATATTTCGATTTTGGTCATTACTATAGTCAATTGAAAAACATTATTGATGCTGAATATGAAAAGGGGTTGAAATAAATATTGTTAAAGTGTACTTGGGTTAATCCAATATGTGGAATTAAATTCAATCAACATCATTCTATGTTTGTGAATTTTAACCATAAATTTTACAATGATGAATTTGGTAGTAATGAAACTTTTATTTTGAAATCACAAGAATATCAAGTTTTCTTTGTTACCTTTACATCTAATTTGAATTGGAATGTTTCTGTGAAATTTTCAATGTGATGACTATTTTTAATTAAACAAGGACATGAGACCATTGAATTTGTTTCAAACAGCTTTATCAACACATCATATTTCAACGTGAAGAAGATATTCTTTGTTTTAGAGATACTATTAATAGACAAACAGTTGGTTTGTATGTTTAATGAAAGGTGTGACTGTTTTCTTTCTCATAGGTTTAAATCTTTTTTAGTTATTTCTGTTTTTATGAACCGTTTAACAAATTTTTGGTATATTTTTTGTCTTTATCATTGATATATACATGGATTAAAAATGACATGAGTTATAGTAAAAAATATTAAAGGAAGGTTTTTTAGAAAAATTGAAAAAAATAAATTCCTATAATATTTATATATTAAGACACATAAACCATAAAATATATGTAAAATATGATAAGAAAACTATAATAAAAATATGTTAACCGTATCCCCCATGCAGTGTAAATGATAGATTTTTTATCTGTGACACCAAACTAAATGGTATTCTTGGTAATGGTTTTCCATTAATGCATGATGTATTTTCAATATATTTTTAATCCAAGGGAATAGAATCATAATTGGATGACCATTATTATGAATCAACTATCGATAAATTTGTGGAATCATTTGACGACTATTTATTTCAACCCACTTCGAATCTCCATCAATTCAAAGTAAATATCCCTACAAGGGTGTACTATCATATTGACAGGTATTTTAATGCCATAATTTCATTAAGAATTGTACAGATAACTCGGACTGTACATATTTCTCTAATTCGGAGATATTTAGAACCAGATAACCAATATTTCTTTTTCAAATAGTCTCTTCTTCTCTTCTTGATACTTGTAGCCACTTTTATCTTCAATGGATCAAATAAAAATATAAAAAGTTTACATAGAATGTGGATCACACTCGGCTATTCTTTCTTCTTATTATTCTTAAAAACCATTTAGGTTTCATAGGAAATGAATATCGTTATTTATTACTTCTCACTTGGCCAGAAAATCTTATTATCAATCAATAGAAACTTTTCTTAAAGAGTAAACTGATTGATTGATAGTTATCTTTGAGAAATAAACCACCAGTAGTAGTCAAATTCAAGAAACCAACCATGTCCATTTGTATCCATTACCCAAATGTAGCAGTACACATCCACCCTAATTTTTTAATTATACTAGTCCCCCCAATTAATGCGCGGGTCAATGTAATGGAATCCCATAAACTATCGCATGACATGAAACATCTCATCTGTCATGTCTTCTGATTGATTGTTCACTCATTGCTACCTATTTCTGATAAACATGATTATAATCAGTCATATTACAAAAAATTCATAGGTAAAATGGAGCCACATATCAATTTGTTTTCTATGAACATATAACACTAGATTTTTTTAAGGGATATGGGAAATTATTTTCAATATTGAGAGTCACTAGTTTAGGCTTGAAATTGGTTAATTTAGAAAATAAATTCCTCAACAATAATACCAAACATACTACTATAGTTGTCACCCTGAACTCCATTTCATATGATAAAAATGACCTAGTATTCTGTTTTTGTGAACTCTATGTGACCATACTCTAATTCATGTAAAATACCATGAGTGTAGTCCTTTTTCTATCATTATGATCACTATCCATATCGACCTATGAGAATCTAGAAATTTTCTCTTCTTTCTTCTCTAGTAATTATCTTGCATATTGGGTTTGGTTTTAGGTGAACCCAATTTCTTTTCATATCCATTTATACCTAAGTACGATTGATCACTCACTTCTCCACCCATGATCACATCTAATTTTAGGATATAATGATATGATCTGATAATTTTTATCTATGTTGGCTAATTATATGTATGCATGACCAGTTTTTGAAGAAATATTATGGTGTCAAATAGAATCATACTATATTTTTTTATTCTGATTTAATTCTAATTTGAGAAGGTTTTCCATATCATTAAAATGTCTTTATTCTGTAAAAACACTCATAGTGTGTATATTTATCTATTTATAATATAATTTGAACAATATATTTTCTCAAATTATTTTTACTTCAGTAACTTAAGATATGTATTGTTTATTTCATGAAAATCAATTTCTTCTTATCAAGTTATTATTTGTAGTTTTCACAAGAAATTCATCATTTTGTTACATATTGCTTATGGTATAAGGATCCTCTACATGGTTTTTTACCTAAAAAACTTTTTCTATTAGCTATCCCTTCAAAAAAATGTGATAATTCATTTTACTGTATGTTTCCTTCACCTATCCTTCATGTTGTTCCCTGAGTAAAATCATGGATACCTATTTTTTTTGGATATAATATTTCCGTTTTTTAATTTTTACTTAACTAAAATAACTTTTTACCTTCATCATCAACTTATTATCTTTTTATATGTCTTTTTTGAGAGAAAATTACCTATCTCTTTTAGTATTTAGGAAGATCAATTCAGATTTGAAACCATAAATGTATTATTATTGGTTGCATGAATAACCTTTAGATTTATTACACGAAGAAGTTGCTTAATTTTTTACTTTCTGGATGATATAAAATCATACTCTTCAAGTTTATAGAGAGAATCCACTATAGAGTCAAAATCAGATACAGATATTCATATCGAATCACATTTCTTTATTTGGAGATGAGTAACCAATTTTTTAAGCATTGTTCTTGATATTATTCTCTTGTCTTTTATAAAAGTGACATTTTTTGGAATAAATGTGTAGATCATCAAATTATTTATTCACATATTACCAAAGTGTTGATATAGTAATCATTCTATATCTCTTGTAGAAACTAGATATTCAATATACCCCCCCACAATATTTCTTTTCATTAATATGGAATTTCAACACCCCACAATCTCTCTAGTGGGTGAATATCCATTTGAATAATTCCATATTCTATTACTGTGGCAGTCTATGATACTAGGTGGTTTATGATGTTGATGATATCCACTTGTGACTCGAATAACACTTCATTTTGACGTTTCTATAGAAAATTTTCAAAATAAAAAATAATGTCAATAAAATTAAACACCCATTTGTATTTGATGAAATGTATGTGAAATAAATTAAAATTGCCTGAGTCCTTTGTAGTTCACATAATATGGAATTTTAGTAGTCATTGAATCATTTCCTTACTAATAAATTCTATGACTACAGACTTGTTATAGAGGGAACATGAACTATATCCACATCTTTCAATAAAACCATCTACATTTAAGGGTTGAGGTATGTATGAATGTAAATGTGTTTTTTGAAAATATGTATGTACATATATCTAATTATGTATGATTATTTTTCAATAGGACTAGCCTCAATCACATATTCATATCATATGAGATTCCCTGGTCATTATATTTCATCTTGGAAATTTGATTTGGCCTTTTCCATATCATTTCATGAGAGATACCATCATGTGGGAGTGTGTACCCAATAAATTATTCTACAGGTGTGTCATATGATACATAACCCACACAGAATTTCATTGACTACATGTGACCAGACATCATTCAACTATGATACATTAGATTGCCTATGGATGGAAGATTATGTAAAAGGCTCATTTGGGTTTCTTAGTTATTTTTATAAAGTACTAAGATATGTGATAAATTTTTTCATAAATAGAATATTCTTCTAGTGTTCCCTATTGAGATTTGGCTAGTGTGTATGGAAAAATTTCAAAAAATGGGGATATATCATAGAGGTAGAGTTTAGAGGGATCACTAGTTACCATATGTGGGTGCCCTGATCATTCTTTACAGAGTCCCACAGTTCTCCAACAGATAAAATGTCAGTGTTGATGATGACCCTTGATTGGAATGATCTGGAGGTTGTGGCTTATATAGTAAGTTGTTATTGAAATTATCAATACATACATAAATATGTATATACATACATATTTATATTTATATATTAAATATTATCTATTTGATGTAGAGTTAGCGCATCTACTAAAGGATCAACGACAATATTCCATGTGAAGTGATGAGATATTCCACTGAATTATTGGTCATGATGGACATGGCCATAGTTTCACCTATGGAACATGGATTCCTCATTATGTAGTTGCACATGATAAGGACATGTATCCTTTTCTTGCTGGTAAGACACAATAGGTTACAGATTTGGAGGCATGGATGCATGCTTCTGAGGATGTAAATGCATAGCTGTGAGATGAGGTTAGAGCACTATGGGAATATGTGTGTTGGGGTGATGGTGCAGGGGATCCTATTATGTAAATTTGTATTCAATTTATTTATTTTCTTATTATTACATTAAATGTCATTATATTAATAATTTTTATTTTTTATGCGCCTACAGTATCAGACGGAGGTAACATCAATAGCCCTGTTTGACACATCATATTCAAGAGGTGCGTTTTGGTTTATCTTCTGGTTTCTCATTCAAATTGAATAGATCATTTTTTGTATCTATTAGGGGTTTGAGAAAATTTTAGTAAATCCACAAATCACAAAAATTATTTTGTCATTTTATACCATCCATTTTACATTGGAAAATTACAAACTCAACACTATCACTAAAACTCCCCTAGTAATACACTATGGTGTGGTAACATACTCATTTTTATGCTTCTTATAACAATATACTCATATCAACACCAGTTTGAACTGCATCATGTTAGATAGTTATTCATACTAATAATAAAGGATCATAATCTATTTTTATGATTTTGATTATTTATTCAGTGATGAAAATACCACAAAGTATACATTTAATATATCATTCATTTGAAATAAATTCTTAAAACATAATCATACCATTACATAGATTGGATTAAACATTACACAACTCAAGTTTGTTTTACTATACCTCAAAATAACCATTATGTAGCTTTCTTACGTTATCATTACCTTTGTTTATTTCCTATTTTCTCATAGTTACCATTACGGTGCCTTTAGTTATTCAATGGTTCCTCTAAATATCTCACAGTCTACCTTTACATAGGAAATGAAAACTCTAGATGACGGTTGTGGGACAAATATTAGTCCATGTTTACTTTATGCATCCAATTAAACTCCCAAATGATGCTTATATAGCCAATGTTGTTCTAAGGATACCTTTATTTAGATATGTAGAATTTCATACATCCTTTACATAGCTAATTGTAATTCTTGTTACTATTAATCATATTCAAAAACATGGTATCACCTTTACATATCTCTATTCCATACCATATTAGATTTATAAATGTTAGCTATATTAACCTTTATATAGATAGTGTAATTATCATTTTACCATTATGTAGCCTATATAAACATAGGGTTACCTTTAAACAAGTAGCAAAGTAAACTCAAAATAATCTCAGTTATTTCTTAAAAAATCCCAAGGCCTTCTATATTCCATTATCATTTATAGACAGTGTTTGGTAACCCATTAACACATGTTTATTTCTTGATTATTATTGTAAACATCATCACAATATAAAAAATGACGATAAAATCCTCTATGATGGATCAGTCCCATACCACTAACATCCCTAATGACACTAGGTCATACATTTTCATTTTATAAGACACCCTATCATAGGTTTTCCTTACAATTGAACCAAGGAATAAAAACAGTAGACATTAATTACCATTTCTTATCCAATATTACATGTACAAATCAAATGTTCTCAAAATACTAATACATTATATCCAACATGAACAAAAAATCCCTACGTTTTCTAGCCTTACTAGGAATTCCCACCTCTAAATCCTCCCAAACACTGTCCATATCGAGGTTCATACCCTCTAATAAAAAATGGGGAACATACCACCGTATGTATTGTCTTACACCACTACTTGAGAACAATTCATGATAGGTTCTAATATCAAACATGTGTCAATCTTCAAAAACTATTCTCTTCATAGTCCAGGAAACTCTTTTCTAGGATCATGTTTGAATGGACCATGTCATCGCAATCTAATCCATTTTTGTTGATCCCACTCAATATAGAGGTACATTTCTCATTTCAATCAAAACATGGGAAAAAATCCGATTTTTTTTTCAAAATCGTTACTCATCCCATAACTGGACACACACTAATTCAAAATCAAAAAGCCAAATGCATAACCAACATGTACTAACTCATCCTCATCTAAAAATAATGATACTACCCACCCATACCATAAAACAATAGAAACCATATAATTATAACATTATTTACACACTATCAATTCTCTTATAATGAGCATAAAACACCAACTATGATCCTAGTGAATATCAGTCTCATCTTCCTTGAAGAACTATAGTTCATTCTCCAAGGGAAGTTACATGTTCAGGATATACCCTCTCTCAAATTACCCCCACATATATCCCTCAAATTACTTATATTAAGAGCTTCATATAAAGGAAATATGATCACCCACATTCAATACTAAAAAATTGGAAATTAATTGTACTCTAATAGGCCTTTATTAGCACGAAAAAAGAATTTATAATCGAAACATGGTTAAAATACAAAATATTTTATCAGTGCTAAAAGGGAAGTATTATGGGCGCCTTTAATAGTGATTTTTTAGCATTGATAATGGAAGTGTTGTTAATCGGTGTAAAATTATATATTTTTTCAGACATCCACAAATCTTATCATTTTTTCAGTGCTTTTGAAACACCTTTAATAATGATCCCCCAGCTTTATCAATTATTTTCACCCTAAATCCCCTTTTATAAGTGCTTTTCTTATTTCCAACCTCATGCGCACCTACTTTGATTCGAACCCTGCACCTCCCTTTTGAATATGGAACACCTGTAAAACCACACCATATTGTTTTTTATCTATTTAATGATATATATATATATATATCATTCTTATATTTATGTAGTTATTTCTAAACACATATATACAATATATGCATGTGTAATATATATATATATGCATGCTTATTTAAATTTATTATATATTATATTGATTTATATATACTAGAATAATATATATATATATATATGCTTATTAATACACACATATATGTATATATAAAAATTATAAAAATAGTTGATTAATGTAAAAAATTGTTAGTTTTTTTTAAATAAATTTTCATAATATATATTTATTTAGATATATTAGAATATACATTTTTCATAAATACATTGATATATATTTGTTAAGATTTAAATAATTTTTCCATAAAGAATAAATAAATAGTTGTTATGATGAACCACTACAACAATAATATGAAATAGAAATTATTTTATTGTAATATAAAATTAATGAATATTGATATGAATCCATCATAATCATAAAAAATAACAACAGGTAAAAATAATCATGGTGATCTAGAAGTCTGGGGGATAATATTGATGTTTACCTTTAGGAATTGATTAACGACTAGAATGTATTTGGGTGTGATGGTGAGATGGCATACTAAAGTGAAATGAATGAAATGTTTAAACTATAGGATACATTATTGTGGACAATCAATGACATCCCAAATTAAACAAAAACATCAGGTTTGATTAAGAAAAAGGGATTTACTTTCCCTCACCTCAATAAAAGTAAAAAATTATACATTGATTAATTGTTGTAAAAAGTGGACATATATGGTTCATGGACATTTTATTCCCCCTCAACATAGATTCCGAAATGATTGAGTGGCTTTTGATGGTTCTAGAGAATTCAACCCAACACCAAAGGCCCGGATAGGAGTAGAAATATTTTCAAAGATTTAAGAAGAAAACATCCACACAATATATGGATTTTACAATTTGGTGGCTCATACAATAAGCAATATCCATAGTGTTGGTAGGAAGCGCAGTCAAAATTGGAAAAAGAAAATTAATTTTTTAATCTTACTTACCAGAAATAAATCATTCGATGCATAATCTAAATTTTATGCACATTGAAAAAAAAGTTTGATATAATATATTGTGGACCAATTTTGGTGTTACTGGAAAAAAAATTTCTAGGTAAATTAACAATCTGATTTATAAGATATGGGTTTAAGGAATCAATTGCATTTATATTTCAGTGAGGGAAATAAGGCATAGATGCCTACTGCGCAGTATACGATGAGGAAAAATAAGATAAAGGGACATTTCTTTCCATCTTGAAGTTGCTCAAGTCACTTTATGGTTACTCTACAAATATTTATAAGTGTATGAATGTGATGAGAAAGAAATTTAAATGTTTGAAAAGTTATAACAATCACATACTACTTCTATAATTGATTGTAATCTCAATTCATGATTGTTTATCACCCAGTTTTATTCAATAATTGATTGACATGACTAAATTTTTTAGACATCATTTTTTATGAAATCAAAGAATGGTTTATTTAAAATATGTTTTTGAATGGAATTGTACTTATGATTTATCACATGGATAAACTATTTTCATCCTCATTTTTTGATGTTATGGTACAATTTATAGTTACCCTAACTGATGATGCAATGGCTACTTGTCTTGTGAAATTATAGAGGATGTACCCTATTGAGTGCTATTGGAATACATTGAAACGATTTGTATTCAATAGATCTTGTTTGGAGGATGTAATAGCCAATGGTTATTTGTTGGTTGAGTGTTCTTATTTTTGTGAAGAATATCTTATATATGTTGAAAGAAAATTAGATATTATCTATTAGATTAAGGATGTTCTAGTTGTTGAAGGAACTATATTTATTATGGAAAACATTAAGTGGATACAAACTCATTGATATATCTAGTTCAATACTTTATTCATTTCGCCATTGATGTTTTAAGTGTTGTATCACTTTTATCTTTTAGGTTTTACATATTCTATTATCATATATAAATTCAATCATTTAAACAAGGAATTATCATTTTTAAGAAACACATTAATGAGATAAAAGAATAGATGTATTGTGTGAGTGATTATCCAATTAAATAGTCCCATTATGCATCATTTCATGTTTAGTTAAAGGATTTTGCATATATAAATGTATTTTCATTATGATTGATGTATAATAATAATTTATTTCCACATAAATTTTTATTTAAATCTAAAAAATATATATATTAATATACTACAAGATTTAGGTGACCCTAAACTAACTTAATAATTTATCCAAGTAGCTGAGGATCCCTCAATAATGGATCATCAGTAAAAATATTTAGATGATAATGGCTTACAGTTTCACATTAAAGATATTGATGACAGATAATAAATACAAAACAATGGAATTGGTTGTCCATCTATTAATTCTAGTTATTACTATGGTCTATTGAACAAAATCATTGTATTTGTATTTGCACACGGGTTGGAAGTCATAATATTAAAGTGAAATTGGGTAGATCCAGTACCTTGTAGTAAAGTTGATGAATATTAGTTTATGTTGGTGAATTTTTTAAAAATGTTATATAGATATTAATGAGTCAGTAATTAACCTTTCATTTTTACATCACAATAATAAAACTTTTTATTTATTAAGTTTTCATTTAATCATAATATTCAAGTTGTTGTGAAAATTTCAATGTGTGGAGTTTTTTTAATTGAAAGATCAGAACATGAAACCGTTGACTTTGTGGCACTGCATCTTGATCAACACATAATTGTTCAACGTGAATAAGATATTCAATGTCTTAAAGAGGTCCTATAAGAAGAAACATTCAATTTTTATGTTAAATGAATGGTATTATTTTTCCCCAATCCTTATATTAAAACTTTTTTTTTGTTCAACTTTTAATGATAACTTTTACAAATTTTTATATTTAATGTCTCTATATTTTTTATTATGCATAAAAAATGAAACGATTTAGAGAAAAATTATTTAAAAGAATTATTTTTCATAAAAATATAAAAAATATATATAAATATTTATATAACAAATAATACAAAACTATAAAATATATGTAAAAATGATAAGAAAATAACAACAACAATTTTTTAACAGTGTCCCCATATACTATAATTGTTTAATTTCTTATCTTTGATATCACACTAATTGGTATTCCTGGTTATGGTCTTCCATTGATGCATGAGGTCTTTTAGATATATCTTTGATCCAAATGAATAGAATCAAATTTGGAAACTCGTAATTATGATTTAGCTAATGATAATGTTGTAGAATCATTTAATGAACAAATTGTTTCACCCACTTTGCATCTCCATCATTAGGTTTTCAATATCCTTATCGGTGTTATATTGTAACGACATGTAGTTTAATGACAAAAGTTCATCAAGAAATTTACATATAACTTAGTCTCTATTTATATCTCTAATTCACAAATATTAATAACATACAGACCATGATTTCTTATTCAAATAATCTCTTGGGATCTTCTTGAGTCTAGTAGCTCATCAGGTCTTGAAAGAATCAAAAAAAAATTTCATAAGCATACATAAAAGGTGGATCTCTCACTCATATCTTCTTTCTTCTTCTTATTCTTCAAGACTATGCAGGTTGCATTGGCCAAAGATACCCTCATTTATTAATTCTCACATTTCTAGAAACATTGATTTTCAATCTATATAAACATTTCTTCAACCATACACTAAAGGATCTAAATTTACCCATTAGAAATAAACCACCATCATTCGCCATATTTAGAAAACAACCAATGTCCCTGATTATCCATTACCCATGAGTAGAAGTACACTTACAAACTTTTGTTTGAATTATTCCACCCCACCACCCCACCATAATTCATGTGTGTCTCAGTTTCATAGACTCCCATCAACTGGATCATGACAAAAAACTACTCACCTATCAGAGCATTTGATCAAGTGTTAGCTCACAACTCATTGTTTCTAACAAAATCAACTATAATTAGTACACTTTAAAAACATTAAAAGATAAAATGGAAAAATGTATTAATTTTTTTGTTGAGAAAATATAACACTAGATTTCTTATAAGGGGTATAGAATATTTATTATCAGTATAGAGAGTCATGAGTTTGGGCTTGAAACTAGTAAATTTAAAAAATAAAATTCTCAATCCTAACACTTGAAATACTACTGAAGTTGTCACTATGAACTCCATTTAACAGGATGAACATTTGATCGTCATCTAATTTTGTGATCACCACGAGACCATAATACCATTCAAGTAAAAATCTTTACCTCTGGTTCTTTTTCTATCACCAAGATCCCTAACCAGATCACTATTCAAGTTGCCCAAAATTAATTCATCTTTTTTCTCTTATAATCATCATGCTTGTTGGGTATGGTTTTGGGTGATGTATATTTTATTTTATTCTCCAATTGATTCTAGGTTAGATAGATCTATCACTTCTCTTACCACGATCTCATATGATTATATGAGAGAAGGGTCCAATCCAATGATAATTATCCCTGTTTCAGCATTACTTGTCCATGTGACCTGTGTGAGGAAAAGTTTATGTTGTATAATAAATTAACACATGATTTTTTTATTATGATTTAATTATAGTTGGATCAGCTCTTCTTTATCATTAACATTCCTTTTTTACTTAAAATCACGCATAGTGTGTCTATTTCTCCCACAAAAATATCATTTTATATGGATATTTTCTTAAATTCCACTTACATGAGTTACGTTAAATCTGTACTTCATTTTTCTTGATTCCTGATTTCATATTTTCAAGCTTTTATTTATAGTTTTCACACGGTAATCATCATTTTGTTACATCTTTCTTATGGAAGAAATATCTTCCTCATGCTTATCAATTAATGATAATTTTTTTTCTATCTATCCCTCTAAATTCAAAATGTGACAATTCCTTTGATTGTAATCTATATTCACATGTCCTTAATGTTAATCCTTAAGGAAAATCATTGGTACCTATTATTAATTATTATTTACATTATAATCTTTCAATTCATGAACTTTTTGTTCAATAACATCACTTTTTTCAACATCATCAGTTTATTAGATACTTCCAAGTATACTTTGAGATAACAATATTTATCTCCTTCAGTCACTAGGAGGTTTAATTCATTTGTGAAAACATGAATATCCTCTTATGGGTTGAATAAATAACCTCTAAATTTATTACATAAATAATTTTCATTATTTTTAACATACCAGATTATATAGAATAGGCATATTCAAATTTATATAGAGCATCCTTTATAGATTCAGAATAAGATACACATATTCATATTGAATCACATTTATTTATTTGTAGAGGAGTACCCAATTTTTTGGTATCTTTATTTTTTATCTTCTTCCCTTTTATTTTTAAAAAGTGATATTATTATTTTGTAGAATAGAAATTTATATCATCAAATTATTTATTACATATTCACGAATTGTCGATATATGAAGCCTCCTCGATCTCTTGTAGAAACTAGAGAATCAATATACCCCCATGAAAGATATCTTTTCTTTAATACAGAGATTAAACACCCTTCACTCTCTATAGTAGGTGAATATCTATTTGAATGTCCCCATATTCAATTGTTGTGGTGGTATGTGGTACTAGGAAGATTATGTTGTTAATGATAGCCACATATGCTCCAAGAACTCTATATTTTTATGTGTCTCTATAATTTTTTATAACTATAAAAAAATATCATTAAAATTCAACACCCTTTTATATTTGATTAAATTTGTGTATAATAAATAAATTTTACATGATTCCTTTATAGTTAAAATTAAATGTTACTATAGTGGGCATTGAATCCTTTCCATACTAATGATTTATATTACTATAGAAATGTCAGGGGAATAGGAACCATATCCAAATCATTATGAAGAGCCATCTATGTTTAAGGGTTCAGTTAGGTGTCAATGTAAATGTGTTTATTTTTTAATTAAGTATTTCAACATACATATGCACATCTGTCTAATTATGTATGAAATTATCTTTAATAGGATCATGCTCGACCACTTATTTATCAATTGGAGTGGCCATGGTCATGAAATTACATCTTGGAATTATGATACGACATTTGAAATGTCATTTAATGAGAGTTTCCACCCTATAGGAGTGGGTGACCCTACATTTATTTACCAGTTAGGTCATATCTTACGCGACCCAAAAAAATTTCATATAATACAATTGACTGGCCATCATTCCTCCAAGATACATAAGATCAGCTAGGGAGATAAGGTCAGGTAAAAGGATCTTCTTATGTTCTTATCAATGTTTAAAAATTACTAAAACGAGTGAATTTTTTTTCTTAAATATATTATTATAAAAATGTGACCCATTTAGTATTTTCTAGTGTGTATTGAAAAATGTAAAAAAAATATGGAAATATAATAAAGGGAGATCCAATATAAATCACTCGGAAACAAATTTTGGTGCCCCCATCATTTTGAAAAGAGTCCCAACATGGGTTTATTATTAATAAATTTATAATTTTTGTTGGTGTAGGCCCCTTCCATATTGGATGAAGGTAGAATCCATGGCCCCTCCTGATGTATCAGATTTAAGAGGTGTGTTTTTTTTATATTTATTGTTTCTATTTAAAATTTATTATATCATTTTTTTATATTTTAGGGGTTTAAATACATTTTTAGTCAAGTAATAAATCACAATAATTGTGTTGAAATTTTATAACTCCATTTAACATTGGAAAGTTGAAAACGCAATATAGTTAGTAAAACTTCCACTTCTTATATAGTATGGTGTTGTAGCACATTTATTTATCTACTTCTTATAACAAGGTACTCATCTAGGGACCAATTTAAATTGCTTCATAAAGAATAGTGTTTCACACTATGAATCTCGGACAACAATATATTTTAATTATTTTTATTATTTATTCCGTAATGAACATAGCACAAATAATCTTTTTGAATATATCCTTAATTTGAAAGGAATTCTTAAAAATCAATCATACCATTACATAGACTATACTAATATTTACATAGCTCAATAATATTTTATTGAACTTATAAATAACCCTTATACACCTATTATAACATTCTCATTACCATTACACAGGTCCTAGTTTGTCATAGTTACCTTTTGGAAGCCTTTAATTATTTAGTGTTTCTTTAACATAGTTTCTAGTATACTGTAAAATAGGTAATGAAACCTCTAGATGATATAAATGTAACCAGATTTATTCTGGGGTTACCTTTATCCATCCAATTGAACTCCCAACTCACCCTTTTTAAGCCAATGTTGTTCCAAATATACCTTTAGGTAGATCTATATAATTCCATCCTAACTTTACAAAAATTAGTATAATTCATGTTACCATTACATAGATTTAGGAAAATGGTCTCACCATTACATAGCTCTATTCCAAGACAACTTAGCTTCATGAAGTTTATCTATAGTAACCTCAACAAAGATAGTGTAATTCTTTGTTTACCATTATTCTTACCATAAAAACACAGGGTTACCTTTAAACAAGTAAAAAAATAAACTGAAAGTCATATCAGGTATTTCTTAACAAATCATAAGGCCTTACATCTTCCATTATCTTTTATGGACATTTTCCTATCATGCATAAACACTTTTCTTTTTCTTAAATATCATTTAAGAAATCATCACAATATAAATCATGTGGATAATATTCCACCAAGATAGATCAGTCCCATCACACCGACATCATTACAAATATGGGTTTGTACATCTAAAATTTATAAGACAAACCCTATCATATAGTTTCCTTACCATATCCTAAATGAATCCAAATAATAATCATTAATTCTATTTTCTTATCCATTACTACATGTACTGATCAGTTATTCTCGGCTGACTAATACATGAGATTCAAAATGAATTAGTAATCGCTACCTATCCTAGGCTCACCAGCAATTCCCACCCTATATCCTCATAAAATCCATCCATATTAACATAAAACTCTCTAATGGACAATGGGGAACATACCACTATAGGGATTATCTTACACCACACCTTAAAAAATTTAATGACAGGTTCCAATATAAAACCTCTATCACTCCTCACAATTTATTCTCTTCCTAGTCTAGGAAACTCTTTTCTAGGATCAAGATTGAATTATTGATGTCACTACACTCTGATCCATTTATGATGAAACAACTCAAAATAAAGGTACATTTGTCATTTCCTTCAAAACTAGGGAAACAAATCTCAATTGTTTCAAAAAATAATTTCTCATCTCTTACCTAGACACTCACTGAGTCACAAAAAATCAAACTAATGCTTAAAAATCTTGTAAAACCATGGCCCCATCTAATCTTAATTATAATACACACCCATACCACAAAAATAAAATAACCCATATAATTCTTTCATGTGTCACAAACTATCAATTTTCTTCTCACAAGACTAAAACAACAACCATGCTTCTAGTGCATATCAGTCTCATATTCAAATAAAACATGGTTCATTCTCTAAGGTAATCAAAAGTTTAGGCTATATCCTATTTTAAATTACCCACACATATATCACTCATCTCACCTAAATTATGAGATTCATATCAAGGTGTTATGCTCACCCACATTACCTATAAACTGGACCTCATATTGTCCAAATCTCACTATTAAAACTCAATTCTCCCACCTAAAATATGACATGGAAAATTATATACCATCACACCCACATTAGGATGCTATTTTACACATTGTAGTGTGTTCCCCACATTCCCTCTATTTTTCTTTTCAGTTTTTATTCCCTTTTTCCCATTCTAAAATATGACATTCACAACACCCATATTGTTATTCTCTATTTCACATAGGTAATTTTCCAAACCAAAACACATTGTGCCATGGATTGGATTATGCCTATTATAGTTTTTTGATAATTTATGTTTATTAAATCATAAATCGATCAATATCATTGTGTTCATCATAAACTCATGGTTTCTAAAGGTTGATCATTTTTCTTTATCATCTCCTTTTAGTGGGGAGTGTCTTATTACAAAAAAACTTCTTGAATAATATATATCAAACCACAAACATGAAATAAATTTTAAGATTCAACTTCTTATATTATGGAAATAATGTCTTAGATTATTCAATGAGGTTACTCGATGCTTTCACAGTGGTCGAAAAACTAATGGAACACAAAATTTTTACTATATTTTTTTGATTTATTTGGAATAAATCACTACTAAATATTCATTTTTTCATTTAGATGAAAATAAATAAAATGGAAATACCTTATGAATAAGTAAATAAGAGTATGTAAGAATGAAATTAATCTTAATGGCCTTCAAAATAAATTCTCCTATATCCCCCAAGTACTATCAGCATGGAATGTATTTTCATGAAAAAATGTGAGACCAACATGTATGATAAACCTACATGGGATTCCCCTTAGATAATGGTCCCATATATTCCAATAAATAGGACCCTTTGTCCTTTAATTTGAGATCAAAAAAATTCATAAAGGTTGAATGCCGATCTGATCACCCTAGTCATTTACACAAGCCAAACAACACCATCAAGGTAGCTTTATAATACATAAAGGAGAGGGAACTAAGGAGGGATTGTGAGATTTAATTTCACCAAGAATTTTAAATATAACAACACCTACGTGAGACATTCTCTCAACACATAATTATAGAATAATATCATGATTCTCCGTTACTCAAATAGAATCGGTGTGATTCACTTGCATGAATACCTTTGGATACCATTGAAGGATTGAGTAAAGTCTAACATGAGTGTAATTTACCATTTAGTCTTTTGACCAATGTGCTTACAAATCCCATATTCCTACCAAAGTAAAGAACCTCTTGGGTGAGCCTCCCTCGATTATTCCTACACATTATCCTAATAAAGACAACCCTATAATTCCTATTCCAATAAACTCAGGGTAGGGAAATTCTACACTGGGATTCCTTTTCTGAATAGAACCAAGTAGAAACATCCACCAAGACTTCCCAACATACACAACCATGGATAGTGTGACAATAGCATTTACTCTATTGGATTTTTATTCCTATGGTCAGTGGTTTCCCACACTAGTCTGGTTGGCTGGTCTGGGTCCTCAGGGTGCATGTGAGTGTGTACCCCTAGGGCCATGAGGACCCATACCCTAGAGAGAGTTCTTGGAATTTCTGGTTTGGGAGGATTTAGGCTTGGACCATGTCCTACCATTATCATATCTAAGACCCAGATCCTCAATCTCCATGTAGGTAACATGGGGATCACGCTTTAATTTCCTTTTGATAGGGATTGACATCCTCCTACATTACTACAAGACAAATTCTTAGGGCTTCCCACTTGGTGTAAGCCCATAGATCTTCATGTAGGGGGTTTCAGTATTTATTGAAAATACCTATGTGTACTTCACCTAAATTAATTTCTAGGTTTTTGTGAAGGGAAGGAAGTTTCATTACCTTGGACTCTTCCACCATCATCCTCATCCTCCATCAGTAGAGAAGGAAAGATTTCATGGTTTGGTAGATATTCCACTTCCTCTTGTTTCTCAAATCGAGCATGACTCATAGGGTATAGATGTTAATGGTGATAATGAAATCGTCATGATACATTCCATAGATTGAACTATGAGAACAATGATTCTGAATTTCAATCATATTAGGATACGTAGGAATCCCACTTATGTCTCGATCTCTATGGGAATCCTCCTAAAGAGTAATCCCTAACCATAATTCCCTTAATCCGGGAATCCTCCTCAGGAGTAATCCCTGAGTTAAACCCGCAAAACACAGCGAGTTAATATTTAAGTCATCTTTCCATTTTACAAGGGCATCCTATTTAGGAATTATCCCCAATTTAATCATCTAAAAGGTCCATCTAATCATCCTGGTTTTCTTATTCCTATGGATGGTGACTCATCGATCCTCCACAATTCTCTTGATAGTCAATGATTAAAATCACTGCCTATTTTATGTCCTTAAAATAAATTAATTATTTGGATCCCCTTGGAATGGGTGACTTCCAATTATCTCCCTTTATTCACCCGCCTCCACCCCTAGATCTAGTTCCCTCTAGCTTAGGAACCCAATTTATCCTTCTCCCTCTCCCACCCGGAATCCTTTCCCCACCTCCTCCTCTACATCCCTCTCCCTTCTCTTCCTCTCCTCACACCCTTCCCATCACCGCAGAAGTCCTAGAGTCATGCACCACCCGTCCACCCTCACAACCGCCTCCCCCACACATCTCACCAGTCCTTCAACTCCACCTCTACATTCAAATGGTTCCGAACTTTTCATGCTATCACGTAATCCCTAATTTCAGTTTTAGGGTTTAGCTTTTTTCCCCTTCCATCACTCAAATTGGAAACTACATTGGTGGAAGTTGGTTAGCGATAGCCCCAAAATATTATGATGGTGAATGTTTTACAATATATACTCTGTTATTGTGTGGTTGATTCTTGTAGTGATCTTGGGAACATAATTCATAATGATCAAGCTTATGTATAAAGGTGTGTAGATTTTTGTAATAGATTAACTAGGGTTATTTATATCAATTCATAGAATAATAGAATGTTGTATTCATATGTACAATTGTAGAGACCTGAAGCTTGATGTACATGGACATTACATTACTTTTGCGGAATAATTAATACATAACAAAAAAAGACACACAAGGATCATAATAGTTTAGTGTCTTTAGAAACATGGAATATAAACTTCTAATCGTGTTGAAAGATCTTCATAAACTCCCATAACGATCCTACTCATTTTATTTACATACCTAAAACCTTTCTTTATTTCCTGGGGAAAATAAAACATAAAAAGGGTGAGATCAAATGCTCAGTAAGGGAAAACATATAGAATATAAAACAATCCATAAATATTTGAAAGCAAAAACTTGAACATGAAATTTAAACATCAAAATCTTGAGCAAATACATAAATTGTGGAAGTACGTAAGGCATATATCAAAATGGAACATTAACCATGATAAAATATAATGGGAATAAAACATGTAATTGTGGAAACCATTCAGCAAATGTTATGATTTCCATAGTATCCAAGGCATTGCTTCTAAGAACATCATAGTGGACAAAGTCCCTTTCTGAATCGAGTTCACTCCGCGTTTCAGTCCTATAACACTAAACCGGATTAACTTAACGTTCCATCCAGGTTTATCTCATGAGATATAAATCTTTAACAAATGCATTGGAGGGAGATATAGGTCCCACCCATCTCATAATGAAATATTTCTTACTTGTGCCACAAAATAAACTAAAAACATTCATCATAACCCAAAGAATAAAATGGGTTTCATAAACATCATCCCATCATCTCATAATCCATATAAAACAAATGGATATTTCATCATAAGAAAATTGAAACCATGTAAATCATAGAGACATTAAACTTAAAACATACACATATGAAAAAATGTCATCTTATATGGAAAATGGTTTTGATAAAACATTTGAAATGAATTCTTGAGGAAAATATACATTCTTATTCAAAATCATTTTCTTTTCACAAAATGCCATGAACTTTTAAAAGGAATGTATTTGTTTGAAAATTGTCAAAAAATCTTGTTGAGTAAGCTTCATGAAAATGAGGCGTTATGAAACCGTAAAAATCTGTTCAAGCCGTATAAGTTAAAAAAACATTCTCCTCATACTTTTGTCGGAAAAGTCAAAAATTACATCATAACGTTAAAAAAAATTCCTTACATACCATGTAGTAAAAGAAAAAATGGGTAAAAAGGAAATTAAACATACATCAAAACACTTTCAGAAAACATGGACTTGGATGATAACAATAAACCCAGTAATTACTTACGAAGAAACCATCTCGAATAAGAATGAGATTGGAAAAGTTATCCCTTACCTTAGGTCCGATATGCTTCGTATGGATCTGAACCTCCTGTATAAGGATTTAAATAATTTCATTGAATTATTACATAATCATTTTAATTATTATGATATCATATATGTTTCACTTATGACTTTATATTACCCGTTTTTTTGTAAATTCCATGTTAAAGCAGTGTTTTGGGTAAAATCATTTCATTTATCGTGTGTGTTTCGACTTGTCGTTCTTGATATTATTACTTATATACTGATTTAAATAATTCCATAATGTAAAACATGATTTATATATAATATATATTAATCATATACATATATATTATAGATCAATAAAAGTAATGAAATACACCGTTCATGGAGATGGTAGGCCGTACGTACGCATGAACGTTGTTTTCGTTTCCTTATTGAATTGAATGAAACTAAATAGATGACATAAATATATACATACATAAATACAGTAGAATTATTATTACATATATTTCATTATTATTCATTACATAAACATTATGATCATTCATGTATGGTTAACATGGAGAATGAATCTCATCGCGTCGTGGAGACGGTAGTCCGTACGTACGCACGTGTGATGATATCGTTTCCATAATTATTGAATAGAATTGGAGTAGATGGTATAATATATCGTAATTAGTATGATGTTATTATAACCATATATAGTTATTATTTACACCATTATACCCATCCATGTAAGGTGTTGATGGAAAAACAGATTACACCACGGCGTGGAGACGGTATTCCGTACGTACGCACGCGCGGTGATTTCATTTTCTGTAGGATGGATAGAAGGTGAAATGGGGTTGTTTCATATTTATAATAACATATCATTATATGAGGGATTCTGATGTTATTAATTCATAATGAAACAACTAAAGAAGAGGGAGTATAAGAAGAATGGAACTTGATGAAAACGGTAGAAGGTATTACCTCTTTCTCGAAGTGCCTCCTTTAAACATTCTATTAGGGCACTAGAGTTGGTCTTTTGAGAACAGAAATACCTTTATAAGGTTTACATGTAAGTGAAATGGGTAGAGGTTTGCCGATATTGAAGGCTCAAAATTGTGTTAGGAAGATAGGGAGGGGGTGCCTTTTTATAAGGGAGGAGAGGGGCATCTTTGGAAATATAAGAAATATTAGTTTATATTAAATCCCAACCCCACATAAAAACCTCCAAATATGACTCAATTCGAATATTAGATGAGATAGGGTTGTAATCTCATCAACCAATAAACTTTAGACAACTAGGGAATTTATATTAAACATTGTCAACTTGATTTATCCTTATTTAATCTATTAAATTTTATTTTTGGTAATAAGTTTCTAAATTTTAAATTGTTATAAATATTTACATATGTGCTGTGAATTATCTACAATTAGATAATTTATGAAATTATAGATTATATAAATTTCAATTTATAATTTTTAAATATTTTTGTGATTTTTAAAAAATTTAATAATATGTTATTTTTATAAAATAACAATAGTGTCAATTTTAACCTATTCATTTATTTGAATTAAAATTAAATCCACACAAAGGATATATTCAAAATAAAATATTTAATAGGTTCCTAACATGTCATAGTAATCTATAAAATTAGTGTAGTACATTAAATAGTTCATCTAATATTTATTTTAATATTTTTAAAACCATTTATTTGGTTTATCTCTTAATAAAATAATTAGTACAACATTTTTCTATAATTATTTAATATACTTATTTGTTGCATAAAAATTAAAAACAAAATCTTTGGATTAATATAAATATCAAATATTTTATAATAATAATTTTACTCGAATTTATCATCTTAAAATAACAACATGCTTTTTGTTATCTTTGTTAAATTATGAAGGTGACAACTTTGGAATCATTTAAAATAAAATATTATAAGTTTCA
Source organism: Viscum album (assembly GCA_963277665.1). NCBI lineage: Eukaryota > Viridiplantae > Streptophyta > Magnoliopsida > Santalales > Viscaceae > Viscum > Viscum album. The sequence continues at coordinate 910,406,669 of OY728134.1, forward strand.
TAATCGCATTTATAGGGCCCCAAATGGTCAAATATTCGACCATTTGACGATTTTGGTTTACATTTACATGACCAATAAGTTTTGGTCAGGGTTTTGGTGCCTTTTATGGTCACTATTAGTTTAATAAAAACTATATTCTTGATTTTTCACTAGATAAACAATTTGTGCATCACTATTGTGTCATAATTAATGACAATTATTTAATCCCTAAAAATTATAAATAAATTCATATGATGTAGATAATCTTATTAGATTTATGGATACTATTAATTTTCTAAGTTCCATGAAGTTTATCACTAAATTAAAATTAATATACTTATAAGATTTAAGAGAGTGACATGTTGTCACTTTCTTTGGTTTTAATAATAAATAAATTATTTTCAAGGAAACAAGTCCATAAAATGAATCTATTCCAATGCTTAAGTGATATGGGTCGACTTTTAGTCATCCAATAGAAATTTTTCAGGTTTTATGGTAATTATATAATCTTATATTTACCCTTAATTACCCGATTCACTTTTAACTATGGTAAATAAAATTTACCGTAGTTACTATTCATAATTCCCAAAAATAAAAAGTAGCTTATTAACATAATTTGGACCCACTGATTCCAAATATGGAATCAATTTTTCGAAATTCAATACACAAAAGTTGCAGAAATTAAATTAAAATTAATCCTATTGTTGAAAGAAAACGTGTTTCTGTTTAAAACATTGCAAAAGATTAAATTGATTTAACCTACGAATTCAATGTAAAATCAATGCTAATGAAAAAAATTATATTAAATGGTAAAAATATATTCTATTTATAATTTAAAACCATTTAATATTATAATTTAACCATATAAATTATCTCAATGAAAAAAGATATTTTTAATTAAAAATTAGCGTATTTTTACTATTCATCAAAACATGAAAGTTATCAGAAAAGTACAAAAAATTTATCCAAAATAATTTTTTATATCCTGATTCAAAAGAAGAATTTTATTTTTTCAATTTGAACTTATAAATGTGTCAAAAACTAGATTTAATGTGGGTGTGCCATCAAAAGGTCGCAAAACTGTATATTTTGAAAAATACTTATTTAACCCGAAAAAATTATTTTGTTCTCTTAACATGTTCTAGGAAATGTTTAAGATGAATAATAATGTTATAAAATTCAAAATTTAGTTAATACTATTCATAACGGCTAGTCCATAATAATATAATAACAATATATCATTGTTTAGTGAAACCCGGTATTGGGTACAACACACGCTATCGAGGAAGGTCGCGATTGCGTGTAATGCAAGACAAGTAAGGGGTATGTGTAGTGAAAGACTCCTTTGTTGTTTTGTATAACATAATCCAACCATATTTCATTTATAAATTGAATATATATATATACATATATATATACACTCAATGTTGCGAACTTGAAATTGTGTGTAACAAGATCCAAGAATAGTGTTACGTATACTGCAAGCTAATACGGTGTTGCGTATAGTACAAGATAATCATGGTGTAGTGTACAATCAAAGGAATTAAAAAGAATATATCTCATAAAATATTGGGGTTTTACATTCTACCCCCCTTAAAATGAATTTCATCCTCAAAATTCGTTGGTGTTATAAATCGTTTACTATTCATAGAAACCCACATCGTAAAAAGGAATACTAAAACATAACATTAAAAAAGAAAGTTAGAAACATAATGGTCACCCAAGGTAACTCAGCATTGGGTTTCCACATAGGATAGTATAGGAGAAAATATGGATATAGAGGAAAAATCTAACGATCTTATTCTGATGGAGAGTGGTAGATAACATGGCTATGAAAAATCCAACAATAAAAAAGCCACAGATTTGTGATCAACTAAAGTACCATCAGATTCATCGGATATAAGAGCACTAGGACAACATTTTTGGATTTAAATATCATTTCCATAAAGATGAAAATATTGAATTAGAAAAAATACTTGCTTTATTTTGGTAAAATCTCACTATTGTTTGGGCTTTGAACAATTTCCACTTCATCTCCTACAGAAATAAAGTTGAATTTGTTATTCGAGAAGTGCTAACTGATCATGTGATAGAATGATGGGTCATTCCATCTGTTTCAAACAAAAGGCTAGAAAATGTTATCAAATATACATAAGTTCATCAATTCTGAGGTTAATCATATACGATTCCAAAAATAAACTTATACTTCATATATCATACTGCTTAATAAAATAAAACTAGTTTCTACTAACCAGGGACTTCCTGTAGTCTAGTGGTAGGAGATAAAGGCCAGTTGCACTTCAATTGTGGATTCAATTCCCACAGCCTTTTCTAACGCGATGGGCTATCTCCCATCCTGCAGGTTGTCCTTTTTCTAAAACTACATTACTATAACATCCCATCAATAATATCAAAAAAAGTTATATCCTTAAACAATACTAAATTATATCCATCATAATCCATTTCAAACCCTTAGGGTTATCCAAAATACTTCTTTCCAAGATTATATTATAAAGAAAAAATAAACTAGAAATGTCATTTACCGAGCTTGTGAATTCCTTCATTTTCCCCTGATATATCTTATTGATCACATTCCAATCATGTGAATACCATAATCATGTATTGTCTTGAAACATGAATAAACATAGAACCTTATCGAAAACATTAATTCTGTCAAAAGTTAACTCTTTCCAAATACAAAAATCCCAAATAAAATATATATACTCAAATCATGATATCACTTTGTCCTTTTATCAGCCATGATCTCATGAATACAATCAAAAATCTCATTATCTTCTTATCCCTTCATTATGTGCATATCATCTACTTTCCAAAAATATCTGAATAACCTTTCATGGTTACCAGTACCATTCAACATATACTTTCAAATACTTTAGGAAAAACAATAGTGTAACAATCCTTAGTTGATTCTTTATTCCATAGTACCATTAACTATACAACATAACTCTTGATAAACATACAATCATTCCACTACCTTCTTAAACAACTGACTGAGCTTCAACACTTCTTTCATCTCATATATCATTTATATTCTCCTCATCATCATCCTCATAAATACTACCCATATGACCATGCTTCTTCTCTTCATGAGATTTTCCCTTAGGGAATTGGTTTTCATAATGCCCGTACATTCCACATTTAAAACATCTAATCATTGCTGATGTCGTAGCAATACCATTATCCTTGTCCATGGTGTTAACTGAACCTTTTCCTTTGCAATTATTGGATTTGTGTCCTTCTTTTACACACCCAAAGCATCTTCTAGTAGCTTTGAAACAATATCTCTGATGCCACTTCCCATATGATTTACATGAGGGAAATTGAACTTTCTTTTCTCTATGACCATCATTAAACACCATCGTTCTCTTATTATCTGATTCGGAATACTTACCAAAGTTGAGATTATTGATCATATTATGAGATCGCTGATTAGGCATAATAACAATGTTTGGACTTCTAAATCCTATTTCATTTGGTTACTCATGAAGAATATCATTCCATTGTCCGTCATATTTTCCATTATCGTGAATCTTCATGTTTCCAGCCATTTTATAAAACCCAAAAAGAATAGTGTGAGAGGAAAAAATCAAGATAGGGATAACAACATAATAAAGGGGGAGTACCCTCAATATCTAACATATTAGGTTAAATTCTAAGATCATTACCGTAGTTCTAGGATTATATCCTATACGTATACTTATCCTTAGAGACATCCCTAAACATACCTTAGAAATATCTTTAGGGATCTCACTAACGTTTTTGCATCCTAGTCTCTAAAGGTTGACTAAACCTTTCCTCTCATACCAAATGTAGAGACCCAAAGCTGGATGTAAATGGACATTACATTACATTTTCGGAATACTTAATACATAACAAAAACAGACATGCAAGGATCTTAACAGTTTAGTGTCTTGGGAAACTTGGAATATAAACATCTAATCATGTTGAAAGATCTTCAATAACTCCCATAACGATCTTCCCCTTTTTGTTTCCTTACCTAAAACCTTTATTTATTTCTTGGGGAAAATAAAACATAAAAATGGTGAGCTCAAATGCTCAGTAAGGGAAAACATAGAGAACATAAAACAATCCATAAACATTTGAAAGCAAAAACGTGAACATGAAATTTAAACATCAAAATCTTGAGCAAAGACATAAATTGTGGAAGTATGTAAGGCATATATCATAATGGAACATAAACCATGATAAAATATAATGGGAATAAAACATGTAATTTTGGAAACCATTCATCACATGTTATGATTTCCATAGTGGTCAAGGCATTGCTGCCAAGACCATCTTAGTGGACAAAGTCCCTTTCTGAATCGAGTTCACTCCTCATTTTAGTCCTATAAGACTGAACCAGATTAACTTATCGTTCCACCCATGTCTATATCATGAGATATAAATCTTTACCCAATGCATGGATGGAGATATAGGTCCCACCCATCTCATAATGAAATCTTTCTAACTTGTGCCACAAAATAAACTTAAAACATTCCTTATAACCCAAAGTATTAAATGGGTTTCATAAACATCATCCCATCATCTCATAATCCATATAAAACAAATGGATATTTCATCAGAAGAAAAGTGAAACCATTTAAATCATAGAGACATTATACTTGAAACTTACACATATGAAATAATGTCATCTTAGATGGAAAATGGTTTTGATAAAACATTTGAAATGAATTCTTGAAGAAAATATACTTTCTTCTTCAAAATCATTTTCTTTTCACAAAATGCCATGCAATTTTAAAATGAAAGTATTTTGTTGAAAATAGTAATAAAATCTTGTCGATTAAGCTTCATGAAAATGAGGCGTTATGAAACCGTAAAAATCTGTTCGCCCCGTATAAGTTAAAAAAACATTCTCCTCATAATTTTGTCAGAAAAGTCCAAAAGTACCTCGTAACGTAAAAAAAAGAAGGATTCCTTATATACCATGTAGTAAAAGGTAAAATGGGTAAAAAGGACATTAAACATACATAAAAATAATTTTATAAAACATGGACTTGGATGATAACAATAACCCCAGTAATTACTTACGAATAAACAATCTCGGATAAGAATGAGATTGGAAATGTTATCCCTTACCTTAGGTCTGATATGCTTCGTATGGATCTGAACATCCTGTATAAGGATTTAAATAATTTTGTTGACTTATTACATAATAATATTCATTATTATGATATCATATATGTTTCACTTATGACTTTATATTACCCATTCTTTTGTAAGTTCCATGTTAAAGCAGTGTTTTGGGTAAAATCATTTCATTTATCGTATGTGTTTCGACTTATCATTCTTGATATTTTTACTTATATTATTATTTACATAATTCCAGAATTTAAAACAAGATTTATATATAATATATATTCATCATATACATATATATTATAGATCGATAAAAGTAATGAAATACATCACTCATGGAGACGGTAGGTCGTACGTACGCATGAACGCTGTTTTCGTTTCCTTATTGAATTGAATGAAACTAAATAGATGACATACATATATACATACATAAATATAGTAGCATTATTATTTCGTATATTTCCTTATTATTCATTATATAAAATTTATGATCATTCATGTATGGCTAACATGGATAATGAATCTCATCGTGTCGTGGAGATGGTAGTCCGTACGTACGCACGAGCGATGATATCGTTCCCATAATTATTTAATAGAATTGGAGTGGATGGGATAATATATCAGAATCATTATGATGTTATAATAACCATATATAGTTATTATTTACACCATTATACCCATCCATGTATGGGGTTGGTGGAAAAATAGATTACACCATGGCGTGAAGACGGTATTTCGAACATACGCATGTGTGGTGATTTCGTTTTCTATAGGATAAATAGAAGGTGAAATGGGGTTGTTTAATATTTATAATAACATATCAGTATATGAGGGATACAATTTTATTACTTCATAATAAAACAACTAAAGAAGAGGGAGTAGAAGAAGAATGGAACTTGAAGGAAACGGTAGAAGGTATTACCTCTTTCTTGAAGTGCCTCCTTTAAACAGTCTCTTAGGGCACTAGAGTTGGTCTTTTGAGAAGACCAGTACCTCTATAAGATTTCTAGGGAAATGGGGAAGTGAAATGGGTAGATGTTGGCCGAGCTTCAAGGATCAATATTGTGTGAGGAAGAGAGGGAGGAGGTTCCCTTTTATACAGGAGGAGAGGGGCACCTTTGGAAATATAAAAAATATTAGTTTATATTAAATCCCATCCCTACTTAAAAACCTCCAAAATTGACTCAATTCAAAGATTAGATGATATAGGGTTGTAATCCCATCAACCAATACAATTTAGACATGAAGGGAATTTATTTTAAACATTATCAACTTGATTTATCCTTATTTAATCTATTAAATTTTATTTGTGGTAATAAGATTCACACTTTTAAATTGTTATAAATAATTACTTATGTGCTGTGAATTATTCACAATTAGATAATTTATGACATTATAGACAATATAAATATAAATTTATAATTTTTAAATATTTTTTTGATTTTTAAAAATTTTAATAATATGTTATTTTTATAAAATAACAATATTGTCAATTTTGACACTATTCATTTATTTGAATTTAAAATAAATCCACACAAAGGAAATATTCAAACTAAAATATTTAATAGGTTTCTAACATGTCATAATCGCTTTTATAAGGCTCCAAATGGTCAAATATTCGACCATTGGACAATTATGGTTTACATTGACATGACCAATAAGTTTTGGTCAGGGGTTTTCTGCCTTTTATGGTCACTATTAGTTTAATAAAAACTATATTCTTGATTTTTTACTAGATAAACAATTTCTGCATCAATATTGTGTCACAATTAATGATAATTATTTAATCCCTAAAAATTATAAATAAATTCATATGATGTAGATAATTTTATTGGATTTTTGTATACTATTCATGTTCGAAGTTCCATGAAGTTTATCACTAAATTAAAATTAATATACTTATAAGATTTAAGAGAGTGACATGTTGTCACTTTCTTTGGTTTTAATAATAAATAAATTATTTTCAAGGAAAAAAGTCCATAAAATGAATCTATTCAAACCCTTAAGTGATATGAGTCGTCTTTTAGTCATCGAATAGAATTTTGAAAGGTGTTAGGGTAATTTTATAATCTTATATTTACCTTTAATTACCCGATTCACCTTTAACTATGGTAAATAAAATTTACCGTAGTTACTATTCATAATGCCCAAAAATAAAAATTAGTTTATTAACATAATTTGGACCCACTGATTCAAAATATGGAATCCATTTTTCCAAATTCAATAGACAAAAGTTGCATAAATTAAATTAAAATTAATCCTGTTGTTGAAAGAAAACGGGTTTTTGTTTAAAACATTGCAAAAGATTGAATTTATTTAACCAATGAATTCAATGTAAAATCAATGCTAATGACATAAATTATATTAAATGGTAAATATATATTCTATTTATACTTTAAAACCATTAAATATTATAATTTAACCATATAAATTATCTCAATGAAAAAAATTAATTTGAATTAAAAATTAGCGTATTTTTACTATTCATCAAAACATGAAAGCTATCAGAAAAGTATCAAAAATTTATCCAATGTAAATTTTTATATCTTGATTCCAAATAAGAATATTATTTTGTAAAATTGAACTTATAAACATGTCAAAAACTATATTTAATGTGGGTGCGCCATCAAAAGGTGGCAAAACTGTATTTTTTGAAAAATACTTATTTTATCCGAAAAATTTATTTTATTCTCTTAACATGTTCTAGAAAATGTTTAAGATGAATAATAATGTTATAAAATTCAAAATTTAGTTAATAACATTCATAACGGCTAGTCCATAATAATATAATAACAATATATCATTGTTTAGTGAAACCCGGTATTGCGTACAACACACGCTATCGAGAAAGGTCGCGATTGCGTGTAATGCAAGCCAAGTCAGGGTTGCGTGTAGTGAAAGACTCATTTGTTGTTTTTTATAACATAATCCAACCACATTTCATTTATACATTGAATATATATATATATATATATATATACATATATATATACACTCAATGTTGCGAACTTGAAATTGTGTGTAACAAGATCCAAGAATAGTGTGGCGTATACTACAAGCTAATACAATGTTGCGTATAGTACAAGCTAATCTTGGTGTAGTGTACAATCAAAGGAATTAAAAAGAATATATCTCATAAAATCTCTGGGTGTTACAACAATACTGGATGATAACTGGGTATATAATAATTTACAAGTTGACCATTGAACAATTTTCCCTTGTGCGTTATTTTTTTGTTAGTGAAGACTTAACTATAAACTACAAATTTGGTTATTATTTATTAATCATTATTGGTATTGACTTGATTATTAAAATTTTGGGGATGACCAAATATGAATAGTTTTTTTTCAAACCCCAAATTTTACCTAAAAGGTTATATAAATATATATTTTTGATTTATTGGGATCCATTATCTTAGTCACTAAGTTTGATTGTAAAATTTTCTTATTTGATGATGTTTTTTCATGCACCACATAGGCATGAAAGTTATTATGTTTTGTTTCATTTTTGTGATTTAGAATTTTTATTTCTATTGTTATAGTATCATTATATGAGTTTATTATATTTTATAAAATTTTATGCATTGCAATTATTTCTGATATAAGTGGATCACTAATTATTTATTGTCCATGTAGGCTCGCAATGTTATAGTATAGCCAATAAACATTTAATTTCTTTCTTAATTAATCAACTCTTCCACCCATTCGGTCAAATGGGGGATGTAATCCCCTTATATTTGGTTCATGATCTTTCCAAATCCATAAAATTAAGAAAAATATAGTGATAGGAAGAAATGATCATGTGTATAAGAGGAGAATATAATAAGTGTGTAAGGGAAGATGAACCATCAACTTACTCGACCAGTTTAACATCAATATTAATAAACTTAAATTGAAAATACATTTAAAACAAGAAATATATATTAAAATCTCATTGAAAATATCCCTATAAGGATCCAAATTTAATAAATATTGAGTTTGTTTTCTCCATTAAATAGATTAAAGTTATTTCAATGGAGAATAACATTGTAAAAAAGACAATGAAATTACAATCAAAATAATATAGTTAGTTAGAATTTATGAAATATTTAAATTTATAAAGGGATAACTTCAATTTATATGATTCATCCTATACCTCTATTAATATGGGAATTATTTCCCTTCAACACCAATTTTTATTTCCTTGACTAGCCTCCATATGACTTTTCTGTTAAGTCTTTACATAATTTAGAAATTCAAATTTCATGAAGACTAAATTTTTCTCATGGGATCGTGCATGTAAGAATCATTTTACCTTGCCTATCTGTGGACATAAACTCTTTCTTAGTTAACATGGATCATCCATATATAATAATATTTCCTCTTAAATAATCATTATGGATTCATTGGTGTCTTTGGTTAAAGGATTTTTGATTGATATGATATATTTTGGAGGAATTATATATAGTTTATGATATGTGGAATCATAATAGGGATGTGTATTGTGTTCAATGTTATTATTGTATTTTCTCCATTAATCAGCGAATTCCATAAGTATTGGTCGGAATTTCAATTTAATAATGGGAAGCAATGTTTTTATAGCACCTCTAATGGTAAAATTAAAATTGGAGATATTGAAATTTCATTCTTTGGAATTTATGGTTTTCTTTAGTTGAGAAACTCATGTCCATCATGTATTATTAATGATAGGATGTAATCAAAGGTAATATTACTACCACCTCAATCATTGCAACAGATATTTACTTGTAAAAAATTATAATTCACTGCATGGATGCTATAGAGTAAAATCTACCCCCAAAACCACTATGCATTAGAGATGATATGGTTATTGAAATTGATGATAAAATATTTTATTTTACTTCATGGGGAATTCATAAACGATGATTTATATACCTGTACATATTTGTTTACTACAACCCATCAACATATGTTAATTAAATATCACATTATCCATCATAGTTAATATTATGTATCTATTATATTCCATGGTTGGATAAAAATAAGTGGCATGGGATCATTATTGTCTATGATGTATATTTTCTTTTATTTTTTTGTGTTTTGTAGCTTGAAATATCATCTTTTCACCTATTTCAACATCCATATCTTTTCATACACATGATAGTAATTAGTGGTGATATCACCATGTCCTCAAATAGAGTATGCCTATAATAAAAACAACCTATTTAATTTTTAATATCCTTAGGATTTCCTTGTATTACATCATGTACAAATTATAAAAACATAAAATTAATATGCATCTATAAAAAATATTAAATATAATAAATTTAATGTTTTCTTATCTAAATCTCAATCAACATTTTACTCTAAAAAATCATCAATTAATTAAATGTTTTGTAATTTATTAATATATGATATCATAAATTTTAGTAAAACATCAACAAATGAAATGACCAAACCAAATTAAATTTTAATGACATTAAATTTTTTAACATTTTAGTAATGTTTTTATGATAACCAATATATACAACTCATGGATTCCAATTTATTTTAAAAGATATGTATGTTTCATTAATGTTATTTCATTTTCATATTTTGATCATTATCACAAAGCACACCCACCAAAATATTTTATTTTTTTCAAAAAAATAATAAAAATACTTACATTATACCACAAAAATTATGAAATTGAAGACCTAGTGTTCATCCTATACATTGTGTTTTGTTTATAAAAATATGAATTTTATTTTTAATGAAAATGTGGTCACATATGACCCAGTATTTCTAATGTGTATAACATTATTAATGTAATATTTTTATATATGTACATAGAATATCAAATTCATGTCCGTAGAAATGTATCATTTAAAATACATCATAATTTACTATATAATACTTGAATAAAGACATATAATGGTGCTAAATTGAGAAAACAAATATTGGTGAAACTTTTGTGAATGAATAATAGGGTAAAACATACAATGTTGGAGTTAGAGTAGAATATGATAGAATAATAATCACACTTTTTCAAAAACGGAGATCTAATTAAAATATATGTGCATATTTTTTATGGGAGAAGAATGTGAGAATTAAAATAAAACATAATTTTTTTTCCATGAATAATAAATATTTTTTTATGTTCCAACAATATAGAAATAATATGAAATAAAAAATATTTTATCATAGTAATAAATTAATGAATAATTATATGAATCAATCATAATCACAATAAATAAAAAGAACAACGACTAAAAATAATCACGGCGATCTTAATTTGGTAATCACATAGTGTGTATTCACCAATATGAAGGGTGGCTATAAATATCACATTAGTAATATAACATTTTTTGAATTAAACAAATAAATTTCAGTGGAAAATTAAAATCATTAAAATAATCAAATGGAATGAAAGTAATGTTTTTATAGATTATATTTTATGGAATTTAACAAAATTCATTATTGTATGTTATTCATTGAAAAAGTATTAATGGAGGATAAAGTTGATCATTTAATCATAGGGTTATAATTTATATGAAACCCATTAATGAGATAAACAAATATATGTCTCGTGCAAGTGATTATCAAATTAAAAAGTCCCATCATGCATCATTTCATGACTGGTTCAAGGATTTTGTACATATGAATTTATTTTCAGTATGATTGAAGTATAATACTGATTTCTTTCTACATAAATTTTTATTGAAATCTTTGAAATAGATAGGTTCATAACCTATGGGAGTTAAGTGAACCTAAAATAACTTAATAATTTAACCATCTAGCAGAGGTTTCATCAATAATGTATCATCGTTAGAAATATTTATATGTTAATGGATTTCATTTTATAGTTAATGATATCTTTGAATAATGAGAATCATAAAAAAATGGAATTTTATGTCCACCTATCGAATTTGACTATTACTATGGTAAATTGTAAGATTTCATAGAATTTTTATATGTGTACAGGTTGAAATACATATTTTTAAAGATTAATTGGGTTGATCTAGTTCATGGTATAAAATTTGATCAATATCATTTCATGTGGGAGGATTTTAACAATATGTTATATAGATATGAATGAGTTGGTAATGAAACTTTAATTTTGACATCACAAGAAGAAAACGTTTTTTTACCATGCTATCTAATAAAAATTTCAATGTTTATATGAAAATGTAAATGTGAGGAGTGTTTTTAATTCAAATAGTAGAACCTGAGACGATTGTTTTTGTTTCACAATATCTTGATTAATACACCGTTGTTCAACAAAAAGAAGATATTCATTGCCTTATAGGGGTTGTTGATAGAGAATTAGTTGATTTTTATGTTAAATGAAAGGTATAATTTTTTCATGCTATTCAGTTTAAAACATTTTTTTTACTTAGTTGACTTTTTTATAAACAATTTAAGTATTTTTTATATATTTATTGTCTCTATCTTTGATATATACATGCATAAAAATGACACTAAATATATTAAAAAAAATTAAATGAAATATTTTTTATAAAAATATAAAAACTAAATTTCCTGTAATATTTTTATAATAAAAAATATATACCAAAAATCTATGCAAACTATTATAAGAAAATAACAACAACAATATGTTAACTGTATCCCCCATGTAATGTAAATGTTTAATTTCTTATCTGTGAGACCACAATAATCTGTATTCATGGTTATGGTTTTCCATTGATGCATTATGTCTTTTTGATGTCTCTTTGGTCCAATGAATGGAATCATAATTTTATTCTCATTATTATGACTCAGGTATTAATAAAGTTGTGGAATCATTTATTGATTGAATTTTCAACCCAATTGGCATATCCATTGATAGGTTTTCAATATCCATGTAGGTGTTATATCTTAACGACATGTATTTGGATTCCACAAGTTCATCATGAACTGTACATTTGTGTTAGTCTCTACATATATCTCTAATTCATATATATTTAGAACCTGCGCACTGGTATTTCTTAGTCAAATAATATATTATTCTATTCTTGAGTCTAGTAGCTCTTTAGATCATCAAAGGATCAAAAAAATATTCAAAACATATTTTGAAGGTGGGTCTATCACTCATATCTTAGTTCTTCTATTTATTCTTGAAACGAAAGACGGTTACATAGGCGAAGAATACCATTATTTATTACTTCTCACATTTCTAGAAACATTAATTCTAAATCTATTGAAACATTTCAATAGGATTACACTGATAGCTCAATAATTTACATTGAGAAATAAACCACCAACAATAGCCACGTACGAAAAATCACCCATGTCCATGAGTAGGAATTTCCCATGACTAACAGTACACTTCCATACTCATTTTTGAATTATACCCCCACACCAATTCATGTGCGTATCAATTTCAGGGACACACATCAACTATCACATCACAAAAATATTCTCACCTTTCAGTGCCATTGATGTTGTGTTAGCTCACTACTGGATGTTTCTAATGAACATGACTATAATTAGTCCTCTTTCAACACATTCACATGTAAAATAGAACCACTTATAATGTTGTTTTTTGTGAGAATATGACACCATATGTTTTATGTGGGATATGGATGTTTTTTACAAATATAGTTGGTCACTATTTTTGGATTTCAACTAGTTAATTTAACAAATTGATGTCTCAACCATAACACCTGATATACTACTATAGTTTTCTCTGTGAACTCCATTTCACAGAATGAAAATGTCACCATCATAATATTTTGTGAACTCCATGAGACCATACTACCATTCAAGTAAAAATCCATGCCTATGGTTCTTTTTCTAACATCAAGAAAACAATATAGGTCACTATTGGTGTAGTTATACATTTATTCTTCTTTCTTCTCTAATAATCATCCAGCTTGTTGGGTATGGTTTTATGTGAACCAATTTTTTTTTCATCATTATTTGTTTCTGGGGAAGACAGATCTCTAACTTCTCCACCCATGCCTCCATATTATTATAATAGATAAGGATATAATTGAATTTATTTATCCATGTTGTAGTATTACATGTCTACATAAATAGTGTGAGAACAAATATTATGTTTTATAATAGAATCATACCTAATTTGTTATTATCAGGTAATTCTAGTTGGAGAAGGTATTCTATTAACTTAAAATGTTTGTATTCCCTAAAACCACTCATATATTGTCTTGTTCTCCAATAAAAATAGCATTCTATACCCATATTTTCTAAAATTCATCTTACTTCAGTTACATCATATCTATACGGTATATTTCTGGAAACCCTAGTGCTTCTTTTCATGATTCTACTTATAGTTTCCACAATAGATTCATCATTTTGTTACATATTTCTTATGTTATAAAGTTCCTCCCCATACTTATCTATCAATTACAATTTTTCTCTTAGTTATCCCTCTAAATTAAAAATGTAGAAATCCCTTGACTGTATGCAATCTTTAGTTATCCTTAATGTTGGTCCTTTAAGAAAATCATTAATACCTCTTGGTATTTATTATTTTCAATACAATTGTTCCATTATTGAATGTTTTCTTCCATAACATAACATCTTTATCTTTAGCATCAACTTATTAGCTTATTCCAAGTCTACTATAAGAGAATAATACTTTTCTCCTCCAGTATTTAGGAGGTTTACATCATTTTTTCAATCTTGAATGTGCACCTATTGGTTGGAGTAATAACCATTGGATTTTTACATAATGAAGTTTCTTTATTTTCAACATACTGAATGATATTAAATTAGAATCATCATATTTATAATAATCACCCTCTATTATGTTAGAATAAGATACCCAAAGTCATATGGAACCACATTTAATTATCTGAAGAGTAGTGCCTAATTTTATTGATAGAATTTTTTTAGATATTCTTCCCTTAGCCTTTTTAAAAGAGAAATTATTCTTTTGTTGAATACACATGAAGATCTCCAAACAATTTATTCACATAATCAAGAAGTTTTTATATATGAATTCTCATCAATCTCTTGTAGAAACTAGATATTCAATATACCCCCATGTAAGCTATTTTTCTTTAATATGAAATTTTAGCACCCTAATATCTCTCGAATTGGTGAATATCCATTTTAATCTTCCCATGTTCAATTGTTTCAGTAAAATTTGATATATGTTGGATTATTTTTTTTGATAATAATTGTAGTGACCTGACCCCAGAAGCCCAGAGTCAGTGTATTATTTTAATACATTGGCATGATTACAAAGAATCAAGTTCCGAAGGACCGATCGGTTTAGCAGTCTTGGAAAATATATTACATACATGAATGTTACTTTACACTTTATAACATACAACACAACATAAATAATATTTTTTTAATGCCATTATTCCCATATCTTAACCCTACATCTCAAACATAAAACACTTTTTGGGATCCTAGGAAAAATAAAACATAGAAATGGGTGTGCTCAAATGCTCAGTTAGGATAACAATATAGTGAAAACATTTATAAATAAGAATAAATATTTATGGTAATGTATAACACTAAAACAAAAGGCTTTTAAACATGAACATAGGAATAATATGGAAAAGATAAAAATAAAATAATTCCATTTACTTATTCACATAGATATTCTACTAGTCGAATAATCACATGCAATATGAATAACCACCTTCATAATGATGGAATGAATAATGTCAGACTGCATAACCACATAGCCAAGGCCTTGTTCCAAGACTACAAATAAGATTTTTCAAAGCCTTGTTCCAAGACACTAGTATGTCTCATTAGACCTAAAAATTCATCTAAGAGCGATATCGGGCACTACCCATCACGTACTAAGTCCAATTCAATCCTCATATGAATAGGTTTAAACCTAACATAAACATTCATATTAAAACTATCATACGAAATGTCAATACTTTATCCATAAACAATGAATGGTTTAAAAATAAGACATCCACAATCAAACATATCACAAAATCTTCAATATAATATCGAAGTTTTGTATCATAAAAAATCTACATCAAATAAGTTTAAAATCCACCAAAGGATGTTGACATAGTGAAAATGATTTGTAAAACTCTTTTAGAGAAATATCCTTTTTTCATAAAAATATTTAAAAGTATCACAATTTAGGAGGGAATAAATTTGAAGAATATTTTTGAATCAATGTTTCCCATACCAATTTGAAATTTCTGAAAAGAATTAACATTTTAAAAAAATTCATGTCCATATAGATAAATCATGAAAACCCATTTTGAAAACATGGATATTAATGAGAATGATTTATACGAATAAATATTTAAAAGATTAAAAATGATGTTTTAGTACAAACAAGTCCCTTAAAATAATACCCTTGAAAACTCTTTCATGAAACATGGACATAGATAATAAATATGTCCCAGTAGATACTTAAGTAAAAACAACCTCAGATTATAAAGGGATTGTGAAATTAACCCTTACCTTGCACATTCCTTTAGTCGAGGGTATGTTTAATCTGGTGTATGAAGACAGTAGAATGTAATCAAATTATACAGAACCATATTAATATTTTTTATATCATACATGATTCATTTATGACTTTATACTACCCATTTAATAATAATTTCCATTTTAAATTAACATTTCGGGTAATAATCGCTCTCTTTATCGTACATGTTTTAACTTGTAACTCTTGATAGTATCACTTAGATCATTATTTATGTACTTATATAATATAAAAAATGAATTATATATCATCTATATTATGAATATAAATATGTATAATAGACATATATATGAAATGGAAAACACCGTTTATGGAGACGGTAGGTCGTACGTACGCATAAATATTGTTTCCGTTTTCATATAGTATTCAGCGAAACTATGTGAATAAGATATATTTAAGTACATAAATATTTATATATATATATCTTAAGAATAATTATTATGTCATATATTACATACTTATTAATGATATATATTTTATAATCATCATTGAATGGTGAATGTGGAAATGAATCTCATCCCGTCGTGGAGACGGTAATTTGTACAAACACACAAGAAAAAATATCATTATATTGATGATGGAATAGTATGTAATTGGATGGTATATCATATATGAATAATAATTAAAATTTTATCTTTATTATTTAAATCAGTAATACTCATTATTATACCCATCCAAATAATGAAGTGTTTGAATAACAAACTACACCACAACTTGGAGACGGTAATCCGTACACACGCATGTATGGTGACTTTGTCATTTATAGGATGGATAGAATAATGAATAAGGTTGTAAAATTTTTATAATAACATCAAAATATATAGAAGATATTGGAGTTAATTTTTTTATAATGGAAACAACAAAGAAAGAGTATGTGGAAGAAGAAAAGAACTTGAAAGAGGTGATGAAATATTTACCACTTCTTTGGATTCATACATTTAATTTGATAAAAAGGGCTCCATAGGATGGATTTATGAAAAAAGGAAGGCCTATATGTTGAAGGTATTAAAGTTGGGAAGATATTTGGGCAGGTTTTGGCCGATCCAAATGGCGTTGGAGGTGTGAATTTGAGAGAAGGGGAAGTGCCCTTTTATAAGAGGGTGAGGGTCACTTTAGGAAATGATTAAAGTATTAATTTATTATTCAATCATTTTTCTTTTTTAATGGCTCCAAATGAATATAAATTGAGACATAGGTAGTTATGGGTCGAAATACTCTCAACCAATAGGTTTTAGACAAGTTTAGTTTACCATTTTAACCTTATCTTTTAGATTTAACTCTAAGTTAAATAATATAACTTTTACCGTATCTTCTTATATTCTTACAATATATGGATAATAAACATACTATAAACATCCAATAGAAGATAAATTGTTTCATTAATGACATATATAATATTATTTAATCCCTTTGGAAGAAACATAGATTTTTATGAATCTTATATCATCCAATAATATAGTATTTTATTCAAAAATTAATTTGTGTTAATTTTTACACTCTTTGGTATTTGGGTTTTGTGAAAGTCATCACAACTTGATTTCTTCGAACAAGATAAATTGAATCTGTCCAAACATGTCATATTAACCTAGAATATTCGTGGATTTCATAAAAACATTGAAAATATTTTTATTTTAATATTTATAATACCATTTATTTTATTTATTCATTAATGAGGTAATTACTGAATCATCATTATGGCATAAATAAATTGAATAATTTGATGTCTAAAAATATAAATAAACATATATTATGTAGTAAATATTTTTATTTTTCTAATTAATACTTATAGTAGAATTTATCTTATCTGTAACCCTGTATTAAAAATGGTTTAGTTATTAAACATTGAATTTAACACTTTTAACTCTTCTTTGAATTAAATAACAATAAATGTCCTAATAGAATCTAAGTGGACCTAACAGATCTTATTTTATTCCTAAGGTTTTTTTGGTCGAACTACACTTATCCCATAGATTTTGGACATGTTTTAGGGTAATAATATTGTCATTTTTACCTTTAATTACCCTATTTAATTTTAACCCTCGTAAATAAAAGTAAAAAGTTATTATTCACCAAAAATTATTTTCATCTTATTGAACTAAATTTTTCTATAGATATCAACCATGCCTCTTAGATTTTTGAAATTCAACTCACAGAAGTGGTAAAATTATGTTTTATGTAATTTTGTAAATGCTCCTAGAAGGTGGGTAAAAGACAGTAAAAAGTTCAATAAAATTTTAATATATCTAAAATTATTATGAACTGACACCAATAAATTACATTGAACTTATATAGTTATTATGTATCTATTATGACCTATAAATAAATTTAAATAAAATAAATAATTATTTAAATAAAAAGTCAGTTTTAACCAATAACGTAGTGTTTTTTACTATTCATCAAAAATTGAATGTTTTCAGAAAAATATCAAAATTTCACCCTAAGATAATTATGATATTATGAATTAAAAAATTAATTCTATTTTACCAAATTCAAATCATATAATTATCATTTATTAATTTAAAATTAATTCCCATTTTCAAAACAAAAAAAAGTGTTTTTAAGAAATAATAACTAACAAAAGATTGATACTTGTTTATGATGAATTTCAAAGTGAAATTATTTCCAATGAATAACATTGGATTAAATGGTAAAAATATAATCTATTTACACTTCCAATCCAATAAAATTTTTAATTTAACACTACACATTATTTTGATAAAAAAAGTTGTTTTCAGTTAAAATATATTATTTTTCACTGTTCACCCAAATATGAAAGTAATCAGAAAAACAACCAAAATTTATTGAAACTAAATTATTATGTCACGATTCTAAATAAGAAGTTTATTTGTTAAAATTTAATATATAAATGTTTTAAATATTGGATTTAAAAAGGGTTCTCCATTAAAAAGAGGTAAAATTGAATTTTTTTTTTAAAAAAAATACTTCTTTTATCTGAAAAAATGAATTCGTTTTTTCATTATGTCTAAGAAACTTATAATATGGATTTCATAATTATCAGGATTAATAAAGTTTAAAATTTAGTTAATACTATTCATAACATCTTTTGAAGGGCTAGTTTGGTAAGTCATGGTGCGCTTGAGATCAGTGTTGCGTGTAGAGAAAGTTATTGAATTACATTGATGAAATAACGTACTATGAAATCATGGGGTGTTAAATTCTTACCTACATAAATAAATTCCATACTCGAAATTTGAAATTGTTCTTTAAAAATAAAAGGATGGAAATAGAAAATACTTTTGTGAAAAAACCCACATCGGAAATTTGTTAATAAATTTTAGTCTTAATAAGAGGAAAAGGGGAATGAAAAAGTCACCACAAAATTATGATCTAGACTAGGAGAACATTGGTGGAAAT
The DNA here is from genome assembly GCA_963277665.1 of Viscum album. Classification (NCBI taxonomy): domain Eukaryota; kingdom Viridiplantae; phylum Streptophyta; class Magnoliopsida; order Santalales; family Viscaceae; genus Viscum; species Viscum album. The sequence goes on from OY728134.1 coordinate 910,426,520, forward strand.
TTGAGACACATAATTGGAGAAAATCGTAAATATTTATAGGGAGTTATTGATGTCATCAGTCAGGAACAATTGTAGAATTGAGGGCCTCAAATCCATTAATCTATGATGATTTAAGATATCATTGGTTTAACAAAACATAAGGTACTAGGATCAAACATTTTTATTTTTAAGATCCCATACCTAAAGTATAGGAATTAATTTATTCATAGAATAAGAGAATAAAAAAATATATACTTGACAAGTAGAGTTCCATCCTTTAACTAATTTCTACCACAAACTCATATTTCACTCGAAAAGATAACAGATCATAAAAAATATTTTATTTATCCTATTCGTATAGGGTTCCAAAAAAAGAATTTATAATTCATATACCAAACATTTAGAAAAATTACATTATTCAATCTAGGACACCACGTGGGAAAGTGGTAGGTGATACACCCTTGTCGCCCTTCAGTTGCGGGTTCAAGTCTCACGGCCTTGTCGGACATGACGGGTTGCCGCTCGACCTCCAGGGTGTCCTTTTTATGGAAGTCCAAAAATAATCTCAAACTAAGCATATCCAAAATACTATTTTCCAAACTCATAGTCCAAAATTTATATGGAAGGTAAACAAAATGAAGATTCTTTTTTCCACGTAATAACATGTGAACACCTTCATCATGTATTCTTTTAAAAACACTTCAACACCCTGAATTACCATAAAACCTTATTGATTACATTCATCATCCCTTATTTCTTATAGAATACAGGATATACTCATTATATCCAAAAAATTTGTAAACTCCTATAATGATGTAATATACAAATCATTAATCAGTTTCAAGGTAGTCAAGAATATCCAATATAATTTATCAAAATCAAACTTCTCTTATTCCAAAATCACTACCTCATTATAAGGACCATATTAAAGATTACCTTTCCATCAACCATGTATTTTCCAAAAATTTTGACCTGCTTTTTAGTAACTTTTCTTGGTTCCATACAATCTCAAGTCCTTAATGAAATAGTACTCCAGTACAATCCTTATATACTCTATAATTTTTATAACATGAACATCATTAATACAGTACTCAAATGACACAATACTTTAATAACACTGTAAGAAATCTAATCATTCCTCTTCTTCTTCGGTGGTATCATAAGTTTATTATTATCCAATTGAATAATTTGGGGTATATTCTGATGATCTGGACATTGATTCACATAATGTCCCAACTTTTTGCAGATGAAGAATTATACATTTGAAACTTTTTTCTTACCCTTGCAATCACATACTTGGTTTCCTTTTTTCCCACACTTATAACAAAATCTCATTAATTTCAAGCATTTACCTAGGAGATTCTTTCCACAATTATCACATATAGGAAAATCATTATTTTCCTTCTTCCCTTTACCAATATTTATATCTGTCATCCTTTCTTATCCTGCTTCCCTTCAAAGTTGTAGGACTGAGAAAATTCATTACTTACCTAATTAAAACATGATATTATTTCTTAATATACCGAGAATACATGGGAGACTATTTCCATTATAAATGTTGGATTAATACCATGAATAATATGATCCTTCTTAATCTTTGGATCATATGTATTTCTGGAGTACACATTCATTCTATTGGGTGCCATTTCGATACAATGGCATACACTAGGTCAGTTTACGAATTGAAATGAACAATTCCAAACTAGTAAAATACCTAACATAAATTGAACAGTTTTTGGATATAATCCATAATCAAAAAAAAAATCCTTGAGGAAGTATATACTCATAAAACCATCATAATGGTTTGTAGGGAAAATGAGAATAATCCTAAGCATATCTCCTGAGAGTGTCGTAACCAAGATTGATGCAAGGCCCGTTGTCATGCACTAGTTCTCATTCGAGTCTAGATCAAAGCAGTGTTTTCTAGTTTTACCCCAAGGTACATCTGTGTCAGAGCCACCGCTACCTACTCGTATCGATACAGGGCTGCGTTGCTTGGAAAACTCACAAAATCTCTACAATACCAAAATTTTACGAAGTTCTCATATACAAATCCTAAAATTATATCTTAGGGCTATGTGATCTAATCTGAGTTTACCTAAATCTAGTTTCCATGGTTTATACTAAACGTCCCCTGATACCAACTATAACGCTACGACCCTATAATCCTAGACTCAGTGCATTATTTTAATACATTGGCATGATTACATGGAATCAAGTCCTAAAGGACCGATCAGTTTAGCAGTCTTGGAAAATAGATTACATACATTAATGTTACATTAAACTTTATAACATATAACACAAAATAAATAATCCTTTATGAATTACATTATTCCCTTATCATAACCTCACATCTCAAATATAAAACACTTCTTGGGATCATGGGAAATAGAAAACAGAGTAAGGCTTGAGCTCAGATGCTCTGTAAGGATAACAATATAGCGGAAACTTTCATAAATAAGCATAATCATTTAAGTAAATATATAAGACTAAAACCAAATCTTTTTAAAATTGAACATTAGCATAATATGGAAAAGACAAAAATAAAATAATTTCAATTACTTATTCACATGGATATTCTTCTAGTCGAATAATCACATGGAATGTCAATAGCCACTTTCATAATAATGGAATGCATAATGCCAGACTACATTACCACATAGTCAGGGCCTTGTGCCAAGACTCCAAACAACATTTTGTCATGACCTTATGCCAAGAAACTAGTTTGTCTCATGAGACCTACCGATGCATTGAGGAGCTATATCAGGCTCCACCCATCACTTACTAAGTACAATGCATTCCTCATATGAAAAGTTTTAAACATAACAAAAACATTCGTATTAAAAAAAGCATACGAAATGTCAATACATTATCCATAAACCATGAATGGTGTAAAAATAACACATCCATAGTAAAAAATATCACAAAACCATAAATACAATATTGATGTTTTGTATCATAGTAAATCAACTTCAAACAAGATTAAAATCCACCAAGGGATGTTGACACAGTTGAGAATGATTTGTAAAACATTTTGATAGAAATATCCTTTTTTCATGAAAATATTTTAAATTCTCACATTTAAGAAAGGAAGAAATTTAAAGAAATTTTTTGAATCAAAGTGTCCCATACCTCTTTGAAACTTTAGAAAGTAATTAATATTTTAAAAACATTCATGTCCATATAGATAAATCCTTAAAACCATCTTGAAAACATGGACATTAATGAGAATGATTTAGAGGAATAAATATTTACACCATTTAAAATGATGTTTTAGTAAAAAAACGTCCCTTAAATGAATCCCTTTTAAAACTCTATCATGAAACATGTAAATGGATATTAAATATGTCCCAGTCGATACTTACGTAAAAAAAACCTCAGATAATAAAGAGATTGTGAAATTAACCCTTAACTTGCACTTTCATTTAGTCGAGGGTATGTTTAACCTCATATATAAAGATAATAGTATGTTATAAAATTATACCAGAACCATATTAATATTTTTGATATCATACATGATTCATTAATGACTTTATACTACCCTTTTAATAATAATTTCCATGTTAAATTAACATTCCGGGTAATAATTGATTTCTTTATCATATGTGTTTTAACGTGTTACTCCTGATTTTATCACTTAAATCATGATTTAAATAATTATAGAATATAATAAATTATTTAAATATCATAGATATTTAAAATATAAATATTTATAAGTGACATATATATGAAATGGAAAACACTGTTTAGGGAGACGGTAGGTCGTAGGTATGCATAAATGCTGTTTCCGTTTTCATATAGTATTCAACGAAACTATGTGAATAAGATATATGTAATTACAAAAATTTATTTATATCTCTAGTATAATTATTAATTCATATATTACATACTTATTAATGATATTCATTTTATAATCATCATTGAATGGTGAACGTGGAAATGAATCTCATCGCGTTGTGGAGACGATAATCTGTACGTACGCACGAGCTACAATATCATTATATTGATGATGACATCATATGTAATTGGATGGTATGTCATATATACAGAATAATTAACATTTTATATTTCTTATTTACATCAGCTATACTCATTATTATATGGATCCGAATAATGAAGTGTTTGAATAACAAACTACACCACAACGTGGAGACGGTAATCCTTACGTACGCACGTATGGTGACTTTGTCATTTATAGGATGGATAGAATTATGAATATGGTTGTACGATTTTTATAATAACACACAAATATATAAAAGATACTGGATCTATTATTTTAGAATATAAAAAACAAAGAAATATGAAGTGGAAGAAGAAAAGAACTTGAAAGAGGTGATGAAATATTTATCTCTTTTTTGGATTCTTCCTTTTGGTTTGATCAAAATGGCTCCTTAGGTTAGCTTTCTGACCAAAGTAAGGACTCTAAGATGAAGTTAGGTGTGTTCGGAGGATATTTGGGTAGGGTTTGTCCGAGAAAAAATGTCTTGGGAGATGTGAATTTGAGGGAAGGTGAAGCTCCCTTTTATAAGAGGGGTGAGGGTCACTTTAGGAAAAGATTAAAGTATTAATTTATTATTCAATCATATTCAGTTTATAATGGATAAAAATGAATTTATTTCGATCCATTGGTGGTTATGGGTCAAAATAATCTCAACCAATAGGTTTTAGACAATTTTAGGTATCCATTTTAACCTTATCTGTTATATTTAGCTCTAGGTTAAATAATATAACTTTTACAGTGTCTTCTTGTTTTGTTACACTATATGGTTAATAAACTTACTATAAAATTTCAAGAGAACCTAAAGTGGTTTATTAATTACATATATAATATTATTTAAGCCCTTTTTCCGAACCTTAGATTTTTAGGAATATTATATCAACCAATAATATAGTATATGTTTTAAAAATTAATTTATGTCAATTTTGACACTATTTGGTATTTGGTTTTTGTTAAAGTTGAAACAACTTGATTGCTTCGAACAAGATACATTGAATCAACCCTAACATGTCATGATAACCTAGAAAATTCGTGGATGTCATAAATAATTTGGAATTATATTTATTTTAACAGTTATAATACCATTTATTTGATTTATTCCTTAATAAAGTAATTAATGAATCATCATTGCGTCATAAATAAATATAATTATTTAATGTCTAAAAAATATAAATAAAATACCATTATGTAGTAAATATTTTTTTATTTATAATAAATATTTATTGTAAAATTTATATTTTGTGTAACCCTATATTAATAATGGTTTCGTTATTAAACATTTAATTTAACACTTTTAACTCTTCTTGGAATTAAATAATAATAAATGTCGTAATCTAATACAAGTGGACCTAAAGGATCATTTTTTTCCTAAGGTTTTTTTGGCCGAATTAAACTTATAAAATAGAATTAGGAAATATGTTAGGGTAATAATAATGTCATTTTTACCATTAATTACCCTATTTACTTTTAACCGTTGTAAATAAAAGTAAAAATTACTATTCACCAATTTTTTTTATTTTTTTGAACTAAATATTTCTTACTGATATCAACTGTGTCTCTCATATTTTTTAAATTAAACTCACCGAAGAGGTAAAATTATGTTTTACATGAATTTGCAAATTCTCCTAGGAAGTGGGTAAAAGACGGTAAACAGTTCAATAAAATTTTTATATATCTAAAATTATTATAGACATACTCTAATGAATTACATTGAAATTATATAGGTATTATGTATATATTTTGACCTAAAAATAAATTTAAACCAAATAAATAATAATTAAAATTAAAAGTCGGTTTTAACCAACATCGTAGTGTTTTTCAATATTCATCAGAAATTGAAAGTTTTCAGAATAATAAAAAGATTTCACCCTAAGATAATTTAAATATTCTGAACTCAAAAAATAAGTCTATTTTAATAAATTCAAAACATAGAAGTTTCATTTATTAATTTAAAATTAATTACCATTGTCAAATCCAAAATGAGTGTATTTAAGAAATAATAACTAGAAAAAGATTGATACTAGTTTATATTACATTTTAAAGTAAAATTATTTCCAATGAATAACATTGAATTAAATGGTTAAAATATAATTCATTTATACTTCCAAACCATTAAAATGTATAATTTAACAATACAAATTATTTTGATTTAAAAAGTATTTTTCAGTTAAAATATAGTATTTTTCACTATTCACCCAAATATGAAATTTATCAGAAAAACACCAAAAATTGTTTGAAAATAAATTCTCATTTCCCTATTCTAAAGAAGAAGTTTTTTTGTCAAATTTAATATATAAAAGTTCAAAATATTGGATTTAAAAAGGGTTCTCCATTAAAAGGCGATAAAATTTCATTAAAAAAACATCTTTTATCCGAAAAAATGAATTTGTTTTTTCATTATGTCTAAGGAACTCATAATATGGATTATATAATTGTCTGGATTAAATAAAGTTCGAAATTTAGTTAATACTATTCATAACCTCTTTTGAAAGGCTAGTTTGGTAAGTCATGGTGCGCTTGAACACGATGTTGCGTGTAGTACAAGTTATTGAATTACATTGGAGAAATAACGTACTATGAAATCTTAGGGTGTTACAATAACCACTTATGACTCCACGAACTCTCTATTTTGATATGTCTCTAGAAATTTTTTATAAACAGAAAAAATATCATTAATATTAACAACCCTATTATATTTTATGAATTATGTGTGAAATAAATGAAAACTACATGAGTCCTTTTTTGGTCAAATTATATGTAACAACAGTAGGAATTTAATCCTTTTCATACTAATTATTTCTATGAATACATATATGTTAAGAGAACAAGCAGAAGATCCACATCATTATTCATAGCCATCTACATTTAAGGGTCGATGTCTGTATGAATGTAAATGTGTTTATTTTTTAACTATGTGAATGAACCTACACATTCATACCTTTCAATTCATGTATGAATTTATTTTCAATAGGATTAGGCTCTACTGCTTCTTAATCTCATTGGAGAGACCTTGGCTGTGTTATTTCATCTTGGAATTCTAATACGACCCTTGACGTATCATTTGAAGAGAGATACCATCCTATTGGAGTGGGTGCCCCTACATTTATTCCACAGTTGGGCCATATAATACATAACACACAAATATATTCATTGAATACAGGTTATTGGCATCATTCCCCAAGGATATTATAGATCATCTATAGAGGTAAGTTCAGGTAAGAATATCATTTTAGTTTCATTGCTATATTTAAAAAATACTAGCATGAGTGACAAATTTGTTTCATAAATAAAATATTCTAAGAGTGTTACCCATTTAGTTTTTTCTAGTGTGTTTTTGAAAATGTCCAAAAATTTGGAAAATCATAAAAGGAGAGTCAATAGGTATCACTGGGTAACAAATGTGGGCTCGGAAAACATTCTGGATAGAGTCCTGAGAGGGGTTCCCTCATCTTAGTAGCTTGAGTTTGTTACATTTTGGACTACTGAGGCTAAAAAAATTATATTTATTTTGGTTTATATATTTTGATGAATGTGTTTAAATTTACATGTTTTATATATGAATTAATTTAATGTAGGAGGTGGCAACACTTCATTCCAAGAATCGTGCATTCTAGGGACCACCTCATAGGCTTGGGACTTATCATGTGTACCAGATTTGACATGATGTATTTATTATATAAATTTTAAATTTATTATTTAATATTGTTTTGGGTTCTATTTTTATATTTTATGGGTATAAATTTATAGGATCAAGGTGCACCAAAAGATTAAATGTCATTGTAGACGATGACTTGTGATGGAAATGATCAAGAGGTTGTAGCTCTTATATTATGTTATTTTACTAATTATCAATACTTACATACATATCTATGTGTGTATATATATATATATATATATTATACACATTCTCAATTTGAGGATGATTTAATGGAGCTTCCATATTAACAATGAAAACATTCCATGAGAGGGGATAGCTATTCTATCACATTATTTGTAGTAATGAAAATGGCTACATTTTGACCTATGGGATGGAGATTCCTTGTCATGTTGTTTTATGTGCTATGATTATGGCTCCTATTATTATTTTTATGAAACCAAATGTGACATATTTGGGGGAACATATGTAAGCTTCGGAGTTGGTAACTGTGTATCTGTTAGCTGAGGTTAGATCACTATGGGAATATGTTCATCAAGGTGATGGTACAAGGGATCCAAAGATGTAGGTTTATACTGAATTTATTTATTTATTTTTCACTACAATTATTATTATTATCTCTATAATTTTTAATATTTATAGTCCCCTACCATAATAGATGAAGGTATCAGCCATGGCCCTGCATGATGCATCATATTCAATAGATGTGTTTTGTTTTTATCTTTCTGGTTTCGTGTTCAAATTGACTAGCACATTTTGTTTTTTATATATATTATGGGTTTAAATACATTTTTCTTAAATTCAAAAATCACAAAAATTATGTTGATATTTATACCTTCCATTTCAAATTGGAAAATTAAAAACACAATACAATCACTAAAACTCCCACTAGTAATACACTACTGTGAGATAGCATCTTCATTTATCTTCATCTTATAACAATGTACTCATCTCTAAAATAGTTTCCAATACATTATGTGGAATAGTTCAACACACTCTGAATCTAGGATCCTAATACATTTTTATTATTTTGATTATTTATTCACTAATGAACATACCACAACAAATATTTTGAATATATCCTTCATTTTAATGTAATTATTAAAATGCAATTATACTTTTACATAGACTGCAGTAAACATTACACAACTCAATATTCTTTTATTGAACTTCCAAATAATCCTTATGCAGCCATCATAACATCATCATTACCATCGAAAAATACCTAGTTTTTTATAGTTCCCTTTTGGTAGCCTTTAATTATTTAGTTTTTCTTTAACATAGCTTCTATTCCACCTTTACAAAGGTAATGAAAATCTCTAGATGACCTTTATGTTACCAATATTAGTCCAAGGTAACCTTTATCCATCCAATTTAACTCCCAAATGACCCTTATATATCCATTTTTGTTCCAAACATACCTTTATGTAGATCTATAGTATTTTGTTCTACCGTCACACAGCTCAGTATAATTCATGTTACCATTACAAAGTAAGAAAAATGGTCTAACCTTTAAATATATCTATTCCAGACCATCTTTGCTTCATGAAGCTTATCTCTAATCTCCATTACATAGATAGTGTAATTCTCATTTTACCATTATATATACCATACAAACATAGGGTTACCTTTAAACAAGTAAAAACATCTACTAAAAATCATCTCAAATATTTTTTTTAAAAATCCCAAGGCCTTCCATAATTCCTTAAATTTTAAAGACTTTGTTATGATAACCATCAAAACATGTCTTTTTCTTGACGATTATTAAGAAAAACATCACAATATAAATCACGAGGATAATAATACTTCATGATGGATTAGTTCCATCAATACTACATACCTAAAAACATGGGGTCATACATCAACAATCAATAACACACACCCTATAATAGGGTTTCCTTACCATATCCCCAATGAATAAAAATACTAATCATCACTTACCATTTCCTATCTATTACTAAATGTGCTGATCAATTGTTCTCAACTGACTTATACTTGAGAGCCAACAAGAACAAGAAATCACTACCTATCCTAGGGTCACCCACAATTCCCACCCCCAAATATTCATTAACTCTATCCAAATCGAGGGTCATAATCTCCAAGGGAATATAGGGAACATACCACTGTAATGATTCCTTTACACCACATATTTGGTAAAATTAATGAGAGATTCCAATATCAAACATGTGTCACTCCTCACAAGCTATTATCTTCCAAGTCTTGGAATCTCTTTTCTAGGATCAATTTTGAATTAACCCTATCAACCAACTATGATCCATTTCTGATGACCCCATTCAATATATAAGGACATTTCCAATTTCCATCAAACCTAGGGAAAACAAATCCATCCCCCCCCCAAATCGTTACTCAGCCACACCTGTCTAGTCACTGATTCACAACCAAACTACATAACGCATAACCAACATGTACTACCTCATCCTTACCTAAACTTAATGATCATTCACACCCATACCGTACAATCATAGAACCCATATAATTGTTTCATGATTTACACACTATCAATTCATTACTCATGAGACTAAAACACCAACTATTCTTATAGTGAATATCAGTCTAATATTTCTAGAAGAACTATGGTGCATTATCTAAGGGAAGTCACCAATTTGGGAAATTCCGTCTATCAAATTACCCACACATATATCACTCAGCTCACTAATATTATGAGCTTCATATCAAGGTATTATGCTCATCCACATTTCCTATAAAATGAACCTCATATAGGCTGAATTTCACTTTGAAAACACTATTTTCCAACCTAAAACATCACAGAGAATATTATATACCACCACACCCACTTTGAGATACTGGTTTACACATTTTACTGTAATTACACCTTCTCTCTATTTTACATTTACATTTTATTCCATTTTTCAAAAGCTAAATGATGACTTTCATAATGGCCATATTTTTGTTCTCTATTTCACTTACGGGAATTCCCCAAATCAAAACACCATGCATTGTGTATTTTCTTTCACCTGTTTTATTATTTTGAGAAAAAAGGATCAATCAATCTTCAATCAATCAATATCATCGTAATTATCAAAATTTCATGGTTCCTAAAGGTTGATTATTTTTATTTATCCTCCCATTTTAGTTTGGAGAGTTTCTTTACAAACAAAAAATTATAAATGCTATTTTTAAAACGTCATGAATACATGAAATTTAGATATTATACTTCTTTTAGTGTGTTAATGAGATACTAGATGATTTAATGAGAGAACTAGCTGTATTCATGAAGTTCACAAAAACTAATAAAACACAAACGGTTCCCTTTAATTGTCTTATTTTTTAGAAAGAAACAAATATTCAAAAATTATTTTTTCATGTAGATGAAAAGGATGAAAAGAGAAATACCATAGGAACAAATAAATAAGTGTATGGAATAACTCCAAGAATTGAAAAGGCCTTCAGACTAAATTCTCCCAGCTCCCCATAGTACAGTTGTAAAGTAAGGTATTAGTGAAAAACCATGTGCAACTGACCTAGACGATCACCTGAACAATACACCTATGTGGGATTCCCCTTCATCTATGGTCCCATATTCTCCAATAAATAGGACCCTTTGTCATTTCATTTGTGTGGAAGAAAATTCATGAAGGCCAAATGCTGATCGGATCACCCTATTTCTTTTATCAGTCCTTATAAAACCATCTAGGTGGCCATCTAATACATAATGGAGATGGAATTAAGGATGGATAATGAGGTTCAAGTTATCCCGGGTATTTAAGTATAAAAAACCTTCCCAAAAAATTCTCTCAATCCATTATTATAGAATACTAGCTTGATTAACCCTTACACAAATAGGAACCTACACAATTCACATTCGGGAATTCCGGTGGTGACCCATGAAGTCTTCAGAAAAGTATCACCGAAGGGTAATTTCCCTGGTGTTATGTTAACCAAGGTGCTTCCAAATCCACTATGAATACTTTCATGATGCACCCCTTAAGATAACCTCCCTTGATTCTCCCTAACCTTTAGCCTGAGTAAAAATATCCTCTGAGTCCTCTTCCATGCCCCTCATGGTAGGTCTATTATCCCAATGGCTTCTTTTCTTGAAAAGAAATAAGTTGAGACCTCCACCAGGACCTCCAAACCGACACAACCATGAAGAGTGGAACATCAACGTGTCCCCCATCTGGCTATGTATTCCTATGGTCAAAGGTTTTTCACACTTATTTGGTTGTCCGGTCAGAGTCCTCAAGGACCTAGTGAGTATAGATCCCCATTGTCACTAGGACTTTTACCATAGGGATAGTTCCATGGAGTTTCTAGTCTTGGCGTATTTGGGACTAGACCATGTGCTACCCTTCTGGTATCTATGACCCTAATCCTCATGATCCATGCAGGGAGGATTGGGATCCCCCTTTCATTTCTTTTTTAGAGGGAATGAAATCCTCCTCTATCATTATAGGTCCAATTTTGAGGTATTCACACTATGAGTAAGCCTCTAGCTTTTCATGTGGGTTTTTTTGTCTTTATACTCTCTACTAAAATGTCCATTATGTTCATTCCTTTCTTGGTTGAAGTAATGAAAATGTTGTTTTTTTCCTTGTCCTCACCCACCATCATCTGCTTCCTCTTCTAGAATTAGAGAAGGAAAGATTATGTGGATTGTTAGATCTTCCATTTCCTCTAGTTTCTGACATCAAGCATGACTCATATGAGATTAGAGGCTATTGGTGATAATGATATCCACACAATCAATTCCATCAATTGAAATATGAGAACTCTTATTTCTAGTTTCAATTAGATCAACATAAATAAGAATCCCACATAGGTCTCGAGCTCCATGGGAATCCTCCATGGGAGTAACCAGAATCATAATTCCCTTGAGCTGGGCATCATAATTAGGAGTAATCACCATGTTAATCCCACCAAACAATATTGGTTAATATTTCCCTCATGGTCCCATTTTTCAAGGGCATACTCTATAAGAATCATCCCAAATTTAATCATCTGAAAAGACCATACTACAGAACGAGGAAACAACTGAACAACATGGGCTTCGATTTCCATTCAAATAAAATACATAGGAGGCATATCTGATGTTAAAACCCAACACTAAAATTAACCATTTTTTCTCTTGGCCATATTCTTAGTAGGTTTTAATTAAACATAGGAATACTTCCTCCTTCTGGGTTTCCCTTGGCCACCTTAGTATATGTCTCAGACCATACTTTGACAAGGCACCATTCGCCTAGTTATCCTTATCATATGATATTAAATTGTACGGTTATGGCCTTGTCACATGAACTAAAAAGGTATGATGTACCCCATTAAACATCTACAAACTACATGGGTTCATATTCCATTCAAAAGTATACGTATAAATCCCATCTCATGGGTTTAATTCCAATTAAAATAAATCTCACATCTCCCAGGATGATGATAAACACAAGAGTAACCTCAGTCTCCCTAAACGACAATAAACTCTAGAGTTTTCCCATTATGTGGCAAAACAAATAGCATCATCATAATAATGATAAAATAATCTATAACTAGTACATAGAAGATACCATTGATAGAAGACCTTAGATACATACAGATATCTTCATTGATGAAGAAAATAGGATATATATAGATGATCATCAGATCTATACATGAAAATAATTGATTTCTAATTAAAAAGTGACCCACATAATACTTAGGTTTTAATAAAGGATTCATGAATATATCATAAATCTTTAAAAGAGTCCTAAAGTAGGAAACAATTCCCTTAAAAATGGTGTATTGAGCTAGACTTCCCATCCTTTTAATGAATGTGAGTTCTTATGTATAATGAATTAAAATCCCTAATGAACACCTATATTTGAAAAATATTCTTTTTTGATATAGAACCATTGGGTGTTTAGTTTCCTGAGGAAACAAAAAATAGTAAATTAGGCATGAATCCTTAACCCCGATGACAGTGAAACCCACCTGTTAGGACACTTTAACTTTATGAAAGTGGTCCAGACAAGGAAATCAATAACAAATGTTTTCATCCAAAAATATTTTACTTTAACGTGGTTTTCTAGTTCATGTATTTAATATATTATAATAAATTATCATAAATACCCTCAATCTAGTGGTATCATTCATACTTTCAAAGATGAATTACAGAGTATCTACTAAGGTTGGGTCTTCATCCACATGAAGGTACCCATCACTAACATAGTGTCTTGAACCATGTTTCACTAATGATATTGTTACGTAGTAATGTTAGCATAGTACCATCATGACCTCAGAGGCTTCTTGAAAGGACCTCCAGCTCACCAAACCCCATCAATGGCTTGTTCAATGATGACCAATGGTAATAAAGAAGAAGACACTGACCACCATCTTCAACCACTTCATGAGTTTATCCTCATAATGTGATAAGAAGTCCCTCCCATATCATATAGAGGTGGAACCTGAGGCTGTATATGGAATCAACTCCATGAAAAAGTGGTCTTTTACAAGGTCCCCTTCCAAATATCACTAACACCATCTTCATGTTGTAGTAACCCCTTGACATGATGAGGGTGTTTTCCTTGACTGTACAGACTAGGACATTCAATACCAAGAACACAATACAATCTATTAGGGATGATAAACTACTATAAAGTATTAGGGTGACACCTCTTCGACCTACGTAGAAGACCACCAACCCTTTTTGTGGCAAATTTTGATTGGTAACATACACCCAATAGCCTTTATTCATTGAACCAGAAGGCTCGTCTGGGGACATTAAAAGAAGCCCACCATCCAAATATGGAAGCATATTTCAAGAGGGAATATACACATACCTGCACCCATCAATATTACCCAATTTCTTGTTTGGAAGCGCCCATAGATGTTAGTTAGAATGTCCCATAAAAAAAGGGAGGACTCCAATTGTTTCCCCCACATACGAGTATTGTTAATTCCCATAGGTTGGAAATGGAGGATAGGATTAGGCACATAATGATGATCGAGACACAGAATGAGCATATATCCCCATTCCAATCACTGATGTTACCATGAATATCAAGAAAATGGTGAAACAGTCGACACAAATCCCTTCTCATATTCTACAAGCATTCCAGGATACCATAATGACAATAAAAATAGTTCCCGAAGGATGGAAGTATAGCTCTATCCCCACAAGTGGCACATCAGAATTCCACCCATGAGTAGATACAAACCTCTTCTTCTATCTAGAAGGGTTATGTGGAAATTTACCAATATTATATGGAAAATATTATAGGAAACATACACTCACTCTAACTAAAGGTAATTAGCTTATCCCAATGGACTCTCTAGACAAGGCACTCACACGTTCCCATGAAAACCACTTCATCTATAAAGAGTACTGAATCACTCATAAAAAAGGCATCCAATAATAAGCCTCATAAAAAAAGATTGGATAATCAGGAGAAGATTCATAATCCTGCTCTACTTAATGATGTGTTCATTGAAGCCCTCAAATACTTATATATGGAAGCTCATGATCCTACCCTCCTATTTAAAAATTACAGGAGCAGTAGAAGAAATTATGGAGGTCCTCATTGGACACTTTAGCATGAAATCTATCTTCATATCAAGAATCTGATCGATTTCCATAGTCCATATCATGATGAGAGTTGTGACAAACCTTGGTGTGGCAAGATGATCAAGGAGAAATATGGTCTCCCCCTTATTGTAATACATCAAGGTAGCCCCCCCGAATGATGTCATTAGCTGTAAAAGTTCTCCCCATAGTAGTGTTTCACGTTGTCATGATAATTATTCATCTTTAAATTTAGTGACAAGGAATAACTCCTATCATGAGTTACATGTGAAAACAAGTCCAGTAATGTCTGATGGATTATCATAGACAGGTAAAATTATTTCACTATCAGAAGATAGACTAAGGTTATGTTAATTCTACAAACAACCCTTATGTAATTTACCCTCTAGTACAATAGAGGAATCCCTTATTGATATCATTGAATATGATAAAGATGTCAGGAAGCATACAATTTAGTCAGACCAAGTAGAGGATCATATAGAGAAGAATAAAGAAGATGTACTATACATGAGAAAAAAGTTGGTTAAAGATGTCATACTAATCATGTTTTAGCCTATATCCACTGCTCAATACAACATTCCAAAGGAATTATTTGAATATTTCATACATGATATTCAACTCAACATATTTAAAAAAAGTTTTCATTATAAATAAAAAAATATTACATTATGACGAGTATCAAACTCATGTTAAGGGAATGGAAGGGTCAAAATGCCAAAATTACTTGACATCTCTCCTAGATTCACGAAATACAAATATTGAAAATCATTAAAGAGACATTCCATATGAATTCATCAATGAATTAATGAGGTTGTTACAAATGATTGTTGATACCCCATCTGGTGTTCATATCATAGAATGAGGTATACATGGAGAATTACATTTAACTACACTCCCTAAACAATAAATGATTTTGAAGGTTGTAATGTGCACTTTTATATCATAGAAATAACTTAAAAAATTAAAAAAAATTCCTGAATGAAGATGTTCTCTACAAGAATAGTCCTTTACCAACTATCATCAATATTGGTACAGAAGAGAGAAGGATGTTGATAAATGTTTTCATCAATAATAAGAGAATATTGAGTAAGCCTCATGTTTTGTGAATGAAAACCATTTGATAGTGAATTTTTTTGAAATAAAGTAATGATCATTTGAAATAGCTTATCCAAGTGAATACTAAATGATGAATTCATCCCATGTTCAAACCAAAAATATGTAAAATCAGATGATTAGCCACGGTGGCATCATCCATGACTGTTTGAGAACAACCCAAACCCATAGAGATGAGGGACTTTTTAGTCCAACCCTTAGGGTCAACAATTCTGACCCAAAGGGCTATGAATGAAGAATAACAAAATCCCTATCCCTCAAGGATGGATGGTTTTTGACTAAAAAATAACCTTAGAGGGAATTAGTATTATCCAAAATATGATAAATACAAAAAAGTGGACCCTCTCAGTTCAACCGATCCCATGATCCAGTGTCGTCATTTGGAAAATTTAAAAACTGAATTATCTGGATGTTTGGATCATGTTACTATCCACCAAATAGCTCCCAGAAAATTATAAAAGAAAAGGATAATACTTCATGGATGATGTAAAAGAAGACAGTCCCATGAAGGAACTGATAGAATGCCTGCAATGTATTTAAATTCAGTGAATTTCATAAACACCTTCCCTGCTACTTTTATGGAACATTAGGAAAATTCATAGGAATATTAATATGATGATGTTATGGTTCATTATGTGGTGCACATCAATGTAGTTTATGGATGTGTGTGCACCTAAAACTAGAGGATTTCCTTAAATATAGACACTCCCTGGAACAATCATCCTTTACCTCATAAAAATAAGGAGAAATTATGGGTAAAATTGTACCTCACCTCCCTTATAAAGAATTTATGTCCCTCTCTTGGGAGTAAATTTTTAATCAGAAGAAGGAAGAGATGGAAATATTAAGTAGACTCCACACAGAATTACTACAAGGTAGTATTACTATCAAATAGGTTCGATAATAAGATCATCAACTTGCACCTGCAATTGATGCATCTCAAGAAAGAAGGTCTTCCATATCAACTAAATCAGTTATGGAACATCCTATCAATTTGGGATACATATCACTAATATATTAATATCTCGTGATAGCAGATCGAGAATTCCTTCTATTGGGTGCACAACTAGAGTACGACCAGGAACATAATTATAGGTGTGTCCCTATTGGTTACCTAATATAGGTTCCAGTAGAACCCACACCAATGGCCATACTAGACCCCTCACCTATCTAGGATCTAGATTAGCTAGATATTCTGATAATTCTTATAAACACCATTGAGTCACTAATAGTATGATTGGATGACCTCGAAGAATGAAATCCACCTATAAAGTTGGAAAAGAAGGCTTACCCAAAATGGGTTGACCTGAATCCTCCGAAAATAACATTTTTAATCCTATATTTCCAATATTCAATATCTTGGGAGACTTGGAGAACCACTTGACATATTTCTTTTCTCACTGTGATCCCATGATTGTTACCCTAGAATAATAGGAAGCAGTGATACATAGATTTTTCATTCAATCACTACATGGACCATCCATTGTGTGGTATACAAGCATATGGGCTCATCCAATCACTAAATTAAGATACCTTCATCAAAAATTCCTTTTCCAGTTCATCTCAATTCTAAAGAAGATAATAGTCTATGATATCAAAAAACTACTAACAATGAGAGAATGTAAGGGTCTCCAATTTCACTGCTGGATGCAAAGGAATGACATACTTCTTGAACCTACGACAACCTTAAGAATATTTTCTACCCATTTGTGTCGAAAATATTCATAATTAATTTCATACACCGTTAATACCTATGAAAAGCATATGAGGGTTTTATGATATTAATGTAATATCTCAGCAGGTAGAAGACTCAATTGTAGAGACGAGAGCCATGTCCTGAGTAATTCCATCAACTCAGGGTAGAAGGAAAAGAAAAGAAGTGGTTTATATAGTTACACATATGTAGGCCCTTGTACCCACACCTATTTTAAAGCCAACATCACATTGTTTGGTTCCACCTCCTATGAATCGGTAGAACCCCCTGCCTTATCAAGATGATCAGGAAGATAATGGGAAAAAATAGTTTGAGAAGTTGGTAAAAATTGTCTATTATTTTAAAAGATACCATGTCCCTGGCTACTTCATCTTAGCATTGGAAAAAAACATAGTCATGTTTCCCAATCCCATGATTGCTAAAAAATAAGTTCATGAAGATATATAAATATACTTCCCCTTCCAAAAAATTTTAGGGCACCACATCCACAATTTATTTTCCTTCAAATACCTCTTATATAATATGGTGGACTCTAGGGAAGTGAAATTGAAAAATTCATACCCTCAGGTTGTGTGTGTTTTTTCTACAAATCTAGAGAATGAAATTGAATTGAAATAGGATATGAAAAAAAGTGCACAAAATTTTTATGACTGGATGTTGAGGAAAATAATCAATCAGAATCATGTTATTCTTCGATCCCATTTGAAATAGCCAATTATGCCTTATACCACTTCCATTGTAGAATACCCAGTTTCATCCAAACCAAATCCTCCAAAGAACAATCCTTCAAGAAGAAACATGGCCCTAAAGGTAAGAAATAGACACAATATAATGAGTTAATGTCAAGTCCAAAGGAATCCTTGAATTTAGTAGAATTCATACCAACAGTCTTCAAAGCATGGGAACCCCCCACCAAACAACACAACAAGAGTCTACCCATCAGATAGAATCTTCATCGAATGAGGAGTTGTTTTTATATCCATTAACATTATTCAATTAATGAATCCCCACATAGATGACAATTTTGATCATGTACTTGAATTTAGCATGCTTGATTGGGGAACTAGGTGAAGAAGCCATCAAAGGCGAGGTTACAGAGGAAGAACAAAACCAATAAAGATTATTATAGATAAAATATGGATATAAAATGTCACTTTGTCTTTATATACACCATAGAATAGATTGTATTGGGATATTATCAAGAAATTCCTCAATTAATGGAGATTCAGAGGAAGTCCCTTACAATGATTATATAATTAGATTAATGATAAATCAATGATATAATTATGTGGGAAAAATAAAAATACTCCCAATATAAGTGGATATTAATTGTAAAACAATTAATGTCCATTCACACATATTATTGGGAAAAAAGCTATTTACATGGATATTTAACTCAATGAATGGATATTGAGTTGGGATTTCCCTTACAAAGTCATATAAATGACGTAAGAATTTATAAATGTGGTGGTTTTTTAGCAACAGTATATCAACACAAATGGAAGTGGAAATTACAAAATAAATAAACAAATAGTTTTCCATACATAATATTGGTAAAATATAATCAATTAAGTATATGTAAAACCCAAATAGTGGAAATTGAGTTTAGAAATTCCCTTACAAAGACCATTTTTAAATAAAATAGACTGATTATTTTTATTCACTATAAGTACACATGAATCATGTATAAATACAATATAGTGAATCAAAATTAATTTATCACATAATCATAAAATTACATAATCAAGAACCAGAATATTAACCCAATGAAAGGAAATTAGGTTACAAAGTTCCCTTATATTGAGTCTGACTCATCAGATACAGTCGTTATGATTCTAAGTAATAATCATAGGTTAATTTATAGTTGTTTTAGAAATTTTTTCAAGTGTATTATTTATTTTATATCAATTATTAACATTTTATAAAAATTGCATAATTATATACATTCATATCTGATTTTTTTCTGATATTCAGTACTTGAGACAAAAATGAACTTATTTTGATGTAAGTTGTCCTTGTAGTCAAACATTAATCATCTCTACAATTATATTAATGATTTAAATATCATATATATATATATATAGTATGTATGTACATATAATATTACATAACATTTCGAGATAATAAATGAAATGAACTACTCATGGAGATGGTAGGTCATACGTATGCATGAACACTACTTAAATTTCATTTTCATATTAAAATAATGAAAACATAATGATACAAAGGTATATTATAATTCATGTATAATATTACATTATATTTATAATAAATATTTTCATTAACTCCATCCTTTATATGTTCCATGTGTGGAATGAATGAGTCATATAACTTTGAGGGGGTGGTAGTCCTCACTTCTTCAAATGAAATTATCGTGTTTACACATCAAGACAATCATAAAAGTATGTTGTAAATAAAAAATACACCAGAATAGAGATAATATAAATATAATATATAGCATATATAAATAATGTGCCATCATAATGTCCACCATGAGAGGTGGTAGGGAAAAATTGAACAATCATCATTTTGTGAGGCAGTAGTTCGCCATACACATGAATAGTATGGTTGTATCCATTAGATGAAGGTGTGAGTAAGTGTGGTTCAAATAATTCTAATAAAAAAAATATATTATATTTAATATAACGATTTTTATATTTAATCAAGTAATAATAATATCATAGGGAGTGGAGGAAAAAAATAATGGAAAGGAACTTGAGAGAATATGTTACCTCTACATCGGGAAACTTTTTTTGATTTGAGCAAAATGGATTTCTTGAATTTTATTCGTCCCAAGGTATGGCTTCTAGGAAAAATGGAGGGATGTTTATAGATTATTTGAGAATCATTTGGATGATTTAAGGGTCTTTATAGTTTTGAGTAATTGGATATAGGTGTTGCCCATTTATAATAGGGAGGAGGGGCACTTTAGGTATTTCCTAAAATATTATTTTATTATAAATTTAGTTTCGGTTTAAAATGATCAAAAAGTCATTTATTTAAAATATAATATTTTTTTGGGATAAAAAAGTATCTACAAATTGGTTTTAGATAGGTTTAGGTCCCAAATTTAACCATATATGTTTTACTTTACCCCTTAGTTAAAAACATTAACACCTACCATGTCTTCTTGTATTTTCATAATATATAGTTACTATAGTTAATATAAAATTCCTAGAGAACCATATATGGATAATTACCGACATTATTAACATTATATAAGTTATTTGTACAAATATTATATTTTTAGGACTATTATATCATTTAATAAAGATTTATTTTTTTTAAAACTCATACATGTCAATTTTACACTATTTAGTAATCGAATTTTGTTAAAGTAATAACAAATTCATTCCTTAAAAATAAGTGTTAACTAAAATATTATATGTTAATATCATCCATAAAATTCTTGTATGGAATCAAAATAATCAAATAAAATTTATTTTAAAATATATAATATCAGTTATCTAAATCCTTTATTAATGAAGTAATCACAGAATCATTATTGTGTCCCCATTAAGTTTATCTATTTAATATATAAAAATTATAAGTAATATATCATGATACATAAAATATTTTTATCTTTATAAGGACTATTTATAGTCTAATAAATCAGTTATATAACCAAATATAAAAATTGTTTTAGTAAAAGATACCTGTTAGTGTTAAATTTCCATTTGATCTAAATTAATTATTATAAAATGTCATGTTTACATCCATGTGGCTCCATGGGGTCCCAAAATCGACCCATGGATGCCCATTGTCCAATATATCTCATCCAATATGATTAGGACATATGTTATAATAGTTTAATATTATTATAATATTATTTTCTAGCGATGGTACACACTTTTTTGGATGTGGGAAGGCCTTTGGTGATTGATCTTTGTCTACCGAAGGTACAAACTTTTTTTGGAAGTGGTTGGTTAATACCATTAACAAGAGTAACGAGGTGACTTATATGAAGAATTTTTCTATTTTATTTGTTCACAAGGATGTTAAAAAGATGTTTTATACTCTGAGGGTTCAGTTTTGGTATCTCGAGATATGATGATTAGTTGTATATTTTTTATCCAAATGTGTTTCTTTTGAAATGATAAATATAAAGAATCAAAGGTTGGATAGGTTGATTCATCCACTTTCCATTTTGGTTTGGAAGTGGTATAAGATCTCTATGGAATTCATGATCATTATACCTCTCACTCTTATTGGGAAAGATTATATTTATATGATAATACATTCGTTATCTAATTCACCCCTTATTATCCAGATTAGGAAGTTGATGAAGGTAAGGTAGCTTGAGCTATTGTATTCCAAAATGATCATTACGATTCATGGTGTTACTTTAGTGATATATTATGAATGGGATATCCATTATAACTTTTGGTTATTGAAGAGTCTTTAGGGGGACATAAAGACTCGGTTGAAGTTGACCAAGATCTATCACATCAAGATGGATAGTCAGACTCCGTGTTCCGTATAGATTACTGAAAATATACTTTATGTGTGTGTTCATGAATTGATATGTTCATGGGAAATGTATCTATCCCTATTTGAGTTAAAAAAAACTACATTTACTAGGAATCAATTAAGATGAAAATTTTTTATGTGATTTTTGGGTGCCCATGTCGATACCCATAATGTAAGGTTGATCTAGGAGAATGTTCCTTTTTTGGATAGATCCTCATCTAATAGATGATATAAATTTATAGATGATTCAAAAAATATTAGAGACAACTCAGAGTCACCATAATTCATATTATAATCATCATTTCCCCCATTGGTATTTTATATTTATGATATTGTGTTTATCTAGGTACTCATTTATTTAGAAAACCATTCCTTTGTAAATTAAGGGAAGTTAGCTCCACGTTATGTTGGAAAAACACATGTTGTAGAGAATCTGGTGATGGTAAAATAGTAGTTGGAAATTACACCAGGGATGAATTCAATTCATGATGTGTTCCACGTATCCTAGTTGAATAGTTAATATCATGACCCATATCATGTGATAATGTCAGAGATTTGGAGTAAGATCTTTACAACACTATTGTAGAGCCACCAATTCATATCATGGAATATCATAACAAGGTTCCCCATGTAATTCAATTATATTAGTCAATGTGATTTGTAAGTGTCATGATGATAACCCCTAGAATTAGTAGCTGAAATTAATGGTGAAGGATCAGTTACCTAACATGTTTTCTTTTGAGGATCCTCAAGGACTTTATGGGGGAATAAAGTGCAAAGGTGTAAAGGATTGTGATGCTCGTTGGGTTATTGGTATGTTTTACTTATTTATTTTTTCTTTCATGGAGTTTCTAGGGGTTGGTGTGTGGAAACCATAGTTTGTATGGAAAAAGACTAGGGAACATGGTCAACACACATTTTTTCAAATTGTGTAACTAAAAAATCAAGGGCGATTTTTTGGGGGACAATGAGATTTTTCATGTTTTGAGAACAATTTGTATAACTGTGAAAAATGTTAAATAAACCTTGAAAAATTATTTTGGGTAGGTAGTGGCTCCAACATAGTTGTTTCATAGTTTTTCTGATCGTGTTTTCAAATAGTATAGTGTGTCTATGACATTAAGAAAGTAGGTTTTGACAAATTTCCCTTTCCATTTTAATGTATTTCACCCTTATTTATCTTCCCACTCAAGAAAAACCCTCTACCCATGCCTTGGAACATATCATCTCTATTTTTTGGTGGATCTCTGTCTTCCTTTAGTGATTTCATTCAAGTTAATCTTGATTTCTTCTTGGGTTCTCCTTCTTTATCCCTAATGACGCATTTTAATGCATTATCCATGGATTATGGAAACCCTATTTTTCATTTTTGATGAATCTAGGCGTTTATATGGGGAGTTTATATGGATTGTTTAGGTTTTAGGTGTGTTAGGAACTCATTTTCTTGATTCAGGTGGTTTTCAATGAAGGTTACATGTTTCAGATTAGTTTCTGGTATGTCTTTCTATTTGAAGGTGTGTTCACATGTATTTCCATTGAATTTTTAATTCCATTGTTTTTTTATTATATTTTCCTTAATTATTTTTATTATTGATTGTTTATACATGGTTGTTATGACTACTGAAAAGGTTTTATAATTTAATGGTTCAATGTGTATTTTTAAATGGTGTTTTAATTAATGCACTCCATTTGTTTAGTTAAAAGGCTTAAATAGTCTTTATGGTTTCCAAATTAATCTAATGGTAATTTTTTAAGAAGTATTTTCCTTGATTAAGGTGTTATATTTAAATGGAATGTTTCACCTTGAGGAAGGTGTTTTTTAAATGTGAATGTTGGTATATTAAATTAGATTTTGAAATGCAATTTATGATAGGATCATGTGAATAATTTTTCATTGAGTACAACATGGGGGAACCATGTTGTTTATCCTTGAAAAAAGAGATTATTATCCTAGTGAAAAAGGGATATTTTGGGAGAAAGACAAATATAGCTCCCAAATTCTGGGCATACGGTCATAGAGAACCCATGGAATTATGGTTGGTCCCAGGGTTGATAGGGAGAGCTTCTAAACTTATATTGGGTGGATTTACTTCCTTTAATTAAGCCGTATTCTCCATGATTTTGAAAATATGGTTATTTTTTAGAAAAAACTACTAGTAATGTATTTTTTCAAGTGAAGTTATTTTAAAAGGTAAAAATAATAAAAAATATTATTTCTCAAACTACACATAATGGTTTCCATAAATAAAGGTCGGACAAAGATTCATGGTGGTATCCCACTAGGCTTTGTGCCACTCACCTGGTATATTCTTTAAGAGTACATAGACATATTTTTAAAGAAATACATAAATGTAAGGGCTAAATTTTGTTTTTTGGATCCTCTTGATTACCAATATCCTTTATTGTTTTGGATGGTGGAGATGTTTTATATAGGAGTTGGATCCTGTTGAGCACTTTTAGTATGTTGTATTATTAAGTTGTTATATATTGGACTTTTGATATTTACTCTTGACTTTGAGCTTTGAATATGGATATCATGTGTATATTTAATGTACATATATGGTTATGTGATGATGTTTATGATTTCTATTTTTAGTTACAGTTGTGTAAACTTTTATTTGGATATTTATATCTCTTGACTTACTTATTTGGTTGTTGTGGCTTTCCAGTTAATGGATGGTTAATGAAAAATATTAAAGGGTGAAACCATTCAAAAATGTTTATCAATAATTACCTGGTTCTTCCTACCATCCCATGGAGAGTGGGAACACAATTTGGGCATTATGGAAAACTCGACCAGGTGACAAACTGGGAGGACTTGAGCCAGTTCCTTACAATGGGTCATTAAAAACACTCCACCATACAACCTATCATCCCAATAAAATATCACTATGAATCTCTATTAAACTACTCTATATACTATGATCTAATATATTCATCTCACCTTAGAGTCCCTACTAGATATAGGCATGTCATCACTAAACTAGATATTGAATAACAATTCTTTCTCTTGAAGAGTCTCACTAGAGTCTATGATGATTGATATAAGATTTTAGATATATTTATAATATGTAATGAGAAATGTTTACTTTATGAATTGACCATTTTAATTGATAGTTTCATTTGATGGATCTATTTTTATTTATTTTATGTTTATTTTCCAATACTCTAGTTATATGCTTCGCTATATAACATCTTATGACTTAAAAAATGGTATAGATTCATATCATATTAAGAGTTACCAAATAATCACAGCGACTTGGATAAATAGTTTTCTTAGTGGTTCACTATGGAATGATATCTAATTCACCATCTTACAGATTTAACGGTGTTATTAGATGATAGATTTAATGGTTTTGAGAAACTAAATGGATTATAGTTTAGAATAAGACTATTAAGGGTTATAGATTTTGAAATAAAATCTCAAATCTAAAATTGGTTTTGAGGACAATATTTTTGAATAGATATTTAAAAATAAAAATTTTAAATTTCTAAATATGATTTTCACTAGTTTTTTCCATAACATTTTGGTGAGTATGATAGTCTTGATATGCCATTTTTTATGATTTTTAACCATTATATTTGATGTTTGTTTTAAATTAAGGTTAAGAGAGTAGATTTTGGAGAATATTATTTCCCTATTAACCTCATTTGGGATATTCTCTATTTCTAAATCATATGTTCTTGTCTGTTCTTTTTTTCAATTTCCTTGTATGTTTTACATTAAATCCTAATAATGTATGGTAAGTTTGTCAAACCTTCCATGTATTATGTAATGGTTAATCTAGGTTGAGAATTCTAGAGAATTATTATTGATCGTATTCTAGTGGGACCTTGGGTGGTACCCATTATGTTGTGATAGATTCTAAGACTCTTAGCATTTCTGAATTCTTAAAGCTAAGACATGGAATTTTATCAAGACATCATGAGTAATCACATATGCTTTATGACTCGGTCATGGGATGTCTAAGCGATTGTGTGAGACATCTTGTTCTTATAGATAAATGTTGAGTGAGGTCACTATTAACTATAATAGTTATAGCATACCATGTTTTTTAGGATGATTTCTTATTTTAATTCATATGTTTCTTAAATTATTTTTTTATTAAACTGAGTCACACTATAAATATATCATGTGGTTTATGTAACAAAACAAACTTAATTTTAATTAATAATATAAAATTACAAGTGAAGGATGAATATATTCTATAGGATCACTATAGAAATAATGGGGTGATAAAAACATGTAAACAATATTAAAAAATTTATAAATCCAATGGGTTAGGGCCTCCATGAAAACCACCCCTATGAATAGAATTGTAAAAATAAAACAAAATATTAGAAGGAACATAGACATTTTATTAATAAATTATATATAAAATTGAGATAAAACATAGTGAATGATGAATAAATAAAATAAATGGTATTGATAGGAATTATATGTATTATATGACCATTGGAATAGTTACTGATATGAGTAATACTAACTTGGTTATTAGAGTAGTAACATAAAGACTATGTATAGTAAAAAGTTCAATATGTAATTATACCATGGAAAAAATAAGTGCATATAAATGTTAAAATATATTAAAATTATTTATCACAATATATAACTTAAGATATATATATATATATGTTTAAATTTCTAAGGTATATTTTAACTTATTTAGTAAAATATTTATTTCTTGATAAATAATTAATTATTTGAATCAACTAATTTAGAGATTTACAAACATAGAAAGGATTTAATTTTTGTTATCAAAATGTTGAAATTATCTTTAGGCCAGTTTAATGTAATTTTTTTTACAAAGATTATTTTTTGGTGAATAATAAAATTATCTTTTTTCATCATATACAGTATATTTTATGATAGCATTATGATTTCTAAATGACTCTATAATTCTAAATAAATTTTTAAATGAATTAAAATAATTTAATGAGTTAAATAATTTACATTAAAATAATAAAACTCATTTCCAAGCCTCTTGTAGCACCCAATGATTCCACAGTATGCATCTCCTTGAATAATACAATATCTTGCGTTGTATACAACTTTGAGTTCTAGCACACCACAACCAATGAAACTAGACATTTAAAAAAAAGTTATGAATAGTAATACACATTTTTTAAATTTTTTAAATTTTATTTTTCAAAATGGACTTCATTGTTGGGTTTGGAATATCAAAATTATTTTAGGGTGAATTTTTGGCACTTTTCTGATAACTTTCATATTTTGATGAATAATGAAAATTCTAAATTTTAATTCAAAAAACTTTTACAAATAAATATAATTTATAGTGTTAATTATAAATTTTTGTGGTTTTAATGTGTCATTAGATTTAATTTTTATCATTTTATGTAATTTAGGTCATTGGATGTAATTTCACATTTAAATTGTATATAAACACATGTCAAACGTTTGACAGTCTTTATTTCTTAAAACCCCGTTTTTTGGTTTTGACAACAAGAATTAATTTTATATTAATTTCATAAAATAATTTTCATTGAATTTTGAAACACGGATTCCATATTTTGAATCATAACATCCAAATTGTGTAAATGGGTAACTTTTATTTGTAGACATTATGAATTGTAAGTTCAGTAAATTTTTTATTTACAATAGTTAAAGGGTAAATCCGGTAAAGAAGGTAAAAAATAATATCATAATAATATTAAATTAAACTAACATGTTTTTTAACCATATTTTCTAATACACGTCTGACCATGGTCATCCATGGGTCGATTTTGGGACTCCATGAACCTACTTGTAACTGAAAATGACACTTTATTAAAATTAATTTAATGTCATTAGAAATGTAAAATAAACATATATCTTTTAGTAAAACAATTTTTATATGAGGTTATATAATTGATATATTAGACTATAAATATTAATTATAAAATTAGAATGATTTAATGAATCATTATTTTTTATTTATAATTTTTCACGATAAAATAAACATATTTATTTATCACACAGTAATGATGTAGTATTTTCTTTATTAATGAAGGAAAATCAAATAAATGATATTATAAATATTAAAATAAATATAATATGAATTTTTTTATTCAATCAATGAATATTCTAGGTGAATATGAAATGATATGTTTGATTCAATGTATTTTTTTTGAAGTAATCATGTCTTTAGGACTTTCAGAAAAACCAAATATTAAATAGTGTAAAAATTGACATAAATGAGTTTAAAAAAATACTATATTATTAAATGATATAATATTCCTAAAAATATTATAATAATCCAAAAGACATATATAAAGTTATATATGACATTAATGAACTTCTTTAGGTTCTCTTGGAATTTTTTAGTATGTTTATTAACCATATAATATAAAAATACAATGAGACAATGTTAATGTTAAACTATTTAAGAAAGAGTTAAATCTAAAAGATAAGGTTAATATGGTGACCTAAACATGTCTAAAACCTATTGGTTGAGAGTATTTATACCCATAAACACCTTAGTATATAAATAAATCCATTTGGAGATATTAGAAACCTTAATTTATTTTAGAATAAATTAATATTTCTGGATTTTCCTAAAGTGCCCCTCACCTCTCTTATAAAAGGGTACTTAACCTTCTATCAAATTCACACCGCAAAAGCCATTTGGATCGGCCAAAACCAACTCAAATCTCCTTACAAATACTCTCAAGGAAACCTAGAGTCTTACTTCAATCTTAAATCCAACCTATGGATATTTTTTGTTCAACTCCAATGGAAGAACCCAATGAAGTGGTAATTATTTCATCACATCTTTCAATTTATTTTCTTTTTCCACTACTTCTTTATTTTTTGTTTCCATAACAAAATAATAATTATATTAACTTATACATAATGTGATGTTATTATAAATATGGTACAACCATACTCGTTATCTTATCCATCCAATGAATGAAAATGTCAACATACAGGCGTACGTACTGGTTACCATATCCACGTTGTGGTGTAGTTTTTTATTCAACACATTATTATTTGGATGAGTATAATAATGAGTACAAGCTATGTAAATAATAAATATAAAAATTTAATTATTATTTATATAGATATACCATCCAACTACATATGATTTCACCATCAATAGAATGATATTGTCGCTCGTGCGTACGTGCGGCTTGCCGTCTCTATGAAGCGATGTGATTTCATTCCCCAATATAAAAATTCAAGAATAATATTAATTTTATGATTAAAAATAATTATTTATAACGTAATATAATTTTTTATATGAATCAAATACATTATATACATAAAAAATATGACTTACGTAATAAAAAAATGAAGGAAAACAAATTAGTTAACACCCGAAACAATAATACTTCTGAAATATTTTTAACGAAGAGATATTTGTTGATAATATAGGATATCATATTCATGTATGTGGTTATTTTATATTTAAAAAAACATTTAACCATTAAATAGGAGGTTAACGTACCCTCAACTAAGGAAAAGTACAAGGACATGGGTTTTCATCTCACTTTTATTCCTGTGAGATTCATTCTATATTTGCAACAATTTCTTTTTGTGTTGTGCATGTACTACCCATGATTGTATTATTTGTGTAATAAACATAAATTTATGTGTATCTACATCATCATTTTATTATCCTTATTTCATGGGGTGTATGTTTTTTATGTTACCAAATTGGTAAGGGAATTTCAAATTTCAATTTCCACTCATTGGGTTTTACGAACAATTCATTGATTATTGTACTCCCAGATTATGTGTGAAATAACTATTTTTTTATTTTTGTATTAATTTACACTCCCCTTTTTGTGGATATAATTTTGATATAGATAATCACTCAATTGATATATTCTCATTTCATTGATATGAAATTGATAAGGTCAATATTAACTCAATTTCCCTTCATTATGTTGAATATCCACATTATTGGTTTGGTTTGTACAAGGATATATGTGAATGTACTATTATTGATGTAAACTTAATATCCAGTCATATTGAGTGTATTTATATTTTTTACACATAATTATGCCATTGATTTATCCTTAATCTAAGGATACTATCCTTATAAGGGATTTCATCTCAATTTACATTCCATTGAGACTTCTTTGTTGTTATGCGCCAATTTACTTTTATATGGTGTATATACTGTCCTTTGACATATTATATCATGAATAAATTTATTCTCATGATATTATAATGTTTTTATTATTTTTATTCCTCAATTTTTTGTATTTAATCATCTTTCATTTCGTAAGGATCTCATTAAATAAAATATAATTTTAAATTTTCTAAAGATTTATTCTTATAAATTTTTCTCATTAATTCCCATGTTTTAAAAATGGTTTACGGATTTATTTTTATGGACATGAGTGTTTTAAAATTAATATTCCTTTCAAAATATTCAACGTGGTATGGGACACTTTGATTCAAAATTCTCTTTTAAACAACATCTTTGATAAATACTACGACTTTTAAATGTTTTCAAGAAAAGTGAATATTTCACTCAAATAGTTTTAATGATTATTTTCATCTTATATCAATATCCATCAATATATTTTATTCTTGATAGAATTTTATTTATTATAATACAATCATCCATATTTTATTGAATGAGTTATTCTCAAATGTGGATGTTCTATTTTAATACCATTCATGGTTTATGGTTAAAGTATTGACTTTTCATATGCTAGGTTTAATACGAATATTTTTATTATGTTTCAAACTTTTCATAAGAGAAATTCATTGGACTTAGTAAGTGGTGGGTGTATCACACTCTTGATCATTGATGCATTTGTAGGACTAATTAGACAAACTAGTGTCAAGGAACAAGACCGTGACAAACTTATTATTTTGTAGTCTTGGGACGAGGCCTTGAATATATTGTTAGGATGTCCATCCATATGAATTACATCCTTATGAAATTATCTATTGACATTTCATGTGATTGTTCTACTAGTAAAATATCCATGTGAATAAGTAAATGGAATTTTTAGATTTATCTTTTCTATATTATGGTGAATTTTAAGCATAAAAGGAATGTATTTTAGTCTTATACATTTCATTAAATGTGTATTCTTAGTTGTGATACTTTACACTATATTTTTATCCTTAGAGAGCATTTTATCTCACCCCTTTCTTAAGTTTTTTTCTAGGATGCGAAGAATTATATTATGATTAACCAGTAGGAATATTCTAAGAGATATGATTGTGTTCAAATGGGATACAATTTTGATATTTTTCAATTTCATAATACAACATAAAACATATGTACACATATAGTACTTCCAATGTTACTAAACTAATCAATATTTCGATTGTTGAACTCTTGTGATCATGCCAATTTTATGTAATAATACACCTACTTTGGGTAATTGAAGTCAGGGTGTTACAATTGGTATCATAGAAAGTTTAGTGAAAACCTTGGAAAATATATTTATAAAAACTCAGATTAGATAACATTACCCTAAGATAAACTTTCAGTATTAGTATATAATAACATCCTATAATTTTGGTAATGTAGAGATTTTGTGAATTTTGAAATAAATATATCCCTATCTAGATACGAGAAGGTATAGGATACTCTAGAACATATGTATCAAGGTGTAAAACTTGACAACACCTCATTGAGCTAGACTCGAATGGGAACTAGTGCACGACAACGGGCCTTTATGCACTCTTGGTCACGAAACTCCCAGGAGATATTCTTTGGATAATTCACCTTTTGTTTACAAACTGATTTGAAGTATTTTAATATAAGATAAGAATAAAGAACCTTGGTTAATCATAAGGTGTTTTAGGTTGAAAATCAGGTGTCATGATATTCTCTAAATGATTTTATTACAATTGTTACTTACACTATGCTTTCTGGTTTTAGTTAATGTCTAGATTCCATGGAAGTCATAGTAACACTGAATGTGTTGTACAAGGTGGGAATGGTGGTGTAAATGAGAAACAAAATGGAATTTTGATAAGAATAAAATATATCATGTCCATGCTGAATCAATTTTTAATAAATAGGATAAAAAATATATACATTAACCAACTCTTGAACTCAACATAGAAGGTAAAGGTGGAGAATGATAAGAGATCCAATAGTGGAGACCATGGAGAAAAGAAAGTTCATTCTCCATCATGTAGTAAATACAAATGGATACACTCAATAAAGTGTCTCAATGGACTAATTAAATGGTTTATGTGTGGGAAATAAAGACCTAAATTAAAGAATTTTTTAGGAAAAATGAAGAGTAATATGGAAGAAAAGAAAAATGATCCTAAGAATCCATTTACAGTCATTTGTTATAAATTTATGGGACCTAGGAATTACCCTAGTCAATTAACTCTTCTATAGGATAATCACTAGGTCAAGGAAGAACCAATGGAGAAATAAATGGATTGAGAAATGTTTAAAAGTATTAATGCTCTTTGTTGGATGGATTACATTGGAAAAAAATTCTATTATGAGTGTCACCCTACAGTTTGTTATGTGAAACTTCTATTTGAGAAAGAATTGTATTTTCTTTTGTGCATATTGGTATAAAGAAACATTTGTGTTTATATGATCCATGAATTTGAGGCAATTACATGTTATTACTTTTTGGATGAAAATGTGAGGTATGAGATAAAATTAGCGGTTAAAATAAGTTATGGTTATTCTTGAGGAATTTATATAATTTTTGGGAATGTTATAAAATTATATAGTTTTTGAAAATTGATAACAGACATACTGTGTGACAACCCATCATGTCAGAAAAAGCTGCAGGAATCGAACCCACAACCAAAGTGAGACTGATATGTATATCCTTCCACTAGACTACGTGAATTCCCTAGTTAGTATGACTAATTATTTTAAGTTATATGATTTTATAGATCAAGAATATATTGATTTTTGGAACTTGTGATCTCTCAAATGGATATCCTTAGTATATTAAATTGATTTGGTGATTAAGTGAAAAAGGTAATTTTGGAAGACATTTACTCTTTTGGGAACACTACATGCCTAAGGAAAATAGAATGCTGTGATATTTCATTTTGGAGTAATGGTTGAAATTTTATTATGGAAGAATATATGTTTTATTGTGGACTTTTAGTGATTTGGGTTATTTATGTAAATGATTAACCTGTCATATAAAATATGTGATTAAGTTAATTACATTCCATTATGAGACATTAAGAGTGGTCGATTTGGAGATAAATGTTAAGATTTATTATGGAAGAATATGTGATTAAATTCTTCTGATTTTTTGGTTTGAATAATATTTTGGATTATATTTATTTATTTTAACTAAATTTTTTTATTGAATGGTTTTTGTTGAAATTTGGGTATTGTTTGTTCAATTTTTTAGATTAAGAGTAGTATTTATTTTTTTAAAAAGCTTTCGAATTTGGGGATTATCTGATCTTGTACAAACCATTTTGGTTTTGGTTAATTTATAAAGACATGGGAAATATATATTTCATCTTATATATATTATGTGATTCTCTAGGAGTTTATTCTAGTGATTCAGGTTTGACCAAGTCATCTTTAATACTCATCGTTTAGATAAAAGAAGAGTTTTTTGTTGAAACATATTAAAAGATGAAACTGCACTTGAAAATTAAGAATATTTCTTTATGTTATTAGTTAATATCATAAATAAAATATCCAAATTTATTAAATGGAACCTAAACAAATTTTGTCTGCTTACATTTCTTATGGGGAAATCTAATACTGTTTAACCCATCACAATCATGAGGTTTTATTGTTGTTAAATTTCTCCTAATCATGTTTTATATAAATCTCTAGAAAAACATGACACTTAGATTCTATTACATATCTAGCTTTTCCTACATGGAATTTTATTATGTGTTATATTTGTTGGCCTTTTTTACTTATCATTATTTAATATAAAGTTATAGTTTTATTGTCTCTTTTTCCGATGAGGTATTTCAACAAAGATCTTTTGAAATGTCAAACACCTCGATTTTATTTCCGAGTTTAAATTTCAAGGATGAAATTATCTGAAGGAGGGTAGAATGTAACTCCCCAAGCATCCACGGTACACTTATCCTTGAATAATACAATGGCTTGCATTGTACGCAACATCAAGTTCTAGCACACCACAACCAATCAAACTAGTCGTTTAAAATGCAGTTAGGAATAGTAATACACACTTTTTGAAATTTTATAAATTTTATTTTTTATAATTTACTTAATTTTTTGATTTGGAATATCAAAATTAGCTTAGGATGAATTTTTTGACCATTTCTGATAACATTCATATTTTGATAAATTGTGAAAAATATTAACTTTTAATTAAAAACAACTTTTAAAATAAAAATAATTTATATTGTTAAATTATAAATTTAAGTGCTTTTATAGTATCATTAAATTTTATTTTTATCATTAAATTTAATTAAGGTCATTAGATGCAATTTAATATTTAAATTGTACATAAACACATGTCAATCATTTGACAGATTTTACTTCTTAAAAACCCGCCTTTTGGGTTTGACAACGGTAATTAATTTTAAATTAATATCTGAGTCTTATATGTTTTTAATTTGGTAAAATGGATTCCATATTTGGAATCAAAAATTCTAAATTTTGTAAAAAGGTATCTTTTGATTTTAGGAATTATGAATAGTAACTTTAGTAAATATTGTATATACAATGGTTAAAGGGTGAATCTGGTTAATAAGTTTAAAATAATATTATAATAAGATTAAATTACCCTAAGACGTTTCCTAACCATATTTTATGATACATGTCCAACCATGGGCATCCATGGGCCATTTTTGGGACCCCATGGAGCCACATGTATGTGAAAATAAAAAATTATAAAAATTAATTTTAAGATAAGAAAAATGTAACATAAACATATCACTTTTAGTAAAAAAATTATATGTGGTTATATAATTGAACTCTTAAAATATATGTAGTAATTATAAAGATAAAAAGATTTAATACCTTCTAATATTATATATATAATTTTTAGGCATAAAAGAAATATATTTATTTATGACACAGTAATGATGCAGTGTTTTCTTTATAAATGAATGAATCAAATAAATGACATTATAAATATCAAA
This sequence comes from Viscum album, assembly GCA_963277665.1. Classification (NCBI taxonomy): domain Eukaryota; kingdom Viridiplantae; phylum Streptophyta; class Magnoliopsida; order Santalales; family Viscaceae; genus Viscum; species Viscum album. The sequence goes on from OY728134.1 coordinate 910,462,030, forward strand.
ATAAATATATCTTGAATTTTTTGAGGCCATAAAATAATTTTCTAGGTGAATATAAAATATTAGGGTTTATTCAGTGTATTCTTTTCGAAGTAATAAATTTCTTATGACTTTCAGAAAAAATAAATATTAAATAGTGTAAAAATTGACATAAATGAGTTTTTAAAAGAAATACTATATTATTAAAAGATATAATATTCCTAAAATTATAATATTTTCCCTGATGAATAATATACGGTTATATATGTCACTGAAGAACCAATTGAGGTTGTCTTGAAATTTTATAGTCAGTTTAATTACCATATAATTTAAAAATACAATAACACATTTTAAATGTTAAACTATTTAACAAAGAGTTAAATCTAAAATATAAGGTTAATATGGGGACCTAAAATTATCTAAAACCTATTGGTTGAGAGTATTTAACCCATTCCTACCTTATTCTTTAAATTAATCCATTTGGATCTATTAGACACTGAAATTGATTTTAGAATAAATTAATATTTGAATCTTTTCCTAAAGTGTCCCCCACATCTCTTATAAAAGGGTACTTCCCCTTATCATGAATTTACACCTCCAAAGCCATTTCTCTTAGACAAAACCTACTAAAATATTCTCCAAAATACCCTCAATTTAGCCTAGATGCCTTACATTGTTAATAAATTAAACCTAGAGAGCCCTTTTGTTCAAATCAAAAAGAATAACCTGAAGAAGAGGTATTTATTTCTTTACCTATTTCAAGTTATTTTCTTCTTCCACATCCTATGTATTTGTTGTTTCCATACCAAAAAAATAAATCCAGTACCATATAAATAATTTTATGTTGTTATAAATATGGTACAACCATATTCATTATCTTATCCATCCTATAAATGACAAAGTCACCATATGTGCGTACATAAGGCTTACCGTCTCCACGTCGTGGTGTAGTTTGTAATTCAATAATTCATTATTTGTATAGGTATAATAGTGACTATAAGTGATGTAAATAATAAATATAACATTTTAATTATTATTTATATATGATATACCATCCGACTATATATTATTTCACCATCAATAAATTGATATTGTCGCTCATCCGTACGTACGGCTTACCGTCTCCATGAAGTGATGAGATTTCATCCCCCAACATAACCATTCAAGATTAATATTAATTTAATGATCAAAAATAATGTTTAAGAACATAATATCATTCAGGATATGAACCAAATACATTGTATCTATAAAAAACATGACTTACATAACCAAACATATAACGGAAAATGAATCAGTTTACACACGAAAAAATGATACTACTGAAATATTATTAACAAAGAGATATTAGAGGATCATATATGATATCATATTAATGTATGTGGTTCTTATATAATTTATCTAAAATAATTTATCCATTATAATCAAGATTAATATACCCTAAACTAATAAAAAGTACAAGGTAAGGGGTAATCATCACACTTTTATACCCGTGAGATTCATGTTATATTTTCCACGATTTCCTTTTGTATTGTGTATGTAATACCCATGATTGTATTAATTGTGTAACAAGATTTAATTTAAGGTAATTTACATCAACATTTTATGATCCATCTTTCAGGGGGTGTATGTTTCATATGTTACCAAATCAGTAAGAAAATTTCTAATTTAAATTTCTACTCATTGGGTTTTGCGCACCCTTCAATGGTTATTTTACTCCAATATTATGTGAGAAATAACTACTTATTTCTTTATGCAGTAATTTACACTCCCCATAGCGTGTATATACATTTTATATACATAATTAATCCATTGATAAATTCTCAACTCATTGATATTAAATTGATAAGGGTATTCTTAACTCATTTTCCATTCATTGAGTTAAAGATCCAAGACATTGGTTTTTTTAAAAGGATATGTGTGAATGTATTATGATTGATTTACACAGAATATTCAATAATATTATGTGTATTTATATTTTTTCACACATAATTATGTCATTTATTTATCCTTAATCTAAGTATATGGTCTTTATATGGGATTTCGTCACAATTTACATTTCATTAAGACTGCCTTGTTGTTATGCGCCAATTCACTTTTATGTGGTGTATATACTGTCCTTTAAAATATTATATCATGAATCCATTTATTCTCATGATATTATACAGTTTTGATTAATTTTATTCCTCAATTTTTTGTATTTAAGCGTCTTTATTTTGGTTTGGAACTCTTTAACATAAATATCGTTTTAAATGTTTTAATGGTTTATTCTTATAAATATTTATCATTAATGTTTATGTTTTAAAAATGGTTTTATGGATTAATTTCTATGGACATGATTGTTTTAAAATTAACATTCCTTTCAAAAGACATAATGTTTTATGGTACACATTGATTCAAAAATAACTTTTAAACAACTTCTTTAATAAATAGTGTGACATTTAATTGTTTTCAGGAAAAGAGGATATTTCTCTCAAAATGTTTTACTGATTATTTTCATCTATGTAAATATCCATTATTATATTTTATTCTTGATTGAGAATGATTTTTTATAATAAAATCAACAATATTGTATTTAATGATTCATGTTTGACTGTGGATGTTCAATTTTTATACCATTCATATGAGGAATGCATTGGACTTAGTAAGTGACGGGTGGAGAACGCTATAGCTCCTCGATGCATCAGAAGGTCTCATGAAACAAACTAGTTTCATGGCATAAGGCCTTGACAAAATTATTATTTTTTAATCTTTTAAAAAGGCCTTGACTATATAGTTATGATGTCCGAAATTATGCATTCCATCATTATGAAATTATCTATTGATTTTCATGTGATTATTCAACTAGTAGAATATTCATGTGAATAAGTAAATGGAATTATTTGATTTACCTTTTCCATATCATGATGAAGTATAGTTTAAAAGGATTGTATTTTTGTCTTGTACAATTCCTTAAATATTTATGCTTATTAATGGTAGTTTCTGCTATATTTTTATACTTATTGAGCATTTGATCTCACCCCTTTCATATGTTTTATTTTTCTGAGTATGTGCAAAAATATATTACAATTAACCTGTAGGAATAGGCTAAGGGATATTAGTGTGTTCAAATGGGACACAATATTATTGTTTTCCATTTCAAAATGTAATGTAAAATATATTTATTTATCTAGTACTTACAAGGATACTCAAATGATCGGCCTTTCAGGATATGATCTCTTGTGATCATGCCAATGTTATGTAATAATGCACTAACTTTAGGTAACTGGGGTTGGGGAATTTCCCCTATAAATCAACTTCAAATTTCTATATGCTATATTATTCTAATAAATAATTATTTCTCATTAATTACATTGAAATAAATACACAACTGATAAAACATGGTTTTGGAAGTTATTAAATGTATCTTAAATATATATCTTCTAATAACCGGGATCACCCTTTGTATAATCTATTTCAGGCTCACCTCTGAGCTATAATGGGGCTCAACCATTCATATAAGTTGTGTCGGGATCACCCATGAGCTATAATGTGGCTCAACCCTTTGTATAAGTTGTGATGGGCTCACCTGTGAGCTATAATGGGGCTCAACCCTTCATAATATCTATAGTGAGCTCACTCATTTCATATATTTCTCAAGTACCATTTCAAAAACTTGTTCATTACAAAACCCTTTATGAAAAAATCATCTAATACCATATGAAACAATTTCTATATAAAGAAACTATTTTCATTTAAGATCCCATTTTAAATACTAACATACCCAAATAAAGAAATATGAGATTTATAAAAAACATTAAGGCTTAAAGAAGAATCCAAATATCAAATAATTTTTATATGAGTGGAGAATTCATTATCTCCATATACGATAAAACAAATAACATTCATTTTTTATTTTGTAAAGGAAGTAAAATTATATATATAAAAAATTTTAATTTGAAAATTTTTAATGAATTTATATATAGGCATGAAATTTATTTTATAATCATTTTATACCCATATAAATCAATATGTAATTTAATATAAAGAAGAGAAAGATTTCATAATTAACTCTTTAAACTTTCAAGGTGTCCCTTACCACTTGGAACATTTAAATATTAATCTCTATGAATTAATAAATATCATTATTATATATAAAATATGGATATGAGATTTCATTGAGGCTTTATATACATCTTATAAATGAATAGAGGTGGATATTATCAGGAAATTCCTCAATGAAATAATTATGTCTGAAAAATATAAATACACATAATATAAGTTGAGATTAAGTGGAAAACAATCATAGGTCATTCACAAATATTTTTGGAAAAACAAAACCAATGACGTGGATTCTTAACTCAATGAATGGAGATTAAGTTAATATTTCCCTAAAAAAGTTTTAATAAATGAAGTAAGAATTTATCAATAAGGTTATTAGGGGTAAAAATAGTATATTAAGGAACAATTAAGTGTAAATTACAACATAAATAAACAAACAATGATTCCACACATAATATTGGATTAATATAATCAACTAAGTATGCGTAAAACACAAAGCGTGGAAATTGAGTTTAGAAATTCCCTTAGAAAGATCATTTTGTAAATAAAATAGATAGATTATATCTATTCACTTTAAGTACACATATATCCTGTATAAATATAAGGTAGGAAATCAAATGTTATTTCTCATATAATCATAACATGACATAATCGAGAAGTAGAAAATTAGCCCAAAGAATGGAAATTAGTTTAAGAAGTTCCCTTACCTTGAGTCTGAATCATGACATACAATCGTTATTTTCCTAAAAAATAAAACTAGGTTAATTAATACATGATTTAGAACCTTTTTAACGTTTATTATTTCTTTTATATCACTGATTACAATTTCATAAAAATTACATAATTATTTATGCTCATATCGGATGTTTTGTTGATATTTAGTAATTGAGTCGAAAATTAACTTGTTTTTATGTACGTTTTCCTTGTATTCAAAAGTTCATCACCTCCATAATTATATTCATGATTTAAATATCATTTATATACAATATATATTTTTTAATAATATTCCATAACATTTTGATATAAGAAATGAAATTCATCATTCATGGAGATGATAGGTCATACACATGCATGAACACAACATTTATTTCTTTGTCATATTAAAGGAATTAAAACCAAATGATACATAGGAATATAATAATTCTAGTATAATAACATATTTTATATATTATACATATGTTCCTTAACTCTATCCTTTATATGTTCTATGTATCGTATGAACTATTCATATCACTTTGAGGGGGTGGTAGTCTGAACTTCCTCAAATGAAATTATCGTGTTTACATATCATGAAAAGCATAAAGTATATTGTAATTAGAAAATATAAAATCATAAAGGAAATATAAATATAATATTTATCATATATAGATATAGTTCTATCATAATGGCCACCATGGGAGGTGGTAGGGGAAATTTGAACAATCATCGTTTCTTGAGGAAATAGTTCCCCATACACAAAACAATATGTTTGTATCAATTATATTGAGGTGTGTGTCTGTATATTTAAAATCCTTCTCATAAAAAAATCGTAGTATATTTGAGGATATTGGTGTTTTTATATAATCAATGAATAAGAAGATCATAGGGAGCAGAGAAGGAAAACAAAGGAAAAGAACTTGGGAGAAGACCTTACCTCAAAATCTGGTAACTTTTTTTCATTTGAGCCAAAAGGATTTCGTTAATTTCCTTATACCCAAGGTAATCCTTATATTAGGAATGAAGTTATTTTTGGATATTTTTTGATCTGAATGTTTATGAGCCATTGGGCTTGAGATGTGTGAGTAAGTGGGTAGAGGTGATGCCCTTTTATAAGGGAGAGGAGGGGAACTTTAGGAATATCTCGAAATATTATTTTACTATAAATTGATTTTAGGTTTGAAATGGCCCAAAAGTAATTTATTTAAAATATAAGATTATTCTGGGTCTAAAACATCTCAATAAATAGGTTTTATAAAAGTTTAGGTCACAAATGTAACTTTATCTTTTTTCCCTTAACCCTTAGTTGAAAACATTAACCCTTACCATGTCTTCTTCATTTTCATAATATATAGTCACTATTGTTACTATAAAATTCCATGAAAACCATAATTATATCCTTAATGGTATTTTTAACATCATATAAGTCAGTTTGAATAATCATATATTTTTGGTACTGTTATATCATTTAATAAAATTGGATTTTTTTTAAAAACACATTTATATAAATTTTGACACTATCTAGTAATTGATTTCTGTTAATGTAAAAAAAGTCGATTATTGTAATAAAAAATAGATATAAAAAATATAATATGTTAAAATAATCTATAAAATTATTTCATGGAATCAAAATAATTAGATTTCGTTTAATTTAAAATTTATAAAATCATTTATTTAAATCTTTATTAATGAATCAATCATTGCATCATCATTATGTCATAATTAAATTTATTTCTATGATATCTGAAAATAATAAATAGAATATAATTATGTAGGAAATATTTTTATCCTTCTAATTATTCATTATAGTCAAATAGATCCCTCATATAACCCCATATAAAAATTGTTTTAGTAAAAATATATGTTTATGTTATATTTATTTTTAATTGACTTAATTATTATAAAATTCCATTTTCACATTCATGTGGCTATATGGGGTCCCAAAAATGAAACTGGGATTCCCATTGTCCTAAATATCTCATACAATATGATTAGGACATGTGTTAGGGTAGTTTAATATTATTATAATATTATATTTTACCCTTATTTATCAGATTTTCCCTTTAACCATGGTAAACAAAACAATTTCTAAATATATTATTCATAATGTCAAAAATTAAATGGTAACTATTCACACAATTTGGTAATTATGATACCAAATATGGAAAACAAATTTCAAATTCAAAACATATAAGTTTCATCAATTAATTTAAAATTAATTCTCATTGTAAAAACCAAAAAACGGGTTTTTAAGAAGTAATAACTATCAAGAGAATGACATATGTTTATGTCCAATTTCAAAGTGAAATTAATTCCAATGATCAAAATTTGATTAAATGTTTAAAATATATTCTGATTCTAAAGAAGAAGTTTATTTTTTAAAATATAACATATAAAGGTGTCAAAAACTAAATTTAAAAAAGTTCAACATCAAAATGCGGAAAAACTACATTTAAAAAAAAATACTTCTCTTATCCAAAAAAATTGAATTTTTAATCATATAATATCTAAAAAACATATACAATGATTTTAAAACATTTAATAAAATATATAACATATACATTTCATTAAATAAAAAACAATTAAGGGTGATATGATTTTATAAAAACAATTATTCTCTTTTAAATAGGTTTTCATAAAAACACATCCTTTATATTCAATTGGATTTTTTTCATTTCTAATAAATTTGGTATCCAATTATTCATTATATAAACATCTTTAAATCATATTTAAAAATTTATTTGATACTATTAATTCCCTTCATTCCAATTTCTAGATGTTAACTACTATCTGAAATAAAAATAATATTGTCATATTATTTTTTGGTATAACTCAATGTTTTGTGCAACGTATGATTTCGAAAAAACTCGTTGTTTCATGTAGAGTACCCTATCAGAAAAAACCCCTTTAACGTAAAATTAATATCTTATTCATAAATATTAATAAAAAATAGAAAATATTATTCTATAAATACATGGGTCATTACAGTATATATCCAAAATAATAAATGAAACTCATATCTAACAAGCCTCTATTAGAAATGGTTCATGAGTCAACCTCATTATAGGACAAAGACTTCTCCAACTAATTATGAATGAATCTCACTTGTCTCCATCCACTATGATGTTACAAGTTTATTAAAATACTGAGAAAGAACCACTTAGCGATATTACACTCATAACTTAGTTCAGGGATCTCATCTCAAAAACATAGATTATCGTCATCTGATAGGATAAAGATTTCAATGTTCTATTTAGAATAACTTGGAAACATCAGCATGAATTTTTTCCTTCTTCATAACACCAATGTCTGAAATATTGTTTCAATGGGTAAATTAGGATATTCCCATGTTGACAATACCCTATTAAAATTCTGTGTGTCACAATACGTTGATGCAGGGTTCTATCATAAGGAAGCGAAAAATTACATGGTAGATGATGTTACTATAATCAATGCCCTAAATGGTCTTGAGATGATCCTAGCTAATTCATTCAAGTAGATCAGTGAATAATATATATTTCAAATCAACCAAATTGAAATCGTGGGCCTAAATTCCAAGACTCATTTGATAGATTCTGTACTGTCCATTTTGACAACTAAACCCAACAGCTAACGATAATTCTTCAACCCTCTGAGAAGTAATTAAATTCTAGATGAAAATAACTTCATTCCATCCCTCGATCTTCAAAAAAATCCAAAATTCATCATATAATATGGAAGAATATGTCACTATAATGGGAAAAAGATATAGATGCTCATTCTCAATATCGTTTATTCCCATTGTAATTACAAAAATATCATGTGTCATTGGTTGAGCCAGAAATTATTGCTTTATCTTATGGATGTCTAAATGATGATTTTTTCCCTAACTAAAAAATTATTACTTCATCCCCTACCTCCAAGGATGATGATACAGAATTTGAACATGAGGAAGAGGAAGTAGAGGAAGTTCTGAAGGATTCACCTCTATAATTTTAGGAAGGCATATCCACCATTACAGACGAACTCAGAGAGATAAATCTGGGAATAGAAGAAGATCCATGACCCACTCTAATTATCGTGACCATGAATTCCAAATAAAATGACATATATTCTTCCTTTCTAATAAAAAATTAGGATGTGTTTGCGTGGAACTAAATAAATATTCTAGGTATTGATCCCGAGGTGGAAAACTATCACTTTGGTTTTCCAAAAGACCATCAAGGGTACAAACAAGCAGCTAAAAGGACACACCTGAATTTGGACTCTAAAATTGAGGTTGCAGTGGACAAACACATCAAGGGAGACTTCATCCGAGAAGTGAAGTATCCAAAAGGCTATCCAATATTATCTCGATTAATAAAAATAATGTAAAATTTAGTCTGTTTATTATTTTAGAGACATCAACCGACATTTTCCCAAAGATGACTTCTAGGTTCGAATCACAGAACACCTGATAGATGAAACAACTGGTTATCCGGACCTCTCTTTCATGGATGGATTATATGTGTATAACAAAATTTTTATGGATCTAGAAGATGAATAATCCATAGACTATTGATCCCCCAGAGAGTATTGTTCTATCAATAAATTCCCCTTAGATTTAATAATGTTGGTTCAATAATCCAACGTGACATGCAATGCATTATGAAACCCTTAACATGGGAGTTTTTTAATGTTATGTTTATGATTTAGTATTAAAGTATCAGTGAAATTATGAACACCTTTCTAAAGTAGAATCAATTTCATACAAGTTGTGACAACATAACCTAAAGATGAACCCCTTGAAATGCAATTTCGGGGTATCCTTCGGTATATTTCTCATGTTAGTTGTATGCCATCATGTGATTCAAGTTGACCTAGGGAAATAAATATCTATCCTTTTCATTTCACCTTCTCATAACTTGAGTGAGTTGATAGGGATTCAAGGAAACTTGGACTATATCCAGTATTTGATAGGTAACCTTGCAGGAAAGTGTTTACACTTCACCAAATTAATGATGAAGGGGGTCAGATAACAATTGTGAAATGGATTCCATGAAGAAATTGATATCCTCAATAAATATATCTTGATACCACCAATATTAATCGCACATGTTGAAGGAATGAAACACATTCTATACGTGATATCCCTGTAACAATCACCAGGTGCCTTTATTGTGCAGAAGAATGATTTTAAGAATGAAAACATCTGTTATTATCTCATTCGAACCATGATTGATGTAGAGACACATTATTCAGATATTAAGATGATTCTCCAATAAATGATCTTTTTAGATCAAAATATGAGACACTTTCAATAGCATTATGAGGTTCAATTGGTTTCTCGCAATAACCTACTCAAATTTATCCTCAATTTTCCAATGTTAGAAAGACATATGGTATGATAGGGTATTATTTTTCAATAGTTTTACATACAGTTTGTACCTCACAAAGAGGTAAAATGCCAGGACTAGGAAGGTTTCCTCATTAAGAACCCATTTACATAAGGGACATCGTTTAATACTGAACCACCTTATGAAGTGATTTTCTCTATTAAAGGTATCCTCAAACATGCGAAATGTACTATGATGGTTTATCTGGGTGTCCAAATTGGAAGATAATGGAACAACAAAAACTCAACCAAAGTTTGGTTAGGGATTGTGTTTATCTCCATAGTGAAGGCAGTGCTTCCATATTTCTTCATGTTATCTATAGGTTTAACCAATATTGAATCAGAATATTAAGCCCTCGTGGATGGCTTATAATTATCATTCCAAATACCGATGAAACACCTAGATATGAAAGGTGACTAATATTTGCTAATAAAACAAATCAAATGAGATTACCACTTCATAAAAAGGATCTAACACCTATATGTTATTATTTATTATCGTTAATGATATAATTCACCTCAAAAACAATGTTGAATCACGTCATGAATTCATATACTGCCTAGGATGATGCATTCACAACCCTAGAAGATCCAAACTGAGATGAAACATTCCTCCACATTACCCATCGCCATAAGGTCTCACCTTTTGTTAAAGTCAGAATCGAAGAGATTAATAATGTCAGCCCCATCCCTAATCCATTTGGTCATACCACAGGATGTATGATTCCTATCATGTATTATCTTCATGATGGATTAATTCCACCCAATAGATCTAAAAGTGAGAAAATCCAGCGATGAACAGTCAACATCACTCTTTATAAAAACTTGAACCATTAGAAGATTATCTACACATGTGGCCTTTATGAAATCCTTATTAGTTTAATTAATGGAGAAAAGACTATAGATATCATGGAATAAGTACATTCAGGAGCCTGCGGTGCACACTAGTTAGGATATAGGATTTTTGATCAAATCTGAAGGCTTGGATATTTATTGCCTTTGATGATTCATGAAGGCATAGAACATACCAAAATGTTAATTCTTTCCAGGTGCATGCCAACTTCAATTATAAACATCAATATATATTACATAAAGTAATATAATCATGGCCATTTTCCATATAGAGAATGGATGTTGTGTGGTCATACCCCTCAGTAATGACCAAGTTGTTCAAGTACATTCTTACTTCTACTGATTTCTTCATCATGTGGGATGAGGAAATAACTCTCAATGAAGTAAGGTCCAAATGAATTGATGCATTTGTGAAGTCCAACATCATTACTAGATTTGGTGTTACTCATTACACACCAATAGAAAATGGCTCTAATTTATTTTCTGATGAGGTAGATAAACTATAGCAAGAGTTCAATATCAAATCAAACCATTCATCCTAGTATCATGCAACATCTAATGGAAATAAGGAGGCTTTCAAAATTACACATTAAAAAATTCTCTAGAAGATTGAGGATAAAGTTAAGAAACCATATACGGATAATATTTTCCATTCCTTATGGGTTTACAATACTACAACATGTAATTCCACACGGATGACCTCATACTCATTGGTATACAGAATGGAACCAGTCATGCCCATTGTGGTTCAGTTACAAGAACTCCAAGTTTCCATTTGTGATCAGCGATCCATAGATGGGAAATCCAAGAAGTGACTATATGAGTTGGGGTGAATGGATGAAAAGAGATTACATACTTTTCATAACATGGTGTTCTATCAGAATTGTATAGGATGATATTTTAACAAGATTGTCTACCTCTGTTCATTACTCCAAGTAGTGTTGGTATTAGTTTTTTTGAATCCACTAATACCTAAAAGGAATCCTCAAAATCATGAACCAGTTTTAGGGGGGCCTTATTCTATAAGAAAGGACCACAGTAACGGGGACTATTCCATGATATCAATGGATGGGTAACTCATTATGAATCCAAAAAATATAAGGTTATTGAAGAAATATTTCGTTTAAGCACATGAAATTCAGCTTATTTGTAGGTTGATAACATTCATAGTACCATATATGTCCAAGATGCAAGATGTTATGTTGTGTAGTAGGATCATCCTTGTCAAATTAGAGTAAACTACATGACATAAATTCCTAGATGTATGACATAAAATAGAAATACAAACATTGTCCTCACTATAAGACATTAAAAAGGACGTGGTCAGAATCCTTTTCTTTCAACATTAAAAAACACCCAACCTATCAAGAAATGAGATATCCATTGTGATCCTTTAAAAATTGCTCCACCTTTTAAAAGTGTAATACATAATATTTTCACATCAATACCACGAGATGATAAATTACATGACCAATGTCCTCATCATATAAAAAGTAAACAACATGTTATATCTCAAAACATTGTGTGTATTTATTATCATTCTGATGGAATGTGTAGTAATGCCCAAATTTACAATCATAGGTCCATCAATGACAAAAAGAAATGTGAATCCTCTTTTAAATATTTCAAAAGTAGATCTATAGAGCCATCAATTTGGAAAATATTTTCAATCCCTCTTCCCCTCATAAAAACCTAGTCGGTGTGATGAATCATTTTCAAAAAATATGTGTGGATTCATTCTCATTCAAATGAGAAATATAATGACACTAAGATCTCCAATCTTTGGTCCTGCTGTGACCACAAATAAAATAAAATCCCCTTAACTCCTATTGTTTATCTATCAATCCTTCCTAGGAAAATTTCGTAAGAACAATGTGTGGCTTGATTCTTTCCTTATCAATATATGTAGTGATGCTCGGGCCCTATAAACATGCCCATCAAAAAAATTTCCAACCTTTCATATTGGTTTATATTTGTCCATACTTATTGAAATTAAACTACATGAGATATCAAGAACTATGTACAAAATTATTCTTATCCCAATGAGATTTACAGTGACACATAGATTATATCTCCTGGTCCAACGATCACATAATTGAAATGCCCATATCCTTCACTTGTGTCACCCTTGTGCTATCGAAGAAACCTTAACCATTCCTTATTTCCTATAATGAGAATAGCTCATATGGGCTTATAAATTTGTTAAAGGAGTTCAACGCATGAGTAAGTCATATCAATTTGTATTAATGTTACTATTTCCCTAGCTATAAGAGACTAAAAGACACACAAGTTGTTATCATCGCATGAAAATAAACTGAACGGTCTATTAAAGAATTATGTGTGGAGTCATTATTTCACTATAAAGATAAGTAGTGACACTTGGGTAGTACTACCTGGTCTATCTTTAATATTCATTTTCTAGTAGGAATCATCTAGGACCTATTTTCATGATTATAAACAATATAGTTGTATAAGTATTAAATATGGCTTGATACTCATTTCTAATGGGTTACATAGTGACATATAGATGTCCAATCCTAGACACAGCTACAATACAATATGGGAAATGCATTTACTCTTCCATGTATGAATCAGATCTATATGAGAATATCCAATATGGTTTAAAAATGTATGCACAAACTCGTATTAAAAAAAACTGGAACCCCATTACCTCCACAATTGAATTCAATCAATGTAGAGTATCTCTTTCATAAAATATGTGTCGATTGATTATTGTCCCATAAAATTATATTGTGATGTCAAGGACTCATATCCTTGTCTTAGACATAGGGTAAAGAAACATCCCCCCTCTTCTACATATAAACAAAAATATATGTAGGAGATTTTATTTTGGGTCCCTTGGTTGGAGGTCCTACAAAGGAAATAGAGATGTCCCCTTTCTACACATGAGTCATATTGGTGAAAGGGGATCCAAAATCATGTAAAATATGAGTCCAAATGATTTTCCATTGGATAATTCTCCCTTTTATGTCATAATATAAATCATGAACACCTTCAGATCTTCATAATCCTTATTCAAATTATGGTGGCAGAATGTCTGATACCTCAGATATCTTTTTTCTAACTATTCTATAATATTCCTTGGTTGGATTTTCATAAAACAACTCACAAAATGAGTTTTTATACTAAAGGGTTCCACTTTTTGGCTATTCAGTACGTGGCCCTATTGTCCTTCCATAAAACAACCAAAAAAATAGGTTTTTCAATCAGTGGTAACCAATCCCTTGTGATAAGACTCTTCTATATTTGTAAGATTTGATGATAAATAAGTTGGAACAGAGGATTTATTGTTAGAAATTATTCCTTAAACACCTGTCCCATATCCTGTCTCATGTTCTGAAGTCCTTTAATACCATGTTTTAAGATTTTTACACTCATGTCAAATTATACATGAGTGAACTGGGTCCAATACAACCACATATCACCTATTGTTTTCATAATATAATAGTCTTAGTCATATCACATGAAAATGAAGACACCATGTTGCATTATCTTGGGTTGTACCTATGTTGAGAACAAATTCCCCTTATTCTATGGAAAGTTCAACTAGAAATGTAACATCCTTGTTTAGGTACTATCCTTCCACAAGACAAACATTATGCCTCGGGAAATCTGAGTCTCTACCAACTTCTATAATATTTTTCTGACAGAATAGCTAAATCAATGAAGACATGTTTTACTGAAATTGATATAATACATCCCCATTGGATTTTTATAAGTTTCTAATATTTTTTAGATCCTATTAGACAAATAATTCCGCAATTTTACTATGCATTATACACCAAAGTTGGACATTCATAAAACATCCCATAAAATGTGGTTTTCAATAAATGGTAACTTCATCCTCAAGAGAGACCCCCTCTAACACCATAATCCATTTCCCCATATAACTCATCATATCCAGATATCCTTGGGTTAGATCATACAATTTTATCTTCTCACACCTAAATATAGACAAATATTTCTAGAAAAATTAAAAGTAATGGGAGAACCATAAACCTTTCAGTAAAACCTAAATACTTTAAATTAAAGCCCACATAATTTCTTGTTGCATGACTTTATACTACATAAAATAATGACATTTTTTCATGACTCTAAATTGAAAAGAATAACATCATCACCCTATGACATTAAACTATACAGCGAATGTCTGGATCATATAAAATTAAAATGAATGTTTATTTTACCTTTGTCTGAAAGGGGTCTCCCACTCTAAAATTGAACATCTATAATTTAGCCTCTTTCACTCAATCCAAATTCAATTAGGAGCAGCTTCCCATTCATTTCCTGTACCAATATAGATATTCCATTCATTCTGAGACACCCCCCATTGGTAAATATCTTATTGTTGTCTTCAGAAATCCGAATCTTAAAACTAGAACATCAGAAATACAATGCAGGAATATCTGAGAACTCCATTATCTAACCATACAGTATGTTCCCTTGTTTTATTTGAATATGTTACCCACATAATAGGTCTGTAAGCCTAAAGATTTCATATACTTGACTATGTAGTACATGCACCATTTTTCCATGTTTAAAACATCCCACAAAACTGGTTTTCTAATCGATGGTAACATCTTCCTCAGAAGAGACCTCATCTATTCCCTAATATCATGTATTACATACATGAACCAAATTATTGTGACAACATATTCTTCCTTGGATATCTGAATAATGTCAGAACATTATGGTCCATATGCCCTATTTTGATTCATTGTTTCAAAACTTATTGTCACAAATTTTCAACCTAAACCACTGGTCTCTGTAGTTGGACTCACATGAATTTATATAGCACATACAAAGAGAAAAAATTCTCACCAAATTGAAAACCTATAAAGGAAAATTTGGAAAAAAGTCGAGTCACACCTTGCTTGACTTATGATTTTCATGGTTAAGGAATAACAATTAGTGATAAAATGGTAAAAAGTCATGAAACAGGTTAGTATGAAAACCTAAAATTTGTTTCCAAATAAAAATACAAATCTCTCCGGCTAAGTATTAATATATATATATATATATATTTGGATAAAATTAGGGAAATGAAATAAAAATACATAAATTTTATAGGTTTATCCATATGACCCTACCAATAGTAGAACTATGCTCACTAGTCCCCTTGTCTTTGGTAAAACTCAGAGTTCCCCTCATACCTATCATTATTGTTATAATTAATTTGTATGAATATGTATTGCGATAAAAATTAGCTTCGACACCATGATCATGGGAAGTGATTTAAGAATAAAACATTTATTATTGGAAAAAAATACATTTACAGAACAAAATTTGAGGAACATTCACAAGACAGAGAATCTATGTCGTATACTAAAAGTGATTATCAATATAACACATCATCTATTGAATAGACTACTGAGCCCCAGAAGCTACTCATTGAAGTTCAGTCAATCGAACAACTTTATTTTCATCATATTGGTGATGTTCCTTTATTAAAACTACAATTCAAGTCGACCCTTATACTTTGTATTATCCAAATGAATGATGGAGTTTTCGGAGTTCCCCCTAAAAACATCCATTTTTTGGTGAAGTAATGAATCTTGAATTTTCTTATCCTTGATATGTAATTTAAATTCTTCCACCCTTGTGTTATGGTTGGCTTGTTATTGGGATAATGCATCTTATAAGTCATCAACATTTGAGAGTAGTCTGTGTTTTATGATATTTTTATAAATCTTATGTTCTTGATCTTACCTGGGAACAATATCATTCATAGCATCATGCAGTAGGTGAAATAAAATACACTAAATACCAACATCCCAAATAGAGTTGTATGTTATCCAAACTATAAAGGATGTTCTTCCAGAGATGTTTCAGAAATTATCTTCTAGATAATCATACAAGGCCTATTGTGTGTGACACAAAGCACTACGTATATCTCTTTATCTTATTCTGAACCACAATTAGTGGGAGGAAGGTACTCTGGAACAAATAATCTAAAAAGGTTCCCTAGTATTCTCCCTCTAAGATGGTAGACATATCTTTTTCCGATATACAGTAAATTGGTATTGAAGGTCCCCCCCTCGGGACTATTTGTAGATGATGATAATCTTAAACAAAAAATAAGATCATTGTTATCATCCAAATAATTGAGAGAATGGGGAATTATGACATAAGTTTATAACTCTTACCCAATAGTAGGTCAAAATCCATGGAATAATCCTTCCTAGTATCCCTAACTCCAAAAAATTGGACTATATCCTCTTGATGAGTGACACCCTCCTGAGTCTTCATTGGATTTGTCAAGGAAGGTTCAAGTAGACTCCTGGTTTAATGATCCACCTGAACCAACCCTCCTCCAAAGTGGAATTTTGATGGACTTTGAGGACATGTGCTAGCGCCCCCACCACTGCATCCCTTATAGGTACAACTACACATTCCAATCAGTCATGATCATAGAATCATACAGAATGGAATTAATTTCATAAGAAACTCATGTCCACTAAATTCCCTATTACATGCATGAAATTATTCTCTAGTAGTGGTAAGGTTAATAAGTTCCATTTTTCTGCGAATGGTCATGCCATTATCTATCATGGAGTCAAGTGACATAAAAAACCTTGTGGAGATCTCACCCATGGAGAAATTTGGAATATTTGGCTCATGACCCAACCTATTTCCCTCCTCTGTAGACTTGAGACCCCAAAAGCTTCTGTGGTGAGAGCTTCAAAGAAGGAATCATTTGTCACATTGTTCTCGAGTGCATAATATGAACCTGAAATATTATAGAAGTATATTCCATATATTATCACATAACATCTCATGAATATTATATGACACTACCAAACCCTTACTAACATTTTATTGTAGTGATACGAGTAGTGAAATAGATGATGATACACCCTTATCCCACAATGTCTCTTCTATTGTAGGGGCTGACTCACCTGTATGAATGTGCACCTAGCCTAGAAAATCCTCCTATGTTCATGGAGATTTATTTTCAATCCCATGTAGAGAAGAAATATAAGGAGATTATGTGGGAATAAAAGACGTGTTACACACTTATACTAGGTAAAATAAAGGATAATGAAACTGTAATTACACATCGCAATGAAATGGATTCCTAACAATAGTTTTTTTTTCTCCGGTGACATTTCTTTTTTGGTGGTGGATGACTACTTTGGCCGCCACAAAAACAGGTATTACAGGAAGTAATGGGAGTTCCCCTGCCATCTCATCCTCCAAGTCATGTTATCCTAGAGATAACACTAAAGAGTTTGGGGGTGATCTAGTAACCCCAATCTGAGGGCCACTAGGGCTATACTACGAAAATGGAACCTCGGTTTATTTCCCCACAACCAACTGTAATTAAAACGACATTACACCTTAACAGTAATATTTTTTTGAAATGAGAGGAATGAAAGGGAACTTAAATCATATGGATCAACATGCTCAATCCATTCTTCA
The DNA here is from genome assembly GCA_963277665.1 of Viscum album. Lineage (NCBI taxonomy): Eukaryota > Viridiplantae > Streptophyta > Magnoliopsida > Santalales > Viscaceae > Viscum > Viscum album. The sequence goes on from OY728134.1 coordinate 910,480,388, forward strand.
TATGATGGATGGTAAACCCCTTTAATATCACCTCATTTCACCAATTCTATTACCCACCTCATGGAAGGAATTTATTCATAAATTTTGTAAATAAGCCTTTCCAACTTCCAGATATATATCCTCACCTCAATCATAATATTTTTCAATGAAAATATCTAATGGGGCTTGGACATCTCCTATCCCCAGAATGTACAACCCCAAACGAAGAAGTGAGCATATTATTTCAGCATCAGGGGATATATCCTTCTAAAATTAGACTACCTTTAGTCATATAAATTATGAATACAACCCAGTCTGTTGTGATGTTGATTTAATAAAGTGGGATTTTATAGGTTTACCAACAGTCTATGTATTAGATAATGTGTAAAAAACCAAACCTTAGGTCTCTTCTTGTTGATGATGACTATAGTGACTAGGTGTAGTATTAGTTGGCGTATTTTGTGTTTCCCATTTAATTTTGGTAGGTGGATTATACCCCGAATGTGGTCTTTTGGGTGAACATGGAACATCTTCATAACCATCATCCTCTGATATGCACACAAAATCTTCTAAATGAGATGAAGATCCATCAAAAAGAGAGGATTTCATCCTATTATTCTTCTTCTTCACAACATTAGGAATAACTATGGAAAATACCCCTTCATTTTATGGTGAAATCTAGGACTCAACATATAATGTGGTTAATCAGCTAATTGCACCCACTAGAGGTAGATTGATCCCCATGTGCTTCTAATCTATGGTTGTGATCAACCATATTTTTAGTGTTATCATCTGATTTGGTTATAATATTATGTGTACTATCGGAGACATGGTTATTTTTTGTATGCACTTTAACTGATGTGAAAACCTATAAGGTGTTTAGGCCTCAAATATAATCTCACTGTTGATCCTGGTCACCAACACACCATCCCCAAAAGCCATCATGTATGTCCTTAGAAAATCATTGGCCTTATCTTCAATTGTAAATATCATGGTCGGTGTATTCCCATAGGGAAATAATTTGAACTCCTTAAATAAACTAATCTTTTTCTAAATTTGATGGGGTCTCAATTACTTGGGTGGAATACCAAATACGACATGAACATATCGTAAAAAACTATCCCAAATACATTGATTATACTCTTTTTGGTGTATGTTCTGATGTGCGATATGATCAATCCCCATAGACAATCATATTTTCCTATGATTTTGAAAGGAAATTTCCCTACCAGAACATGTAGAAGGATTCTGTGAATTTTTTCTAGGACTGGGGCAGCCAAATGCAAATACTATTTCTTCACCATCATTACCGCTATAATCAACATTCCATTCCTTATGACTCCATTGGAATCTTCGATATGAATAAATTAGATACTAATAAATATTTCTATAATTCCCACAAGACATGTATTAGAATGAACTTCAGGATTGATCTCATCTCACCCCTTATCATACTTTCCCTTCTCCAATATTTCCCAGAAGTTTTCAAGCATGATTCTATTTACCTCCATAGGACAAATTTTTGGATGCTTAGAAGTGGGGCCTCCCCCATCTCCTCTGTGAAAGTGGACAACCAAACAATTTTTCGAATATACACACCTTAGGTTGGGGTATTAATTTTAAATATCATGAGATATTTTCAACATCTCAAAGGAAAAAGCTGGCATCCTGTTGGTATCATCCCATGTCACCTTCAGATGGACTAATGTGTCATACATATATTCAGGGAATAGAACCCCATAGATCTTATGTTCATCCCATAAACTGATTCCAAATTTTCCTTGCATCAGATTGAATGAATTCGTATGTGGACTCCATCGACATAGAATCTCTGGAATGAACTAATAATTCCTTATACAAAATCCTACCCTACCCACACAACCTCATAAATTCCATCTTCTCAAAGAACATTTTTGATTTTTTTTTCAAGTGTTTGATGAACCTAGTATTCCAACATCCATGTAGACCTAACACCCCCTCTGTGGTAGATATCCCAATCTTCTTCCATCCCTTCGATTGACCTGTCCATGAATCCTGAAAGATGGAGTAATAGATATTTGGATTTAATTCGATCATGTGTGGTTTCAAATCTATATTATGTTGGATAAATGCATGAAAAAGGCTGTAGATGATGTGCCGAAATTGATATATGAACCCATGTTGGAAAAGATGGTAGTTATGAAATTCTTGTGATCTTGAAACGAAGAGGAAGGATGTAATTCTTTGGTGCTAGTGTGAGAACTTACAAAAAATAAACATGAACGTAAAGTGGCCACTAGAAACACTTTGGAATGTCATAGTGAAACTTCTTCAATGATCCTTCCATATTAGGATGTGTAGTATCACAAATGTTGTAAAAATGTGGCCCACGATTTTCATCATATCTTTAATGTGTATGATATCCTTTTCATCAAAAATTGATATATTCTTGGAATCCATTGAACCTGCAAAGGGGTATCAATTTTGTGTTAGGAAAAGTTAATTTCTAGATAAATATTGATGAAATTAAAAAATTTGGTAAAGTCATAAAATAAAGCTGGTGCCTCATGTATATTCCACACATAGGTACCTAATGCAGGGATATTATTCATAATACCGATGTTAGTCACTCACTGAATCCTATGCACCACACAAATAGTTATGTACTATTTTGGTGCAAACAAAACCTTCTGAAAAGAGCTTCAGTGGAGGCATTGCACCAATTACTAGCATGACGAGACTTCAAAATTTGGAGTCACGAGAGTCGTACACTAAAACGAGGACCCTATTTATAGTCAAGAATTCCACCCAATGTAATCTTCCTATATACTCCCCCTATGAAGAATACTAAACTGGACCGCCATCGTGAATACCTTGTTAGAATAATTCATCCTTTTCATTCCTTTACCTTAGGATGAGGCCCTCTTCTTTCAAATCAAATCCAATCTGAAGGTGGGGGGATTTTGTTGTCAATTCATTTTTTCACATAGATGAAAAGTAATAAAAGGTAAATGCCTGACTAATAAGTAAATAATATTATGGAAGAAGGGCAAGGATCACAAAGGCCTCTAGAATCAATTTACCCAAGACCCCCCATGTACTGTCAGGGAACAAGGGATCAACGTGAAACCCTTCATGACCAACCCGCACAACTACTTAGGAGATACACCTGAGAGGGATTCCCATTCCACCAAGTTCCCATATTTTTTTTATAAATAGGATCATTGGTCCCTTCATTTGTATGGATAAAAAATCCAGAAGGCTTAATGCTGATCTGATCATGCTAGTACTTTTTTAAAGACCCATGAAACATTCTAGTTTGCTTCTAATACCTAAAAGAGAAGTAATTAAAGAGGTAAAGTGATATTTAATTCTTACTAGGGTTTTAAATATTAAAAAACCTATGTGATATATTCACTCAACCCAAAATTAAATAAGATTAGTGCGAGTTTCCCTTACTCACACCAGAACCTACGTGATTCACTTCTGGGAATACCTATGGAGACCCATAAAGATTGATCAAAGTCTCTCCAATGTGTAGTTTCCCAGGTAGTCTATATCCCAATGTGATTTAAAATTTCTTAGGATTACTTATGTGAAACACCCCTTGCATTATCCTCCCTTGGTTCACCCTACCCTATAGCTTGACTGAGCAAATCCTCTGAGTCCTCTTCCAAGCCACTCACTGTTGGGATATTCTACCCTTGGATTTATCTGATAGGGACCATGTTGAAACTTCCACCAATAACTCCATACATACACAACCATAGTGAGTAGAACACCAGTATTTCAACCATTTTAATATGTTTTTCTATGTTTATAGGTTTCCCGCACTTATTTGATTGGCCGATCTGGTTCCTGAGGGTGCATGTTTGTATGTATCCCCATGGTCATGAAGACCCTTAACCCAATGAAATTTATAGGGAGTTCCCATTATTGGAAGATTATTTTATGGACCATGTACTACCCTTATCAAATCTGAAACCCAATGCCTCCATTTTTTAGATGGGATGATGTGGATCACGATTTCATTTATTTTTTATAGGGAATTATGTCATCTTCCCTCCATAAGTGACCAATTTTTACGTAATCCATCCTAGATTAATCCACTACCTCTTCATTTATGGGGTTGTAGTCTTTTTACTCTCTACCACTGTGTCTTTCACATTAATTCCTTTCTAGGGTGATGTGAAGATAGGGAAGTGGCATACCCTCGAATTCTTCCACTATTATCAACCTCTTCTTACATCAGCAGAGAAAGAATGATTATGTGGTCTGTTATATCGTTAATTCCATCTTATTTCTCACACTAAGAATGAATCCCATGGGATTATATGTCAATGGAGATCATGACATCTGCAAAATCCATTCCATCACTTGAACTACGAGAACACTGATTCCTGGCCACTAAAAGATTAGTAAATAATGGAATCGCACTTTGTACCTAAGATCAGTTGGAATACACCTTAGGAGTAAGCCCTGATCATAACACCATTAATCTAGGAATCCTCCTCATGAGTAATCCTTGAGTTAATCCCAAAAATCACCATGAGTTAATATTTCCCACATGGCCCATTTTTAAAAGTGTATCCTCTTCGAGAATAAGCTCCAATTTAATCCTCTTGAAGGGATATTCTCCCCAACAAGACCCTTCCCAAACTATGTGGGATTTGATTCCCATCCAAATGGGATACATATAAAGGCTCTATATGGTTCAAACCCAACAAAAAAATTAACCCTTTTCTCTTTGGGCCACATTTATAATAGGATTTAATTTAACCAAGGAACCCATCCTTCTTCCAAAATTCCCCAGGTCGCCTAAGTATAATTATCACACCAAACATTGATTAGGAATGTTTCACCTAGATTTCCTTTATACATGATGTTGAAATTTAATGTAATTTCCTTATCAAAGGACCTTAAAATGTATGATGTTCTTCATTAAGAAGGATCAAACTACATGGGTTATGATACCTTTGATAAGGATACATAGGATTCCCATCTCACGGGTTCGATATCAACATCAAAACAACTCTTATATCCCTCGATCATGCTAAAATTCAGAGTAACCTCAGTCACCCTATATAAAAATAAACTCTAGAGTATCCCTCTATGTGCCTAGAAAACCAACATCATCATAATAATGACTAAATAATGTCTATGTAGTGCATAAAAGGATATCATCAATAGAAAACCTCAGATACTTACATATATCTCTATTGATGAAAACCCTTTGATACATACAAATTATTCTGAGTACCATACATGCTAATAATTTATCACTAATTAATGGGTGTCCCATATCATACTTGGGAATTAATAAAGTATCCATGAACATATCTTAAATCTATAAGAGATTCAAATTATAGAAAATAATTCCCCATGGAAGGGTGTGATGAGCCCAACCACCAATAATCTCTAACAATGTGTGTTACTATATGTTGTGGGTCAGAATCCCTAATGAACACCTAAATTTTTAAAGAAGGACCATTTGGATATAGAACTATTTGGTGTATCATTTACAAAGGAAACAATCACATTAGTGTACTCAATTTTTGGTGAGCTTCGTCAACTAAAAATATTTCTATAGTGTTATATAATCATGAAGACGATATTCTTATACCGAATAATTCATTTTTTAGATAATATATTGATAAAATTTATTTTTATGGGCTCCACAATTACATATACTATTAAACCCACTTGTTCTTCATGTAAAAATACAATTTCTTCTTCTCTATTTGACTATACATATTGCTTATCATTACCGAATCTATTTCTTGTTTCCAATTCATGAAACCCATACATGTATGGAAAATTGTACTAGTTCACATATTCCAATCAACTATTGTTTATCCAAGCAGTTTTTAGAATAATATTTCATCTTCTGATCATGTGTTACTCTTCTTATCATAGGTCATGCTTGCCCTTATCTTTACATGGATATATTATGGTCTGATATCATTACTTGTATTTATAGTACATTGATCTTATTATATTAATTATTAACTATTTATGGACCATTCTCATGAAATGACTATATAATAATAAATATCCTTTAATCATATTATTTTCAACTTCTTCATTTCAATCCAAATGAGTCTTCATTCATGCACATCTCACACAATCCCACTGATTATGTGTTTTGTGTTGAGAAATTATTTCAGAAACATATGATCAAATATAAATGTGATTAATGATAATATTAATATTTATTTTTTGTTCAATTTTTTTATCTTATTGGTATGTTTATTGAGGAATATGATTTGAAGGGATCTTTAGCTATTTGGATCATCGTTTTGGTCAGAATACCTATTTTTGTATTTGTTGTTTTCCATTTATACGGTCTATTTTTTATATTTTTGTTGTTTTCTATAGAACTAATTCCATGGCCTATATAATTGTAATGTTTTTTTGTTTTCATTATTGGTTGTAGAAATGCTATCATGAACTACATAACTGATGTATTTCTCTAAATCAAATCTCCAGAATAGCGGATTCCTATATTGGTTTCTATAGATTTTATTTTTACAATACCATTAGATAATTCCTATGGAGGAATATGTATCATTTTATGGGCCAATAGAGACTTCTTTAGTAGTATCTAATATTCTTTGAAACAAATGCTATCGCAGTCATGGTGGTAAACCCTATAAAGACAACCTTTTGTAGTCAATGATTCCATATACCGATAATAAAACTATTACTACCAATGGTAGCCAAGAGGCCGTTGCTAAATACCATTAGTGACAAACATTCAAGGTCTATAATGGATGCATTTATAGTGATTTATTCACTATCCATGTTTGTGGTGATTCATTGAAACTTTTGTGTTTCTACTTTGGAATAGTGGTGTGGCCTCTTTTGATTGGTTATGTTGTTCGAGGGTGTTAGGGGATTGAAGACCCTAGAAACCCTCATCACATTGGAATTAATTTTCTCTACCTCATCCTCTTGCCCTGGTTAGTCTCATATTCTACTCTAGTAGAACATACATGATCATTGATGTCCTTCTTCCTTGGTGGTGAACCTCTCTGCCTCCTACTCTCTACATGTAAACCATTGGTGTACCACTTCAGGTGGAGATATGGATGCCTTCATCCTCAATATTATAAGAAGTCTGGTAGAGTATCTGAGTGGATATTGATTGAAACTAGGTGCGTAGTATTATTGTGTGAGTACTTGTTTCATTGCTGACATAAATTTGGATACCTAAAAAGATCAGGACTGCCAAGATTCTTTGATTATGGCGCTATAATTTATTTACATACTTGTTTCTTGTTTTTCAAGTCGTTAATTTTAAATTGGTTTCTTCCCTTTGTTATAGACTTAGTAGACATACATTGTGTATTTCCATTTCTGTTTTCTCAATATTAATAAAACACATGTGTTGGGTGGTGTTCATTCCATTCACAAAGGCCCCTAAGTGACAAAATAATGTTAAATGTTGGGTTCTTGTTCTTCTTTTTATAATATTATATTCTTCTTTGATTTTATTCTGCGATTTTGACTTATGTTTGCCTCGAATATGATAGATTATTTATTGGGGTTTTTGGTTATCTTTGTATTTGGGATTTCCTCTCCCATGATAAAGTTGTATCAGTGCCTATATTGTTTCTTTCATTTTGGGTATTTTTTATTCTTTATTACTTTGTTAACAGTTTTTATTGGTTTTATATTTTCAGATTGACCTTACTATTAAATCACCATTTTATTTCATGATTGAAATTATCTAAATCCACTATTCTGTCTATATATCTATTAATTTTATGTCTATTTGGATAAGAATTATTTACCCAAAACACAGGATAGATGTTGGTGGTGTACACATAATGTTTTTCATAATAACTCAACATCTACTCTGTGGGTAATCATGTAAACAATGATATTTTAAATCACAAAATTTGATAGTTATAAAGAATTTAACATCTGTATAATTTAGTTGAGAGACCTACTTTTATAGATAGTCTTAATTTTTTCCCTCTGTGGACCTAAGAAAGCTATTATTACTGTAAATGAAACCAAAAAACCTATTACTGAGCACATAGATGTTTCCCTTGATGTGTTAGTCAAAGCACATATATCTTTACTGATTTTATTAAATGATAATTTTCTATCAAAGGTTTTTTATGAGTCTAATATAATTGGTATTTCTATTAAAAAAATAAATTATATATGAATGTTTTACTTATTGGTACAATTTATGAAAAACACCGCATGAATACATTTAAAATGAAACACAGTAGTTCAATTAAATCCCATAATGAGAAATATAATAGTGTTAATTAAGATTTAGCAAACATTGAAGTCACTATTAATTATGAAGATCAAGATATTATCCTCTTAATTTCTGAATATAATAATTATATCAATTTAGTTTATTTACAAGCACATTGCACTAATACTATTGAAGTCATAAACTTCTACAGATTTATCATTGTTAATGTCAAAAGTGTATAAAAATGAATAAAATTATATAAAAAATTAAAAAACACAATAAAAAACCTATATAATGTTAGTGAAATGTGTCATGATCTCTTTTAATAAGGTTCACACTATAAAAAATCTCATAGATTGATTTTAGTCTAAAAAATGTCCTGTCAAATTAATCACTACTACATACACCAAAAATATTCCACAGGTTTTTCATAGTTAAAGTGAAAAGGGTATAAAAATATTTAAAAATTTTATAAACCCCAGTATAAAGTTGTAAAATGTTAGTGAAAAGTGTTAGAAGAACTTTTTGTTTGTTTTAAAAATATAAACTAACACTACTATAAATGGAACAAAAAAACATCACTTTTATTGATGTGTTAGAAGATATATTTTTTAGAAACATGTATAATGTTATTGAAAAGTTCCATAAGAACCTTTAGTAATTTTCACACAACATGAAATTTCAAATATTAATCATACTTAAAGTAGTTAATAATTTAAAAAATATGTGTTTACGTCTAAATAGAGTGACCAATCAAAAATAAAGATTCATGCACATTTAATAGGATGTATGCCAAATTTCTCTAGATGAGCAACATTGGAACTCTATATAAATTTCCATTTCTCTATGAACCACACATTTATCCACATGCATGTGATGCACAATATCTGATGCATTTTCTAGGAATGTCTAAATAACATATTTTAGGTTTTCCATGTGGTGATGGATTGAAATTTTTTCTCATAAAAAGAGATAAAATTAAAAAATAATAGGAATATCAAATTTTTTACAATATTATTAATAATAAAATTATGAATATCAAGGGAAACCATTGGGAGTTTTCTATAACCTGCTATGGGGAATCTCAAAAATCATTCATCTAATTTTTGAGACTATCTATCTAAGAAAAAATGTAGGCATAATTCATTACTATTATATATGAAACACATAAATTGGTAAGAATTTATTTACACTACTGTATGATTTATTCTTTTTCTATTATATCAAAAGATACTATGAAAAAATTAGAATTCATTTCAATGGAGGTCAAGGATCCATCATTGTAGGAAAAAAATTGGAAAAAAATTTATTTTATTATCCTAGAATTGGATTCCATATACAATACTTGTTTAGTGAAAAAATATACTATTAATAAAACTTATTAAATTATATATAAAATCAATGGTTTGAGTCCCACACTATTGGTTGATTACATTATGGTTTCTCATTTTTTAGGTTTACCGTCTCAATGTGTTTCTTATCATTATTATTGCTTCTGTAGACTTGTACTTTATATTTAAGGTTATATTTTCTTGAACGTAATAAAACACATGAGTTTGGTTGTGTTCTTTCCATTCACGTAGTTCCCCAAGGCACCAAATCATGTTAAATCATGTGTTCTTGTTCCTACTTTTATATTCTTGTATTCTTATTGGGTATGGTTCTATGATTTTTACTTGTTTATACAATGAATCAATTTGATGTTTATTGGGGTTTGTAGGTGTCATTGTATTCCGGACTACCTATCCTCTCACACCATTGGTAGTACCTGTGATGGTAACATCATTCACATTTATATTGTGCACATTCAGATCATCCCCATCATTACCTAAGCTCCAGATACCACATTTTTACACATGTTGAATATTAACATTTATTTTGAAATAATCAATATAAAAAATATAATTACATTAATACGTGGTTGGGAATACATTCAAAATTCATGATAATTACAACTAAACTGAAATCACCGATTGTGACACAATTATCCCTTGGGGTTTTATTGATTTGTTTTCTAGTATAATTAAAAAAACAAAACATTGAATAATGTAAATGTCAGTTTTTTGTAGGTGTTATCGATGTGTGGGAAGGGGGTATAGGTGATATACCTAATGAAAATCGGGAATTATTTATGTTGATAATGTGAATTCATTTTAGACTAATATCATCAGTTTTGGGACTATGCTTGGGTGAGGATGTCTTAATATTGGGAACATTCGGTGAATTACACATCATCAATAGAATGTGAGATTTTGGTGACTCCACAAAATGAACATTTGTTATGGTTAATCCAATGATGTAAGTAATGTCGAGTGCCTGTATTTGACCCCCCATATCTCATCTAACATACTAATTAATATTTTTATAAAATCTCATTCCCATAAGGTTAATATATTCCTAAAAGTAGAAAAAAATCCATGTCACATTATGGTCATGCCAATGTAGTGTATCCCACCTAAAAAATGGAAACATAAAAATGTATAATAAATTTAGAAATATTTTGTACACACTTGTAAAAGCATGTGTAAAAATATATAAAATCATATCAAATTGTAAATAAATGTTTAAATAAATATATCATAATACTTACAAGCACATTACACTACTGCTATTGAATTCATAAAATTTCATAGTTTTATCATTAGTAATGTTAAAAGTGTACACACATGTATAAACAATGAAAAAAAGAAACATAAGGGACAACCTCTATAATGTCAGTGAAAAGTGTCACACGATATTTTGGTATGGTTAACACATTAAAATTTATATATATTTATTATATTCTAATAAATGACATATTTAATACCCTACTACTACATACACCCAAAACATTTCATATATTTATTAATGTCAATGTGAAAAGTGTATAAACACATATAAAAAATGATAAAAACTAGTTAAATCACGTATAATGTTAGTGAAATGTTTTATAAGGCCATTATGTAAGTGTTAAACAACATAATAGAACACCTATACAAATTTTAAATACAAAAAAAATCACTTTTAGTGAATGTGTTAGAATATTTTTTTATGGAAACATGTATTATTTTATTTAAATGTGCCAGAAGGCCTTTTTTTTGTAAATTTCACACAATATAAAATTTCATTCACTAATCATAGTAAAATTAAAAAATATATTAAAAAATATTTGTTTACATCTAAATATAGTGGCCAATCAGAAATAAAGATTAATGTACATTGAGATGGATGTATGCAAGCTTTCCTCTGATGATCCACTATGGAACTCTATAGAACATTCCATTATTTTTGAAGCACACTTTGATCTTTATACATGTGATGAACAATGTCTGATGCATTTCCTAGGATTTTCTAAATCAAATATATTATGTGTTCCATGTGATGATGACATTAATATTTTCTCATAAAACCAAATCAAATTAAAAAATTATAGGTATATCAAATTGTTGTCTAGCCAATAAATAATATAATGATTAATATCGAGATGATTCACTATGAGGTATTATATAACGTGCGGTGAAGAATCAGGTTAATCATTCATCTAATCATTGAGATTATCTATCTCAAAAAAATAATGATATTGTATTTCTACTATATAAAAATCAATAAAATCATAAGGAACTGATGTACACTAGTGAATGGTGTATTATTTTTGGATTATACCAAAAATAATACAAAAACATTGGATGTTATTTCAATAGAGGTGGAAGGTCCATCATTATAGGAAAAAATGGGAACACTATTTCTTTGATAATTCTTAAATTAGATGCCATATACCTTACTTGTTCGGTGACCAATAATAGTTATTATACATGTTGTGGAAATTGATTGAACATTTAACAAGATAAAAGATAATGTTTTGAAAAAACATATATTAACATAAGGTTTATAAAAATATATTATAAGATCTCTGGAGTTAATAAATATAACTCCCATGTATTAGAAGAATATTCCTAAAAGTTTTAATATCTCACTAGTTTCCACATCAGATCACTAATTATGAATAATTTTTTTAAAATGTATACTTAATGTATGTGATACAAAAATATATTATAAGATGAAATGGGGTAAGATAAATAAAACTCATATACATGAATATTATTTATAAATGATTGATAATGTCAAAAGATATCATATAAAGTCTCAAATTATGAATAGATTGGTGCTAAGTAAATCATATATAAAATAGAAAAGTATGAAGGGACACATCAATGATATTGAGTGTCACCCCCAATTTTTATGTTAAGTCAAACCATAAATGAAATTTATAAAGGTAATAAATTGAAAACAACCCTATGTAAAAAAGTAACATTGTTGAATGAAAAAATGAAATTAATTTTAAGGTTCATTTTTTATCCATCATACATTGACAAAAAAATAGAATTCTGATTTTTTTTGTTTTTATCCTAGTAATATGTAAAATATTTTAACTTATTCAAGAAAAAAGATCAAAAATGTTAAAAGAGAGAGATTCATTGTATATAAAATCAATTTTTCATATATATAAAAAAAAATTATATATATATATATATATATATATATATTAAGAAGATGAATGTAGTTAATTGAAAATATAACATGACGTATTCGACTATAAAAACCATTTAAATTGGAACAATAATTCCATTTTCTATACTCAATGATTCAAAATGTGTTCTATTAACTGCATGTTTATATTTATATAAAAATATATCAAAACCATGCTATTTTTTAATGCATATAAAATGAAATAAATTAGACACCCTTGGAAAAAATGTTCACTTGGTGTATAAAAACATCATAAATTGAATGTACTAGATTCGAATCACCTATAATTATTTGAATTATATAAAAAACCTATGATCTGATGCCATTTTAATTTCGACATAAATTGAATAAATCATAAGATTATAGTAGTTGATGCAGTTAAGAATAATTATCCATGTATTTATTTTTTATTACCCTACCAATAATATTGGTGAAAATATATTTAAACCCTACAAATCAAAAAGGAAAAATTTATTTGATTTTTAACTATAATTAACTTTATCTTCATTAAAATAAAAATAAAAATTGGTATCCTATTCGAAAAGAGTGTCTCCCCTTTTTGGGATCCCATTATAGAATATTCATTAATGCTTGTGTCGTATAACATTGTATTTGAATGTACATTGTGTCAGTGGACATGCATAATCCAGAACAAAATATTACATCCAATGTAATAGATAGTCCCTTCTTAGTACCATCCCATCTAATTATATAGAAGTATACTAATAATTACACATCAATATTCAATAAATATATCCATTTTTAAAAAACTAGTTGTAATAAATCAAATACAATGTTTCAGAGATAAATAATTATGCACCTTGATTCCTATCCACAATAACATGAAAAATGATTCTAATTTGGATGTTTACCCATCCTCAATTGAAATTACATAATTATTTTGACTCGGTTCTACATAAAAGAGTACAAACTCTAAATAAACATTAGTAGAAACCAAAATCCTTCCACGATTAAAAAAATTCATGGCAATTTTATCTATCTACAATTATATAGAATCATTAAATACCCATGTATTTGTTAAATCTAGAAATAATATCATACAAATGAATATAAAAAATGGAATCATAGTTGGTCATTTGTTTCATCTAGTGTAGAGGAAGGGAGTATTGGTAGAGGAAAGTAGTTACCTTCATCTCACATAATTATGGATAGGAGATACACTAAGGTGGAGGAATATGTATAAGTTAGGATTCGGGAGGTATTATGGGTGATGATAGAGATTTGAGGTGGTATATGCTGAGGAGGATGAAGATGATAGTGGTGAACCTGGAATGTGGGTATAGGCAGAAAATCATTGACGTGGGTGAAGGTGGTTGGGAGATGTGAGTGAGGGATGAATAGAACAAGGAAATGGATGAATGTAATATAAAAAATGGCCGATAAAGATGAATGAAATGGGTGAAACAATGAAAATAAAAAGTGTAGACCCAAATTGGTGATAATGAACGATGGGTCAGAAATTTGATAAATATGAATGATGGGATTTAGTTTTTTTAGTGTACCATGAAAGATAAGGGAAACTTTATAGGAAGGCATGGGGTATTATGATAAAGGTAAAATTTATTAGGTAAAAATTATCATGATATAATTTATATATAAAATTATTATGAAAATATTAATAACCATGATGATTATAAAATTAAAATTATGTTAATATATATTAATATATAACGAAAAATGGTTAAAATTTTTATTAATAGTTCTATTATGTGTCTACCAAAATTTTATGTGTACTCTTTCATTTAAATACTGCTAAAATATAAAAAATTTAATTAATCATATAATAATAAATCTATATATATAATTGTATATTTGTAAAAGGTGTTAATTGAAAATTTCCTCATTAGATATTATAACATAAATTAAATTATGTACATTTTAATTAATCTTATACTTATATATTATTATAATAAAAAATTCTATTATTTTATATCTTTGGTAAAATATTTGATACTATTGAATAGTTTATTATGACAAATTTCGATAATGGGAAAACATTTTCGGAAAATGATGAATAATAATAACAAACTTGTTTATTGGTAACCAACTTTTTTAATATAATTATGATAAATAAATAGATTTTATTTTTAGTAAAATACTTAATGGGAAAAAATATTAGCACCTATTCTTAATAAGAAAAAAAAAATTATTTGTTGGAATGAATTGCTTTTACCGATTGATATATTATCTATTAGTAATTATGTTTTTCTACATTTCAATTTTTTAAAAGTGACCCACTCTTACCATCACCTATTTTTTCATTTTTTTTTATTTTCATGGTTATATTAATTAGTTATTATGTTTTATTATTTATTTTTAAACATTTCATTATTTTATTTAATTTTGATTAGGTTTTATATTTCATTTCACTATTTACCTTGTATTTTGTTATTTTTCATATTTGATCATAGATTTAGGGTATTTATACCATATAAAAACTAATTTTATATTTTTATTAAATATTAATTAAAAATATTCTTTCATATTTTCAAGAAATGTTCCCATTTTATCCTCACAATCCTCATGGTATAGAATCTATTTTCTTATGCAGTAAATCAATTAGTGAATCACATTGTTTAGGAATTTATATTCTCTCATTATCTTGTTAATTTTACGTCGTTTAAGTTTATTACAAATGTGTTTTCTCTTTAAAGTATGAAAAAAATCCCATAACTCTAGTGATCACTTATTTTAAATTTTTATCATTTTGAAACTACTTTCCAAAAATTAAAGACGAATCAAATTCAAACATTGATTTGTGGCCACAATATTGTACTATTTAATGAATGTGCTTATATGATGTCTTATGTGGATTCCATATTCATAGGTTAACTTAATTTTCATAATTTATGAGGAGGCCTGACATCAATGTGAGGTATCATTGTTTAAGAACATAACATGTATTTGCTCGACCTATTTAAGAATCATTATTAATAAAAAAGATAATGTGATCTGTCAGCTAACCCACAATTACTCTCCCACGTATCAAACACAACAATGCATCTATTTATTATGGGATTCATATATTTTCATCCATTTATTCCTCCCTTTAATAATAATATAATCATGAATTCTTTTATTTATTACTTAATTTCAATAAAACAAATTCTTTAAAATATAATAAATATATGAAAATTTGTTTCATAAACCTAAAATTTTATTGTATAAATATTGATTTTTTATTTTAAAAGTTTCATTTTATTAATAATATAAATACTATTATATATTATTTTATAAATATTTTATATATTATGAAAAATTAATCTATAAATATTATAAATATTGTTAATTTTTTTGTTATACATATTTAATATGATTCATAAGATATTATTATAGTACATTTTTTTTCTATTTTTATTTAATTATATTTTCATTACATAAATACATTTATTATGTTTTATGTAATTATTATTATTCAAATACTATTTATTTAAATATATTATAATATGAAAAATGTATTTATTTTCATTGTATATATATATTAATTATTTTTATATATTTTTTATTAATATATTTCTTTACTAATTTTAGTTATTTTAACTATATAATGTTATTTTTTATAAATCTTCATTATTATATTTTTTTAAAATATAACACTTTTAATATTTTTAATTATTCATACTTCATTATATAAATATTATAAAAACTTTTTCTAGAAAATATTTTATATAGTAAAATTTAGCCATAAAAACATCAAAAAAATTAATTAAACTAAAGGTGATATATAGTATAATAATAATTTTACATTAAAAAAATAATTATAAATAAAAAAATTAAAAGAAATATGGATTATCATAGGATATATTAATAAGAGAACAGATTATATGTGATTGGTAATATAAGGCCTCAGCATTAAACATTACATAATATTGAATTAAGTTAATAATTGACACTGAAGATCTTTTTAGGACTAGAGATTTAGAGAATTAGGACTTATCAGTTACATTACGTCTCAAATATTTCAAATTAGAAACTTATACTCTGTTTCCATTTAAAAATAAATAAAAACTCTTAAAAGAAAACAAGAATTATTTTCTTGATATAAATATTCTTGACTTCTTCATTTCTCTTACCCTTCTTTATACCCTATGAAAAACATTTCATGATCTTAGGATAAGAATAAAAGTCTTAGTAAGGTTTTTAAAATAT
Organism: Viscum album; assembly: GCA_963277665.1. Taxonomy (NCBI): domain Eukaryota; kingdom Viridiplantae; phylum Streptophyta; class Magnoliopsida; order Santalales; family Viscaceae; genus Viscum; species Viscum album. The sequence goes on from OY728134.1 coordinate 910,497,240, forward strand.
AAAATGAAAACATTATTTCATCAATACATACAAAACATAAGCTCTTTAATATACCCCGTTAAATCATAAGATTTATGATTAACCTATAGAAATCATAAATCATAATGGTAACTTGTGGAATACATATCATACTTACATTGTAGATTTCACATGTACATAGAGTGTTATGGTGGAATACCAATCACACTATATTCCCTAAATCTCTTAGGATAAACTTTAACTTTTACCTCCATCACGTTACCTAATACATTTGAGATCCATCTCAGGCTCACCCGACCTAGGATTATCACGGAACCACCCGTATACGAAAACAATTCCCAAGAACCATTACATATTCATAAACACTAAAACAACCATAAACTAAATATAAAATTTCCACATTTCAATCACAATATATAATTTCATGATATTTACATAATCAATGCCTTATCAGACAATTTAAACATTTAATAAATAGATTTCTGAATCAATGTTTCCCATACCACTTTGATGCTTTTAAAGGAATTAAAATTTTAAAACATTAATTTCAATATAAATAAATCCTTAAAATTATTTTCAAAGCATATAAATTAATGAGAAATATTTATAAAAATAAATCATTAAACCTTTTAAAAATACATTTTAGTTAAAGAGCCTCGTGACACATGAGAAACACTTGACTAAATCAAATTAAAGAATAAAAAAAAACAAATAATAACATGAAAATAAATATCTTAATGGTTTAATATTTCAAAGGGATGTATATACACCATATAAAAGTTAATTGGTGCATAAATACAAATAAGTCTCAATGGAATGTAAATTGAGACCAAATCCCATACAAAGATCATACCTTAGATTAAGGATAAATCAATGACATAATTATATTTGAAAAATATAAATACTCCCAATATAAGTTTATATTAAGTGTAAAAAAATAATAGGATATTCCCACATATTCATATAATGACATAATCAAGAAGTATAAGTTTAATCCAAAGAATTGAAATTGGGTTAAGGAGTTCCCTTACAAAAATTCGGGAGCCTAACAACGTCACGTTAAAATTTCGAAAATGAGTTAATGGAATAGAATAGGGTATATAATCACATGAAAATAGAATTTAAATTAATAAATGTATATAAGAACATATCCAAATATCAAAAAATGGAAATTTAAAAGACATAACATAATAGAATTCTTTGAAAAAAGGGGGCGGCGAAAGGTTCCCTCAGCAATTGGGTAACTTATGAAACATACACCCCATGAAATAAGTATCATAAAATGATGATTTAAATATCGATTAATTCAATTATATTACACAAATTATACAATCATGGTCATTACATTCACCAAAAAAAATTGGCAAATATATCCAAATTCTCACGAGATTAAAAGTGAGCTGAAAACCCCTTCCTCAAGTCTGACATGTCTTGTATGTTCCTTATTCTTCTTGAATAATAAACATAAGTTAATTAATACTTGATTGAGAATTGTTTTAAAATTTCATCATTAATTTTATATCACTTATTACATTGCTATAATAATTAGTTAATTATTTTATTTCATATAGGACATTTTTTCGATGTTCAGAACGAGAGTCAAAAATAAATTTGTTATAATTAAAAATTGTCCATGTGGTCAAAAATCAATTATCTCTAGAATATTATTAATCATTTATATATCATTTATATATCATATATATATCCAGTTTATATGTATTTATAATATCCCATATAATTTTGATATATGAAAATGAAATGCACCGGTCATGGAGACGACAAGTCGTACGTACGCATGAACGCTACTTTCATTTCATCTATTTTTCATTTTTAATGGAATTAAACCCAAATGATACATATTTATATTATTATTCTAGTATAATATCAAATTTTATATATGTTATATATGTTCATTAACATCATACCTTATACATTCCAAGTATAGTATGAATGATTCATATCACATTGAGGGACCTGTAGTCCGCAGTTTCTCAAATGAAATTTTCATATTTATACAACTTTAAAAGAATAAAAGTTATGTTATAAATGATAGTTATAGAAGAATAATGATAAAATAAATATCATAACTATAATATATGATTAAAATTCCATCATAATTTCCACCATGAGAGGTGGTAGGGTAAAATCGAACAATCATCATTTCGTGAGGCAGTTGTTCTCCGTACACAGAAACAATTTGTTCGTATACATTAGATAGAGGTGTGTGTATGTTTAGTTAGAATAAATCTTATAAAAAAATATTATCTTGATAATACAGGTTTTTTATATAAAAAAATATTAATAATATCATAGGTAGTGGAGAAGGAAAAATAATGGAAATAAACATGAGAGAAGACGTTACCTCAAATCAGGTAACTTCTTTCGATTTCTGCCAAATGGCTCACTGGAATTGCCTTCTACCTAGGGTAATGCTTATAGGTGGAATATAGGGATGTTGGTAGATTATTATTACAGAATTTGGATGATCCAAGGGGATTTATTGGTGTTACTAATGAGATAGAGGTGGTGGCCTTTTATAAGAGGGGGGAAGGGCTCTTTAGGAATATTTGAAAGTATTATTTTAATATAAAATTATTTTTGATTTCAAAAGGTCAAAAACTTATTTAATTCGAATATAAGGTTCACATATGTCTAAATAATATCATACAATAATAATGGTATAGGTTTTGGATATTTTCTAATCCTTATCTTTTTTATTTTACCCTTTGTTAACTTATTTAACTTTTACCATGTACTTTTATATATTCATACTATATTGTTAATATATTTACTATAAAATTCCAAGAGACCTATAATGGATCATTAATGATATTTGTAACATAATATATGTCTATGGGAGGAATGGTATATTTTTTGGTTTATTTTATCATTTACTAAAATATTAATTGATTTTAAAAATCATTTTTGTCAATTTTTATACTATTCATATCATGACTTTCTTAAAAATCCATAAAAACTGGATTATTTCAAAAAAACTTCATTAATTCAAATATAAAAAGTCATACTAATCAATAAAATTCGTGAATGTCATTAAAAGGTTCAAAATAATTTTTTCCTTATTGATAATCAGATTTATTTAAGACATTCATTAATGAGGTAATCATTATATCACCATTGTAACATAAATAAATATATTTATATGATATCTAAAAATTATAAATAAAACACCATGATGTAGGAAATATTTTTATCTTTATAATAAATATTTATAGTCGATAATATCCCTTATATATCACTATATTAAAATTGTTTTATTAAAAGATATATGTTTATGTTACATTTTCCTTAACGTTAAATTAATTTTTTAAAAGGGACATTTTCACTTACAAGTGGCTACATGGGGTCCCCAAATCTACCCAAGGATACCCATGGTCGGAAATTTATCATCCCATAGGGTTAGGACATGTGTTAGGATAATTTAATATTATTTTAATATTATATTTTACCCTTATTTATTATATTTACCCTTTAACCATGGTAAATAAAATATTTACTGAAGTTAGTGGTGAAAATTTATAGAAATAAACATTACCTATTTACAGAATTTGGAAAACTTGATTTCAAATATGGAATCCATTTTTTCAAATTAAAATCACATAATATATAGAAATTAATTTTAAATTAAATGTCGTTGTCCAAAAAACAGCATGTTTTGAAGAAATAATAACTTTCATAAGATTGACATTTGGTTATGTCCAATTTCAAAGTAAAAGTACTTTAAATGAACAAAATTGGATTAAATAGTAAAACTATAATCCAATTAAACATTAAATAAAATTAAAATTTCAATATAACTATATAAATAAATTTGATTAAAAGGTGGTTTGGAATAAAAAAGCAGAATTTTTCACTATTCATAAAAAAATGAACATTATCAAAAAAGACCAAAATTTTACACAAAGTAAATTTTGATGTATATATTATAAAGAAGAAGTTTATTCTATCAAATTTAAAATATAAAAGTGAAACATCCCTATATTTAATAATATTTCTCTATCAAAAGTTGGTAAATTGACTTTTTAAAGAATATTAATGTATTTCATGCTTAAAAACGTATTGATTCTTATTTTAAACCTCTAAAAAATTTCATAAAAGTAAAAAAATTTAAAATACACGTTTAATAATTTTTTAGTTAGTTTTTTTCATTCCTACCAATGCAATGAGTAGCCGTTAACTACCATTTAAAATAATAATAATATTATATTATTTTTCTGTATAACTCAAAGTTGTGTGCAACATAAGATTTCAAAGAAACACATTGTTGCGTGTTGAGTACACTATCGGACATAGAATCCCATTTAAACTAAAATTAATATTTAATTAAAAAATATTAAAATTTATTAAAATTTATTATTCAATAAATACTTGGGTCGTTACATCCTTCCCCCATTTTGTTAATTGTGTCCTCGCAATTTTAAAATTGGGTATGGGAATTTAATTGAAAGTCCCACATCAGAAATAGAGTCATTAAAACAATAACTTTAAAAGAATGAAATAGAAATACAAAGGTCACTTGAGATAACACCTACTAGGATTCCTAGGATGAAAACATGGATTTTGATGAGAAACTAAGATTAATTTTTTGATGGAGAGTGATATAAAACATGACTAGGAGAAAGTTAATGATAAGAAAAAAACAAACATGTGATAGGTTAAATAGACTTTGATTCCCCAGTAGGAAAATTAAATGGTCAAAAAATTGTTTTAAGTTCCCTTTCATAAATTTGGAGAATTTATTTATGGTATTGAATTAGAACATAAGGAAATATACATACCTTTCAAGTAGAGTTTCATCCTTTAATAATTTTATACCAAAAACTCATCTTTTTTCCAAATGATGAGAATTAAAGATCACTTGAACAAATTTGAGTAAGTAGAATCTACATCTAGAAAATCACATAATCCAAAAAATATGACCAACATAAATTTCCCATTTCTTTAGAAATTAACCAAAACCAAACATTGTTAGTACGATATCCAATAATCCCCAAAAAGATTAATCCTTTATAAAAAATACTGCTCTTAATCACTAAAATTCAAAAAACAATACCCAAAGTTCAAAAAAGACCATCTGATATACAATAGTCCTTAATATTATTCAACATAATCCAAAATAATATTGAAACCCAAATCTCAGATGAATTTCATGACATAGTCTTTGCTGAAAATTTTGAACCTTTTTCTCCAAATAACATCGACTACTCTTAAAGTCTCATATTGAAGTGGAATTAACCTAAACACATATTCTCTAGGATAGGTTTACTATTCTTATAAATAACCAATATCTCCATATGCCTATAATAAAAACATATATTCTTCCAAAATAAAATTCCATCATTACACCTTAATTGAAATACCAATGTATTCTATTTTCCTTTAGCATATTGTGTTCCCAAAAGAGAAAATGTATTCCAAAATAACATTTATTACATAATAACCAAATCATTTTCATATACTAAGGATATCTATTTGATAAAACATAAGATCCTAAATCAACTTATTCATGATCTATAAAATAATTTAACAAAAAAAATATACCATAATAATTAGGGACTTCACGTAGGCCAATGGTAGGTGATGTGCCCATGTCTCCTTTCAATTGTGGGTTTTATTCATCAGGCATTGACAGATGCGATGGGTTGTTACTCATCTTGTGTGTTGTCTCTTTTAATAAAACTCGAAAATAACCCTAACATGATTTAACCGCAATTTTTGTCTTATACCTTTCATTTTCATGCCAACTCATAATGACCTCAATATGTTAACTCATGTAGTATTATGAATAGTGACATTTTTCACCTATATATGATAAAATAACACTATTCCCAAAGAAAGAACATCGTACCTTGATCATGGTGTCCACATGGTTTTATTTTCATCTTCTTCACATAGGTAGAAGGTCCATGAATTGCAATAATGATTTAGAGATCCTTTAAAATCATTTTCTTCTTTCATACAGATACACCTTGTAAAACATGGGTCATATGGGTGTTCGTAGAAAAATATTTTTGGAAAATACGCATGTATGACATATAATTTCAAAACATTTGATAAAACATGATTTTTATAAAACAGTCGAACCAAATTGGGGTTGAAACTTTCAATAAATGGTCCATTAAAAATACCATAAGTATGTGTTGATAGAATATATTGTAAAAGAAAATATAAATAGATAGTGTAAGGGTCTCCTTCTTCAGAACATTTTTCAATATAATAATATGCTTCAAAATCTTGTGATAAGATAAAATATTTGAAAATGCCTTGATAACATTTACCTTTCTTGAAAATATGAGAATATTGAGAGTGTGGAAGTTGATTAAATACAATCCATAATCCATGATGGTATCGAGGTATAGCCGAGGTTTTTGATATCTCCAAAAAATCTTCCAAGTGAGTTGTATGTTAAAAATGTTTCAGAATTATATGGACAAGACTTTGCAATAATTATTACAAGCAATTCATCAGGAAGATATAGTAATGTCATTTGATATCCTCGTACTTCAATTTTTAATATATATTCCTTGATCTGAAAAAGTTACAAAATAAGGATTTAACTTAAAGAGTAGTCATAGAGAGTAACCATGTGTCTAACAAAAACTCATAATTCATAATGTTGTGTAAACCGACCTTTGATACAAACTATATGACCCCAACATTAAACATTAAATAATCTTGAATTAATTTAATAATTCACATTGAGGATCTTTTCATGTTTATAGTTTTATAGAATTATGCCATAACTATTACATTAAATCTCAAAAATCGAAAAGTATACACCTCTACTCAGTATACATTTTTTCATAAAATAAGAAATCTTAAAAGAAAACAAGTATTTGTTTCTTGATATAAATCTTCTTAAAGTCTTTCTTTCTCTTACCCTTCCTTATACCCTCTGAAGAAAATTTAAAACACTTGGTTTGAGCCTAAAAATCAGAGTAAGGGTTATAATTTTAATAATGAAAAAATTATTTCATCAATACCTAAAAAATATAAGCTCTTTAATATACCTCATGAAATCATTAGATTTATGAAGAACACATAAAATAATAAATCATAACGGTATCTTCTGGAATCCATATCATACTTACATTATAGATTTCACAGCTACACAGGGAGTTACGTTGGTATACCCATCAAAGGATATTCTCTAAGTCTCCTAGGAGAAATGTTAACGTTTTTCACCTTCACATTACCCAATTCCTTGGAGAGCAATCTCAGGCTCACCCACACTAGGTTTATCATGGAACCACCCATATACTTAATCAATGTCTAAGAAATATAACATATTATTAAAAAATGAAACAAGAATAGAAAAAGAATAACATTTCCACATTTCAATCACAATATATCATCTCATGATATTGATATAATAAATGCTTTATCAATCCATTTTCAATACCATTTAAAACATTTAATATAATGATTTTTGAATCAATGGGTCACATAACACATTAAATATTTTAAAGAAATTAAAATTTTAAAACATTAATGTCTATATAAATAAATACTAAAAATCACTTTGAAAACATGGACATTTATGAGAAATATTTATAATAATAAATCTTTAACACTTTAAAAACAATGTTTTAGTTAAAGAGACTCTTAACACTTGAGAAACACTATACTAAACATAATTAAAGAATTAAATAAAACAAAACATATAATATCATGAGAATAAGGATATTAATGATGTAATATTTAAAAGGTCGGTATATACACCATATAAAATTTAATTGGTGCATAAAAACAAATAAATCTCAATGGAATGTAAATTGATACAAAATTTCTTACAAATATTATACCATTATATTAAGGATAAATAAATGACATAATTATGTTTGAAAAATATAAATACACCAAATATATGTGGATATTATGTGTAATACAATCATTTTACATTCACACATATTCATATAATTATATAATCAAGAAGTATAATTTTATTCTGAAGAATTAAATAGGGTTAAGGAGTTCCCTTGCGAAAATTCAGCAGTCTAACGACGTCGCATTAAAATTCAGAAATGATTTGATGAGAGAGAAAAGGTCTTTCATCACATGGACATAAAATTTACAAAAATTAGGATATATAATAAAATATAACAACATTAGAAAATGTAAATTTAAAAGACATAACATAAAAAAAGTTTTTTTTACTAAAATAGGACGCCCAAAGGTTCCCTTATCGATTTGGTAACTTATGAAACAAACACCCATGAAATAATGATTATACGATAAAGATATATATACCTATAAATTATATTATATAATGAAAAGAATAAAATAATGTTCATTAAATAAACAAAAAAATTGGAAAAATTGGAAAATATAACATGAATCTCATGGGAATAAAAAGTGAGATGAAAACCTCTTACATCAAGTCTGACTTGTCTTGTATGTTTCTTGTTCTTCATGAATAAAAAACTTAAGTTAATTTCTACATGATTAAGAACCATTTTCATTGTTATTATTAATTTTATATAACTTTTTACCTTTCTATAACAATTATTATATTTTTTTAGTTCATATGGGAAATTTTATCAATGTTTGGAATTTAAGTCAAAAATGAACTTGTTATAATCAAAAATTGACCATGTGGTAAAAAAAATTATCTCCCAAATACTATTCATGATTTAGATATAATATATACCATATATATCCAGTATATATTTATTTAGAATAATCCATATCATTTGGATATATGAAAAAGAAATGCCACATTCATGGAGACGGTAAGTCGTACGTACACATGTATGCTACTTTCATTTCATTTTTTTCATTTATAATGGATTTAAAACCAAATTATATAAAGGTATATTATTATTCCAATATAATATCATATATTATATACATTAAATAATTTAATTAACACCATACTTTATATGTTCTATGTAGGGTGTGAATGAGTCATATCACATTGAGGGGGCGGTAGTCCGCACTTCCTCAAATAAAATTTTCGTATTTATAAAATGTGAAAATCATAATGGTATATTATAAATGATAATTACAGAATAATAGAGACAAAATAAATATAATATATATCATATATAATTGTATTTCCATCATAATGGAAACCGTGAGAGGTGGTAGGGGAAAATTGAACAATCATTATTTAGTGAGGCAGTAGTTCACCGTACAGAGAAATGGTATGTTCGTATCCATTAAAAGGAGTTGTGTGTAATATTAGTTCAAATAATTCTCATTGAAATCACCTAGTATATTTAGGATTATATTTTTGTTATATAATCCAATAATAAGTAAAGCATTGGGAGAGGAGAAGCAAAAATAATGGAAATAAACTTGAGAGAAGACGTTACCTCAAATCAGGTAACTACTTTTGATTTGAGCCAAAGGGTGATATTGAATTTCTTTATTCCAAGGGGAAGGACTATAGGATTAATAAAGGGATGTTGGGAGATTATTTTAATATATTTTCAAGATTAAATGGGCTTGAGAGGTGTGAGTAATGTGATAGAGGGTGTGGCCTTTTATAAGATGGAGGAGGGGCTCTTTAGGAATGTTTGAAAGTATTATATTATTATAAAATGATTTTCTATTTCATAAGTTCCAAAAAATATTTAAATCTAAGATAATTTCTATAAAAGTATAAATAAAATCATCCAATAAGAATTGGATAGGTTTTGGATATTTTTTAATCCTTATCTTTCTTATTTAACCTTTTGTTAACTTATTTAACTTTTTCCATATAATCTTATATATCCATTCTATATGGTTAATATATTTAATATAAAATTAGAAGTGACCCAAAATAGATCATTAATGACATTTTTAATATAATATATGTCATTAGCCAGAATATTATATTTTTAGGATTATTTTATCATTTAATAAAATAATAATTGATTTTAAAGCTCATTTATGTCAATTTTTATACTATTCATATCATAAATTATTTAGAAATCCATAAAAACATTATAATTACACAAAAACATCATTTATCCCAAAATAAGAATCCATAATAATCTATAAAATTCGTATATGTCATCAAATGATACAAAATAAATTTATTTTAATATTTATAATATCATTTATTTAAAACATTCATTAATGAGGTAATCATTACATCACTATTGTGTCATAAATAAATTTAGTTGTATGATATCTAAAAATTATAAATAAATTTTCATGATGTAGGAAATATTTTTATCGATATAATGAATATTTAAAGTCTAAAATATCACTTATATAACCCTATATGAATATTATTTTATTAAAGATATATGTTTGTGTTACATTTTCCTTAACTTAAAAATAATTTTTATAGTGTCATTTTCACATAAAAGTGGATCTATGGGGTCCCAAAATTGACTCAAAGATTACCATGGTCGGAAATGTATAACCCAATAAGTTTAGGACACATGTTAGGATAATTTAATATTTTTATAATATTTTTTTACCCTTGTTTACCAGATTTACCCTTTATCCATGGAAAATAAAATTTTTACAGAATTTACTATTGATAATGCCTATAAATATAAGTTACCTATTTACTCAATTTGGATGTCCATATTAACAATATGGAATCCAATTTCCCAAATTCAAACTATTGAAATTTGAAAAATTAATTTAAAATTATTTCCCATTGTCAATACCAAACCGTAACGTCCCTACCCGACATACCATTCAACCCGGTAGCTGGACCTGTCAACACATGGCCTCAACCGCATCTCCCCAAATGCCAGAGGATGCCGACTACCAACGAGGTCTTAGGTGAGTCCATGGGGAGACTATGCCCTCATTACCAAAGTATCACATTGGAATTACCAACATACAATAGTGGAAGAAGGTAACCAGTAGGCAACACATAGATAGCAGAAATAGATAACCAACAGAAATATATAATATATATATGATGATGCAAGTCTATAAAACATAGTACAAGTACACAAATACCAAAAAGAAACCAAAATGTATCCCCAGTCGCATCGCAAGCCTTATCAAGGTCCCATGCTCTTTTACTCCGAGCAGAAAGTCAAGTACCTATACAAGGGCCTTTCCCCTTCTCATTACATGAAATCATATAATCTGCTTGGGTCCAAAAACATGACCCAAACATGGTGTGAGAATAAATCCCAGTAGGCAACCACCAATGATCTGTGCTAATCTGTCAGTGAATATATAAAACAGGCCGTGTAATATGGAAATCAGTAAACAAGGAAACTAGAAAGAATGACCCAACCTTGTTCTTTGGCTTGGGGTCGCTTCAAGTATACATTCCATTCATTATTCACTTCATTCATGTTTCAAACCATTCCGTGAACCTGTTCCTATAATACTCAATTCGGAAACCAGGCATCGTTCAGGGAGAAAATCCATTAAAACCCTACAAGCATGTTCTAGAGAACCTCCTTGGTACCCAGCCTTGCTCTAGTTGTGGTATAGTCCGTCAACTGAGCTCGTCCCCAGAATCCTATAAATAAGTTTCGGGTATCACCCATGACATATCATGCCATGTTGAGCCTGTCCATGGAATCTCACACTGGATCAATGATTCACTCAGCATTTCAATAACAAGTCTCATATGAGTCCTTCCATAGAAACTCGCATTGGTTCCATGGTTCACCCATGACTTTGTTTCACATTTTAAGCAGTTCAAAAACATTTAACTCAAGTGGGCTAGCAATTCAAGAATTAGCATACCAGGGTCAAGGGGAAAAATACATCTCGTACATAAACCCATTTCAATTAAAATTAATTCTATTGCAATTACATTCATATTCAATTTCCATTTTTAACAACCCACAAGGGAATAAAAAGGCAAGCCTCATAGGCATCTTGGGTCAGAAATCCATAAACGATTCATTCAAGGCAACGCACCCACTGGGTGGTTCTTTTACAAGGTGTACAAACTTACTCATGCACATACCATCCTATTCGGATTACCTACATCATGCTAGGTAATTACAGGGTCAAATTGTGGGTTCAAGCGATACCTCAAAAGTGGGTACGCTGCACTCCGTAATATATATCAGCTTGACAATCAGTGAAAATCACGAGACCACCTACCTTAGGCTCATACTAGATAGCTCATCCTGTATCAGGCTCTGATTCATCCTGGTTTGGAAGAAATATGAAGAACAGATGAAGAACGAGAAATTAGGGCATATGATCCTTAATCCAATCTGCGTTTGTTATAACCAGAAGAAACAAGAACGATTAAAAAGTAATTGAGGACTTACCATTGCGTTTCCAACAAGACGAACAACGTTTGAAACGAAGATCGGATGAAGAAGCAGGATCAAATCCCTCTATAGCCTCCTTGAGAGCTCTCCCAGACACCTCCCCCTTTTGTCCAGTTAAAGAAAAATATTAGGTTTAGGTTTTTATAAAAATTTAATAAATTTAATTACAAATTAATTAAATTTCAAAACACAGCAGGTCACACAGTTTACCCGCATGACCTAAAAAACAGTGCGGGGACCATGCGGAACTTCCTAGAAGGAAAGGGGAAACCACATGGACACCCTGCATGGTATCATCAAACCATACGCATGCTGTGATCCACCCTCTGCCAAACCTGCACCAAGTCGCACGGTTTACCCAGGTCGTGCGTAGGCCATGTGCAAACCGTGTGCTAGACCATTTCTAGCCTATAACTTCATTATCGACCCTGAACAAGCCCTGGATATCATTGTAACTCCCTCGTTCAAGTTATTCATACACATTAGGCCTCAAAAAAATAGTTAAAATGAAAATAAAAAGGATATATACCTCATACAAAAACCCGGTTTCTTACAATCTTCCCCCCTTATAGTAATTTGTCCTCAAATTTCTCTCAGAAGGGTGGTCAAGATTCGTAGGCGAACAACTCTAGCCAGTAAGCATGTACGTCAGCATCCCGCACCCAAGTCTCATCCTATAAATGGTCATGCTGCCATAGCACCCGTACTATAGGAACTGACCGGCATCGAAGAACCTTCGTGCTCCTATCAACAATACGAATCAGATTCTCTTCAAAGGATGCATCTACCTGAATCTCGACCTCCTCAGGCTGGAAGGTATGAGATGGGTCTGAATAGTATCGTCGTAACTGAGAAACATGAAACATGTCATGAAAGGCTCGATACCTCTGAGGTAACTGCAACTGATAGGCTACCGGACCAAACCTCTACAGAATCTCAAAAGGCCCAACAAATCTCAGTGATAGCTTATGCTGTCTTTTGATATGCCTGTGTCCCAGCCTCGGTGAAACATGAAAAGAAACCTGATCCACAAACACAAACTCTAGGGGACGTCTGCGTCGATCATCATATGACTTCTGACGAGATTGTGTGGTGGCCATCCGCTTCTGTATCAACTGGACCTGCTCCAAAGTCTCCTAAATAACCCTTCATCCCAGTAAAGCTGCCTCACCTGCCTCAAACTAGCACAGGGGTGATCGGCATGGCCTACCATATAAAACCTCATAAGGTGCAATCTATATTGTCAACTGATAACTGTTGTTATAGGAAAACTCAACTAAGAGAATATGCCTCTCCTACGAGCCCCCAGAATCAAAGACCCATGCACACAGCATGTCCTCATGCACTTATATCGTATGATCTGACTGGCCATCAGTATGAGGGTGGTATATTATTCTCAGAAGCACTTGTGTACCAAGAGCCCATTAAAAACTCTTCTAGAAGAATGATGTAAAATGAGCATCCCTGTCTGAAACAATGGTGGGTGGGACCCCATGGAGTCTTACTATCTCTCAGATATACAACCTTCCCAGCTCATCCACACTGAAGGTATCCTTGATTTGCAAGAAATGAGAAACCTTCAGGAACCTATCAACCACAACCCACATAGCATCGTTACCTCGGCCAACCAGTCATGAAGTCCATCGCAACATCATCCTATTTCCACTCTAAGATAGGTAACTATTGTAAAAGCCCTACTGGCCCCTGGTGTTTCGCCTTCGCCTGCTGGAAGTTGGAACATCTCGTGATAAAACTAGCCACTTCCCTCTTCATACCCGGCCACCAGTACTCTGGGTACAAGTCAAAATACATCTTAGTGGCTCCGGGATGAACTTCCCAAATCAAATCATGAAACTCCTGCATCATCTCCTCTCTAATATCCAGTAGAACCCATACATGTCCATGGATATGAAGAACTTAATCCTCGCCTGTCGTACAACCAGGAGGAGGGTCCTCACCTGACACACCTTCCCGTAGAACTAGGCCATACAAATATGATAGATGGCTCATCCTTACTCTATCTAGGAGGGTAGAAGTCACAGCTAAAGAAGATAGAAAATACATCCCTTAGCTATTCTTCACATCAAGATGCATCGTAGAGAACAAGGACATAAGCTTCCATTCGTTTCTAGCCTGTTGCACTGCCTGTATTTGAGTCCTCCTGCTCAATGCATCGGGCACTACATTGTCCTTACCATGCGTATAAGCAAGATCGAAATCAAAGGACTATAGATATCCACCCACCGTCGCTGCCTAAGATTCAGATCACGCTGAGTAAAGATATATTTGAGGCTCGTGTGGTCTGTGTACACCACAAAACTCTCTCCCAATAAATAGTGTCTCCAACAGCGCATCGCATGAACAGATATTGCTAGCTCAATATTGTGCATAGGATAATTCATCTCGTGTGGCCTCAGCTGCCAAGATCTGTATTCCATGACTCTGTCTCCCTACATCAACACTTCACCCAGCCCAATACCTGATGCGTCACAATAGACTCTGTAACTCTTGCCCTGTTCTGGCTGTATCAGGACTGGTGTTGATGTCAACCTTCCTTTCAGTTCCTGAAAGGATACTTCACAAGCATCTGTCCATACAAAGTTCACTCCCTTCTTAGTCAGGCCTATCAACGGTGCTGCTAAGCGTGTTAAATTTTATTTGAAACGAAGATAATAACTAGTAAGCCCCAAGAAACTCCATATGTCAAAGACATTCTTGGGATGTTCCCAAGAAACCACAGCTCTAACCTTATCTAGGTCTACAAACACTCATGTCTCAGAGATAACATGGCCCATGAAGTGAATCTGATCCATCCAAAAGTGGCACTTAGTAAGATTTTCATATAGCTGATGCTCTATTAGTGTATTCAAGACGATCTCAAGATGATTGGCATGGTTGCTTCTATTTTGAGAATACACCAAACTATCATCCACAAAAACCATGACGAATGAGTCTAAGTAAGGATGGAACACGCAATTCATCAAATCCATGAAAACTGTTGGCGCGTTGGTGGACCGAATGACATAACTAGATAGTCATATAAACCATAACTGTTACAAAAAGCTGTACGAGGTATGTATGTTGGTCTAACATGCACCTGGTGATACCCTAACCTCAAATAAATTTTTGATAACACCCTACCTCCTCGAAGCTGATCAAACAGGTCATCTATCCACAACAAGGGATATCGGTTTTTAACCATCCGTTGGTTCAGCTTCCGATAGTCCACACACAACCTAAGAGTCTCGTCCACCTCTTTCGCAAAATGGACCGGTGAACCCCACAGAAGAGTATTGGGTTGAATAAACCACTTTACATCTAAACCTTTCAGCTATTTCTTGAGATCTTTCAACTCTGTCGTAGCCATCCTGTAATAAATAATGGATACTGGTGCAACTCCTGGTACTAGCTCATTAGATAATTCTGCCTCTCTCTTAGGGGGTAAAACTAAAAAGTCGTCAGGAAAAACATCCATGAAGCGCTCAACCACTGGAGGAAGATCCTTCTGACTTACTCCCTGATCATCTCAAAACAAACTAGCAATCTGGGCCGACATCCCGTCAATCCCACGCTGCTCTGGTCCATCTGGTCTTGCTTGGAGATTCCACTCTCCCTTAAGAGTATACAATGCTCCATTGGGTGATGTGAAAATCACCCTCCTTTGGTATCAATCAACGTAGTCTTGGTAAGATGATAGCCAGTCCATACCGATAATGACATCAAAACATGTCATTTCGAGAACATAAAGATCCCAGACGAAGTGACACCCTCCATCCTCAAGGGGTAACCCTCTGAACAGGCATAAAACCTCTTCCCTAACTCCTAATGGTGTGTCTATCATCAAGACTCCATCATATAAAAACACAACTAGCTCAAGGCTTTTCACTATAGGCAAAGATATAAAACTGTGTGATGCACCTGTATTAAAGAGGGAAGATGAAATAACATATTCTACTTAGATCGTACCTATCACTGTAGATGGTCCCGCTCCCTAATCCCCAGAAGTAGGTTGCACTGCATACATATGGCACGAACCATGGACCTGTGATACAACCTCACTACTCGGAACTGGCCCAATGTGATGTCTCGGTGTACCCTGTGTATGGATACCTCTACGATGACCACTACCTCACCCTTATCGGCTATTCGCACCTCAACTCCCTATCTGATGAGAAGCTGCCGACCCTGCTCCTGCATATGGAGTTGGTGCGTACCCTCTCTCACTGGCTGTTGTTGAAAATGATTTTCCGAAACGTTGAATATGACCCATCTTTCCACATGATTGGCACTCGACTGGGTCCCTTGGACACTACGGATTCGTGTGTCCCATCCTACCGCACTGGTAGTAGCTCAAGTTGCTAACTGAAGATAGGTTATGACTTCTAGAATCACAGTGTGGATGCTCTAGACGATGTTTCCTACTAAAATTCACTGAAGTACATGATCTCGATGTCGAACCGCTCTAGTTCATACCTCCAGCCTCTCTCAGGTTCCGTTCTGTGATTTGTGTCTGGTTCACAATTCTAGAAACGGTAGTCATCCTAAAGATATTTACATGAGATTGGATGTCATATCTCAGACCATCCTCAAAACTCATGGCCCTCGAAAAATCATAACCCATCAGGATAGGTGTAAAGTGCTGAAGCTCAGTAAAATGGGCCGAGTATTCCATCACTGATAACGCTCCCTACTCCAGACGCAAGAACACATGGGCTCGATCGGCCCTCAAGGTCTCAGGATAAAAGAAATCATAGAAGGTCATATGAAACTCTAACCAAGACATCTCCTGTTGATGATCTGACCGGGTGATCATGTCCCACCACCTCTTGGAAGAGTCATGCAACATGTACATAGAGATATTGACCACCCTCTCCGGAGGCATCTCCAAATGCTCAAAGATAGGTAATATCGCCTCTAACCCAGACTCTGCAGCCTGTGGTCTTCCATCCCCTGTAAACTTAGGCGGATGCTACTGCTGGAACTCACGCGTCAACTCTGCCATAGTCGGGGCAGGTCATGGTTCTCCCTGAAGGGTCTGCATAAAACGCAACAAGTTCTCACGGAACTGTGCCTCAACACCTGTGTCCGGTAGAACTGTTGGTTCCACAGTTTGCACAATTGGAGTTTCCTCTAGTAGCCCATGTCCTACCATCTCTGGGTCTTGGTCGTCACCGCTCTCCCGATGTACGATTAGAGGTCTACATGGTGGCATGACTCTGCAATGCCAAAAAATTCCTCATTTCAATATTTTTAACAGGATTTGAAACTCATGAGAAGAAGAACCAAGATAGGATAGGTCTATACCTTCCTAAAAACCATGTCAACCCACAACCTTCTTCTAAAGCCAGGAATGCATAAGGAACAACCACCAAAAACCAGTAGAGTCACTACCTATTGCCCACTCAGAAGGCGGGTCTAGGTCAGGCTCTATTTTCAACATTCACCCTTTTAACATACCATTGTTCAAAAGCTTTAACCAATGGTCCACCATGTTCTGATCCCTAAGGGCCCATAACACCTCATGATTCAAAATTTGATGCCCATATAACCATGCAATTCAATTTCATTTAGCATTTACATCCCATTGGTGCGTCATTTCCCAATCTATAAGGGCACATACACTTTATGAATTGAGAGATGGTGTCATTATTCATTCATTGAACCCAATCTAACATAGAAGTAGGCGCACCAATTAATCAACTATCAAAACAGCATGCAATAGCTATCACAACACCTATCATGACAACATGCAGTATCTAATGTATCCTACATAGCATGGCATAATGCATGACATGTGATTCCTAACAAGGTTCATATATGATGCATCATATGGAAAAACCTCATCTCATTGGGTTTCAATGAAATAAAACCCACAATAATATCAACAGTATCAGCGAAAACCATGTGTGTCACCAAACGGTTAAATCAGAACATCGGTAATAATAAAAACCAGAAAAAAATTCCATACGAGACATCTTTGATTTTCCATGTACGCGGGTTTTCAACTCCTGGGCACAGTTTATTACCAAGGACCCTTCCCTTCCTAATCCTTTCTAGAGTCGCCAAATCATAAGTCAAATCAGAAACAAAAACCCTCTGATACCACTTTGTAACATCCTGACCCGACTTACCATTCAACCAGGTAGCCGGACCGGTCGCCACATGGCCTCAAGCGCATCTCCCCAAACGCCAGAGGCTGCCAACTAGTAGTGAGAGCCTAGGTGAGTCTATGGTGAGACTATGCCCTCATTACCAAAGTATCACAGTGGAATTACAAACATACAATAGCGGAAAAAGGTAACCAGTAGGCAACACATAGACAACAGAAATAGATAACCAACATAAGGATATGATATATATATATATATGATAGTGCAAGTCAATAAAAAACAGTACAAGAACACAAATATAAAAAAAACAAAATGTATCCCCAGTCGAATCGCAAACCTCAGCTTGGTCCCATGCTCTCCTACTCCAAGCTGCAAGTCAAGTACCTGTACTAGGGCCTTTCCCCTTCTCATTACCTGAAATCATATAATATGCTTGGATCCAAAAGCTTGACCCAAACAGGGTGAGAGACTAAATCCGAGTAGGCAACCACTAAATATATGTGTTAATCTGTTAGTGAATATATAAAACAGGCAGTGTAATATGGAAAGCAGTAAACAAGGAAACTAGCAAGACCGACCCAAGATTGTGCTTTGGCTTGGCGTCACTTTAAGTATCCATTCCATTCATTAGTCACTTCATTCATGTTTTCAAACCATTCCTTGAACACGTTCCTGGAATAATCAATTCGAAAACCAGGCATCGTTTAGGGAGAAACTCCACCAACACCCTACAAGCCCATTCTGGTGAACCTCTTAGGTACCCAGCCTCGCTCTAGGTGCGGTATAGTCCGTAATCTGAGCCCATCCCCGGAATCCTATAAATAAGATCCGTGTATCACACATGACATATCTTTCCCCGTTGATTCCATCCATGGCATCTCACACTGGATCGATTATTCACTCAGCATTTCAATAACAAGTCTCATATGATTCCATCCATGAAAACTCGCATTGGTTGCATGGTTCATGTAACAAGCCGATATTTTATGAGAAGTATTCATTTTTAATTTATTTGATGTCTTGCATTGTATGATACACCAAGATTGTATTTCTCTACATGCAACACTGTATTAGCTTGTAGTATACGCAACACTATTCTTAGATCATGTTACACAAAATTTCAAGTTCATTTGATAGAAGTTATTCTATGTAACATTTAGTGTGTGTATATATATATATATTCAAGGTATAAATGAAATATGGTTGGATTCTATTATACAAAATGAAAAATGAATCTTTCACTACATGAAACCCCGACTTGGCTTTCTTTACACGCAATCTCAACCTTCCACGATAGCGTGTGTTGTACGCAATATTGAGTTTCACTAAACAAAGATATGTTATTAAAATATTATTAAAACTAGCCATTTTGAATAGTAATACCCACTTTTTGAAATTTTATAAATATTATACTTCAAAATGGACATAATTTTTGGATTTGGAATATCAAAATTAGCCTAGGGAGAATTTGTGGTATTTTTCTGAATACTTTCAATTTTTGATGAATAGTGAAAAACACTGAGTTATAGTTTAAAACCAAATTTTTATTTAAATAATTATTTATTTTATTTAAATTTAGTTTAGGTCTAAATAGATACATAATACTTATATAAGTTCAATGTAATTAATTGGAGTCATTTTATAATAATTTTAGACATATAAAATTTTTATTGAACCTTTCACCGTCTTTTACCCACCTCCTAGGAGAATTTTCAAATTTACATAAACCTTAATTTTACCACTTCTGTGAGTGGAATTTCAAAAATCCTAGAGACATGGTTGATATCAGTAAGTAAAATGTGGTTCAATAAGATAAAAATAATTTTTGTTGAATAGTAACTTTTTACTTTTATTTACCACGGTTAAAGGTAAATAGGGTAATTAAGGGTAAAAATGAAATTATTATTAGTTTAAAACATGTCCTAACTCTATTGGATAAGTGTAATTGGATCAAAAAAACATTAGGGATAAAATAATACCCTTTATGTCCACTTGGATTAGATTAGGTCATTTATTATTATTATATTTAAAGAAGAATAAAAATAGTTAAAATCAATGTTTAATAACTAAAACATTTTTAATATAGGGATATACAATAGATAAATTCGACTATAAATATTCATTATAAATATAAAATAATTTCATACATAATGGTATTTTATTTATAATTTTTATACATTAAATAATTTATTTTATTTATGACACAATGATGATGCAGTAATTACCTTATTAATGAAATATTAACATAATTGATGTTATAAATACCAAAATAAATGTAATTTTAGACTTTTTATGAATTAAAATAATTTTATATATTAATATGATATGTTATTATTGATTTAATTAACTTTTTTAGAACTAATAATGCTATTATGCATTTCAAAAAAATCAAGTACCAAATAGTGTCAAAATTGACATAAAATAATTTTTTTAAAAAATATTATATTATTAATTGTTATTTTATTCCTAAAAATCTAAGGTTCGGTCAAATGACTTATATAAGGAGATATATATTAATCATGAACCACTTGGGGTTTTTTTGTCTTGTTATAGTAAGTTTATTAACCATATAGTGTAAGAAAACTAAAAGACACGGTAAAAGTTAAATTATTTAACTTAGAGTTAAATCTAAATGATAAGGATAAAATAGTAACCTAAACATGTCTAAAACCTATTGGATGAGAGTATTTAGACCCATACCCACCTCATCCTCAAAATAAATCAATTTGGAGCTATTAAAAACTGAATATGACTTTATTATAAAATAATATTTTAAGTTTTCCTAAGGTGCCCCTCTCCTCCTTTATAAAAAGGGAACCCCTTCCCTCTTCTCTTCACACCATTTTGAGCTTTGAATCTCGGCCAACTCCTACCAATTCCTCTTTTTAACCTTTATTGTTAAATCATATAGGTTCTAGTCTTCTCAAAATACCAACTTTGGTGCCCTAAGAAAAATTTTAAATGAGGTGCGTCGAAGAAGAGGTAATCTCTTCTACCGATTCTTTCAAGATTCCTTCTTCTTCAACTTCTTATTCTTTAGTTGTTTCATTATAAAAAAATAACATCAGTATTTAATATATACTGATATGTTATTATAAATATGAAACAACCCTATTTCACCTTCTATCCATCCTACGGAAAACGAATTCACCGCGCGTGCGTATATATGGAATACCATTTCCACGCCGTGGTGTAATATGTTTTTCCACCACCACCTTACATGGATGGGTATAATGGTGTAAATAATAACTATATATGGTTATTATATCATCATACAGATTCTCAGATATTATATCATCCACTCCAATTCCATTCAATAAATATGGGAACGATATCATCACGTGTGCGTACATACGGATTACCGTCTCCACGACGCGATGAGATTCATTTTCCATGTTAACAATTAAAGAATTATTATAAAGTATATATAATAAGTAATAATGAAATATATGACATAATAATGATATTTTATTTATTTATATATATGTATGTCATCTACTAAATTTCATTCAATTCAATAAGGAAACGAAAACAACGTTCATGAGTACGTACGACATACCGTCTCCATGAACAGTGTATTTCATTCCATTAATCGATCTATTATATATATATGTATATTCTTAATATATATTATATATAAATCATGTTTTATATTCTGGAATTAAGTAATCATGATCTATGTAATCATATTAATAATTACAAGTCAAAACACGGATGATAAATGAAACGATTTTACCGAATCCACTGCTTTAACATGAAATTTACAAAAGAATGGGTAATATAAAGTCATAAGTAAACCTTATATGATATCATAACAATTAATATGATTCCGTAATAATTCAATGACATTATTTAAATCCTTATACAAGAGGTTCAGATACGTACGAAGCTTATCGGACCTAAGGTAAGGGATAATTTTGCAATCTGATTTTTATCTGAGATTGCTTATTCGTAAGTATTCACTGGGGTTATATTTTTCATCCATGTCCATAAAAATATTATCATAAAGTGTTTAATATTCTTCCATGTATGTTTAAAGTCATTTTTACCCATCTTGACTTTTACTTTTTGTTATGGATGTAATCTTGCTTTTGTTTACCATACGTGGTACTTTTTGACTTTTCCGTTAAATGTTCGAGGAGAATGTTTTCTTTAACTTATATAGAATGAACGGATTTTTAACACATTATTTTAATGAAGATTAATCTACAGGATTTCATGGATTTTTTCAACAAAATCCTTTTGTTTTATAATTTCATTACATTTTGTGAAAATAAAATGATTTTGGATAAGAAAGGATATTTTTCTCAAAAATAAATTTCAAGTGTTTTATCAAAATAATTTTCCATCTAAGATGAAATTATTTCATATGTGTATGTTTAAAGTATAATGTCTATATTATTTACATGCTTTCACTTTTATTATGATGAAATGATATCCATTTGTTTTATATGGATTATGTTATAATAGGATGATGTTTATGAAACCCATTTTATTCTTTGGGTTATGATGAATGATTTATGTTTATGTTGTGGCACCAGTAAGAATGATTTAATTATGAGATTGGTGGGACCTATATCTCCCACCAATTAATTGGGTAAATATTTATATCTCATGAGATAGAAATGACTGGAATGGCAAGTTAATCTGGTTCAGTGATACAGGACTAAAACGAGGAGTGAACTCGATTCAAAAAGGGACTTTGTCCACTAATATGGTATTGGTAGTAATGCCATGGCTACTATGGAAATCATAACATGTACTTAATGGTTTCAACAATTACATGTTTTATTCCCATGTTATTTTATCATGATTAATGTTTCTTTATGATCTATGCCTTACGTACTGCCATGTTTTATGTCATTGCTCATGATTTTGATGTTTAAACATTATGTTCAAGTTTTTATGTTCAAATGTTTATGATTTGTTTTATTTTTTCCATGCTTACCGTTATTGAGCATTTGAGCTCACCCTTTATATGTTTTCTTTTCCCAAGGATATAAATAAAGTTTTTAGGTAAGAAAACAAAAGGTGAAGATCTTTATGGGAGATGTTGAAGATCTTTCACCACGATTAGAAGATTTTGTTCCGAGTTTCCAAAGAAACTAAACTATTACGGTCCTTTGGTGTTTGTTTTTGTTATGTATTAATTATTCCAAAAAATTAATGTAATGTCCATGTATGTCAAGCTTTGGGTCTCTACAGTTGGTATCAGAGAAAAGGTTTAGTTAACCTTTGGAAACTAGGATGCGAAAACTTTACTGATATCCCTAGGGATATTTCTAAGGTATGTCTAGGGATGTCCCTAAGGTTAAGTATAATTATAGGTTATAGTCCTATAATTACGGTAAAAATCTTATAATTAACCCGAAGATGTTATATATTGAAGGTACTCCCCATTTATTATGTTGTTTTCCCTAGCATGATGTTTTCCTCTCACACTATTATTTTTGGGTTTTACCTGATGGATGGAACCCAAAGGAACCGTGTTGATCAATGTAATGAACAAAGCAATGATTTTCTTCCTAAACAAACCAATGTTATGGGAGAGGGAGTGCAAAATCTTATTGCTATACTTACACAAGCTATGAATCATTATGGACTTCCAAATGAGCAGAGAAGGGAACAATATATTATTGAGTCCTTCATGAGGCAATGTCCACCTTCTTTCAGTGGGTCTTCTGATCCACTTGTTGCTAAACAATGGATCATTACAATTGAAAAGATATTTTCCGTACATTGATGTTCAGAACATGAAAAATTAATTCTGGCTATTTACCATTTAGAAGGTGAAGCAGATCAATGGTGGACTATAATTAAGAATACGAGGCCCCGATATGAAATTGAATCCATGGAATGGGATGAGTTCAATAACTTATTTTTCAATAAGTACTTCCCTCTCCTTGTTCGAACAATGATGGAAAAGGACTTCCTTGTTCTTAAGCAAAATGATGATGAATCTGTTGGTATATACAAAGAAAATTTTACAAGGCTTGCAAGATATGTATCTGGATTTATCATCCAACTTGAAAGTAAAGTTGATCGATTCTTCAGTGGCTTAAAACCAAGTCTTCGAAAAGCATTAGCTATATAGTAATTCAGTAGCTATGAAGAAATTTTGTGTTGTGATATCAAGGTAGAAATGGAGGTTGGTGTTACATATCCATCACATGGTTTTGAAAAGAAACAAAAGATGGAGTTCAAGGAGAAATCTCATAATAATGGTGAAAAGAAGATGAATGATTCTTTATGCTCAAAGTGTGGAAAGAAGAATGGTGGAGATTGTATTAAGGGGACTAGAAAATGTTTTATCTGTGGAAAAGAAGGTTATCAAGTATCTAAGTGTCGAAGTAATGTAAAAAGGGTTGTTAATGATGTGAATAAAGAAAAGACTACAGAGAACGCATGACCAACACTTCAACGCTTCAAGTGCAAGGAAATGAGGCATTATGCTAATCAATTCCCTAATCCAAGGGTTAATGATTATCAACGTGAACAACCACTTAAGGAAAAGGATAAAGGGAAGTCACATGATATCACTATTTGTGATGTTGAGTATGACAATGATGTTGTGTAATGATTAAGTGTTTATGTAATGGGATTTCAAAATAGTATCATGGAATCTCATTTATGGCATTGTGGAATTTTGGAGTATCTATGTATTGGTTTTCAATAATTATATGGTACTGGTAACCATGAAAAGTCATTGAAATATTTTTTGAAAGAAGATGATATGCGCATAATGAAGCGATAAAGAAAAAATGAAATGATATCATGACTGATATAAGGACAACGTTATATCATGGTTTGAGTATATAGAAATTTTGGGATTTTGGTATGTGGAAAGTGTAAAATGTTGACAGTATTCATGTTTTAACTAAGGTTTAATGGATATTTATTTTTCAAGAGAATACATGATTAAGGTATTAACTTGTTTTTATTTTTACCAAAAAGATATATTGTATGATATATGGGGGATAAATGATGGTATTCACATGCTCGACAGATGACATTTCTAGTAATTGTTTTCATTATACTATGAGATTGGACAGAAGTATTTTGGATAAGACTAAATATTGGAAGGGATTATGTTGGACATAATTCAGTATTGTTTAAGGATATAACATTTTTTTGATATTATTTATGTAATGTTATAATAATGTAGTTTTAGAAAAAGGAAAACCTGCAGGACGGGTGAAAACCCATCGCTTCCGACAAGGCTGTGGGAATCGAACCCACAACCGAAGTGTGATAAGCCTTTATCACCTACCACTGGCCAACATGAAGTCCCTGGTTAGTAGAAATTGGTTTTATTATATTAAGTAGTATTTTATATGAAGTATAAGTCCATTTTAGGAACCATACATGATTAATCTCACTATAGACGGACTTATATATTTTTGATAACTTTTTCTAACCATTTATTTGAGATAGATGGAATGACCCATCATTCTATCACATGATTTGCAAACACTTCACAAATGACAAATTCAACTTCATTTCATTAAGATATAAAGTGGAAATTGTCCAAAGAACAACCAACGCTGAGATTGTACCAAAATCAAGAAAGTATTTCTCCTAATTCCAATTTCATCAAATTTAGGGAAATGATCTTGAAAACCAAAAATGTTATCCTAGTGCCCTTATATCTGATGAATTAGATGGTACCTTCTATCATCACAAATTTAGGGCATTTTGATTGTTGGATTTTTCATAGCCATGTCCTCTACCACTCTTCATCAGAAGTTGATGGTTATATTTCTCTTCCATATCCATATTTTCACCTATGTGGAAACCCAGTGATGAGTTACATTGGGTGACTGTTATGATTCTAACTTCCCTTTTTAAAAATGAAGTTTTAGTATTCCTTTTTACGAAGTGGGTTTCTATTAAATAAACATTCGAGTAGAAAACTATTTATAACCCCGATGAATTTCGAGGGAGAAAATCATTTTAAGAGGGGTAGAATGTAACACCCCGAGATTTTATAAGAAGTATTGTTCTTTAATTTATTTGATGTCTTGCATTGTATGCTACACCAAGATTATCATGCGCTATACACAACACCGTATTTTCTTGTAGTATACGTGACACTATTCTTGGATCATGTTACACAAAATTTCCAGTTTGTTTGATAGAAGTTATTCTACGCAACTTTGAGTGTATATATATATAAATATATTAGATGTATAAATGAAATATGGATGGATTATATTATACACAACAACAAATGAATATTTCACTACATGAAACCCTGATTTGGCTTGCTTTACACGCAGTCGTGACCTTCCACGATAGCGTGTGTTGTACGCAATACCGAGATTCACTAAACAACGACATATTATTAAAATATTATTAAAACTAGCCATTATGAATAGTAATTCCAACTTTTTAAAATTTTATAAATTTTTTCTATCAAAATGGACTTCATTTTTGGATTCGGAATATCGAAATTATCTTAAGGTTAATTTTTGGTATTTTTCTGAATACTTTCAATTTTGATGAATAGTGAAAACACCGAGTTATAGTTTAAAACCGAATTTTTATTTAAATAAATATTTATTTTATATAAATTTATTTTTGGGAAAAATAGATATATAATACCTATATATGTTCAATTTAATTAATTGGAGAAATTTTATAATAATTTTAGACATATAAAAATTTTATTTAACTTTTCACCGTCTTTTACCCACCTCCTAAGAGAATTTGAAAATTTATATAAAACATAATTTTACCACTTCTGTGAGTGGAATTTCAAAAATCTGAGAGACACGATTGATATCAGAATGTAAAATGTGGTTCAATAAGATAAAAATAATTTTTGGTGAATAGTAACTTTTTTACTTTTATTTACCACGGTTAAAAGTAAATTGGGTAATTAAGGGTAAAAATGATATTATTATTACCCTAACAAATGTCCTAATTCTATTGGATAAGTGTAATTCGACCAAAAACAACCTTAGGGATAAAATATTACCCTCTAGGTCTACCTGGATTCGATTAGGACTTTTATTATTATTTTATTTAAAGAAGAATTAAAATAGTTAAAATCAATGTTTAATAATAAAAACATTTTTAATATAGGGTTATACATAAGATAAATTAGACTAAAAATATTCATTAGAAAGATAAAATATTTCTTACATAATGGTATTTTATTTGTAATTTTTGGACATTATATAATTTAATTTATTTATGACACAATGATGATGCAGTAATTACCTTACTAATGAAATATTAACCTAATTGATGTTATAAATACCCAAATAAATGTAATTTTAGACTTTTTAGGAATTACACTAATTTTATAGATTAATATTCCATGTTAGTATTGATTTAAGTAACTTTTTTATAACTAATCATTCTGTTATGAGTTTCACAAAAATCATGTACCAAATAGTGTCAAAATTGGCATAAAAAGGTTTTTAAAACAAATACTATATTATTAATTGTTATTTTATTCCTAAAAATCTAAGGTTAGGCAAAATTACTTATATAAATATATATATATATTAATAATGAACCACTTGGGGTTCTTTTGGCTTGTTATATTATGTTAATTAACCATATAGTGTAAGAAAACAAAAAGACACGATAATAGTTAAATTATTTAACTTAGAGTTAAATCTAAATTATAAGGATACAATAGTAACATACATTTTCCTAAATACTATTTTTTGAGAGGATTTAGACCCATCCCCACCTTAGCTTCGAAATAAATCAATTTGGAGCTATTAAAAACCGAATATGACCTTATTATAAAATAATATTTTAAGTTTTCTTAAGGTGCCCCTCTCCTCCCTTATAAAAAGGGCACCCATTCCCTCTTCTCTTCACCCCTTTTGAGCCTTTAAGCTCAGACAAACCCTACCAATTACACTTCTAAACCTCTATATTTATATCATAGATGTTATGGTATTCTCAAAAGACCAACTCTAGTGCCCTAAGAATAAGTTTAAAGGAGGTGCGTCAAAGATGAGGTAATCTCTTCTACCGATTCTTTCAAATTTCCTTCTTTTTCAAAATATTATTATTTAGTTGTTTCATTATAAATTAATAAAATAAGTATTACTTATATAATTATATGTTATTATAAATATGAAACAACCCTATTTCACCTTTTATCCATCCTACGGAAAACGAAATCACTGTGCGTGCGTACGTACGGAATACCGTCTCTACGTCGTGGTGTAATCTATTTTTCCACCACAACCATACTTGGAAGGATATAATGGTGTAAAGAATAACTATATATGGTTATTATAACATAATAATTATTCTAAGATATTATATCATCCACTAAAATTCCATTCAATAAATATGGTAACAATATCATCAATCGTGCGTACGTACGGACTATCGTCTCCACGATGCGATGAGATTCATTTTCCATGTTAGCAATTCCAGAATTATTATAAAGTATATATAATAAGTAATCATGAAATATATGACATGATAATGCTACTGGATTTATGTATATATATGTATTTCATCTACTAAATTTAATTCAATTCTATAAGGAAACGAAAACAGCGTTAATGTGTATGTACGACCTACCATCTCCATGAATGGTGTATTTCATTCAATTTATCGATCTATAATATATATGTATATTCTGAATATATATTATATATAAAGCATGTTTCATATTCTATAATTAAGTAATCATGATTTAAGTAATAATATTAATAATTACAACTCAAAACACAGACGATAAATGAAATGATTTTACCCAAAACGCTACTTTAACATGGAATTTACAAAAGAACGGGTAATATAAAGTCATAAGTGAACCACATATGATATCACAGCAATTAATATGATTCTGTAATAAGTAAATGAAATTATTTAAATCATTATACTGAATGTTCGGATACGTACGAAGCATACCGGACCTAAGGTAAGGGATAATTTTGCAATCTCATTTTTATCTGTGATTGCTTATTCGTAAGTATTCACTGGGGTTATATTTTTCATCCATGTCCATAAAAATGTTTCCATAAAGTGTTTAATACTCTTCCATGTATGTTTAAAGTCATTTTTACCCATAATTATTTTTACTTTGTGTTATGGAATGAATCTTGATTTTGTTTACCATATGTGGTGCTTTTTGACTTTTCCGTTAAAAGTACGAGGAGAATGTTTTCTTTAACTTATATGGAATGAACTGATTTTTAACACATTATTTTCATGAATCTTAATCTAAAATATTTCATGACTATTTTCAACAAAATCCTTTTCTTTTAAAATTTCATGGCATTTTTTGAAAAGAAAATGATTTTTAATAAGAAAGGATATTTTCCTCAAGAATTCATTTCAAGTGTTTTATCAAAATCATTTTCCATATAAGATGACATTTTTTCATATGTGTATGTTTCAAGTATAATGTCTCTATGATTTACATTGTTTCACTTTTCTTATAATGAAATGATATCCATTTGTTTTATATGGATTATGTTATGCTGGGAGATGTTTTTGAAACCCATTTTATTCTTTGGGTTGTGATGAATGATTTATGTTTATGTTGTGACACAAGTAAGAATGATTTCATTATGAGATTGGTGGGAACTATATCTCTCTCCAATGCATTGGGTAAGGATTTATATCTCATGAGATAGACATGGCTGGAATGGCAAGTTAATCTGGTTCAGTGATATAGGACTGGAACGAGGAGTGAACTCAATTCTGAAAGGGACTTTGTCCAATAAGATGCTCTTAGCAGAAATGCCTTCGATGCTATGGAAATCATAACATGTGCTTAATGGTTTCCACAATTACATGTTTTATTCCCATGTTATTTTATCATGATTAATGTTTCGTTATGATCTATGCCTTACGTACTTCCATGTTTTATGTCATTGCTCAAGATTTCGATGATTAAACATTATGTTCATGTTTTTATGTTCAGATGTATATGATTTGTTTTATTTTATCCATTATTACCCTTACTGAGCATTTGAGATCACCCTTTATAGGTTTTCTATTCCCCAGGATATAAATAAAGGTTTTAGGTAAGAAAAAAAGGGGAAGATCTTTATTGTAGATGTTGAAGATCTTTCACACCGACTAGAAGATTATGATCTGAGTTTCCAAAGACACTAAACTATTATGGTCCTTCGGTGTTTTTTTGTATTAAGTACTCTGAAAACTTAATTTAATGTCCATTTATGTCACACTTTGTATCTATACAGTTCACTGATGACTTTGTTTCACATTTTAAGCAGTTCAAAAACATTTAACTCGCGTGGGCTAGCAATTCAAGAATTAGCATACCAGGGTCAAGGGGAAAAACTCCATCCTGTACCTGAAACCATTTAAATTAAAATTCATTATATTGAAATTACATTCATATTCAATTTCCATTTTTAGAAACCCACAAGGGAAAGAAAAGGAATGCCTCATAGGCCTCCTGGGTAAAACATCCATAAAAGATCCATTCAAGGAAACGCACCAAAGGGGTGGTTCCTATACAATGTGTACAACCTAACTCAAGCTTGTACCATCCTATTCAGATTACCTAAAACATGATAGGTAATGACAGGGTTAAATTCCAGTTTCAAGAGACACCCCAAAAGTGGGCATGCGACACTTCGGCATATATAAACAGCTTGACATTCAGCGAAAAGCATGAGACCACCTACCTTAGGCTCGTACAAGATAGCTCGTCCAGAATCAGGCTCAGATTTTTCCTGGTTTGGAAGAAATCTGAAGAACAGACGAATAACAATAAATTAGGGCATATGAGCCTTAATACAATATGCATTTTTTATAACCAGAATAATTGAGAAAGATTAAAAAGGAATTGAGGACTTACTTTTGCGGATCCAACAAGATGAACGACGTTTGAAATGGAGATCCCACGAAGAAGCAGGATCAAATCCCTCCGTAGCCTCCTTGATATCTCTCCCAGGCACCTCCCCCTTTTTTCGGTTGAAGAAGAAGATTAGGTTTAGGTTTTTATAAAAATTTAACTAATTTAATTAAAAATTAATTAAATTTCAAAGCACGGTTGGTCTCACGGTTTACCCGCACGGCCTAACAAACCTTGCGGAGGCCGTGCATACCTTCCTAAAAGGCAAGGGGTAACCGCATGGCCACCCCGCACAGTTTCCTCAAACCGTGCACAGGTTGTGCTACAGCCTCTGCCAAGCCTGCACCAAGGCGCACGGTTTACCCAGGCCATGCACAAACCATGTTTCCGGCCATTTCTAGCCTAAAAAATTGTTTCGGGATCCGAACAAGCCTCAGACACCTACATAACTCCCTCGGTCAAGTTAGACATCAACATTAGGCCTCAAAAAAATAGTTAAACTGAAATGAAAAATGATCTGTACCTCATATGAAAACCTGGGTTCTTACACAAACAACGTGTTTTTAAAAAATAATAACTATCAAAAGATTGACACTTTTTTATGTCCAAATTCACTGTTAAATTACATTAAATGAACAATATTGGATTAAATGGTAAAAATATAATATACTTAAATTTTAAAACAAGTTAAAAGTACAATCTAACTATATAAATAAAATAGATTAAAGGGTTGTTTTGAATTAAAATGTAGTATTTTTCTCTAATCATAAAAAAAACATTATCCTAAAAGACCTAAATTTTACCAAAAGTAAATTTTGATATCCTAATTCTAAAGAAGAAGTTTATTCTATCAAATATAACATATAAACGTGACAAAAACAATATTTAAAAATATTTCTCCATCAAAAGGAGGTAAATCATACTTTTCAAGAATATTAAAGTATTTTATGCTTAAAAACGAATTCATTCTTATTTTAAGCCTCAAAAATTTATTAGATAAGAGTAAAAAAAATAACAGACATGTGTTATCATATTTTAGTTATTTCTTTTTGTTCCTTCCAATAAAATGCCTAGGTGTTAACTACCATTTAAAATAATAATAATAATATATTATTTTTTAGTATAATTAAATGTTCCGTGAAATGTAAGATTTCAAAAAAATATCGTTGTCTCGTATTGAGTTTTCTAACAGACATAGCATCCCCTTTAAAATAAAATTGATATTTAATTCAAAAATATTAACAAATATGAAAATGTATTATTTTATCAATACTAGGATAATTACAGGAGATGTGTGAATCAAAGATTTAGCTGGAGGCACTATAGATTATTTGATAATCTAAATAATATTATAAGGAAGGTGTTGATGTGTTGATTAATGTGGAGGCGTTGTGACATCAATATTATGCTTATCTCATCACTGATGTTTCTTTGCTAAAATATGAGTTTCATGTACTATGCACTATGTATAAAAGTAACATTAAGAGAATTACAAGGAGGCATGTCCAGAATGAGTTGGATAAAAAATGAACTATTGAATATACAATCTTGAGAGATTGATGGAACATATAACTAGAGTGTTTGATAAACTCGTCAATTTTTCAGGTGGTATTTTCTCAATTTTTATAAGAAGTATTTTTATAGGTTTAATTCTTGTATACATGAGAATTTTTAGAGTCCATGGTACTTTATAATGAAATTATTCAATCACAACACCGAGTTTATACCAAATGTTTTTTTTCAATATAAAATAATACTTTTCGGTGCCATTTTTTGATTCATTTTTTATATTTAATTCAATGATGATAATATTTATGAAACTCTCAAATCCATAATTTTAATATCAAATATCATAGCACCACTACTTTGAATATAGACCAATGTTAAAAATTAAAAATTTTATTAAATTTTGAAATATGTTTCTAACTTTATCATTTTCATTCAAAACCTTCATGTGTCAAAAAAATGACATAAGATATTAATTTTTGAACCATTAAACATATTAATAATACCAATAAATATCCCTTACATATAAAAGTAAACATGCCTATACAAATAGAAAATTTATATAAAAATAATCATCAATTACCTCTGGAATTTGGTAGTGTAACTGGCATGGAAATCCATTCAAAAAATTTTAAATACATAAAAAGTAAAATGATCATAATGAAATTAATATGCATAATTCCTGAGATCTTATTATTTATTGGTCTCATCTTTTGGGGATTGATCTATATCCTTCAAAAATAAGGAAACATGAATTATTTTAATCAATTTCCAATGAATCCAAGGCTTGGATGAAAAGAAGGAGTAGTGATTCCCTGAGTGGTACTACAATCGGTGGTGAGTCCTTGTATGGTGTTGTTGGGAGTGAGTTGTATTGAGTCGAACACTACTAATGTGTGCGGTACTACTATGCTGTAATTCAATAAAACTTTTTTTTGAGTTCATGATGTCCCCACCACACCCTAGCAAGTAACATAATCAATGTCAACAATGGTTTTATATAAAAAAATTAACTATAATAAAAGGCTAGTATCATTATATGATGTGTGGAAATTTTTTAGGGAGAGAATATTTTATAATTGAAGTAACTTCAGTTCATGGTTGTGAATGGCATCGCATGTCATTTCAAATGAAATTTCACCTCTGAGATTCATTATAGGATGTGGGAGATTAAATGATGTGTGTTTTTAAAGAAGATAAATAAAACTGTATACCATTCCAGAACAAGAACTTCTACCACAGTAATTTTGATCAATGATTATTGGGTTTTGGACAGAGTTGACTTTCATATTTTCTAATGTGATACCATGGACTATTCTCTTTCCCACATGCTAATAACTATAAAAATGGATTTATGAGTAAGGTGCGTTGATTGTATTGATTAAAATGATAGCAGGGATAATGTATTGCCTATTCACCTTCCAAGTCTTGATTCGATCTCCATTGGTAGTACCAGTGAAGGTAACATCGTTCACATTTATGACATGCACATTCTTAACATTCTTGTCCCTACTTAATCTCTTGATACTACATTTTTACAAATATTGAATGTTAACAATTATTTTTAAATAATTAATGCATACAAATTTACATACCTTATTCCATGTCCAGGACCATATTCTACATTCTTGATAATCACATCTCATGTAAAATCACCTATAGAGACACAGTCATCCCCTTGAATATTATTGATTCATTTTCTAGTTAGATATAATTGGATCAGTAAAAAACACACCATTGAAGAAGTTAAATGTCATTTTTTGGGTGGAGTTATGGATGTTTGGGGTGGTGGTATAGGTTGTAACTAGAGGAAAATTGGGTATTAGTGAAGGTAAAATTCATAACACTTTGTAGATGAATTCCATCGGTGTTGGGACATTTCTCAGGTGATGATGTCTTGAAATTGTTAACATTAACCAAATTACAAATCATCAGTAGAAAGTGGGATTGTGGTGACTCCACCACATAAACATCCTTTATGGTTAATCAATTAATGGATGTAATCCTGAGCGCCTACAGTTAATCCCCATGTCTCATCCATTATCATATAATATATTTTTGTACCCACTTAATTACATAAGGTTAATATATGCGTAAAAATAGAAAAAACATATCTCCCAATGACTTACGATCAGGGCTAATGTGGTTCATCCTAACTAAGAAATGGAAACATAGCCAAAAGAAAATGAAATTAGGTTATCAATAATTATTAACAAACATACATAAATAGATGGTGCAAATATACAAATAATATATGGTTACAAAAAATTTGATCCCACCATCCCCTTCCACTTCCATTGATAATGCATGTGCTAGTGAAGGACAACCCTAAGGGAAATGTAGGGAATTCCATCCACTGGACCTGGTCCAATCCCTTCCATTTTCTTAGTTATGCAGGTGCAAGGATTTCAACCTTAAGCTTTTATTTTTCACTAATTTTGGGAGGTCATGTATTATATAACATTATTTGATTTTATTTCAGTGGGTAGATGGAAGATGTGTTTCCAATTACTTGAAAGGCGATGGAAGACTCTCATGGTCCCTTAAAAACAACATGCTACACCAAAAACCTACCCCGTGGAACTATAATGGTAGGGTTGTTTTTTCAGTTTCACCACATACATCCTCCCATGTATTATGAAATTCATGTTCATTAAAGTACATGGTCGATTTATCAACTAAATTGGATATAACAATATATGGATATAAATAAAAATATGAAAAAATTGTTACCATGGAATCATTATTGGTGGCTTCCCAAATAACCTCGTGTTTGTGCACATTGAAACCTTGGCTGGCCACATTTAAGGAAGCAGTATTTATAAGAGATAAAATCCCAAAGATGAATGCAGGTGATACCTTGCCCAACATTTTGGTATCTAATTAATTTTATGGTAAACCCCTGTTTAGTTTTTATTTTCTGCTTGATATGGAAATGAATATTAAGGTTCTCTCCATATTGCCACCAATGATTTTTATTTCAAGACATTGGAGTGTGTATGAAATGTGAGTGGTTAGGGGTTATTTAATTGCTGTGAGTAGCTGTGTTTTTCTTTATTTGGATCGTAGGCCAAACGTAATGGTTTGTTCTTTAGGGTGTAAAGCATAAAACATTTTTATTATTTCTGGGTATTTTTTCAGTTACCAGAACACACCATATATCTTTGGCATTGATCGTGTTGGTTATTGTTTTTTTCATTCCGTGTTGTATCTAGTGGCTTACATTCTTGTGAGAGGGATCATTTTTTAGATTTTCTAAAATTATTGATTCTTCATATTTCATCCTAACTAGCCATATTCACAGATCTATGTCCTATCTCTAATGGACACTCGTGTGCAGGGCTGTGAGAGGGATAATTTTATCTGGACCCTTGATCCTGCAGATCCAATGGCACAGACTGTGCTCTAGAATGTTTTGCTCAGTTTTTTTCCTTACCTCACATTTTTAGGTCAATCCACTCATGTGCAGGGTTGTATTTGTGTTTTTCATTATTATTTAGTGTTATATCTTTTTGATGATAGATTTATCTCTATAAAAACAAGGAAACATAGATAATTTAAATCAATTTCCAAGACTAATATGGCTTTGTGGAATATAACATGTTGTGATTCCATCAGTGCTACTGCAATTGGTGGTGATTCTTTAATCATTGATATTGGGAGTGTGTTGGATTGAGTCTGTCACCATCCTAGAGGATGTTAATACTTCAGATCAATTCAATGTAATTGATGCTTGAGTTCATAAGGTCTCCACCACACCATGGAATGATATCGATTTTCAAAACCCAATCATGACACAATGTTAGTAACACTGAATGATGTTCTGATAATTTTTTGAGGGAGTGTTAATTAATTTAATTATGATAATTTTAATGCATGTTTGCAAGTGGAATATCAAGTCCATCCTATGTAATTGGGGCTCGAAGATTCCTTATGATGATATTCATTAAAATATGAGCATTTTTTGTCCCAATGAAGAGAAATAAAATAGTTTACCACTTAAAAAATCACTTTTGTTCTTATAGTTTTGATCAATTTTTATAGGTTTTTTGATAGAGTTGAATTTGAGATTCTCAAATGTTAAACCTTGGACTATTCTAGTTCCAACCTTCTAATACCCATAAAAATTGATTTAAAATGGAATTTTATTGATTGTGTAAATTCATTAGATATTAGGGATAAGGAATAGCCTATGTACATGATGTGTTCCGATTCTAGTAACATTTTTGAATCATGTCTTCCAATTTAGCTTTTCATATTGATATGTTTTAGAGGAATTCTATATAGTTTATTATATATGGAATCATAATAGAGATATTTATTATGGTCAATGTAATTTTCTAATTTTCATCATTAATTAATAGATATCCAAAGTATCGATAGGTATTTCTTCAGCATCATGGGAAATTGTATGTGTATGTCGCCTATAATGATTAAATTATAATTGGCGATATTGAAATTTTATACTTGGAAATAAATAGTTTTCTTTAGTTTCAAACCTTAACTACATCATGCCTTACTAATTATAGGATATAATCAAAGTTGATACTCCTTCCACCTCAATCATAGCAACAGATATGTAGTTGTCATAAAATATTATTCATTTCATGGATAATATGGAGTATTATCTCCCCAAAAAACAATTTTTTATTAGTGATGATATCGATATTCAAAATGATGATAAAAAATTATTTAATTACATGGGGAATTCAAAAATGTTGATTGATATCCCAATGTTCATTTTTATTTCTGCAACCCATCAACATGTGTGAATAAATCTATAATTATTCATCTTAGATAATAATACGTATTTATTTAATTCTATGGTTAAATGATAATCAATAGAATGGAATGCTTGTTTTCTGTGATGTCTATTTTCATTTAATTTTTGTTTGTTATATCTTGAAATAGAATTTTTTTCACTAGTTTCATCATCCATATCTTTACATACACATGATAGTAATTGGTGGTGATATCACCCTGAACTCAAATAAATTATACCAACATTTTAAACACCCCCATTTAATTTAAAATATCCTTAGGATTTATATGACTTAACATCACCTACCAAATTTTAAAAAATAAAATTAACATATATCAATAACAAAAATTATTTGATATAACAAGTCAAATGTGTTCCTATAATAAGATCACTTAACATTTTACTCTAAAAAATAACCAATTAATGAAATGTGTTTCACTTAACTACTAGAGAATATTTGATATCTCATAATCACTAGAACCAAAGAAATGACCAAACTGAATTAAATTTTAATGACTTGTAATTTTGTTAATTTTTTATATTTTTTGATGATAACCAATGAATATATCCCATGAATCCCAATTTCTTGTACAAAATCCGTATGTTTAAGTAATGTTATTTCATTTTCATATTTTATTCATTATCCCAACTGAAACCAACCCAAAATTTTGATGTTTTTTATAAAACTTTAATAAAAATACATACATCATACATTAAACATTAATAAATTGGAGATTTAGTGTTCATCCTATAACATGTGTATTGTTTATAAACATATTAATTTGATTTGTAATGAAATTTTTTCCATATATAACTCGATATTTCAAAACGTTATAACAAAATTCATGTAACATTTTTAAAGGTGTACATGGTATATCCAATTCATGTCCATAACACTATAAGATTTAAAATTCTTCAATATTTTACTTATAAGGAACTACTTGTCTAAATCCTTGAATGAAGAGATACAATGGTGGGAAATCAAGAAACTAAATTAGTTACAATTTTTTAAATGAATAAAAATTTAGAAGATACAAAGTGGGAGTTAGAGTAGTGTATGATTGAATAATAATCAAAAAATTTCAAAAATTGGTATTTGATTAAAATATATGCGCGTAATTTTTCTGGGAGAAGAATTTGAGAACTTAAATAACATATAAAAGTTTTTTCTATAAAAAAAATAAATTTTTTTATGATCTATTACAATATAAATAAAATGACAATAAATTATTTTAATATAAAATTACATTAAAGAATAATGATATCAATCCATCATAATCACAATACCGAAAAAATAACAATAAGTAAACATAATCATGGTGATCTTGATTTGGGAATCACATAGTGGGTATTTATCAATAAGAAGGATGACAATAAATATCAAAATAGTAATAAAAATTGTTTTCTAATTCAACTAATACTTTTTAGTGGAAATTATAATCATTATTAAAAACAAATGGATGGAAAATCCTGGTTTTATAGATTATATTTTAAGTAAATTAAATGAATTGATGATTGTATGTTATTCATTACACAACTATTAATGGAGGATAAATTATTCATTATATAATTATTTGGTATAGATATTAGGTGAATATTAAGAATAAACTAAATGTAATTATTAACTACTTTATATATGGGATTTGGCACATATAAATAAAATTTATTAATAATATATTTTTAATATAATTTAAAACATCCTTCTCAAAATGATATAATATATTGACTGTTTTGATAACTCATCTCACATGGATATACATTTTTATTAACACACTTGGAAAATGTGTTTCTATTATTTATGTGGGGTTTTGAGAAGATTATATGCAAATATAATGATTTTTTAGAAGTAAATCAATATTTAGGCCCTATTTGTAACTACTTCTTAAAAACATCTAGAGTACATATTTGTTTTGATAAATTCTTTTGTTTATGTTTTTTCAAATTTATTGAAAATGTGTTTCATGAAAATGTTTTTATTCGTATATTATAATTGAGACTGAATATTGTATTTATATTTACTTTTCCTTTAATAGGCTATTCTGATTTCCTTACCTATTAACAAGTGTAACAAAAAGCTATCATTTTTTTACAAAAATATTTCTTAGTTGAGTTTTATTTAATATATATTTTTTGACCAATATAAAATTTATGTTAAAAATATTTATTTATTCTGAACATGTTTTATAATCTCCTATTTAAAATATATTTAGTCATGTACAAAGTAATACTTAAAAAATAAAATGTATAATTAATTCAATATAATGAAATGATCGTGTCATTTATGATTTTTTTGGTTTTGGATGTGAATGAATTGAAGTACCCAAGAAATTGGTTAGTGTTCAAATTAAATATATTTTTTGATATGATGTTATAAAACTACATGCAATATTTTGCCTTGTATAAATGTTATTGCTTGTTGTGCAGATATGAATATGGATAAGAGTTGGGTTGATCTTTAAAATATAATTTCTAGAGAATAATTTGAAGGGATTATAGTTTTTATTGATTTCACTTGAGGATTTCAAATTGAATATATCATTTTCCCATATACAAAATGTTCAAAAAGATATCAATTCGTATTAAATTCCATGAGGGTGCACCTATTTTGGAATGGATTTTTGAAAATTTGTAAGTTTTTGAATTGTCATTAGGAAGAATATATTCGTTTTACTCATACACAAATAGTTTAGATGGATGTCAATGTGAAGACAACTATCCTTATGCATGAAATTATTAATAAAATAGTACGTGGTCTAGATCATGAAGGCCTAACATCTGGAATGTTATGACCAGTGAGATCAATCTGCACTTTGTTGCAGATCTTGATTCTTTGAAGTTTTATTAAATTCTTGATGATGTGATAACAGAATTATATTCCGGGTTTACTGTTGATAGTAAATTTAAATTTATCATGGAGTTTTTTCCATTTAATAAATTAAATTGGGGTTAAGATACACCATTTGACATGAGGTAGGTTTTATTACAAAAATTATGTCCTACTGATGCTAAGATTTTTTAGTTGTATTATCATGCATGTAAGTTGAAAGAGAACTTATATTTCACATAAGAAACTATAGATTCATGTGCAAATAACAATATGATATTTAAAAAGAAAACAATGAATTTGGTTAATTTTAATTTCTATCACTACTCTTGGGGGAAGATAACAGGGGGAAATCAAACAAATCACTGTTATACTATGAAACAGGGGAACCCGACTACCGTAAACAAAATGTGTTACTTTCCACTGAAACCAATGTTTAAATTTTTATTCATGTCATCTAAAATTTCTCAATTAATTATATTTAATGTGGAATTAAATAAGGAAAGTGATATGCTAACCCACCTGATAGACTCTCTTCTATAGAAATATTTCAATCAGAGAAACCATGAGTTTGCTAAAGATAGTCAAAATTTCCAATTGGTATTTAATGTTGAGTTCCATTCCATTCACCTCTATGGTTGGTTAAAATCATAGAACATTGCATATGGGGTTGGCTTCACATAATCTTCCTTCATGAATTTTTATGAATCAACAATTTATATTACTTTTCACTCTTATTGATGGCCCTATAATTCTATAGGATAATATTGATGTTTTCTATCAGCCATTGATTAAAAATTTTAATGGATTTTAGGGATATGGTGTGATGAATTATAACTATAAAATGAATGAAATGTTAAAACTATAAGCTGCTTTATTTTGAATAATCAATGAATTCCCAACTTATGAAATTTTTTTAGGTTGGTGTACAAAAGTAAAATTTACTTTCCCATTCTATTATGAATGTGAAAATTCTACATGGATTAAGAATTTTAAAAATGTTGGTATAAATGGGTCATAGTCATTTTCTCCCCCCTCAAAACAGGTTTTGAAATGATGAAGTGGAATTTAATGGTTATATAGAATTCTACCTAGCACCAAAGGTCATGATAGGATTAGAAAAGTTATCAGAAATTGAGGAAGAAAAAACCACATGGTATATGAATTTTAGGATTTGGGGTCTCGTCCATTACTCAATATGAAAGATGCAGGTATAAAGCACATTATTAATTGGAAGAATAAAATTATTCTTTTAATTTACCTTACTAGAAAACTAACATGCTAAGTCATAATATGGATGTAGTTAACATTGAAAAAAAGTTTTTGATATTATATATTGGGTCGTTTTATGTGTCAGTGGAAAATGAAAGGACAATGTCAATGTATGAAGGGATTTAGAAGAAATAGGATATAGAAACAATTTTATTTACAGTTGGATGAGGGAAATAAGGCATATATTTCTACTGCATTGTATACAATGTGAAAAAAAAGAGAAAGAGACGTTTATTTTCAATTTAATGATGCTCAAGGTGTCTGATGGTTAATCTTTTAATATTTATAAGTGTGTAAATGTGATGGTAATGAAATTGCATGGGTTCAAAAGTCATTAAAATCAATTACTACTTTAGAAATTGATTCCAATCACAATTTTTTATTGTTTCTCACCAAAAGTTTTCCAACCATAGATTGAGATTAGTAATTTTTCAGACAATTTTGTTTAAGAAATAAACAAATATTTGACATATAATTTTTACAGGAAAAAATTATACTTATGCTTTATCACATGGAGAAACTATTTCCACCCTAATTTTTCAATGTTATGGTTCACCTAATAGTGAATCCTAACTAGTTAAGTAATGACTATATACCTAGTTCAATTTAGGTGGATGTATTCGATTGATCGATATCTAAATACATTGAAATTATTCATACTTAATTGAGCTAATATGGAGGCATAAATATCCAATGGTTATGTTATGGATAGTGTACTGATTTTTGTTCAAAATATCTTATGGATATTAAATCAAAATTAGAAAATACTTCTATGATTCATGATGGTCCAATTTTTGTAAGAACATTGTTTGATATGGAAAAAATAGAGTGGATACAAGCTCGTCAAACTATTTATTTAAATACTCTATAAGTTATACCATTTATATAGTTATTATATTATCACTTTTGTTTTTATGTTTTACATGTTCAATTTTTATATATAATGTTAACAATTTAAACCTGGAATTATCATTTGCAGGAAACACATTAATGATCTAAAAGAAGAGATGTCTCTTGCATGTGATTATCAAATTCAATAGTCCCAATATGTTTCATTTAATTATTGAATCATGTATTTTGTACATATAAATATATTTTCATTATGATTGACGAATAATAAAATTTTTTATTTGCATAAATTTTTATTGAAATATGTGAAATATATTGGTCCATAACCTATGGGAGTTAGGTGACCCTACACTAACTGAATAATTTAACCAACTAGATGAGTGTCCATATATGATGGATCCTTGTTGGAAATCATATGATACTAAAGAATTTTGGTTCCAAATTAAATATATTTATGAGAAACGAGAAACACAAAATAGTGGAATTGTTTGTCCATCTATTGATTTTGGTTATTACTATGGTCAATTTAAAGACAAAATTGATGTTGTCTGTGAACACGAGTTGAAATAAAAATTGTTAAAGTGTAATTTGGTTTATCTATTGCATGGAAGTAAAGTAAATCAACATCAATCTATGTTGGTGAATTTTATCAATATGTTATATAGAGATGAATGAGTTAATACAGAAACTTTAATTTTAACATCATAAGAAGAACATTTTTTTTGTTACCATGAAATCTTATTAGAATTGGAATGTTGCTGTGAAAATGTCAATGCGAGGAGTGTTTTTAATTAAATGAGTAGAACCTCATACCGTTTCCTTTTTTTCACAATGTCTTGATCAAAAAACCATATTTCATCATGAATAAGATATTTGTTGGGATAGGGAGACCATTGAAGGAGAGAAGTCAGATTGTTATGTTTAATTAATTGTTTAATTGTTTTCTTGCTCATCGATTCACAATGATTTCTCAGTTGTTTGACTTTTTATGATCCATTCAACCATTTTTATTGTATATTTATTATATCTATATTTTATATAATCATTCATAAAAATTTAAATGAATTATATTAAAAATAATTAAAGGAATTGTTTTTTATCAAATAATAAAAACAAAAATCTCTATAATATTTATTAAATAAAAAATACAAAATCATAAAATATATTTAAACTATGATAAGAAAATAATAACAAAAACATGTTAACTATATCCCCCATGTATTGGAAATGGTTAATTTCATATATGTGAGGCCACACTAATTGGTATTCTTGGTTTTGGTTTTCCTTTGATGCATGATGCCTTTTCGATGTCTCTTTGATCCAAATAAATAGGAATCTAATTCAATGTTCATTATTATTCCTAAACAATTGATAATATTTTGGAATCATTTGTTGAAAAAAAATTCAACCCACTAAACATCTCCATAAATTAGTTTTCAATATCCCTATAATGGTGTACTATCGTAACGACAGGTATTTGAATGTCGCACATTCTTCAATAACTATACATATAACTCCATCTCTACTTGTAGATCTATTAGATAGATATTTAAAACCTACCCACCATGATTTTATATTCAAATAATCTATTATTATCTTA
The DNA here is from genome assembly GCA_963277665.1 of Viscum album. Classification (NCBI taxonomy): domain Eukaryota; kingdom Viridiplantae; phylum Streptophyta; class Magnoliopsida; order Santalales; family Viscaceae; genus Viscum; species Viscum album. The sequence continues at coordinate 910,541,177 of OY728134.1, forward strand.
TTGATTCTAGTATCTCATTATATCTTGAAAGGATCCTCACAAAATATAATAAACTTATGCAAAATGCGGATATCTCACTTGGCACTTGTTTCTTCTTCTTATTTTTTAAAACCAAGAATGTTGAAAAGGCTAAAAATACCCATATTAATTACTTCTCACATGGCTAGAAACTCTGATTTTGATTCTATATAAAAATTGCATCAATCTTACACCGACGAATTGATAATTACCGTTGAGCAACAAACCACCAGGTGTAGCCAGATTCAAAAAACCACACATGTCCATACATTGACATTACCCATGAGAAACAACACACTTCCACACTCATGTTTGAATTATAACAATCCCACCATAAAATTCATGTGTGAATCAAAGTCAAAAACTCCTATCAAATATCACATGTCAAAAAACATCTTAATTGTCAGTGCCTTTTTTGAGTGTTGTCTCACTACATGCTGTTTCTAACAAACATGACTATAATTGGTCTCGTTTCAACACATTCATAGATAAAATGGAACCATCTATCAATGTGTTGTTGAAGCCATATAATACAAGATTTGTTATGAGGTACATGGAATTGTTTTTCAACATAGTGTTCCACTAGTTTTGGTTTGAAAACAGTTAATTTAGAAAATAAATTTCTCAACTATAATGCCTAACATACTAGTGAATATTTCCCCATGAATACAATTTCAAAATATGAGAATTCCAATATCTTCTAATTTTTTGAACTACATGAGGTTTTACTCCCATTCATGTAAAATGATATGGCTCTGGTTCTTATTCTATCATAAATATCACAAGCTAGATCACAGTTTAAGTATCCATAAATTTCTTCTTCTTAATTATCATATAAGTATCCCTCTTATTGGGCATGGTTTTGGTGAACCATATTTTACTTTCATCTCCATATGTATCTAGTTAAGATAGTTTTCTCACTTATAAACTCATACTCACATCTTATAATTGGATAGACAGATATGATTTGATTATTTTATTCCTAGTTGTAGCATTACCCATCCACATAACTATTGTAAGAACAAATATTATATTTTCTAATAGAATCATATCAGATTTTTTTGATTTGATTCAAGTTGGAGTGCACCTTCCTTTATCTTTAACCTGACTTTATTCATTACAAACACACAAAGTGTGTCCATTTCTCAAAACAAAGTATCACTTCAGCCTAATATTTTATTAAATTCTTCTTACTTAAGTTACTCCAGATCAGTAATGTATATTTCTTGAAACAAAATTCCTTCATTTCAAACTGGTTCTTTTAGTTTTCCCAAGCGGTTCATCATTTTGCACATCGTTCTTATCGTATAAAGATCATCATCCTGATTCTTCATCCATAACACATTTTCTCTTATTTGTCCCTCCAAATTAAAAATATGATAATACCTTTTACTATATATTATATTCACATATAAGTTCTGTTGTTCCTTGAGTAAAATCATGGATACATGTTGTTATTTCATCTTTTCCATACAAAATTTAGATTCTTGATTTGTTTCTTTAATAACTTCACTTTTTCTTTTCACGGTAAAATTATTATATTCTTCTATGTCTTTATTGATAGATCAATTCTTATCTCCTTCGGGCTTTAAGATTTTCACTTCATTTTTGAAACCTTGAGTGTCCTATTATTGGTTTCACTGATAACCTCTATATTTTTTACATGAAGAATTTGATTCATTTTAAATATTCAAGATGATATAAAATAAAAATCTTAAAATTTATATACATCACCCTTTATAGATTCAGAATAAGATACACATATTCATATTGAATCACAATTATTTTTCGGGAGAGGAGTATCGAATTTTTAGATAGACTTATATTGAATCCTCATCCCTTGGATTTAATACGAGTGATATTACTCTTTTGTTTAATACCCATGAAGATAATAAAGTGATTTATTCAAATATTACAAAATTGTAGATATACGAAGCCTCTTATATCTCTTGTAGAAATTAGATATTAAATATACCCACCATGAATGCAATATATTCTTTAATATGAAATGTTTTCACCCCACAATCTATTGAGTGGGAGAATATCCATTTGAGTCTTTCCATCTTGTATTGTTGTGGTAGTCTGTGATACTAGGTGGTCTATGATGTTTATGATAGCCACTTGTGACTCTAATAACTATTATTATTGATGTGTCTATAGTAAATGTTTATAACAAGAAATAACATCATTAAAATTCCACACCCCATTATGTTTCCTAAAATATGTGTGAAATAAATAAAAAGTATATAATTCCTTTATACTTCACATTATATAGAACTGTTGTAGGATTTAATCTTTTCCTTACTAATTTTCTATAACTGTACACATTAAGGGGGATTAAGAACCAATTACACATCATTCTGCATAATCATTTACATCTAATGGTTGAGGCATGTGTGAATATAAATGTGTATATTTTTAATTAAGAATTTGAACATATGTATACACATATGTCTAATTATGTATGAAATTATTTTCAACAGGATTAGGCATGAACACTTATTCATATAGTTGGAGAGGCCCTGGTCATGGTATTTTATCATAGAATTTTGATACAAACCTTGACATATAATTTGATGAGAGATACCGTCCTAGGGGAGTGGGTACTCCTACATATATTTTCCATTTTTCTCATATCATACACAAACCTCACATATTTTCATTTAATACACAAGATTGGGAGTCATTCCCCCATTATGCATTTGATCAGCTATGGAGGGATGTGCATATAAGTGGATTTTTTAGTGTCTTAGTTAGGTTTAAAAATAATAACATGTGTGATATATTTTTTTCTTAAATATAATTTTATGAGTGTGTGACAAAATAAATATCATATATTGTGTATGGAAAATGTCTAAAAATGTGGAAATATCATAAATATAGTTTCAAGAGGGATAAATAGGCACCAAATGTGTGTACCCCACACATTCTGGATAGAGTCCCGAGAGGGGTTCTTTCATCGCAGTGGCATGACTAAGTTTCATATTTTTCTTCTAAGGCTACAATGGTGAGTGTATTTATTTATTTTTACATATTTATAATATTGTTTTTATCATTTTAGATATTTAATATTTAAATTAATTTAATTTTGTAGCTAGAATGACAAAATTCCAAGAATGGTACGTTACAGGGACCACATCACATGATTTGGAACTTCATGTGTCCCAGATTTGACATGATGTATTCATTATTCACTTTTTAAATTTATGAATTAATTTTTTTCTTATATATTTTCATCTTATTGCTATATAGATACAGGAGTAAGGTACACTAACCAATAAAATGTTATTGTGGATGATGACTTGTGATCGAAATGATTTAATGGTTGTGACTATTATAATAATTTATTTTACATATTATCAATACTTACATTCATCTGTATAAAAATATATATTTTTATTTATATATTAATCCTACTCAATTTGAGGAAGATTTATCAGAGCTTTCAGAGCACCAGTGACAACATTCCATGTGAAGGGATGAGATATTCCAACCCATTTTTGGTCATGATGGGCATGGATACAATTTGACCAATGGAATAAGGATTCCATGTTATGTAGTTTCATGTGATGAGGTTGTGGATCCCATTATTGCTGGGATGACTTGACATGATGTTTATTTATAGGATAAAATTCATGTTTCCAAGGGAGAAAATATGTAGATGCAAGATGGGGCTAGAGTACAGCAAGAATATATGTTTTGGGGTAATGGAGAAGGGGATCATACAATGTGTGTTTATATTGAATCTATTTATTTATTTTTTATTACATTTGATATTATTATCTTTGTAATTTTTTTTATCCCTATTCCGCATCGAATGGAGATAGAATCCATATCCCTATATGTCACTTCAGATTCAAGATGTGTGTTTTGTTTTATCATCTTGGTTTATCATTCAAATTGACTAAATCATTTTGTTTTTTTGGTATCTTTTATCATTTCAAAAAAAATTAGTAATTCCATAAATCAAAAATATTTTGTTGGAATTTTATACATTCTATTTCACATTATTAAATAAAAAGGTACTCATCTTAGCTTCTATTTCAACTACTTTATGTTGGATAGTTGTTCCCATTAATAATCTAGGATCACAATATTTTTTTTATGATTTTGATTATTTATTTAATAATGAAAATACCAAAACGAATCATTTGAATATATCCTTCATTAGAAGTGAATTCTTAAAACTCAATCATACCTTTACATAGACTATAGTAAATAGTACAAAATTCAATATTCTATCACTAATCATCAAAATAACCCTTAGGTAGAATTCATAACTTTCTCTCATTACTATTGTGAATGTCTTAGTTTTTCATAGTTACCTTTAGGTAGTGTTTAGTTACCCAGTGATTCCTTAATGTAGATCATATTATACCTTCACATAGGTTTTGAATCCTCCAGGTTACCTTTATGTAACCAATATTAGTCAAGGGTTAACTTTATGTATCCAATTCAAATCCAAAACAAACCTTATATAGCCAATGTTTTCCAATGGATCCTTTATATAGATCTGTAGAATTCTATAATACCTTTACAAAACTCAGTATAATTCTTGTTACCACTATACAGAGTCAATAACATGGTTTCACCTTTAAATTGATCTATTACATACCATGTTAGCTTTATGAATGTTAGATCTACTGACCTTTACATAAATAGTGCGATAATCAATTTTCCACTATGTAGGGTATATAATCATAGGGATACAATTAAAAAAGTAACAAATTCAACTCAACATAATCTACAATATTTATTAAAAAATCACAAGGACTTCCATACTCTATTAAATTTTATAGACAATGTTATTTCACCCATCAAAACAAGTATTTATCATGAAGATTATTGATAAAATCATCACAATAAAAAACATAAGGTTAATAATTGTCCAAGTTGGATTGGTCATATCACACATGTATCCCTACGAACATGGGGTCATACATCAATAATTGATAAGACACACCATATCATTGGGTTTTCGTACCATAGCCACAATGAATCAAAACATTAATATTGAATTCCCTATTCTTATTAATTAATATATATACTAATTAGATGTTATTGACTAACTAATACATAAGACAAAACATGAATAAATAATCACTAATTTTCCAAGGATCACCAGGAATTCCAAAATCTATATACTCATTAACACCATACCAATAATTGATTAGACCCTCGAATGGAAAATGCAGGAAATACCACTATATGAATTATATTACACCACACCTTGAGAACAATTCATGATAAGTTCCAATATCAACCATGTGTCACTCTAGAAAAGATATTATATTCAATGTCCAGGAATCTATTTTATAGGATCAACTGTGAATGTACCATGTCACCACACTCTGATCAATTTTTGTTGACCCCACTCAACCTAAAGGGATATTTCCCATTTCTATCAAACCGAGGGGAAACAATTCCAAAAACAATTTTTGAAAATCGTTACTCATCCCCTACCAAGCCACTCACTGATTCACAACCAAAAAACCTAATGTATAACCAAAATGTACTACCTCAGCCTCATTTATTATTAAGGATCATATATACCAATACCACTATATCATATAATTGATATAGTTATCCCATGAGTTAAAGACTATCAATTCTCAGCTCACGATCCTCTAACACCAACTATTCCCCTTGTACATTTTAGTATCATCTTCCTAGAAGAACCATTGTGAATTCTCACTAGGAACTCACAATTTCAGGTCATACCGTATATCAAATTATGCACAAATATGTCACTTAGTTGACATATATTAAGATCATCATATCAAGGTATTATTCTCACCCACATTTCCTATAAACTGCTCCTCACATAGGCCAAATATCAATGTGAAAACTCTCTTATCCCATATAAAACAATACATGAAATATTTTATACCAACAAACCCACTCTTAGATAATATTTAACACATTATCATGTGATCCACAACTTCTTTATGTTTTTTCATTTTTTTATTCTATTTTTTTCAGTAGAACCATGACTTTTACCATACCCATATTGGTCTTCTCTATTTCACGTAGGGAATTATCCCACTCAAAACATGACGTCTTATATACTATCTTTCACATACTCTCTATTTTTGAAACACTAGGCATGTTCAATATTCAATTAATCAATGTCATTGTGTTCATCATAATTTCAAGGTTCCTAAAGGTTTATCATTTTATCTTATCCTCCCATTTTAGTGTGGAGAGTTTTTGCCAACAAAAATTCATTCATTCTGTTTTTAAACCTTGTTCATGCAAGAACATTCAAGATTTAACTGCCTATAAGTTGGGAATGAGATATTTGATGATTGTATGAGAGTACTCGATAGTTTCATAGAATTATCAAAAACTGAATGAACACAAACTGTTCTCCATATTTTTCAGATGTTTGGAAAACAAAACTTTAGTGTACACTATTTTTGGTGAGCTTAGAAAACTTTAAATATTTCTAAAATATTATTAAATCATGAAGTAAGTATTATTCTAGTACATAACTCATTTTATATAAAACATATCGACCAACTTGATTCTAGTTAGACCATATATTCCACATTCTATTAAACATTCTTTTTTTCATGTAGAAATATGATTTTGGATTCTTTGGTTGATCATCCAGTTCATTTATCTTTGTGAAATCTCTTTCTATAATCCAATTCATGAAACAGAAAAATGTGTGGACATCTATACTAGTTCCCATATTTCTATAGACTATTGTTTATCTAAGTAGATTCTAGTATGATATTTCATTTTTTAATCATGTGTCATTATTTTGATCGCAGTGACTACATTACCTTCTCTTTAAATGGATAAATTATGGTCTTATATCATTATTGGTATTTTTATTTTATTTATCTTCTTCTTTTAATGATTATCCTTTTATGGATCCTTATCATAAAAATGACTATATAATCTTACATCTGATTCACTCACATTGTGTTCTTCTTTTTCCATTCTATCCCAATGAGTCTTAATTCATGTGCATCTCATACACTTCCACTAATATTGTGTTTTGTGATATAGTATTGTTTCAGAAACTTATGATACACTATAAATATGATTAATGTCAATATTAATTTTTATTTTTCTTTGTTTAATTGTTTTTTGTATCTTATCTGTAGGGTGATTGAGGTAGATGATTAGGTGGTATCTATAGTTTTTTAATCTCTAGTTAGGTCAGAATACATATTTTTTATTTATCGGTTTGGATTTCTATGGGTTTTTCTCTTTTTTGGTTATTTTTGTCTATAGAACTACTTTTTTCTAGTTTTTATATTTCGGATATTGGATCTAGAACTAATTACAGGGGCTGTATAACTATGGTTTTTTTGTTTTGGTTATTGGATATAGAAATTCTTGTAGGCAGTATAGAACTATTTTTTTAATTCTCAAGAATATTGGTCTCATAAGGTGGTTGTTATAGCTTTTATTTTTCTATAACAATAGTAGACACTATGGCATCGATGTATCTTTTTTTGGCCGAATAGTTACCAGTTTATTGGTTGATAATATTTTTTCCAGTGACCACTATTGTGGTCATGGTGGGAAACCCTATAGATACTATCTTCGACGGTCACTGATGCCCTATACTGATGGGCCAATTGCGACCACCAAAGGTAGTCAATAGTCAGTTTCTAAATCCCATTACCAACCACATTTATCAGTTTATAATGGATGAATTTATAGTAGTGTATTCACCACCCATGATTCAGGGTGTTTCATTATAGATTTTGGGTTTCACTTTCAGCACAGTAGTGTGGCCTCTCTTGATTGGACTCACTATTTAAGGGTGTCAGGGGATTTATTACTCTTATGAACTTCATATCATTATCATTCATTTTTTCTGGGTTGTCTCCTCACCCGGATTTTTCATCTATTTTGTTTTGGTTAAACATCTAGCATCAGTGATATCCTTCCTCACGGGTAAACCTCTATGCTTACCACACTCCAAGTTTACACAACTGGTTTACCACATTTAGTGGAGATATAGACAATAGAATCATTTAGTATTATAAAAAGTGTGGCGGAGCACCTGGGTAGAGATCAATTTAAGCTAGGTGTGCAATATTATGGTGTGGGTTCATTTTTCTTTTTTGGGATTAGTTTTTATGCTTCAAATGATCAGGACCAATGGGCTTCTTTGTAAAGACCCGGAAATTTCAAGGGAAATTTTTTTCCTAAATTTTCTTTGGAATTTTACCAGAACGCAGTTTCTGACGGCACCTGATTCCGATGCCCGGTGTGCCCGGAATCATTTTCCAAAGTTTGGCTCGGGTACGTTCAGTGAACGTACGAGCGGGTTTTTCTAACTTTTGAACTGGTGCCCAGAATCAAATTATGAGGGCACCGATGGAATCGCAGAACTGCTACTTGCTTAGAAACGCCTCTTCCGGAGTTGCGTTTGCTCGGTTGTGGTTTTTAATTTTTTGGGTTTTATGTTATGAAATAAAATAAAGTTGTGCGACAATTTTATTTTTACTTCACTTAAAGCTGCTTGAAAACCACGTTAAGCTGCTTAAGCTCAGTTGAAACGGATAGGGTGCAACCCAAAATATCGTATCCACTTGATAGGATATTTGTGGGGTGGGGCCCCCATGAGCCCCACCGTTCCTTTCCGCTAAGTAACGCACCCGCGAAAACCCCTATTAAATAAAATTCAACTGGGGAGTTTTCTGAAACAATTAAACGCTCCTATTAAATGGGCGGTTTATTCGTTGAAATTAATTCTATGAATTAATTTCGTTCATTTCTTAACACGTTTTCGTTTTGTTGGCATGTTAATGAAATAAGGCCAACACACCTTCATTTTGAAATTTTGTGTTAAACCTTTGAAGAATCTCTAAGTATCTTCCTCCTTCGCGAAGAACGCGAAGAACGCGAAGAACGCGAAGAACGCGAAGAACGCTGAACTCGTGGAGATCAGCGACGCAACGCTTTCTACCGCGACGCCGATGATTCTCCCTCTGCGACACTTCTTCTGCGGCGATCCAACCCCACGACAACCTTCGATCGACAATGACAAGATCGTCAACGCGACGCCCTTCCGCGACGACGGGACGCCCTTCTGCGACGCGACGCTCCACTTGTTCCGCAACGGTCAATTTCGCGAAGAACGCACATCCGGCGAGGTAGGGTTTTTAATTGAGAATAATAACCCTTTTTCCTCGGATGTTTCCTTTTGAAAATAAAGAACGCGGATCAACTCAATACTAAGTTGATCCGCAGGAAGTTTGGTTGTGGGATGAGTATTCTTGATTGCGGGTAGGGGAAATTTTGGTATGTTTCAATTTTATTTGATGAATCGTGGAATGGTTTTATTCTTTTTTTATTTAAATAAAATTGATTATTTCTCCCGACTGTTATTATCTAACGCAGAGGGTGCGGGCCAAACAAACACTTGCGACATCCCTCTGCAGTTCTTCCTTGTTGTGCGGATTTGGAGGGTGATGACAAAACGTGTTGCAGAGGATATTTAATGATCCCGCAGTGAAGAACGGAATCTGGGAGGAACAACGGCGCAAACCGGAAGGAAATAGGACCACCGGAGCAACTCCGGTGGCCTGCGGAAGCTTCCGCATGCGCGCCCCGCCGGCCCGGCGGCGCTGGAGGCGGAGGCCGGCAACGACGGCCAGCGCGCCACTGGGAAAACCTCGTCGCGGCAGCTAGGCGGTTCCGCGGCCGCGCGGAACCGCGATTCAGGGACGCGGCGGCCCGGCCGCGTCCGGGTGATCCAGGGCGGCCCCCCGCGGGGGCCGCGGTGTTGTCACGCGGGGGCATGCGTGCCCCCCGCGTTGCTCGGCCGCTCGGCCGAGCCGAGCCGGACTGGCTAACCGAGCCGGGCCGTGCCCTGGCCTGGCCGGACCAGGTCCAGCCGGGTCAGACCGGGTCGGGTCGACCCGATTCGGGCCGACCCAGGGGGGGTCGGGCTAGGTCGGCCCGGGCCCAGACCCCCCGTTTCCGGACATTTTAGGTATTTTGCTCATATATTGAGCTATGGGCCTCCAAACAATGCGCCGTCAGCGGCAACGTGATCCTTGGATCGAGGCGGTCGTTTTGGTATATTACACTCACGGTTTTGGAATACTTTGGGTACGGCCGGGTTGGTTCATCCATGAAACCAACCGGGCCCTTGGAGTGGAAACGCTCATTTCTTGAGCTCCGGACGTCCGATTGACGTACCGTCGACTTTGATGGATTCCTCTAAGGGAGACAGATCTTTTGGCTTACTTCGCTTGAGGTTTGGACGCAGTTGGGGTACGGTCGGGTTGGTTTTGACTTAAAAACCAACCGGGCCCCCGGGACGAAAAAACCAATAACTTCCAGACTGGGCGTCCGATTGACGCGCCGTCTGTTGCGTTGCGTTCCTGTTGACGATACGGAACTTTTGGCATCCTCCGCCCGAATTTTGGATGCCTTTGGGTTATAGCCGGGTTGATTTGTACCCAAAATCTAACCGGTCCCTTGGAATGGAAAAAGATGATATCTTTCAGACTGGAAGTCTGTTTGACGAACCGTCAGCGGCGTTGGTGATCTCGTTGAGAAACGGTCCCTATGTGTATACCCTATGATAGTTCAGGGTACAGTTGAGATACAGCCAGGTTGGTTCGCTTACGAAACCAACCGGACCCCTGGGACGAAAAGGCTAATAACTCAGAGACCGGGCATCCGATTGATGCATCGTCTGTTGTGTTGAGACCCATGTGACGAGGAGGTCCTTTGAGATACTTCTTCGTGGGGCTTGTGATGTTTTAGAGTATCGACCAGTAGCTCGTGGATCGGACCCTCCCGGAGATGAGCGTGCAGAGTACGGAGACCGTGTAGCCAGCTGAGACTTGATGACTTCTTGTCCGATTCGACTCAGAGTGACTTGCATAGCCCAGTGGGGAGCACTACGTTGTGAGGTGGCAGACCCACGGTGGAGGAGCACTACTGTGTGAGGTGGAAGACCCGCGGTACTCAACAGGAGGAGTACCTCTATAGGCTATGAGGGGGAGAACTACTGTGTGAGGTGGCAGACCCATGGCGGGAAGCACTACTGTGTGAGGTGGCAGGCCTGCGGTACTCAACGGGAGGAGTACCTCAGTAGTATTAGGTTAGTGAGCAGTACCTCGGAGTCGTGACAGGACCACTGTACACTCTAGAGACGAGGATCTTCAGCAGTTACGGTTTCGATAATGAAAATCCTGGTTTGAGCTGAGTCTATGACCTTTGTGTTTTCGCATGATTGAGAGGAGTTACTTGATAACTTAGGTATATGTATGGGCATATAACTGGGTGGTGGTTATCCGTTGATTTCATAATCCCTGTGTTTTCTAATGATTGAGATGGGTTACTTGATAACTTAGGTATATGTATGGGAATATACCTAAGTAGAGGTTATCTGTTGAGATCTTCTTTGTGGTTATCCTTGTTGGTTTTAGTGAGACCTTGAGGGTATCGGGGTCCCTACTGAGTATCATTATACTCACCCCTGCACGGGCTATGCCCGCACCTCGTTGTGTTGGTTGAAGACGCCGAGCAGTGCTGACAGAGGCCGAGTGTTCGAGGACTGGACGGTACCCAGAGGTGGACTACTCGACGAGTCAGTACCCAGAGGTGGACTACACGACGAGTCAGTACCCGGAGGTGGACTACATGATGAGACGACACACGGAGGAGGTTGACGGACGAGAGTGTGGAGGATGCTATCTGTACCTACCCTTCAGGTAGGATCCATGGAGGACGACCAGGAGCTACGCCATCTGTACCTACCCTTCAGGTAGGATCCGAGGAGGACGACCCAGGTGCCTCTTCCGTCCTTCCAGCTGTTATCTTTTCAGCTGTACTTGTTCAGTTGTAGTTGTACCTTCTTTTGGGTTTGTATTCTGGCCCATTTACTTTTCAGCACTTCTCTTGTACTTAGTGTTTACTATCTCCGCTTGCTTACTCTGTGGTGCTTGTTTACTTTTATAAAGGCAATTTCTCCCCAGTTATCGGGATTTATGCCTTTGGTTCTAGTCGCCAGCCCCTGGCCTATGGAAGGTGGGCTTGGTGTAGTCACGGCACGGGCCCCGAGGATGGGTCGTGACATTCTTTAGGACTTGAACTATATGTTATTTAAATTCTTGTTTCTCTTTTTCAAGGTTTAGTATTTCATAGTTTTCATTTTCTTATTTATTTCTTCAGCAAACTTTTAATTTTTACTTCCATATCTTTTTTATTGATATTAATAAACGGTGTATGTTGGGTGGTCTTCTTTACATGCATGTGGGACCCCAAGGGGCTGAAGAATGTTAAATCATGCATTTTTATTCTTCCATTTTATTCTTATATTATACTTTAGTTTGGTTATGTGATTTCGAATTGTGGCAGTGAAGAATTAGATAATTCCTTATTGGGGTTTGGATTTATCCTTGTATTCGAGACTGCCTATCCTCTCACAAAGTTGTATCAGAGCCAGTATTGTTTCTTTATTTTTTTATCGATTTTAGATTCTACATTTCATTATTTATATTTTTGGATTATTTTTTTATTTCCACACTATTAAATCACTCTTAAATCACCACTATCATTCATGATTTCAATTATCTATATCCATTGTCCTACCTATATTTCTTTTCATTTTGTATCACTTTGGATAAACATTTTTTACGCAAGAGATATGATGGTTGTTGGGGGAGTACACTTATTTTTGTCCTCAAGAACTAGGCATCTACTCTATGGGTAAACATGTAAAAAATGATATATGGAATCATGAAATATGAAAGTAACAATGAATTTACTTGAGGTTACATCAGATGAGAGCCCTACTTGTACAACAGGGTATAATTTATTCCATATGTGGGCCTAAGAATCATGTTATTACTGTAAATAAAACCAGACAGCTTACTACTAAATATATAGTGGTTTCCTTTGATTTGTTTGTTAAATCACATATATCTTTACTGATTTAATTAGGATAATAATTTAGAAGAGAATTTTATTATGTTTATATTTTTGTTGTTATTTGGCATAAGATGGTGAAATTATATATGAATGGTTTACTTATTGGTAGGATTTATAAAAACAATCACATGATTAAATTAAAAATTAAACCCAGTATTTCTATTAAATCCCATCTTGATGAATTTAACAACGTTATGTTATATTTTAACAATATTGATGTAACATTTAATGATGATTATCATGAATTTATCCTCTTAATTTCTATAGATAATACTAACATCACTCTTGTTTATTTTTTACCGGAATACCTCAATCAAAAGTGAAAATAAAAAATTATCTAAAGATAAATAGAAGAAAAATAAGCACCCTAAACCGAGATATGACTCTCATGAAATAAATGTCACTTGTTTTCATTATAGAAAACCAAGTCATAGTAATCTTGTATCTGGGAATCCCATATATGAGTTAGAGTCTAAACATACCACTAATCTGTCCCTCATAGTTAGTCCTGAATATGACACTACTAATATTCTTAATGTGTATAGACATGTGGTTAATTAAGAGTGGTTCTTATAATAATGTTATTCCATCCATATATTTTATTTTATAGATTTAATTTTTTTATAAAATAGTATGATAAGTATATCCTCATATTATATAATGTATGTTGGGTTCACAACCTAAGTAGATTACTGCTTTCCTTAGAGATATCAAAATAAATGTGGGTTTCTATTAGGTTATAAATATGTTTTAACAAAATATCTAAAGGCACTAAACCCATTATTAAATGTACCTTAATAAATGAGTAGTATGTATCGAATGAAAGACTAATTATAGGTCGGTGGGTATTGTGTGCAATACAAACACATGATAATATTATGCCTTGGCATAAAATGTGTGGCCATGTTAGCTCTAATGGAATTGAATAACTCAATAAGTAGTGGCCATTGAGTGACATCAAACCTTTTAAAATTCGATTTTGAAAATATTGTATAATTAGAAAGTAAAAGAAATTTATCTTTAGTAGGTCAATATTTAAATCTACCAGCCTCTTATAATACAACTATTATGATCTTTTTGGAATAGATAGGACTCCCTCCCATGGTGGATGATCCTACATTTTCATTTTTAAAGATGAATTATCAAGAAAAGTATGATTTTATATTCTTAAAAATAATACTAATGTTTTCCCATACATTAAAACCTAGAAATTCATTGTTGAAAACCATGTTGGGAAAAAATTGAAACCCATGAGAAATGATAATGGGGTTGAAAACGTTTATATTAAATTCATTCAATTTTTTGCTAAAGGCATTAAAAGGCATATGACTATTAGGGAACCTCCTAACAAAATGGCCATAAAAGTAGAATGAATAAGACTATATTAAAAAGGGTTCAGAGTATACATTAATGCCTAGGCCTCCCCAAATAACAATTGGAAGAGGATATTATACCTACAAATTACTAAAAAATAGGTTTCCCTATTATTATAATAAATTCAAAACACCTGATGAATTTTGGATGGGCGATCCCCCTTTTTATACCTACTTAAGAGTCATTAGTTGAATAGAATATGCTCATGTTAAAACTGATAAACTTGATCCAAGAGCTGTCAAATGATTTTTTGTGGGTATTTAGAGGGTGTTAGGGGGGGGGGTATAAACTCTAGGTGAATAATATTGGATACCAAAATTGAATGATAATTATGGATTTGGTCTTTCATGAGTCTTCCTCTACTAAAATTAAGTCTTCCAAAAATCAAATCACTAAACCAGCCATAGAAAAAGAAGAGGAAACTAAGCCTCCGAGACATTTGGAGGTTGTTTTCTACCCTACTCCATCTGTACCACATCCCACTATTGAGGATTTTTTTCAGTCGTCTTGTGGTTCATATTATGAATTGGAACCTCATACCACTAATTAGGATTTAAATTTAATCCAATATAGAGAAAGCAGAGTCCCTGGACCTCATGATTGGTTCAGAAAATATGACATGGATTCCTATGATTTCTAATTGTGCTTGGATCTAAAAGATGATGAACCAAAAAACCATAGTCAATCCATAAATGAACAATACACAAAGTAGTGTATCTCTACCATGAATGAAGAAATTCATTCTTTAAAAAATAACAATACTTAGACTTCTATAAAATTCCATCCAATTTTAAATTAATTAGGTCCAAATGGATTTATAAAATAAAATATGACAACACTGAGGGAAATAATTTCATGTAAAAAATAATGTTTAGTTTCTAAGGGTTTCCTACAAAGATAAGTAATTGATTAATCTAAAATCATTTCCCCTATTGTTAATAATTTTTTCCATAGGATTTTTCTTACCTTTTCTGCATATAAATATCTAAAAATTGAATAAATGGATGTTAGAAAAACCTTCTTATATGGTGATTTTAAAGATTAAATCTACATGAATCTTTTTGATGGTTATTCTAATAAATTTAATATAAATCAAGGTTGAATAATGAATAAATCATATTATGTTTTAAAACAAGCATATAGGAAGTGGTATATGAAATTTTATTCATTAATGTTTAATAACCAATTTTCTAGGAGTTAATATGATGCATGTGTTATTTTAAATCCTGAAAAAACAATATTATTTAATTTCTTCTATATATTGATCAATGAGTATAATTTTTTAAAATATGAATTTAAAAATTTCGTCAAAATCCCAATTAAATGGCATGTTTGTAATGACATACATAGGTGTAGCTAAGAAAATCAAAGGTGTTAAAATCATTAGAGATAAACCAAATAAATAGCTTTACTTACCTCGAAATTATTATATTTTGAAAATTCTTGAGATTTATATTTTTTGAATATCTAAAACATGTTAATATAAATCTTGTAAAACACTTCAAGCTTTCTTTAACATATAAACTGACTACTAAGGATGATATTGAATTTATGTCTAAAATTAGTTATGATAACAAATTTGGAAGCATTATGTATTATATTATTTTTACTAGACCCGATATTTCCTATGAAATCCACACACTTAGTAGATTTGTGGCTTCCCTTGTGAATCCATATTGGTATTCCCTTAATTAAATTTCAAGATACCATTCTTGTATATCAAATATTTCTTAATGTTATTATAGAAACATTGATATTTATTAGATTATTTATGGGTATGTTGATACTGATTATGCTATAAATATTTGCAACAATAATTCATTACCCGATTATGTGTTTACAACATGTAGTGGTTTCATTTCCTAGAAATAAAATATTCATTCATTGGTTGGTCTTTCAATAACAGAATCTACGTACATTTCCTTGACTGTGGAAGTTAGAACACACTATGGATTAAATTCCTATCTTCGGAACTCAGTATTTTTTAGTTCTATAGATTTATTTACTCAGTTAGCTAGTCTACACATGATCTATCAAATAATTTAGTACTCCATGGTAAATACAAACATATTTATTTTGGATTTCATTTTATTAGAGATACTATTGAATTATGAACTATGTGTTTCAATAAGATACCCACTAGCATCATCCCAGTTGATAGTTTGAATAAAGTCATGGTATTTTCTACGATTAAATTCTTTTTTTATATGTTAAACATGATTATTATTATATATCTATTGGATCAATAACCTCACCAAATTCAATTGAAAATGGCGGATATTTAAGAATTATGGAATTAAATTTATCTTTTTATATTTAATTTAGCCCTAATTATATTTACTATCATAGATTAATTTGTATTCATGAATTTAAATTGATTAGAATTATAATAATTGATCAAATTGTTATATTGGGTTATATGTATATTTTGATATTTTTTATTTCCACATGGGACTATTTATTAGGTCAATATCCTAGATTGGTTCTCTTATTCATGTGTCTAGTGATTAATCAATCCTCTGTGGATTTGTTATTGTTGGCTGATTAAACTAGTCACTTATTTGGTATGCACTATCCATGCGTCTTTGTTTATCATGACCCCTCTTGGGTTTTTTGTTTCTAATAGTGTCATGGAATCTCTTGATTAGATGCACTATTTGAGGGTGTTAGTGGATTGATGTCCCTTTCAACCCTCATTGATTATGCATTATTTAACTCTGGGTCATCCTCCCCCTATGGGGTTTCTCCTATTATTCTTCAGAAAAACATCTGGCATCATTGATCTTCTTCTTCCATTATGGTGAACCTCTCTTCCTTCATCTCTCCAAGTGTACATAGCTGTTATACCACTGCTGGTGGAGAAATTAATGATAGCATCATTTGGTTTTAGAATATGTGTGGTGGAGCACACAAGTGTAGATATATTCAAACCAGGTGTGTGATATTATGGTGTGAGTAATTGTTTCATGACTAAAGTTAGTTTTTCTACTTAATGTGATTAGGAAAACAATGATTCTTTGAGTTAGATAGTGTAATTTCATTATGCTCTTGTTTCTCATTTTTGAGGTTGAACATTTCAAATTTTCTCTTCTCATTGTTATTACATTAGTAGACTTGTACTCTATATTTCCATTTCTATTTTATTGAGTTTAGAAAAACCTATGTGTCAGGTTGTGTTCTTTTCTGGACTGTAGGTCTATAATGGACCAAATCATGTTAAATAATTTGATCCTATTATTTATTTTATATTCTTGTATTCTTATTGGGGTTGGTTCTAGGACTTTGACTTGTTTCTACAAAGAATCGGTCTGGTCCTTCTTGGGGTTTTCATTTCACAATTCTATTTAGGACAACCTCTCCCCACAGACCATTTGTAGTAGCAATGAAGGTAAAAATGTTCATCATTATGCCATGCACATTCACCACATTCACATCCTTCCCTAAGCACCCAATAATTCATTTTCTCACATGCTAAATATTAACAGTTATTTTTAATGAATCAATTTAAAAAGTACTAATTACCTTATTCCATGGTCAAGAAAACATTCTATATGCTTGATAATTTTATTTGAACTGAAATCATTAATTGAGACGCATTTATCGCTTGGGATATTATTAATTCATCTTCTAGTTATATATATGTCCAATAAAAAACACAAGTTGGAATAATGTAAATGTCAGTTTTTAGGTTTTATCTAGGTGTGAGATGGGGGTATATGTGATATAACTCATGCAAGTCAAGAATTATTGATGGTATCAATGTGAATTATTTTATATGAATACCATCATTTTGGGACTATGCTTAGGTGAGGATGACTTGAGATTGTGAACATTCACTGAATTACACATCATCAATAGAACATGAGATTTTGGTGACTCTATAACATGAACATCATTTATAGTTAATCCATTGATGTTTGTAAACCCGGGTACCTATATTTAACCCCCATGTCTCATATAATATAATAATGTATATTTTTACACCCTCTCATTCCCATGAGGTTAATATATTTATAAAAATTGAAAAAATCAAATTCCCAGTCACATATTGGTAGAGCTAATGTAAGGAATCCCACCTAAAAAACGGAATCATAGAAATGTAAAAACAATTTAGAAGAAAATTGTACACATTTTTAAAAAAATTCTTAAAAACTTATCAAATGAATAAAATTTAATAAACTTTTATATACACAAATATCATAATAGTGACAAGCACATTGCACTATTACTGTCGATGTTATAAAATTTCATAGATTTATTATTGTTAATGATAAAAGTTTATAAAAATGTGTAAACTTATAAAAAATAATAAAAACAAGGAAAACATGCATAATATTTGTGAAAAGTGTCAGAATATATTTTTGATTGGTTCATAAAATAAAAAATTTATTAGATTTATTGTACTCTAAAAAATTTCATGTAAAATGACTATAGACACAAAAAAGAGTCTATATCTTTATCATTTTAAAATTTAAAAGTGTATAAACGTATATAAATTATTATAAACAACAGTAAAACATGTATAATGTTAGTAAAATGTGTCAAAAGAACCTTTTTCTAAGTGTAAAACAACATAAAAAACACTACCACAAATGTTACACAACAAAAAATTCAATGTTACTGAATTTTTTAGAATATATTTTTTATAGAATGAAGTATAATGTTTTTCAAAAGTGAAAAAATCATAGTTTTTATATTTCCCACAACATAAAGTTTAATAGATTAATCATAGTCAAAGTAACAAATAATTCAAAAAATATGTGTTTATGTCTAAATAAAGTAACCAATCAGATATAAAGATGGATGTGAATTGAAAAGGTTGTATGTCGTATTAGCTTTCATGAGACATTATGAAAGTATATATTATCTTCCATTTATTTGTGAACCACGCTTTTATCTATATACAAGTTATTCACAATGTATGATTCATGTCTTAGGATTGTCAAAATCAAATGCATTATGTTTTCCTTGTGATGATGGTTTGAAATTTTCTCTAATAAAAATAAATTAAATTAAAAAATAATAATAATATCAAATTATTGTATGGACTATTGACAATAAAGTAATGAATATCTAAAAAAACTACCAAGAGATATTCAACAACATGCTAAGGGGAATCCTGAAAAGCATTCATCTAATTATTGAGACAATCTATCTCAGAAAAAAATAATCATAGTGGATTAATACTATATAAAAAACACCCAATTTGGTATGAATTTATGTACATAGATGTATTATCTATTTTTAAGATTATATCAAATGATACTACAAAATAACTGGAATCCATTTCAATGATGGTGGAAGATCCATCATTTTATGAAAAAATGGGAACACTATTACTTTGATGATTCTAGAATTGGATTCCATATATCCATACTTGTTTAGTGAAAAAAATATAAATCATAAAGGTTATATAATTCTTTATAATATAATTTTTTAAAACATTTAAAGACATATAGGATAGTATTTATAAGAAAACATATTTCAAAGTACAATATATAAAAATATATCACAAGATGTGTTGAGGTAAGATATATAACTCTCATATCTTGGAATAGTAATACTAAAAGTTAAAATATATCACTAGTTACAATGTTAAGTAACTAACTGTGAATAAAATTTATAAAATGTGTACTTTATGCATGGGATACAAATATATATTATAAGTTGAAATGAGGAAATTGTTATAAAACTAATATCATGGAAGAGTATTCATAAATGATGGATAAACTCAAAGGATATCGTATAAAATAAATGACTTTGAATAGATTGATTCTATGTAAATATACTAGTAAATAGAAAAATGTGAATAGACACGTCACATATATTGATTATCATCCCTAATTTTTATTTCAACTCAAAACATAAATGAATTTTTGGAAAGGTGCATAATTGACCAGAACCCTAAGTTAAAAAGTAATAATATATAATATAGAAATAAAATTAATTTAATTATCATTTTTTCCCATCTTACATTGACATACCATAAATGAATTTTTGAGTGTTTTTATTTTTATCCAAGTAATATGTGTAACAATTTTTCTCATTAAAGAAACAAACTCACAAATGTAAAATAGAGAGAAATTAATGGTATATAAAATAAATTTTTCATATATATCAAAAAATAAATTATTAATATATATATAAATAAATTTAAAAAATTAAAGTAGTTAATAGAAAATATAGCTTAATGTATTCAACTATAACAACCCATTAAAGTAGAAACATTAATTCCATTTTCTAAACTCAGTGTTTCAAAGTGGAATCTATTAAATGCATGTTGATCATTCAAAAAAAAAAAACCGTGTTATTTATTAAGGACATATAAAATGGATTAAATGAGACACTATTGGGAAAAATGTTCTCTTAGTGTTGAAAAACATCAGTAATTGAATGTACTAGAGTTTCATCAACTAAATTTATATGAATTATATAAAATGCTCATTGATTACTTGTCATATATATTTCTACATCAAAAAAATAAAGCATATGTTTTAAGCAGGTGATGTAGTAAATAATAATTAGTCATGTATTTAGTTTTTATTCCCATGTTAAAAGTAGTGGTGAAAATATTTTTAAAGCCTAAAATTAAAAAAACGAAAAATTTATTTTTTTAACTAGATTTAATTGTATGTTCATTAAGAGTAAAATTAAAATAGTGATCATTTATAAAAAAAAATAGGTGCTTAACTTTTAAGGGATCCCATTATAAAATATTTCTTGATGCTCGTGTCATATACCATTGTATATGAATGTTCAATTTTTCAAATTATGTGCATAATGAAGAATAATATCTTACATAAAATTTAATAAAAGGTCCATTATTAATACCATCCCATAATATTACATAGACCTACACTAATAATTACACATCAATATTCAAGAAATGAAGATATTTCTATAAAACTAGTTTTTAAAATGTTAATGTACATTTTTTGTTAGCAATATAATTATATACCTTGAATCCTATAAATAATCACATGAAATATGATACTAACCTAGAGGTTTACCCATCCTCAATTGAAATTACATAATTATTTTGACTAAGGTCAACATAAATGAGTACAACCTCTAAATCAAATTTAGGTAAACACAAACCCTAGAAAGTACTATCAATATCCATGAAAAGTTTATCTATATACAATTATATAGAGTCATAAAATTCTCATATGAAAGTTAAATCAAGAAAATATATCCGAAAAGATGAATATAACAAATTTTAACATAGTTTTTATTTTTTTTTTCATCTTTTGAATAATATGATAATATGGGTAGATAAAAAAAGTTACCCTCATCTCACATAATAATGGAAAAGAGATACACAGAGGGGGAACATGTTTATGTTAGTATTGGGGGGTATTATGGGTGTCAATGGGTATTTGAGGAGGTATATGTGAGGGAGAATGATGATGATAGAGGTGAACCTAACATGTAGGGATAAGAAAAAGATCACTCATGCGGGGGAAGGTGGTGGGAGATGTGAGTGTGGGATAAATAGAACAATGAAATGGATGAATATAAAATAAATAAGGTTTGATAAAGATGAATACAATGTGTGAAACAATAGAAATAAATAGAGTAGCCTCAAATGAGTTGCGATGAACGATGGGTCATAAATTTGATAGTTATGAATGGGGGGGATTTAGGGTTTTTAGTATACCATAGAGGTATGGGAATGAATATAGGAAGGAATGGGGTATTATAAAGAAGGTGTAATGTATAAGGTAAAAATTATTAGGGTATATTTTAGATAAAAAATACTTAGGAAAAAATTAGTAACTATAATGTTTACCAAATTAAAATTATTTAAATACATATTTATATATAATGAACAATGGTTTAAATTTATATTCAATGTTCGATTATTTGTATATAACAAATGTGTGTGTGTGTGTATTATTTTCATTAAATATTATAAAACTATGTATATTTTAATTAATAAAATAATAATATATCTATATATATAATTATTTATTTGTAGTAGGTATTAATAGAATATTTCATCATTAGATATTAATGCATAATTTAAAATATGAAAATATTAATGAATCATATAATTATATATGATAATAATAATTTTTTTTATTATTTTATAAGCTTGGTAAAATATTTTATGTTATAGAATAATTTATTACAACAAATGTTTTTGAGGGAAAACATTTGTGGAAAATGATAAATAATAATAACATATTTTTTTATTAATAAAACATTTTTTAATATTATTATGATAATGAAACAGATTTTAGAGTTAGTAAAATATTTTTTGAGAAAATATTTGTTTCCAATGCCTAATTTGAACAAAATTTATTATATGTTGGAATTAATCATTTTAATCAACAGATATATTATCTATTTGTAATTATCTTTTGGTTTTTATAGTGATCCAATCTAACCACCGCCTTTTCCACTTTTACTTATTTTTCATGTTATATATATTTATTATCTTTATATATTATTTTCCTATATAAATTTAATTTTTTTATTTTATTTTGAACAGGTTTTAATTTCCATTTCACTATTGAACACATATTTCATTATTTTTTCCTATTTTGTTATTTGTGTTGGGTATTTACACCAAATAAGGTCTGATTTTAGATTTTTATTAAATATTAAAGAAAATAATTCCTTCGTATTTTCAACAAATATTCTCATGTTCTCCTCAAAATCCTTACGTTAATGATTCTATTCGCATTGGAACTAAATCAATTAGTGAATCACATTGTTCATGCATTTACATGTTCTCATTCTATTATTACTATTATTTCATTTAATTTTATTCAAAAAGTAACTACATTTAATGTATAAAAAACTTCTTATACCACAACTTATCACTGATTTTAAAAAAATATTTTGGAAATACTTTCAATAAACTAAATAGTGGTTCAACTTAAAACACTGAGGTGTGGCCTCAATGTAGTATCAATCAATCAATGTTATTATGTGATTTATTTTTTGGTTTCTATATTCATAGTTCAACTTAAATATCATAATGTATGTAGAGGACTGACATCAAAGTGTGGTCTGGTTGTTTAAGCACTTAACCTGTACTTTCTCTATCGATTCAGGATTCATTGTCAATAAAAAAACGTGATCCCACTACTAACCCACAATTACTCTCCACAGTATCAAAGATAACATTACATCTATCTATTATTGGATTATTATTATTTCATCCATTTTCTTCCTCCCCTTAATAATAAT
The DNA here is from genome assembly GCA_963277665.1 of Viscum album. Classification (NCBI taxonomy): domain Eukaryota; kingdom Viridiplantae; phylum Streptophyta; class Magnoliopsida; order Santalales; family Viscaceae; genus Viscum; species Viscum album. The sequence goes on from OY728134.1 coordinate 910,564,691, forward strand.
TTCATCATTTATTCTTTTATTTATTACATACTTCTAATAAAACAATTTCATTAAAATATAATTAACATAAGAATTAGTGTTTTATAAAACTAAAAACTATTTTTTATAAATATTTGATTTTTATTTTGTAAATATTATTTTTTAATAATATATATTATTATATATTATTTTATAAATATTATATATATAATTAAATAATAATCTATTAATAATATAAATGTTGGTTAAATTTTATTTTTGTTATACATATTTAATTTGATACGTAAAAAATTATTGTCGTATATTTTTTATTCTATTATTATGAAATTATATTTTCATCAAATAAATACATTTATTTATTTATGTAAGTATTATTATAAAAATAATATTTATTTAAATATATTTAATTATATTAAATATATATTAATTTTCATTGTATCAATATATTTAAATTAATTTTTTATAATAGTTTTTTTTAAATATATTTCTGTACTAATTTTAATTATTCTTCCTATATAGTTTTTGTAAAATCATTATTATTATATTTTCTTAAATATTTCTCTTTTACTATTTTTATTTATTAATATTTTATTATATAAATATTATAAAAACATTTTCTAGAAAATATTTTATATAATTAAATTTACCATTAAAAAATATCAAAAACACTATTTATACTAAACGTGATATATAGTATAATAATAAATTCACATCAAATCAATATTTATAAATAAAATATAGAAACTAAATATGGGTTACCATAAGAGATAATATTAACACATTATATTAATGGTGATTTGTGAACTATTAATCAAATATGTGACTGGAGGCACTACAGATTATTTGAGAAATGACAGATCATTATAAGGAAGGATTCCATGTGTCGATTTAGGGGGGTGGGGTTGTGGATTATATATTATTTTATAATGTTTATGTCAACACAAATGTTTCACTATTTAAAGATAAGTTCTATGTTCTATGTATTATGTATAAAAGTTGAAGGACCCTAGAGTACCCTAAGAGGGGAGGGGTGAATCAGGGTTTCAACTATTTCATCTAATTTTCTAGATCCCACATTTATAGGAACTTATTAAAATAATATTTTGGATTAGTATAGTAATAAAATAGTCACCTTAGAATAGAGACTACAAAAAAAATTCACTTGGTTCACCACTAAGGTATAGTCCAAGGAGCATACAGTAACAATGTGTGAGTCATACATAAATCCACTAATCCTGAATAAATGTTGAATATAGAATTCTTGACATAATCACTATGTTCCAGGAACATAGACCATACATTTTTAGGGTATATCACATTTCTTCCCTCAGAACACTTAAAGAGACTCCCCTGAGCTCACAACTTTGATAGAATTATTACTAAATTTATCCACTTGAAGGACACTTTAATGTATTGGAATTAATGTATTTTTTAGATTTCTTAGAATGAGACTCTAGTTGCAATAAATACTAGGGTTGATGCTCTCTAAAATCCCCATTCACTAAAAAAATGATATTCAAATGTTTCCTTTCGTGAAGCTCCTTCACAAAGCTCAACCCTTCGTGAAGGTAACTTCCCTTTCAGAACAAACTACCTTTTTGAAGCAACATTTCTTTATAGAAGGAATACTGCCTTCATGAAACCAACTATATTTTTGAAAATCTCAATGATTAAACATGGAATACCCCATCATCGTGAATCACTCATTAATAAAAATCAATATCATTAGTTAAGATGCAATATGTATTTTCATGATACTCAAGATCTTGTTAAATGTCAGTTTCATAGAGTTCCCATGTATTCTCAAAATCAAAGAGATTCTATATTTTCCTTGTAAAACTTGTGTAAAGTGAAGAGGGGTTGCCTCATATTTATAGGATTTTTTGTTAGTTATGCTCCACCGCCACTTATTGGATCTTCTAGATCATTCAAAAACATTTTCACGGTTCTCCACATATCATGAAGATCTTTGGAAAATCCCTATTTTTTATACTCACCATAACCATTGAGCTTTACATCAAAACAATTCATGCATTATGAAACTCTAATTATCATAAAAACGATGATCACCATCACTGCATCATGTAGTCAAAATGCTCTATTTTTCATAATCACTGAGATCAGTGTCTCTATTTATAATGCCCCACATATTCTCAATCCTCATCCCAGACTTAACAAAACACATCCCTTTACCATATTTCTAAAGTGTTGATTTGAAAATTCAACTTTTCTTAATGCTACTCGAGGTCACATAGATCACCATTAGTTTTCTTTGATCCTTCATGAAATACTATTCTCAAATACTATCTTCACAAAACTCATGGAATTTCCATATTTTTAAAATACCAATAATGAAATACATGTTTTATGATGCTATTAGTTCGTCGAATTTTGGACCCCAAAATTTTGGAAAACAGTAGGAAAAAACAATACCTTCAATACTATTATCATATTGAACTGTAATATCACATTCCTTTCACACTCCTGGATATTACATGTGAGGATTGACAAAAAACTCAAACCATACTCCATTACCGGTAAAAAAAAGTCTTGAATCCATCAAAATTAGAATTGAGGTAATTCCACATAGGCATTTCAAGAATTATTTAGATTAAAAATGAACTGTTGAATATACAGTCTTCAGAGATTGTTTGTAACATCTACCCAGAGTGTTAGATAAATGACTTGTCTATTCCCGTGTTATTTTCTCAGGTTTGAACAATAGGTATTTTTATATATTTAATTCATGTATACTTTAGAGATTTTAGTGTCCTAAGAACATTATAATGAAATTATTTAATCATTACGTTAAGTGTATAACACATTTTGTTTTTCTGGTTCTCAATATCAAATTTTATTTTTTGGTTCCATGTTTTATTATTCATTTTTTGTTTCATTAATATAAATAAATATTCACGATCTTCAAGACACTATAATTACAATAATTACAATATAAAATATCCATGTACCACTACTCTGGATACACCCCAATGTTAGAAATTACATAAGATATTAAATTTAGAAACATGTTTCTACTTTTATTTTCCTTTTTATTTCACATCCTTAATTTTTAAAAATACATTTATGTATATATATATATTTGAATCATTGTATAAATTAAAAATACCAGTCACTTTTCCATACTTTTAAATACACAATTTACAAAAAAAATCCTCTATTGCCTTTGGACTTTTATAGCATAAATCACTTGAAGATCAATTAAATATATTTTTATATACTTAAAAAGTACAACGATCATGATGAAATTTATATGAATAATTCCTTAGATTTTATTATTTGTTTTTTTTCTTTCTCTTAGGATGGATCCATCAATATAAAAAAAGGAAACATGAATTCATTAAAATAATTTCTGTAGAAAATATATCTTGGATGAATATAACAAGTGGTGATTCCCTGAGTGCAACTGTATTTGGTGGTGAGTCCTTGTCTAGTGATATTGGGAGTGAGATGGATTGAATCTAACAATATCCTAGTGCATGGAACTGTTGTGATAAAATTCAATGTAATTTCAGTATGTGTGGTAGATTTCTTAACCATACCCTTGAAGGTTATGTCATGAATGTGAACACTATTTTCTTAGAACATCTTAAAAATGGAAAAATGTTAATAACATTATATTATTTCTGGAAAAAAATTAGGGAGAGTATTTTTTCAATTGTGTCATTTTGTTTCATGTTTTTTAATTCCATTGCTTGTTTTTCCTACGTAACTGTGTGTAAGATATTCCTTATAGGATTATAGACATTAAAATATTAGTGTTTTATTTGAATGAAGAAAAAGAAAATAGTTTTCCATTTTATAACATGAACATCTATCAAAATTATTTCAATAAATTATTATGGGGATTTTAAAAAAGTTGAATTTGATATTTTTAAATATGACACCTTGGAATTTTTCCTTTCCAAATAGAAAATATCCGTTATAATTTTTTTAAAATGAATGTTTATTGATTTTTTCAGTTCAATAGATATTAGGGACAAAGGATAGCCTACGTACCTACCATGCCTTGATTGGATCTCAATTTGTAGTATTGGTAAATGTAACATCATTCACATTTATGTCATGCACATTAATAACATTTGAATCCTTACTTATTCTCCCAATAATACTTTTTTAGAAATGTTGAATGTTAAAATTTATTTTTAAATAATCAATTTAAAAAATTGTACATACCTTATTCCATGGATCAGACCACATTCTACATGCTTGTTTCAGTCAAATGGAGACATGAATTGTCACCCAACTCATATCCCTCAAAATTTAATTATGAAAACAATGTTTACAATGTAAACACGATGTTCCAAGATTATGCACTAACAATAATTAGTGAAAGGTTACATAGATAATAGCCATAATACATATAACATTGAACATGAAAAAGTGGAAAAGTGAAGTGTACCATTTTGCATCCATGATCTGACCCACCACTCTGAATGTAGAACATAAAAAATTAAGACCAAGCGAATGTCTTATTATAAATTAATTACATATCCTGGTGCTTCCAAATTGCAAAACCCCATGCATATCACCACTTATGTCTCCTTGGGCAGCCTAGGCCACAAAATCTCCACTATCAATTTTATATAAACCGATGCATGACTAAGATTTAAGGTAGTATACTTTGAGAGAAAATCCACTGAATGTTTTATTTTAGTGAAGAAAAATTTGAAAAACATGAAACAATAGTTCCCAGAAAATCTCCTCTTTTTAAAGACAAAATAATCACACTGCGAGTGGAAATGATAGTGGACTCATGTGGTTTGTTGTACATGAAAATCAGATCTCTAGAAGATCATAACATTTCAACTGTAATTACCATCCCAATTTTCCATGTAATCTCTAGATATGGAGCCAAAACAAGTGATTGATAGTATTCAAGTTTCTGAATAATATCAAGAAAAAATCACTGCCTCCTGCCTAGAAATCACTAATGTTGTACCAAAGAATAATGTAAATAGAATCCCTGAAAAGAGGTGTATTTGATCTAGAAAAACTAACATGGATGAATCTACTGGAATGCATGTCCAGTTTCGGGGAGTGCCAAATATGGAATCATCTCTATCAAGGTGAAAAAATGGCTAATGACAAACCAAATATAAGTGAAATAAAAACAGGAATCATTTCCATGAAATTTTTTTTAAATCAAAGTCAGGATTTTTCATAAATTTATCCACCATCAAAATGAACATTCATTTACTTATTTGAAGGTTGGTCTCTGTGGAAATATCTTATTCATGTATATTTTAAATACAATCTTATCTTTCCCTTCCATATAGACTTCTAATTCACCCCTCACATCATCATTATATTGATAGGAATCCCTCATAAAAGGTTCATCATCATCTTCATTATTATTATAATCTGAAATATTTTCAGTAGGAGGTGACATAATCTTCAGATATGAAGGAATAATAGATTCTTCCATCCAAGATTCCTCGAAGGATCTCATAACTATAGTTCCCTCAATGTTAAAATATTCTCTTCTATTCTAAGTTTTTTTGTAACTTGGAGTTATGTAACCATGTGAGTTAACCATTTGTTGTTTTCCACTTCTTATCACTTGACTTGTAGAAGGTCTCCTTAATATGAAATGCTTGGTCAAGATCTTCCTGCAAGGATTCACAAGAGTCATACTATTTATTCTTATCTTGCTCGTGCAATGGTTGATGAGCATCAGTTATTGCAGTAGGATCATCAATTTCACAATGTGATACCTTATCATGATCACACAAGTGAACAATATGAGAAACAACTTCAACTTCAGAAAGATGAATAATAGGGTAGTGAGGATTATAATTCATAACATCCTTATTAATGGGATCCTCATGATTCCCAAGAGGAGAAGAATCTATACCATTGAGTTCATCTTTTTTAATCCAAATTGAATGATTGTGTGGTGGTGCGTTAATTTTCCTCCCAAATTACGTTATAGGATATCCAATTTCAAGACACTTAGTGTAGTATTCTGGAAGATTTTCAATGATGACCTCTTAGAGAAAACTAGTGGACACACAATCATCCTATCAAATCAGTGATTTTATTGTGTGGTATTATTCTCTTTTTGATATAGTTTTTCCCCTAGGGTTTTTCATTATGATTTAGTGAAAAATAGAAGTTTTTTGAGAAACAATAGTTGGACATGTTTAGAGCATGGTTTGGAAAATCATGTGCCCTTTCGCAGGTAATCGTGTGCCCCTGCCCAGGCAATCGTGCATCCATATAGTGTTTTTGGACATTGACTTATCATATGTTGAGCACACCATTTTTTAATAGTACAGGGTAAACTTTTTGAATTTTCTACTTGTATAGTATGTGGATAAAGGTTACTGCATGGTTTGGAAAACTATGTAGTAAAACTGTTTGGCCTTTCCAGGTCATCCAAAATTGGATTTTAACTTTCTTGTCCCTTACGTTTTTTTCACCGCAATTACCACAATCCCTTCTCACATGGGATTTCCTACCCTAGGTTCCTCATCCTCTCACTCTTCCTCCCTTGGATCCACATTTCGGTGGGGGATTTGGAGTTATTTCTCTAATATTCTTCATGTAAGTCCCTCTTTACATTATTTCTCCCACTTTTATAGGATTTCCTTACTTCTTATTTGGGTATTTTGATCTACAAAATAATAGGTGTCCAATTTATGGTTAGATCTAAATTTATAGGATTCAATATTAATCTATATTGTTTAATATTTCCTTTATACGGTTTGATTGAGGTGTGGATGTCATTTTTCACTGTTTTCTATAAGTTTCTTCACTCAAGGTAGGTGATTCAATGCCTAGACATTATTTGGTTATTTTTATATGCATTATTTTATTATTTTTTATATTCTATGGATTATATATGAGTTTTAAAAAAGTGTTTTTATAAGGTTGTAAGATGTTTATTTTCTGAAAGTGGGGTTTTAATGGAAATTGGTTGTTTTCAAGTGTGTTATTTTGTGGTGTTTAATCAAGGTATTTTAAAAAATGTACATGTGGTTTATATAATTTTTTAAAGGATGAAAAACAGGTTTCAAAGTGTATTTGGTGAACGTTTTGATTTGAAAGTGGTTTCATTTTTGTAAAAGCTATTTTACCAAGTATTTTTATATTGATTGGTATGTGTGTCTATAAATTTTGTGATCCTTATGATATGTGGAATGAAAATTGAGCATAAGGGGAAACATAGTTATCTTGGTGGATGTACTAGGACTAGTATGCTAGTTTACTTGAAAGTGGATTATCCCATATTCATCTTGAAGGATTGATGATGAAAACACTTACTAAACTATAATGATGATTAGAGACCACTAGGAATGTGCGATGTTCCCTCATAGTGTATCATGCATGATAACGTTGTTGGTCATGGTTTCTATACCAATTTTCTCTGTGATATGATGTACCCAATTTCTTATTTCTATATAGTGCCTATAGGGTTCTCCTGTAACTTAGTGCTCTTAGGGGATATTTTTATTACCATTGGTGTATGGTGAACTTTGTTGGTTTCTTTAAAAGAAAATCAAGTTTTCCTTGGTAAGAATGTTTTTCCTTTAAAATGTTTTTTTTTGTAAAAATTTCTCGATATTAAATTTTTTTAAAACCTGGATATTATATTATCATAAAATTTTTTGGGATAAAATATATTTTTTGGGTGGAATCCTACTGGACTTTGGATCAAACCCTACTTAGACCTTTAGGTGTATGTAGACAAGATTGTGTTTGAAACAGGTAAAGGTAAGATGTTTGGAGATGGTAGTTCAAGATTCTTGTGGATTCCCTTGAAGGTTTTTTTTGTGGTGGATTGATTATTATGTTCCTCAGGTTGTATGGTGGTTTTTGGATGAGTGTTTGTTCCATTATTATTATAGTCCCTTTTGGTTTTGTTTTAATGATCTAAAAATTGAATCTGAAAATTGTTATTCCATTTTTTGTTATGCTTATTCTGTTTTAATTTATTTTTTATAGTTGGATTTTATGTATGTAAAATCGAGTTAAATCATACCCAAAGTATTGTGTTGATACCCAGGAACTTGTTGCCAACATGTGGGGATTGTGAATTCCCTTCAGGACATGCGAAATACTGTGTTGGGTGTCAGTATGGATAATATATTTTCTTATTTTGTGATAAAATGGTATAAAAGAAACTTATTATCTTCTTTTGTCACATTTTTATGGGATGATTTTGGATATACATGAGATAATACTATTGATACATGATGTTATGATTGCGAGTAGGGTTCCTAAATAGCACATCATTGTGAAAGGACACAAGTCTCCATGTGATGTTTGGATTTTTGTCTGACTTCTCCTCTAGGTGAGATGTATAGAATAATGACATTATATGGACCCTGGGTGGAGGTTATGTGGTTTGGGTTTTACGTTATTGTGAAAGGTTTTATTTTTTTGGATTTAGGGGATGTCATAACTTTTTGTTATTTCTGAAAAAAATTCAGAATAGTTGTACTGATAGTTTTATCATGATTATTTCTTCTTGTATAAAAATTACTCAACTAAGAATTATTGGGTAGCTATGGGAAGAGGCTAGAGAGAGTTATCCCTCACCAATTGATCATAGATTAGTGGAATATGTGGTACAAGATGTTCAGGATTTGGGATAGGGATAGGGTTTTTGTCATAGTCATGTAATAGAAGTTGTATAGGTTCATGGTAAGGATAAGGCTCAAGAGTTCCTTAATAATAAGAGTCGTTCATTTTGGGGTTTCATGATATATCAAGAAACAGAGTAATTGATTGATAATATAGGTAGGATTTTAAAATTATTTTACACTCTTGAGGAAGTCTAGGTGAAATGTTCTTTGTTATTTATAGAAGGTCCCAGTAGGAGGTTGTGGGACTCAGTGGTGCAAGCTGGAAATCATGAGAAATTGAACTACAAAGAATTCAAGGATATTCTAAATGATTAGTACTATCCAGAGGTCTTGTCATAAACCATATCCTTGGAGTTTAGATATCTTGTATAGGGGGAAGGTTCCATGATGGACTATGTCAACCGCTTTGTTGATCTAGTTTGTAATCATTCCCATTGAGTAGCTGAAGTCTCAAAGGTCTGAGAGGGAGTTGTGACCTGATATCTATTCTCAAGTCTTTTTATTTAAGCTAAATTCCTATGCTAAAGTGTTTGACCATTCTTGTATGGTGGATATTGACCGTAATGTAAATTATGGTTCCTTTGTGGATATGTTAGAAGTGGTAAGTGATAGTTCATCTAAGAAAAAGAGGAATTTGGGAAATATCGGGAAGGAGAGAAATGTTAATTTAGTCCATCCTTCCTAGTAGTCTTTGTATGTGTTTTCTAGTTCTGCTCATTTGTGTTCCATAAGTGATGGAAGGAAGGAAACATATGACCCACTTGATCATCTCCTTTGAAATCATTCTGTTAGTGCATATCTATGAAATATTTGCACTATATATTCAAAGTGACATGCCCATATTAGAGTGGTATAAGATCCGTAGATTCCATATGGATGTCTAGTTAGTCAGAGCCATCTAGGATGGTGGGATCTCAATTTAGTGGTCTTGTATGTAGTATTATATCCTATTATGGTCAAATTCAGCTCATGGTAGAGACCAACAGGATGGTGGGATCTCAATTTGGTGGTCGCAGGTTAGTGGTTTCACTTAGATCAATGAAGAGTCATGGAATCTTCATGTTGTGGACCAAGCACTAGGGGAACAAGATGCAGATCCTTCAAAAATTTGAGGTGCCATTTTGATTACATCATCTATAACTACTAATTTGTTTCATACTAATTCTTCTATTGAATTTATCTCTACCCATGTTATTAATATGTTGTATTTTTCAAATGATATCATGGAATGTGAGATGAAGTTGATAACGCCATTTTGTATGAAGTGAGAGAAATGTCTCAGATGTCCATCACGTACACTCACCATGTTAGGGGTAGAGCTAGAATGATATTTTGTAGTCTTGGATATGGAACTATAGGATATAATCTTTGATATGGATTGGATTGTTCACTTTTAGGTGCATATATATTGTTATAGGAAGTGAGTGAGATTCGTGGAACATGATGGAAGCACCGAGGTTTTTCATAGAGGATGGGATCCTCATTCAGGATGTGATGTACATCCACTCATGGAATTGGGTAATCTAATTTTTTAGTCGTTATAGATCACATTGGATGTTGAATGTTATTCTCCTAAGGATTGATTACCTGATGTGTTGAATGAGTTCCCAGAGGTTTTTCTAGAGGCTTTTTCAGGGTATGTATTTAGAGAATGATGTGGTGTTTTAAATTGAATTGGCACTAAGGACACAAACGATATCTCTTCCTTGATATCGTATGGAAAAAATCTAGTTGAGTGAATTTAAGTTATAAATAAATGATTTGGATTCAAAAGGATTCATTTTCTGGAGTGTCTCACCTTGGGATGCCCCATTATTTTTTCAATGAAGGTTGATGGATCTCTTTGGTTGAGCATTTATTAACAAAATATAAACAAGTAAGCATCAAGAACAAGTATCTTTTAACCAAATTGATGACATGTTTGATAATATAAAATGGTCAAGGTGGTTTTATAATATTTACTTGCATTCTGTTTATCACAAAGTCAGGGTGAGAGAGTTAGATGTCAGAAAAATGGATTTTTGAAGCAGATAAGATGATTTTGAATACTTGGTCATGCCTTTTGGGTTTATGAATACTTCAGTGGTCTTCAATGATCTTATTAATAGAGTGTTCCACCTATATCCCGATTCTTTTTTTTGGTATTCTTGGATTAAATCCAAGTTTATTATAAATTTGGACAGTAGCATGAGCTGCATTTTTAGATCATATTGGGCACTCATTGAGACCATTGTCTTAAGGTAATGTTCTCAAAGTGAACTTTTAGGATTAGGGAAGAGATGTTCTTAAGACATGTGATCTTAGAATAAGGGGTATCGGTGGACCTCTATAAGATCAATGTAGTTATTTCATGGGAGTTTTAGAATAATATATTTGAGATCGTGAAATGTTTGGGTCTGGTAGGGTATTGAAGGCTGCTTTTTTGGACTTCTCTTGAATTTATTCATCCATGATGATGATCACCTAGAAAGGTGTGATATTTAAATGTATCCCAGAGTGTTGGGCTGGCTTTGAGATGCTAAATAGGTAGTTTACTACTTATCCTATGTTGATCTTGAAAGAATCTGGAAAGGTCTATGTGGTTTAATTTGGTTCCTCTTCTATGGGCATCATGTGTGTGCTTATGTAGGATAACCATGTGGTGGAATATGGTTCCCCACAACCATTGAACATATGAGAATAACCACCTGACCCATGGAATAGAATATTAAACATTTATTCATTCGATGAAGATGTGTAGTTGTTACCTTTTTGGGGAGAATTTTGTGGTTTATTCTGATCATAAGAGATGAGCCTATATTTTCTCACAGAAATATTTAAATTTGAGGCCATTTCATTAGGTTGAGTAACTTCAGGGGATAGAGTTTTATATAGTTTATAACATAAAAAATGTTAACGTTGTGGTAGATTTCATGAGTATAAAAGTTTTAGTGCATGAATTGAAAGAATCCTGGGATGCATGGACCTTTTTGGGTTTTTTGATCAGATGCACCTTGAGACAAAGAATCACAGTGGAGGTGCATTCTTGGCTAGTGTTTGGTTGGATCCTTCCCTTATGGAGATGATTCAGAGGTAGAAGCCTGGTGATGAGATATGCCAGCAATCTATGTAGTCTTTTCTTGGTGGGGAGACACATTGAGATTGGTCATTGTATCATGAGAGATTTTTTTGCTTTAATGGTCAATTTTCTTGTGTGGTTATCATTAAGGAAGTTAGTGATACATTAAAACTAGTAATCTTAGTGTCCTATTCATCTCAGAGCTACAAATATGTCTTATGAGGTGGGTCAGAAGTTTTTCCGGTATGTTATGAGTTGGGATATCACTAACTTCATATCGAGGTGTCATACATGTCACTAGGTAAAATTAGAGCACTAAATACCCTCTAGCTTTATCAACCACTACACATTCTTAGCTGGAAGTGGGATAAGATTTAAATGGAAATTATTATTGGATTTTCTCGTAAACATAGAGGATGGAATACCATTTGTTTACTGAAAACCCTTTGACTAAATAGGACTACTTCATTGTAATCATAGATTCAGAAAAGGTGGTTGAGTTAGGAAGATTAAATGTTTTGGAGGATGAGAGGCTTTATTGTGTATTTTTATCAATGGTTTATAATAGAAAAATCTATTTTACCTATCATTTCTATGAATTAATTAAAAATTAATTGGGGTTATAGATCACATTGAGCACAATATACCATCCTCAAATAGATAGTCAAACATAGTGGGAAAACCATATTTTCAAAGACAATATCTGAGAATGTGTCTTAGATTTTAGAGTCTCATGGGGTAGAAATTTTTCTATGATTCATGTTTTCATATAATAATATTTACCAATACTCAATATAAATGTATTATATTGATGTAATCTATTGTTATCTATGTCAGTCTCATTTTTGCTGGGATGAGGTATGTGAGACATCATTTTTGGGATCAATCTAAGTGCAAGAGTCATGTGAGAAGTTCAAGCTAATCAGGAAGGGGTTATTGATAACACAGAGTCACAAAAATTATTAAGCCAAAAAAAATTGTTGAGATCTTGAGTTTTCTATGGGTGATTGGTTTTTCCTTAACTTGGAACCTTGTAAGGGTCATCGCCATTCTGCAATGAAAGGGATGCAAATGCCAATGAATGTCAGACCTTTTGAGATAACTGAGTGGGTTGGAAGCGTGGAATATAATTTATCTTTTAATTTGTAGTTAAAATCAATTAATAAAGTTTCCCATGTATACAAATTGATTAAATATAACTTATATCCTTCTCATGGTCTAAATTTGGAAGAGGTGGAAAAAGAGGCTAACTTATCTGTGTTTGAGCAGCCAGTGTAGATTGTATATTACCAAGAAAAAGTGCTTCATTATTATTCTATTATTCTAGTTTTATTTATTTGGAAACATGTAAATGATTATCATGAGACTTGGGACTGGATAGCATTTTTTGATCAAGAGTACCCATTTCAATTCTCTAATCACGCTTCGAGTTAACTTTCTATGGGAAGAAAGTTTTCATGGTAGGGTGAATTTTCAAATTTTTTATTTCATTTTGAGGAATTTTTCTATTTTTTGGTCAATAGTTTATACAATTCGGTATCCTTAATTTTTTTTATTAAAAAATGATTGTTTTGGAGAAACATAAGGTGGTTGATAGTTGAGAAACCATGTGCCCTTTCCCAGGTAATCATGAAACCATGTTGTGTTTTTGTAAATAGGAATATCACACAGTTTGTAAACCATGTGGTATAACCATGCGGTATTTCTAACATAGAGAGTAAGGGGAACATGGTTTACATGTGGTTTGAAATACTTTGTGGGAAAACCTTGTGGCATGTTCGGGTATTTAAAAATTGAATTTTCATATTCTTTCCCCATCTGATTTTTAACCAAAATCCCCCCAAACTAGCCTCTCTTGGGATTTCATACCCTATGTTACTCAAACTCTTACTCGTCCTCCAATGGAGCCATATTTTTTGGTTGATTTGGAGTGATTTCTCCAAGATTATTCTACTCCTTCCTTGGTTTCTCCAGTTTTTATAGGGTTTCCTTCCTTTTTATTTTGGGGTTTTGTTCTATAGAAGGTTAGGAGTCTGATTTAGTGTTCGATCTCAATTTTTTGGGTCCAATCATGAAATTTATGGTTTAATTATTCTTTTAAATGGTTTTATATAGGTTTGGTTGACATTTTTCACCATTTTATATAATTTTATTCATTCAAGGTAGGTAATTCCATTCTTAAACATTGTTCGATGATTTTAAAATACTTGATTTTTATATTTTTTATGTCATATGGATTATTTAAATGTGAGAAATGTGTTTTTAAAAGGATTAAACACGTGTATGTATTTAATGTTTTTTTTCTAATGGAAATTCGTTGTATTCAAGTGTGTTCATTCATTGTGTTTTTTGAAGGTATTTTCTAAACATTGAATGTTGTTTATTAAATTGTGAAAAGGTAGTGAAACATGTTTTAATGTGGAATTGATGTGCATTTGGATTTGAATGTGGTTTTAGTTGTGGAAACGGTAATTTAACTTGTTTGTTCATTGTTTTTGGTGTGCATGTGTGTGTATAAATTTTGAAATACTTGAGTTATGTATAATGAAAATTGAGTATAAAGGGAAACATGGGTATCCATGTGGGCAGACTAGGACTAGTAAGCTTGTTGACTCAAAAGTGTATTGTCCTGAATTAATCTAGCAAGATTGATAGTGAAAAACTGACTAAACTATGATGATGATTGGAGACCACTATTCCCATGGGAGGGTCCCTCCTAGTGCCTCATGCATGATAATTTAGTTGTTCGTGGTTTCTATACCATGTTTCACTCATATACAATGTACCTAGTGTTCCATTCTAAGATATTTTCTATAGGGTTCTCCCATGATTTAGAACACTTTGGGGATATTTCTCTTACCATTAATATATAGTGCACTTGTTGGGGTAATTTAATTGAAAATCATGTTTTCATTGGAAAGAATGTTTTTCAATTTAAATTTCTTCTATAAAAATGTCTTTAGATTTTTTTGTAAAAATTATATATTATCTTGTGATGAACTTTTCTGGCATGGAATCAATTTTTTTAGGTGGCATCATACTGGACTTTGTATCACACCATATTTACACCTTTTTGTATATGTATAATTGGTTATGTTTGACATAGGTAAGTACATGATGTTTAGAGATGGTGGTTCAGGATGCTAATGGATATCCCTTGTAGGTGTTCTGGTGGTGGCATGAGGACGATACTCCACTGGATACATGGAGGCTTTTTGAATAGTTTCATGTTCCCTTTTTGTTTTATCCCCTTTGGGTATTTTAAATTTTGTAAACATTGAATCTGAAAATTCGTATTCCATGTTTGTTTGTTATTATTCAGTTTTGGTTTATTTATTATAGTTGGTTGTTTATGATTGTGAAATCAGGTGAAATCATTCCCAATGTTTTTATTGATACACGTGCACTTGTTGTCAGTCCATGGGGATTGGGAATACCCTTTCGGCCATGCCACAGATCGAGTTGGGAGTTTGGTTGGATGTCGTCCCATCTTGTTTCATTACACATCCCATATAATTTTATTTTGTCATTTTCTAGTTTTATATAATTCTATCAAAAAAATAGAACATTGAAAAAGGTAAATGTCATTTTTTCGGTGTTATGGAGGTGTGGTGTGGGGGTAGTGGTGATTACAACATGCATGTTGGGAATTAGTTATGGAAATATTTTTAACTATTTGTAGATTAATACAACAGTGTAGGGACTTTTCTAAGGTGACAATTTCTTGAAATTTCAAATATTCAAAAAATTACAAATCATCACTAGAACGTCTTATTATGGTTAGTTAATAATATGAACATACTTTATGGTTAATCCATTTATGGATGTAAACATGAGTTCTTTCTTTTGGTCCTCATATCTCATCCAATATGATCATGTATATTTTTGAACCCTCTCATTACCTGAAAGTTAATATATAAGTAAAAATTGGAAAAAACTCTCCCAGTTACTTATGATCAGTTTTAATGTTGTGTATCCCACCTGATAAATGGAAACACAACTAGATGAAAATGAAAATGTTATATAGATACGGATTAATTAATACATGTTAATATATGATGAAAATATACCAATATTGGATGGTCATAGAAATTATGATCCCGCCACCCCTTTTACTTCCATTAACGATGTCATTGTCGGTGAAGAACAACCTGAAGGGAAATTTAGTTAATTCTATCATGTGACCAAGTTCTAGTCCCATTCAGGAAATAGGTTTTGTGAGTGCAATAATTCTACCCTTCATCTATAATTATTGTAAAATTCACATATTTCTAGAATTATAGAGTGTTTTATTATTAAATTTTAGTGTAATAAAAAATGAATAATTTTTGAGTACCGAAAATGACATCATAGATTTTCATGGTCCCTTGAAAAAAATAGAATACATCACAAAACTCCCTCGTGGAACTAAAATTATAGTGTTACCTTCAGTTTCACCACATGTTACATCCCATGTCTTAATAATTTTCTTCCCAATAGAGTATGATGTTGATTTATACAATGTATTGGCTTTCACAATACATGGATATAAAAAATGTGACCAAATGTTTACCCTAGAAACATCAGTGCCACCACCATGATAGACCCATACTTGTGAACACTAAAAGATGGGAAGGTGATATTTAAGGAAACCATATTTACAAGAGACAGTAGCCTAACTATGAACACAAAAAATACCTTTCCGTGCATTATGTTATCAATTAACTGTATGGTAATCTCCTATTTTAGGTTTATTGACTTCTTGATGTGGAAATGAAAATTAAGGTCCTCACAATATTTACGCCAATGATTTGTATCCCAGGATATGGAGCATGTAATAAATGTTAGGGATAGGGGATATTTAAATACTCTAAGTAGTTGTGTTTTTCTATATTTGGATGATATGACTAACTTAATGGTATGTGGTTTAGGATTCCAACCATACAATGTTTTTATTTTTTGGGTATTTTATTAGTTATCAGACCACACCAGAAATATTTTACCTTCATCTAGTTGGTTTTTGTTATGTTATTTCTCAACTATATCTAGTGGAATTTAGGGATTTTAGAGGGATATTCTGTATATTTTATATTACTCTTGATCCAGGATACATTTGTGAATTATGACATCCAATTTATCTTTTCATATTGTATTTATCTATTATTTTATTCTTCAATTATATATTGATTTTTTTCATGCATGAAAGTTAATTAGTATTATTTTAAATGCACAAATTCTTATACATGATCATATCATTAGAGGGATTCTTTTCATTTCTATATTGTCCTATTTGTTGGGCCCCCACATCACCTTAGTTTACTTATTCCTGAAGTTGGTTTCCATGAATTTCGTGTTGTATATTGATTAAACTTTCTGCCTATTTTATATTACAACTAGTAATTAAGGATTTGGAACCCCCTAGAATTGGTGACCACCCATCCTCTCCATCACCACATCTATATCTGCCTCCATATCATGTTCCTTGTATCTCTGAATCCCTCTCACTCATTCTCCCTCTCCCTCCTAGAATCCACTCCCCACCTCTACCTCTACCTCGATCACCCATAGATCCCTCTCCTAACCCCTTTACCATTTACGCAACTAACCTAGAGCCGCAAGGCTTCCATTCACCCTCACTGATAATTCTCCCTTGCATGTCACCAGTCCTCTGA
This sequence comes from Viscum album, assembly GCA_963277665.1. Classification (NCBI taxonomy): domain Eukaryota; kingdom Viridiplantae; phylum Streptophyta; class Magnoliopsida; order Santalales; family Viscaceae; genus Viscum; species Viscum album. Next base: position 910,581,991 of record OY728134.1, read on the forward strand.
CTCCACCTCTACATGATCATTTTTACCTTCACTAATCAATGTCCTCAATCTCTCTCTTAGCTAGAGTGGATTGTCCATATTTTTGAATCCTTCCTATTTTAGAATCATTAGGGGGAACTGGAGTCTTTAGTGAAAGGATTTATGATATATATGATAAATTTTAGGGAAATTCTAGATAATTTATGACATATGGAATCATAAAAGAGATATAGATTGTGTTCTATGTAATTATCCTACTTTCATCATAAATTAGTAGATATCAAAATGAGTGGTAGATATTTCTTCAAAATCATCGGAAATAATATGTGTATTTATACTCAAATAACTAAATTATTATTGGTGATATTGAAATTTCATAGTTTGAAATAGATAGATTTGTTTAGTTGCAAACCATAAGTCCATCAAGTCTTATTAATGATGGGATTTAATAAAATGTGATATTCCAGCCACCTGAATCACTGTAAAAGTTATGTAGTTTTCATAAAATATAGTTCACTGCCTAGATTATATGGAGTAATATCTCCCCCAAAAACCCATTTTGTGTTGGTGATGATAAATGATGATAAAATTTTAATTAATTTTATGGGAAATTCATAATCTATGATGGATATCCCCATGTTGGTTTTTTTATAGAAACCCATCAACAAGTGTGAATTAAATATAGAATTATACATCTTATATAATAAAATGTATCTATTGTATTTCAAGGTTTGATGATAATTAGTTTAATGGGATCTTTATTTTCTGTGATTTCAATTTTCTTTTGTTTTTTTAGTGTTGCAACTTGAAATATCATCTCGTCGCTAGTTTTAGCATCCATCTCTTAACATAAACATGATAGTAATTGGTGGTGATATCACTATGCCTTCAAATAGAGTGCGACTCAAACATAAAAAACCCATTTAGTTTCCAATATCCTTTGGATTCCCTTGAATTCTATTAGCCTACAATATATAAAACCATAGAATTAATTTACATCTATCAAAAAAAGTTTTCAATATAATAAATCTAATGTGTTCCTATATTATACTCATTTAACATTTTACTCTCACAAATTACCAAAAAATCATATCTATGATAATTCACTACTAGAAGATATCATATATTTCATTAAAATATCATCCAAAGAAATAACCAAAACAAATTAAATTTTAATGAATAGTAATATTAGAAAAATTTAGTAATGTTTTGATGATAACAAATGTATACATCCCATGAATCCCAATTTATTTTAAAAAATATTAGTGGTTAATTAATGTTATTTCAATTTCATACTTAAAACATTATCACAACCAAAACCCACCCATTTTTTTATTTTTTTCAAAAAAATTTATAAAAATACATACATTATACCTTAAATGCTATTAAATAGGATACCTCATGTTCATCCTACATAATGTGTTTTGTTTAAAAACTTATTAATTTTATTTAAAATGAAAATTTGGCCACATATAAGCCATTATTTCTTAAATATATAACATCTTTAATGTAATATTTTTATAGATATACATGGTATATCATATTTATGTCCATAACACTATGAGATTTAAAAGACACCACAATTTTTAATATAGTGACCAAATTTTCTAAATCCATGAACAAAGAGATACTATGGTGAGAAATTGAGTGGCTCGATTGATGATGTTGTTGTGAATGAACTAAAAATAAAAGATAAATTTTGTGAGTTAGAGTAGGATATGATGGAACAACAATCACACTTTTTATAAATTGATATCAGATTAAAACATATGTGCATAATTTTTATGGTAGAAAAATGTGAGAACTAAAATAAATTACAAATGTGTTTTCCTTAAAAAGGAAATAAAAATTTCTTATGAAGAACCACTATATAAATAATATTATATAAAAGTTATTTTATTATAATATTAAATTATAGAACCATGACATGGATCCATTATATTCACAATAAAGAAAAATAACAATATTAATGAAAAAACTTTTAGAATTCAACTAATAATTTTTGGAGGAAATTTAAATCATTAAAATAATTCAATGGATGGAAAATCTTTGTTTTATTAGTTATATTTTAGATAATTTAACAGAATTTATGATTTTATTTTACTCATTACACAACTATTAATAGATGATAAGAAATTTATTATATAACTATTTGGTGTAGATATGAGGTGATTAGTACTAATCCACCAAAATTAATTGTTATCTATTTTATATTGAGTATTATGTAGATAAAAATAAAATTTACTAATCATAAAATTATAATATAATGTATTACATCCTTCTCAAAAAGATAGAAACTAGAAATGTTTTTGATAAAGCCTCTCACCTAGAAGTACATATCTCATTAACACACTTAGAAAATGATATAGTATTATTTCAGTGGGTTTCTTCTAAAATTTGTATTAAAATTATGACGAACTATTTTTTAGAAATAAATCAATATTTTGGATCTATGTTAGTATTTCTTAAAATCGTCTTATAGTACATATCTGTTTTGATAAATTATTTTGTGTAAGCGTGTTCAAATTTATTGAAAACGAGTTTCATGAAAATGTGTATCTTGAAAATCTGTTTTTAATGTGTTTATTAAAATATTATAATCACGTCAAAATATTTTATTTATATTTACTAGTCCTTTAACTTGATATTTTATTTTCCTTACATATTAACAAGTGTAACGAAAAAAGTCTCATTTCACAAGAAAAAATATATCACAGTAGAGTTTTATTTAATATATTCATTTGATCAATATTTTATTTTATTTTAAATAATTTTCTATCCGAACGTGTTTTACAATTGACTCTATACAACATATTTATGCATGTAAAAAAGAAGAATTTAAAAAATAAAATGTATAAGTAATTAAATATAATGCAATGCTATTGTCTTTTTTAAATTGTTTTTTATTTTTGATGAGTATGAATTAAAGTACACATGAAATTGGTTAGTATTTATTTTAAATATATTTTTTGATATAAAATTATAAAAATTCATGCAATATGAATTTTTTTGTAAATGTTAATTCTATTTGTATAGATATGAATATAGATAAGAGTTTGTTTGATCATCCAAATAGAACATATATATAATATTTTGAAGGTGTTATGTTGTTCATTGATTTCACTAGAGGATTTAAAAGTGACTATATCAGTTATCCATGTAGGAAATGTGGAAATAGTTATCAGTTCCTACAAGATACCATGACGGAGAACCTATTCTTGAATGGTTTTTGGAAAATTTAAACGAGTTGGACTCATCATGGGAAAGAATATATTTATTTTCATCATAAGAAAAAAAATTTAGATGGATGCTGAGGTAGGAATGACTGATCTTATGCATGAAATTATTACTGAAATGGTATGTGGGATGGATCTTGAAGGAATTAACATTCATAATCTTGAGAGCAGTGAGATCAATCTATCATCTGGTGTAGATCATGGTTCATTGATGTTTTATGAAATACTTGATGATAAACTAACTTGATTATATTCAGGTTGTATGGTATATAGTAAATGGTCATTTATCATGGAGTTTTTCTCTTAAATAATATGAATCTGTTGTCAGATACACTATTCAATATGTTATTTTTGTTATAAATACAAGTACTTCACACTAACAAAAAGATCCCAAATTTTTATTATCACGACTGAATGTTGAATGAGATCATGGGATTCACATATGATATTATAGATTCACAGTTAAACAACTATATTTTATTTATAAATAAAAAATTACTTTGGGATGATTTTTTGGTATGTAACTCATCTAGGTGGAATGATAATGGAGGAAATTAGATTAATCAAACTCATACTGTTAAAAGGGGAATCCAATTACTGAAAACACAATGCATTACATTCCATTGAATATGTGGATGAAAATATTATTTATATCACCCAAATTATCTCAATTAATTTTATGTAATGTGGAAAGAAATAAGGAATGTTATATGCTAACCCACTTGGCATAATCTCTTGGATGTAAATATTTCAACTATTGACAGCCTAAATATTCTAAATATAGTCATAATGTTTGATTAGTATTTGAACCTAACGTTTTCAATACATTTTGGTCCTTGATTAGTGAATATCATAGCACATTTCTTATGGTGTTGGTTTGTATGTAGTAGAGGTATTCTAGAGGAATCAATTCTAATGATTATTTGATGGATGAGTTTACTTATTTTTTGAAGAATATCTTATGGATGTTGAAACAAAATTATATAAGACCTCTTAGATTCATGTTGGCCTTGTTAGTTAAGTAAATATATTTTATATGGACAATATCGAGTGGTTAAAAGCTCATTTATATATCTTGTTCAATAACAAATCATTCTCACCATTGACACAATATGTTTTATATCACCTTTATTTTTTACCTTTTACCGGTTCCATTTTTATATATAATGATGATCATTTAAACAAGTAATTATCATTTTTAGGAAATACATCAATGAGTAAAAGAATTGATGTATCATGTGAGTGATTTATAAATTCAACTGTCTCATTACATGTCATTTCATTACTGGTTCAAGGATTTTGTACATAAAAATGGATTCCCATTATTATTTAGGTATAATACTAATTTTTTTCTGAATAAATTTTTATTGAAATATGTGAAATATATAGGTCTATAACTTGTGGATGTTGGGTGACCCTACTCTAACTGGATAATTTGACCAACTAGATGAGTTACCATATATAAAGGCTCATCATTTCAATGATTTTAATTCTAATGGATTTTAGATCCCATTATTGATGTTAATTAAAAATGAGTAATAGAAAAAAATGGAATTGGTTGTACAACCATCGATTCTAGTTAATACCATGGTCAATTGAAAGACATCATTGATGTTGGTTAAGCAAACAAGTTGAAAAAAAATATTTTTATATTGTAATTGGTTTGATCCAGCATGTGGAAGTAAATTAAATCAATACCCATTTACATTGATGAATTTTAACTATATGTTATATAGATATGGATGAGTTAGTAATGATAATTTTATTTTGACATCACAAGGAGAATAGGTTTTCATCAATACATTTCCATATAATCATAATTAGAAGGATTCTATAATAATTTCAAGAGGATGCATGTTTTTACTTGAATGGGAAGAACCCATTACCATTTTATTTGTTTCACAAAACCTTGATCAACACACCATAGTACAACATGAAGAAGAAATTCATTAGGTTAGAGAGACCGTTGACGGAGAAACAATTAATTTTTATTTTAAAGTAAATGCATGATTGTTTTCCCGCTCTTTGATTTATAACTATTTTTAGATGTTTCACTTTTTATGAACCCTTTAATAATTTTCTCATATATTTATCATCTATATTTAGATATATACATGGATGATAATTGACATGAATTGGTGGAAAAATAATTAAGGGAAATATTTTTTAGAAAAATATAAAAGCAAAAATTCCTATAATATTTATATAATAAAACTCATAAAACCATAAAATATATGTAAACTATGATAATAAAATAATAACCATAGTATGTTAACAATATTTCCTAGGTAGTGTAAATGCTTAGTTTATTATCTATAATACCACACAAATTGGTATTCTTGGTTTTGGTTTTCCATTGATGTGTGATTTCTTTTCAATATCCCCTCGATTCAATTGAATGGAATTGTAATTGGATACACATTATTATGATTCAGAAATCGAAAAAGTTGTGGAATAATTTCATAAATGGGTTTTTCAACCCACTTGGTATCCCGATTAATAGGATTTTAATATAATTGTAATGGTTTTCTATCGTAATAATAGGTATTTGAATGGAACAAGTTCTTCAAGAACTATTCACATAACTCAGTCTCCACTTATAACTATAATTCAAAGATATTCAGAACCTTCTCACAAGGATTTATTATTCAAATAATCTATTTTTCTCTTCTTCAGTATAGTATCACCTAAGATCTTGGAAGGATCAACATAAAATATCAAAAGCTTACACAAGAAGGTGGATCTCTCACTCAACTCTTCTTTCATCATCTTTTTTATCAAAAAAAATAATGTCACATAGGACAAGACTACCCTTATTGATTACTTATCACATGGCCAGAAACTATGATTTTCAATCTGTAGAAACTTTTCATCAAGCTTATACTGACGTATCGATAGTTACACACAAGAAATAGACCACCAGTATACTGTTTCTAACAAACCTAACTATAATCAGTAATCTTTCAATACATTCAACGATAAAATGGATCTATGTATCAATTTTTTTACTGTGACCATAGAACACCTTAATTTGTTATGATGGATATGGTAGATTTATTTTCACCATAGTGAGTCATTGGTTTGGCCTTAGAACAAGTTAATTTACAAAATAATTTTCTCAATCATAACATCTGACATACTACTAAATTTGTTTCCTTAAACACTATTTCATATGATAAAATTCAATCATCTTATAATTTGTTGAACTACATGAGACCATACTCATATTCTTGTAAGATTCCACACATCTAGTGCTTTTTCTATCATCAAGATCACCAACCATATCTCTATCCGAGTAGCCACAACTTTATTTTTCTTTTTTATATTATAATTATACAGTGATTTGGGTTTGGTTCTAGGTGAACCAGATTTTTCTTTATTCTCTGTATATATCTAGGTAAGATAGATCTCTCACCTCTTCACCTATGATCTCATTTGATTATAGGATATAAGGATCTGACATGATGTTTTTTATCCTTATTGCAGCATTACCTATCTACATGACTAGTGTAAGAACACATATTTTGTGGTTTAATAGAGTTATACTATACTTTTTTATTTTTTATTTCTATTTTAGAATGTATTCCTTTATCATTAATGTGTATTTAATCCAAAAAACACTCAAAGTGTGTCTTGTTCACCCAAAAAATAGCATTTATTCCCTATATTTTCTTCAATTCCTCTTACTTCAGTTACTTCAAATATATTTACTATATATTTTTTTAAACATGAATTCTTACTTTAAAACTAATTCTTGTGGTTTTCAAAAGATCTTAATCATTTTATTATAAATTTTTTATTGTATAAATATCCTCCTTGTGCTTCTTTATCCATAAAAAAATTTCCCTTAGCTATCCCTCAAAATCAAAAAGTGATTCATATATCCTTCAGGATGATCCTTGATGAAAATTAAGGATTACTATTATTTTTTCTTGTTTTCTATAAAACATTTCCATTCTTGAATTGTTTCTTTAACAACATCACTTTTTTCTTCATCATCATCATATTATATTATTATATTTCTACTTTGAGAGAATAATATCTCTCTCTTTCAGTCATTAAAAGGTTCACTTAATTTTTGAAACATTGAATGTCCTCTTTTTGGATTTACCAATAACCATTGGATTTATTACATGAACAATTTGTTTCATTTTCAACTTGTTAGATGATATAAAATCAGCATATTCGGATTTATATAGAGCATCCTCTGTAGATTTAGTGTCATATTCACATATTGATATTGAATCACGTTTATTTACTTAGATTCTATTATAGAAATGAAATTTTTCTTTTTTAGAATACACATGATGAACATAAAATGATTCATGCACATATTAAAAAAGTGTTGATATATAAATCCTCCTCAAACTCTTGTATAAACTCGATAAAAAATATACCCCCACATAATATATATTTTATTTAATATGTAAATTCAACACCACACAATTTCTCTAGTGGGTAAATATCAATTTCAATCTTTTAAGATTATATAGTTGTGGTAGCATGTGGAACTACATTTTTTATGATTTTGATGATAAGAACTTGTGACTCCAAGAACTCTTCATTTTCATTTGTCTATAGCAATTGATTATAATTAGAAATAAAATCATTAAAATTCAACCCCCCTTTATATTTGATTAAATATGTGTCAAATAAAAAAAAATTTATGATTTCTTTTTAGTTTACATTATATGTCACTATAGTAGGAATTGAATAATTTCCCTTACTATTTATTTCTATGACTATAGACATGACACAGGACCATGCACCACAACCTCATAATTCTACAGAACAATCTACATCTAATAGTTTAGGTATGTATGAATGTAAATGTGTTTATTTTCTATTTAACAATTTAATCATATGTATGAACAACTTTCTAATTATGTATTAAATTGTTTTCAATAGTATTAGTATTGACTACTTCTTTATCTCATAGGGGAGTACATGTTCATGGTATTTTATCATGGAATTCTGATATAACAAGAAAGTATCATTTGACGAGATATGTCATCATGTGGGAGTGGGATCCCAAGAATTTATTTGCCTGTTGGGTAATATCATACATGACCCACAAATATTATCATTTACTACACATGACTAGGTGTTATTCACCCATGATAAATTAGATCAGCTATCGATGGAAGTTTATGTAAGAGTATTATTTTAATTTCTTATCAATTTTTAAAAAATACTAACATGTTTGATACATTTTTATCTTAAATATAATATTCTAAGAGTGTTCCTCAATGAGTTTTTTCAAGAATTTATAGTTAAATGTTGATAAAAGTGGAACGTTCATAAAAAGTGAGTCTAGAGGGATCACTAGGTATGAAATATGGGTTCCCCATACATTTTAGATAGAGCCTCGATAGGTGTTCTCCCGCCTCAGTGGCGTGAGTTAGTTATATGTTATTTACTAAGGCTAAAACAATGAATCTATTTATTTTGTCTTATATATTTATAACAATGTGTATCATTTTACATGTTTTATATTTGAATTAATTTAATGCAGGAGGTTGCCGCACATTATTTCGAGAATCGTGTATTGTATGGAACACCTCAGAGGATTAAGACAAGTCATGTATCTGAGATTAGTCATGATTGTCATGAACCATCCCATGTGGCTCATTTTGTGACTACCCCAATCCCTTATCGCATAGGCTAGGGGCTGGCGATGAGTGCTGAGTGGGCATTTCCCACAAAGGGGAGACATTTTCCAAAGTACTTGTACACACAACCACGTCTCCATGAAAAAATTCTAAATAGAAAACAATGAGTAAACATGTATTCAAGACACTAAGACAACCATTGAGAGTAATAATACAAAATAAAAAATTAAATGGTGATGAATATAAGCCCAAATTAAATAGAAATGTATAAGCATCTGGATATCATCTACAGAAAACACTACCTGAAGGGTAGGTACAGTAAGTTGTCTGAATGTTGCTAAAGTGTACCACATTTTAATGGTTTCCCTAAGTACCACCTATCTCCATCCCACCATGGACTCCATCAAATATGTCGATCATCTTCACACGACATGACACGTGTGGGAGAATCCCATGCAGGTGTGAGTAAAACAATACACTATAGGACCCCAAACCACCACAGTAAACCATAATAAAGACACATGGTTGACTACCAAAGAGGTACAAGAAGTGTAGCCTATAATAAGTACAGTTAATACAGTCACTAGAGTCATCTCACACTAGGATATATATACTAATAATGTAAATTCATATTCAAATCCTAAGAGAAATAAAATATTCATAGGAGGCCTACTCCGCATCTTCAAAGGATACGTACTCTATTCCATCATAGGAGACCTATTACGTTCCCTCATAGGAGACCAAGTCCAAGACCTGCTAGGAGACCAACTCTGCATCTTCGCAGGAGACCAACTCTATTTCTTCACAGGATTCCAACTCCACATCTTTTTAGGAGACCAACACCATGTCTTCCCAGGATACCAACTCTTTATCTTCCCATTAGGCAAACTCCATGTCTTCTCAGGAGATCAACTCTATTACATTGTAAGATACCAAATCAATGTCCTTATCATATCAATTCACATGATTCCATCCTCAGTGCTCTCATTCTAGGATCACCTACTCCTAGATCCAATAGGCTACACACCAACATTCATGAAAGGTCATTTAGAGTATCACAAAAGCATTGCCTCATCGTGACGGTCCAAACACAACAGAAAACATGTCAAACAGATGCATGGTTTGAGAGTTATGGGTATTTTAGTAAAAAGGGGTATGTTGGGTCTGACCCGACCGACTTTGGATGAACTGAACCGACCCCGAAAGGTATGAGTGGACCCAAACTAGCCTAGACAACTGGGCTGTGTGGTCTTGACTGGCTGGCCACCCGGTGGCCCGATTTCATCCAGCTCTACCCGCATATGCGTTTCGGTTCATCCAGCTGAGTGCGACACACAACCCGCACCTCTCCCACCAAAAATATGTTGTCGCGTGACCATGTCACACTTTCAATGTAGCTGGTCGCCCGTCCGACATGCAGTCTGGGGGACCACTTTCTAGCCGACCGACATGGCGCCCACCACATCATCGGTCTGCACCACCGTAGACCACCCTATCCATGGATTCTGGTCGGTGCTTGTGGCCATGCCACCATGGGGCCCCCATCCACTAGATGTTGAGCCAGCAGACTCCTACTGTCAGTTGTTCATGCCCCTTCCGGTGTCGCCATTGTTAAATCCTCTTATTTGGGTCTCCATCATCGTTGTGGTGGTCCATTATTCAAACCAGGAATGCCTCTACAAACCTCCTATCATCACCATCACTATAATGGGTTCAAGATCATATTTTAACCTATTTGGGGGTTCCATCATGTTCCGAACCTCATGAAAAAACCAAATGTCACCACGTGGGTCAGTTGCCAAAGAACGCAAGGATGGGGATATGGGAAACACTAAGAACAACCGAGGGATGAACGTCGACCTTGTTCGTTTCAGCCTTCATTAATCCCATTAAAAAAAGGAATGGAACAATAATATAAACACCATTTTTTAACCCATCAAACCCCCAAAGTAGATAACCCATCCCACATGAACGATCGACCCAGAGATCAACTTGTTTGTGGGTTGTTCCATGTTCGGTATTAGGAAACAATAATGGGGGAATAATTCACTTGGAAATAAAACCCCTAATTGAAAAAAGGATTATTCAGAGGGGAGAATTATTCATCAATGGAAATAATTCCGTTAATTTCCTTGACTCGTCATTCACCAACACTCATTGTTCGTTGTTCTACGATTCTTGATATGAGCTCTGATCTCTAAACGGTCATCACCGGTGAATGAGATTCCTTCTCCTTTCCTGAGGGAAACATTCAGGTTCCATGTAAAATTATCCTACATTATAAAATCTAACAACATTACTTAACCCTATATAATGGAAGAAATGTGTTAATTTATTTCAGTTTTGAAAAGTGTTTTATTATTGCCACGATGCTGTATTGGAGTGTTTCTGAGTCACCACATCATAGTGTCGTTGATTCACTATAGAACGTTAATGAAATAAATTAAAATAACTTTTTAATTATATTTAATTTTTCACTTAAAATTTCCATAAATTAACTTTAGCATCTGACCCACGTTGGCTGATGTTAAGCCCTGCCTAAGGTAAATCACTTTTCTGAGATCAACAGTGCCCCCATATTTTTGATTTGGGAACCTGTTTAGATGATAATAAAACCACACACATGCAGTTTTTTAATAAAATTAAAAAATGTTTCAACATTTCTTTTGGCCACCATGGGCCTCAAAATAATGTTCCTTCTCAGTGCTTGGTCTCAAGATAATCCCATATATTTTTCAAAAAAATTAATTGGAAATACCGGGACCTTACATTCTACCCACCTTAGGGATTTACATCCCCTAAATCCAAAATAAGGACTAAACAAACCAATGAGGATATGGATAAAAAAATATGTGCCTCCTGCTCCTATGTGCTCTCCTTGATATTCTTGTGCTGCCACCGAAGACGGACTAGAGGAATAGATCTCCCTTGGTGGGTCCTCTCCAGTCAATCCTCAATCTCCACTGGGAAATCCAAAAACGTATACCCAGCATCAATAGCCATCTTCCCCAGTAAATGACGTTTGATGGGTCGTGTACATATCTCCTCAACTAGGATATGTGGAAGACCTCATAAACCCTCTCTAACTAGAGAGGTATACCCAAGAATTACACCACCTCACCCACTCTAGGCAGTATCAAAAAGGACTCATGAACCTCAGGGATGACTTGAATCCCTAGTCAAATCTCTATATCCCACATCACGGAGCGACCCAAAGGAAAACATGGTTCCCATCATAGAACAACAAGGGTCTCCACCATCTATCTTTGTAGGAATTATGATGTCTATGTGTAGTAATAATATTCCCTTGGAAGACCTGATCCTTTTCTGTAGTAGCCTGCACCAACTCTGAGCCCATGAGTGCTGACTCTCTAGGGTCAGTCAATCATAGTGGTAACCTACTGGGTTGTCCATACAAGGCTATGAATGGTTCCATTATTATTGTGGATTGGTATATTTTGGTTGATGAGAACTCTATCATTGCTGAATGATCCTTCCAATTGCGTCCAAAATCGAGGATGAAAGCACGTAGTATGTCCTCTAGGGAAAGAATGGATCACTTTGGATAGTCATCTGTCTATTGGTGGAATGTTGTTCTAAAGAGCTATTGAGTCCCAAGACCTCATAAAATCCCTTCCACGTCTAAGATGTTCAATGAGCATCGTGATATGAGACTACCATAGATGGGACTCTAAGGATTTGAACTATCTATTATACGTAGAGGCGTCACACGCTCTCTACGTAACCTTATTCCCAAGTTGATAGGAAGTGGGCCAACTCGGTGAGTCAGTCAATGATCACCCAGATGGTATCATGCCCCCTGGATGTACATGGTCACCCCATCATGAATTCCATCAATATTCCATCCCACTTCCATTGTGTATCCTCAAGGGGATGAGTCAAACCTGCTAGAACCTGGTTCTTGGTATTCACTTACTAACAAGTGAGGCACCTAAAAACAAACTCTAACACTGCCTTCTTCATTCCCGGTCACCAGAATTGACGTTTGAGGTCCTAGTACATCATTTACACACCTAGATGTACTGCCAAAGGGGATGTATGGTACTACCTCAACACCTTATCCCATAACATCATTGGTACAACTATGTGTCCCCTGAAAATGATGACGTGCTCCCCACCTTTCAAGTATCCTTTTGGGGTATGTCTTTTGTACATCTGAGCATGTGTAGTCTTGCATCTAGAATCTCCACGATGTGCCTACTTGACATGATTTAAGAGTGGAGGGGTAAATACCATCGGTTTTAGATAGGATGCTTCATCTCCATCCACAATGGATAACTGAATCGAGGCCAACTACTCCAAGTCCGTTTTCAGTAGTTGTGAACTCGATTTCCGGCTGAGAAAATTGCCCACAATATTTTGATTACAAGAAGTATAGATTATCTTGAAGTCATATTACTGGAAGAACTCTATCCAATTACTTTGTATCTTGTTCAAATATTTTTGAGAAAAGATATACCAAATACTTTTGTGTTCTGATTAGATAATAAATCACTCACCCACAAGTTAGTGTCTCCAAATATTCAATGCGATGTTTATTGCTTCCAGCTCCAAATCATGGTTCATTTAGTTATACTCATGTGGTCTCAAATTTCGTGAACATTAAGAAATTACCACATTACCTTACATCATGACACAACCAAGACCAACCCCTAATGCGACAGTAAATACTACGTACTCAACGTCTTCCTCTAGAAATATCAACATGGAAGTGCTCGTTAAACTCTACCTCAACTATTGAAATATCTCCTGGAACTTCTCCATCCAAACTAATGGTTTCACTTTTTATGTTGAGGCTATAATGAATGCTTATACTTTGGAAAATTTGGGAATGAACCTCTGATAGTACCCATCTAATCCAAAGAATCTCTAAACCATAGTAACATTCTTCGGTGGATCACAAGTAAGAACCACCTCTATCTTCACTGGATCTACCGCAAGTCTAACCTCTGAAATGATGTTTCCAATAGAGTGGACCTCTTGTATATAGAACTGAATCTTAAAGATCTTACGATAAAGCTAGTGCTCTCATAGTATGTCCAGGACCATCCTTAAGTGTATCGCGTTCTCCCCCTCAGACGCTGAGTACACCATAATGTCATCAATAAAGAACACTACGAACCGGTCTATGTAAGGTAGAAAGATCCTTTTAATGAGTTCCATGAACACTTTTGGGTTATTTTTCATGCCAAATGGCATCACTAAGTACTCATAGTGGTTGTAGAGACATCTGAACGTGGACTTCATAATGTCCTCATCTCACCACTGAAGCTGTTGATAGCCTTATCTGAGGTCTATCATAGAGAAACACCTCTCTTCCTTCATAAAATAGAAGAGGTCATCAATACTTGGTAGTGGATACTTATTCTTTATTGTCACCTGATTCAGGCACCAAAATTCCACACATAAACTCAATCTCTTGTCTGCCTTCTTGGAAAATAATACTGGGGCTGCCCATGGTAAAACATTGGCTCTCACGAAGCCCTTCCATTGTAAGTCCTCCAATTGTACCCTCAATTACCAAACCTTTGTGGGAGCTATACGACATGTTATTGAAGATATTGGTTCCATCCAAGGATATAGCTCATTGTAGAATTATACCTCTTTTTAAAGAGGTAGTCCTAGAAAATATTCCATAATGATGCCATCATACTCATCCACCATTATAGGAAACTAAGGACTCGTCTAATCTACTACACAAAGGGTCATTCTATACAACATATATGTGATCGTCTACACCCTCCTACGTGTGAGTCTATCTTGTGCTGTTATGGATTAATTTTCCCTGATAACGGAAAACCTGGTCCCATCTCCACAGATACACTACACTATGTGCCCAAAATAGTCGATTTGATCATGAACTGTGGATAACCATTCCATATCCAGAATGATGTCTTAAGGCCTTGACACTGCAACCAATATATCCCAATCAAAACCGTCACCCGAAGAGTAAGGTCACACTAGAGGAACTATTGTATGATCATCAAATCTTTTCCCATGTAAGTCTCTAAGCATATGGATTGATTCAATGGTTCCACTAGAATCTTAGTGTCTCAAAAAAGGGTCATGGAAAGAAAAGAGTGACTAGTACCTATGTCTATAAAAACTATATCTAGGTTGGAAAAGACATATATTTTACCTCTAATCACCCCGGTAGTCTTGGGGTCATAATCCTACATCACTTAGAGCTAGCCTCGTCCCTTTCCATCAACTCCCGGACCTCATGGGGGACCTCCTAGGGTGGTGGGGGTAGTGTCTCAAACCTTCATCCACCTACTTCCTATCATCTTGATCCACTAAAAATCATCCACCTGGAAGACCAGACTATTCCTACCTTTGATACTGCACCACAAGTCCCTCGATTGTCTCCTGGTTGGTCAAACATCTGGTTTATCCATCTCTCTCCATATATCCCCAATTTCCGCATGTGTAGCACACCCCTTCTTATGGCTGACTTTCTCTTACCTAG
Organism: Viscum album; assembly: GCA_963277665.1. Lineage (NCBI taxonomy): Eukaryota > Viridiplantae > Streptophyta > Magnoliopsida > Santalales > Viscaceae > Viscum > Viscum album. The sequence continues at coordinate 910,597,308 of OY728134.1, forward strand.
AAGCCCCAAACCACTTATACAATGTACTTTGGTCATCCTATATACATTCTGGTCCTCTTAGACCCCTACTTTAGCTTTCATCTACCTACTTCTGAAGATCCAGGTACCAGATCCCCAGTGGTAGCTCCCACCACTGGTGCATGCTCTGCAAGAAATCTCTATACCTATAGATCTCGATCTCGTACCTGAGTATGCGTAGGGATGATAAGGTATATTAATAATACCCTGATCTCCTAGAGTTTTCCTTTCTTGAAGGTATGTTCCTTGAAGAATGGGTCCTACACCATGTTTGTAGAGTATCAAGAAAGATCTATGAATGACACTGAGTACTCTTCCACCATCTATCTAACCTAATAGAGATGAAGGATCTCTTATATACACACAAAGCGTAACATCTCTAGAAGTAACTTCTCCCTGAATATATGATCAATGAATGTCTAGGAGAGGTTCACCTCCTCATGCCTCTTCCTCGTCAAGCTCCATCATCTCCCCACTGAGCCCTATAGATGACTCACAGATAGGACCTCCATCTGGTCAATAGGCATCCTCACTAGGAGGAAAACTTGTTTATCCACCTCCATACAATCCTTAGCTACCTCAGGTTTTTTCTCTCCTTAGATCCTAGTAGTTCACTGTCCCTAAAACTCATGCAATGCATAGAGTCTGTAGGTATCGTCTACTAGTAACTCTGGTAGTAACTACTACTCTCTAGTTGGTAGTATTACTGGTAAAACACAATTAAATTATATCTCTAACAATGGTTCTTTCACTGATAATCAAATCTCTTGGAAGACCATCCTTATGGTCGAACCCTAGAATCATGGATGGTTGGCTATTTGGAAGCTTCCTTAAATATAACATGATATACCACTGTCAACGGAGTATACCTGTTGAGTTGACTATGAATCAAGAAGGACATGAGAACACACTCAATTCCTATATGATGAATTAACCATTGATTTCCCATGTTAATATTTTTTTTCATGAACCGAGTTGTAAAGAAGAATTCAAGGCCCTGGTGAATAGATACGTCATATGCCCCAAAAACATTAGGTTACCTATCCTGAAATCAAAACTAAAAACACTAAACGTTGTTTCCCCAAAACAAAAGTAAAACCGACCACCTTTGATACCACTCTGTCAGGACCTTTCCCTTGGGTCCCATGTTGTGACTACCACAAGCCTTCCTCCCATAGGCTAGGGGCTGGAGAATATCATCGAGTAGGAATAATCCACAATGGGGATGCATTTTTCTATATACCAGTATATGCACACATGTCTCCAATATAAAATTTATGAACATAAAACACTGAGTAAACAGTTATACATGCCACTAAGACAACCACTGAGAGTAATAGTACAACACAAAAAAGTAAATAGGACAGAATAAAAGCCAAAATAATATAGAAAAGTTAAAATATCTTGTATCTTGTCTGTAGAATACCCTACCTGAAGGGTAAGTACAGTAAGCTATCTGAATGCCGTTGAAGCGTACCATGTCTGTTGGGTCAACCTAAATCACCACCTGTCTTTGGACCAATAAGGAATCCATCAAATCTATCGATCATCTGCATAAGATAGAACACGTGTGGGTGAATCATATAAAGGAGAGATTAAAACAATTCTCATTAGGGACCCAATCCATAAGGGTAAAACACAATCAAGAAACCAGGTAGACTACCAAAGAGGTATATGAACTGTAGCCTCATAGAAGTACAGTCAAGATAGTCTCTAGAGTCAGATCACACCAGGATCCTATATGATGAAAGTTTAGAAATATCCAAGTCCAATGATAGATATAATCATCACAGGAGACCTACTCCATGTATCCACAAGAGACCTACTCAATGCCCCCATAGGAGACCTATTCCACCCCCACATTGGAGACCAACTCTGTGCCCTTATATGAGACCAAATCCGCGTCTTCATAAGAGACCAAATCATTATATTAATAGGAGACCAAATATGAATCATCGTTGGATAAAAACTATACATATTCATAGGATACGATCTATGTGTCTTCATAGGAGACACACTCTGTGTCTTAGTAGGAGACCAAATCTGTGGCTTTTCCAGAGCCAGTCAAAGGATTCCATCTTTAGTGTGCTCGTTTTGAGAGAACCTACTCATAAATCCAATAGTTAAAAATACAACTACCCCAAAGGTTACCTTTATTATTCCAAAAGGACCACATTTTCCTGAGCCTCCCAATTCCCCAAACATCTAATCATACAGACACACGATTTAAGAGTTATGGTCATTTTTGTAAAAACGAGTCGGTTTGTGCGGAGTCCGACCCGATCTGGTAAGGCCGACCCAACCCGTTTGGGTTGGAGCTTGTATGAACTGGCCAGACCTAAAGGCCATCCCCAAAGTCCAGGACCATTGGGCCACTGGACTACGGCCCACTCGGCCACACGGTTTAGCCCGGTGGCCTAGTTTCCTCCAGCCGAGCATGCATATGCGGGCTGGTTCATCCAGTAGGGAGTGTCATGCGGGCTGCACCCCTCCCACATAGTAAATGCGATTGAGCGACCACATATCCCGATCAATGCAACCAACATCAAGTTAACCACTCCTCTCACAACCTATCTACGAGACCATGTGGCGGCCAGCCAATGGGGTGGGCTGCCGGGTCGCTGGTCCGCATCTTCACAGATCACCTAGGTCATGGCTCCCAGTCATCACCTATGGCCGCACATCCGCAGTCCCCTCTACCTATATCCATCGATTCGGTGGTCTCGTGCTACTGGTAGGTCGTGCCACCACAATCCACTGTCGGCGTCGCTGCGCACCGCCGGCGGCGTCTCCTCTTCTACAAGACGCCTTAGTCACTATGGTGGTCTATTCTTCAAACTGGGAAAACTGTTGAAAATCTCCAATTTTCTTCATTATTTCCAGGGGCTTAGGATCATCTTTTGATCATATTTGGGGACCAGTAACATTTTTAAATTATAGGAAAATCCCTAAAAAACCATGGGGGTCTGTCTGTGAAGAACACAAAGGCGAAGATATGAAAGGAACCAAGAAAACCCAATGTATGAATGTTGGATTTTTCCATTTTGGCCTTATTTCATCCCATTAAACAAAATGGAAAGTAACAAAATGATAAAAACCATGTTTTTAACCCTTCAAAACTACACAATAGATAACCCATCCACATTGAACAATCAACCCACAGATCAACCTGTTTGTGGTTTTCCCCACGTTCGTTATTGGAAACAAATAATGGAGAAAAAATTCACTTGGAAATATACCATTTACCTGAAATGTGTATCAGTTGGAGGATAGAATTTGTCATTGATTGTGATCCATCCACGAATTTCCTCAATCTGCCATTTGTAAGTGTTTTTTCACATCGATGCTTGATCCGAGCTCTGATCTCCAAACTGTCATCGTCATTGACAAAGAATCCTTCTTCTTACCTCAGGGGAACTTCTGGGATCCAGGGAAAATTCTACAGCATTATGAATTCTAACAATTGTCCCTTTCTCTATTTAATAGAGAAAACACATTAATATGTTTTAGCATTTTAAACACGTTTCAAGGTTTCCATGACACTGTGTTGCAACATAGCTAAGTTACTGCATCACAGTGCTGCTGAGTTGCTGTGTAACATTGAAGAAATAAAATAAAATAACTTCTTATGTATATTTTATTCTTTTCTTAAAACATCCATAAATTAACTTTTTCATCCAACCCACATTGGTCGATGTTAGGTCCCACTTAAGGTAAACTCAATGTTCAGAACTCAATGGTTCCCTCATATTTTTTATCTACGCAACCATTTAGAAGTTAGTAAAACCACACACAAGTGTTATTTTTAATAATCATAAAAATAGTTAATACATTTATTCTCATCACCCCATTCCTCTAAATCATGTGTCGTCTCAAATCCTGGTCTTGGAAAAATCCCATATAATTTTCAAAAAATTACATGAAAATATTGAGGCATTAAAATGATGTATTTGTTATTCAATTTTTTTCAATTTGTCATTTTATATTATTTTTTGTTCAATATTTTTATCCTATTAGTATACAGTTATGAGAGTAAGGGGCACCGACTGATAAAAAGTCACTGTGGATGATGACTCGTGATCAAAATGATCTGGAGGTTGTTTCTCTTATAGTATGTTCACATACTAATTTTTAATAAATATATAAATTTGTATATAAATATATCTTTATATTTATATATTGCACAATCTCAATTTTATTCATAGTCAGTGTGGTTTCTAGAAGACCAGTGACAACTTTCCATGCAAAGGAATAAGATATTTCATCTCATTATTGGTCGCGATGGACAAGGATTAAGAATAAACCTATGGAACGAGGATTTCATTTTTGGTATTATTCATGCACTGAAGATGTGGATCATGTTTTATCTTGTATTAAATAGTAGGGGACATATTTTGAGGCATGAATTCATGTTTCTGTGGAGGTTAATGCGTATCTATTAGCTGAGGTTAGAGCACTGCAAGAATATGTGCATCAGTGTGAGGGCGTCGGGGGTCCTACGATACAAGTTTATATTTAATTTCTTTATTTATTACATTAATTATAATTATATTGATAATTATAATTTTTTTTAGGTTCATGCGGCACCATATGGAGGTAGTATCCATGCCCTGCATGATGCATCAGATTCAAGAGGTGTGTTTTTTTATCTTTATGGTTTCTCATTCAAATTAATTGACTCATTTTGTTTTTTGTATGTTTTATGAGGTCAACTACCTTTTTAGTAAACTCACAATTCACAAAAAAATTGGCATTTTAATCTTCCATTTTACATTGGTATATTACAAACTCAACACAGTCACTAAGACTCCCATGGGTTATACAATATGGTGCGGAAGAATACTCATTAATATTCTTTTAATAAAAAGGTACTCATATCAGCACTAGCTTCCACTAATCCATGTTGGGATGTTTATCACAATAATAATCTAGGATCAGAATCCATTTCTATTGTGTTTATTATTTATTTAGTAATGGACAGACCACAAAGTATCTTTTGAATATATCCTACATTTGAAATTAATTATTAAAAATATATCACACCATTACATAGACTGGATTAAACTTTTCAAAACAAACGATTATTTTAATAAACTTACAAATAACCATTATTTGGTTTTCATAATATTATTATTACAATTGTACAGGTCCTAGTTTGTCATAGTTACCATTAGGTAGCCTTCAATTATTCCTACTTCCCTTAACATTGATCATATTCTACCTTTACATAGAAAACACAACATCTATATGACCATTATGTAACAAATATGAGTCAAGGGTTACCTTTATGCATCCAATTAAACTCCCAATCAACCCTTATATATCCAATTTAGGTCAAAAGATACCTATATGTAGATATGTAGAATTTTGTACTACCTTTACATAGCTAAGTATAATTTATGTTTCCATTACACAGAGTAATAAACATGGTCTTCCCTTTACATTGCTTTACTCCATCCCATATTATCTTTATGAATGTTAGCTTTAGTGACCTTTGGATAGTTATTTTATTTCCCAGTTTACCATTTTGTATCATATATAAACATTGGATTCCATTTAAAAAAGTAAAAATTTCAAATCAATATCATCCTAGAGATTTCATAACAATTCCCAAGGCCTTCCATCTTCCATTAGCTTTTATATAAAATGTTATTTAACCCAAAAAAACATGAATTTTTATTGAATATTATTAACAAAATCATCAAAATATAAATAATTAAGATAAAAACATCTATTTTGGATCAATCCCTTTACACAAACATCCCTAAAAACATGGTGTCGTGCATCTACCACTAATAAGATAGAACCTATCATAGGGTTTCCTTACCATATCCCCAATGAATAAAAAACTAATCTTTAATTCTAAATTCCTTTCCATTTCTACACATAATGATCATATTTTATCGACTAAGTAATAGATGAGATCCAACATGAATCAGTAATCGCTACTTATACTATGATCACCATGAATTCCCATCTCTATATCCTCATAAACAATATCCATATCAAGGATCATACCCTCAAATAGATAAATGGGAACATTCCACTATATGGATTCTCTTACAACACACCTTGACAACAATTCATGATAGGTTCCAATATCAATCATGTGTCATGCATAACAAGCTATTCTTTTCCTAGTCCAAAAAACTATTTTATTGGATATGCGAATAAACCATGTCACTACACTTTGATCCATTTCGGATGACCCCAATAAACATAGAGGGGAATTTCATATTTCCATGATACCTACAGAAAACAATTCCAAAAACATTTTCTCAAAATCATTAATCATTCCATACCTAACCATTCACTAATTTAAAACAAAATAGCCTAATGCATAACCAAAAGATACTACCTCAACCTCATATAAACATAATTATCATACACACCCATACCACACTATTGCAAAACCCATCTAATTCTCCCATGAATTATTCACCATCAATTCACAGCTCATGATCCTAAAAACCCAACTATGCTCCCTATGCATATTAGTATCATCTTTATACAAGAACTCGGGTGCATTCTCTAAGGGAAATCGAAAGGTCAAGATATAAATTCTCTCAAATTACCCACACATATTTCACTTGGATCAATTTAATATGAGATTCATGTAACACCCCGAGATTTTATGAAAAATATTATTTTAATTTCATTAATTTCTTATGTTGTATTCTACACCAAGATTACCCTGCGCTATATGCAACACCGTATTAGCTTGCAGTGTACGCAACACTATTCTTGGACCGTGTTACACACAATTTTGATAATAGTTATTCTACGCAACATTGAGTATATATATATATATATATATATATATTAAATGTATAAATGAAATATGGATGGATTCTGTTATAAGAAACAACGAAGGATTCTTTCACAACACACAACCCTGACTTGGCTTGCATTACACGCAATCGCGACCTTCCTCGATAGCGTGTGTTGTACGCAATACCGGGTTCTAATAAACAATGTTATATTATTATAATATTGTCATGAACTAGCCGTTATGAATAGTATTAACTAAATTTTGAATTTTATAACATTATTATTCATCTTACACATTTCTAGAACATGGTATAAGAACAAAATAAATTTTTCGGGTAAAATAAGTATTTTTAAAAAAATGCAGTTTTACCGCCTTTTGATGGCGCACCCACTTTAAATATTGGTTTTGACATGTTTATATGTTCAATTTGACAAAATAATATTCTTCTTTTGAATCAGGATATAAAAATTTACATTAGATAAAGTTTTGATATTTTTCCGATAACTTTCATATTTTAATGAATAGTAAAAACACGCTATATTTTAATTAAAAACAACTTTTTTCATCGTAATATCTTATGTGGTTAAATTATAATATTGAATGGTTTTAAAGTATAAATATAATATATTTTTACCATTTAAGATAATGTATGTCATTAGCATTGATTTTACCTTGAATTCGTAGGTTAAATCAATTCAATCTTTTGCAATGTTTTATAGAAAAACCCGTTTTCTTTTGACAATGGGATTAATTTTAATTTAATTTCTGCATCTTTTGTGTATTGAATTTGGAAAAATGGATTCCATATTTGGAATCAGTGGGTCCAAATTATGTTAATAAGCTACTTTTTATTTTTGGGAATTATGAATAGTAACTACGGTAAATTTTATTTACCACAGTTAAAGGTAAATCGGGTAATTAAGGGTAAATATAATATTTTAAAATTACCCTTACAAATGTAAAAATCATATTGGATGACTAAAAGTCGACCCATATCACATAAGGGTCGGATTAGAATCATTTAATGTACATTGTCCATGAAAATAACTTAATTATTATTAAAACCAAAGAAAGTGACAGCATGCCACTCTCTTAAATCTTATAAGTATATTAATTTTAATTTAGTGATAAACTTCATGAAACTTCGAAAATTAATAGTCTCCAGAAAGATAATGAAATTATCTACATCATATAAGTTTATTTATAATTTTTAGGAATTAAATAATTATCATTAATTATGACACAATAGTGATACAGAAATTGTTTATCTAGTGAAAAATAAAGAATATTGTTTTTATTAAACTAATAGTGACCATAAAATGCACAAATACCTAACAAAAACTTAGTGGCCATGTTAATTTAAACCATAAGCATCCAATGGTCGAATATTTGACCATTTGGAGCCTTATAAAAGCGATTATGACACTTATATTATTTTATTTTAAATGATGCCAAAGTTGTCACCTTCATAATTTAATAAATATAACAATTTAAATATTGTGATTTTAAGATGATAAATTCGAGTAAAAGTATTATTGTGAAAGGTAATAGATTTATTTTCATCATAGGATTTTATTTTTAATTTTTATGCAACAAATAAGTATATTAAATAATTATACAAAAATGTTTTAGTATTTATGTTATTAAGAGATAAACCAAATAAATGGTTTCAAAAATAATAAAATAAATATTATATGAACTATTTAATGTTCTCCAATACTTTTTAAGATACAAATGACATTTTATGAATCTATTAAAACTTTTAGTTCGAACATATCTTCTGTATTTATTTTATTTAAATTCAAATAAATGAATAGTGTCAAAATTGACACTATTGTTATTTTATAAAAAAACATATTATAAAATTGATTAAAAATCACAAAATATTTCAAAATTATAAATTTAAATTTATATGATCTAAAATGTTATTAAGAATCCAATTATGTAAAATTCACAACAAATAAGTAATTATTTGTTATAATTTAAAAATTAGAATGTTATTACCACAAATAAAATAAAATTGATTAAATAAGGATAAATCATGTTGATAATGTTTAAAATAAATTCCTAACATGACTAAATTCTATTGGTTGATGATATTACAACCTTATCTTATCTAATATTCGAATATGAGTCATTTGTGGAGGTTTTTATGTGGGGTTAGATTTATTATAAATTAATATTTTTTAGAATTCCAAAGGTGCCCCTCTCCTCCCTTATAAAAGGGCACCTCCTCCCCCTCCTCCTCACACCAAATTGAGCACTCAAGCTCGGCAAACCCCTGCCATTTTCTCCTCTCCACTTCCCTAGAATAATCCTAGAGTTCCTGGTCTTCTTCAAAGACCAATATTAGTTCCCTAAGTGGAGGATTCAAAGAAGCGTTCCAAAGAAGAGGTAATATCCGTTACCGATCTTTTCAATTTATTTCTTCTTCAACTTCTTCTTCTTTAGTTGTTTCTTGATAAAGTAATAACATCAGTATTACACACATACTGATATGTTATTATAAAAATGAAACAACCCTAATTCACCTTCTATCCATCCTATGGAAAAATGAAATCACCGCGCGTGCGTACGTACGGAATACCGTCTCCACGCCGTGGTGTAATCTATTTTCCACCACCACCTTACAAGGATGGGTATAATGGTGTGATGAGTAACTATTTATGATTATTATAAAGTAATATTGATACTGAAATAATATATATGTACTCCAATACAATTCCACGATCATAGGAACGATATCATCACTCGTGCGTATGTACGGAATACCGTCACCACGATGTGATGCGACTCGTTCTACATGATCATCATTACATAGTAATTATATAAATGAATTTAATGAATAAATATGATATATGTTACACTAATACCATTCTGGATATAAGGTATCTATAACCTTAAAAGAAGAATAAGAATTTATTCAGCAAAACACGCATAAGAACAAAAGGCAATAAAGACACAAGTAACAAGTAACAATGAAATATTACTAACAAGAAGCTAAGAATATGACCATATATGATATCATATCAATATGTATGATTCTGGAATAAGTCAATAACATTATTTAAACCATTATACAGGAGCTTCGGACACATACAAAGCAAATTGGACCTAAGGTAAGGGATAAATTTTCAATCTCATTTTTTATCCGAGATTGCTTATACCTAAGTATTTACTGTGGTTACGTTTATCATCCATGACCATGTTTTCTAAAAATGTTTTTATAAAATGTTTACAATTCTTCCATGAATGTTTAAAGTCATTTTTACCCTTTATTGACTTTTTACCACATTGTATGAATGGAATCATTCCTTTGGTTACCATATAAGGTACTTTTTGACTTTTCCGACAAAAGTACGAGGAGAATGTTATTTTTAACTTATACGGCTTGAAAGGATTTTTACGGTTTCATAACACCTCATTTTCAAGAAGTTCCTCTACAATATTGCCTGATTATTTTCAACAAAACCCTTATCTTTTAAAATTTCATGGAATTTTGTGAAAAGAAAATGATTTTAAAGAAGAAAGGATATTTTCCTCAAGAATTCATTTCAAGTGTTTTTCTCAAAAATATTTTCCATCTAAGATGACATTATTTGATATGTATGTTTCAAGTAAAATTCCTCTATGATTTAAATGGTATCAATTTTCTTATGATATCAATTGTTTATGGATTATGATGACATGATGTTTAAGAATCCCATTTTATTACATGGGTTATGCAATGAGGTATGATTTATGATTTTGTGGCACACATAAGAATGGTTTCATTATGAGATGGGTGGGACCTATATCTCCCTCCAATGAATTGGGTAAAGATTTTATATCTCATGAGATAGACATGGCTGGAATGGTAGGTTATACCGGTTCAGTGAAACAGGACTGAAACGAGGGTTACTCGATTCAGAAAGGGACTTTGTCCACTAAGATAGTCTTGGAAAAGAGTCTTGACTAACAAGAAATGATTCTCTATGATTATGTGTGAATGCCACAAAGTTTCATGTTTTAAGTTATGATTATTGTGATTACATTTCACTGCCATGATTTATCCCATGTTATGAAATTATGCTCTCTTTTGCAGGTTATGATTTCCAAAATGTTATGTTCTTATGAATATGATGTGATTGATATTTCTTTTGTTTACCCTTACTGAGCATTTGAGCTCACCCTTTTATGTTTTCTTTTCCCCAGGATATAAAGAAAGGTTTTAGGTAAAAAAAGGGAAGATCTTTATGGGAGATATTGAAAATGTTTCACCACGATTAGAAGATTACGTTCCGAGTTTCCAAAGACACTAAACTATTACGATCCTTATGTGTGTGTTTTTTGTTATGTACTAAGTATTCCGCAAAATTAATGTAATGTCCATGTACGTCAGGCTACGGGTTTCTACAGTTGGTATCAGAGGAAAGGTTTAGTCAACCTTTGAAAACTAGGATGCGAGAACTTTAGTGAGATCCCTAGAGATATTTATAAGGTATGTCTAGGGATGTCCCTAAGGTTAAGTATACGTATAGGTTATAGTACTAGAATTATGCTAACGATCATAAAATTAAACCTAAGATGTTAGATATTGAAGGTACTTCCCCTTTATTATGTTGTTTTCCCGAGCAAGATTTTTTCCTCTCACACTATTCTTTTTGGGTTTTAGAAAATGGCTGGAAACAAGATGATTCACGATAATAGAGGATATAATGGACAATGGAATGATATTCTTCATAATGAAATGGGATTTGGAAGTCCAAACATAATTATTATGCCGAATCAGCAATCTCATAATATGATCAATAAAGTAAAATTTGGTAAGTTTCCTGACTCGGCTAATAAGAGAAAGATGGAGTTTCATGATGATCATAGAGGAAAGAAAGTTCAATTTCCCCTATGTAATTCATGTGGGAAGAGGCATCAAGGAGAATGTTTCAAAGGAACTGGAAGATGCTTTGGGTGTGGAAAAGAAGGACACAAAGCCAGTAAGTGCAAAGGAAAAGGTTCAGTTAACACCAGGGATGAGGATAATGGTATTGCTACGACATCAACACCGGTTAAATGTTTTAAATGTGGAATGTACGGGCATTATGCAATCCAATTCCCTAAGGGAAAGTCTCATGAAGAGAATCAGTATGGTCGTATGGGAAGTATATATGTTGATGATGATGAAGATACTACAAATGATATTTGAGATGAAAGAATTGTTGAATCTTGGACAATGGTTTAAGAATGTAGTGGAATGATTATATGTTTATCATGTGTAATGTTGGAATAACGAGACATCTAAGGATTGTTACACTATTGTCTTTCCTTGAGTTTTGAAAGTGTATGATTAATGTTACCAGTATCCATGGAAGGTTATTCAGATATTTTTGGAATGTAGATGATATGAACATAATGTAGGGATAAGGAGAAAATTAAATGTTTGATAGTATTCATGAGCTCATGACTGATATAAGGAGAAGGTTATATTATGGTTTGAGTATATAGAGTTTTTGGATTTTGGTATGTGGAAAGTGTTAACTTTTAACAGTATTCATGATTTCACTAAGGTTCAATGGGTATTTATTCTTCAAGAGAATACATGATTAAGGCCTTTGAATGTTTGGAATGTGACCAACAAGACATATCTTATGATATATGGGGATCAACGACAGTATTAAATCTCTGGTAATCGTTTTCACTATATTATGAGAGTGGACTACAGTATCATGGATAAGCCTAAAGATTACAATGGATTATGTTGGACATAAGTTAGTATTGTTTAAGGATAGAAGTTCTTTTTTCGATATTATTGATGGGATGTTATAGTAATATAGTTTTAGAAAAAGGACAACCTGCAGGACGGGCGACAGCCCATCACGTCGGACAAGGCTGTGGGAATCGAACCCACAACCGAAGTGTGACTGGCCTTTATTGCCTACCACTGGCCTACAGGAAGTCCCTATTTAGTAGAAACTAGTTTTATTATATTAAGCAGTATGATATATGAAGTATAAGTCCATTTTAGGAACAATATATGATTAATCTCACTATAGACCGACTTATGTATATAATTTTTGCTAACCTTTTGTTTGAGACAGATGGAATGACCCGTCATTCTATCACATGATCTGCTAACACTTCACGAATAACAAATTCATCTTCATTTATTTAATAGATTAAGTGGAAATTGTTCAAGGCACGAACAACAGTGAGATTGTACCAAAATAAAGTAAGTATTTATTCTAATTCAAATTTTCAACTTTAGGGAAATGATCTTGAAAACCAAAAATGTTGTCCTAGTGCCCTTATACCCGATGAATCAGATGGTACCCTAGATCATCACAAATTTATGGCTTTGTGATTGCTAGATTTTCCATAGCCATGTTCTCTACCACTCTCCATCAGAACATGATGGTTAGATTTCTCATCCATATCCATATTTTCACCTATGTCGAAACACAGTGATTAGTTTATTTGGGTAACCGTTACGTTTCATACTTTTGTTTTTAAAGATAAGTTTTGGTATTCCTTTTTACGATGTGGGTTTCTATCAAAGAAACTTTCAAATAGTAAACCATTTATAACCCCGACGAATTTCGAGGGTGAAATTCATTTTAAGGGGGGTAGAATGTAACACCCTGAGATTTTATGAAAAATATTATTTTAATTTCATTAATGTCTTATGTTGTATTCTACACCAAGATTACCCTGCGCTATACGCAACACCGTATTAGCTTGCAGTGTACGCAACACTATTCTTGGACCGTGTTACACACAATTTTGATAATAGTTATTATACGCAACATTGAGTATATATATATATATTAAATGTATAAATGAAATATGGTTGGATTCTGTTATACGAAACAACGAAGGATTCTTTCACAACACGCAACCATGACTTGGCTTGCATTACATGCAATCGCGACCTTCCTCGATAGCGTGTGTTGTACGCAATACCGGGTTCTAATAAACAATGTTATATTATTATAATATTGTCATGAACTAGCCGTTATAAATAGTATTAACTAAATTTTGAATTTTATAACATTATTATTCATCTTACATATTTCTAGAACATGGTATAAGAACAAAATAAATTTTTCGAGTAAAATAAGTATTTTTAAAAAAAATGCAGTTTTACCGCCTTTTGATGGCACACCCACTTTAAATATAGTTTTTGACATTTTTATATGTTCAATTTGACAAAATAATATTCTTATTTTGAATCAGGATATCAAAATTTACATTAGATAACGTTTTGATATTTTTCCGATAACTTTCATATTTTAATGAATAGTAAAAACACGCTATATTTTAATTAAAAACAACTTTTTTCATCGTAATATCTTATGTGGTTAAATTATAATATTGAATGGTTTTAAAGTATAAATAGAATATATTTTTACCATTTAATATAATGTATGCCATTAGCATGGATTTTACCTTGAATTTGTAGGTTAAATCAATTCAATCTTTTGCAATGTTTTATAGAAAAACCCGTTTTCTTTCGACAACGGGATTAATTTTAATTTAATTTCAGCATCTTTTGTGTATTGAATTTGGAAAAATGGATTCCATATTTGGAATCAGTGGGTCCAAATTATGTTAATAAGCTACTTTTTATTTTTGGGAATAATGAATAGTAACTACGGTAAATTTTATTTACCACAGTTAAAGGTAAATCGGGTAATTAAGGGTAAATATAATATTTTAAAATTACCCTAACAAATGTAAAAATCCTATTGGATGACTAAAAGTCGACCCATATCACCTAAGGGTCGGATTAGAATCATTTAATGGACATTTTTCCATGAAAATAACTTAATTATTATTAAAACCAAAGAAAGTGACAACATGTCACTCTCTTAAATCTTATAAGTATATTAATTTTAATTTAGTGATAAACTTCATGAAACATCAAACATGAATAGTCTCCAGAAATATAATGAAATTATATACATCATATAAATTTATTTATAATTTTTAGGGATTAAATAATTATCATTAATTATGACACAATAGTGATGTAGAAATTGTTTATCTAGTGAAAAATCAAGAATATTGTTTTTATTAAACTAATAGTGACCATAAAATGCACAAATACCTAACCAAAACTTAGTGGACATGTTAATTTAAACCATAAGAATCCAATGGTATAATATTTGACCATTTGGAGCCTTATAAAAGCGATTATGACACTTATAATTTTTTATTTAAAATGATGCCAAAGTTGTCACCTTCATAATTTAATAAATATAACAATTTAAATATTGTGATTTTAAGATTATAAATTCGAGTAAAAGTATTATTGTGAAATTTAATAGATTTACGTTCATCATAGGATTTTAGTTTTAATTTTTATGCAACAAATAAGTATATTAAATAATTATACAAAAATGTTGTAGTATTTATTTTATTAAGAGATAAACCAAATAAATGGTTTCAAAAATAATAAAATAAATATTATATGAACTATTTAATGTGCTCCAATAATTTTTAAGATACATATGACATTTTATGAATCTATTAATACTTTTAGTTCGAACATATCTTCTGTATTTATTTTATTTAAATTCAAATAAATGAATAGTGTCAAAATTGACACTATTGTTATTTTATAAAAAAACATATTATAAAATTGATTAAGAATCACAAAATATTTCAAAATTATAAATTTAAATTTATATGATCTAAAATGTTATTAAGAATCCAATTTTGGACAATTCACAACAAATAAGTAATTATTTTTTATAATTTAAAAATTAGAATGTTATTACCACAAATAAAATTAAATTGATTAAATAAGGATAAATCATGTTGATAATGTTTAAAATAAATTCCTAACATGTCTAAATTCTATTGGTTGATGATATTACAACTTTATATTATCTAATATTTGAATATGAGTCATTTTTGAAGGTTTTTATGTGGGGTTAGATTTATTATAAATTAATATTTTTAAGAATTCCAAAGGTGCCCCTCTCCTCCCTTATAAAAGGGCACCTCCTCCCCCTCCTCCTCACACCAAATTGAGCACTCAAGCTCGTCCAACCCCTGACATTTTATCCTCTCCACTTCCCTAGAATAATCCTATAGTTCCTGGTCTTCTTCAAAGACCAATATTAGTTCCCTAAGTGGAGGATTCAAAGAAGCGTTCCAAAGAAGAGGTAATATCTGTTACCGATATTTTCAATTTCTTTCTTCTTCAACTTCTTCTTATTTAGTTGTTTCATGATAAAGTAATAACATCAGTATTACATACATACTGATATGTTATTATAAATATGAAAAAACCCTAATTCACCTTCTATCCATCCAACGGAAAAATGAAATCACCGCGCGTGCGTACGTACGGAATACCGTCTCCACACCGTGGTGTAATCTATTTTCCACCACCACCTTTAAAGGATGGGTATAATGGAGTGATGAGTAACTATTTATGATTATTATAAATTAATATTGATACTGAAATAATATATATGTACTCCAATACAATTCCACGATCATAGGAACGATATCATCACTCGTGTGTACGTACGGAATACCGTCTCCACGATGTGATGCGACTCGTTCTACATGATCATCATTACATAGTAATTATATAAATGAATTTAATGAATAAATATGATATATGTTACACTAATACCATTCTGGATATAAGGTATCTATAACATTAAAAGAAGAATAAGAATTTATTCGGCAAAACAAGCATAAGAACAAAAGGCAATAAAGACCCAAGTAACAAGTAACAATGAAATATTACTAACAAGAAGATAAGAATAAGACCATATATGATATCATATCAATATGTATGATTCTGGAATAAGTCAATAACATTATTTAAACCATTATACAGGAGCTTCGGACACATACAAAGCAAATCGGACCTAAGGTAAGGGATAAATTTTCAATCTCATTTTTTATCCGAGATTGCTTATACGTAAGTATTTACTGGGGTTACGTTTATCATCCATGACCATGTTTTCTAAAAATGTTTTTATAAAATGTTTACAATTCTTCCATGAATGTTTAAAGTCATTTTTACCCTTTATTGACTTTTTACCACATTGTATGAATGGAATCATTCCTTTGGTTACCATATAAGGTACTTTTTGACTTTTCCGACAAAAGTACGAGGAGAATGTTATTTTTAACTTATATGGCTTGAAAGGATTCTTACGGTTTCATAACACCTCATTTTCAAGAAGTTCTTCTACAAGATTGCATTATTATTTTCAACAAAACCCTTATCTTTTAAAATTTCATGGAATTTTGTGAAAAGAAAATGATTTTAAAGAAGAAAGGATATTTTCCTCAAGAATTCATTTCAAGTGTTTTTCTCAAAACTATTTTCCATCTAAGATGACATTATTTGATATGTATGTTTCAAGTAAAATTTCTCTATGATTTAAATGGTATCAATTTTCTTATGATATCAATTGTTTATGGATTATGATGACATGATGTTTAAGAATCCCATTTTATTACATGGGTTATGCAATGATGTATGATTTATGATTTTGTGGCACACATAAGAATGGTTTCATTATGAGATGGGTGGGACCTATATCTCCCTCCAATGCATTGGGTAAAGATTTTATATCTCATGAGATAGAAATGGCTGGAATGGTAGGTTATACCGGTTCAGTGAAACAGGACTGAAACGAGGGTTACTCGATTCAGAAAGGGACTTTGTCCACTAAGATAGTCTTGGCAATGAGTCCTGACTAACAAGAAATGATTCTCTATGATTATGTGTGAATGCCACAAAGATTCATGTTTTAGGTTATGATTATTGTGATTACATTTCACTGCCATGATTTATCCCATGTTTTGAAATTATGCTCTCTTTTGCAGGTTATGATTTCCAAAATGTTATGTTCTTATGAATATGATGTGATTGATATTTCTTTTGTTTACCCTTACTGAGCATTTGAGCTCACCCTTTTATGTTTTCTTTTCCCCAGGATATAAAGAAAGGTTTTAGGTAAAAAAAAAGGGAAGATCTTTATGGGAGATATTGAAGATCTTTCACCACGATTAGAAGATTACGTTCCGAGTTTCCAAAGACACTAAACTATTACGATCCTTGTGTGTGTGTTTTTTGTTATGTACTAAGTATTCCGTAAAAGTAATGTAATGTCCATGTACGTCAGGCTACGGGTTTCAAAAATTCATATCAAGGTACTATGCTCGCTCCTAATTCTTATAAAACTCACCTCACATAGGACATATCTCACTTGGAAAACAATCTTATCCCACCTTAAACATCACATGGGAAATTATATACCATCAAAACTAGTCTATAATGTCGGTTAGCACATTGTAGTGTGGTCAAAACCTTCTATCTATTTTAATTTTAAAATTTTCCCATTTCTCAAGATGAACTATGTCTTTCATAACCCCTATATCGGTCTTCTATATTTGACCTAGGGAATTCTCAAACACTAAACACAATTCGCTATGTTATGGAATTAACATACACTCTATTTTAGAAACACCAAGAAAAGGGAATATTTAATTTATCAATATAATCATGTTCTTAATAATTTCATCATTCCTAAAGGTTGATCATTATTCATTATCCTCTCATTTTACAAGGTAGAGTTTTTTTTCAAAAAAACAAACTTCATTAATTCTATTTTTCGAACCCCATGCATGTAATAACATTATATCTTCAACTAACTATAGTGTGTGAATGATATAATTTACGATTTAATGAGAGTACTAGGTACTTTTATTTCTTTCTCACAAACTAACAAAACTAAAATTATTCTTTGTATTTTTTTGAAGTTTGTAAAAAATCACTTTAGTGTACTCTCTTTTTGGGGACCTTCATCAAATTTAAATATTTTTGTAGTATTATCAATTTATGAAGAATGTTTTAATTTTGTGTAGAAATCATTTTATGGAAAAAAATATAGGACAATTTCATTCTTGTGAGCTAACATATTATAGATTCCATTAAACTCGCTACTTCTTAGTGTAGAAATACCATTTTCCCTTCATTGTTTGATAATACATTTTATTTATCATTATGGAATCCTTTTATTTTTACAAATTACTAAAATACATACATGTATGTAAATATGAAAAAATTTACATATTTCTATGGACAATTGTTTATCTAATTAATTTCTAGTATGATATTTCTTCTTCTGGTCATGTGCAAATATTCTGATCACACGGCCTATATAACCTTATATTTACATGGAGATATTGTTTTCTAATGTCATTATTTTTATTTAGAGTATATTGACCTTATTATATTAATGTTCAACGTTTCATGGATCCTCCTAATGAAAATGACTATATAATCCTCCATATTATTCACTCACATTGTGTTCATATTCATCGAGGAAATCCCAATCATTCTTCATTCATGCACATCTCATACAATTACTCTGATCGTGTGTTATGTGCTATAACATTATTGTAGAAATATTTGATCCTCTTTAAATATGATTAATGTTAATATTAAATTTTATTTTTCTGTGATTAATTATTTTTTTGTATCTTATCATTAGGAATATTAAAAAGAATATTGGAAAGAATCTATAGTTTTCTGGATTTGTAGTCTGTTCATAATACTTATTTTTTCTGGCTTTTGATTTCTACAGGTTGTTTTTTCTATTTTGGTAATTTGTGGCAATAAAAATTCATGCCTAATGGTTTTTCTATTTTGGTTATTAGATATATAACTTCTTTAAATGGTTATAGAAATGTAGTATTTTTAGTTATTAGTTGTAGAAGTGCATACAAGCATTGTACAACTGTAGTTTTTTTTAAATTTTTCTAAATAGAAGCCTCTTATGGTAGTCGCCATAGCATTTATATTTCAATACCATTAGTGTCTTCATGTGGAAGCACAATACCTATTTTTTTCAAGCCAATAGAGACTACTTTAATTGTTCATAATATTCTTTCCAGTTACCACTATCACGGTCCTTGTGGGAACCCTATACTGACAACCTTCCAAGGTCTCTAATGCCTTATACCGATAGGCCAACTATAACCTCCAAAGGGAGTTATGAGTCAGTTTCTAAAGCCCCTTAGAGACCACTTTGTATGGTTGATAATAGCCATATTTTTAGTACTATATTCATCAACTATGTGTCCTGATGCTTCATTTCACTTTTTGGGTTTCTATTTCAATATAGTGGGGTAGCCTCTCTGTATTAGATGAACTATTGAGTGTTGTAGGGGATTGATGACCCCTCCAAACCTCTTCTATTAGGAATTCATTCTATGTGGCTCATTATTTCACACTAGTTTTCCTCTCGTTCTATTCTTATGAATCTTCCAGTATCTGTTATCTTCATCTCTGGTGGTAAACCTCTCTTTATACATCTCCCCAAGTGTACAAAATATTTCTACCACTTCATGAGGAGATCTAGACGATGACAACCTTCATTTTTAGAAGAATTGTGGGGGTGAACCTAAGTATAGATCGATTCGAACTGGGTGTACAATATTATGGTGTGAGTACTTGTTTCATGGACGAATTCAGTTTTTCTTATTGAAGAGTTCAGGACCATCAGGGTTCTTTGAGACCGGCATAATAAGTTCCTTACATTATTGTTTCTCATTTTCACGTTTTAACATTTAAAATGATTTATTCTCTCTATTATTGCTTCATAAGACTTTCACTCTTTATATCCATTTCTATTTTCTTATGCTTAACCAAACACTTGGGTTGGGTGGTGTTTTTTTCAGGCACGTAGGCCCACAAGGGACCGAATAATGTTAAATCATGTTTTATTGTTATTCCTTTTATTTTCATGTATTCTAGTTTGGTTTCGTTTTTCAATTTATACCTATGTGTGTAATCAGTCATTTCGGTCCTTATTGGGGCTTAGAGTTCTCCTTGTATTCGGTACTACCTCTCCCCTCACAAAGTTTTATCAGATCTTGTACTGTTTCTTTCGTTTTCGGTCGATCTTTGATTCTTAATTTCATTATTTACTATTCTTGTTTCTGGTATTATTTCCACACTATAATCTCACACATGAATCAAAACTTTCTTTACTGATTTCAATTATCTAAAGACACTATCCCATCTATATTTAAATTCATTTAATATATCTTTGTATATAAATTGTTTACCCAAAAGATAGCATAGTTTTTGGGGGTGTACACTTAATATTTTATTAACCACATGTTTATCTTTCTCAAAAAATATATAGAAAACATGTTATTTGATAATGACATATAAAATGAAAGATATTAGACACAATGGGATAAAATATGCACCTAATGTAGAAAAACATCAGTAATTTAATGTACTAGATTTTCATCAACTAAAATTCTTTGATTTATAGAAAAAACCTTGTGATCCCATGCTATCAAAATTTACACATTAAAAGAATAAATCATAAGTTTAAATCAAGTGATACAATAAAGAATAATTATCCAAGAATTTAGTTTTTATTACATGGTTAATAATAGTAGTGAAAATAAATTTAATTCCTAAAAATAAAATAAGGAAAAAGTTATTTTTTCTTTAATTATGATTAACGGTCTATGGGTAAATATCATAATTAAAATTGGTATACTTTATAAAAAATATGGGCCCAAATTTTGGGTGAATCATTACAAAATATTCATTAATGCATGCATCATATACCATTTTAATTGAATGTACAATGTGTCAGTGTATAGGAAAAATCTAGAATATAATCCTACATCAAATGTAATAGATGGTCCATTCTTAGTACCATGCCATCTTATAACATAGACCTAGGCTGAGAATTATACATCATTTTATTAGTATTATTATGATAAAGAAACTAATTGTAGTGTTTCTAATTAGATGTGATGGTACAAATATTTTTTTATAACTATTATTTTATAAATAATACAAATATTATTTTTTAAATAATATTTATATTATGAAAAATTATTATATAAATATTTTTAAAAAATTAATATTTTATTTTTATTATATATATTTAATGTGATACATAATAAATTATTATAGTATATTTTAATTTCTATTTTTATTTAATTATATTTTCATCATAAATATATATTGATTATGTTTTCTATAAGTATTATTATGAGACTATTTTTTGTTTAAATATATTTAGTCAGATTTAACATATTTATATTTTCATTGTACGAATATATTTTAATTATTTATTTATAAAAGTTTTATCAATATATTTTTTTTACTAATTTTCATTATTTTAAATATATAATATTTTTACATAATTTTTATTTTAATTTTTAAAATATACCACTTTAATTTTTTTAATTATCAATATTAACGTTTTTAAATTTTAAAAATAACATTCTAGAAAATATTCCATGTACTATAATTTCACGATAAAATATCACAAAAATAAATTATTGTAAACATGATATATATATATAATGATTTGAAATTAAATATATAAATATAAATAAAAAATTGAAAATAAATATGGATTACCTCAAAAGATAATAATGAGGGATTAGATAAAAGCTGATGATAGGGCTAGAGGGACTATATGTTGTTTGGGAAATGAGTGATATTTATGAAGAATTAGTCAAATTGTCAATTGAGTTGGGAGGGGTTATGAATTATATATTAGTTTATGATGTTTATGTCATCACTAACGTATCATCACTAAAATATGAGTTCCAATTACTATGTTTTATGTGTAAAAGTAAAATTATGGGCATTCAAATGAGGTGTGTCAAGAATGAGTTTCAGAAAAAAAAATTCTCCATTGAATATACTACATTGAGATATTTTTATTATCATCTAACAGGAGTGTTGGATCCACTAATCTAGTGGTCACGGGGTATTTTTTCATGTTCTTATAAGAGGTATTTTGATAGGTTTTATTCATTTATAAATGAGAGATCTTGGTATGCAATGAACATTAAAATGAAATTATTCAATCATTCCCTTAGGTTTTTTCAACATTTTATTTTTTTTCAATGTCAAATTTTACTTTTTAGCACCTTGTTTTTTCATATTATTTTCTATGGTAATTTAATTCAATTATCATGATATTTTTTTATTTTTTGGTTCAAATCCTCTATTTTATTATAAAGGAAGATAGAACTTTATATCTGGGTATAGGGAGACCCATTACATATCTCGTAGGCCCAAGGCCATGTGCCTATGAACATGGCCAGAAAGCCCAGTGCAATGTTGTGCCTACATCATATTACCTCTAGGCCTATGTCACCACCTTCTCGCATCATGGCTTCATCACCACCTGTATAGTAATTCCCAAAAGGGGATTTCTAGGATTCTAACTATGTCATTTGGAATGTAGTATTTTGGGGTTTACCACTCAAGAACCACCACAACTATAATGATCATGATCTTGATGACACTTTAAAAACCCTAATTTCAATATCAAATATCACATCACCACTACTCGAAATACACCTCAATATCAAAAATTACATAAGATATTACATTTTGAAATATGTTTCTACATTTATATTTCATTTTAATTCCTAACTACAAAGTTTCAATATAATATAAGATATATATTTTTGAACCATTGAATAAATTAAGAATACAAATTGCTTTTCATTAATTTTAATGGTAAACACACCATTGTAATTTTAAAATAAATATAAAAATAATAATATTTAGTCTCTATATTTTTAGCGTAACAAGAATAGACATCCATTTAGTTGATTTTGTAGATTAAAAAAGTACAACAATAAATAAAATTAATATTCATAATTCCAAAAATCATATTATTTATTTGTTTCATTCTTTTATGATAGAATTATCTATTTCAAAAACAATGAAACATCATTTGTTCAAATAAATTTCCAAGGAATCTAAGTCTTGGTTGAACATAATGACTAATAATTCACTGAGAGATACTACAATCTGTGGTGGAGCTTTTTCCGATGATGTTATAAGTGAGTTGGACTGATTCAAACACTATTCCAGTGCATGGTACTATTGTGATACAGGTCAATTTAACAACCACCTATGTGATTGATATCATCATTATACACTTTATGGTTACGTCATGGATGGGAACATAAGTTTTCAAGAAAATGTTACGAACCACAAAATGTTTATGAAATTTTATTATGTGTGGAAAATTTTTCAAGCAGATTATATTTATTTAGTTATTGTAATTTTGGATCATGTTTTTAAAAGGAATTAAGTGTTTAGCCAATGTAATTGTGCCTCAAAGATTCATTATCATGATAGAAATTAAAATATGTGTATTATTTAAAAATAATAATAAAAATAAAACAATATATCATCTTAAAACAAGAACCACTATATATCTACCCAACCTTTTCTTACATTACTATTACATTATTTTAAGGTAAAAAACATAATAGTATTACAAATAGAGGATCCAAAGGTTTAGTGTCTTGGGAAAACTAGGACCATGCATAGCAATTGCATCATCAAGCATAAACATTTATTTAATTTCATCTTCTCTTGATTCTTATTGGAAATTGACCTCTCCTTATTACATGTAGCCACCTGAGGATATACATCAAAAGGGGTGATCTAAATGACCAGTAAGAGGATAGATTAGAAAAATATATCATGGGGTGTGCATAATCATAACATGGGAAAAAGATCATGAACATGAGAGGAAACATAAATAAACGACTTGAAGTGTGGAAATGCATAAAAATAAAACATCATGTCATAGTGATTAACTACCACATAAAATTTTGAACAAATATATCATATTTTCGACATCATTTAACATTTACTCATGAGATTCATCACATTAACCAATGTATTGGAGCGCTGAATAATTCTGGGCACACCCATCACATTCAAACATTAATATTGCGCTATATAATTCCAGGCGCACCCATCACATCATAACATGATCATTAACATGAATCCCACAGTGAACATATATCAATAATGAACATAACGAACACATGGAAAGGAATGGGTTTCATCTCATAAGAACGCATTCATAAACATTGGGTTCCCAAAAGAATGAGGGAATAACATTCATGCTACAAGAACATTCAATCTTGAATGAGAAGTAAATGGTGTGTTCTTGAAAGAAGAGTTATTTTGGAAAACATTTAATTTTTCATATGTCACGCCCGTCCTCATGGACCGTATTGTGACTACCCCAAACCCACCTTCCATAGGCCAGGGGCTGGCGACTAGCACCAATGGCGTATATCCCGATAAAAGTGAAGGCATTGACTTTATAAGTAAATATACACAACAAATTATGCAAGCTAGAGTAAACCCAATGTAAACTAAGTACAAAGGTATGTGCAGGAAACTAAATGGGCCTGTATACAAACCCAACTAAAAGTACAGTACAACTGAGAAAGAAAGTACAACATCTGAAAAAAACAGCAACCACCTAGTCATCCTCCGAAAATCCCACCTGAAGGGTGTGTACAAATAGTCTCCTCGGTACCTCGTGTATGCCTGTTCACTCTGTGTACGTCCCGCCAGATGGTCCACCTCCAGATACCATCCAACTCCACAAGCCTCAACCACGATCAGTGCTGTCCGTCGTCTACAACCAACACAACGTAGTGAAGGCATTGCCCATGCAGGGGTGAGTATACGATACTCAGTAGGGACCCTGAGACCCCCGAAGGTCTCCCTAAATCCATAAAGGATAAACAACAATTTAAAGATACATACATGAAGTATCAACAAACACTACTTAGGTATATGCCCATACATATACCTGAGTCATCAATTCCAGTTCGGCTCCAACTCACGAGCCCAAGTACACCCTAGTCCACACATGAAATCACAACCAGTCCACACAGGAATTCTAGTCAATCACATCGATGATAATGATCAAAAAAGTCAAGACTCAGCTCACACAGGTATACAAGTCACGAAGTGGGGTAAAGATTATTAGATGTAGCCTCTGAATCATCTCCTCTACCGAACCCACATAGGATCCAAGTACAGAAGTCGTCGCTGCCAAACCCACGTAGGATCCAAGTACAGAAGTCGTCACTGTCGAACCCACGTAGGATCCATGTACAATAACCATCACTGCCGATCCCACGTAGGATCCAAGTACAATGGTCATCACTGCCGAACCCACGGAGGATCCAAGTACAGTATTCCTCACTACCGAAGCCACATAGGATCCAAGGACAGTCATCCTCGCTACCAAACCCACGTAGGATCCAAGTACAGTCGTTCTCGCTATCGAACCCACAGAGGATCCAAGTACATTCATCCTCGTTGTCGAACACACGTAGGATCCAAGTACAGTCTTCATCGTCGTTGTAGTCGCAACCATCTCTAGGGTTCCCGCACACAACGTACTCGATTACGGGAGGGTCAGATCCTCGAGTAAAGGGGGTCGATACATCAACTTTCACGAAGTCTAGAGTATATTTATCCCGAAGTTCCATCTCGACAAAAAGAACTCAATGCGATAGATGGTGCGTCAAACAGACGCCCGGTTTGAGAGATATTGTCTTTTTCGTCCCAGGGGCCCGGTTTGAAATATGCTCATTCCAAACTCGGCCATTTACCAAAGTTGTCCAAAACTCATTTAGAGTATGGAAAAAGGACCGTCTCGTTGAAATGGTCATAGTGCCGCAGACGACACGTCGATCGGACGTGTGGTCCTTAAGTTATTCACGTATAAGTGAATAACGGGCCCGATCCATTAGGCCCGATGGCTGACGGATCGGGTCGACTCGGTTTTGGTAGGTCCAACCTAGAAAAGGGGTTGGACCGTCCTGGTGAGTTGTGCGGCCTGGACCGAGGGGCGCAGCCCGTCCCGAAGTGGCAAAGCCCGACCTGATGGGGTCGGCCCGGCCCGGCGGGGCACGGCCTGACCCGGCATGGCGCGGCACAGCCCGACCCAGCGCAGCCTGGACGGCTCGGCCAGCCGGCCGAGGAGTCCGAGGCGGGGGTGCGGCCCCCGGCGGCCCGAACCGGCGGTGCCTTATGGCGTCGCCCTCCCAAACCGGCTGGCTAGGCCGGTCGGCCTTCTGTCGCATGCGGCCCGCATGGGCAGGCTGCTGGTCTTCAAGTGTGGCGCCCTCCTGGCATCGCGGTTCGCCTTCGCCCGGCCGGTCGGTTCATCCACCAAAGCGGCCCATGATGCAGGCCGCGGTTCCTCCCGTATAGCCGGTGTGATGGTGCCGGATTCCTTTGCAATGTTTCCGGCACGGCGCGACGTCGCCGTTCTTTCCCCGCCTCCAGATGCCAATTCCAAAAAAAATCAATAAACGGCGGAGGGTCATCGAGAAGTGTTTGTTCGGCCTACGCCCTCCACGTTAGGCGGTAATAATCAGCCTAAGACGAACAGGGCTTCATGAATCACAATGAACAATTTTATTAAAATAAAATTGGAACAATTCACCCTACCTCAACAATTGATGATGAACGTCGGCGTCGCGAGGTGAGGATTCGTAGACGTTGAAGTGCGCCCGAGGAGGAAGCGGTGTCTCCCCTTTTGTCACGGAGAGAAGAATAAAAGTTGAGTCATCATTGGAGAGTTCCTGCATCGGTGTCTCCTCCCTTGTCATGGAGGAAGAAGAGGATGGATAAACCGGGGTCGCCGAGTCGATGTTCTTTGTCAGAGAGTTGGCGTTCTTCAACAAAGGAGAAGAACCGTTCTTCAAAACCCAAGATCTCTCCCAATTTCTCCCCAACACCACAATTTCCATCTCCCCAAATAATAAGCATTATCCTTTTTTTATTTAATCTTTCCAAGCATTAAAAATTTAAATTTCAAACACTTAATTAATTAATTGAAGTGGTTCAATAAATTAATTAAGGTTTGTGATGGCAAGATTTAAAGAGGGATAGAGAGAGGAAGTGGTAAGGTTACACATTTAAATTCATAGGGTTGTCAACATTTAACAAATGAGTTTAATGGGGGGTTTAAGGGGTTTAGGGAATGTGAATGTTTGGGGCTCGTGTGGGACCCAACTCACAAATATCCTCACATGGGTAGTTAGGTGCTTGTGGGTCCCACCCCAACTCTCCCATGTAGGATATAACCACCTTAGATATAAAATAAAAATTGTTCCACAATTTTTATTCACTTCTTATTTAATCCACAAATTTTAACTTCTCATCCCGTGAAAATGAAACTATGGTAAAGGTCCCCTTAAGCAATTACCGGCATTGTGAGTTCATCGGTGCCCTCAGATTTCAATTCTGAGCACCGGTTCCAAAGATAGAAAACCTTCTCATTCGTTCACTGAACGTAGCCAATCTAAACTTCGGAAAATTATTCCGGGCTCACCGGGCCTCAGAATCAGGTGCCGTCAGAAACTGCATACTCATAAAATGCCAAAGAATTTAAGAAAGAAATTTACTTGAATTTTAAAGGTCTTTACATTACCCACACCTCAGGGCTTTACCTCACCATAAAGCTACAAAGTAAAATAGGGAAACAAATGAGGGTACTCAGCACGCTTCTGAGCCACCCGCTCCCAATTTCTCTCATGGAGGTTCCTGTGCTGCTAATGAATGCACACCAGAGGAATCGACCATCCACAAAGGACCTGCTCCTGTCGATCCTCAATCTCCACTGGGACCACTGTGAATTCCACCCCTTCATCGATGTCCAACTCCCTGTGGTCGATGATATGCGTCGGGTCGTGCACGTATCTCCTCAGCTATGATACGTGGAAGAAATCGTGCACTCGGTGCAACTGAGGTGGAAGGACCAAGCGGTAAGCCACCTATCCTACCCTATTGAAGACTTGGAATGGTCCAATGAAGTGTGGAGATTACTTGCCGCCCCAGCCAAATATCTGTAATCCACATCGATTTGAGACCCGTAAGAAAACGTGGTCACCATACTCAAACTCTAGTGGTATCCGTCTCCTATCAGCATAGGACTTCTGTCTGCTCTGTGCATTCCTCATCCTCTCATGGATGATCTGCACCTTCTCTGTCATATCCTGAACCATCTCTGGTTTTACGAGTGATGAATCCCTAGGGTCAGTCCAGCACAGAGGTGATCTGCATGGTCGACCATACAGTGCCTCCTATGGTTCCATTCCGATGGTGGATTGGTAGCTGTTGTTGTACGCAAACTCTACCAAAGGTAGGTGATCCTCCTAGCTACGACCAAAGTCGAGGACACATGCACGGAGCAAGTCTTCGAGAGTCTGAATGGTCCTCTATGTCTGGCCATCCGTCTAAGGATGAAAGGCAGTGCTCAGGCGTAGCTGCGCCCCAAAAGCCTCCTGCAACCCCTCACAAAGCCGTAAAATAAATCAAGAATCTCTATCGGAGATGATAGTAGATGGCACACCATGAAGGCGTACGGTCTCCTGAATGTAGAGGCATCCTAGGCTCTCCACTGAGCCCTTCTCTCTAATAGGTAAAAAGTGGGCTGACTTGGTGAGTCGGTCGACTATCACCCATATAGAGTTATGCCCTCTGGATGTACATGGAATCCTCGTGACAAAACCCATGGATATTCCATCCCACATCTACTCTGGGACCTCTAAGGGATTTACCATGTCTGCTATAACCTGGTGCTCCACCTTTACTTGCTGACATGTGAGGCATCGTGAAATGAACTCTACTATAGCGTTCCCCTTCCCGGGTTTATAGACTATCTCAAAGTCATAGTCCCAGAGGAACTCAAGTCAACAACACCATCTCAGGTCCTGGTCCTTCTATTAGAAAACACACCTGAGACTTTTGTTATTAGAGTAAACCATAACCCGTTTTCTCAACGAAATATGGGTGTGGCTAGCCATTGTAATGAACTTAAATACACCTATTTTTTCTTACATCCTACAAGTGCTGCTAAGATTTGTCCTTTACTGAAAAATGAAATCTGATCTCATCCCCTAGATGAAACACATTCATTTCCTAATACAATCAATCCGGACATGTACGGTACTATTTCATGTCATGTACAATGTCATAAGGCCTCAACGCCACTACCAAGAGATCCAACCATTAGTCTCACCTCTAAGGGCCGAGTCACACTTTCGGCAGTAGTGTGTGGTCACTAGGTCTCCTCCAGTAGGAATCTCGAAAGTGAGGGTCATGTCAATGGTTTTAATTGGAACCTCTTAGTATCAACCACATAAAAAGGACAGCGAAGAAAAATTCACAAGAACAAGTGTCTTTTATTATTTCATCTCAGAGTACAAAGGCACAAAGTATCCACAAACAACAACATCAACAAAACATGAAGCATCACGAACAAAAGTCTCCATGCATGGAGCTAGTCCCGCTCCTATCCATCTTCTCCTGGATCACTATGGTTGTAGGCCTCAGCTGCCTGAAGCTGAGCTCTCCCCTGTCCACCCGTTCCCTACGGTCGGGGTGGTCCTCCTAGTGGTGTTCGTGGTAGGGCCTCGAAACGTCGTCCACCACCTACTACTTTTCCAGCTCGTCTGCCACATCCTCCTGCTCCTGGTGGACCACCATGGTCGAACCTCTGCCTGGGAGACCCATCAACTGCCTGCTGCTCATCTGCAGGGTGGTTCAGGCAGTCTCGAGCCATGTGACCCTGTCCACCGCATGCATAGATTTACCTGCTCCTCATATGGCTGGCTCTATTTCATGTTCCCCGCATAACCAAATCGGCAACCTGAGATTTCTAATATAATGGCCTGGTCCTCTTAGACCTCTGCATCAACTATCTACTGTCGACTGTAGAAAACATTACTACGTGTCGTCCTGCCGAGGGTCTCGCCACGGGTGACTACTCAGTGAGAAAACTCTACACTAGAAGGGCTCTCTCCAGCACCCTCACCTACGTCAGGATGTTGAAGGAGATCACTGAGGCCCGTATCTCTTCTCTGAGTACCTGCTCAAAGGTTTGGGCCCTAAAGAATGGGTCTCGTACCATGTCCGCGGAGTAGCGCGAGAGGTCGAAAAATCTCTCCGAGTACTAGCCTACTGTCATGCTGCCCTGCTGCAGTTGTAGTAATTCCTGGATGCGCACCGTACAGAGGGTGGATGGAAAAAACTCTAAGAGGAAGAGGCTCTCGAATTCCGTCCAAAGTAGACATGCGTCGTCGTGCACCTGGAGCATCAGGCTCCACCATCTACCTGCTGCTGCGTACAGGAGACTCGCGACAAGGATCATCATAAGGTCGGCTGGTGTCCCTACCAATCTGAAGACTCGGATGATAGCCTCTAGCCAATCCTCATCTGCCTGAGGGTCCGTCTCTCCACAGATCCTGGTCGGACTCTGTCGCTGAAACTCGTGCAACGCACTCATGTGGCGTGCACTCTCCACTGCTGGGGCTGGTGGTATCAGTGGACCAGCGGGTATAGGTATCGCTGGTGCCTCTGCTGTAATGGGGCCTTACACTGAGGCCTCATTGCTCGGTGGGGTTCTATCTCGCACATAGCTCGGAACCCTATTTGGTTGCCTTCGTGGGTCCATCCTGAAAAGTAACAGGTGCGACACGGTTAATACAGTATACCTGGTGAACTGACACAAAATAATCACAAAGAAAACCTTTGAAACACACATGCAATCAATGTTTTTGGGCACTGAGTCGGAAATCAGAAGTCAGGGTCCTGGGGTATGGATACGTCGGCCACCGCACCAACACTGGACTCCCTAGACTGATAACCACACTCAATTATCTAAACATTATTGCTTTGCAGAGAAGAAATTATCATTGTCCGGAGTTCTTTGGTAGAACTGAATCCTCTGATACCAATTATTCACAACCCGTCTTCGGGGCCCGTGCCGTGACAACCCCAAGACCGCCTTCCATATGCCGGGGGCTGACGACTATCACCAAAGGTGTAAATCCCGATAAAAGTGAAGGCATTGAGTTTATATATAAATATAAAAATTCGAGTACACAAGCTGAAGTAAACACAAAGTAAAATGAGTACACAAGTAAGTGATAGAATGTAAATGGGCCGGTATACAAACCAAACTGAAAGTACAGTACAACTGAGAAAGAGTGTACAACAGCTGAAAATAAAACAAAAACCACCTATATGTCCTCCGAAAATCCCACCTGAAGGGTGGGTACATATAGTCTCATAGGTACCTCGGGTCTGTCTGTCTGCTATATGTACGTCCCGCTAGACGGTCCACCTTCGGATGTCGTCCATCTCTACAAGCCTCGACCACAATTAGTGATTTCCATTGTTTGCAACCAACACAACGAAGTGCGGGCTTTGCCCGTGCAGGGGTGAGTATACGATACTCAGTAGGGACCCCAAGACCCCCGAAGGTCTCCCTGAATCCACAAAGGATAAACCACAATGGAAAGATAGAAACACAAAGTATCAACCAACTCTACTGAGGTATATGCCCATAAATATACATAAGTAATCAATTCAAGTTCGGCTCCAACTCACAAGCCCAAGTACAACCCAGTCCACACAAGAAATCACATCCTTCCTCACAGGAAATCTAGTCAATCACATCGATGATAATTATTGAAAGTCAAGACTCATCTCACACAGGTACACTACTCATGAAGAGGGGTGAAGATGATTATATGTAGCCTCTGAATCATATTTTCTACCGAACCCATGTTGGATCCAAGTACAGAAGTCATCACTGCTGAACCCATGTAGGATCTAAGTATAGAAGTCTTCCATGCCGAACCCACATAGGATCCATGTATAGTAATCATCGCTGTCGAACCCATGTAGGATCCAAGTACAGTCGTCATTGCTTCCGAACCCACGGAGGATCCAAGTACAGTTGTTCTCGTTGTCGAACCCATGTAGGATCCAAGTACAGTTGTCCTCGCTACCGAACCCATGTAGGATCCAAGTACAGTATTCATCACTACTGAACCCATTAAGGATCCATGTAAAATTTTCCTCGCTGCCAAACCCACATTGGATCCAAGTACAGTCGTCATCGTCGTCGCAGTTGCAGCCAGCTATAGGGTTTCCGCACACCGCGTACTCGATTCTGGGAGAGTCCTATCCTCGAGTAAAGGGGGTTGATACATCAACTATCACAAAGTCTAGAGATGATGTATCCCAAAGTTCTATCTCGACAAAAGGAACTCAACATGACAGAAGGTGCGTCAAACGGATGCCCGGACTGAGAGATATTGGCTTTTTCATCCTAGGGCCCAATTGGAAATATGCTCATTCAAAACCCGGCCATTTACCAATGTTTTCCAAATCTCACTTAGAGTATCGAAAAAGTATTGTCTTTTTGAAAGGGTCCCAGTTCTGCAGACGGCGTGTTGATCAGACGTGCATTCCATATGTTATTCACGTTTAAGTGAATAACGGGCTTGGTCCGTTATGCCCGATGGATGACGGATCGGGTCGACTCGGTTTTGGTGGTTCCGACCTGCGAAAGGGGTCGGACCAGCCCAGTGAGTTTCGTGGCCTGGCCCGAGGGGCGCGGCCTGACCCAAAGTTGCCCGGCCCGACCCGACACGGACAGGTGCGTCCAGGCCCGGTAGGGCACGACCCGGCTCGGCCAGGCCCGGCACAGCCCAGCTGGGCGCGTGGCTGCGCTGGCTCGGCCAACCAGTCAAGTGGTCCGAGGCGGGGGCGCGGCCCCCGGTGGCCCGAACCGGCGGCTCCTTATGGCACCAGCCTTTTGTCGCATGCGGCCCACACGGGCGGGCCCCCAGTCTTCTAGTGCGGCACCCACCTGGCACCGTAGTCCAGCTCTACTAGACTGGCTGACGGGTCGGCCGATTCCTTAGCACGGTGCCCTCCTGGCATCACGGTTCGCCTCCGCACGACCAGCCGATGGCCCGACCGGTTCTTCCACCGAAGCGTCCTGCGATGCAGGGTGTGGTTCCTCCCGTATAGCCAGTGTGATGGTTCCGGCTTCCTTTTCCTTGTTTCTGGCACGATGTGACGACACCGTTCTTTCCCCGCCTTCGGTTACCAATTCCAAAAAAAATCAAGAAACAATGGAGGGTTGTTGGGCCATGTTTGTTCGTCCCGCACCCTCCGCGTTAGGCGGTAACAATTGGCCGAAGACGAACAGGGCTTCATGAAGCACAAGGAACAATTTTATTCAAATAAAATTTTAACAATTCACCCTACCTCAATAATTGATGACTTACATCGGCATCATGAGGTGAGGATTTGTAGACGTCAATGTACGCCCGAGGAGGAAGCGACGTGTCCCCTTTTTCCATAGAGAGATGAATTAAAGGCGAGTCATCTTTGGCGAGTTCCCGCATCGGTGATTCCTCCCTTGTCATAGAGGAAGAATAGGATGGAGAAACTGGGGTCACTGAGTCGATGTTCTTCGTGAGAGAGTTGGCGTTATTCAATAAAGGAGAATAACCATTCTTCGAAACCCAAGAGCTCTCCCAATTTCACCCCAACACCACAATTGGCAACCCCCCCCAAATAAAATAAGGCTTATCCTTATTTTATTTAATCTTTCCAAGCATTCAAAATTTAAATTTCAAAGACTTAATTAATTAATTGAACTGGTTCAATAAATTAATTAAGATTTGTGTTGGTAAGAATTAAATAGGGAGAGAGAGAGGAAGTGGAAAGGTTACACATTTATATTCAAAGGGTTGTCAACATTAAACAAAGGAGTTTAATGGGGGGGGGGGGGGGGGGTTTATGGGGTTTAGGGATTGTGAAAGGTTGGGGATCGTGTGGGACCCACCTCACAAATATCCTCACATGGGTAGTTAGGTGCTTGTGGGTCCCACCCCAACTCAACCATGTAGGATACATCCACCTTAGATATAAAATAAAAATTGTTCCACAATTTTTATTCACTTCTTATTCAATCCACAAATTTTAACTTCTCATCCTATGCAAACACAACTATGGTAAAGGTCCCCTTAAACAATTACCGGCGTTGCGAGTTAATCAGTGCCCTAAAATTTCAATTCTGAGCACCAGTTCAAAAGATAGAAAAACCATCTCGTTCTTTCACAGAACGTACCCAAGCTACACTTCGGAAAATTATTCTGGGCTCACCGGGCCTCAGAATCAGGTGCCGCCAGAAACTGCATACTCGTAAAATCCTAAAGAATTTAAGAAAAATATTTACTTGAATTGTATAGGTCTTTACATCATAAATTCCAGTTAAAAACATTTATATCCCATAAAATTAAGGACAAAGATAAAAAAATATTTTTATGGACTAGCCATATCAAAAAATAAGTGAAAGAGGGAGAACCCGAAGGATGAAAGTTGGGTTCGAGAATTTCCCCTTACCTTGAATCTGAACGCTTCCTTCCATTTATTATCATGTATAAGACATTATATTCGTTAATTAGAAATTAAAGAACATTTTATACATGAATAGGGTTCATTTTGGTTTCATTATGTGATTTTATGGGCCTTTTGGTGTGTTTTATGGTCTAAAAACATTGTTCGGGAATGTTCGTTTTTATTGCCTTCTTGAGTGGTTAACTCGCATTCTTAAATGAATGTTCGGGTAGAACACGGGTAAACATACAGAACTGATATTACATGTTATTAATGAAATGTTATGATTTAATATTATCTTATAATGAATTATATTGTATACCATGTGGATGAATCATTAAATTAAAATTAAATGATGATTGTTCGGATTAATTTGGGTGTTTTTTTGATCACAAAGAACTTGTTTTAATTTATCACTAGTAATATGTTCATAAGTTAGTTCCAGAAAAATAAATAGGGACATAATAGATATATCATATTCCGGTTCAACCATAAAAATGGTTTCATGACCATATCTGAAGGTATAAATGGATGAAGTAAACATGTCGTTCTGGAAAGTGATAAATTAACACCTCACGAACAACGTTCTATTTAATAAAATAAAAGGAAGAGGGAAATTTGTTGGATGATTTAATATCCCATTAGAATCATAACATTTTAGTATATTCATGATACTGGATTTTCCATACCATTTGTACAAAGATAGTTGGGGATTGAATAAGGAAAGAACCTGAAATTGAAAGGGAATAAAAGAAGAAGAGAGAGAGAAATTACCACTTGAATCCTCCTCTTGAGATCCCCCTTAAGGGCTATAATATTGGTCTTTTTATGAGATCAAAAGCTCTTCGACGTGGGATAGTGGATAAGGAAAATTCTTGGGAAGATTTTAGACAAGGCTTCAAGCTTGAGAGGTGTGAGGAAATGAGTGTGTAAAGGTTGGTATTTATAGTCGAGGGGAGAGGGGTTTCCATAATATAAAATTAATTAGTTTATTATTTCCCCACAAGACATGGAATTGTGAGTCTTGTATGACCAAGAATAGTTATTTTATAATTTAATGCCGAAACAAGTGGGCTTATATCAACAGAATATCACAAATGACCCTATAATTAGCTGATTCAGCTTATTTTTTAAATTACGGTATTTCACAATTCATCAAAAATTCAAGTAGTTCAGAAAATTCCCAAAAATTGACCCCAACCATTTTTCAATGTGTAGAATATAAAAATGAAGTCCATTTTTCAAAAATAATTTTCTAAATATTATTAATTTAATATTTAATTAAAATAATAATTTATTATTAAATAACCTGTTTTAAAACATTCATTTACTTATTCTAAAGTATTGGTACATCATACTTTCACTTGAATATTATTTTTATACTATCATGGGTAAGGTTAATATTCATTAGGTTATATAACTATTCATAAGTTTATGTTACTATTCATAACGGTAGGTTAGTATTCACCAAAAAAATATTTTTGTTTTATTAAACTCCAAAAATCATCTTGAACACAACCATGTTTGTAAGATTTTCAAAATTTCCAATACAGAAGTGACAAACATATGTTTAATGGTCACTTATCACTTAGTAGTTCATTATGTTGTGTTTTCAGGTGATTTTATGACATAATTATAAGAATGGAATTTCCATTGAAAAACATTGGGTCGTTACACACTATCATAGTAATTTTGATCGATGATTTTTTAGGTTTTGTACAGAGTTAAATTTGATATTTTAAAATGTTACACCTTGGAATGATCCCTTTCTGACCTAAAAAAATCCGAAAAACTGATAAAAAAATGAAGGGGCATTTATTATTCAATTCATTAGATATCAGGGATAAATGATTGCTTATGAACCATCCAATTCTTGATTAGAGCTCCATTGGTAGTACTGGTGAATGTAACATTACTCACATTTATGTCATTCACATTCACAATATTCAAATCATTACCTATGTTCAAGATACTACATTTTTACACATGCTTAATATTATAAATTACATTGAAATTTTCAATGTAATAAAAATACTTAATTAATTCCCTATATTGGACCAAATTCTCAGTGATTGATAATCACATATGAAGTGAAATCACCAATTGAGAAAAAATTGCCCTAGAATATCATTGATTCATGTTCTATAATTATATAATTGGATAAGAAAAAAACCCAACTTCTAAGAATAAAAATTTCAATTTTTAGGCGTTATTGAGGAGTGGGATGGGGATAGAGGTGATATACCACATAAAAATTGGGAATTATTGATGATGAAAATATGAATAATTGTTTTTTGAAAACCATTAGGATAAAAACTATGATCATTTGAGGATGTCTTGAAATTGTGAACATTCAACGAATTACACAACATCATTAGAACGTGAGATTTTGGTAACTCAACAACATGAAAATCAATTAGGGTTTATCCATTTAAGGAAGTAAACATGAGTTCCTTTATTTGATCCCTATATCTCATCCAATTTAAGCATGTATATTTTTATACCATCTCATTACCATAAGGTTAACATAAGCATAAATATAGAAAAAATATTCCCAGTCACTTACTGTTGGTGTAAATGAGGTGAATCTTACCTGTAAAATGGAAATAAAAAAAGTATAAATAATTTAGAAATTATCTATAGACACTTGTAAAAAATGAACAAAAAAATATAAAAATGAATATAACCTTCCAAAATTTTATAAACACATATATCATAATAGTTGCACAAACATATCACTAATACTATGGATGTCAAAATAATTGATAGATTTATCATAGTTAATGTTAAAAGTTTATAAACATGAATAAAATTATATAAAAAAATTATAATGAAAAGTAAAACCCTATATAATTTCATTGAAAAGTTTCAGAATATCTTTTATTAAGGAGCATACTATAATTATTTTGGAAATTTATTATAGTCTAAACAATTACAAGTAAATTTCACTACTACTAGAGACAACACCCAAAATATTCCATGGAATTATCATAGTAAACGTGAAAAGTTTATAATCATGTATAATATTTTTAAACACTATTAAATAAATTTATAATGCTAATTAAATGTGTTAGATGACTTTTTATATGATTTAAACAACATTAAAGTACAATTCTACAATATTTAAACAATACAAAAGTGAACTTTTAGTGAATGAGTTTAAAGATCTTTTATGATGAAACAAGTGTATTGTAGTATAAAAGTGTCAATAAAGTCTTTATAAGTGTTACACATCATAAAAGTTCATAGTTTTGTCATATTAAAAGTAACCAAGAATTAAAAATATATATTCATTTTGGTCTAAATATAGGGATCAATCAATAATAAGGCTTCACGCACATTGAAAATGATTTATGCTATATTTTCATTGATGAGACACTATGGAGATCAATATAACTTTCAATTTCATTGTGTACTAATCATTGATCCATTTACATGGGATGCCCAATCTTTGATGCATTTTCTAGGATTTTCTAAATCACATACATTAGGGTTTTAATTTAATGATTGTTTAAAAAAATTATCAAAAAAATGGATACAATTCACCAATTATAGGAATATGAAATTATTATCTAGACTATTAATAATAAAATTATTAATATATAGATGAAAAAAATTTATTCCATTACCTATTGTGGGGAATCCGGAAGGAATTCATTTAATTATTTAGACTTACTATCTTAGAACAACAATAAACACAGTGCATTAATAATATATAAGACACAAGCAAATAGGTTGGATTTTATTTACACTTATATATGATTTTTTCTTTTTAGATAATATCAAACGATAATAAAAAACATTCAAATCAATTTCAATGGTGGTGGAAGATCCATCATGGTAGGAAGAAATGGTAAGATCAATTCATTAACGATCCCAGGATTGGATTAGGTATAGCCTACTTCTTTAGTGAACAACATTATTAATCATGAAAGTCAGGTAATTCCTTATAAAATAAATTTTTTGATCATTTAAATATCCAGAGGATAATATTTACAAAAAATATACATAAATTTATAGTATATAAAAATATATTATAAAAAGTACTGAGGTAAGAGATATAACTCTCATGTCTTGGAATTTTATTCTTAAAAGTTTTAATATATATACAATTACAACATGAAATCGCTAACTATGAGTAAAATTTATAAAAGTTTTTATTAAATGAATGAGATACAAGAAATATATTATATGATGAAATAATATAAGAGATATAACAATCATATCCCAGATGTTTATTTATAAAAGATTAATTATACCAAAATTTATCGAATAGAATCATTGACTATGAATAGATAGATGCAAAGTAAATAGAATATAATAGAGAAAATTATGAACAGACACATCACTAATGTTGAGTATCACCGCTAATTTTAATATTAACTGAAAACAAAAAATTGATTTTTGAAGGGTAATTAATTAAAAAAACATACATAAATAGTATCAATATTTAATATAGAAATAAAATTAATTTTAATTTTAATTTTTTATCTATTTTACATTGACATAAAGAAAAAAAATATTTTTCCTTTTTTATCCAAGTAATATGTGTAACATTTTAACTCATTCATGAAAAAAACTCAAATATGTTAAATAGATATACATACCTTATGTGTATAATAAATTATGTATATATATCAAGAAAACTATTACTAATATAGTTTTAAATAAATTTTTAATATAGTAGTAGTTAATAGAAAATATTACCTTAATTGTACCACTATAACATCCCATTAATTTTAAAACAGTAATCCCATATACTATACTCTATGATTCAAAATGTGTTCTCTTAAATTAATGTTTATCTTTATCAATATATATATATATATATATTCATTTATTATTTAAATATAAAATGTAGTAAATTAGAGTCTATCCAAAAAATTGTTCACATAATGTAGATAAAAATAAGAAAATGAATATAGTAGATTGCCATCAACTATAGTTCTTGGGATTATAGATGAAAACATTTCATCCCATTCCATATAAATATCTACATCAAAATTATAAATTATAATTTTAAAGTAAGTGATGTGGTAATTAATAATTAATTATGAATTTATTTTTAAATACACAGTTAATAACATTGGGGGAATTATATTTAAATTATTAAAATTAAACAATGAAAATGTTATGGGTTTTCTTAAATAGGATTAAGAGTTTGTGTGTTAAAATCAAAATTAAAATAGGGATCCTATATAAAATAGTGGATATCTTTTGTGGGGATCCCATTATAGAACATTCATTCATTCCTAATACAAGTACCATCACATTTTAATATACATTATGTTAGTGGATATTCATAATCCTAAATATAATCTGATATAAAATGTGAAAGGTAGCTCTTAATGAGTACCATTACATCAAATTACATAGACCTAGATTAAGAATTATACATCAATAATTATGAAATGTCTCTATGTCATGAATCTAGTTTTAAAAAATTTATATAAATTTTTTATAAGAAAAATAATTATACGTTTTGAATCCTATAAACAATCACATGAAACATGATGCTAACCAAGTTGATTACACAACTTTATTTGAAATTACATAATTATTTTGATTGGGATGTGGAACGAAAACCTATCCATGATTAACGACATCCATGAAAATTTTATCTATGTAAAAATATATGGAGTCATTAAATACCCATATTAATTTTATATCATGAAAATATATCATAAACAATGAATACATAAAATGGAATCATAGTTGGTATTTTGTTTATTCCACAATAGACGAAAAGAATATGGGTATAGAAAAGTAGATACCTTTTTATCACTTTATTACAAAAAATATATAAATGGAGGTTGGAGGCACGAGGATATGTTAGGACTATGGAAGTATTATTGTTGATGATGGAGATTTGTGGCTATAGATATCGATGATGATAATGATGATAGAGGTGAACCTATCTTGTAGTCATAGGAAGTAGATCTATGGTGTGTGGGAATACGGTAGGTAGATGTGTGTAGAGACCCAAAGCTTGAAGTACATGGACATTACATTACTTTTTCAGAAAACTTAATACATAACAAGAACCAACACTCAAGGACTGTAATAGTTTAGTGCCTTTGAAAACTCAGAACATAATCTTCTAATTGTGGTGAATAATCCTCAACATCTCCCATAAAGATCGTCCCCTTTTTTCTTTCTTACCTAAAACCTTTATTTAAGTCATGGGGAAAGGAAAACATAAAAAAGGGTGTGCTAAAATGCTCTGTAAGGTTAATCTTGGAGAAAATAAAACAAATCATATACATTTGAACTTAATAACAGGAACATAATGTTTAAACATCAAGATCTTGGGAAATGACATAAAACATGTCAGTACTTAAGGAATATATCATAATGGGACATAAATCATGAGAAAATAGCATGGGAATAAAACATGTAATTGTGGAAAGCATTAAGCACATGTTATGATTTCCATAGTACCCAAGGAATTGCTGCCAATACCATCTTAGTAGAAAAAGTCCCTTTCTGAATCGAGTTCACTCCTCATTTCAGTCCAGTAACACTGAACCGGATTAACTTACCGATCCAACCATGTCTATCTAATGAGATATAAATCTTTACCCAATTCATTGGAGGTATATATAGGTCCCACCCATCTTATAAGGAAATCATTCTTACGTGTGCCACAATATAAACATAAATCATTCATCATAACCTAAAGAATAAAATGGGTTTCATAAACATCATCCCATCATAATATAATCCATATAAAACAAATGGATATCATTTCATCATAAGAAAAGTGAAACCATGTAAATCATAGAGACATTATACTTGAAACATACACATATGAAATAATGTTATCTTGGATGGAAAATTGGTTTTTATAAAACAATTGAAATGAATTCCTGAGGAAAATATCATTTCTTCTTCAAATTCATTTTCTTTTCACACAATGCCATTCAATTTTAAAAGAAAATTATTTTATTGAAAATAACCATAAAAACATGTAGTGGAAGATCCATGAAATTTTGGCGTTATGAAACTGTAAAAATATGTTCATGTCATATAAGTAAAAAAATATTCTCCTCTTATTTTGTTTGGAAAAGTCAAAAAGTTCCTCGTATGGTAAA
The DNA here is from genome assembly GCA_963277665.1 of Viscum album. Taxonomy (NCBI): domain Eukaryota; kingdom Viridiplantae; phylum Streptophyta; class Magnoliopsida; order Santalales; family Viscaceae; genus Viscum; species Viscum album. The sequence continues at coordinate 910,639,246 of OY728134.1, forward strand.
CAAAAGAAAGATTGTTTCCATAACAAGATGTAAAAGTCAAATAGGGGTAAGAATAACTGTAAACATACATGGATGAATATTAAACATTTTATAAAAAACATTTTTATTGAGATGGATGAAAAATATAACCCTAGTAAATACTTACGAATAAACAATCTCGGATAAAAATGAGATTGGAAAAGTTATCCCTTACCTTAGGTTCAATATCCTTCATATGTATCCGAACCACCTGTATAATGATTTAAATAATTTCATTTACTTATTACAGAATCATATTCATTTTTATGATATCATATATAGTTCACTTATGACTTTATATTGCCTTTTATTTTGTAAATTCCATGTTAAAGCAGGGTTTTGGGTAAAATCTTTTCATTTATCATCCGTGTTTTGACTTGTAATTATTAATATGATTACGTAGATCATGATTACTTAATTCCAGAGTATAAAACATTGTTTATATATAATATATATTCAGAATATAAATATATATATATATATATAATAGATCGATAAATAGAAATAAATACACTGTTAATGGAGATGGTAGGTCGTACGTACGCAAGAACGTTGTTTATGTTTACTTATTGAATTGAATGGAATTAAGTTGATGTAATACATATATATATATAGATAAATCCAGTATAATTATTATGTCATATATTTCATTATTACTTATTATATATACTTTATAATCATTCTTAAACTGTTAACATGGAAAATGAATCTCATCGCTTCATGGAGACAGTAATCCGTACGTACGCACGAGCGATAATATCATTCCCATGTTTATTGAATGGAATTGGAGTGGATGGGATAATATCTTAGAATCCGTATGATGTTATAATAATCATATATAGTTATTCTTTACACCATTATACCCATCCCTGTAAGGTGGTGTTGGAAAAACAGATTACACCACGGCGTGGAGACGGTATTTCGTACGTACGGACGCGCGGTGATTTCATTTTCCGTAGGATGGATAGAAGATGAAATTGGGATGTTTAATATTTATAATAAGATATCATTATATTATTGATACTGATGTTATTAATTTATTATTAAAAAATAGATAAGAAGAAGTAGAAGAATAAATAAATTGGAAAGAATCGGTAATGGATATTACCTCTTCTTTGACGCACCTCTTCTTAACCTCCTCTTAAGGCACTAGGGTTGGTCTTTTGAGGAGAAAAGAACCTCTATAATGTTTATAGGGAATATTATATGGAAAATGGGCAGGGGCTGGTCCATATTAAATGCTAAAATGGGTGTGAAGAGAAGAGGGAAAGGGTGCCCTTTTTATAAGGGAGGAGAGGGGCACCTTAGGAAAAACTAAATATATTATTTTATAATAAAGTCATATTCGGTTTTAAATAGCTCCAAATTGATTTATTTCTAATCTAAGGTGGGGATGGGTCGAACCCTTCTCAACCAATATGTTTTAGACAAGTTTCGGTTACTATTTTATCCTTATCATTTGGATTTAACTCTATGTTAAATAATTTAACTTTTACCGTGTCTTTTTGTTTTCTTACACTATATGGTTAATAAACATACTATAATAAGACAAACGAACCCCAAGTGGTTCATTATTAATATATATATCCTTATCTAAGTCATTTTGACGAACCTTAGATTTTTATAAATAAAATAACAATTAATAATATAATATTGTTTTTAAAAACTATTTTATGTCAATTTTAACACTATTTGGTAATTTATTTTTGTTAAAATTATAAAAGCATGATTAGTTCAAAAAATATAATTAAATTAATACTAACATTTCATATTAACCTTTAAAATTAATTAAATTCTTAAAAAGTCTAAAATTACATTTATTTGGGTATTTATAACATCAATTATGTTAATATTTCATTAATAAGGTTATTAATACATCAACATTGTGTCATAAATAAATTAATTTATTTAATGTCAAAAAATTATAAATAAAATACCATTATGTATGAAATCATTTTATCTTTCTATTTAATATTTATAGACAAATTTATCTTATGTATAACTCTATATTATGAATGTTTTAGTTATTAAACTTTGATTTTAACTATTTTAATTTTTCTTTACATACAATAATAATAAGTGTCCTAATCTAATCCAAGTGGACCTAAATGATAATATTATATTCCTAAGTTTTTTTTGGTCAAAATAAACTTATCCAATATAATTAGGACATGTGTTAGGGTAATAATAATATCTTTTTTACCCTTAATTAACCTATTTACTTTTTACCGTGGTAAATATAAGTAAAAAGTAACTATTCACCAAAAATTATTTTTTTCTTATTGAACCACATTTTACTCCTTGATATTATTCGTGTCTCTTGGATTTTTGAAATTCCACTCACATAAGTGGTAAAATTATGTTTTATGTAAATTTTCAAATTCTCTTAGGAGGTGGGTAAAAGACGGTGAAATGTTCAATAAAATTTTTATATGTATGGAATTATTATAAAATTACTCCAATGAATTACATTGAACTTATATATGTATTATGTATCAATTTTGATCTAGAATAAATTTAAAGAATATAAATAATTATTTATATAAAATTCGGTTTTTAAATAGTAACCTTGTGTTTTCACTATTCATTAAAAATTGAAAGTTTTTAGAAAAATAACAAAATTTTACCCTAGGGTAATTTCGATATTCTGAATCCAAAAATGAAGTCCAATTTGAAATATAAAATTTTATAAATTTCAAAAATTCAGTATTACCATTCATAACGTCTTGTTCATAATAATAATATAATAATATCTCGTTTAGTGAAACTCGGTATTGCGTACTACACACACTATCGAGGAAGGTATTTAGTGCGTGTAATGCAAGCCAAGTCAGGGTTATGTGTAGTGAAAGATTCTTTTATTGTTGCGTATAATATAATCCAACCATATTGCATTTTTACATTGAATATATATATATATATACACTCAATTTTGTGTACAATAACATCAAACAAACTTGAAATTGTGTGTAACACGATCCAAGAAAAGTGGTGCGTGTACTGCAAGCTAAAACGGTGTTTCGTATACTACAAGATAATCTTGGTGTATCATACAACACAAGACATCAAATAAATTAAAAAGAATACTTCTCATAAAATCTCGGGGTGTTACATTCTACCCCCCTTAAAATGAATTTCGCCATCAAAATTAGTCAGGGTTATAAATGGTTTACTACTCGAAAGTTTTAATATAAACCCACATCATAAAAAAGAATACAAAACATTATCTTTAAAAACTAAAGTATGGAACATAACGGTTAACCAAATTAACTAATCACTGTGTTTCCACATTGGTTAACATTGGTGAAAATATCGATATAGAAGAGAAATCTAACCTTCAAGTTCTGATGGAGAGTGGTAGAGAACATGGCTATGAAAAAACCAACAATCACAAAGCCATAAATTTGTGATAATCCAAGGTACCATCTGATTCATAGGATGTAAGGGCACTAGGACAACATTTTTGGTTTTCAAGATCATTTCCCTAAAGTTGAATAATTGTTGAATTAAAAGAAATAATTACTTTATTTTTTGTAAAATATTACTGTTGTTTTTTCCTTGAACAATTTCCACTTCATCTCATAATGAAATGAAGTTGAATTTGTCTTTCGTGAAGTGTTTGCAGATCATGTGATTGAATGATGGGTCATTCCATCTTTCAAAATAGAATGGTTAGAAAAAGTTATTCAATATACATAAGTCTATATATGGCAATATTAAACATATATGGCTCCAAGAATGGACTTATAATTCATATATCATACCTCTTAATATAATAAAACTAGTTTCTACTAACCAGGGACTTCCTGTAGGATAGTGATAGGAAATAAAGCCCTGCCTCACTTTAGTTGTGGGTTCAATTACCACATCCTTGTCTGACGCGATGGGTTGTCGCCTGTCCTACGGGTTGTCCTTTTTCTAAAACTACATTATTATAACATTCCATAAATAATATCAAAAAAATTTATAACCTTAATCAATACTATCTGATGTCTGACATAATCCATTCCAATATTTAAACTTATCCAAAATACATTTGTCCAATCTCATAGTATAAAGAAAACAATTACTAGAAATGTCATTAACCAAGCATGGGAATTCCACCATTAACCCCCATATATCATAAGATATCTCTTTTTGATCGCATTCCAAACATTTATTCTTTTGAAACATTAATTAGCATAAAACCTTAGTGAATAAATGAGTGATGTCAAAAGTTATCTCTTTCCACATACCAAAATCCCAAAAAATTTATATACTCAAACCATAATATCACTTATTCCTTATATCAGTCATGAGTTCATTAATACTATCAAACATTTCATTATCTCCTTATCCCTTCTTTATGCGCATATTAGGTACTTTCCAAAAATATCCGAATAACCTTTCATGTTTACCATTACCATTCAATATATAATGGGAAAACTCAAGAAAAGGAAACAGTGTAACAATCCTAAGATTTTTCATTATTCCATAGTACCATACATTATTCTTGATAAACATACAATCATTACACTACCTTCTTAAACCACTGACTGAGCATCATCATTTCTTCCATATCATATATCATTTGTAGTCTCTTCATCATCATCCACATAAATACTACCCATATGACCACACTGATTCTCTTTATGATATTTCCCCTTAGGTTATTGGTTTGCAAAATGCCCGTACATTCCACATTTAAAACACTTAACCATTTTTGATGTCTTAGCAATACCATTATCCTTGTCCATGGTGTTAATTGACCCTTTTCCTTTATAATTACTCTCTTTGTGTCCTTATTTTCCACACCCAAAGCATCTTCCAATTCTTTTGAAACATTCTCTTTGACTACTCTTCCAACATGATTTACATGAGGGAAATTTAACTTTCTTTCCTCTATGATCATCATGAAACACCATCTTTCTCTTATTAACTGAGTCGGGAAAATTACCAATGTTGAGATTATTGATCATATTATAATATTTCTGATTAGGAATAATAACGATATGTGGACTTCTAGATCGAATTTCATTTGGTTTATCATGAATAATATCATTCCATTGTCCATCATATCCTCCATTATCGTGAATCTTCTTGTTTCCAGCCATTTTCTAAAAACCAAAAAGAATACTGTGAGAGGGCAAAATCATAATAAAGGGGGAGTAACTTCAATATATAACATCTTAGGTTTAATTCTAATATCGTTACCGTAATTCCAGAACAATAACCTATACTTATAATTAACCTTAGGGACATCCCTAGACATACCTTAGAAATATCTTTATGGATCTCACTAAAGTTCTCGCATCCTAGTTTCCAAAGGATGACTAAACCGAACATCTGATACCAACTGTAGAGACCCAAATCTTGATATACATGGACATTACATTACTTTTGAGGAATAATTAATACATAACAAGAACCAACACTCAAGGACCGTAATAGTTTAGTGTCTTTGGAAACTCAGAACATAATATTCTAATCGTGGTGAAAGATCTTCAACATCTCCCATTAATATCTTCTCCTTTTTGCATTCTTACCTAAAAACTTTCATTAAATCCTGGGGAAAGGATAACATAAAAAGGGTGAGCTCAAATGCTCAGTAAGGGTAATCCTGGAGAAAATAGAACAAATCATATACATTTGAAATTAAAAACATGAACATAATGTTTAAACATCATGATCATGAGAAATGACATAAAACATGACAGTACATAAGGAATAGATCATAATGGGACATCAATCATGATAAAATATCATGGGAATAAAACATGTAATTGTGGAAACCATTAAGCACATGTTATGATTTCCATAGTAGCCAAGGCATTGCTTCCAAGACCATCTTAGTGGACAATGTCCCTTTCTGAATCGAGTTCACTCCTCGTTTAATTCATGTAACCCTCAACATGATTAACTTACCATTCTAGCCATGTCTATCTCATGAGATATATATCTTTACCCTATTCATTGGAGAGAGATATAGGTCCCACCCATCTCAAAATGAAATCATTCTTACGTGTGACACAACATAAACATAAACCATTCATAATAACCTAAAGAATAAAACGGGTTTCATAAACATCATCCCATCATAACATAATCCATATAAAAAAAATGGATACCATTTCATCAAAAAAAGTGAAACCATGTAAATCATAGAGACATTATACATAAAACATACACATATTAAATAATGTTATCTTCGATGGAAAAATGGTTTTTATAAAACACTTGAAATGAATTCTTGAAGAAAATATCCTTTCTTCTTTAAAATCATTTTCTTTTCACAAAATGCCATGAAATTTTAAAATAAAATGATTTTATTCAAAATAAACCTAAAACATTGTAGTGGAATCTCCATGAAAATTAGTAATTATGAAACCATAAAAATATCTCCATGCTGTATAAGTAAAAAAACATTCTCCTCTTACTTTTGTCTGAAAAGTCCAAAAGTTCCTCATATGGTAAAAAAAGAAATATTCATTCCATAACACAATGTAAAAGTGAAAGAGGGGTAAACATGACTTTTCACATACATGGAAGAATATTAAAAACTTTATGAAAAACATTTTTATGGACATGGATGAAAAATATTACCCCAGTAAATACATACGAATAAACAATCTCGGATAAAAACGAGATTCGAAAAGTTATCCCTTACCTTAGGTCTGATATCCTTCGTACGTATCCGAAACTCCTGTATAATGATTTAAATGATGTCATTGAATTATTACAGAATCATATTAATTTTTATTATATCATATATGGTTCACTTATGACTTTATATTACCCGTTCTTTTGTAAATTCCATGTTAAAGCAGTGTTTTGGGTAAAATCTTTTCATTTATCGTCCCTGTTTTGATTTGTAATTATTAATATGATTACATAGATAATGATTACTTAATTACAGAATATAAAACAAGATTTATATATAATATATATTCATAATATACATATATATATATATAATATATCTATAAATGGAAATAAATACACCGTTCATGGAGATGGTAGGCCGTACGTATGCATGAATGCTGTTTTTGTTTCATTATTGAATTGAATGGAATTAAGTAGATGAAATACATATATATATATACATAAATCAAGTAGAATTATTATGTAATATATTTCATTATTACTTATTATATATACTTTATAATCATTCTTAAATTGTTAACATGGAAAATGAATCTCATCACGTCGTGGAGACGGTATTCCGTACGTACGCACGAGCGATGATATTGTTCGCATATTTATTGAATGGAATTGTAGTGGATGATATAATTTCTTTGAATCAGTATGATGTTATAATAATCATATATAGTTATTATTTACACCATTATACCCATCCAAGTATGTTGGTGGTGGAAAAACAGATTACAACACGGCATGGAGACGGTATTCCGTACGTACGCACGCGCGGTGATTTCAATTTCCGTAGGATGGATAGAAGATGAAATTGGGTTGTTTAGTATTTATAATAACATATAATTATATGAGTTATACTTATGTTATTAATTTATATTGAAACAAATAGATAAGAATAAGTATAAGAGGAAATAAATTAGAAACAATTGGTAAAGGATATTACCTCTTCTTTGACGCGCCTCTTCTTAACCTCCTCTTAAGGCACTAGGGGTGGACTTTTGAGGAGACCAGAACCTCTATAATGTTTCTAGGGAATATGAGAAGGTAAATAGTCAGGGTTTGGCCGAGCTTCAAGGCTCAAAACGGTGTGAAGTGAAGAGGGAAGGGGTTCCCTTTTTATAAGGGAGGAGAGGGGCACCATAGGAAAAACAAAATATATTATTTTATAATAAAGTCATATTCAGTTTTTAATACCTACAAATTGATTTATTTAAAATATAAGGTGGGGATTGGTCCCAATCCTTTAAACCAATTGGTTTTAGAGAAGTTTAGGTTACTATTTTATCCTTATCATTTAGATTTTACTCTAAGTTAAATAATTTAACTTTTACCGTGTCTTTTTTTTCTTACACTATATGGTTAATAAACGTACTATAACAAGCCAAAAAAAAAACCAAAGTGGTTAATTATTAATATATATATATATATCCTTATAAGAGTCATTTTTCCGAACCTTAGATTTTTTAGGAATAAAATAACAATTAATAATATAATAGTTTTTTTAAACTATATTATGTCAATTTTACACTATTTGGTAATTGATTTTTTTAATCAGAACAACATGATTAGTTCGAAAAAAGTAAATTAAATTAATACTAACATGTCATATTAACCTAAAAAATTATTGGAATTAATAAAAAGTCTAAAATTACATTTATTTGGGTATTTATAACATCAATTATGTTAATATTTCATTAATAAGGTAATTACTGCATCATCATTGTGTCATATATAAATTAGATTATTTAATGTTTAAAAATTATAAATAAAATACCATTATATAGGAAATCGTTTTATCATTATAATTAATATTTATAGTAAAATTTATCTTATGTATAACCCTATATTAAAAATGTTTTAGTTATTGAAGTTTGATTTTAACAATTTTAATTCTTCTTTAAATAAAATAATAATAAGTGTCCTAATCTAATCCAAGTATACCCAAAAGATAATATTATATTCATAAGGTTGTTTTTTGGTCGAATTAAACTTATCCAATAGAATTATACCATGTGTTAGGGTAATTATAATATCATTTTTACCCTTAATTACCCTATTTATTTTTACCGTGGTAAATAAAAGTAAAAAGTTACTATTCACCAAAAATTATTTTTATCTTATTGAACCACGTTTTACAACTTGATATTAACCATGTCTCTCGGATTTTAGAAATTCCACTCACAGAAGTGGTAAAATTATGTTTCATGTAAATTTTCTAATTTTCCTAGGAGGTGGGTAAAAAACGGTGAAAAGTTCAATAAAATTTTTATATATCTAAAATTATTACAAAATGACCTCAATGAATTAAATTGAACTTATATATGTATTATGTATCAATTTTGACCTAAAATAAATTAAAAATAAATAAATAATTATTTATATAAAAAGTCGGTTTTTAAATAGTAACCTAGTGTTTTCACTATTCATCAAAAATTGAATGTTTTAAAAAAAATAGAAAAATTTTACCCTAGAATAATTTCGATATTATGAATCCAAAAATGAAGTCCATTTTGAATGATAAAATTTATAAAATCTCAAAAAGTGTGTATTACTATTCATAACGGCTAGTTCATAAGAGTATTATAATAATATCGTGTTTAGTGAAACTCGATATTGCGTACAACACACACTATTGAGGAAGGTCTTGATTGCGTGTAATGCAAGCCACGTCAGGGCTATGTGTAGTGAAAGATTCTTTTGTTGTTTCATATAATAGAATTCAACCAAATTTCATTTATACATTTAATATATATATATATACACACTCAATGTTGTATACAATAACTTCAAACGAATTTGAAATTGTGTGTAACATGATCCAAGAATAGTGTTGCATATACTGCAAGCTAAAACGGTGTTGCATATAGCACAAGATAATCTTGGTGTAGCATACAACAGAATAGATCAAATAAATTAAAAATAATGCTTCTCATAAAATATCGGGGTGTTACATGTGTTTGACGGATGAACTGAATGATGAAATTTATGACTTTAATATAAATAAGAGCAGATAATGATTAATTAAATGGGTGAAAAAATGAAAACAAAAAATTTAAGCCTTTAATGGTTGGTGATGAACGATGGGTTGAAACTTTGATACATATGAACATGGGGAATTTAGGGTTTTTAGGGTACCATGATGGGTATGGGAATGAACATAAGAATGCATGGGGTATCCAACATAATGTGAAATTTAGTAGGGAAAAATTATCATGATATAATTTATATAAAAAATTTAAAAGATGAAAATAATTTACTATGATGATTATAAAATTAATTTTATGTTAATATATAAATGTAAGAATTTTTTTTTAAATTTATGTAATAAGTTCTATTATGAGCATATAACTTAAAAAAATATGTGAATATTTTTTGTATTAAATATTATTAAATTATATATATTTAAATTAATCAAATAATAATATATCAATACGGAAAAAATTATAAATTTTTCATAGGAAAATTTTCAAATGTTCATCATTAGAAATTATAGAATAACTTAAAAAATAAATATTTTAATTAATCATATAATTATATTTTCTAATAATTTAAAAATCAATTCTATTATAATTTTGGTAAAATATTTGATATTATTGAATAATTTATTACAATGGATTATTTTAATGGTAAATAATTCGTGGCTAGTGATGAATAATATTTACATATTGTTTTATTGGTAAAACATTATGTTGATATTATTATGATAACAAAATTGATGAGTGTAATTCATGCATACATTTTAGACTGTTTAAGTATTTTGATTTGTGCATTCAATGGATTAATATTTCAAAATTTATAACTTATTGATTGGTATTATGTTTTGTGGAAGGATACAAATAATTTTCATGAAAGGAACTAAAAGTATAGAAAATAGAGGAAAAATGACACTTCACACTATGATGGAAGTGATGGGCATGACATCGGATTTTTTAGAGTAATCATAGAGCAATTCTAAGGCCTAAAACTGAAGAAACAAAGGCAATATGAGATCCAGGTGTATAAATAGGAATTACACATCATGAATCATCAGTACGTGACATTTAGTATCTATGAATGTCATGCCGCAAACTGTTATTCCTTGTTGGGAAATTCCAAATCATGATGCTAGTACACATCGTCATCCAAAATTACATGTCGTTACATGAGTCAATGGTCAAAGTCATTAAATTTTATTCACGTAGATTCAAAAAACATAGAACCTAATTTTTATCATGATTACACACTGTATAACCTCATTACATGACATGTAATGTGTCAGAAAGACCTAATTCAAGCCTATAAATAGAGGCGTTGGCTATTGCTAAAAAGGAATTCGATGTCAAAGACCAAATATTTGAGCAAGATACGGTTACACCCTCTCTGAGTTATTTTCCTTTTTTTCATTATGATTTATTTTAATTTTTATCCTTCCCTAAATTTCTCTCATCCTTGGAAGAATGGGTAAACCCAACTAGTTCTAGGGTAATGTAAATATAAGGGGGAAGGATTCATTTGATTGATTTATTTTATTCATGTATTTGGTTTGACTAAATTTTATTTCAAATCCAAATCAATTTCTTTTTCTTTTTCCATCACCATTGATAATATAATTAAAATGAAACTTCAATATTGTGAAACAGAAAACCCTAAAGAATGCAGGCCCATTTTCTACATTATGGGAAATCAGGTTCAAAAATGATATTGAGACAAAATTGATTCAACAACACACAAAATTACCAGAAAATGGGAAATTTGGAATTGTTGCATTGATAATGATATACAATGACCATTGGATATACCTCATCTCGACTCCTTCACCAATCATGAACTAATCAATGTATTTCCAAAAATCTAATTGCATGCAAACCCAGAAATTGAAATAACCCTAACACACTTTTAAATTCTATCTTCAAAACCAATCAATCTATTGCTTTGTTTTTGTTCTTATTTCATAAAATCAATTAAAACAATCATTTCTCAACTCCATATTAAATCCAATAATATAAAATCTTTTGAAAATATAAATAAAACTAAATCACTATCTATGTTGATCGATAACAATCTTGTACTTTACCAGATTTTATTTCATTGGGTAGCATAGTAGAGTTTCTATAAATATTGTTTTTTTATAGTACCTTAGAGAACTAACCACACCCTGTGGGGAAATCAGAAACTGAATTTAGTCTTAGTAAAATATGTTCTGGTCCATGGGTGTAAGACTGGTCTTGGTGACGACATACTTTCCGGAGCGCCCATGGATCAGATCTTGGCAGCTGTTTGCAGTCCGGTGGTGTTTTATTCGCGTTTGAGGGCCGCACTCATGCGTCAGCGGCCTTCTGCCTCCTCCCAGGTGAGTTTGCTGAGGTATCCCTCTCTATGACGTGGTAGATTTTTCTGGTCGTGGCGGGTTCTTTCGTTCCTTGTGTGTTTTCTTTGTTTTTTTGTTTTGTGTTGCATTTTGTGGTTGTTTCTGGCGGTTTTGTTTTGGCTGTGATGATTTGGCATTGTGCCGAGGGGTACTTCCTCGCTATTACCAGTGACGAGGGTTTATACCTCGTTGAATTCGGTGAAGGGTTCCACCGGCGGTGATGCGCTCTGTAACTCGTCGCCAGTGCGGGTGATTGCGTGATGACGGGCGCCGGTGAAGATCATCGGCGTTCTGGTGTTGTGGAGATGTCTGAATGGTGTGATCCATTTTTTTTTGATGACGTCAATGGATAAAGATGGCTGGAATCTCTCACTGGCGACATGGCTGCAGGCGGTTTGATTTCCGTCGACTCATTTCTTGAGGTGGTGTGCAGCTCGAGGTGGCCACGTGGAATGCGTCTCGATGTGGCATGCAGCTTGGGGAAGCGCGTGGCTCGATTTAAGTTTGAATATGGATTTACTCCGCTAAAGTGGTTTTCTCTATGAATTTTTTATGTTATGAATTGTACCATGGGAACCGGCTACCCTCAAACCGGCCTTCAGAAATTAAAAAAAATGATTTTCAGTCTATTAGTAATTATAAGTTAGTACAAATCGGTTTTTTATAGTGACCCACTCTTACCATCACCTATTTTTTCCTTGTAACATTATTTCTAATGTTGTGTTTATTAGTTATTTTGTTATATTATTTACCTATATAATTTTAATACATTTGTTTAATTTTGATCAGGTTTTTCTTTCAATTTTACAATTCAAAAAATATTTTATTATTTTTTCATATTTGATGATACATTATCTGTATTTATACCAAATAAGTTGTGTTTACTAATTTTTTTGAATATTAATGAATACAATTATTTTCTATTTTTGACATGTTCACATTTTATCCTCGAATTGCTCGTGGTAAGGATTCAATTTTCATAGGTGCTTCATCAGTTAGTAAATTGCATTGTTTATTAATTTATAGGTATTATTCTCATTTAGCCATTATTTCATTTTAGTTTATTCGTAATATTTTTTCCTTTTACTTATAAAAAACTTCCTATAACACTTTTAAGATCCCTGGTTTTCATATAAGGTACAAATACTTTTTCGAGTTTAAATCCTTAAATACTACCTAAAGTGAATACCCTATTAGGTTTTGGGGGTGTTGGGAGTGTCTGGAGCTTGTCTAGACACACGATCCGAACATTTTGGAAAACTTAGGCCAGCCTCATGGTTAGTAGAAACTTTTTAGGGTTGGCTTCATGGTTTGACTACCCTTGTGAGGCCAGGATAGTGGGATGGAGGATCCCACACATTTTTTCAAACCATGTGGATATAGTGACACACCCATGAAGATGGGTATGTAGTTGTTGATAATGGGATGAGACATGGATGGTACATGGATAGTAAAACCATGCATGGAAACATTGCGAGGTGCCCCTCCACTAGTAGTGAGTGCATAGTTAGCACCCAGTTTAGACAACGATGTGTCCAAATCATGCGACCCTAGATATATTGGAAAATTTCCATTCATCCCTTAAATTTTTTTAAAAGATAAACCATCTTATCCTTTTAGTTTTCAGTAGACAACTCCTATTAGAGAGGTCCTCCTTGACCCAATTTATAGTCTTTGATCCAATTATTCCATCTGGACATAGAATCGAGATCCATTCATCTCATTGGATCTACATCACTAAGAACTCAATTCCTTTTGTGCCATTATTTGGTTAACTTTGGATCGATGATGTTATTTTGGTTCAAGATAATTTTCCAAATTTATGTATCCTTCTTCAGTTTTCATTTTCCACTTTATTTTAGTCGAATCAAAAACTGATACTGTACAATCACTCTACTACAAAGCTATAATAGGCAGTTTATAATTTTCTCAAGTTTCTTGGTGATTTATAAAACTAGTTTCCACTGTGCAACCCACCATACCATTGGTTAAAGACCCAAAATTGGATTGAATAATTGAATTGAATCTAAGGTAACTTATTTTGGATTCCATTTAGTGCCTTTGAGTTTAGTTAGAGGTCAATTCCCTGACCTAGGCCACCCACATGGTGTTCCCTTTTTTCCTTTCCTTTACTAAACCATCCAAGGGGTGTGCGTATGAGAATATCCAGTTAAGGATGGCCTAATATAAATAAATTTAATTGAATTAAATGTTTAATATTTGTTTTTTATCCTTCCCATGTGATAACAGGATGATTATTTATTGAAATAATTGAGTGACATTATTAGAAATTGGGTAAATGGGTAGGTAAAATCATGTAATGTGATCGATTGTTAATTATTTAAATGTGTGGGTAAAATCATGTAATGATATTGATTGTGAATAGTTATATGATTGTTCATAATCATAGATTGTAAATGATTGTGATTCAATTAATGCAATTTGATGAATTTAAATGGTAGCTAATGACTTGTTTATTATACCATGGGCCATGATTTGAGTAGACACTATAGGCGTTTCTCCCATGGGTTTTAAATGCGTTAGTGGATTCCTTGGATGAGATTTTGCAATGGGTCTTGATTCTGTGGGATGCATTGGTCGATGATACCACTTTGATCTACTTTATTTGGTCTTGCAGTGGACATGGTTGGTAGGCATACTCCATGGACCCAAATTTAAGCCTTGCAAGTTTCCATCAATATGCTCTTATAACTCAATGAGAATCCTTGGTCCACTACACCTTGGATTCATCCTTGCAAGGTGTGGTAAATTGATTATAAAACATAACCATTGCAAATATGATATGAATGGTTGTATAAGGGAACTGTGGTCGGTATGAAAATTATGATTATACGATTTTACTGTGGTTATTATGGTATTACAGATTATATGACAAGGTTGTGGGAGATATTACATGTTGTGTATATAACATGGTTTTCATGTTTACTCTATTTTTTTTGTAGATTACTTATTATGGGAACATGATTCATCTTTTTCAGGGATCAGTATAGGGATATATAGTATCACATGACTTGTATTATATATTCTATGGGAACTTCACATTTCATAATTCTTACCTCTCTTACTACAAACTCAAATATTGCTTGTTATATTACAAAATCACAAATTGTTATAGACCCTTGGGTGGTATCCTACTGGCATTGTTTATTAAACAACATTTGGGCCAATGTAGGGTAACTGAATAGACTATATGGATAGAGGAAGGGACCGGGGAAATCACCTGTGGTTCGATGCTTAACATTGTGCCATGCTTTGGAGAAGGGAAGTACCTGGCCTAGATTAATATCATGATGCTATCTAGAGAATTTAATTTTTTTGATTTTTGGAATTTTTGATACATGTCTTCTATTGTAATATTGTATACATATTTGGCATACTTTGTAGAAATATCAAATATTTTTTCATCTTTTGTATATGAGATTACTTCTTACATTTTTATCTATTCATATTTTTTATCTATTGACTGATTATTATATATTCTATTTCTATTGATTATTATTGTTATTCCACTATGTTATACTTTGATAAGTGGGAATAACCTCCTCGTAGAAAGACCCTAGATTCTCTGTTATAGAAAAAAACAATTGGCATTTGGGGAGATTCACTTGAGTCCATGTGGTCAATCAGGATTAAGGTACTGTTGAGTGGAATTCGGGTTTGGGATGTTACAAAGGGGTATCATAGAATTTTAATATTTTTATTTATTATTTGTCCATAATTGTCATGGATAGAAAGGAATTGTAATTTGGTAATGAGCTATGCCAACGAGTAGCTGACCTACATACTGAAAATTGAAATTACCTCGAATGAAATTCATATTTCCAAGATTTTTTCTATTACAACTCATTTGATTCCACCATTGGGTGATGTACATGAATTTCGCCCTTATTATTTATACTATTGTTGGTTCTATTGTGTTTTATCCTAGAGATATGAGGGTATTACATCTCATTCATCATTTAGGAACTTCCTAGAATTCAATTTCCATGCATTTTTTCATGCCATATAGGGTGTGTTTCATGTTTTCATGATGTTGTGATAGGTTCTATAATAGATATAATTTTTGTTATGATAGAAATTTTTGGTCAGGAATTGGTAATAATGGTTGGTAAATTGAGTTCCTACAATAACCTAAACTTCATTTTCCTGATTAGGCTATAGAATACACCCTAATAAATTATTTGTGGAACATTGAGTCATGGACTATAAGTTTCATATAATGTATTGTGTTATGGTGTAAATTGGTTGGACATCATATTTTGGTTCATAAGGTGTATGGGACCTTATGTATTGGAAGTGATGAACCATTTGTCTCAACCATTTAAATGAGAATTTTTAAATTAGTATTAGACTGAAATCGAAATTGAAATGAAAAATAAAGAAAATAACTTGTACCTAGCTTTTTAGTGGGATTTAAGTGGTGTATTTTGTGATGTTGTGACTATTGGTTTTGATAGTCTGGGTTTTTGGAGAATTTTTTCTGGTATGACCTAGTTATTAGAAGGTTTTGACCTATCCTAATCTTTTGTGCTGTGAAATTTGATATCATTATTTTTTGTTTTATTCCTTTGGTATGGTAGAGTTATTCCACTACAATGACCTCTAGTTGTATCTATAGAAGTTGTTGATGTCAAAAATCTAGAGAAGGTGGTCCATGGTCTATTGGTGGATCCTCCATTAGTGACAGCTAATGCACCATTGGTTTTAATAGACACAACTATTGAGGCACAATTCCATGAGGGGTTTTTCTGCATAATGAATAATTTTCACGGATCATCGTAGCCCACCTTATCTATGGATAAGCTGACACATGTGTTTTAGGTGTAGCATCCTCCCATTTTTTGGGGGTATGGTAGTACAAATGATGTTGAGTAGTGGATTAAGACTACCCTATCAATATTTGAGTATCTTGAGACATCTACTTAGAGGATAAGGAATATCATGATGTATATTCTATGTGGAGCAGCAATGTGCTAGTAGGATATACTGAACCAGGCTAACAGGTTGTGACATATGGTTTGGGATGATATAAAAACCTGATTCTATGAAAACTTTTACCTTGAGAATTTGAGAGAAAGTATTTCTAGAGATCACATGTGTCTGGATCAGGGTGAAATTATTTTTGTGGAGTACTCAATATAATTTATAGAGTTTCATCATTTTGAATCAACATACTTTGCTAATGAGATATTGAGAATGAGATGTTTTGAGGAAGGTCTATAACATATTATTTGATCTCCTATTAATGTTTTAAGGCTGGTGAGGATCCCATATATATTAAATAAAGCATTTATTATAGATAATAACCCAAGGAGAAGTTGGGGGGAAAATGTAGAGCAGTCCAGTCTCGACCCAGTGGTTCAAAATCTTTAGGAAAAAAGTGATGTTTTGAGGCTTCCCATTATATGAGTACTAGGAATTAAACCTATTATTGAAGTGTAGCATTCTATCATCAGTGTAGAAGATGGGTTCATATTAGGAATTAGTGTGATCATGATCCAATCAAGTGTTTAAATTGTGGTAGGATTGTCCATGCACAATGTTTTTATAATACCTCCCCTCCAACTGTCAATGGTAGGGGATCATATCTGATACCAGGTTCTAGAGAAAGTTAAACAACTCTACATTATGTAGGGGTTGGAGAAGTACTATTCTATCAGGCTGAGGGAGTGTTCATCAAGGTTGAGGTATCCAAACACCAGTTATAGTAAGATAAAAAAGGGATACTACTCTAGGTTTTGAGATTATGTCACTGGTCAACAGTTCATGCTAGATCTATTCTTTTTTGCCTACCCCAGAAGAGCATGGTTCCTGGCCATCTATGATGAGAGGTAAGACCATAGTAGCCTCTACTATTATATCGACTCTTTTTTATACAGGCGCATCACATAGTTAAATATCATCACCTATGGTGGAGTTCCTTGGGCCCATGATATGGTTTTATATGGGTGTCATGATGCTTCAAACACATTTGGGGATAAAAATAGAATATGTACGTAAGTTTAGGGAGTTCCCCCTTGAGATTGGTTGGTGTCACATCATCTAGAATCTTTTTTTCCTCAGGCGGACTGAGTTTTACATCATAATCGTAATGGACTGGTCAGTTTCTTATAGAACCTTTGTTGATTTATACAACTGGATGGTGATGTTAACATCACCAGTGGTTGGAATATATAATATAAATGTTGAGTGGGATGTATAGGTTATCATATATAGACCCATGAATCATTGGCTGGGTGGGATGATGGCCAGAATTGATAGTTTTTACCTAGATGATCAGGGAATGTGTCTGTGGGACTTCCCACCTATGGTTGATCATTTTAGGGGCGTCATCCCAAATGACTTTTCTGGTTCACCTCATAAGAGAGAGGTGGATTTATCTATATAGATAATGTGAGGAGTTTAACCAGTATCTATTCCACCTTAATGGATGGCTACGATGGAGTTACATGAGTACAATATGTGGCTAGAGGATTTGGATGGAAATGGGTTTATTTGACCCATTACTTCACCATGGGGTTCACTAGTCCATTTTAACCAAAATAAAGATGGTACCCTAAGGTTATTAATAGTTTATTGAAAATATAACTAGTTGATAGTTATGAATCAATATCCGTTTCCATGGATAGATGACCTTTTTTATCTGCATCGAAGATCTCGGGTATTCTGGAAAATTTATTTGAGATCCAGATAACATCAGGTGCATGTACGACTTACATTAATACCTCATACATATTTTTTTAGTATGAATGGTCTATATTAGTATCTGTTAATGTCGTTTGGTCACATGAATGTTCTAGAAAATCATCACACTGATGAATTGAGTTTTTCATCCTTATCTAGATTCATTTGTAGTTGTTTTTATGGAATATATCTTGGTGTATTCATACAATAGACACAAGAGGGGAAAATATCTTGAGATCATTTTATATACACTTATATAAAATCAATTATATGATATTCTCACAAAGTGAAACTTCTTAATGGATAAAATCTACCTCACAGGTCATATTATCTCAGAGATAGGAGTACTAGTTGATGTAGATAAGGTGAGGGATGTAGTTTCATAGGATCATACCAATAACTTATTAACTTATAGTGTTTCTTGGGGATAGTTGGATATTACACGAACTTCATATAGTAATTATCATGCATAGAATCACTGTTTACTGGCTTGACTATAAAGGGTGTAAATTTTGTATGGTTAGATACCTAAAAGATGGCCATTCAGGAGATGAAAAAGAGATTGAATTCAGCCCCGATAATGATTCTTCTAGGTCCAGGAAAAAGCTACACCATGTATTTTATGCATCATGTATTAGGATAATTGAAATGATTATGCATGGAAATAGAGTCATGGTTTATGGGTCTCTATATCTAAGGAAACATGAGATGAACTAACTACAATATGGTCTCAAGTTAGCTATAATTATTCATGATTTTGATATTAGAGACATTATTTATTGGGAGAGAATATTTTGGTATACATGGAACTAATAATCCTCAAGTATATAATAAAACAACATGATCTAAATTTGAGATAGTGATGGTATTTTGAATACCTATAGTATTTTGACTTTGAGTTTTCCTATATGTCATGTAAAGTCATTTTAGTGGATGATGCACTGAATATGAGGAATTAGATATAGTAAATTCAATAGGCTAGTAGTGAGTGGTAGCTTTTGGATTAATTTTCATAGATTCACTTGGAGGTTCAGGATAGTCATGGGAAGAACTATCTTTCATATTTAGCAGTGACTTATACCATCATGGATAGAGTGAAGAGGAGGCAGCTATCATATTCTTTGGAATAGTTCTACAGGAGAGTGTGGAAGGTGAGGATCCTCCTCTTGGTTTTTCCATAGATGAGGATGATATCCATCATATCCATGGTCTCATTTTTTCCTAGTGGAAATACATGAGGAGATGATTTTGGAATATCATTGCTCAATTAGTGAAGTTCATCCCGAAGTCAACAAGTTGTACCATGACTTTCACTATTAGTACTGGTGGTTGGGTATGGAACATGTGGTAGATAGTTTTTTTATGAGATGTCACACCTATTTGAAATTGAATTTGGAACATATGGTATTGGAAAAAAATTAAAACATTTTAAAATTCTCAAGTGGAAATAGAATGATGTCGGGATGGATTGTGTGACTGGTTAGGTGAGTTTGACTTGAGGTGGGGATATTGTTTGGGTTGTTATTGACAGGCTCAAGTAGGTTCCTCGGTTCCTATTGATCAGGGATATCTTTATTACTGATGATCTTGGGAGGTTTTATATCAATGAGATAGTACAACATCACAACGTCCATAAATATATCATTTTAGATATGGATTCCTAGTTTACATCTCATTTCTGGTAGAGTTTGAAGATTTCCTTGGGTAAATAGGTGATTTAGAGCACGACATACCACCCTCAGATTGATGGCTAGTCTAATAATATGATACAAGTTTCTTAGGACATGTTGCATGCATGTATCTTAGATTTTGGGGGTTCTTGGGAGAGGCATATACACCTGGTTGTGTTCTCCTACAAGGATAGTTATCCAGAGATTATACATTTGCGACCTTATGAGGATTTCTATTGTAGTCCATGAAAATCACCCCTTTGGTAGTTACAAACTGGTGAGCTAGCTTTATTGGGACCATGCCATGTGCAGGTGACTTTGGAGTAGGTCCAGTTTATTAAGAAGTGTATTTATATAACACATTCTTGAAAAACAATTCTATGATGATCACTACAGATAACCTCTTGAGCTTGAGGTTAGGGATTGAGTCTTTTTATGTGTTTCATCGTGTATGTGACACAATGAAATGGTGATATAGGATAATATTTCACGGCGATATGTCAGGTCATTCTAGATTATAGAGATAGTCGGTCTAGTAGCCTATCTGTTGTAGTTACCTCAGAGGTACCAATACATGAATGACATCTTCCACATATCTCAGTTGTTCTGGTATCATTCAGAGTAGTCTCATGATTTTTATATATAGGAGGTTGAGTTACAGGTAGATGTATCTTTTGAGGGTTATCTGATTCTTATCGTTGACATGATAATGAGGGTTCTCGGCGTCCATTTAGTTCCATTTTTATGGATTCTATTGAAGAATGAACACAAATATGATCAGACTAGGAAGTGGGAGGATAATGTATGTTCTCAATAGCTAGAGTTATCCTCTAAATATTTTTGACTACCATTGAGAGGTCAATTCGATTATGTATTTATTTATGGAGGTAAGATTGTAAGATCTCGTGTTTTCATATGAGGTATAGATATTTTTTCAGTCTAAATACATAAATACATCCTAACATGAATACTCTCTAGGGTTTTGGGGTATCAGGTGTGTCAGGGGATTGTTCGGATCCAAGAACCCATCGTTTTAGAAAAAAGTTTGGTAGTATGGTTAGTAGAAACCATGTGGGACATGAATCATGGTATGAATAATTATGTGAGGCCTGGATAGTGGGATGTGGGAGCCCTCTGGGTTTTTAAAACCATGAGGATAGAGGTGAATACCCTTGAGGGCTCATCCTTAGTTTTTTTATAGTGGGTTGAGACACGATTTATGCATGATTAGTCAAACTGTGCATGAAAATTTAGTGAGGTTCCACACCTTTCATAAGTGCTCGTATGATCGGTGCATGGTTTGACCAATCCATCTGGGTTTATTTCAGTTTCCACACATGATTCCTACCATGTCTTAAGAAATTACTTCCCATGCATTTAGGAGATGAATTTATCCATAGTATTGGGTATCACAATGTATGTATATAAACAAAAACATGGAAATATTGTTATCTTGGAAGCATCAGTGCTTCCACCCCTGATATCCCCATAATTGCACATATCTGAAGTTAAGTGGGACACATTTAAAGAAGCCATATTTATAATAGGAAAAACCCCAATGATAAACATGGAAGGTCCCTTTCCCAACATTGGTATCTTAAGATGTAAAGAATGTATGAAATTTTAGGTGTTGGGTGGTATTTAAATGCTCTGATTAGTAGTGTTATTCTTTATTTGGAGTGTAGGAGAAAATAATAGTATGTGTTTTTGGGTGATATGCATACAAGTTTTTATTTTTTGTGTATTTTTTCTATTATCAAACCATGCCTCTATCATTATCCTTCATCATGTGGGTATTTTGGTCCACTTCTGGTTGTATCTAGTGGTGGGTAGGGCTTTTAGAGGTGAAATTTTCATATTTCCAATTATTATTACTTATGTATATTGCATCTCAGATGGCTACTCGTGTGCCTCGACACCCTCAGATCTGTTGACCACTCACGTGATTCTAGTAGTATACCCCTATGTGTCTTGTTTTGTTAGGTTAACCACCCCATAAATCTGGGAATTAGTGTTGTTGGTTCTCTAGATAGAAAATCAGATCATTCATGCCTAATGGTGTTTGATTTGTAGGCCTCACAAACTAATGATATTATGTATGTTCTATTTTCTTCTAAAACACAAGTTAAATAGAGTTGTGACCAACAAAATAAGAAATGTAAGATCTCACATGAAGAATCTTGGAGGGATTATTCAAAAAAATGAGGCAATGGTTTCAAAAGTGGATTGTGGATAATAAACATGTATTTCTATGGATAGAACCTAACTTTTACTACATCAATGGAGGTTGGTGGAATTTAATGAAGGCTTATTGACATGTGTGGATCTAGAGAATTGGGGATCACTAACTATAACCAAGCTATGGACTTTTATTTGTGTTTTGTTTTGATTATTTTTTTCAATAAGTTTCAATTCCTATATAAATTATCATGAATTAATTTATAAAAAAAATCTCAGTATAAAATAAATAACCATAACGTTTATCAAATTAATATTTTTTGAATATATATTTGAAATAAATAATGGATTAAATTAAAATAATATGTTATATTGTGTGAATATGAAAAATGGGTGTGTGCATAATATTTCTATTACATATTAATAAAAAATATAAATTTTAATTAATCATATATTCATATATACATATAGAAAAAATTATATTTTTGTAATAGGTAATAATTTAAAGTTTCATCATTTGATATTATAGAATAATTTAAATTATTAATGTTTTAATTAAGCATAAATTTACATATTCTCGTATAAAAAAATCAAATATTTTATATTATTTGAAATATATTTGATACTATTGAATAACTTATTACAATATATTTTAATAATGGTAAAACAGTTGTGGAAAAGGTTGAATAATAATAACATATTGGTTTATTGGTATAATGTTATTTGATACTATTATGATAAAAAAACAAATTTCAGTGTTAGTAAAATATATTTTGGGACAAGTAATTGTTTACCATACTTAATAGGAAAAAAAATTATTATATATTGAATTTAATCATTTTTATCAATGGATTTATTATATGCTAGTAATTGTCTTTTGGTGCAAATAAGTTTTGTTATAGAGACCCACTGTGACCATTCCTTACTTTTCCTTGTTTCTATATTTTTTGTGTTATGTTTAGTAGTTAATATGTTATTTTTTACATCATTTTGATATGGTTTTACATTTAATTTCTCTATTGAAAAAATATTTAATTATTTTTTCCTATTTTATTATAGATTTTTTTTGGTTTTATACCCAATAAGGTATGATTTTAGATTTTAATTAGATATTAATGAATAAAATTCTTTCATATTTTTTATATAAATTCTTATATTCTCCTAGAATTCTTTTTAGTAAGGATTTTATTTTCTTAGGTGCAACATCAAATAATTAATCACATTGTTCATGCATTTTCATGGTCTCATTCACCTGTTACTTTGATTTATTTTATGATTATTCCAAATGTTTTTTCTTATTAAATTAAAAAAACATTCTATAATACTAATTATCATGTATATGAATATTTCTAATTGGGGAACTACTTTCCACCAACTAAATGATGATTCAAATTCAAACATTTAGGAGTATCCTCAACTCTATATCATTCAATCATTGTTTCTTTGTGATGTATTATGTGGATTCCACATTCATTGGATAACTTAAACTTCATATTGAATATGAAAATCTAACATTAATGTGAGTTTTATTAGTTTAAGCACTTGACATGTACTAGCTTGACTGATTCATGACTCATTGTTAATAAACATGGATAAAGTGATACCCTTGAAAACCCACAATTACTCTCCATGGTATCAGACACAACATTGAATCAATGTACTACATGATTAATATAGATTCATCCACATTCATTATCCCCTTTATAATAATATTATTATGTATTCTTTTATTTATTACATTCCATCAATGAAAATTTTTATATAAAACATTATAAATAAAAAATTACACTTTTAAAACCAAAAAATTCTATTGTATAGAAAATTAATCCTTATTTTTCAAATATTATCTAAAAAATATAAATATTAATTTTTTTTATTTTATGAATTTTATTTATATTATAAAAAATTAGTCTATAAATATTAAAAAAATTGTTTAAATTATATTGGTATGATAGACATATATCGTTATACATAATAAGTTATTTTAGTATAATTTTTTTCCCTTTTTTATTAAATTATATTTTCATCACAAAATAAATTTATTATCTTTTTGTAAGTATTATTATTAAAGTAAGGTTTATTTAATTATATTTAATCATATGTAATATATTTTTTATTGAATAAATATATTTTAATTTTTTTGAAATTTTTTTTACAAATATATTTCTTCATGAAGTTATATTTCTGTAACTATATAATTTTAATTGTTTTAATCATCATTATGATAGTTTTTTTAAAATATATAACTTTAATATTTCTTAATTATTCATATTTAATTATATAAATATTATAAAAAAATTTTCTAGACAATAATTCCTATGCTTAAATTTATCTATAAAAATATCATAAAAATAAATTAAACTAAACATTATTTATAACACTATAATGAGTTCACATTAAACCTATATTTGAAAATTAAAATTGAAAAGAAATATGGCTTACCTTAGGAGATAATAATTTCATATTTGATTAAATGTAATTGGGGAAGTCTGAATTGAAGTTGGGGGTGGATGGACTATAGATTATTTGGGAAATGAGAGATACTTACAAGGAAGGATTCGAAGTGTCCAGTGAGGTGGAGGGTATAAGAATCCAGTGTTTAACTTTTTTATAGATCGTTTAAATTTTGGTCTAATTCTTTAATTTGGGAATAATATGATTTCTTAATGGGTTATTGAAGGTCCTGAGGGTGTCTGGGGGATTTTTCAGAGCCTGGAACACAATTTTTTGAGAAAAAAGGCCTAGCTCCCAGTTAGACCAAACCATGTAGGTGGTATATTTTTGTAAAGAGCATTATCACATAGTTGGTGCATGGTTTACCTAACCTTCATACTTAACCATGTGAGTGCCCCTCTTCCCATGGTATCTATGCATGTTTTTTACACGGTTTGTCAAACCATGTGGACAAACCATTCACATGTTAATTTTAGTGTAATTTTACAATTTTTCCCTTAATGATCTAATTAAACCCCCTCCATCCTCAAAATCTATGTTTATGTGGGATTGACATATTTTTATTCCATTTTGGAGCTCTTTGAGGGCATACAGTAGGGATTGAAATATCCCCTTCATCTAGGATTTGATCGATCTTTTGTTTGCCACATTGGATGCACAACGGTAAGTACTTGAGCCCTATTTAGTCATTCTTCTCCTCTCTTTCTGTCGACTAAGTTATCGTCGTGTGATCATTTTCCATTTTTCTTATGTATACTCCATTATAAGCCAAACTGGGGTATGATTTCTGGGAAGGAGAGTTGAGTGACCCTAAGGTGGGTGGTGTATAACTCATCCCTCACATTAATTGATTTTGGAATTGTCATGTGGGGCCCACCAATTCAATCTGTTGTCCTTTATTGGATTTATATGTCATTATTATTGACATCAGATCCATACTATTATTCTATTTCAATATATGTGATTATTTTTAGGGGTTACCCTAACGAATCCATCTATACCTTGTAGTATGATCCTCCATAATTGATTTTTTAGTGTTTTGACACTTTTGAGCCATTTTTTGGATGTGATCAAGATTGACCACACTAATGGTAGGCCTTTGTATCATAAATTATTATTGTATAATGTAATCATGAATGGAATGTACCATGTCACATCCACTTGACCCGCCTAAGGTAAGTTACTCAAGATGAAAATTAAATGTGAAAGGGTATACTAAATATATGACTTCCCCATATTAAATGTGAATGATTAAATGGATTCGTGTCTATTGAACCCATTACCAGATTAATTAAAGGTACTGTAATGATAATTAATTATTGAATATGCATTAAATGAAATTAATAAAGGTTTCATGCTACATGGCCTTGTCACACTAATGAAAGGTATGTCTAGAACCAGATGGACATATTGATTAATTATGACTTTTTAATAATGTTGCATGCTACTTTACCTTATCACTCTATTGAAAGTAAAGGATTGAACCAAATGAAATGTTATATGACTTCATAATTAAACGGGACTGTCCTAACTCGATCTTGCCTTGGATTATTATTGGGGAATGCTATGAGCACTCAAGAACCCCATTCTGAATCAAGGATATAGCCTACTTAGGTTGAGACCCAACTAGATCCTGATTCATTAAATTATTAGATTCTAGGTGTGACGTTGTAGGATCCCCCACAAAATATTAAATTATTCCTTGCATACACTCCTTGTATCCAGCATTAACATGTAGTCACTATAGTTACACGCATAGGTCCCTATCTCTTCTTAGCCATGTTTTAACTTGGATGATCAACTTGGATTTGGTAGTCATTATTTTATGGAATTCCATGGAATCTTATCTTTGGATTACACTCTTACCCTTAGCCAGGCTATAGTTATTACTGAGTTTCTGACCAGTGATGTCTACATTTCCTTGGTAATTACCTTAGAAATGGACAATTAAATGTCATTACAGGTTGTCTTGTCCATACAAGGATCCTTCACTATTGTTAACATGTGACTTATCTATAAACTGGAAATAATCAATTAATGGACATATTATGTTCAGACACCATCCAAGAGATGAAGTAGGTACATTGGTATTTAGTTACATTCTATTACTTTAATTTATATATGAATTCATTCACACTGTTAAATTTCAATTACATGGGTCGGCTATTGTAAACACCATTGGAGGTGGCCCACTAAGATTTATCTCACATCCTCTCTAAGAGTTTTTTGGTACTTTTATTTTATTACATGAACACAGGTGTTGATAAAGGAAAGCATACATCTTCAAACACATGAATTATTACTATTTAGGATGGAGCTTGATAGAAAATGACCGAGCCAGAGATTGTGATTCATCAGATAGTATTTTGACTCCCTTTATACATTTCTGAAACATGTCATGTATGTCCTATTGTATCTATTTTTTATAATTTTACAGTGACATGACATATCATCTTCGGTTGTTTTTTGATGTTATGTTATTAAAGTTATTTCAGAAATTGTCACCATTGTCTCAATTTTCCACTATGCCTTTTTTTACTTGATTTGATTACACTACTTACCACTTTTTATATTTAACCACTACATTGAACATTGGAAATGAGGGCATAGTCACCCCACAGACACAACCTAAGACCTCATTCCAAGTTGGATGCCTCCAGTGTTTGAGAGTATTTGCTTGATGCCATGTGGGCCAATGGGCTCGGGGCACCTATTAAGTGCCATTTGAGTCTAGGATTTCACAAAGTTGTATCATAAGAGGTTACATTCATTATTTGCTATTTGGATACAATAGAATTGAGATTAGGAGTGCTCATAACTTGGTAATAATCCATTATTGGGTGTCACAATCCCATGTTTGGGGTAAAATCCATGTTACCCAAAATATATTAGTTGTTATATTTTTCCTATTATAGTCGATATTATTTAACTATTAAGTGATTCACATGTTGTGTGTTGTTGTTGAATATTAATTTTTTTGTGGGATTACTTTCATCCTTGGATCAATGATATGAGGGAATGGATCATTTCTACTTGCATCATTATAGGCACCAATAATTCACATGTCATGCATATTTCCATTCCATATAGTTGAATTTCACTCTTTTTCATTGCTTGATATGCCTATGATTGTTGAGTGAAATTTTCAAAGTTTTCTTGTATATTTACTATATTTGGTTACAATTGAGAGATTTTCTATCTCAATTCATGAGGTGTATGGGCCCTCATGGGTTGGGATTAGTAATTTACCAAGTTGCTACATTATGCTATAAATAAATGGGTGTCATTTCCAGTGATAAGGTGTATTTGCACTGATTCATCAGAAATAAAAATCCATTATATTTGGAATCATTACATATAAAATGAATTGTATTTACATCCATATCCCACCATCTCATGTTTATTAAAGGTAATGGATAGAACCTAGTAATTAAATATAAAATTAAATTAATCTTATACTTGAGAACATACAGATATCAAGCAATCTAAGTGGGTGGTTGGGGTATTATACCATGGTTATTGTTTTTTCCTACCTTTATCTTCCTATAGTGATTTTATATTTCTTCTTAAGATTGTTTTGAGGTGTGTGATTGGAATTTTTAGACAAATCCCACTACAATGACCTCGTATCATACACCAGGAGGGTAGTGATGACTATGCTGTAGACAAGGAAGGCCCTATGATTCCACTCTTACCTTAAAGGGTGCCACTTGAGGTACCGCCTATTGAACATGATCTAAACATTGATTACCAAGTTTGTGATAGCTTTATAAGTCTGATGTAGTCCATCCATGGTGCTTTATGGGTTTCACCTACAATTGATGATCTTACATGGGGGGTTCAAGCAGTAGCATCCTTCTACCTTATCAAGGGATGGTGGTCCACAGCCTGAAGAGTCATGGATAGAATCAACTGTATCTATCTTTGCGAATTTGGAGTTCCTCCAGATCTTATTTTCTTTCTTAACACACACATGCTTCAAGATTCATCCAAGCCCTTATGGGATTTGATTACCCAGGATGGTCATCATTAGGGCATGTTGGGGATTTTTTTCAGACTATCTTCTATGATCATTTATTTCCTTATATGCATTTATTTGGGATATATATAGATTTTATGCATCTCAGTAAGGGTTTTATGTCAGTTATAGAGTATACAGTGCATTTCACAAAGTTTCAATACTTTTCACCACTTATACCCAGTGATAAGCTTTCTCATGATATAAATTTTGAGGATGGGATATAGTATTCTTTTTATACATAGGTTAATGTACTTTTTCTTCTTACCTTTTCTTAAATAGTCAATCAAGATCTTATCATTGATCATAACTTAAGGCATGACAATCCTACTGATCATAGTGTACTCGTGTTGCGTTAAACCAGTAGTTATTCTCTTGGCCGAAAGCATTCCCTTGAGGTTTCTCTTCAGGGAAGTGACAACCAGAGTGACCATTTTGATCACACAAATTTTTTTAATCAATCTGTAAGATAGGGTCACTTGAATCCTCATTGTGATAGAGATCTAATGGAATTTTGATATTGCAGCCATATGGGGAATATCCAGCATTTCTACATGACCATTACATGATCTTATAGTGGAAAAGGATATGTGCCAACTCCACCTCCATTAGTGGGTTTTTTCACCATGTTAGGTGGGGTGTTGGAATATCACCAACAGGATTGGTTGAGGAGGAGGTTGTGGCTATGGAAGTCAGATCCCTGATCTCCAATAGCACTAACAAAGTAGATGTGATCATTGTAGTCCATCTATAGCATAGAACTATGGATCATGTAAATTTCATGCACTACAGCCGATACCTGAGGATATGGATACTATATCATCTATAGTATGAGGTATTATTCTTGTGGAATCTACTATAATATCTAAATTATTTGATACAGGTTCTTCGAACTCTTTTATCTATATATCTATCATGAAAATTCTTAGACAAAGAATATAGATTAACTATGGTGTGATGAAAATATATAAGTAATTAGGGGTATAAATAGATGGTATAATATATTTTAGGTACTTTCCATTGACATACGTAGATACCCTTTCTTATGGATATTCTTAATTCTCGAGATGAAAGGATTCGATTTCATTATCAGGATGGATTTTTTGGTTCAGTATCATGATTTTGTATACTTTTATTACTGTATGGTATCATTTACATCACCAGAGGGTAGAAGTTATCTACATAAGGAGAGTAGGATTTTAAGGCTAGTATAGTGGGACCATATCATCTTGGTCTAGGAGGGGTGACTGCCCAAATTTCAAATCTCTTCATGGAGGATCAGGGTTTACAACATGTTGATATCCCTCTAGAAGTGGATCGTTTTAGTGATGTATTTATCAATAATTTTTCTATCTTACTACTTGATATAGAGGTAGAGATTATAATTTATCTTGTTTGAGGAGTAGATATAGTGTCCATTTCTCCATATCAGATGGAACCTACATAGCTTCTGGAGCTCAAGAAGTAGTAAGAGGATTTAGAGGGAAAATGTTTTATATGGCAGTGTACATCCTCTTAGGGTTCACCAATGTTTTTTTGTGAAGAATGTGGATGGAACCATACATATATGCATGGATTACAGAAATTTGAACTAGCTTGCGGTCAAGTACCAATATCAACTACCGCGAATAGTTGATCTCTTTAAACGTCTCTAGGGAGCTACTGTCTTCTCTAAGATAGATCTGAGATCATGTAATTAGTAGGTGTGATTTAGGTCATTAGACCTACATCATACATCTTTTTGTAGAAGGTATGGTCAGTACAAGTACCTTGTTATGTCATTGGGTCTTATGAATATGCCCTCTATTTTCCTGGCTTTGATGAATAGTGTGTTCCACCCCTATTTAGATTCTTTTGTTGCGATCTTTTGGGAAGACATATTAGTGTATTCTCAAAGTCATAAAGACCATGCTAAAAACCATGATATCACTCTGGGTACCCTGAGAGGGATTCTTCTTTATGCTATGCCTTCTATGTTTCACTTCTAGATCGACAAAGTTCACTTCTTGGGTCATATTATCTCAAAATCAGGAATATCTTTTGACCTAGAAAAAACTAGTTATATAATTTCCTAGGAGACGCCGAAGAAAGTGTTTCATATATAAAATATCATGGGGCTATCTTGATATTACAAGAATTTCATATATTATTTCTCACACCATGGTTCACCTCTTATAGACCTTACTAAGAAGGGTGTCAATTTCCATTGTTCTGAAGCATACGATAAATAATTTCTGAACCTGAATGGGAGGATTGTCTCAGCACCTATTCTAATTCTTCAAGACCTACATATATGTTATACCATATTCTATGATGCATCATGAAATATCATGGGAGTAGTTATAATGTAATAATATATATTCATTTTTCATGGATCTCGATTGGTTTGGCCTCATGAGAGAAATAACCCAATGCACGACCTTGAGCTACCAGTAGTGGTCAAAAACTTATGTGGCTGGAGACACTGTTCATTAGGTGAGTTATTTGTGTTTTACATAGACTAAAAAAGCCTCAAATATTTATTTTCTCATAATTACATGAACCTCAAACAATAGAGATGGGAAGAATATCTGCAATCATTTTATTTTTAGATTACCTATATACCTATGAACGGAAATGTGGTTCTAGTTGCACTAGTATGAAAACTCAGGAACATACAGTATGGGAGCCAGTGATGAATGGATGTTAATGGAAGTCTTCTCTAAGAATCAGCTAAAGATTCATACAGTCATTAGTAGTATTATCTCTCATATTTGGAAGTTACTTATTCACTCTTCCAAAAGGTTAAGGGTTGAAAATTCTTATATCATGAATGCATGGGACTCCAAGAGTGTACATCAAGAGATAACATTACTCTAGATTGGTCTGTAGATATAGATGATATACTCTATATTCATGGACATGTTTGGGTCCCTACAGATATGAGAGATGAGTTTATGAAAGTTTCCCATGCCTCTCAGTTGATAGTTCATCTGGGAATATTGAAGATATATTGAGACATGTGATGCCAGTATTGGGGATTGGGATGAAATGTCAGATAACATGATTTATCACAAGGTGTTCTATCTGTCAGCAGGTGAATATGGAGCACCAAATATCTAAAGAATTGTTACAGCTTCTTCTAGTCCCAAAATTCAGCTTGTAAGATGTTTCTATAGATTTTATAGTCAGTTTACCTAGGTCTCCTATAGTTAGTTACACTATATGGGTTTTCATTGATATACAAATGAAAGTGTTCCACCTCATTCCAATTAGAGAGAATTTCTATTTAGATGATCGGGGAAGTTTGTAAGACTGTGATATCATATGACTCCACAGGGTCCCTCATTCTATCATTTCATATAGGCATGCTCGTTTCACATCACAATTATAGTATGGAATATAGAAGGCTATTGGAACACATGTGATTATAATAATAGATTTTCTTCCTCAAACCAATGGAAAATTTGAACAGATGACACAATTTCAAGAGGATATGCTTATAACATGTGTTTTATATTTTGGAGGGTCTTGGGAAAACAATATCCCCCTCATTTTGTTGACTTATAATAACAGTTTCTTTGTGAAAATTCATATGAATATTTTTTTGGACTTGTATGGTAGGTTGTTCCATTCAACCCTTTTCTTTTTATAGGTAGACGAGGTAGCCATTCAAGGTCCTCATC
This sequence comes from Viscum album, assembly GCA_963277665.1. Lineage (NCBI taxonomy): Eukaryota > Viridiplantae > Streptophyta > Magnoliopsida > Santalales > Viscaceae > Viscum > Viscum album. Next base: position 910,671,934 of record OY728134.1, read on the forward strand.
TTGTTCAAGAGACTTCAGAGCAGGTTCACTAGATTAGAAAGTGTATGACTAATACCTATTCGAGACCAATATATTATGTTGATTTCCATAAAAAACCTCTAGAGCTCGAGTTTGAGGATCATGTTTCCTTATAGGTATCACCCAGGATAGGGAATATATGGTTGCCAAATCAATGGAAGATGTCACCTCATTATTTAGGTCCATTGGAAATCCTGGAGAGAGTCGGGATGGTAGCCTATTGGTTGTTACTACCTTAGACGTATCATTCCATGCACGAAGTACTCTATGTTTCATAGCTTCTCCATTACCATGCCGACATGTCTCATACCATTGTCCCCAAGGAAGTGGAGTTAGATGCTGATTCTACATTTGAGGAGTATCAGGAATGCATCATTGACCGAAGCATGAAAGTTATCCAAGGTAGGTTTGTCCCTCTAGTACGGGTTCTATGGTGGCATGGCTATATGTAGGAGGAGCCTTGGAAGTGTGAGGCTGACATGAATGATTAGTGGCCAAAATGTTTCTTACACCGTGCTTCTACACCCATGGAAGGTGAACTCAGGGATGAGTTATTTTAAGGGGGGGGGGAGACTGTAAGAACTTGGTTTTTCACATAGTTATGTATCCATTAAATATATGTATACTTCTTTATGTTAGGGCCTAATATGGATGGCTAATTAATTATTTATGGTCCTTAGGATGTATTGGGGCTTGTTTGGAGCTTGGAACCCAGCTTTTAGGGAAAAAGTCATGGTGCACGGTTTATAGTAAACCATGATGGAAGGACGCATGGTTAGACCAAACCGTGTGGGTGGCATGTTTTTTGAACGGAGCCTTACCACATAGATGGAACATGGTTTACCTAACCATGGATCCTATTCATAGATTTATCCTCTTCCCCAGGGACCTATTCATGGGTTTTCAAACCATGTGGACAAACCGTGCATAGGTTGATTTCAGGGTAATTTTACTATTTTTCATTCATAATATAATTATTCCCCCTCCTTACTCCTAATCCATATTTATGTCTGATTGACATATTTTTCATCCCTTTTGGAGATATTTGAAGGCCTATGGTAGGGATCAAAAGATCTCTTTCTCCTCGGATCCTATTTATCTTCTCTTAATAATGTTGGATGTGCAACAGTAAGTACTCAAGTCCTTTTTAGATGTTCTTATCTTCTATTGCTCTTGTCCAAATTATTGAGGTGTTAGAATTTTTTCTTTTTTCTAAGATCTACTACATTCTAATCCAAATAAAATTATGATATCGGGGTAGGTGAGTCATACAAACTTAAAGTGGGTGTTCAATAACTCATGCCTCAAGTTCCTTTATATTAGAAATTTCATGTGGGTGCCACAAATTTCATTGGGTTTCATTTACTGAATTTATATATCTTAATTATAATCATTAGTACTGTATGATTATGATATTTCCATATATGTGATTTTTTTGGTGGTTACTCCAACAACACCATCGATCACATTTGGGATGATATTCTATAAATTTTTTATAGTGTTTTGACACTTTTGATCCATTATTCGGATGTGTTAGAGCATTAAAATACTAATGGTAGGCCTCGTTATCATAATTTTGTGTTGTATTATGTAATGGTGATGGAAATTACCACGTCACATCCACTTGAAACACCTAAGGTAAGTGATTAAAATTGATAATTAAATGAAAAAGAGAAATTGGAAAGTATACTAAGTATATGAATTGACCATATTAAATGTGAAGAATTAATTGGTTTCATGTCTATATCAACCATTAACACATCAATAAAAGGTAGTGGAATGAACCATAATTATTTAATGTTATTTAAATGGGATTAATAAAGGTTTCATGCTACTTGGCCTGGTCACACTAATGAAATTAAAGGCTAAAGGCTTGAAAGAAATGAACTTATTGATTAATTAGGACTTGATTAAAAGGATTCATGCTACTAGAAATTATCACAAAAATGAAAGGAAAGGCTTGAACTAAATGAAATATTATGTGACTTCATAATTAAATAAGAGTTACTTAGCTCAAGATCGTCTTGGATTATTATTGGGGAATTTCATGAGCACTTGGGAACCCCATTCCAATTCAAGGATACAACTTTCTTAGGTTGAGACCCACCTATATCTCAATCCTTATCTATTCTGGGATTCCTCGTATAACACTTTCGGACATCACACATAGTATTAAAGGATTCCTTGGATACACTCCTTGGATACACCATTGAAAAGTAGGTTCCATGGATACAACCCATAGGGACCTATCTCTTCTTAGCCTCGTTTTACCTTGTATGATCACAATGGATTTGGTAAGAATCTTATTGTGGATTTACATGGAATATGTTCCTTTAATTACACTCTTAAACTTAGACATGATAAAATTATTACTGAGTTAGAAACCCTTGAGGTCTATGTTTCCTTTGTCAATGCCTTGGAACATGACTATTAAATGTTGTTACAGGTTATCTTTTTATAACTTGAAACCATTAATATTGTTAACATGTGACTTATTTATTAATTGTTAATAATCAATTAATGTACTAGTTATGTTCATACACTAGTTGAGGGCTGAAGTAGGTACTTGGGTGTTTAGTTAAATTGCACTACTTTACGTTGCATTCTTTCACATTGTTATATTTCCATTACATGGGCTAGATGTTATAGACACTGTTGAAAGTGGCCCACTAAGATTTATCTAACACCCTATTCGGGCGTTGTTTGGTTCCTGAAGTAGATTACAGGAATTTAGGTGTTGATAAAGGGATGTATACAACTTCAAATAATTAATTGCTTGTTGTTTAGGATGGATCTTGATAGAATATTATCGAGCCAGATATTGGGATTATTTGGAAAGTCTTCTGATTCCATTTATACTTTTATGGAACATTTTATGCATAATATCTTGTATATAAGTTATTCTGTTTATTTTTGACAGGAGATATCATCTTCAATTTTTGTGTGCTGGCATGTTATTCTAGTTATTTCAGTAAATTTCACTATTCTCTCTCTTTTTTGTTCTGCCTTTCATTTACATGTATTACCTCCACTATATACCTATTTTTATATTTATCCATTATGATACACTTTGGTAGGGAGGTAATAGTCTCCCCACAGAAACACCCTAGGCCCTCAATACTAGTAGGAGGCCTCTGGAATTTGTGGAGATGCGCTTGAGGTGAATTGGGACACCAGGATCGGGGCACCTATTAAGTGGAATCTGGGTCTGGAATGTCATAGAGTGGTTGGGAAATCTATGTAAGTTTGGGATGTTTATGTGGTCACTAATGTGTCATTCTAAAATATTATTTTTATTTCTATGTGTTTGGTATAAATGTAACATTATGTACATTCCAAGGTGTTGTTTCAATAAAGTGTTGCATACAAAAATTGAATTGTTGAATATACAGCATTGAGATATTGTTTGTTTACATGATAATGTAATTACAAAATTTTTATAAAAATAATCTTCTATATTTACTAAATTTTTGAAGCGTAACTTGCGTGGACATACCTTCACATGTTTTTTTATATAAAAAATTTACATGAATCATAATAATATTAATATTCATAATTACTAAAATATTGTTATTTATCTATTTCTTTAATTGAAGATGGATTTATATCAATCAAAAAATTACACATGAATTAATTAAATCAATTTTTAAGGAACATAAGGCTTGGTTGAATAGAATGAGTGTTGATTCCATAAGCTCTACTATAATTAGTGGTGAGCATTTTTCTGTTGACATTGAAAGTGAGTTACATTTAGTCCAACACTATCCCAATGTATGGTATTGTTTGTTACAATTAAATGTAATTGCTGCCCGAGAGCTTTATGTTCCCACCATACCCTTGAGGGATGCTTCATTAATACTAAAACTAATTTTATTGAGAATTTTAACAATTAAATAATGTTATAAAAACTATATTATGCATGTAAAATGTTTCAATGAAAGTATTTTTTAGTTATGGTAATTTTTATGCATTTTTTTGAATGCAATCACATGTTCATCCAATGTAATTATGCCTCAAAGATTATTTTGGTTGATAAAAATTAAAATATATATATTTGTTTAATATTAAAATGAAGACAATATATCATTCAAAAACAATATCTTTTTCCACAATATTCTTGATCGATGATTGTTTGGTTTTGGAGAGAGTTGAATTAGTGATTTTTAAATGTGACACCTTGGACCGCTCCCTTTCCAACTCAAAAATATTACTATAAATTTACTAAAAATGATGTATCATTGACTATCTCTTGTCATTAGATATTAGGAATAAATGATATCCCATGTACCTATAAAATATTTATTCATGATCCATTGGTAATACCAATGAAGGTAACATCATTCACATTTATGTCGTTCACATTCAAAATATTTCCATCCTTATATAATCTCATGATACTGCATTTTTTTACATGTTCAATATTAAAATTTACTATGAAATAATTATTGTTAGATATCTGTATAACTTATTCAATGTCTTGGCCCACATTCTATGTGCTTGATGATAACATATGAAGTGAAATCTACGATCGATAAAAAATTATCCCCTAGAATTTTATTGATTTTTTCTGTTGAGATATAATTATATATGGAAAAAAATTAAGAATGTAAAAATTAGTTTTTTTGGAGGTGTTACCGAGGTGTGGGATGGGGTAGAGGTGATATACTATATAAAATTTGGAATTACTGATGGTGAAATATGTGAATACTTTTTTATGAAACCATCAGTTTCAGAACTATTCTTAGTAAATTATGTATTAAAATTGTGAACATTCACCAAATTATATAGGATCATTGGAACATGAGATTTTAGTGACTTCAAAACATGAATATCAATTATGGTTCATCAGTTGATGGAATTCTAATTGATCACCTTTATTTGATCCCCATATCTCTTCCAATATAATCATTTTTTTATTCCATCTCATTACCATAACGATATTTTATGCAAAAAATAGAAAAAAAAACTGTAGTGTCACTAGTTATTGGTTTTAATGTAGTGAATCCCACTTGAAAAATGGACATATAAAAAGAAAAAAAATTATATACAATTTATAGAAATTTGTAAATTCATGTATAAAAAGGTATAAAGAGGTTTAAAATTATCAAAAATTGTATAAACAAATATATAATAATATTTATATGAAAACTGAACTATTACTTTAGAAGTCAAAAAAAATATTTGATTTACTATGGTTAATGATAAAATTTTATAAACATGAATAAACTTATATAAACAATTTAGAAAGAAAAAAGCATGTATAATGTCATTTAAAAGTGTCAAAATCTCTTTTTTTGGTTCACATTATAAAAAATTTCATATATTTTTAATAGAATAAACAATGAAATGTACAGTGCACTAATACTATAAAAGATTCCTAAAACATTCCATATATTTATAATATTCAAAGTAAAAAGTGTATAAACCTGTATAAGAAATTTTTAAACCCTAGTAAAAAAATGAATGATGTTAGTGAATAGTCAGAATACCTTTTTTATGTGTTAAAAAACATTAAAGAACACTTCTAAAACATTTACACAATAAAAAAGTATACTTTTAGTGAATGTGTTAGAAGAACTTTTTTTGTTGAAACATATTTAATTTTTTGGAAAATTTTGAGAATAACTCTTTGTATGTGTCAGAAAACATAAAATATCATAGATTTATCAAAGTGATATTAACTGAGAATTAAAAACATATGAATTTATATCTACATAATGTGATTAATAAAAAATAAAGATGTGTGCACATTGAAAAGGATGTATTCAATGTTTTCTGTGATGATCCACTATGGAACTCTATAAAAATTTCAAGGTCTTTTTAAACCACACTTGATCCATATATATGTGATGCACAATATTTTATGTATTTCCTAGTATTTTCTAAATCACACATGTTAGTTTTTTCATGTGATGATGGTTTAAAATGATTTCTCAAAAAAGGGAAAAAATAAAAAATGATAGGAATATCAAATTATTAACTTTTATACAAAAAATACAATGGTGAATATCTAAAGGAATAACATCCAGTTATTTCATAACATACTATGGGGAATATGGAAAATCATTCATCAAATATTTTAGATTCTCTATCCCTGAACAAAAATAAGAACAGTGCATTGATACCATATAACCCACACAAAATTAGGTTATAATTGATTTACACTAATGCATGATGTACTATTTTTGGCTTATATCATAAGATACTACACAAATATTTGAATCCATTTCAATGGAGGGAGAAGATCTACCATTGTAGGAAGAAATGGGAACACCTTTTCTCTATTGATCCATGATTTGAATTCCATATATTCAACTTGTTTAGTGAACATCAATAGTAATCATAAAAATCATGGAATTAATTATGTAAATCAATGGTTTGAACATTTAATAACCTATAGTATAATATTTAAAAAAAACATAGTTAAATGTATGATACATAAAAATATATTATAAGATATACTAAGGTAAGAGATATAACGCTCATGTATTAGAAAAGTATTCTTAAAAGTTTTAATATCTCACTAGAAATAGCATCAAATAACTATCTAAGAATAATTTTTTTTAGAAATTCCTTCTTAAATTTATGTGATAAAAAGTATTTTATAACATGAAATGTGGTAAGACATATAACACTCATATCCGACAAGATTATTCAAAAAATATTTACCATCTCACAAGTTATCTTATAAAATCTTGGACTATGAAAAGATTGATTCTAGGTAAATCCAATATAAAAGATAAAAAAATGAATAGATACATTACAAATGTTGAGTATCACCCTAAATTTTTATGTTAACTAAACCCGTAAATGTAGTTTTTTAATGGAACTTAATTGAAAAAAAATCCATTAGTAAAAAAGTATTTATATTTAATATACAAATAAAATTAATTTGTTTTTCTTTTTTTATCAATCTTACATTAACATATAGAAAATAGTTTTTTGATTATCTTATTTTTATCCCAAAGACATGTGTATCATTTTAACTCAGTATATAAAAAAATTCACCAATATTAAATAAAGATAAATCCATCATATATAAAATCAATTATATATATATATAAATTAGAATTTTACTAATATGTATATTTAAATTTTAAAAATTAAAGTAGTTAATAGAAAATATAACCTGAAGTATACAGCTATAAAAAGAATTAAATTAGAAAAAATAATTTCATTTACTATAATAAATGATTCAAAATGCGTTCTATTAACTACAATATGATCTTTTTCAAAACAATAACAAAACCATGTTATTTGTTAATAAAATATAAAAGGAAATAAATTAAGAACTATGGGGAATATTGTAAACTTAGTGTGGATAGACATAATTAAATGAATGTATTAAATTTTCATCAACTATGGTTATTGGAATTCTAGAAATAACCCTTTAATACAATGTTATCTAAATTTATGCATCAAAATAATAAATTATTTGATTAAATTAGGTGATGTATTATAGAATAATTTTTCAAGAATTTTATTTTTATTACCCAGTTAATAATAGTGGTTGAAATATATGTAAATCCTGTAAAATAGACACTGACAAAATTATTTTCCATCTTAAATGCGATTAACTATCTATGAATTAAAATAGGAATTAAAATAGGGATCCTCCATAAAAATGTGGGTCTCACCTTTTGGGGTATCCAATTATTGAATATTCCATGATACTTATTTCATATACCATTGTATTTGAATGTACATTATTAGTGGATAAGTATAATGTTGAATAAAATCCTATATCTAATGTGACTGATGGTCCCATATGAGAACCATCATATCTTATAACATAGAACTAGATTAATAATTAAACATATATATTTAAAAAGTTCAGCTACTTTCATAAAAAAATTATAAAAAATTCATTTATATTATTTATATGATGAATAATTCTACTCCATGAATCCAATCAATAATCACACAAAACATGATGCCAACTTAGATGTTTCCATATCCTATATTTAAATTACAGAATTATTTTGAGTGGGGTCTATATAAAATATTAAAAATGCTAAATCAAATTCTTATGGACCCAAACCCAGTCCATGATTAACAATATCAATGAAAATTTTATCTATATATAAATATATGGAATCCTAAAATAGCCATATGAAAGATAAATAAGAAAAAAATATAGTGAACAATGGATACAAAAAATTAATATAAAAATGGAATCATATTTGGTTTTTGTTTCTTCTAGTGTAGTGGGAGAGAATATTGGTAATGAAATGTAGTTACCTTCATCTTAGCTAGTGATGGAATGGTGATACATAGAGGGGGGAGGGAAAAGGTTAAGGTAGGATTGGGGAGGTATTATGGGTGATGATGGAGATTTGAGGCTGTAAATTTCTAGGAGGATGATGATGATAGAGGTGAACCTGGAATGTTGGGATTGTAAGTAGATCACTGATGTTGGGAAATATGGTGGGGAGATTCGGGTGAGGGATTAACCGAAAAATGAAGTTGCTGAATCTAATAGAAATAATGTATGATAATGATAACTAGAATGGGTGAAAATTGAAAATAAACTGTGTATCCTTAAATGTGTGATGATGAACGATGGGTTAAAAATTTGATACAGATAAATAAGGGGGGTTTACGGTTCTCGGGGTACCATGGAGGGTAAGGGATTGGATATATGAAGGCATGGGTTTTTATGCCCAAGGTGAAATTGAGTAGGGAAAAAATATCTTGATATAATTTATATAAAAAATTCATAAGAAAAAATAAATAACCATGATGTTTATCAAATTCATTTTATATTAAAACATATAATGAACAATAGTTTAACTTTAAATAAGAAGTTTTAATTTGTGTATATAAAAAATGTTTATGTGTGCATATTATTTAGATTAAATATTTTTTCTATATATTTTAATTAATCATACAATAATATAATTATATATACATAATTATATATTTTGTAACAACACTACCATTGAACCGGGAAAGGGATGTGTCAGTTTTTATCAGTGTTATGTAGAAAGTGCTAATAAAAGCCACACCTTTATTAGCACTATCTAAAAACGATAATAAAGGATACATTTATTAACGCTAAAATAATGCTGATAAAGGTGTATCCTTTATCAGTTCTTCTTTTGCACTGATAAAGTATAGCTTTATCTGCACTAGTATTCGTGATGATAATATGTTTTAATAAAAAATAATATTAATATGATTAAAATTATTATATTTATAATAAAAACAATGTTTATTTATATATATTAATAATTAAAATCATGTTTATTTTTAAATAAACCAGATATATTATAATATATATATATATATTTAACTATTAATATATATATATATATAATGTTTTGAAAAACGTATTTTTTTAGTTTATAAATAATCGACCAATTTTAATTTATGTTTATATATTGCTGCATTAGTATAAATGATGCTAAATGGTTATAAAGTATAGTTGGGGACATTATTGTGAGTAATGTTCCAAATGTTATGATTACCTATATTATGATATCAAAGACATGCATATATTCATCAATATGAATGTTCATTTATAAATTGACACCCATATGATTCATTCATGTTATACCCTTGAACATATGATGTCCATATAAATACTTAATATATATATTTATTTATTTATAAAATTGTAATAAATATATTTATAATACTTATTATTTTATAAAAATATATAATTATAAAAATACATTTATAAATATATAAAAATATTTAAAAATAAAAACAAATAATTATAATAATAATAATAAATAATATATATGTAAATAATTTTAATATTATAATAAATATATTAATTTTGATTCCATAATTATAAAAAATAATTATTTATTTATAGGTATTAGTATAAATAAATCAATATTTATTTAAATAATTATAGTATAATAATAAATATATTATTATATTTATAGGATTGTAAATATATATAAAAAATTTACAAATATAATACAAATATTTATTTTAATCTTATAATTATTTAAATAAATAAATATTTATTTATAATTCTGACAATAAAAAATAAATATTTATTTATAATTATAATATCCTAATAAATTTACTTATAAATATTTGTATATTTTTATAAATATATTTATAATATATATGTAATTAAAAATAAGTATATTTTATTTAAAAAAAATATAAAATTATAATAAATATATTTATTATATTTATATTTTTATAATTATATATATATAATATAATTAACATATATATTTATAAAATTATATATTTATTTTTGAATATTATAATTATCAATGGGAATCTATTACACATCCCTCATACTATTTTAATGAATGGGAGATACGTTTCCTTTGCTGATTTTGTGGCTGGTAAGTCTGACAGCCCTATTGATGGGAAAAATAGTGGGGGTGTGTTTCCATTGGGTGATTTAACACCCTCCACTCACTTTTCAATTGATCCCTTACATCATGGGGAGCCCTCTACATGGGGTGATGAATGTGCGGGTAGTCATTGTAATGACACTAAGGTGGATCCTACTATTTTAATAGAGGATGAATACTTATCCAAAGGCAAGCTAGTTAGTATCCACCTACTTAAAGGGGCTTTTATTGGGAGATTTTCACATGTACATGTTACCCCTACAACCACTATTGTACACACTGCCCTTGGGATTTCCACCAATCATCATCATCATTTTGAATTTTTATTAAGAAATGTAGAGATACAACTTAAACCCACCAAAACTCATAAATTGGAAAATTCCCTAAGGTGGTTTCTAATAGTGAATGATAAGGGAATACCCTTTAACTAAGTAAACTCCCCCAGGTTTCAAGGAGCTCACTGTATGTTGACAGATTGGGTGAGAGCCCGTAATCTCTAAAGACTCAAGGCAGTCAGTGACTTGGTTCCCCACTCTCCAGTTGTGTTTAACCTTGATGTTGTTTCTTAGATCTGCCTTGTATTTTCAGTTGATGTTTTCAATAGACCATGATGGTTATAAAAAGTCATCCAAGATGTCATGATGAATCTTGGAGTTAGGTTCTCCCTCTTTAACTCAGACATTTTTGAGTTGGAAAATGCAGAGTCCCATGAGAAGAGCTTTGGCCTCATCCTGAAGGGAGGTCCCTTGGTCTAACCTGGTAGAGAAATCCCACGCCATCGAGCCTTGGGCATTCCGAAAAAAACCTCCTCTCTAAAGGATCCCCATGATTCATGACGCGTCTGTGTTGAGTTTATGACCTCTAGATGGTGGGGACCATCGAACCCATTGCCTCGTGTTGTTACTATTAACATGTAGATGAATATGGGAGTTTGAGTTGCAATTTATGAAGTGGGGGTGCCTCTTTCAAATTGGTGACAATATTATCCATATCTAGGAGGAGAGTTTCATCCTAATAATGATAGTGTATGCCTTTTCCATCACCCATTCATGCCTTTCTTTATTGTGGGACTGCCATGTACTCTAGTATACGGCCGGCTGGATCATGGTCCAGACCATCTTCTCCAGACCACTATCTCCTGATCCATGGAACCACCTTTCAATGAAAGATAGGTCGTCAAAGTGAGGGATGTGGAGACCTATAAACACTTCAATGAAGCATCAAACAGAACCCTCCCATTCGCCACTGAAGAACAGGTGGTACACACTCTCTTCCTTGATGCTTTGAAAAAATGAGCAGCGTGATGCCAGAGGAATCCCACAACGTTTGATGTTCACCTCATTTGGAAGGGATTTTTTAATAATTCTACAAAGTAATAATTTGAACTTAATAGGCATGGATTTACACTAAAAGGTATTGTTCCATCTATGTGGAGGCTCTTGGATACCCCGTGAGTGGCGGAATTCCTGAGAAGTGAATCCCCCCGTGGAAGAATGAGTGAAGAAACATTTACAATTTTTTGAGGACATGTCAATGTGTTTGAAAGAGTTATCTTGATCTTCATCCATCATAACTTCAATGAAGGAAGGGTTACAACTTTCTTCCCTAAATGAAATCGAGGGGGTATGATATCCTGGGAAATCGAGGGGGTAGGATACCCCCTTCGATGGCCGGTATTTCCATTCTATTCCAGGATTACCATTGGCATTTTCCCTCATCATTTGTGTCTGATATAAATTTATCTAGTTGTGAATAAGTTCCACGATCTTGCTGGTGTGGAAATCAAAATCTCTTATGCATAAGCTACCTGGAGAATTGGGAGCCCCTAGATTCTCTATAAGGAATCTTCCAGGTTTCATATAAATCCATATATGACATGTTGATGTCTGGATGGGAGAACACCTATTCAAGATGAAGAATAGGCTCTTTTCTTTGTTAATGAGATGGACACCCCATAAGAAATAATCATCCATCACCTCGTTCAGGCCTCTAATCGACCTACTACCTTCATTAATGAAAGTGAGGGTGTCATCTGCGAACATGAGGAAGGAGGTACCCTGATACCCCTTGCAACTTCAGTAGGGATGGATCGCTCAACTGGTATATCTCCTCTGTATGGGATGGATCAAGATGTCCTGGGAGATGATGAAGAGACTCGGAGAGATGCGGTTACCTTTTCTTAGATCGAGGTTGGATTTGAAAAAACCATAGGATTTCCCCATAAACATGGCCGACATCCATGTAGAGGATAAGCATCTGAAAATGATATCAATTTTACAATGAGAGAACCCTGTACCTTCAAACACCCTGTTAATTAATCCCCACTCCATCTGATCAAAATATTTTTTCACATCCATCTTGATCGCCACATTTTCACTGTGTTTTTTTAGTTGAGGTCTCTAATAATTTATTGGGAATACACTATGTATCCTTGGATTGATCTCCTCTTCACAAAGTCATGTTGGTCCTTGGAAATCCACCAGGGAATATGGACAGAGATCCTAGCATATAAGAGACCTGCTACATTTTTCTATGTGCTGTTGCATTGACTCACTGGTTGGCATTGAATGACAGAAGTGGAGTTTCTTATTTTTGAAATAATCACCATTTAGGAGGCACTCAATACCCTCGGTAATCCTCCACCTCGAAAAAAACTTGGATATACGAAGGGATATTAGACTTCACAACATCCCACACAGCTCTATAAAAGGAACTCGGGAATTCTTTGGGGATCAGAGCACTCTCTGGATCATGGTTATGCATATCCTCATTGATCTCTTACCACTCTAGGATAGAGCTCAACCTTTCATTGTCCCGATTAGACATGCAGTTGGGCATCACCTTGAAAAGATCGGTGCCTCTTCTTTGGTAATCGTTGGGAATTCTTGGGTTGGGTCCTGCAAGGAGGTTCTTGAAAAAAATGTGTGCCATATCACATACCAAAACATTGTCATTCGAATAGGAACCGTCATCCAAAAGGATGTTGGGTTTCACTGTTCGTTGTCTTTCCTTCATGAACACATGAAAAATCACATTATTCCTACCCCCCCTCCTTGTTTCAATTTGTTCTTCACTTCTCTCTCACCAAGTGTTCCTACCGTAAAAACCATTCTGCCAGGTCATCTTTCCTGCAAGAAAGATCCTAATATGTAGGGTCATCCCACACTTCTTCAAGTATACCTTCAAGTTTTTCTCCCACCTGCATCACCTCCCCCAAATCTTCATTGGTGGAAGAGTGCTCCAACTTCTATTTTGTAACCTAGACTTCAGAGGCCTAAGATTATTATGAATGGCCACCCAATAGTGACCCTATGATGGTTCATTCCAAACCAACTAGTCCATAAATATGAAATATGGCATTGAGACCCACTTTTGATAGAATTTGAAATGCCCCTGAAGAACCTGACCAGATTCCAAAGACACCTCGAGTGAGGAATGATCAAAGGAACCCCACACCAAGTGACTTATTGTTGTTTTGGATAATAGAGTGGTGGCATGAAAATTGTCCAAGTATCTGTCCAGGAGGATCCAAAAATAGTGAGGGCCTCATTGATTGTTACAACATATAAAAAAATAACCTTGGAATACTAGATCCATGAGGCTTGTTCCTACCATTTTATCGACAAAATCCCTACTAGCTTGCCTCTGAAAGGGGCCCCTACCTTTCATCTCTTTGGGTTTGGCCACATCATTGAATCCTCCCCCTAAAACCCATGGGAGGGACCCCAGATAATAGTTTGAGAGGTCACTCAAAAAGATTCCACTTTTATGATGATCAGAGCTCCCATAAATGACGGTTATTACTCACACATGGCGTGAAAGGAATAGTGTAACTGACTTCCTCGCCTCCAAGGTTCCTTGTGACTCTTCGCTAAAGGTGTAATCCAGAACTGGCACCCTCCCCTCAGGATGTGCTTATTTTTTAATTGGGGACTCCCTTGGCCTGCATCATTTTATGCCCCCCTAAAATTTTCCTCTGCTTCCCCCTTCAATAAATTAAATAATGTTGTGATAAAGTTCATTAAAAAAATACTTTATGGTGATCTATTGGTCTCCTTCCTCGACCAAATCGATAGAGTTTCTATTATTACAGCATATACATATGTATTTGTTTTAATGGGTGGTGTGCATGGCTTCATGCATTTTGAATTTCCATGCATAATCACTAATTCTGAACAGGTTTTGTTTGGGCTCTATAATGCCAACAAATTACACATTGTGTTTTTGGATGACTAAAGAGAGAAAATTCATATTACTTTGGCTCCTAAACCATGAACATTCCAAAAAAGGATGGGAGTCATTGGAAGTATAGTGCTCTAGCACAAGCCCCAAAGCTCAAAGGCTTCATGAGGAGGGAGGACTAATGATCATGTAGTCTCCTGGAGTGAGATTGAGTACATACTCTCACTTTGAAGGATATCACTTGGTCTTTGGGAGTAGGGACACTAAGAAAGGTGGGGGAGGAGGTATATGGGCCTTGGAGAATGGTAGAGGGGAGCACTCTGGGTCCTTGAGGCTTACCCTTTCTTCTTGAGAGGGACCAGAGACAAGAGAACACAGGACAGAGGCATAGGATCTGTCTTTGATGAGGGAGGCCATCCCAAGGACATCAGTAGTTTGATCTGGAGGACTATGCAATGAGGAAGAGTGGGAGAGGCAAGGCCAGAAGGGCATATGGGAAGGGGGATTAACCATTAAGGATCTCACCAGAAGGGATTTAAGATAGAATGCTTCCAAGGGAAAAACTGAGGGAGAGGAAGATGACATGACATGGGAATACATAGCACTGCGAGGGTGGCACAAGACCCCTTGACATCTCTTTCTACACACCTGGATAGAGTTTCCCAAGTGAATGAAGTATGTACAAAACCTGAAAAAGGTTGGGTAGGATATGTCATGATTCCAACAGACACCATCCTTCACCCAAAGAAGTAGATGCTCTGAAAGGGGGAGGGAGAGGTCCAATTCCACGTACAAGCAAACCCCCAAAGCATCTGAATAGCAGCGAGTTTGGAAATCCAAGCAATGGAAACTGCCAAGGGAATCACCTATTGCTCTCATGAAACCTTCATTATAGAACAAGGGAGGAAGACCTAGATGGGGAAACCAAACCATTTCTTGGGGGCTCTCCTTTCTCCTGTGGGTATCTAACGACCACTGGGAGAGGCTAAAACTCCAGCGGTTGAATGAGCGGGGAACCTTTCACCACACATGGAAAAAGTATTCTTTAGAGGACAGAATGATGAAGAAAGAATTTTTGGGCATCACCGTGATCTGAGTCGGGCACCAAAGATCCCAGGATTGGGAAAAACTCTAGAAGACTGTCAAGGGGATTTGTGGAGCCGAAATAGTAAATCAATGTCCATTTCAAGCACACCTCTGCCTCTGCAAAGGCTGCAATAGGGAAGTCCAAGGAAACACATGATCTATAGAATGAAGAAGGGTGAAGGGACACATTTACTGCCAGGAAGCAGGGCCAGAGGGGGGCATGATTTGGCCTCTATAGAACATCTCTAAAGGATACCTGATGGGGGATGTTATTGAGGAAGAATCCACGCACTGATGTACCTATGGGACAAAAAAGGAAGGGGGCACCAAGAATGTGGGGCGAAGAGGCAGGGGGCTGAGGAGGCTGAGAGACAATACAATAGGCATAAGTAGTAGGTGGCTACCGGGTAGCTAATTCTTTAGTGCGGGGTTCTACTATTGGTGTGCAGGTTTTCCCTAGTTCTACAGTGCATGCAATATCTTCTATTGTTCCTTCTCATGTTGACAATATGCATGTGACTTCTAGGAATTTAGATAAAATGCATGTAAACAATAGAAAATATGTGATTTCTGCTGATGTTGCTACTATAATATATTTTAAACCCTCATTGGAGGATATTTGTCCACATGTTTCTGATGTGAAGCCCAATTATTTTACTATGTTGAAGTCCAAAAACAGCCTAGATTTTAATAAACTCTAAAGGGAATGAAAGGAGAGAAATGGTAAGAAAGTCGTATCAAGTCCTTTGAATAATGTCTCGAATTTGTTAAAAGATGATAATTTAAATAAACAGAAGCTCTTGAATCTTCATAATGAGAACATTTTGGGTGAAAGACACCCTGTTGATGGTGATAAAGATGATGCTGAATCTGTGGCCCAGGTGTACTTTCAAGTTGATGATCTTGCAGAAATTGATGATCTTTCAGACATTGATGATCAAGATGGTGTGTGGTGGACCTCGAAGAAGGGGAGGATGGGATGAAATCTGAGAGGTTGAGGAGGATTTCATGGTCGGGAAGGTAGAGATAAATTTTGACATTTGTTATTCTATATTTCTTTTGATGGTGTTTCACTTGTACCTTAAACTCTCTATATTTCCCCTTTTCATTATATTTTAATATATTTTTAGGGCCATGGGTTTACCAATGGTCCAAAGATATTTGGTATTAATATAAATATAAATATATTTATAAATAATAACAAAATTATAAATTTTTTTATTTGTATTTATTATAATTTTATAATTATTGAAATAAATATATTTTATACATATAACTATAAATAAATATTAATTTATTTATACTTATAACTATAAATATATATATATATATACACATAAAAAATTATAGAATCATAAATTTAATTTATATTTTTTATAATTCAATAATTATTTAAATAAATAAATAGATAATTGGAATTATAAATTTAATTATAATAAATATATTTATTATAATTTTATAATTATAAATAAATTAATAGCAATATGTCTTTATTGGTGAATTTTTAGTGTTGTTAATGTTAGTTTTTATTGGGGATTTGTGTTTTATTGCTGATAAAACATCCTTTATCATCACTTTTTAGGAATTGATGTTTAATGTGTTTTACCTTTTTATATGTGGAATCCTATCAGATACCTACCCATTATTTTTCCTCAATAGTTTTCGGAACTAGAGATCTACCATCACCTATACTACCCATGTCGCAGCCTCCTCTTCCCAGCTGTCACATCCGCTATCACAACCTCTACTATCCCCACCCTCACCTATGTTAGCCATGCCATCATGACCGCCGCCCCATGTTCGCTAATTCCCCCTATGCTACTTCTACCTTCACTGCCCCCACCACTACTACCCCTGCCTCCACAGCCCCCGTCACTCCCTCTGCTTCCCTCACTACCACCTCCACTGCCTATTCCATTTCATCTACTTCACCACCTCTACTAGCGCCCTTCCACTACCACCATCTCTACTACCCTACCTCCATTTCCACCATCTCTGCTGTTATGCCCCTCCACTACCACCATATCCACTGCCACCATCTTCTCTGCCCCACCTCCATTTCCACCCCTCCACTAACACTATCCCTACTGCCTCCATTGTTGTGTTTGCTGCCCTTACCATTACTGGTGCCACCTCCACTACCGCTGCCATAGACTTTATTGTACCTGCCGTCATGTCTACCTCTTCGGCCTCTATCTCTGTACTCTACTACTACCTCCAAACCTCCAAATATAAGGTATTGTCTTGTATGAGACTATTTTTTTTAATTATTTTTAATTAGATTTTTTCGATTATAATAATTCAATTATTCTTGAATTATTATGCCAGTTCTTCTACTATTATTAAGAAATATTTTATTTTTGTGATGTTAGTAATTATTTTTAATTCTTATATTAGTTCATATATGGTATAATGATTTTATATTAAAATTAAGTGATTTATAATCTCTTTCATGTGAGATATCTTGAATTTTATGGTTCCATATGCATTATATTTAGCTTTATGGATTTAAATCTTGTTTTGTGTTTGGAAACTAATGTTTTTGAATGGAAAATGAGATTTTATTGTGTGAGTTGATTTTAAAACAATATTTTTATCGAATAAAAATTATTTTAATTGTTTTTAAAAATTCTAAATATGGTTTCTCTTCTCTTTTCATTTTTACATTGAATTTTGGGTATTGAAATTAAAAAGGTATTTTGAGAATTGCATTCATTTTTGAAAACATTTATAAAGATTTCCTTTTTAAAAGGAATTTATTTAATTAGAATTGTTTTAGATTTGGTTTATTTAATTATAAAAATCAGAAAACATTTTTTGGAATTTTTGAAAAATATTTAACATGAAATTATGGTTTCCATTTTTAATAATTGGGATTGATTTCAAAGTGTGAATTTATTAGAAAAATGATTTCAACCCTCCTGGCATATGGTTGTGATTTTAACAAAAATGAAAATTTTGAAAATGTTTTTTAATGTTTTTTCTCATGTGGATTATGCTTTGGGATTTAAACCCTTGGTGTGCATTAGGACTATGTGATTTGAATGTCTTTTAAAACCTGATGGAGATATATCCAAGTATCTGGTTGATTTATTTCACCTCCATGAAATGTCTAGATATGCAGTAGAGTTTTTTTCATAAGGATATGACTTAGGGAAAATCCTCTTACTATTTTAATATATATTATTCTAGTGATTGGATTTTCCCAAACACTAATTGGAGTGGTAGAGGAATGATATTTTTTTCCTTATGAATTATTGAGTCACCATCCTTTATTTTTCATTTTGACTTAGATCCTCATGAGGTTATCAAATGGTTTGTTTGTTTTTAGAAATTTAGGTAGTTAGAAAATTCTGAGTGGTTTGAGGTTATTATTATTTTTTGGTGGTGTGCTTGATGATCATAGAGTGGTTTGGGTATTTTTTAATTATTTCCATTTTAGTTAGTTTTGGGTATAAATAATACTTGATTTCCCTATAATATTATCCATTATCCTACATGAAAATGAAATCTCACAAAAACAAATATAAACATTTCAATGAATATATATTTTCATACATGTATTTTGAAACAAATGTATATCAATCATGAATGATGTATATCTCTATACAATTCTCTACTCATGCACTTACATATGATTAACCTTTTTTTTCTCAAAAACAATTGTTGAGAAATGTTTTAACTCCATTAATGCATGTATTTTATCAAAAAATGTCTTAAATAAACAATAATAAATAATTTTTATTTTTTAATGAACCTAAAAAAACATTAAACACAATGTAATTGAATAAAAAACCCTCAAATATCTTACTAGTGCACTCACTAGGAATTTTTGGGAGATATTTCAATTGAACACATTTTTTGTATTTATTTTGATATATATTAATATTAAAGAATAAAATAGGATGTATATGATTAAATAATGGATGGATGTCTATTGTGAGACAAAAGAGTATGGAGATGGAGTGAAAGAGATCATCAAGATTGCAAAATATCATGCATAGGAACCTTCTTAAAACCTTTGACTATGTTTACACTGTTGTTATTCATGACATAACAGTCCATTTAAATTTGAATAAAACTTGATCTATCATAATATTGATTGAAGTTAAAATTTTTGGAATAAACATGGGGAAAATAGAACATAACTAGTGGCTGGGATAACACATAATTTTATGGATCTTCATATATGATTACTGGTGTGTACAATGATTAAGACTATATCGATGATGTGATAATAACTATAAATGATGATGAATATCATATTTATGAAATGATAAGGTTATTTGAAGATGAACTTCTCGATTTTTGTAGATCGTTTTAGAAGCTAGAGTTGTGAAAAGACACCATTTTTTGATGGTTACACTAAATATACAACATTTTCATTTGTATAATTTGAATGGAGGAAACCAATGAAGTGTCACAAGTTTTATATAACTACTTTCTATCTTGAGTGATATGCACCTAGTAGAAAATTAACTCCCTAGTTGAACATATGATGATAAAAAATGCTACTCTCGATGGGTATGATCTATAAAATAATACATGCATGACTGAATTACTGTATACTTTTTTTTAAAGGAATAAAAATAACTTATAGAATTCCAAAAGTGTTGTAATCTTTGATGCAAGAATTATGAATCTAGTCCTATGAAATTTTTAGGGTACATTCCAATCATTCCATGGTTTAGGTTCCTATATGGATGTGAGGAGACCTTAGGGGAATAGATGTGGAACACAGATACAAGAAACAAAGATGAGAAACTCTTTCACCCAGAAGACTTTCCTCAGTGGAATAGAATTTATTATCAGTATCTAGAATTTGGAAAAAATTCGATAAAATTTCATCTTTAATTATCTACATATGGGGTGAATCCTTTTGGTTTTCAAATCAGTACTCATAGTAGATGATATGTTATGTTGGTAAATTATAACTTGATACTATTTAAAATGGAATCACAAGCAGTAAAATTATTTTATGTTCTAGAACCCACAAACCAAGGGTGGTCAATTGATTTATTATCAACAAAAACCATTGAAGGGTAAGATATAAATTCAACTAAGGATGACCCTTTAATTGGGACATAGAAATTAATTTGGAGTGGTCCCATGGAAGATGGTAATTTTTACTTCATAAGAGACCATAATGATGGGATTTGGATACTCGATAGAGGGGTAAAATCCCATTATCCTTAAAAAAGATTTCATTGATCATGTTATATATTTTTTGTAATATAAATTGTGTTACCTCATGTTATTATCTATTAACAGAAAATTTTATGTAATATAAATTAAATGTTAAACCACTTCTATAGATAATGACTTTTTTCACGTGCTAGTGGTCCCAATCCTAAGGATCAATAGGTCTCTCTGGCATCTGCTTCTCCAAATGCAGAGGAACAATGACATTCTACACATAATAATGCTACCACTCTAGGGGAACAATAGGTTTCTCAACCTATTACTACTCCTATTGTAGAGACATAACTAACTTATTCTCTTGTTGATGCTACCACTAAAGTGGAAAAACATATTGACAATGTTGAATCCTAGGAAATGGTAAGAAATGAATAACAGGTGATATAGAAAAAATGGGAGTTCCATATATTAATGGTTTTAGAAAAAAATCATAAAGGATAAAATAAACAGAATAAAATTTTAGGTTGGATGGAATGTGTGGGTCTAGTATAGTAACCCCAACAATTCCATGATTCGAAGTTAAATGGGAACCATCACTCAACAATGCATTCCAATTGATTTAGATTTTTGGCACCATGTTCTTCCCAAACGTAATATGCTGATGCGGGGAGAGATTATGGTTACCTGATGATATAATTTATTTAATATATAAAAAAATAACGAATCATTGATTTACACTTCACCATCCCTTGAAAAGTGAATTAATAGAAGATAAATTCCACAAGAATTATGTATTAATGATTTTTGGGAGGATTCACATGGGATTTGACACAATTATAATGGGATATTATCTTTAAGATATTGAAGGTAAAATAAACATGCACCCACTACTTATATATTCACACATGATAACCCAATAAGAATTGGTTGAATTTACTGTCTATTATGGGGATTTGTCTTTCTAGGTATAAACTTATTGGTAATAGATTGTCTGACTATATTTGTATTAATCACTTAAATTGAGAATTCTTTATTTATAAAACAAAAATTGAATGATGAAATTTATTAATGAGAATCAAAACCAATATACCACTACCATATATCATGGATGGGGTATGCTTTACTTGAAAAAAATGGAACGTATTTTAAATCTACCATAATACTTTTATGTGTCATAAAACAATAGAATAATTTTGTTCCTATATTTATATACAAATTGATGGGTCCATATTCAAATCCACATCCATCCCACAACATGTGAAATTGAAGGAGGCATGTGCAAATAATGTTATTATAGTAATATATGAAAACCAAAAAAATGTGGGAAACATGTATAAGTATCACATAAGAAAAAAATCTAGTAAATATATATTTCATAAAAATGAATACTTATTACCTAATATTTTATATCCAATATAGTCAAAGTAATCATTAGAACCTGTAATGGAAGAACATATACTATCAGTTTCCTTGAAGCGGACAGAATTGTATTACTACATCAGAGGTGTGGTTTTTAGGGTGACACCCAGAACATATTTAAAGAAAATAAAAGGATATAGAAAAATAAATGATAGGGATGAAAGAAATATTTCCTACCTTTTAAGAACAATTTCATTGGCATACTATGTTTCTAAAAAAATTTATGGGGGGAGAAAACAGAAGAGAAAAACTCAAGAACAACCATTGAGTGAATATCCCCCCACCCAACTATCTTTGAGGTGAGAAATTTCCCTAAAATACCAATCATAGTCAAGGTATTAAATATTATAATAATTTTTTAAGGAAATGTGAATAAGAGAGAGACTAATACCTTTATTGTACTAATATTATATAGAGTAAAAATTAATGTGAATCATACCTAGAAACACCCCCATCTCTATGTAGTGAGGGCTATGATGTTCAATATCCATGAAGACATGCTAAAGAACAGATCACTTCCAACAGGTCATGTGAGAGTGATGATTAGCATAGACCATGATCTGATCATAGATTTACCTATTCCACTTGATGATGAATAAATTTATATGTTCTACCAAGATATTGGAATATTCATTGAATGGCCAAAAAAATTTAAAAATAGATGTCTTTGAGGTATTCATTTCCAATATATTTTTCATGTTAAACCATTACCAATTATTGAAAAAAGTTCTAAATTGATGAATGATATTATAGACAGAAAAAGGAAATAGGGTGGAATTAATGGTCGACTAGAGATTATATAAAGGATCAACTGACCGGTCAAAAATATCTTCAAAATAACCTTTACCCCACCTATTCAATATCCACATTTACTAACAGTGATGGTTTGAGCAGATGAAATGTTACAAATTGGTAGTAGTCATGTAGTTAATTTTTAATAAAAATGTACGGAGATAAAGGTATTAACTACATTTAATTATATAATGTAATTGAAATCCTTAACTATGAATTTATTAGATCCTCATTTGTAAATGAATACATGATATATATTTTCATGATTTCATTTTCTTAAAGCTAATATAATATGTTAATTATGACTAAATACATTTCATATTCATTGAATTCGAATATATCAATAGCAATTTAAGCGATTTCCCCATGAAAAAAATATATGTACTTGTTTTTCATGATGCCACCTCTAGTGAACAAAAATAAATATAATCCAAAAAATGGATGAAATAGTGGTAGAACTATCCAAAACATTTGAATGAAAACTTTGGGATGATAGAATCTTCATATTACCAATGATGTACGGGTATAAATATAAACTTTATTCATATCAAATATATTTTTATTTATTCCATTTGTTGTTCCATTTTTTTGTTTTTAGGAAAAATTGGGTTCTCATTGCATTCATATTGGATACTCCAAATATTTAATTCCTTGGTTCAATGTAGGTATTCCCAGCCAACCTATCTTACATGATGGCATTTTTCAATTTGAAATGCACTACATCGAACATTTTATTACTAAAATTCAAGTAATCTAATTTATATTATGGGTTAATGGGGACTATTTTATAATAGAGTAGTGTATAAATATCATGAATATCATGAAATGGGGAAATGTAGTGCGTACAAGGACACTGAAAAGTTCTAAAATTATATTTCACTATCAAAACACATATCAATAAAAATTACTTATTCTCCACAATGATTCTGTAGTTTCTGAAGAAAAAAATTTATAATATTTTTCTTATTATGTATGTAAATATTTTAGAGATATTATAGCCAATCAACAAACACGCATCCCCTAATATGTATTCTAGAGTATAATTAATATTTAATTTAAATTATTTATTATTCCATTGTGTATTTATATTTTTGTAGTGATATTATGACTATTAAAAAAATTATTCACATGATGATAATGTTTTTATATGAAATGAATAGGGAGCATACATGATCACATAATGTAAACAAATAACATGATGATGTGACATTCATAGAAGTAATCATTTGTTTCATATTTATATTTAATTTATTTAATTTTATTATTATTCACATAAGAATGTTTTTCTTATACAGGTGGATTCCTTTAAGATTTATGGGCCAAGAATATATACAACCATTATCAAAAATTTAATCCCTACAACTTATTTAATTAATTGTTTAATCATTTGATCAACTATTTTTATATTATTTTCCTTGTAATATTTATATAATACTTATTTAGTTGTTTTCACAAATCTTTTGGGTTTCCATTTTTTATTTCAACTATCTAGAACAAGCCATATTAGGGATAACATGTTCCTTTCTTCAAATGTTACCACAATTTTCAATGCTTTTCTTCACAGATCATCTAACACTACATATTGATTCAATGTTCTTAGCTAAAAAACCTTTCTCAAATCATTATTTAGTATTTGATGTTTTACAAATAAAGAAAATGGTAATCATGGTAATGTTGGAAGTTTGGAATTTTTTTTTGATGCTTTAGGTTGTGTACGAATCAATGACACCTCAATCTGACACACAGTGTGACTTGTATGACTCCATGTGCATCTTTTTATTTAAAATTGACATTAATTTTAGAAAAATACACAAATAACAGACTCATTATTAAATAAACACATTCATATGGTTTTTCTACTTTAGTAAAATGATCAATAAGTCATTTAGGAAGTTTAGGAATCATCCACACCTCAATATGACGCACGATGTGACCAGTATGACTCAATGTTTCTTTTATTAGTTAAAAAAAATTTAGTTTAAAATGTATAACTCACTAAAAACTGTGAAACTTATCACACATTTCCTTGATAATTTACTAAATATATTTATAAATAATTATTCAGGTGTTAGAATTGTTCTAATGTAAAACCACTAGATGATATGAGCGATATGAGTCAAAGTGCATGTTTCCGGTTTAAAATGACATTTAAGAAAAAAATATATGTGACGTACTGAAAAATGGGAAATGGAATTAATTGTTTTTATACTTTTGGAAATTGAACTATGGGTCATTTGGGATATTTAAGAACTTGTCACACCTCAATTCAATGCATGGTGTGACCGATATGACTGCAAGTGTGTCTTTTAATTTAAAATTGACATCAATTTTAGTAAAAATGAACACGTTACATATTTAAATCCAATACAATGTATTCATATTGTTTTGATACTTTTGAGAAATGATCCATGATTCATTTGGGATGTGTAGAAAAAATTATCACCTAAATCTGAGGCACGGTGTGACCGGTATGACTCTAAGTGAATCTTTATTATTTAAAATTTACATCAATTTTTTAAAAAAGAAAAGAAGAACTACTCAATATCAAGAAAATGAATTTATATTATTTTTATACTTTATAAAAAGTAACCATGAATCATTTGGGACATGTAGGTGTTTGGTGTACATTAATCTAATTCATGGTGTGATAGGTATGACTCCAAGTGCGTATTTTTATTTAAAAATGACACCAATTTTAGAAAAAAAGAAATAAGTGACATAATGAAAACTAATAAAATGAATTATGAATGTTTTTATTCTTTAGGTAAATGTTCTGTGAGTCATTTAGGATGTGTATGAATCATCTTCACCTCAATATATGACATAGTGTTACTAATAGGACTCAAAGTGCATCTTCTTAATTTAAAATTTGAATCTTTTTTAGTAAAAAGGACTAGTGATCAACTTAAAACTGAGTAAATGAATTCAGTTTATTTTT
Source organism: Viscum album (assembly GCA_963277665.1). NCBI lineage: Eukaryota > Viridiplantae > Streptophyta > Magnoliopsida > Santalales > Viscaceae > Viscum > Viscum album. The sequence continues at coordinate 910,697,836 of OY728134.1, forward strand.
ATAATTTAGTAAAATTTTCCACTATTTATTTGTGAAGTGTAGGAATCAACCGGACCTCGATCTGATGCATGGTGTGACTGATATGATTCAAAGTGCACATTTTATTTTAAATTGACATCAATTTTAAAAAAATTTACATGTGAGGTACTGGAGACCGAGAAAAAAATTTCATATTGCCTTAAAAATTAAACTCAATGATCCATGAGTCCTTTGGGATATATTGGAATCAGCCACACCACATAAAAAGGCCCAATTGGATCAGTATGAATCCAAGTGTGTGGTTCTTATTTAAAATTTACTTCAATTTCAGTATAAAGGACAATTGTCCTACTCAAAATTGAGAAAACACATTTATATTGTTTTTATAGATTAGTAAAATGATCCATATGTCATTTTTTATGTTTAGGAATCAACCAAAACCCAATATGACACACGGTGTGACCGTTATGACTCCAAGTGTGTCTATATTATTTTTAATTGACATTAATTTTAGGAAAAGGAAAAAATAATGTATTGAAAACCATGAAAATTAATTCTTATAGTTTTGATACTATAGTAAAATGATCTATTATTCATTTTTCTCTGATATAAATCATCCAAACCCAAATTTGATACATGATGTTACCGGTATGACTCCAAGTACACATTTTTATTTAAAATGAAAATCAATTTTATTAAAAAGGAAAAATAAACTACTGAAAATTATGAAAATGAATTCATATTGTTCTTTTACTTTAGTAAAACCTTCTATATGTCATTGTTTACATGTAAGAATCTACCTCACCTCAATATGATACATGATATGACCGGTATGACTCCAGTGAATCTTTTTATTTAAAATTGACTTCTATTTTAGTAATAAGGACAACTAACCTACTCAAAACTATGAAAATACATTCAGATTGATTGGATAATTTTCTTCAATGATTCATAAGTCATTTTTGTCATGTAGTAATCAACTGAACCTTAATCTGATACATAGTGCGACTGATATGTCTCCAAGTGTTTTTTTTATTTTAAATTGACATTTATTTTACCAAAAGGAACAAGTTCCATTGTGAAAACCATGAAAACCCATTTTAATTGTTTTTATAATTTATAAAAATGATCCATGAATCCATTGGGACATCTAGGAATCAACTTCACCTCAATCTGATATATGATGTGATCATTTTGACTACAAGTGCATGATTTTATTTAAAATTGACATAAATTTCAGTAAAAAGGATAACTGACATACTCAAAACTGGTAAAACACAGTTGGATTGTTTTTAGAAATTAGGAAAACAATACATCAATTACTTGATATGTGAAGCAATTATTCACACCTCAATCAGAATAACGGTGTGACCAATATGACTCAAAGTGGTTATATTTGTTTAAAATTGACATCAATTTTAGAAAAAAGAATATTTTCCTCGTTATAATAGAGTAAAATCATTTTTATTTTATTTATAACATAGAATAATGATATATAAGTAATTTTTTATTTTTATTAATCAACCACACCTCAATCTAATGCAAAGTGTGATCGGTATGTCTCCAAATGCATCTTTTTATTTTATATTGACATTAATTTTCACAGAAAGAAGAAGAGATTTACTGAAAACCATGAAAACGAATTTATATTGTTTTTATAATATCAGGAATCATCCATGAGTCATTTCTAACATGTAGGAATCACCCAAATGTCAAACCAATGCATGGTGTGACTGGTATGACTAAAAGTGCTCATTATCCATTCAAAATTGGAATTTTAGTTCATAACGTGTGTCACTCACTAAAAAGAAATAAAATGTACTTTGATTGCATATATAATTTATGAAATCAATTCATAAGTAATTTTTTGGATGTAGGAAGAAGTTTTATGTCAAACTGACATATTATGTGACTTGCATGACTCAATGTACATGTTTCTAGTATGAAATCACATTTTAGAAAAAAACACATGTGAAAAACTAAAAAAATGCATTTATATTGTTTTCATAAATTATGAAAATGATTCATATGTTATTTGAGATGTATTGATATCATATTCACCTCAATACCACTCACGGGGTGACTAGTATAACTCCAAATATTTTTTTTAAATTGACAATTATTTCATTTAAAAGAACATGTGACGTACTAAAAACTAATCAAACACATTCAAAATATTTTTATACTATATGAAAATCATCCATACCTCATTTGTGATGTGTTTGAATGATACACACCTTAGTACAATGCACTGTCTGACCATAATAAATCCAAATGTATCTTTTTATTTAGTGTTGATATTTTTTCGTATTCTTTCTTATTAATGTTTAATTAATTTATTAATTATATTACTAACATAAGATTTTTTTTTCTTATATAGATTCATTCTTTCTCTTGGTCTGAGGTGATTTGTGTGACAATGAATACCATGGTGTATGTTTTTAAGAGGGGATCATGGGTGCCAAAGATAAAGAAACATTAATGTTTAAAATTATTTTTGGATATTAATTGTAATTATAACGATACAAAACATTATTTGAAATGTATATAGTAGATTTTTTAGAATTAATAATGTGAAATTTATTTCATTTAATTTAAATAATTTTTTTACAGGATACCGATGGTTTCTGCATATTGTAGTTATACAAAAAACACCATGAAGAAGATGGGGCCTTTATCGTCACTATTTCTAGCACTGATAAAGGATCCCTTTTTTGGGATATTGAAAGCACCGAGAATTTGGGCATGTTATCAGTGAAATAAATAGTGTTGAAAAAGGCTATCCTCTATCAGTGCCAAGCTAGAACTCATAAATAGGGTCCTTTTTTAGTACTTTTTTAGATCTGATAATGGGGACCCCTGTTTAATAGCATAGAGATTAACAGTGCTTTTTCACATTGTTAAAATTCTTTTTGTATGTTGTTAATGGGCATACCTTTATTAGTGTATGTAAAAATTTAAAAAATCATCCTTAAATATGATAGCATAATTTAAATTATTAATATTTTAATTAATTGTATAATTAGTTTTTCTTATAACAAAAAATATATTATTTTATATTTGGAAAAAATATTTTATGTTGTTAAATAATTTATTAAAAGAGATTTTATTAAAGGTAAATCATTTGTAACTAATAGGGAATAATAATTTAATTTTCTTTTATTGGTAAAAACTTTATTTGTTATTATTTTGATAATGAAATATATTTTAGTGCTCGTAAAATATTTTTTGGAAACATTTTTGTGCATATGATTTGAAAAAATAATAATTATCTATTAGAATTATTAATTTTTATTATTAGATATATTATCTGAATGTAATTATCTTTTGGTAGAAATCAGTTTTTTATAATTACCCACTCTTACTATCCACCATTTTTTCTTTGTAACCTTATTTTTCATGTTATATTTATTTGTTATTTTGTTATATTATTTACCTGTATAATTTAAATATTCCAACTATATAATTTAATTTTTATTACACGAAAATTATTATAATTTTTTAAATATACCACTTTAATAGTTTTTATTTATTCATATTTTATTAAAAAATATTATAAAAACATTTTCTAAACAATATTTAATATACTAAAATTTATCCATAAAAAAATTAAAAAAAATTAAACATAACATGATACATAGTATAATAAAAACGTAACATGAAAACTATATATGTAAATAATGAATTGAAAATAAATATTTCTTACCTATGTAGATAATAATTTGATATTAAATTAAAGTTAATTAATGATTTTTGAATCAAATATGGGGCTGTAGAGACTATAGATTGTTTGGTAAATGAGAGATGATTATAAGGAATGAGTCGAAGTGTTGATTAGGGGTGGGGGTTATAAATTCATTATTAGTTTAGGATTTTTATTCCATCACTAATGTGTCATTACTAAAATATGAGTTCCATGTACATTTTATTTTGTATAAAATTAAAATTAAGAACTTTCCAAGAAGGTTTGATAACAGTGTGTTCCATAATAAATGATTGGTTGAATATAATGCATTGAAAGATTGTTTGAGACATTTAAAGAGAGAGTAGGATCTACTTACTATGTGTTTATGAATTATTTTCATAAGTTTTAATAGTAATTATTTTGATTTATTTTATAAATGTATAATTGATTGATTTTTTTGTCCAAGGATATTTGTAACAAAATTATTCAATCATTGCCTCCGGTTTTTACCTAATTTTATTTTAATGGTTTTCAATGTCAAATTTTTCATTTTGAAAACATGTTTCTTTCATTCTATTTTATTGTGTTAATTTAATTTTATTATTGTGATCTTGATGAAACTATCATAACCTTCAATATCAAATATCCCATCACCACTACTCAGAAAACACCCTAATGTCAAAAATAACATAAGATATTACTTTTAGAAATATGTTTATACATTTTTTTCCTTTGACAACCACAAATTGACAAATTTAACATAAGATATTTATTTTTGAAACATTCAGTAAACATCATGGCCTTTAATTCATCCCCATATCTCATCCAATATGATCATTTTTATTTTTGTACCCTCTCATTATTAGAAGTTTAATATTTGAGTAAAAAATGAAAAAAAATCTCCTAGTGACTTTATGTCAGTACTTGTGTGGTGGATCCCTCTTAAGAAATGGAAACACAACCAAAATAAAATAAAATAAAGATATAGATAAGGATTAACTGATACATGTAAATATATGTTACAAATATACAGAGGTTGTATGGCCATGACTATTATGATCCCACTATCCCTTTCCACTTCCATTGATAGTGCCAGTATCGTTGAAGGACTGCCTCATGGGAAATGTAGTGAATTCCAGGAATTGTGTAACAACCCAGGTAAATAAGGAGTAATAAATTTTCATATTTATTATTATTTGTGAATTAAATATTAATTTTACTTTAAAAGGGTTTCTATGTTCGATAGCGTACCCGATACGCATCAACGGGTTTCCTTGAAATCTTACATTTCACAATAATAATATAATATTATTATTTTAAATGGTAGTTAACTCCTAGCCATTGTATTGGCATGAATTAATAAAACTAACTACAATATGATAATACATTTTTGTTAAATGTATTTACATTTATCCAATAAAATTTAGAGGCTTAAAATGTGAATGAATCTAATTTGAAGCATAATTTACATTAAAAGGTCGATTTACTTCCTTTTAATGTAGAACCCTCATTAAATATAGTATTGGTAACATTAATACATTATATTTTATCAAATAAAATACTTCTTTATAATGGGGTCATTAAAATTTACTTTGTGAAAATGTTTTAGAATTTTTCCAATAAAGTTCATTTTTTTAATGAATAATAAAAAATATTGTATTTTAATTCAAAACTGTGTTTTAATATAATTTTTTTATATAGTAATATTATCAATTTAATTTGTTTTAAAGTTTAATTAGAATATATTTTTACCATTTAATCTAATGTTTTTCATTGGAATTAAGTTCACTTTGAAATTGGACATAAACAAGTGTCAACCTTTTAATAGTTATTGTTTCTTAAAAACACGCTATTTGTTTTAACAATGGGAATTAATTTTAAATTAATTAATTCAACCTCTATGTTTAAAATTTGGTAAAATAGACATCATTTTTTAATTTGTAATATCAAATATATCTTACGGTTAATTTTTGGTATTTTTCGGAAAAACTAAAATTTTAGATTAATAGTGAAACCACATAGTAGTAGTTAAAAAAACTGAATTTTTCTTTTAAATGAAATTTTACCACTTCTATGAATTGAATTTAGAAAATACAACATACATTGTTGTTATTAGAAAGTAAAATTTGGTTCAATAAGATGAAAATAATTTATGGTGAATAGTAACTTTTGACTTTTTTTTACCACGGTTAAAGGTAAATAAGGTAATTCAAGGTAAAAAGAATATTATAATAATTCAAAATTTCCTTAATACTTGTTCAAACCTTATTTTTTGAGTCATGGCCTCCCATGAGAATATTTGGGTAGATTTTGGGACCCCATGGAGCCACTTATTAATGATAATGACACTTTAGATTAATTAATTTAATGTAAAGGAAAAAATGACAAAAACAAATATCTTTTAGTAAATTAATTTTTATACGGGGTTATATAAGTCATATTTTGGACTATAAATATTCTTTATAAATATAAAAATATTTACCACATGATTGTATATTTTTATAATTTTTAGACATCAAATAAATTAAATTATTCATGACATAATAATGTGGCCTTATTTACCTCATTAATAAATTATTTAAATAAATAAGATTATAATGATTAAAATATTATCCAAAACCTTTCCAATTCCTATTGGATGTTTTTATTTCAACCATGAATCATATTATCTTCGACTGTAATGATTTTTGGACCTTTATAAACCGAATATCATTATATATTAAAATAATAGTTTAACACTTTCCTAAAGAGCCCCTCCAACCCCTTATAAAAGGAGACCAATTCTAACCAATTCCCCACACCACTAAAGCCATTTGGATCTTCCAAACTCTGCCCTATTAAGATCCATACATCCCTATCATCCTTCTAGAATTCTTACCTTAGGTATAAGGGTCTTCGAGAATTCCTTTTGGTTAAAACAAAAGGAAATTACCCAAAATAATGGTAACAGTTCCCTTAACTTCTTTTATTTTATTTTACTTCTCCAACTCCTATTATATTTTTATTCCTTTATTTTCAAGAAACAATAGTATCCTTAATATTCTAGAATTTTTTTATAAGAATTATTCTAACTACACTTACACACACCTCCATCTAATGGGTGAATAACATAATGTTTCTGTGGACGGTAAACTAACGCCTCATGAGACGATGATTGTTTGATTACTTCCTACCGCCTCTCATGGTGGCCATTATGATGGAACTGTATTTATATATGATATATATTATGTTTATATTTTCTTTATACTTCTGTATTTTCCATTTATATCATACCTTTATGGTTTCCATTATGGGTAAACGTGATAATTTCATTTGAGGAAGTGTGGACTACCGCCCCCTCAAAGTGATATGAATCGTTAATGCCTTATGTGGGATGTATAAAGGATGGAGTTAATGATATTATATATTATATTATACTGGAATTATAATATACCTATGTATCATTATGTTTTAAATCCATTAAAATATGAAATAGAAATGAAAGTAGCATTCATGCGTACGTACCGCTTACCTTTCCATGAACAGTGCATTTCATTTCTTACCTCCAAATGATATGTACTGTTATATATATATATACTGTATATATATGATATATATGATAACTAAATAATTAATTTTATTCTGGATAAAATGTACTATTGACCACATGGACAACTTCTAAATATAAGGTGTTCATTTTTTACTCAAGTAACAAATATCGACAAAATGAACGTTATTAACTTAAATGATTACATAATGATTGTAGCATGGTAATAAGTGATATAAAAGGAATAATATAATTTAAAAAGGTTCTTAATAAAGTATAAATTAACTTTAGTTTATCATTAGGAAGATTAAAGAACGAACGGGTGAAGTCGGACAACAAGGTAATGGATTTTCTTATCTCACTTTTAATTCTGTGAGCTTTCCATTATTTGAAACTTATTCATTGCATGTGGTTTATTTTGTACTGAAATTTGATATATATTATCATGATTATTATTATATTCATGGTATTCTGTGATTAATTTGGTGGTTATTAACTTTTGGTCATACGACTCAGTTGATTACAACGTGGTAAAGGGTTTCATCTCCCATTTTATTCCCGTGTGATTCATGCTATATTTGCCACTATTTCCTTTTTTTGGGGGTATTTACTGCCCATTATTGTAATATTTGTGTAATATAATTTCACTTATGATTATTTACATCTCCATTGTATGAACCTTTTTTCATGTGGCATTTGTTTTGTAAGTTACCAAATCGGTAAGGGAACCTTTGACCCTCCTCTATTTAAAAGACTTCTTTTTGTTATATATTTTAATTTACATCGTATTATGTTAGGATATGTTCTTATATATCCTCATTGATGTAAAATTTATGCCTATGTGATGAGATACTCTTTTATCTCATCAACTCATTTCTGGATTTTAAAGTAACATCGTTAGGCTGCGTAATTTTTGAAGGGAACTTCTTAACCCAATTTCAATTCTTGGGGTTCAACTTGTAGTTCTTGAATATGTCAATCTATGAATATGTGTTAATGACATCTGATTGTTTCAGACTTAATATATACTTATATTGGGTGTAATTATTTTTATCACACATAATTATGTGATTGATTTATCCTTATTTTAAGGATACCATCTTTATAATGGATTTCATCACAATTTACATTTCCACTGAGACTTCGTCGTTGTTATGCACCAATTCACTCTTATATAGTTCATATAATATCCTTTGTCGTATTATATCATGAATCCCTTTATTCTCATGATATTATAAAGTTCTTATTAAAAGTTATTCTTCAATTATTTGTATTCAATCATCTCTCTTTTTTGTTAAAAACTCTTTAACTAAAATATCATTTTAAATGTTTTAAAGATTTATTCTTCTAAATATTTATCATTAATGTACATGTTTTTAAAATGGTTTTTAGGATTTATTTATATGGACATTAATTTTTTCAAATTGAAATTCATTTAAAATCTTCAAAGTGGTATGAATCACTTTGAGTCAAAAATCGTTTTTTATATGGTTTTGAAAATTATTTGATTAAGCATTGTTTATTTCAATATCTTGATTTGATATATTGGAATGTGGAAATATTATATTTACTTTATACATGTGATATGTGTTATAATTATTTTATGGTTGTTGGTAATTGTTTACATATACGGTTGGTTCTGTGATAAACCTAGGGTGGGTGAGCCCGAGATAGCTCTCCAATGCATTGGGTAACGTGACAGATGTAAACGTGACGTTCCTCCTAAGATATTTAGGTAATATACTATGATGTGTATTCCAAGTGTAACTCCCTGTGTAGCTGTGATAGCTAAAATTTATGTTTTATATGGATTCCATAAGTAACCTTATTATTTAGTATTTGTGTGTGTTATTCATAAATCTTATGATTTCATATGGTATGTTATGATTGAAATGTATGGTTTCATGGATTTGAATTTATTGATGGAATAATGTTTTCCTTCCTTATTTTATAACAATTACTGGTCATTTTATACTCATTCCAAGTTCCTTGTGTTTTCTTCTACAGGACTTAAAGATGAATAGGTTAAAGGATGGGATCAAGGAAAAGTCATGTTGTCTAAAACATGGAACTAGACATATCTCTTTTTTTAGATTTTATATTTTATGAAAAAATGGATACTGAGTAGTAGTGTCTACTTGTAATATTCAAGTTGGTATGTAATAGTTATGGCCTAATTCTCTAAAAATATTAACCTGAAAAGATCCTCAATGTGAATTATTCATTTAATTCAATATTATGTAATGTTTTAAGGTCCGGTCCTTATAGTTGGTATCAGAGGTCCGTTTAGACAACATTAAGGATTAGGAAGTTTTGTTAGATATATGGTCAGTCCCAATCTATTATTTCAATTAATTATTTGTTTTATATCTTTTTCAGATCAAGGAAATTCAGTTACAAATGGAAGGGGGGATCTCAAATGACATTCCTATCTCTTCCTAATGACACGCTTGCAATAATTATTGCAAAGTCATGTTCAGATAATTGTGAAACTTTTTCTAGTATACAAATCAATTGAAAATAGTTGTTTGAGATATCAAACACCTCCACTGTACCTCGTTATCATCGTGGATCATTGGTGGTATTTAAAAAAAATCCTATTTTCAAAATATTCTCATATTTTCAAGAAAGGTAAATATTATCAAGGCATTTTCAAATATTTTACTTTATCACAAGATTTTGAAGCATATTATGATTTTAAAAAAAAGTGATTAATAATGAGACCCATGAACAACCTATTTGTATTTGATTTTACAATATAGTCTCTTAGAACATACTTATGGTATTTTAAAAGGACCATTAATTGGATGTTTTAACTCAAATTCGGTCTGACTGTTTTATAGAAATCATTTTTTATCAGATGTTTTGAAATTATATGTCATACATGATAATTTTCCAAAACATTTTTTCTCTGAACACCCACATAACCCATGTTTTACAAGGTGTATTTTGATGGAGGAAGCAAATGATTTTGAAGGATCTGTAAATCATTTTTGCAATGCATGGACCTTCTACCTACATGAACAAGATGACAATGAAACCAAATGGACACCATGATCTAGGTATGATGTTCATCATTTTGGGGATTGTTTTATTTTATCATATGGTGGTGAAATAAGACTTTAAGAATTAAGATGTTGAGATCATAATGAATTTGGATGAAAATGAGATGTATAAAGAAACCATTGAGTTTAAAACATGTTATGGTTATTTTTGAGTTTTATAAAAAGGACAACCCATAGGATGGGTGACAACCCATCTCATCCGGTAAGCCTACAGGAATCGAACACACAACCAAATGTCGACAAGGGTGCATCACCTACCATTATACTATTTGAAGTCCTTTTTTAGTATGACTTATTATTTTAGTAAAATAGTTTTATAGAACCAGAAGAAGTTTATTTTTGGAACTTATGTTTTATCAAATGGATATACCTAGTATAAGAAAATGATTTAATGATTAAATGATAAAGGTTGTTGTGGAAGACATTCTTTCTTTTGAGGAAACACTATATGCTTAAGGAAAATAGAATACCATGGGATGTACATAGTGGAGTAATGGTTGAGAAATTATTTTGGAAGAATATATATTCATTTGGGTTATTTATGAAAATGATTAACATATCATATAGAATATGTGATTAGGTTAATTACACTTCAGTATGAGAATTTAAGAGTAGTCGATGTTATTTAGAGATAAATGTTATGATTTACTGTGGGAGACTATGGGATTAAATCCTTCTGAGTTTTGGTTTTCAATCTTAGTTTGGGATATTTTGAAGAATATTATGGACAATTGTTTATTGAATGTTCTTTTTTGAACTTTTGGTATTGTTTGAAAAATTTTGGAGAATAAGAGTAGTTTATCTTTTTGTAAAAGATTATCCTTTTGGGGATTATCTAATCTTGTACTAAACATTTTCGGTTTTGGTTAATGTCTAAATACATGGGAAATATATAGTTTATCTTGTGTAGATTAGGTAATTCTCTAGATGTTTCTTATAGTGCTTTTAATGTGAACAAGTCATCTTGAATATTCATCGATTCGAGAAAAGATGAGTTTGTGGTAGAATTTCATTAAAAGATGAAACTGTACATGAAAAGTAAGTATATTTCCTCACAATATTATTCTAGTTATTAATAAAATTCTTCACCTCTATGAAATGGATCTTGAAGAAACAAATGTTATAACCTCTCTTTTATCATCAGACATTTACCCAACCACAAAGTCAAGGTATTGTGGTGGTTAAATTTCTGTTATCAAATTCTCTATCACTCTCTATTAATCTATGAGAGTTAGTTTTTCTTCCATAACCATGTTTTCATGGAATACTTATATCTATTTTCTTGGGTGACCTTTTTACTTCTCTTTATTTATGTTAAAATGATATATTTATTAACTCTTTTTCCAATGTGGGACATTCAATTAAGTTTCCAAACCTAGTTTCAAAATTGTGAGGACGCAATTTCCAAAAGGGGGTAGGATGTAACATCCCAGGTAAATAATGAGTAATAAATTTTCATATTTATTAATATTTGTGAATTAAATATTAATTTTACTTTAAAAGGGTTTTTATGTTCGATAGCGTACCCGATACGCAACAACGGGTTTCTTGGAAATCTTACATTTCACACTAATAATATAATATTATTATTTTACATGGTAGTTAACTCCTAGATGTTTTATTGGCTATAATGAACAAAAATAACTAAAATATGATTATATTGGTTTTTTAAATGTATTTACAATTATCCAATAATATTTAAAGGCTTAAAATGTGAATGAATCTAATTTTAAGAATAATTTACATTAAAAGGTCGATTTACTACCTTTTAATGGAAAACCCTCATTAGATATAGTTTCAGTAACTTTAATACATTATATTTGACCAAATAAAATCCTTCTTTAGAATGGGGACATCAAAATTTACTTTGTGTAACGTTTTGGAATTTTTCTGATAAAGTTCATTTTTTTAATGAATAATGAAAAATATTGTATTTTAATTCAAAACTGTGTTTTAATATAATTTATATACACAGTTAGATTATATTTTTAATTGGTTTTAATGTTTAATTAGTATATATTATTACCATTCAATCCAATTTTGTCCATTGGAATTAATTTCACTTTGAAATTGGACATAAATAAGGGTTTATCTTTTTATAGTTATTTTTTCTTAAAAACACGCTATTTGTTTTAACAACGGGAATTAATTTTAAATTAATTAATTCAACTTATATGATTCAAATTTTGTAAAATAAACATCATTTTTGAATTTGGAATATCAAATATATCTTAGGCTCAATTTTTGGTATTTTTCTGAAAAACTCCAATTTTTAATGAAGAGTGAAATCACTTAGTAGTAGTTAAAAAATGAATTTTTCAATTAAATGAAATTTTACCACTTCTGTTAATTTAATTTCAAAAATATGACATTAATGGTTTTTATTAGAAATTAACATTTGGTTCAATAAGATGAAAATAATTTTTGGTGAATAGTGACTTTTGACTTTTATTTACCGCGGTTAAAGGTAAATAAAGAAATTCAAGGTAAAAAGAATACTATAATAATTAAAAATTACCTTAAAACTTGTCCAAAACTTATTGGTTGATTCATGGCCAACCATAGTCATCTTTGGGTCAATTTTGGGACTCCATGGAACCACTTGTGAATGATAATGACACTTAAGATTAGTTAATTTAAAGTAAAGGCAAAAATAAGAAAAACAAATATCTTTTAGTAAATTAATTTTTATATGGAGTTATATAAGTCATATTTTAGGCTATAAAAAATTATTTCAACCTAAAAATATTTCCTACATGATAGTATTTTTTTATAATTTTTAGACATCAAATAAATTAAATTATTCATGACACAATAATGATGCATTATTTACCTCATTAATAAATGATTAAAATAAATAAGATTATAATGTTTAAAATATTTTCCAAAACCTGTCCAATTCCAATTGGATGATTTTATTTATACCCTGAGTCATATTATGTTATACTTTAATGATTTTTGGACCTTTAGAAACCAGATATCATTATATAATAAAATAATATTTTCACACTTTCCTAAAGAGCCCCTCCTCCCTCTTATAAAAGGAGTCCACTTCTAACCAATTCCTCACACCTCTCAATCCATTTGGCTCATCCAAAATCTTCCCAATTAATCTCTCTACATCCCTCTCCTTCTACTAGAAGCCTTATATTAGGCAGAAGGAACTTCAAAGAAGTCCTTTTGTTTTAATCCAAAGGAAGTTACCCAAATTAAAGGTAACCGTTTCTCTTAACTTCTTTTCTTTTATTTTACTTCTCCAACCTGTGAACTATTTTTATTCCTATATTTTATATCAAAACCAGTATCCTAAATACACTAGGATTTTTTTATAATAATTATTCTAACTACTGATACACACACATCCATCTAATGAGTGAAGAACATAATGTTTCTGTGGATGGCAAACTAACGCCTCACGAGACGATGATTGTTCATTTACCTCCTACCACCTCTCATGGTGGAAATTATGATGGAACTGTATCTATATATGATATATATTATGTTTATATTTTCTTTATAATTCTATATTATCCATTTATATCATAACTCTATGGTTTCCATCATTTGTAAACGCAATAATTTCATTTGAGGAAGTGCGGACTACCGCCCCTCAAAGTGATATGACTTGTTAATGCCTTATGTGGGATGTATAAAGGATGGAGTTAATGGTATTATATATGATATTATACTGGAAGTATAACATACCTATGTATCGTTATTTTTTAATTCCATTAAAATATTAAATAGAAATGAAAGTAGCGTTCATGCATACGTACAGCTTACCGTCTCCATGAACGGTGCATTTCATTTCTTACCTCCAAATGATATGTACTGTAATAAATATATATATATATATATATACTTGATATATATAATATATATGATATATAAATAATTAATTTCATTCTGGATATAATGGACTATTGACCACATGGACAACTTGTAAATATAAGGTGTTCATTTTTTACTCAAGTACCAAGTATTGACAAAATGAACATTATTAACTTAAGTGATTACATAATATTTATAACATGGTAATAAGTGATATAAAAGAAATAATAAACTTTTAAAAGGTTCTTAATAAAGTTTAAATTAACTTTAGTTTATTATTCATGAGATTAAAGAATGAACAGGTCAAGTTGGGAAATTAGGTAAGGGATTTTCTTATCTCACTTTTAATTCCGTGAGATTTCAATTGTTCTCCACTTATTATTTTCATGTGTGGTCTTTTGTACTGAAATTTGATATATATTATCATGATTATTATTATATTCATGGTATTTGGTGATTCATTTGGTGGTTATTATCTTTTGGTCATACGACTCAGTTGATTACAACATGGTAAAGGGTTTCATCTCACATTTTATTCCTGTGAGATTCATGCAATATTTTCCACTATTTCCTTTTGTGTGGTGTAAGTACTGCCCATGATTTTACTCTTCGTATAATATAATTTAATTTATGACTATTTACCAATTCATTATATGAACATTATTTTATGTGGCGTATGTTTTGTAAGTTACCAAATCAGTAAGGGAACCATTGACCCTCCTCGATTTAAAAGACTTCTTTTGGTTATGTATTTTAATTTAAATTTTATTATGTTGGGATATATTATTCTATATCTTCATTGAAGTAATATTTATGTCAATGTGATGATAAACCTTTTTTATCTCATCAACTCATTTCTGAATTTTAATGTAACGCAGTTAGGCTGTCAAATTTTTACAAGGTAACTTCTTAACCCAATTTCAATTATTTGAGTTCAACTTGTACTTATTGAATATGTCATTCTATGAATATGTTTTAAGACCTATTATTGTTTTACACTTAATATCTACATATATTGGGTGTATTTATATATCTCACACATAATTATGTGATTGGTTTATCCTTAATTAAGGATACAATCTTAATAAGGGATTTCATCCCAATTTACATTTCCACTGAGACTTCATTGTTGTTATGCACCAATTCACTATTATATGTTGTATATATTGTCCTTTTACATATTATATCATGAATCCCTTTATTCCAATGATATTATAAATTTATTTTTTAAAAGTTATTCTTCAATTATTTGTATTCAAGTGTCTATCTTTTCGTTAAATTCTCTTTAACTAAAATATCGTTTTAAATGTTTTAATGATTTATTCTTCTAAATATTTCTCATTAATGTACATGTTTTCAAAATGGATTTTAGGGTTTATTTATATGGAGATTAATGTTTTCAAATGTTAATTCATTTAAAATATTTAAATTGTTGTGGGGCACTTTCATTGAAAAATATCTTTTTAAATGATTTTGAAATTGATTTTATAAAGCATTATTTATTTCAATATCTTGATGTGATATATTGGAATGTGGAAATATTATATTTCCATTATATATGTGTTAAGTGGTATAATTATGTTATGTTAGTTGGGAATTGTTTATGTATATGGGTGGTTCCGTGATAAACCTAGGGCGGGTGAGCCCGAGATAGCTCTACAATGCATTGGGTAACGTGACGGAGGAAAATGTGATGTTTCTCCTAAGAGATTTAGGGAATGTACTGTGATGAGTATTACAAGTGTAACTCCCTATGTAGCTGTGATAGCTACAATGTAAGGTTGATATGTATGCCAAAATTAACCTTATGATTTAGGATTTGTGTGTGTTATTCATAAATCTTATGATTTCATATGGTATGTTATGATTGAAAAGTATGGTTTCATGGATTTGTATTTATTGATGGTCTAATGTTTTCCTTCCATATTTTATAACCCTTACTGTTCTTTTTATTCTCATCCCATGTTTTTGAAATGTTTTTCCATATGACATAAAGATGAATAGGTTCAAGGATGGGATCAAGGAAAAGTCATGCTGCCTAAAACATAGAACTAGACATGTCCCTTTTTTAAAGAGTTTATATTTTATGAAAAAATGGATACTGAGTAGTAGTGTCTACTTGTAATATTCATGTGGTTATGTAATAGTTATGGCCTAATTCTCTAAAACTCAAACCTGAAAAGATCCTAAATGTGAATTATTCATTTAATTCAATATTAATTAATGTTTTAAGGTCGGGTCTTTATACATTGGACCAAGTATATTCCCTTCCACACACTAGGTTTTTTGGGTTCAAGGATTTCCCCCTTCAGATATTATTGTTTTCCAATTCATAGAGGATAAGAATTATAGAATTTTATATAATTCAATTTTAATGGGTTGACAGATGAAGCATTTTCAAGTACCCAAAAGGCGATAGAATATTTTCAGGGCCCCATTAAAAAAATAAGATACATTTAAAACATATCTCATAGAAATATAATTATAGGGTTTACTTCATTTGAACAACATATTTCCTCAAATGTATTAATAAATGCATTTACATGCGCATATGGGGTTAATTTATCCACTTTATTGGATATCAGAATGTATGGACATAAAGAAAAACATGAAAAGATTATTACCCCAGATGCATCAGTGATGCCAACACCAACATCCCCATACTTATGAGAATTAAAAGTTGTACATGCCATGTTTAAGGAAGCTACATTTGTAATAGTCAAAATCACAGTGATGAATACCGTAGATACCTTTCCCAACATTTGTATCTCAAGAAGTGGAGTGTGTATGCAATGTGAGGTGGAAGGGGGTATTTAAATGTTGTGAGTAGTTGTTTTTTCATTATTTGGATAATAGGAATCAGATAATAGTATTTTTATTTTGGTTTCATACATACAAAAGTTTTGTTCTTTGGGTATATTTTATTTATCATACCATACCTTTATCTTCGGCCTTCATCATGATGGTTTTTTGTTTGTTTTTATCAGCTCTATCTAGTAGTGGGAAGGGATATGAGAGGGGGTATATTCAAATTTTCTTTAGATGGAAAATTAGATACATCATCTATTTAAGTGTCTGATTTTTATTCCTCTAAAACATAAAATCATATAGATTCACTAGTTACTTATAATAAATTAGTTAAAGAGACTTATGACCTTCAATATATGCAAGGTTAGAGCTCACCAAAATAATCATGGAGGGTATCATTCTATATTTCATTTTCAATAAAGAACTTTAAAAAATTTGTAACAAGAAGTCTATAATGGTCAGGTTTGGATATATAGGTTAGGATCTAAATCACCCTGGACCTAAATAGAATGAGAATGAGAATTTATCTTGTATGTTTTTCTTTTAAATAACTAATCAGGATCAAGAACCCAATCATTCACAATATAAATAAGAAATTAATATGAAAATTATTATTAAAAATTTAAAAACAAATTTTTAGGCTTCAAAGATGATTATTTCCCAAAGATGGGCCATTAATTCAAAAGTGTCATGAAGATTGGTTAGAATATTTTATTAGATGAAAATGAAATTTAAAAGGATAATTCATGGAAAGTTTATAGTATACTAAATTTTCTCATATGCAATGTACTATTATCCCTAGGTCACAAAAAGACTAATTTCAATAGTTCATATTTATATGATGATGTCCATTTTATGAATGAGTTACATTAATATTATTATTAAAGTCCATTTACATTTTAATTATATATATATGTGGATAGGTTCATTGTTTTCACCAATTATCATCGTTGTTGGATTTTCTTTTTCTTAGTAAAGGGGCGTCACCTTCGTTTATTTGGAATTAATAGTGTAATAATTGATACCATTATATCAACTACTAGGTGCTCTATGGGGAACCTCAATTTTAGGCTTCATTATTGGTTCATCATGGGGGAATATAGTGGGGAGCCCTATGAGAACCAGAAATTCCACATATGATATGAATTACAGAGTTTCATGACACAACAGTTCTATCGGAGAGTAGATGGAGTGGGTCAGGTCGTCTATAAATAAAAACTCATGCAACCCACGCAGTTGATGAATATAACTCTTAAACCTAGAATTCTAGAATTTAGTTTTCCCACTTCCATGAGAATAAATATATATCTAATAACTATCCCAATTAGAAGTGCATAAACTTGGTTTCATGAGTGCATAGAGGGTACACATAGAGTTATCATGATGAAACTCTTGAAGAAGAGAAATATATAATAAATCTAGATTCTACCTAAGAGGAATAAGAACACATGGTATAAATTATACTATGACTTATGTTGACATATGATCAAGAGATAGGAGATCTATATTGGCATAATATCTTTCACACTCTGTCTTAGGCAAATAAACATGTACATGAGTTGATCTTCAAGAGAAGAAAAAAGAGACCCTAATCCCATGAGAATATCAGGAATGATAGTAATTAAAGAATATTAAAAATACCATAGCATATAAAGACAAATATATCATGTATTTTTTAAATGTAAAAAAACATAACTTTTCCAAAATTGATTATCCATTTCGAGATACTAGGAAATCATTATATATTCATGTAAATTATTTTTCAAATAAGGCATTTTGTGAGGGTATTCCTATATTTTTTTGTTAAACCCATAGATTATAATTTGTAATATAATTAAATATAATATATTTATCATATTTATTTTAAAATAATTATAAAATTTCCCTATATGGAAATTAAAAAAATATAGGCTTTATTTTAAAAACAAATGTTTACAAAACATGTTCAAACATAAATTAAAAACATGTTCAAACTCAAAGATGAAATACAAAGATCCAAGAAATATTTTTCCAACATGTTCAAACCTGTTTCGAATATAACAAACCATATTATTATTGCATATTAAAACATAATTTATTACATAATATTACACATAATATATCATGGAAGAGTGTTAAGTCTAGTGTCATTTGGTATTAACTAGATTAAATAACAACTTAAATAGGAAATACACCATCATTACTTGAGATGATGCACATGGTTTTCACTATTTTAGACCCCCCCATTTCCTGATATTTTTCTCCTTCCTTCTGTCCTTTTCATATCTTGTGTCCTGTAGAATTTTTCACTATTATTAATAAATGAAGTGTTATTTTTTAATGTAAAAATACATTGTCTTTATTGAAAACATTTTTAACATGACTGTACATAAAACAAAATTGGATAAAATGGTGAATACATACAAAAGGGGTGAGCTATAAATCCTAGCAAATGGAATAAACATGGAATAACATGAATAAGGCAATACATCTTAGACAATAAGTATATAAATAGGGCATAAAATTGGTGAGAATCATAAAAATGAATAAAAAGACATGATATTTCATGTTATTAATAAATGAATCCTAGTAAATATGGAATCAACTTAAAACAAAACATCATAAACATAGGCTAAGGATAACTGTGAAGAAATTATGATGAAAAAGGCCCCATAAAAGAATCATATTCACTATCAATCCAAACATGATGTCTAGTGAGAGTAAACTTTGTCCAATTCATTGGATAACTATATAATTTGTGTGCACCCATCACATTCATTTCATTCTCAAGCTTATGCGTGCAACAAATATCGTAGAACATGGATTCATTCATCATCATATTCTATTAAAATAAAAATGAGTGTGTAATTCATACATTTAAGCCACATATTAAATATTTATAAATGTATAATTATGAACACACTTTAGAGGAAATTTGTATAGTATTCACTACACAATTGTTTTGAAATGAAAAATCACTGCGAAATTTCGGCATCATAACAATGTCACTTAAAAAAAATAAAATGGGTTGATGAAATAAACAAGGGATCTATCATCTTTTGAAAATAAAATAAGAAGTAATATTGATATGGATAGACTTATTCCAACATTAGTAATTGAATAATATAATTTATAAGATAATAGCTAAACTTTAATAATGTGGAGAATGAGAGGATCCCTAACATGAGTATGTGACTCAAAAGACATGGGAGGAGCTTCTTGAGAGATTAGGAGCATCGTCGAAGGACTCTAGAGAGGGTAAGTCAGAGTAAGGAAATTTTCCAATGATTTTTAGTGAAGAGAAATGGGAGCTTGGGTAATTTTAATTTGTAAATGATGGAGGATTTCTTTAATATTATTCAAACATAGGTTCTGGACATTAACTAATAAAATAACAAAAAACAAAAACCATCCCATGGTATTTTTTCGTGGTTTATGACAGAAGGGTGCGGTTTCATTTTCATATGAATCCAAAGGAAGAAATTTATAAAAAAACACCCTTATGGATGTGGAAGTGAGTTATACTCTTAAATAAATGATTTTAAAACATTAAAATATTTTATTGGTTTTGGATGTTTCATATAGGCTATATAAAATTTAAAAAATAAATATAAAATAAATTTATTTTAAATTTAAATATTTATTTGGTCGGGGATACCATTTATTGTATTTATTGTATAACTTTTTGGTCATTTCGTTGTCATAATACACATCGTATATTTATAATGTAATAAATTTTTACCTAAAAATTCAATTGTCTCATAAAATTATAACAACATAACCATTGGATAATTGTGATGTTATGTTTGAAAAAATAATATTCATTTTATCTAAATATGTGAATTTTTACTTTTAAAATAAGAATCCACATTTATTGAGAAATGCTGGATTTTTTTCCAATCACGGTTTTCAAGCACATATAAAAAATTTTTGGTTTCATAAACATTATAATATCATTATATTTAACAAAAATGATTTAATAATAACATTAATTAAAGTATTATTTATTTCAAAAATCCTTTAATTCATAAAAATAAATTCCATAATTGAATTTAGATATCACCCAAAATTACAAATTTTGTGTTATTACATCAAAATAAAAATCATTTATTTATTTCAACAATATAATGAAAATATATTCATTATTCTATAAAAAATAATGTACTTAACCATATTTATAAGGTCTTCATATATATGTCTGTAATATATAAGCAAATTCTCCAAGGGTAAGGTGCGTGATGATGAGACATTCATGGGATGTTTTGATGAACATGGTTTGGGTCATGATATCGATGAGCATGAAACTCTCCCATGAAATGTTTTTCTCATGCTTAAGTTGTTGGAACTAAACTTTGGGTTGTTCAAGGGAAAATACCAATGTTGTTGTATCTTTTGAAAGATCCATTAAATTGGATTCATAGGGTATGATCCTACTGGTTGATGTAATAACTTCATTTGTCTATGTCAATTATATTTTTAAAATCCCATATTTATAGAAATCATGTGGTCACTAGTCAAAAACTATATCATCAATGATAATGATTCTTAATAGTCTTTTAAATATAATAAGATACAATAAAACCAAATAAGTGCATGTGTTTTCTTTAAAAATATTAGTTAATAATACATTTATTTAAATCATTAGGGGAATTTTATTTATAATAGTTCAAGAAGTAATAATCATACCCGCAACAACAATTTCACCATCAAAATATTCATTTCCCACGATAAAATAGTTGAGAGTAACTTTGTTTCATTGCCTCCATTGTCTCCCATATTACTTTATCGAACATGTGGTATCACCGTGACACTTTGAAAAGGTGTATTGTCTTATTTCATATAAATTAGTCTCAATGATATAATATTTTCAATATATTCTTTTCATAAGAAAAATAATTCTCCTATATTACCACATCTTGATGTGTTTTGTATTGTGATAATATTTCATACATTTCATCAAACATTTCATAACATAGCAATTTTTGTTCACCAAATGCATCAAAACATGTATGTGTTCTTCACCACTTCCTATATAGGGATTTATAAGTATCCATTTCTATGAATGAGTGAAAATTGTTATTGTATGAGAAAATGTATAGAGGAAGATGTTGATCTTATCCTCCTTTGATGACAATTGATCATCCTCTTAACATTACTTAAGTATCTGGATTGTCTGCTCAAATTGGTTATCAGTTTAAGGGTGGGAAGTAGTGATGTGGATAAACTCAATATTTATATAATTTTGGTTAATCTTCTAAAACACAGAGGTAAATCAGTTGTCTCAACCAGATACAATCAATATTGGTGTTCTATTCAACCTCACAATTAGTATAATTTATATCCTTGCAAGTTGATTGAGTAATAATGTAACATCTCAGGTAAATTAAGAATAAGACATATTTCATATTTATTAATATTTTTTAATAAAATATTAATTTTACTTTAAAGGATTTTCTACTTTCAATAGCGTACCCAATACACAACAACGGGTTTCTTTGGAATCTTATGTTGCAAACTAAAAATATAATATTATTATTTTAAATTATAGGTAACTCCTAGCCATTTTATTAGAGGGAATGAATTAAAATAACTACAATATGATTATACATGATTGTTAAATGAGTTTACATTTATCCAATAAAAAGTTATAGTCTTAAAATTTAAATAAATCTAATTTTAATCTTAATTTACATTAAAAGGATGATTTACCACCTTTTAATGGAGAACCCTATTTAAATATAGTTTTTCTCACTTTAATACATTCTAATTTAACAAATATAATCCTTCTTTAGAATGGGGACATCAAATTTTACTATGGGTAATTTTTTTGGTATTTTTCTCATAAAGTTCATTTTTTAATGAATAGTGAAAAATATTTTATTTTAATTCAAAAGTGAATTTTAATCTAATTTATTTATATGGTTATATTATCTTTTCAGTTGGTTTTAAAGTGAAATTGAAAGATATTTTTACCATTTAATCTAATGTTGGTCATTGTAATTAATTTCACTTTGAAATTGGACATAAACAAGTATCAATCTTTTGATAGATATTGTTTCTTAAAAACACGCTAATTGTATTAACAACACGAATTAATTTTTAAATTAATTAATGACACTTCTATTTTTTGAATTTGAAAAAATAGAAATCAATTTTTACTACATAATATCAAAAAAATATTAGGCTGAATTTTTGGTATTTTTCTGAAAAACATCAATTTTTGATGAATAGTGACACCACTTAGTGGTAGTTAAAAAACTGAATATTTCATTTAAATGAAATTTTACCACTTCTGTGATTTAAATTTCAAAAATCTGACATACATGGTTGTTATCATGAAGTAAAATGTGGTTCATTAAGATGAAAATAATTTTTGGTGAATAGTAACTTTTGATTTTTATTTACTACGATTAAAGGTAAATAAGGTAATTCAAGGTAAAAAGAATATTATAATAATTCAAAATTACCTTAACACTTGTCATAACCATATTTAATGAGTAGTGGCCGACCATGGGCATCCTTTAGTTGATTTTCGTACCCCATGGAGCCACTTATGAAAGATAATGACACTTTAGATTAATTAATTTAATGTAAAGGCAAAATTGACAATAATAAAACTCTTTTAGTAAATTAATTTTTATATGGTGATATATAAGTTATATTTTCAACTAAACATTCATTGGAAATATAAAAATATTCCCTACATGATAGTAGTTTTTTTATAATTTTTAGGCATCAAAGAAATTAAATTATTTATGACACAATATGAAGCAGTATTTACATCATTAATAAATGATTTAAATAAAGAATATTATAATGATTAAAATATTATCCAAAACATGTCAAATTATGATTGGATGATTTTATTTAGACCATGACTCATCTTATCTTCTAATATAATGATTTTTGGACCGTTAGAAACTAAATACCGTTATATAATAAAATAATAGTTTCACACTTTCCTAAAGGCCCCTCCTCCCCCTTATAAAGGGAGACCACTTCTAACCAATTACTCACACCTCTCAAGCCATTTGTCTCGTCCAAAATCTACCCAATTAATATCTCAACATCCCTATCCTCCTCTTATAAGACTTACCTTAGGCAGAAGGAACTTCAAGATGTCATTTGGTTCAAACCAAAGGGAGTTACCCAAATTAAAGGTAACGATTTTTCGTAAATTGTTATCTTTTATTTTAATTCTCCAACCCCTAAACTCTTTTTATTTCCTTCTTTTGTAACAACACCAGTATCCTCTATATACTATTATGTTGTTATAAGAAGGATTATAACTACACTTACACACACTCCATCTAATGGATGAAGAACATAGTGTTTCTGTGGATGGCAAACTAACGCCTCACGAAACAATGATTGTTCAATTACATCTTATCGCCTCTCCTGGTGGCCATTCTGATGGAACTGTATTAATATATGATATATATTATTTGTATGAGTTTTTTTATGCTTCTCTACTTCCCAATTGTATCAAGCCTTTATGGTTTTCATAGTGGGTAAATACGATAATCTCATTTGAGGAAGTGCGGACTACCACCCCCTCAAAATGATGTGATTAGTTAATTCTTTATGTAGGAGGAATAAAGGATAGATTAAATGATATTATATATGATATTATAATGGAATTATAATATACCAATTTATAATTGTGTTTTATGTCCATTAAAATAATAAATAGAAATGAAAGTAGTGTTCATGCGTACGTACGGCTTACCATCACCATGAACGGTGCATTTCATTTCTTACCTCTAAATGTTATGTAATATTATAAAAACATGTATATAATAGATATATATGATATATATGATATCAAAATAGTGAATATCATTATGGATATAATGAACCTTTGACCACATGGACAACTTGTAAATATAAGTTTTTCATTTTTACTCAAGTACCAAATATCGACAAAATGAACATTATTAACTTAAATGGTTGCATAATGTTTATAACATGGTAATAAGTGATATAAAAGGAATAATAAACTTGAAAAAGGTTCTTAAGAAAGTATAAATTAACTTTATTTTATTATTCAGGAGATTAATGAATGATCGAGTCATGTCAGACACGAGGTAAGGGACTTCATCTCAATCTCCTTTCATTGAGGCATTTTTAGTTTTATACACTACTTTATTTTATACGGTGTATAAACCACTTTGACTTCTCATTTTATTCAAAGTGAATCTTTTTATACAAAGCATTTTAGTAAATGACAAAAAGGAATTTTTTTTAACATAAGCGGTGACAACAACCTTTCCACCGCCGTGAGTATTATTTGATCTTTGGCTTCCATAACAAGATAGAATGTTTTTTAAAAGGAAAAATAAATAACATATACTCTTTTTACATATTTTGGTATTGAAAATGATTTTGAGAATGGATTTATTATTTCAATATCTTGAAATTATATTTTATTATTTCAATATGGAAATTTTGTCTTTCCTTTATGCGTATGTTATGTGTAATGATCATGTTATGGTTCTTGGGCATTATTTACGTATACGGGAGGTTCCGTGATAAACCTAGGGTGGGTGAGCCCCCCGATATATCTCTAGAATGCATTGGGTAATGTGACAGAGGTAAACATGAATGTTTCTCCAAATAGATTTAGGGAATATACTATGATGGGTATTCCAAAGTAACTCCCTGTGTAGTTGTGATAGTTACAACGTAAGTATGATATGGATACCACAAGTTACCTTTATGATTAATGATTTCTATGTGTCTTTCATAAATCTTATTATTTCATGAGGTATGTAAAAGAGTTCATGTTTTGAATGTATTTATGAACAAATGTTTTCATTCTTTTTTTTATAACCCTTACTGAGCTTTTTATACTCATTCCATGTTTTGAAATGTTTTCAGAAGACATAAAGATGAATAAGTTCAAGTATGGGATCAAGGAAAAGTCATCCTATCTAAAACATGGAACTAGACATCACTCTTTTTTTTAAGAGTTTTTATTTAATGAAAAAAATGGAAACTATTTAGATATGTCTACCTTGTAATCTTTTGAGATATAATAGTTATGTCCTAATTCTCTAAAACTCTAAACCTGAAAAGATACTCAATGTGAATTATTCATTAAATTCAATATTATGTAATGTTTATGCCTGGGTCCTTAAAAATAATTCCCCTCAAATCATAATGAAGTGTTTTGTCTTTGTAAGATGATCCACTATAACCCATATGACATTATTTTCATTTGATTCTATTTGAAGTCCATTAACAAATCCATGGTGATGATTCCACACATCCATGTAGGTATGGGTAATGGTTGCATCATCCACTTGGATATTTTCCCTATCAAATTCACATATTGATATAAGAGACTTATTGATGTATATTCTATGATATTCTTCTTCATACTTTCCCACCAATAGCAATATTGGAGATCTTGATACATATTTGTGTTTTCTGAATGGATGGAGAATGTAAAACTATATGCATCATCCAACATATACTGCTATATTTTTGTAATTGATGGTATATATAACTGTGAGAAAAAACATAGAACTCATTATTCATTAACATTGAACTTTGAGGGTTTCCCTTTTCATAAATTTTTCAATTTCTTCTCAATTCCCACATCATTTCATTTAGAATTCATTATTCTCCCTATAAGGGATGGTTGAGAAATAATTTGTGAAAGGATTGATGGTATTCCTTCCTTTATGATTATTGGGTCCAACATTTTTATATCAAAGAAGATCAAATCCTTTTCAGTTCTCATCAATGATTAAATTGTGGGATCCTTTCAACTTAGAGTGTCTTCCACTATATTCACATTAACATGATGGTAGTCGATTGAGTAGTCATTGTACTTGATCATATTTGACCATATTCAATGGCACATATTCATCTATTTAGATTTTAATATATACTTGATTCTTTTTTATCCTTATATATTTTAGAATTATCCCGTATAAGATAATTCAAACATATTTTCAATGAAAATATCATAGAAGCCAACTCCAGATCATGCATTGGGTAGTTTTGTTGTTGAACATTCAGCTACCTTTAAGCATATGCTATGAATTCATCATGTTGTTTTAGCACACAACCAAAATCCTTCTTGGAAGCATCACCAAACAGCACGAAATGTTCCCCAATTATGGGTTGTGTGGGTAAAAGGGAATTGATAAGACTACATTAAAAATACTTAAATATATATTGACATTCATTATTACAATAAAACATATCTCATGTTTGAGTTAACTTGGTAAGAGTGTTTCACAATTGTGAGAAATTTCTCAAAAATTGATGATAGTACCCAACTAATCTAAGGAAACAACATATATCTTTCACATATGTTGGAATCAACCATCCATTAATTACTTCTATCAGTAAAGGGTCTATAGATATCCCATTTCTTTTGATGAAATTCCCCAATAATGAGACCTCATTTAACTAGAAATCACATTTTCTTTACTTGGCATAAAAATTCTCCTTTTATAAGGTATTTAGAAAAGTTCTTAGATTCTCATCATGCTCCTCCTTTCATTTAGAGTATATTAGAATATCATTATAAATTCTACCATAAATTAGTCAAGGTAATCTCTACAGACTATATTCATCAAATCCATTTATATTTATGGAGCATTAGTGAGTCTAAATGGTGTTACTATGAATTTATTATGCCCATACCTTATACAAAAACCCATCTTGGGGTATCCACCATCTTAACCCTGACTTTATAATACCTTGACCAAATATCCACATTGGATAAGTACATTTCTTCATATATATGATCAAACAAGTCATTAATGTAGGTAATATGATACTTATTCTTTATCGTTTTCTTGTTGATCTCACAATAATCAATGCAAAGTCACATTGACCCATCCTTCTTCTTGATGAAGAGGATTGATGCACTCCATGGTGAAGCACTTGGTCATATGAAACCATTAACCAGATTCTCTTGTAGTTTTTTCATTAACTCATCAAGTTCCACAACAACCATTATATATACAGTCTTGGACAATGTTAACACCCAATCTATAAGATTGATTAAAAATTAAAATTATGCGATAAAAGGAAGACCTAAAAATTCTTCGAGAAACACATCAACATATTCCTTCATAATGGACATGTTTTTAGAGGTGATTATTTCTTTAAACCAAGAATTGGAGCTAGATATGAATTCTCATATGGTAACAATATCCATGATTGAGAAGTTGGTGCTAGGGAAGAACCACCCTCCTCTTTGCACTTGTATATAACCAGGGGTCAATTAAAGATATAATATGTGATTCTCTTCTTATCAACAATTTATGTATGCTCTATATAAGGAAATCCAATCCATGACCACAATTGTATAAAATTCCACCAAAGGGAGTATCAGATGTTCGCAATAGAGGTCAACCTAGAAAACATTTCTGAGGAGGAGTTATATACATGGTATGAAATAATTACTCCATTTTTTATTTTTACTGATAGCACAACTTATATGATTTTTGGTGTTGTTTCAATAGTTCTACTAAACATTCATGATATGAAGGAATGCATAGAACCAGAATCAAAACGTTCATTAACTATTCATAAATGAATGACTAGTGTACATGTCAACACTTCATTCACAGGATCCAACTGAGTTAATTTGATGTAAAATGATCTCCCTTTCTACCTTGGAGGTTTTTGGTTATCTCCAAAAACCTTTGGCTTAGGGCACTCGTTTTAAAAGTGCATTGGTTCATTATAGCTGATGGTTGGTTGGAGAATTTTTCTCTTCCAACACATTAGTGGGGTTTCCTATCAAGAATCTGTTTCGTGGTGTCCTTCAATACAAAACCTAAATCATTTCCCCATTCCCCTCATGAAATTTCCAATTTTCTTCTTTCCACACCTCTGACAAGTGGGATATTGAAATATCTTGGCAGCATTGTATTTCCCCATATGAGTGCCAAAATTGTAATCCACTTTTTTCTTCTTATCCTCATGATACCCTTGCAATTCTCGGACATCCATCTCAATATTGAAGGCACATCATAAAATTTCCTCATTGATATTAATGACTCTGATTGCTATGGATTTTCATAGACTAGGTTTTAGCCCACAAAATGGAAAACCTTTCATTTGGTGGAAACAAAAAAGATGGAGGTGTATCATGCATGTCTTGTGAAGTTTTAATAATACACCTTGATATATTCTTCATTTTTTAGTGAAGTTTATAGAAATACCATTCTATTATAAATTGGATAGTTTGATGAAAATATTTTTCAAAGACATATTCTGGAATTCCTTTTACCCCATCATTTTGATATATTCCCAAGACTTTTTATTTTTGATCAATTCCCACTACTAATAAGCTTCTCCCACCATACGATAAACATCGAATAAAACCTTATCATTTTTTTTTCAACATTGAAGGATGGAGAAGATCATCTCAATGGAGTTGATCTGTTGTTCTTTGATTAAGAGATCATATTATCCATTGACTGTCAGAAGACTATGTTGCATAAAGAACTTAATCATATATTGTTATCTCATAGGGTTATTTGGACTCTTCTCTTAATCCATATTTCTACTAAAAACCATAGTCAGCTAATAGGGTATCATCATAATGTTTTTTATTATTGCTCTGATCAGGTTGGGCATCTCATTTTGGAAGCCATCCATTTGCATTCACGTTGGTTGTTCACCCAATTCATCCTATTTATAGCCATTTGATAGAATAAAATGGACACTATGGATTATTATTTTTAAACTATTAATAATATAAAGGGGTAATCCAATAAAATAGAAGGTACGCCTAATAAATTACATGTATTTCTAAACTTATGAATTTCTAGGCTTTAATCTATATTATTCATGAACTATTTCCTAAAAGATATTTTTATGGGAATTTATTTTTCCATTACTTGTGGTTCATAATGAGCCTGTTAATTTACTGAACCATGTCCCCTAATAGTGTAAAACTAGGTTTCTAATAATGAATGATGTCATGCACCAATTCCCAGTCGAGTCTAGCTCAACGTGGTGTTTTCAGGTTTTACCCATATGTATATATATTCCAGAACCATGTCCACTTGTATTCTTCATAAATTATTGCATTTTTCTTATTAAAAAATTAATCTATACTTACCAAAATTTAGGGATGTTTTCTTATAATTTGTTTGAACCCTAAGGATTTTTCTAGAGATTTCTAATCCTAAACCCAAAATTAACTAAACCTTTCCTTTAATTCCAACTATAAAATCCCTTCTTCTTATAACACATTAATTAATTGTTTATTAAATAGTATTACACATAATAAAACCTGAATGATAAATCAGACTAGTTTATTTAGGGATAAGTTACAGTATATTACAACTTAAATAAGAGATACATCATTCTTATTGAGAACTTCCTTAACATGGTCGTACATAAAACAACATGGGTTAACCAAGGGACATACATAAGAAAGGGGTGAGATATAAATCCTAGTAAGGGGATAAAAATGGCATAACATAAAGAATAAAATACATGATAAGAAATTGGAATATCAATGTGGTATAAAATTGGTGAGAATAATAAACACGAACAATTATGCATGATATATCATTAGAATCGTAAATAAAACATAAGAAACGTGGAAATAACTAAAAACACCACATCATAAACATAGGTCAAGGATAAATTCCAAGATATCATGATATAAAATGTCCCATAAGTAAATCAGTTTCACTACCTTTCCCAATATGACATCTCATGAGACTAATCATTACCCAATGCATTGGACCACTATATAATTCTGAGTGAACCCGTCACATTCATTTTATTCACATGCTTAAGTGTTCCATGTAGATCAAAGAACATGGATTAATTCATCATAATTATTTATCCATGATTACAGAGGTAGAATAATCTCATTTAAGTTCCATGTCAAAGAAGTATAAGTGTATAAATGTAAGCATCCATGATTGAAAATATGTGTGGTATTCACTATATAGATGTCTTGTCATGGAAAATCATGGTGAAATTTCAGCACCATAAAAGGTCAAATAAAAAATTATAAAATTGTTTGATGAAACAAAGTTGTTCTCTCATCATTTCATAATAATATTTTAAGTAATAATGACATGAAAATATATATCCTGATATTAATAATTAGAAAATATAACTCATAATATAATAAAGAAACATTAATAGAGGAGAGTGAGAGGATCCTTTACTTGAGAGTGTGAATCCAAATTATTGGGAGGGGCTTCCTCGGAGATTGAGGTCACCTTGGGAGGAATATAAAGGGTAGATGTAAGATTAATGATTGGATTTAAGGATTTTGAGTGATGTTAAATGGGATATGGGGTGGGATTATATGGGAAATGATTGAGGATTTCATTAATATTTCTCAAACATGGGTTTTAGACTCTATATACTAAAATAACCAGAAACACAATCATTCACATGGTTTCTTCCATAATGGAGTGGATTTTAATTTTTATAAGACTTAAGTATGAACTTAATAAAATATTACCCTTTCTGATGTGAAAGCATGTCATGCTATTAAATAAATGATGTTAAAATATTAAAATATATTAATGGTTTTGGAGGTTTCATATAGGATTTATAAAATTAATGAAATATGCATAAAATAACATTATTTTAAATAAAAATAATATATTTGGTTATGGATACCATTTAATATATTTATTATATAAAATTTGGCTCATTGTGATGTCATAATACAGATCATATATTTATACATTATTTAATTTTACCAAATAAAATGATTATCTCAGGAAATTATGAAAAATTAACCAATGGATAATTTCAATGTTATAATTAAAAAATTAATATTAACACTATTAAAATATTTTTCTAAATATGTGAATTTTTATATTTAAAATAATAATCAACATTTACAGAGAAATGGTGGATTGTTTGACAATAATAGTTTTTGAACACTTATAAAAATGATATTTGGATTTATAAAAAATATTTAATAATTTATATTTAATAAAAATTATTTAATAATAATATTTTAATAAAATATTATTTTTTTAAACCTAAATTAATTCATCAAAATAAATTCCTTATTTGAATTTGGATATTTTCCAAAATTAAAATGTATGTTTTACTATATCAAAATCAATATCATATATAAAGTAACAGTAATAGGATGAACATATATTCATTATTCTGTACAAAATAATTTAGAAAATAATATTCCAAGGGTTTTGATAAATACCTCTTAAATACACCAACAAAAACCCTAAGGGCACGATACGTGCTGGTGAGACATTCATGGGGTGGTTCGGTCAACTTAGTTTGGGTCATGATCTCGATGAGCTTGAACTTCTCCCAAAAATTGATTTACTCGTGCTTAAGTTCTTTTTCTCATCGTGTTCTTGGTCGAAGGAAAATCCCTATGATTCGATATTCTTTAGATGCTCTGATAAATGCGCTTCATAGTCTATGATCCTACTAGTTGATTCCATCACTTTGCTTATTTTTTATAATTGGATTTGTTAAAATAGTATATTTGTACTAATCATGTGATCACTATTAAACAACTATATTATAGATGGTAATGATTCTTAATGGTATTTTAAATATGATAGGATATGATAAAACCAAATAAGTGAATGTGTTTTCTATAAAAATATTTAAAAACCCAGATATTTAATTAAATCATAAGGGGAATTTTATTAATAATAGTTCAGGTCGTTACATCAAACTTGTTCAAGAATGTTCAAACACAATAAAATCATGAACATCCATATATATTAATCAGAAAAGTATTTCTCCTGTAAATAAATTGTCACAATCATGGTCCACACCAGTAATGGGGTACATGTATGCACTTCACCCACTCATTAATCACTTCCCCACAATAGAAGTGATCACCTATAATGGGATAACATTGAATATAAGAAGGTGGTAATACCCAATTTCAAACATAGGTATCACTCACACAAATGGATGGAAATATTTAATCAACCCCACTCATGTATGCAGGTCTCCATTTTTTCACTTGAGGAAGAAATTCATGTATCCCTATTCTGAAACTAGTATTAGTAAAAAGATGTGTACAAAATAAAATTACACCATATTATGTTCTTATAAAATAGAATAACTTAAAATATGAAATAATAGAATATTCATGTTTATCATTTTTGATAATCTCATTTCACATATAATTGTAATATAAAACTCTCAATAAATCAAACATATGATTTTTAAAAATATATATGAAAAGGGCCATTTTTGTATCACTAATTAGTATACTACACCAAATAATCTATTCAACACAACGAAAATAAAAATAAATCATCAATAAGTCATCAATCACATATATAAATCACTGAAATCATAACAGGATGACATCTTTAAATCATTAATTACTTTTTTACATTATTGGGACTCTCAACAATAGTGTTTATTAGTCTAATATAATTTAATGAAATTAATTTATATTCAATAAAATTAAAAGAAATAAAAACACCACCTGGGAATAAAATATTGAATATAACATTAATTAAAAAATTCATTATACATAGAATATATAAAAATAAAAAGACAAAAACTAGAATTGGTAAAAAGTATAGAAGAAAAAAAAATATCGGGATGATTAGAAACAGATGTAACACATGGTTTTAAGGTAACATAATATTGGATTTGTTAATAATTTTTTATTTTAAAATAAATTTATTTCATGGATAGAGAAAATAAAGGGAAAACATCTAGTGAAAATAATGAAGTATGCTAATGAATTTTTTTGAGTTCAAACCCAGAGACTCTTTTGACTAGAAAATTATAATCTATTTTTTGTAGTCATAGATATTTTATTATAGTAGAAAATAAATTACACATATGAAAAATTAAAATCTATTAATAATTTACACCACAAATGTGTATTTTAGAAATCAAATGTTTAGTCTAAGTAACATAGAAAAGAGATTGAAAGAGGACTCACTCCTAATGAAGTTGGATTATGTGATTAATGGAATTCACATTAACATCATCCAACTCCACATATTCCTATAAATATAAAATAATTATATATTTTTTCAAAAATTATTTTTAGTGAATGAAATAAAATATCATTTTTTACATATTTTGTATAATCGGAATGAAAGGATGCAATTGTTAGGAGAAAACACATAAGTTTTTGAAATGTATCATTATATAAGAAAGTATTGAAGTATCAAATACATATCTTTTAACATAATTATTAACCAATTTAATGAATAAAAAAATTAATAAATCTAAAAGTTATAATCATTTTCTATAATATAGTGAACAATGTTTTAGTGTATAAGGTGTATATATATCTATTTGAGTTGGTATTAACATTGATTATCACTTATTCAGTTATGATACTCTCTCCATATCTCTCTATTTTGTTATCATTATGACCCTCCCCAACTAAAATAATAGTCTATTGTGATATTAAAAAATATAGTTTTCGATATTATTAACAATTTTGAATGCATTATTTAAAAAAATTGAAACTACATGATTACTTAATCTATAGGATAATGGAATTCACTATAGTAGCATTATATTGAATCAAATTTTTACATAAAAATCCTACTAAGTGTCACATATTTTGATTTTATTAATACCTATAATGTTTCCTATGAAACCCAAAAACATCTATTTTACACTCAATTATGAGTATACAATAAAAACATCAATGTCAAATGGATTTTTTCTACCATCTATTTTATAAAAACCATATATAAAACCTCTTCAATGAAGATTTTTTCATCAAAAGAACCAAAATTAAAAATTATGAGGAATAATAATAGAAAAAAAAGACAAAAAATTAATATAATAATTGTTTCCTTAGGAAAAGAAAAACACAATGGTTCAATGTCCCAAAGGGCCTTCTTTCAAAAGGTATGTGTCTGTTTGGGATTTTTAACCGTGATACTTAAGAACTCACATTGGTTGAGAGAATGGGAGGTCGGTCTCATCACACCCTTTTGAGAGGAATTATTTCCTACATTGGGACTCTCTTATATATTTAGGATATTTTCAATAATCCTTTATTAATTCCAAAGTATGATGTGGGTCAACCATTAATTAGAAATTAATTATTATCATGTACGGAACCCATAATCATATGCATGAAACTAAGGTTATTCATTAATGGATATATCTATATATATGTGAGGTTATCCATTGATGGTATCCCCTTGTGTACTAGCTTTAGATTCTCTAGTTTTTATTAAGATTTTACAGGTTTTCATGCCACTCAGCGAGGAATTATAGAGTTAATTTTCTTATAGGGAGGCTGAGGTTACTCTAGAGTTTATCATCATTTAGGGTGATCGGAGTTTTTTCGATATTGGGAACAAACCCATGAGAAGGGAATCCTATATATCCTTGTGAATGGAATGATAACCCACATAGTTAGGTTCCACTTAACATGGAACATCCAACCATTTAAGTTCATGTGATAAGGACCTAACTGTATAGTTTAACCTCATGTTGCAAGGATGTCTAGGATAAATTTTTCTAGTCAATGATTCTTTGTGGGACTTATACCGAGATGATATAGTGAAACCTCGAATGAGGATGTGTTCCCCAAATGAATTAAACCATAATGGGAATGTGGCCCGAAGAAAAAATGGATGATTCTGGTGTTGGGTTTTAACCTCAAGGAGGCTTCTTATGTATCCGATTTGAATGGGAATCAGGGCATAAATTGTTTGGTTGGTGACTTATAGGGGATTATGAACCTTCGAGAAGATTAAATTGGGACTTATTCCTGAATTTAATTCCCTTATTAAAAACTAACATGAGGGAAATCATAACTCTTGGGGATTTGGGTTCTTAACTCAAGGCTTACTCTTGATGAGGATGCTCTGATTAAGGTAATTATAATTGGAACTTAATACTGAGGGGGATTCACATTGATCTTGGGACCTAAGTGGGATTACTATGTATCCTAGTCTTATTGTAACAAAAAATTAGGTATCTCATAGTTCCATTAATATCATGGATCAAACAAATGTCATGATCACCATTTACCTTTATGCCCATGTGAGTCATGCTCGGTGTGAGAAATTAGTGGAAATGGAATATCTGGAAAACCAAATAATCATTAATTATCTTCAAATAGAAGAGGAGCGTGATGATTTTGGAAGTGGTCGGGGGCATGAAACTTCTCTCTATTCACTTCACCCTAGAATGGAATGACTGTGAAGGATGTGTTGGTAGAGAGGAGTAAGGGTACACTGGTCCAGGTCATGAAACATATCTTTCTTCACTTCACCCTAGAAAAGAATGAAGGTGAAGGATGCAGTTTTGGAGAGGAGTAAGACTGAAGCTCCCTACATGAAGATCTAGGGGCTTACTCTAGGAGAGATTCCTAAATTTTGGTCCCATTGTGATGGAGGTGGATTCCAATCCCTATAAAAAATACAAAAGTGATACTTACCCTCCATGATAGGAACTGGAGGCTAAAGGTCTTAGAGAAGGGAATGGTAGGACATGGTCCAGACCCTAATGTTAAAAGACCAAGAACTCTTAGACACTTTCCCTGGGGTAAGGGTCCTCATGACCATGGTAATACATACTCACATCTACCTTGGGGAACATGACTGGCCAACTAGACAAGTGCGGGAATCCTATGACCATAGGAATATATAATTAAATGGTGGGAATGTTGGTGTTCCACTCACCATATTGGTGTAAATATAGTGGTATTGGTAGAGATTATAACATTTCCCCTTTCAAACAAGGACGAAAAGTGGGTAAGAGCCCTTCCATGAGTGTATTTGAAGAGGACTCAAAGGATTGGCTTGCTCGGGCTAAAGGGTAGGGTGAAACAAGAGAGGTTAAGGCAAGGGTTTCTTCACATAGGTAGGCATGTGATATTTGGAAGCACCTCAGGTGACAGAATACTTGGGAGACTACACATGGTTGATACCTTTCTTAGGCCTTTAATGTTCTCCACTGGTATTCCTGAATGTAAAATTTGCATCTTTCTGTTTTAGGAAAGGTGACTCACATGAGTCTTCTTTAATTATGTGTGGAAAGAATGTATCACATATGTGTTTTTATATTTAAAACCATGTTAGGACTTCAATATCACCATCACTCTTTAATATTTCTTCTTTTAGTTATTAAAATGTGTCCTTGACTGAGTTGGAGGGATTGAGTGAAGGACTTGGGAAATAAATCAGCTATCATAATTTGATAATTTATTTCTATACAAATGAAGGTCCCAAGGGTCCTATATATAGGAAAATATGGGACCTTGGGTGATGGGGCATCCTGTGCAGGTTTATCACGTAGGGTTTTGGGTAGATACCTTGCACACTGATGATAGTTGGGACTTTGGTGAATTTCTTCTTTAGGCCTTTGTGTCCCTTTCCATTCTTCATTAATTTATTTCCTTTTTTCCAAAGGTATTTCTATTTTATTCCTTTTCATATACATGAAACAATGAAGTGTCAAAAAATCTATGCCACAAGATTGGATCTGATTTGAAGGAAGAGGGTTTGATCCTATGGTAATGGGATGAAAAGGATGAATGATTCATGCAAGGTATTCTTGCTTCTGGTACTCATTAATCTACTTCATATGAAGATTTCATATATGGACCATATAGGGTTTTATCCTCATATATAAATAGGGTCCTCATTTGGGAGAATGGATCTCATGAATCTATCTTTTTAGATTTCTCCATACGATTCTACCATGAAAACCCTCCACTAAAGATATTTCGTTCATGGTTTTGTTCAAACAGACATGATATGTAACTATCTACATTATGCATTGGCTTGGGTGAGTGACTTTTGTAGCGATCATGAATAGTGTCCCTATACAAGGCACCTACACGAGGAATTTTCACAAGGTGCCTACGTGAGTTCATTAATTTTCTAAATTTCCTTATTTTATTTAATCATTGTCATTAAATGAACTTTTACTAAAACAAAATCGACACCCCTTTGCAGGTTCAATGGCTTCCAGGAAGATTTTTGTTTCTAATGAACATGCTAGTAAATGCATTGAGGGAATGATGAAAATCATGGGGAATGATTTTTATGATGTTTTTGATACAACTCTTCTTGATTTGGTGTGATCTTTTAAGCACCATCATCATATCTTCCTAAAGAGTGTATATTTTTCACTTTATGGTCATGGTTATCTACGAGAGGTCCTCACACCATCCCCAAATTACAACATAATGCTCTCTTGGTTTAATGATCACAAGAATTTCACAACATCCATCATTTATAATGTGGGTGCATACATCAATTCTAGGACATCATCTAAGGCATGTTTCAGATATCATATCCCACATACTACAGATCTGAAACCACACGTAGTCAAATTAAATATACATTGATATTTTTCCATTGTTCCAGATTTAAAGATAGATAAATCAAAGGGATGGAAGAAATATTGGGAGTTCTCAATACCACAATTGGTGGTTTTCCAAATGGAGGTGTTCGGGAATGAATGAAATATTTGTATAGGTACTTTCTATGACCAGTAAACCATTATTTCACAAATATGGATTTCGTGAAGGAGGGTACATTTTATATGGTCAATGATAGAGGGGGGACTCCTTTCTAAAAAAGGATAAAAAATCATGCATTTTAATGTCATATGATCAAGGAATTGGATGCAAAGTTTGACATAATATGATGATGACACTATTCTATGAAATTTAAATTCATGCAACAAGGATATTATGCGATGTAGTTTAAAGTCATACAATAATGATATTATGGGTCAACAATTTAAGGTCTTTATATTTGACTAAAAGGTTGATGAATCTTCAATTCTAAGAAATGTTACTAGATGTGTTCTACTATATTCTGGTATGAGAAGACTAAATAGTATGTTGTAACTCGAGGATCTCTATATCTGATGATTGATATGGAGAAATGGCCTATGGTGTTATATGAGGTCTCTCCCAAGGATGAAGTTACCGATAATAGAAAATCCTATTTTTGGGTTATTTTATTCAAAGTAAACTAGGGAATTTACTACATAGTTATGTAGTATAATTATTTGTATGATAGACCCATTATGTGAGAAAATTATGCAGTGCCAACTAGGGTTCATACAACATTGTCAAAAAAATAATTCATCAATAATTCTGACATTCTGTCACAAAAATCTAAGGGAAATTTTTGGGGATTCAGATTTTTCCAGGAATAATGTTTGGTTTGTGGAAGGAGAGTACCTGAACACAAAAGATGCATTTCAATTTGAACGTTCCATATAATCAAGGGAATTGGTTCTCTTTGTATGTCTAAACAGATCATAGAAATCATGATTTCTTCGGTTTTAGGTCTTATGACTAAGAGCATGATATTATAGAAAAAATAGGTGATATGTGGTCTTATCATACCATGTTGTTTCCTCTATACATTGGAGATGATGGTAAAAATTTTAAATCATGGTCTTAATGGATTTCAGATTAGGGGAGAGGATATGGGACAAGTATTCAAGGAATAACCATTGACTTTAATCATGGGTTTCTACATATTTTTCTTCAAATCTTACAGGGACATAAGTGACTTCTCCCATGGGTGAGGTTATCATGGATTGAAAAAAATCATTTTGTGGGATGTTTTATGCAAGGAAAGCTAGGGTACATACTGCATAGTCTAATAGTGGCATCTAGTGGCTGAAAAACTCATTTTTTGAGATATTTTATGTAAATCCAACTGGGGTATATTATAACATAGATAGGGAAAAGATCTCTCAATTATTAGAAATTCTACCACCAGAATCTGAAGGATGGTTATGAATATACGTAGGTGTTCAATATTTGGAGTATGACATGGGAAAGGGGAATTTTCCAATGCAAAAATGAATAGTTTGGACTAATATTGGATTTGAGTTTGTAGTCCCATGAAAATATCTGAATCATGTACAGAAATGGGACATCTCTATTTCCTTATTAGGCCCCCTAATGTGGGGAACCAAAATAAAATCTCATGCAGAGATTTTTGTTTCTATATAGGATAATGTCATTCTTTATTCTCCCCATGGAAATGAGGATATGAGGCATAGGGTTCACTATGTTTCTTTCTAGGACAAGTATCAATCAACACATAGTTCTTGAAGAAGATCCTCCACACTGATTGAATTCAAATGAGGATGAAATGGGGGATCCTCTTTATTTTGAATATAGGTTCTTGCATAGGGTGAGAACACGTATGGGATCTTATCATATATATATAACTCATAAATGGAAGATTAATGGAATCTCCCATATTATATTGTAGTCGATTCAAGGATTGGAGATTTGGAAATCACTATATATCCCATTAGAATTAGGAAGCAATCTCCATATAGTTATTAAAGAATCATTTATTTTATCATCATGTGCAAAGAACAAGTGTGATTCTGATGTGAAAAGGAACATTGTAGTAGGACCAAGGTGTAATACCGAAGAGTCTCTACATATATTTATATCTTAATAATCAAGCCATGTATATTTCATGAACTATTCATGGAGTTTATTTTCATGCGATGAGGATATATTATGTGTCTTTTAGGGTCTAAGAACCCAGAATATAGTAATCTCATTATGAATTTATATGCTTTACTGTTGTGGGGAAAACATACTTCATTGAAGTCTAGAAATATCCAAGCTTTCAGATTTTATCAGAAATCCTATATCCTAACTGATGCGGACCACATGCTTCTATATATACTTATTCAATGATAGTTGTAGTATCTTCTCCATCAATTC
Organism: Viscum album; assembly: GCA_963277665.1. Taxonomy (NCBI): domain Eukaryota; kingdom Viridiplantae; phylum Streptophyta; class Magnoliopsida; order Santalales; family Viscaceae; genus Viscum; species Viscum album. Next base: position 910,738,380 of record OY728134.1, read on the forward strand.
ATATGATAAGGATTTTTTCATTGCTTTATTTATAGAGGATTTTCTGCTGATTCATGTTGTTATAAAGAGAGAATTTGACTGCTCGTCTCTAGATTTTCTGTCTTTCATCTATATTTAGTGAGCGTATCCCTTCTTGAAGATGGTCCATGATGGAAATCATCCGACCCATAATATGACCAAATGGTTTAGGGATGGGTCTGAATTCATTAATCTCCTCTATTTTTAATTGAACAAAAGGCGAGACCATGTGGTGATCGACAATGCTGATGACTATTTCTTCCCAGTTTGGACCCTCCAGTGTTTTGGATGTATTTTCCAATGCATCGAACTAGGAATTATGTGATATAGGGACATGATTCAACATTGGTTATGAGGGTAATTCCACCATTAACCATAGGAAATAATCACATAGGGATGTTAGCTCCATTTTTATAATGGAATTATCCTCATTTACATGTTTGATTACCAACACTAAGACAACTCTTATCTCTAGGTGGTTCATTGGTATTTGGAGTTCCAATTCCATGCCTCTGATGAGAGCCTAATATTCCACCTCATTTTTCGTGAAACCTTCTGATAACAGAAAGGGGTATAGAAAAACATCTTTCACTCGAGATATAAAAACAATACCTAACCCATTTTTTGAGTTTATGGTATTCTATTCTCTTCCACATTGGACTCATGTATGCACCGCCAAAGTAAATTTACAATGTTTGGGGGATAACTTGGATAGATAATATCTCTTCTTCAAGAATTTCAGTATTTAATGACTTCCCTTATATAGGTGTGTGCTCCGTGAGTAAATCTTCTAAGGCATAGACTTTTACTATTTTTTGAGTTACAAACTATATGTAGAACTACTAAAAAAACCACCCACCATTTCAAATGTCTTGTTAACATAGGTATACTGAGGATAAATTTTAGTGGACTATTTTGAGAAACATATTGAACCTCATGGTGCTTGAGATAGTGTCTCATATTTTTAACTGAAAAGATCAATTATAGGAAACTATTCTCGATATCTGAATAAAAAGTCTCTACATATATGATGGTTAAAAATATATAATTAATTCTATCTTCATTCCCAGAATCATTCTTCTGCACAAGAAAGGAACCCAGTGATCCTTCCCTTATTGTCACATATAGAATGATCATCTTTACTTAAACAGGTGGAATTAAATCTAGTGGGATCAATATATATTTATTGAGGATATCAAATACATCTTTGTATTAATTGGTTTATTCATATGTGACCCCCTTCTTCAAAAAAATTGGTGAAGGGTAAAAATTTTCATGGAATGTTAGCTATAAATAACCAGATGAAGGTCATGTTTCCTTGAATTCACATCAAATATTTCTAGTTCTGAGGAGGCAACGTTCCAAGGATATATTTTATTTTCTTTGGATCAACATAAATGCTACAATGAAATAAAAAAAAGTCAATAAATTTCCATGAGGTTACCCCAAAGGTATATTTCATGGGGTTCATCTTCAGGGTATGTTGTAATAGATTATTCAAGATAGTTTCCAAGCTAGAAAGGTGGTCATAATGTTTCCATGGAATTAATTCTAGATAATCAACATAACATTCAAAAAAATCCTTTGTAAGGGTTTTATGATTTGTTTCATGGAATGTTGGTTTTTGGAAATTTTGTTCTTTAATAAAAAAGGAATTACTCAATTGAAAAATATTCCATAAGGGATGTGAAGGCTGAGTATTCTTCATTTACTAGGGATATATGAATTTGGATAGACCCATAGTAGGTTTCCCTGAAATAGATATCTTGATAACTAGTTGTTTCATAAATCATAAGTTCCGTGATTGTAATCGAGAAGTAATCTTTGGGAAAATGTCGATCGAGATCTCAAAAATCAATCAAAATGCAAATTTTCCTATGCTTTTTATTCGCCAAGAAGATATTTTCTATCCATATTTGATAATATACTTCTTAGATGAAGTCAGGCATGATTATTTTGCCCACTATAGCCTCAGTTATAGATGAATGAATCGATTGTGTCCTTCTGGATGCTTGTTTGTACCCCTGATGGTCATCTGGTAAACCCAAGTGATAGGTGGCCACCTCAAGATCAAGACCTATAATCTTTGTGTAGTTCCAAAAAAACACATCCTAATTTTGTCTCATAAAGGAAGTTTATAACTTATGTTCTTTATAATTAAAGGCCACAATAATTATAGTGGGACATGGATCTTCTTATGTAACCATATTTATCTGTCACAGTTCATCCACAGTGGTAGAGATTCCTTCCTCAAATGTTGTAGTGGAGTCCATGAGATCATCATATTCTTCATCTTCCTCATTATTTATTTAATTCTCCTCAACCTAGGAGGTAAATGATAAAGCAATAATTTTTGAGTTAGGGGAGTAATCGTCATTTGGACATCTAGAAGTTGAACAAATCATTTATGGATCAAAAAATTGAGAGGGATCATTTTTTAATACCAAAGGGAGGTATGAAATTGAGAATGAGAATCTATGTCTTTTTCCATTAGTGTATCAAATTCTTCCATTTAAGAAAATGAAGTAGGGATTTTTTTAAGATCAGGGGATGGAATGAAGACATTTCCATCCAGGTTTTCATTATTGCTCAGAGGGTTGTTGTATTCTACTTCATTGTTAGATTTATTTGTCTCAACTAACATTACATAAGACACTAAATGATTCATTAAATGTGGGACCACCCTTTAAATTTTGTTTATGGGAAGTACATATTCTTCACTGAGATGCTTTAAAGGATTATCCAGGATCATCTCAAGACCATTTGAGTAAATGATATGAGTAACATCATCTATAATGGAATATTATCATCCCATATGATAGAACATTGCATCAATGTATTGTGAATCACATTATTTTAATGGGGCATTATCACCATTAAATGTACCAATATAGCTATTGAGACAATATTTGAGACATTGGTGGTATAATTAAGGAATGGACATGTGCTGTTTTAGCCATAGTATTCCCAGAAAAACATTGAATGTTGTCTCCCATTAGACAACTATAAATTTTAATTCAGACATTAGATCCCTGAAGTGAGTTCTTAGTGTAATATCACCAATAGTTTCACTCTCATTTATTTCATAACCTTGTAACATAATATGAATAGCAGAAAATGGGATTCATTGAGAACCAATTGGGGAAATATCCAGACTAGAATGAGGTTGACTACTGATCCACTAAAGGATCATCGGAAATCAATGTGATTTATTTTGCTGGATACATATAGGGCCCTGAAGTTTCCTTGCATGATAGAATATTCATCTTGGTCTATGAAGGAGATAATAAAATGTGATTATGTGGGATCATTCTATGCATGATATACCTCAGCAGCAAAAACCTCAACATCAAACTCATAAGGTCTTAACAAGGTCTTAATGAGTTATTCCTATAGGTTTTTGAATATAATTAGGGCATCCATGATTGATAAGATAGCCGGTACTTCTAATAGTTTCATCAAGACATCATATTTATGATGTAATGGACCATGTTTCCCAACAAGATCATGTTATTTAACATGTTCATTGGGAGTTGATATTCTTGATGTACATGGACCATCCGTCGTAATAGGATTTGGTAGTGCTTCCTATCATGGTTGGATGAATTGGATGGGTCTGCCCACACACTTGGGTGGATCAGGTGATGACATATCTAATAATCAATATTTTAGGATCATTGTGTCAAGGTGGATCCTATTGTGCATAAGGAGGTTTCACTATTCCTTCTGAGCTTATTAAAGATATCTTCCAAAAGTTTGAGCTGCATACATGATTTAAGAAGGGGTGTGGTTAGAGAAATGACTTCTGGAATGACCACATATTCCTCAGTAACCTCAACCACAATGATATCTTCTCTCAGTTCCCTGATCGATAATGGGAAATTTTGGTTTACAATCCTAATCATCATCGAAAAAGGGTTACATTAAGTGAATAACATTAATGGATCCAATGATCAACTCCTCATCGTAGGAAGATTCCATCAGAGAGGTTGACTATTGTTGTTCAGTTTAGAGGGGTGGTACCCATGATTTTGATATTTTTGGAATGATGTATGACAAATTAAAAGAACAAATTAGCCTTGAAACATGCTCATATTCTTGTGTCTACATATAACCCTTCTATCCATGTCTCTTCTTTGATGATTGTACTTCAATGGACTGATCTATTGATGCAGTTGATTTTGCTTTAGTATATGTGTTTGTAGGAATAAACAGATGTTTCAACTGGGTTTGGAGAATACAATGAGTCATGTTGATTGTTTTCCTAACCATCTATTCACCAAACTTTAGTGTAATTTTTCTCTTAACATATTTCCATTCATTTTTCTCTTCTTGTTTAGTATAAAAAACACCAAAAACCTATGTATATGAATTTTTCAATTTCACATGACCATATCCCACCATATTTTGAAGTATGTATTTTATGAAAAAGAATCTTGTATGTGGTCCCCAAGTATTTGTTGGAGGGTAAAGTGGTTTAGGAGATCTTCATCACCGATTTTTTGGGATTCCTAGGCTTGGGAAACTTGATAATTTTTTTTCCAATGCTGCTATGATGTAGCTAGGTACAAGGTAATTTCAAACAAAATACAACTTATTTTACATCTCCTTGAGTTATTTTAACCTACAATATTTCTGATCATCTTGATAAGGTGGGCTTTGTTGATAACGTTCGGGAGGTGGAGCCTCACAATATGACGAGGACATTGAAATAGGATCGGGTACAAGGTCTTTTTTCACTGTAACTATATAAGCCTATTATTTTCCTTTCCTCATTAATTGAGTTGATTTAATTACTCAAGAATTGGATCTGGTCTTGAAAATTGAGTCTTCTACCTACTGATAAATTTCATGAAGATATAAAAACCCTCATATTTATTTCATAGGGATCAAGGTTGTGTGTAATTAATCAATATGATTCGCTACACAGATGGGTAAAAATATTCTTAAGGGAGTGGATAGTTCATATAGTATGTTAATCCTCCCCACTAGGTAATGAAATATGTAACTCTTTTATTCTCTTACTGTTTTCAGCTTCTGATATCAAATATTGTTGCCTTCTTCATTATTGGGATGAATTGGAAAAGGAAATTTTGTCAGAGTTCTTTACCTCTAGTGATGACCAAGGCAGAAAATTTGTGTACCACAAAAACACTAGTCATTGTATCAATTGGATAAAGCACCTAATCATTTCCACCACCTATTGTTCAGGGGTACCCATCATGGGCTCACAGAAATGGAGAAAATGAATCATGTTCTTATAAGGGTCTCCTAAACTATTGATGATTTGAAATGTAGTATTCCAAAATTTTGACATGGGATGAGTTAGTGAATCAATGGTATTCATAATAATTCAAGGAATGTATGACTGAGATGAAGCATGAGTAGGTGCTACGGCTAGTAGAGACATTGGTGGGGGAACTACTGGTACCTTTTGTGGGTAACTAATATAGACCAACCTAAAATGATTTTCCCAACCTTGCTCTAGTTGTGCACCAAATAGAGGGAATTATCAATATGTTTCCATGGGATCTAAATATATTGGTGGTTGGTATTCCATATTGAGAGGATTCTCTAGATCTATTTTAGCTACTGCAAAAAAACATTCTTTATTGAGATTCATCTGCTGGAGGTGTAAGTTGAGGATATTCTTGTAGAAACCATCTAGTAAGAATGTTTCCTTAGAGTAATTCAGTGTTGAGTCTCCATAATTATTCCATATCTTACACATACTGAGAAAACCATTATTCTAGAGAGAAGGACATACCTTATCTGTAAGGGAGGTGAAATACAATTTGAACCTTACTGTTTCCCTTATAATGAGGAGGTGAAAGTGGATTGTTTGAGGGAGTGCCTAGATTTAATGTTAAGCCTCTAGTTTCAAGTGCACACACCACATTTAACTGTTTTGGTGTGAACCACATTGTGAACTATAACATTATCCTATAAATATTCCTATGATTTAGAATCATGTTCTATATAATCAGTGGGGGTGGCGTTGATGGAATTCTCTAAATTAAAATACATTATAGGAAGTTTATTAGTTCCATTACAAGACTTCCTTCTTCTATTCCCTCTATAAATCCTTATCTTCTCTTTTACTGATTTTTTGGGAGTTGTTTGGTGGATAATAACCATAAGATAATCTCTAGATAATTCATTAATACATCTTCCATGTGATGGCACCGGGTCATGGGATGGGACGAACTGAGAGGATTCACTTTGTGGCATTTTTGTATACAATAGAAGACTAGTTCCCACTTATGAGGAGATCGTTGAGGTTAAATATCCCCCAAGATTATGGAATGTGTCTATTCCAATTATTTATTTCTCAACGCTTCAGGTCTGATATTTTAACCCTGATTGTTGGGTTAAACATTCTCCTAGCCCTGTGATATGGGGTAATTCCCAAACATCCAAGGCTGATATCACTGTAGTTGCTCTTCCAATTATATAGTTTTTTGTATGAACATGTGATGTCTGCATCATTCAGTATGCAGGTGGATCAATAATTTCCAAATATAATTGTTCTATATCTTCCATTTTCATTATCTAACAGTTGAGATCCTCTAAACGAGAGGATTTATCAATATTATCATATTCTAGATGAAAAAGTCTCTCCAAAACCCACTCTCTTCAAGCCCAACATCGATGACAGTTAGTCAGTGCCTAATCTTGTTAAATAATATCTACATGTAGGAACATATTCCTTTTGTTTAATACATTATGAAGCTATAAAATTGCATGTTAAAACATTTAGTGTTCAATTCTAGTTATGGAGTGTTGTGAAATAGAATTCCTAGTGTAAACCCCCATTCTAAGATATGAACATTTGATGGGGAATCTCTGATTAGTTGTTGAAACCTAATTAATGCACCAAGGAAAGTGCATTGAAGGACTCCTTTTTTGTTTCAATCATTGGATGTCAGAAATCTAGGGTATATTCTAATTAAATTTGGCATTGTATCTCTTCTATTTCCTTGATATGAGTTTGATACTAATCGTATGGTAATAAATTTTATCTAAAAAGATGGAGTGTTTTTCATATGCTTAGGTGAATGTCCTGTATAAAACATTCTAGAAACACCTCTGGAATACTGTATTGAGCGGTGGCTAAAAGTCAAATCATGACTAATATGTCATCTTTAGCCAACTATTTTCTCATGTTTAGTAAAACTTCATCATCATTCACTAGAGGATCCTCTACTTGGTTCAACTAGAGTGGATTATTCCTCATTTCCATATCATAAAGAATGAAATATTTATGGTCTTCCTATATAGTACTAGAAGGTAAGGGACCCGATGGTGGTTCAGATAATGATCTTCACCATTGGTTGTATTCCGGTTGACAAAGAATTTCACCTACTAAGGAAAAGGCATCAGATATGAATGGACATGTTTTCACATGTGCATCATGATAGGGTGGATTTATCATCACTACATTTCCAATTTAATAATTATCTTGAAAATTTGAAACACTACGATGAAAGGAAATTTCACAACTAATACCATCATGGGGGGACTACCATAGGGGATTATAGAAAGGGGAGAACCTCTTTCTCCTTGGTCTTCTAGCCACACTGAGGTCTACTGTGGTTCTCATCAGGAGATAAACTCTAAAGATCAATCAGATATTGGATATGAATAAATATTTCATAGCAAAGTTTCCAACGATGACCTTTAGAATTACAACTAATACTCCCTTAATTTTTTAATGGGAGGGTTGCATATTGAGATTCTATAGATAAGTGTATTAGGGAACCATGAACTTCATCATTAAGTAGATCTGGATCATGGATCATCTCTTAACTCTCCAATCATGTTTTATGAGACTTTTTCATAGAGAACATATTCTGAAATATTGGGGAAACTTTCCACGAGAAGGGGTTTTCATGGGATGGTGTTTGTGCTTGCCTTGGAGTGGCTATTGAGATAGGCCAATTGCCTGTAGTTGGAGAAGGTTTATATTCCCAATAAAATTGTATGTATTATATGTGTTAGTTTTACCCATGATCCTCATTGATGTGATAAGATGTATGTATATGCTCCGGGGTGTTATTCTAATGTTCCACCTCACTTTTGGGGTAGAGTTATGTTTCCATCCCTTGGGAACTATTGTCATTTCCATTATGATATCCTGAAAATCTATTAATATATGAACATGGATTTATGTATACTCTTTCACCATTATTTGGATATTCTTAGTAACATCAGTGTCTAGAATGAGGATAAATTTTCATTCCATATATATAGTGGGTGTTTGTTCCTCCTCATATCCTTCCTTTCCTAATAGTGGTTACTAACGGTACTCGTGTATGGGGGCATAAAGTTGATTCTTCCCTCTAATTTTCATCGATACTTTCCTACTAACTTCTCAGGGTGTTTCCAAATGATGATGTTTTCAGGATTTATGGGTGCATCTGGGTTCATGTTCCTTAATTAAATATGACCCCATACTTGTTTGGTGAGCTTCTTTGAATGTCATCAGATGAGTCGGATGGATGGTTGAATGAAGGTGAATGGGTGTATGTGTGTGCTTGAAATTTGTAAGCAAATTGTGTTGGTGGGATTATTTGGAAGAGGTAGTGGTGTGAACCTGCTCCCTTATATCGGGTATTCATCTTTGACAGAAAATATTTCATGCATGGGTTTTAAATTCCTATCTCGTACCACTAAGGTAGACACCCTCATCAAGTTGAGGGGATACTAATGCATGACATTGGTGGTGAATATTATTGGAAAGATCCCCTAGGAAGGCCCCTTGTGTCATTTAGGTGATTCCATATACAGCCTCAGGTTCCACATTACTGATATATTGGAGGGAATTGTTGTAACTTTTCAAATATAAACTCCTAAAAAGTTTGAGGATGGCGATCGATTCCATCTTCTTCAGGTCCACCTGTCATCTTTGACTAGACGATTAGTGGGTCTTGGGGAGATGGAGGTACTATTAGTGGCCTCAAAGGTTGGGATGGTACTGTTATGATGGTACTCCTTAACCAGTGCATTAGATACCCAGTATTGAATCCCTGAGGTTGGTTATGGTGTCCTTTTCATGGATGAAGAGCCATCCGATACAGCTAATAGGGTATTCAATGTTGAATGCTGGAATAATTCCATTGGATTGATGGGAGTTCTAAAAAGTGCGTGGAATATGTGACAGAAACAAATAAGAAAATCCTATTAAAGTATAATATTTTTGGATGAACACATGCCTGATTTATTTCCTTATTTGTCCCTATTTCATAAAGTGAAAGGGGTCTGACAAGTGGGTTACACTATCATCTCGGTTAAGGATTCATGTATGGTTCACAATTTTTTGTTTCCTCAGGGAAAGAAACACCCAATGGTTATATATTCAAAAGGACATTCTTTCTAATGTATTTTATTCATTATTAATTTTTAACAATAATACATAAGAAATTACCTTGATTGAGAGGATGAGAGGTTGGGCTCATCACACCATTTTGGGGAGAATTATTTCCAACTCCTGGGGTCTCAACAAAATTTATGATAAGTTCATGTCTAATTTATTAATTCACAAGTATGATTTAGGTAACCCAATAATTATAAATCAATTATTATCATGTATGCAACTCAGAATCATCAGTAGGTATCTTAATTTCTTGATTAATGGAGATATCTATATGTATACAATGTTCTCTATTGATGGTATCCAACTGTGTAATAACTAGAGATTCTTTATTTGTTATTACAATGATGCTATTTTTCTATCCACTCAGTGGGAACGCAAGAGTTCATTGTCATCTAGGGAGACTAATGTTACTATGGAGTTTATCTCCACCCATGGAGATAGATGTTGTTTTGATATTAGGATAGAACCCATGAGATGGCCTTCCTTCATATCCTTGTGAAAGGAATCAAAACCCATGTAGTTCAGTTCTTCTTAATGGGGCTCATAATACCTTTTGTGGTCTGGTGACAAGGACTTAATTGTATAGTTTAACGTCAGGTGGAAATGTATTCTAGGTGAAATGTGCCTTGATATAGTCTTGATGTAGTACTTATACTGAGGTGGATCAGGGAAACATGGAAAGAGGATGGATTCTATGGTTTAATTAAACCCTAATGAGAACCTGGCCCAGAGAGAAAATGGTTGATTTAGGTGTTATATTTAATCCAAATGGAGGAATCTTATGTATCTCATTTTGATGGAAATCAAAGACCACATATTCTAGGTGGTGTCTCAATGGTGATTAATTCATTTCGATATGATTAAATTGGTGCTTATGTCTAAAGAGAATGCACTTGTAAAAAGGTACCATGAGTTAAATCATTACTCACAGGGGTTTAGGGGAATAACACAGGGCTTACTATGGAGGAGGATTCCAAGATTAAGGGAATTATGATTGGATATTACTCATGAGGAGGATACCATTAAGCTCGATCCCTATATGGGGTTCTTATGTATAATTATCTTATTGAAACCCAAAATTAGAGGTACCATAGTTCATTCAATGGCAGGGATCGTGAAGATTCCATGATTTCTATTTACCTCTATACCCATGTGAGTCATGATCTATGTAAAAAACAAGAGTAAATTGAATACCTGATGAACAACATAATCTTTCATTCTACACGAATGAAAGAGGAGGAGGATGATGGTGAAATAGTTCGAGGGTATGGAACTTACCTATCTTCAATTCAGCCAATAATATAATAATGTTGAAGGATTTAGTGGTATAGAAGATAAATACAACCACCCCATACACAGATATCTAGAGGATTAATCCTAGAGGGATTCCCTAAAATTGGTTTGGTGGCGAGGGAGGAGGATGCCATTCTATGTCAAAATGTAATTCAATCGTGATCCTTATACTTCTTGATAGGAATCGGAGGATTCAAGTATTCGATACGAGGAAGGTATGACATTGTATAAACCGTAAGCCTCAAGAACTGGGAACTCCCTGAAACATTCCCTGGGGTTAGGGTTCTCATGACCATGGGAATACCTACCCACATTCACTATAAGGACCTTGACCATCCAACCCGATAAATGTGGGAAACCTTTGACCATAGGAATACATACTCAAATTTATGGCATTCTGGTGATCCACTCACCATGGTTTTGTATGTCCAGAGGTATTGTTGGAGGTTTCAACTTGGTCCCATTTAGATAAATAAGTAATGTGGAGAAGATCCTAACCATTAGTTTCATGGAAGAGGACTTAGAGGATTTTCTCGCTCGAGATGAAGGGTTGGAAGACCCAAGGGAGGCTAGACAAGTGGTGCTTCGCATAGGTAGGCCAGGGAAATTTGGAAGCACCTTTGGTGTCCTACTAATGTATAAAATACACTTCGAAGAGACTTTTATCTGGCCTTTAAGAGTCTACATAGGTATTCCCAGTAGTGAATCACAAAGTTTCCAGATTGAGGAAGGGATAATCATGTTAGTCTTCCTTAATTATGGGTTATAAAAAAATAATCACATAGGTTTTGTTATATTTAAATCCTTAAGATAATAATAATATCACTATACCTCCCTAATTACCTCTCTTTTACTTATTAGAAAGATACTGATAAGGTCTCTAAGTGATATAGAAAAGGACTAGGTTAATAAGATCAGTAGTTGGCCTTTAGGAATTTATGTCTATAGAAATAAAGGTCCCATGTTTTTAATATTTAGGAAAATATGGGACCTTGGGTGAAGGTTCATTCCTTACAGATGTATCATGTAGGTGGTCACACAGGTCGGTTGTGTTGGGTTTTGTGTAAATACATTTAAATCTAATGGTACTTTAGAGGACTTGGGAGAATTGCTTTTGGAGGCCTTTGTGATCCTTGGTCTTCTTCCTTACTCGTGTTTTCTTATCCCTACGTTATTTCCATTTTCTTCATAATCATATATGCGAAAAATATAAGTTTCAAAAATCATTCAAATGTGTTACATTGGTCCCCAAAGATCCCACTGACTAACCACCAAGACCTACTGCTTGCCCAATGGTCATATAAATCAATCAAAGAAAAAAAATTGGATGAAGTCATCATGTACATAAGGAATAATAAAGAATTTTTAAGAAATAGGGGAAACTACATACACATGATCTTTCATACACATGACCACATCCATAACAAATATGAATAATACAGAAAATTAAATTCAACGTTAACAGATAAATCAACTCGTGTGAGAATATTTTGATTATAATAGAGGTAAAAATTATTTAAGTATCCATTATCAAAACTATTATAAAACAATTAATTTTTATTAAAATTTATCAAAAAAACATCATATATAATTTTAAATAAATAAAGCTAAATAATGGGAGGTAACCATAATATGATTATTCCCTTAACACAAGTGAAAAAACAATAATATAAAATATCATTAAATTATAAAAAATATAGAATAATCCTTTTAAGTATTAATATGAATTACGACACAAGAAGCCACATTAGGTTACAATAAAATGATATTTACAGTAAAAATAGGACATTCACATCTACAAATAGAAATAGAGGGACTTAATTTGGGGGATTCATACTCATTAATATTTTATATTTAAGAAAACCAATTCTATTTAATTTATGCTTCTACATTGGAGTAAATTATTATTTTAATAAAATTAAAATTTACTCAATCCATACAAGTAAGCTGAAATATATATTAAAAGAACAAGGGATTTATCTTGATATAGGATGTCTACTTGATGTTACATACTCTTTACGATCACGTAGACCATTGTAAGAATATATACCCTCATCTTTATTAACATCACAATCTGTGGTTCACAATCATTCCCAAATTTGGGATCTCACATCATTCTGTAGGTTGGAATCTTATTTATAGGATAAAAATAATCATAACATAAAATATATTACTATCTATAATTACATAAAATCTAAGATTACATACAAATATATACATTAATATGATCTTAATAAATATGAACCAAATTACTTTTTTAATTACCCACCATATAAATTAAAAAGAATTTTTCATAACCAAAATAACATATACATAACAATGAAGTTACCACATATCTCATATAAGTTATATCATGATGAAATAGAAATAAATTTAAATAAAATTAATAATGAATATAATTTTATATTTTTCATTGATTACATAGAAAAAAAATACACACTTAGAATATTTATTGAAGAAAAAAAGAATGAAATGAAGGAATTAAGGTATCTCACCATACAAATTTAGAGAAAACTAGACAGAAATTGGAAAATATTAGATGTGTTAAGGTGAAATAAAATAGGATATTCAAATCTCCACCTACCAAAAATCATTTTTAATTCATTAAATATTACAATACAAAACTTTTTATAATGGTAATAACAAAATTTTATAAGCTTAAAATAAAAAAATTATAGTAATATTTCTAATAAAAGTCATACAATAACATTATACATATTATTTTGAAGTAGAATATCATTAAGATCGCTAAAAACATAACATAAAATGAATTCATGATATAAATAAATTGTATTTTACTTATAGATAGAATATTATATGAACATAGATAATTCAATACAACATTGCACAAAATAATGATAAAAATAGTGAGTGATAAAGTTGTTTATATCGATGATAAAATAATCAATTCATCATGGAATTTATCATAAACGTCCAATGAACATGAAAATACAATGATTATAAATAACCCACCTATATACCCTCAAAAACTGGTACACGACCAGACCCATCACATACCTGAAGGGAATTCTCGATCTCCATAGGTAGGCGACCAACACCTAGGAATCAACGAAAACAAGGGGGAATCATTCTTCACAACATGAACTTGAAAACATGACATATATATACAAAAAAGGAAGAAACAATGGAAGATTAAACAAACACTGGTCCTAGAAAAAGTGATGCAACAGATGTGATACAACTCAAAAGTAGCTAAATAATCTCAAATGTACAATTCCAACAAGAAAGGGAAACTAAAACTGAAACAAATACTCTATGTGATAGTGTTGAAAAACATCCACTATCTCCCCACTATCTACCAAGAAATATCTGAAAGAAACATCACTACCTCACTATCGAACATTGTATTATCTAGCATAAAAAGATATAATAAGGTCTACATACCTCTAAATGGGTGCATAGGGCGTGAGAAAAATCAGATTTTTAGGATCCCAACCAGGTGTTCAATAAAAAATATCTTTATAACAACCTGAAAATTTTTCAATATTAAATAAAACAAGTCATTATAATCTATTGAGAAATTTTAATATCAAAAGAATGGTAAATAAATCTACATTTTCAATTAATCTAGGTAAAAAAATATCCAAGAATGTCACATAAATAATAATTTCAAATCATGTACTACATATCATATAATATCCAAAAAAGTATAAACCAAAGCACAATAAAATCATGCAAAGGATCACTACGGGCTAAGATAGCTAGAAAAATCAAAATGAAATATATAAAATCACACTCATCAAGTATCTATAAATTTTCATAAAATATAGAGAGAATAAGAACACCTAATAATGTGAACCACCCAATAGTTCTAAAAACTACATAGAACAATGGGATTTGGGAGAATGGAACACCCAATGAGTGAATCCCTGATAGTGTCAATAGGAGAGACCTATTACTAGACCTTCCACCAAAGAACCCAAGTCTTCCCTTGGGATATATTCTATAAACCCTTTCATTGAGACCATGATTTGAAAACTCTATATTGAATACATTTCAAAATTATTTGAAAATATAATTTCCTTTTACAAAAATATGGGGAAAGACATATTTTCCAAAAAAACATATTTTCACATGCATGAAAATAATTCAATCCATCATTACATTTTATTTATAATATTTTTATCAAAACTAGTGATATAAAGGTTCATCCACATAAGCCTGGGATGGAAACACATTCCTCAAACTCATGTCAAACATGCCCTCAATAATATCCACCAACATTAAACGATGGAAAGACAACAACAAAGCCCCTAGTATCAATTTGTACATCTCATAATATAACATGATTTATACCACTATAAAATAAATTTTTCATATATATCAATCAAAAATTTACTAATATATAAATAAATATATTTAAAATTGGATGTATTTAATAGAAAATATAACCTGAAGTATATAACGTTGATGTCCTATAAAATTGGAACTATAATTCCATTTACTATACTCAATGGTTTGAGATCTATTCTGTTAACTATATGTTGATATGTATCAAAAAATATATCAAAACCATGTTATTTTTAAATTTCATATAAAATGTAGTAAATTAGACAGTATGGGTAAAAAATTTCACTTTGTGTAGATAAAAATATGTACATGAATGTACTAGATTTTTTTCAACCACAATTATTTTAATTCTATAAAAACTCTTTGATCCCAATCCATCATAATAATTATATCAAAATAACATATTATTTGTTTAAAATAGGTAACCTTGTAAAAAAACGAGTCATGTATTTAATTTTCATTACCCATTTAAGAATAGTGGTGAAAACATATTTAAAGCCTAAAAATCAAAGAATGAAAATGTTTTTTTATTAAATAACTAGGATTAACTTTCTGTGTATTAAAATTCAGATTAAATTTGTATACTCTCTAAAATGAATTTCTCCCTTTTTCAGGACACCATTATAAAATATTGGTTGATGATTTCCTCATATACCATTTTATTTTAGTGTACATTTTGTTAGAGTATATTCATAATATAGAATTAAATCTTAAAAAAGATGTGAGAAAGAGTCATTACTGATTACCATCACAAATAATTATAGATACATGGACTAAGAATTACCTATCAATATAAAATAAATGTATCTATTTTGATAAAACTAGATTTAAAAAAACCATATCCATAATTCTTAAGATGAACAATTATGCATCTTGAATTATATCAATAATCACATGAGACATGATGCTAACCTAGATGATTACGCCTCATTGATTGAAATTGTATTATTTTTTTGACTAGGGTAAAAATAAAAGAATACAAACCTAAAATAAACTTCAGCTAAATAAAAAACTATCATGACCCGTCCCCTAGGGCCCGTGCCGTGACTACCCCAAGCCCACCTTCCATAGGCTAGGGGCTGGCAAGTAGCACCGAAGGTGTATTCCCTAAAACTAGGAAGGCATTGCCTTTATAACTTGTATGCACACGCAACCAAGGAAACAACAAGATACGAACTCAAGTAAACGGAATAGTAAATACAGTGACTGAAGTAAGTATAAAGGGCCAGAATACAAGCTCAACTGGAAGGTATAAGAAACTAAAAGTAAAAGTAATCTGGAATAGCTCCTGTGAACACCCACCAAGGATTATACCTTAATGGTAGGTACAAATCTTGATCGGTCCTCTCTATGGTACACCTCGTCTAAGATCAACCTCCGAGCTACCTCCAATCATGGTACTCTCGTCCTCAGTCATCGTTGTCTGTCGTCTGAAACAAACATAATGAAGTGCGGGCATATCCCATGCTTGGGTGAGTATAACAATACTCAATAGGGACCCTGAGACCCTCAACGTCTCACAAAATCTACAAAGTATAAACCAAAAAGAATGAAATCAATTGACAGCCCTACTTAGGTATATTCCCATACATATACCTATTTTATGAAGTATACACATCTCAATCCTGAGGAAACACATAGTCGAACTCAAAAACCCAGAACTCAACTATTCCACAAAGGATGTATTACCACGATGGTAAGTACCACTCAGGTACGCCACACAGAAGAATACAACCAAGGTATTACCATAATTTAAATTACCGCTCGGGTACGAACTCAACTCACACCAGGTATAACATAAGTACACAATTTAAAATGATTAGTTGTAAAGTTATATCATCTTATTATTTCAAGAGGCTCTACTGCTGACCCACAGAGGATCTCTTGGTGCTGAACCACAGAGGATCTCTAGGTGCTAACCCACACATGATCTCTCGGTGTTGACCCACATAGGATAGCTCCCTACTGACCCACACAGGATTCCTCAGTGCATACCCACACAGGATTGCTCGGTGCTAACCGGCACAAGATATCTAGGTGCTGACCCACACATGATCGCTTGGGGCTGACCCGCACAGGATCGTTATTCATTCTTCACATTACATCCCACTATTGGGTTCTTGCACTATGCTTTCTCATATCTGGGAGGGTCTACTTCTCAAGACACTGTTCGTTACTCCAACTGCCATGAAGTCCCATGACGAAGTAATCCAATGGACCGCCACGTCATAGGGGTCTCAATGAAATAAGTGGTGCGTCAATCAGACACTCGGATTGTAAGTTATTAACCTTTTAATCCCGAGGGCCCGGTTGGATTCATGCTCAATCCAACCCAACTATACCCCAACATTATCCAAATCTCATGTGGGTTATATCAAAGGGATTGTCTCTCTACATGGTTTCTGGCACCATAGATGGTTCATCAAACGGACGTCCGGTGAAAAAGTTATGGCCAAAAAAGAGTAAATGGGTCGAAGTGGGTCTGGGTTCGGTATGACCCGGTCGAACCGACCTGGCCCGACCCGGTTTGGGTCGACCCGTCCTGACCCACTGGGTCCGGCCTGGGCGACGCGGTGTGGTCGCGGGGTGGTACGAGGCGGAGCAGAGGCCGCGAGGTCCACAGAGGTCGTGGGGGCCGTGGAGGTTGCGAGGACCGTAGTGGCCGCGAGGCGGCGCAGTGTGGCGCGGGGCGGTGCGGGATGGTGCACAGTGCTATGTGAGCCATAGAGGCCATGAGGGGCCTGCGGCGGCCGCGAAGGCTATGGAGGCCGCGAGGGGGACATGGAGGCTGTGGGCCCACGCGGGGGCTACAGGCTGTGCGGCGCCATAGAGGCCACGGGGGGCGGAGGCCACGGGGGTCGTGAGGCCGTAAGATAGTGGAATATGAGGGAGGCGCGAGTCTGTGGAGGTCATGGGACGGTGGTGGCTGTGAGGGACATGAGGCCGTGAGACAGTGGAGGTCGTGGGTTTTGCAGGGGCCACAGTGCGGCGGTCCGTCGTGGATGGCCGAATGGCCAGACATCCTCTCCGCGTGGCGTAGTCGCGTGTCGTGCCTTCGTCAGCGGCCGGTTCGGCCAGCCACTCTTTTTTTGTCGTCAAGACATAAATCCAACTTATTCCATCATGAAGAACATGCCATTCATGAAGAACGACGGAGGGGTATGTCCATGTTTGTTTGGTTCGGTCCCTCCGCATTAGAGTGATAGCAAGCAACTCGACAAAATATTGAATCACAACGAAAATCAAGAATGGGTTAGGGGAAATAATTTAAACATCCAACCTATAACCACCTATAATAATTAATTCCAATCCCGCAAAAAGAAATCATTTGCGGATCAACTAGTTAGTGAGTGGATCGAAGTTCTTTGTTTAGAAGGGATGAAATTGGGAATCGATGATCACACATAATTAAACCCCTACCTCAGATATATGTTGATAGAGGTCTCAAGGAAGTAGATGATGTCGTTGTGGATAGACAGATGTTGGTGATGTTAGTGTTTCCTCGATCTTCGGTTCATTGTCGTTGAATATGTTCCTCATTGCGAAGAGCGTTCTTCTTTGGGGAGCGCGTCCTTCATTGGGAATGTGTTCTTCATTGGAGATAATAATCCTCCAAAATATCCCCTCTCCCAATCCAACCCAAAATGTGAAATATACATCTTGTTAATTTATGTTTATCAAATAAAAAGTTTGGCACAATTAATTTTTGGAACAATTAATTATACCATGTTGGCTCAAATTAATGGAGGGAATGGATTAATGGGGGGGTCAAGAGGTTTCTCCCATTATGAGGGTTGGGTGGTCCCCACCATTATGAATTCAAAATAGGGGTTTTAAGATTAGTGGTCCCCACCTACCTAACACACATGTGGGAGGTTTTAGTTCAGGTGGTCCCCACCTTTAAACCATTCACATGGGAGGTTTCAATAAAAAGAAAAATAAAATATAAGTTTATTTTTATTTATTTCAATTTCCACGAAAAAACCAAATTATATCTTTCACCCTCGACCTTCTACAGTTAAGGTAAAGGTCCCCTTAAGCAAACACCAGTGTTGCGAGTTCTACGGTGCCCTCGGATTTCAATTCCATGCACCGGTTCAAAAGTTACAAAAACCCACTTGTACATTTACTGAACGTTCCCAAAAAAAAGATCATAAATTAATTCCAGGCACTCCAGGTCATAGAATCACGCATTGTAAATTTTTGCAGACTAGTAAAATTCCACAATAAAAAAATAAAAAAAATGTAAATTCCAGGTCTTTACATTCTCCCCACCTCAGGGGTTTGCGTCCCCGTAAGCCACAACTCATACTAGGGGAACAAGAGGGGGTAATGAGCATGCATATGAGCCTCCCACTCCCATGTGATCTCCTGGAGGTTCTCATGCTGCCAACGAATGTGCACCAGAGGTATCGACTTCCCATGAAGGACCCTCTCCTGTCGATCCTCAATCTCCACTAGAACCTCTGAAAATGTCACCCCATCCTCAATGTCTAGCTCACCGTGGTCGATGATTTTAGAAGGTTCATGCACGTATCTGCTCAGCTGGGATACGTGGAAGACGTCATGAACCCGGTGCAACTGAGGTGGAAGAGATAAGTTGTATGCCACCTCGCCATCTCTTTGGAGGACCTGAAAAGGTCTAATTTATCTCGGAGATAACTTTCCACCTTGTCCAAATATCCGCAACCCTCGTCGGAGTGAGACACATAGAGAGACGTGTTCACCACCCCTGAACACTAGAGGTCTTTGTCTCTTATCGGCATAAGATTTCTGCCTAATCTTTGGAGTCTTCATCCACTCCTGTATGATCATAACTTTCTCTATGGTAGCCCATACCATCTCTAGTGCCAATATTGTTGACTCCCTGGGTCAGTCCAGCACAAAGATTATTTGCAAGGTTGCCCAGACAATGTCTCAAAAGGTGTCATCCCAATGGTGGAGTCATAGATGTTGATTTAATAAATCCCCACCAAAGCCAAGTTATCCTCCCAGATATGACGGAAGTTGAGGATGCAAGAACGCAGCATGTCCTCGAGGGTCTGAATGGTCTGCTCAGTCTGTCCATCCGTCTGCGGATGGAAGGTGATGCTGAAACGAAGTTGTATCCTGAAATCCTCCTGCAACCCCTTCCATATCGGAGAAGTAAAATTTGAATCACAATCTGAGACAATCATCGAGGGTACTCCATGTAGCCACACAATCTCATGCACATAGAGACATCCCAAGCTCTCTACTGAACCTCGTGCTATGATCGGTAGGAAGTTCGATGACTTGGTGAGTCGGTCGACGATCACCCAAATAAAATCATGACCTTTGGATATATATGGAAGTCCTTAAATAAATTCCATGTATATCCCATCCCACTTCCACTCCGGGACCTCTAAATTCTAAACCAAGCACGCTGGTACCTGATGTTCTGCCTTCACTTGCAGACAAGTGAGACACAGAGAGACATACTCTACAATTGATTTCTTCATTCCTGACCACCAGTGATGTCTTTGGAGATCTTAGTACATCTTCGCCACTCCTATATTTACAACTAGAGGGGATGAGTGGAACTCCCTCATCACTTCCCCCCGGAGCGACACTGGTAACATGGTACGTCCTCTGAAGAGGACGATGTGCTCCCCACCGCCAGAAAATCCATCATGTGCCTACCTTATAGATATCTGAGCATGTCTATCCTCATAGTCAGCATCCCCACATTGTGCCTCCCAGACTCGCTGAAGAAGTGGGGGAGTGACTATAAGAGACTGACGAAAATTTCCTCCATCCTGATCCACAAAGGATATTTGTAAAGTGTCCAGCTGGTTCTTCACCTTGCCTAGCATCTATATACTAAACCTCATGCTACGTTCATCCTCTAAAACATTCCCCTTCCAAAGAGTATAGACTATCTCTAAGTCATAGTCCTGGAGGAACTCAAAGAAAATGTACATGTCTCAGTTTCAGGTCCTTATGAGAGAAGATTTACCTGAGACCCTTGTGATCATAGTACACTGTAAAATGCTCGCCCATCCAGTAAGGTCACCACATCTTCAAGGAGAAGACCACTGCTGCTAACTCCATGTCTTGGGTAGTGTAGTTCTGCTCATGTTATCTCAAAATTCAAGAACCATAAGTGATAACTGATCACTCCTGCATCAGGACACATCCAAGTCTGGTCCTTGATGTGTCACAGTAGAATATGTACCCTACACCCTCCTCTCGAAGCCTCAAGATGGGGGCACTAGTCAGCCTCTACCTTAGCTCCTGAAAACCTTGTTGGCATCTCTCCAAC
This sequence comes from Viscum album, assembly GCA_963277665.1. NCBI lineage: Eukaryota > Viridiplantae > Streptophyta > Magnoliopsida > Santalales > Viscaceae > Viscum > Viscum album. The sequence continues at coordinate 910,759,661 of OY728134.1, forward strand.
CACACGAAGGGTTTCCCCTTCTTTTCCAATGCTGATAAAGGTGCTGAAACTCTAGAGAAATCTGGTACAAACCTCTGGTAGAATCCGTACCAACCCAAGAAACTATATACCTCCATCACACTCCTATGTGGCTCCAAAGAAAGTACCACCTCAATATTCGCTGGATTCATGGAAACTCCATCCTCCGATATGACATGTCTCAGAAAGTGAACCTCTCGGATCTAGAACTGGCAATTCGAGAGATTACCATGAAGCTGGTGCTCTAGAAGTATGCCCAATACTGCCTTCAAATGATAGGCATGCTCATCCTCAATATTTGAGTAGATCAGAATTTCAGCGATGAAGACAACTACAAAGCAATCAAGGTATTGCTGAAAGATCCTGTTCATGAGTCCCATGAACACTGTTGGATCGTTGGTCATGCCGAATGGAATAACCAAGAACTCGTAGTGGTAGTACCAAAATTTGAAAGATGTCTTATGCACATCCTCACCTTGAACACTGAGGTGGTGATAGCCTGATCTGTGTTCTATCTTCAAAACCATCGTGATCCCTTCATATGATCAAAGAGGTTGTCAATCCTCGGAAGTGGATACTTGTTCTTTATGGTCAACTGTTTTAGGCACCGATAGTCAACACAAAGTCTAATGCTCCCAGCCACCTTCTTGGGGATCAAAATTGGGGCTTCCCAAGGAGAAACACTGGGCCAAATGAAACATTTCCCCTATAAGCCCTCCAGCTGTACCCATTTCTCACGAAGCTTTGTGGGAGCCATCTAATATGTTGGTGCAGATATCGGTGTTGTCATGGGGTATAAGTTAATTTAATGGTCCACCTCTCTATGATGAGGTAGACCTAGAACATCATTAGGGAAGACATCCATGTACTGTTCCACTACTACAGGATAACTCAGACTCTCCACATAAACTGATCTATAGCATCCCACCTTTTTATTACATAACCTTTCATTACATTTTACAGACACGGGATCTTTAAAGTCTACTGTCTTGGAAATTAGGAACATAAAACATGAGAACAACATAAAACATTCTTCTAAACCAATTTCAAGGATTTTTCATTGTTTATCCTAAGTTCATTATTGCGTCTCATAACCTGGGAGAATACATCAAAAGAAATGGTGAGCAGAAGGCCCAGTAAGGGAAACAAGAGAAACATTTTACTTGTGAATTTGAGATACATCAATAAAGTCGTGATAAATAACTTTAAGTCATGTGAAAGAGATCATGAGGCATATCATAATAAAAATAATGTGTTTAATAACATAAATATGTGGCTACAACATTTGACATAGACAATCATTTCTATATCACCAAGGTCCATCCCCAAGGTTTCATTAAAAAATTACTAAGGTTATTCACCAACATATCGTTAAAATGGTAATCTCTAGAGATTAAGTCTTTACCCAATGCATTGGAGTGCTATCAAGGTGCACCCTTAATTTTTATTTATTATCATGTGAACCACTAATATCATCATCAAAAATTTCATAAATAGCACATATAGCATAAAAGAAATGGGCTTCATTTCATAATCATAACAATTTAGAAACTGCTTTAAAGACATGATCTTTATGTCACTTTAAACCCACAGAAAAGGAAACAGGTATTCATGTATGTATATCCCAAAATTAAAATAGAATGTTTTGATATGTATGTTAATAATCCTATAGGAAAAATATCATTGAATATTAACTTATTAAAATAAAATAATTTGAGAAAAATAGAGAGACATTTTGAGATGAAAATTATGTAGCATAACAGCTATGTTACAGGGTTCTAAAAAATATTGAAAAAAGAGGGGACATGGGTCACCCAATCATAAATGATCCATAAAATAGTATAGGGAAATAATATAAGGGATATAATAACTTGGTAATGAAATTTGAAAGACATTCCATATGAAAAGAAAAACATGGAAGGAAGACAAAAATAAGATTTCTTTTATGAAAATTCAGAAGCCTAACGGCATCACTTAAAAAATAAAAAAATGAATTGATGAGATAAAATAGGGTCTCTCATCATATGAACATAAAATAAAATTATGATGGATATAGAGATCATACCCCAACATAATAAAAAGAAACCTGAAATACTTTACATGAAAATAGAACTTGAAAATGAGAAGGGTGAAAGAATCCCTTACAAAAATTCGGCAGCCTAACGGCGCCACTTAAAACATCAAAAAAGAATTGATGAGACCAAATAGGGTATCTCATCATATGAATATAAAAGGATAGTATTATGTATATAGATATCATACCCATACATAATTAAAAGGAATTTTAAAGACTTGACATGAAAATTGAACTTGAAAATGGGAAGAGTGAAAGAATCCCTTACAAAAATTCAGCAGCCTAAGGGCGCCACTTAAACATTCTTAAAATGAATTGGTGAGAAAAATAGGGGGTACCTCATAATATGAAAATGAAAAGTAAACTATGATGGATATAAAAGAACATCCCCAACATAAGAACATGGAGCTTATAATAAATGACATAAAGGAGAATACATGAAAGGAAAGAGAGAGGTAGGATACCTTACCTTGAAGAGTAACTTCGAAATATTGATGTTTGGGACCTTGGGAGGCTTAAGGGCACATTGGGAGGACTCCTTGGGAGGTAATTATACCAGAACTTCGTTGAGGAGGATTTGGGAATGGAAATGATGAGATAATGGCATGGTATTTATAGGGGAAGTGAGGGGACACAACATTAATGGCCAAGGGACACCTCATTGGTGGTATTGGAAAAACCATGGGCTTTACCATGGTATTTTCCCATGTTATTGGCCAATTGGGACACCTCATACCTTATCCTCCTATTCATAAGTCGACTAGAATTACTACATAATTATTACATCCTTAATGATGTCATTAAACACCCGAAGCTCAAAAACTGTAATTTCACTATTCACCAAAAATTCAACTTTCTCAGAAAAATCCCAAAATTTCACCTTAAGCAAATATCGATGCTCTGATTTGAAAAATGAGCACAATTTTATGAAAATAATTTTCTAAATATTTTTAATTTAATTTTTTAATAAAAACACTATTCAATGAAAATTCAACGTTCTTAGAAAAATCCAAAAAATTTACCTTGACCAAATATCGAAGCTCTGATTTCAAAAATGAGCGAAATTTTATGAAAATAATTTTCTAAATATTTATAATTTAATTTTTAAATAAAAAACACTATTCAACCGCAAAAAAAATAATACTTAACCAATGATTTCTGAAACAGTTATTTGCCTATTTTATTGAATCACATTACTTAATCAAAGTGCCTAACTTATATTAATACTTTCTTTAATTGATATTACTAATTCATTTGGTTGCATTACTAATCCTAAGAGTAAAATCACTATTCATAATTTAATATTCATAAAAAATTATGTTGATCTTATTAGACTCCAAATTTCTTACTGAACATAACTGTAGAAGACCATTTTTTGAAAATCATTACACATTATTAATTATTTAAGGTTTACATAATATTTTTAAAATATCCTTTTTTCTAAAATTCATCAACAATATGCATACTATATTTATCCAAACATTTGAAAATTCACAAACATCGCGATAAGAACAAATCACAATTTTTATTTAAATCAAAGGATTACACAATGTACTTATGGTCTCGTTACATAGCCCCTTATAACACCAGCATAGGTCCTAAGAGTAACATGTGCTAGGGTGATAGAATCCTTGGGTGGCTCGGCCAACATTTCCTGAGTAGTGATTTCTATCAGCTTGAACTTCTCGCAAAGGAAATTCCATTCCAACTTCACATGATGAAGCTCGGATTGGGTTTGGTCCAGATCAAAGACCAACGGTGCAAAATCCTTCCCGAGTTCTGTCAGATGTGCTTCGATCGGCCCGAGACTTCTATATGGGGCCATCGAACATTCTTTTTATATTAATTAATCAAGATCACTTGTATTTATAGAAAATAATTGAAAATTTTAGTTTCTAACAGTCATATTGACCAATGGTCATATTACAGTTGAAACCCAATGGTCTTATTTTAATTATACTCATTTTATTAAATGAAATAGTTTTATTGAGTATAAAATAAGATGATATACAAAGTTTGGAAACAAAATTTATTCAAAATTTAAGGTTGTTACAATCGTACCCCCTTAAGAAATAGCGTCCTCACAATTTTAAAACTAGTCTTGGAAATTTCTTTGAAATTCCCACATTGGAAAAGAGTCAATAAAACTATTACTTTAAAAGAAATAGAGGGAATTAAAAAAGGTCGCCTGAGTTAACCCATACTAGGATTCCATGTAGGAAACAAGGATATGGAAGAGAAAACAAATGGTCTAGTTCTGATGGAGAGTGATAGAAAACATAATTGGGAGAAAATTAACCACAATATCACAAACTTAAGATGGGTTGAACTTTATTTTATTACCCAGTAGGAAACGTAAACCAACAATATTTGTTTTACATTCCTTTTCATAATTTTGAGGAATTCCTTTACCACATATAATAAAAACATAATGAAATATATTTACCATTATGTAGAGTTTCATCCCTTAATAAGATTCTACCAAGAATAATCTTTTCTCCAAACAATGAGCATTCAAAAAGACTTGGTCTCATCAAAACCACAACAATCATCTTCTAGAGAATCCCATAATCCACAAAAGAATAACTATAGTTTTTCCCTTGTCTTTAGTCATCAACTAAAACTAAAATAGTTAGTACGATATCATATAATCCACAAAAAGTATAATCCTATATAAAAAATATATGAATATTAATCTCCAAAATTCAATAAAAGCACCCAAAGTTTCATAAAGACCATTAAATACACAACCATCCTTAAAATTCATCAGAATAATCCAAACTAAGATTCGAACCCAAAACTCAGAAGGAATTAATCACATAGTCTTCCCCTATAAGTCTTGACATTTATCTCCAAATAACATCGACTACTATTAAAGTCTCCTACTAAAGTGTAATTAACATATTCACATATTCTCTATGCAAGGTTCATCATTTTCCAGAAATAACCCAAATCATCATATGTCCATAATAAATACATAAATTCTTACAAAAAAAATTCAACCATTCCTACTCAAATTAAATACTGTAGTATTTTATTTCCTTTAGGCTTATAGTACTCCAAAAGAGAAAACATCGTCCAAAATAACCTTTATCATTTAATCGCCAAATCATTTTCCTATAAAAATGATATCCATTTGATAAAACATAAGTTTCCAAAATAAACTTATTCTTGATCCATAAAAATATCAAGTACATTAGTCAATCCAAAGAGAATAACAACAAACTCATAATTCCCATATCTTGATTAGAAGGAAGTTTTTGGAATATCACCATTAATCACCCTCAATTGATGATAACTAGAATGAAGATCAATCTTAGAGAAGAATTTCATCCCATGAAGTTGGTCAAATAAGTCATCAATTCTTGGGAGAGAGTATTTGTTCTTCACTGTGATCCCATTCAGTTCTCTATAATAAATGCATAGCTGCATCGATCCATCCTTCTTCTTCGCAAAGACAACCAGTGCTCCCCAAGGAGACACACTTGGTCAGATAAACCCATTCTCCAGAAGATTTTGGAGTTGTTTATTTAATTCCTATAGCATCAGATTTTTCATCCTATAGGGGGTCTTTGAAATCAGATGAGATCCAGGTATGAGTTTAATTAATAACTCAACCTCTCTTTCTGGAGGATGTCTGGGTAACTCCTCTAGAAATACTTCAATGTATTCTTAGATGATGCGGGCATTTTCTAAAAGAATGAATCCTTAGTGAGAAACTTATTTCATTATTTAATCTTTTAACTAAAAATGATTTTATTTCTTAAAACTTCATTCTTAGAAAAATTAAATTTTTCTATAATACCTTCATAATAATTCATAAAAATCTTTTGATTAACCAAACATATCCCCCGGGAGTGTCATATCCAAGAGTGCGGTAAGGCCCGTTGTCGTGTACCAGTTCTCATTCGAGTCTAGCTCCAAGAAGTGTTTTCGGGGTTTACCCCTATGTACTTCTATGCCAGATCCACCTCTACCTGCTCGTATCCAGACAAGGATGTATTTTCTTGATAAACAACATACTCAATACTCACAAAAATACCAGGAATATTTCCTATATTTAACTTTTCTAGAGGGTTATTCCAAAAGTTTTCATATCCTAATTTCCATAAATAAATAAACTATCCTTTGATACCAACTATAGCATCCAACCTTTTTATTACATAACATTTCATTACATTTTAAAAAATAGAGGATCTTTAAAGTATAGTGTCTTGGAAATCAGGAACATAAAACATGAGAACAACATAAAACATTCTTCTAAACCACTTGCAATGATTCTTCATTGTTCAACCTAAGTTCATTATAGAATCTCATAAACTGGGTGCATACATCAAAGGAAAGGGTGAGAAAAAGGCCCAGTAAGAGAAACAAGAGAAACATTTTACATGTGAACTTGAGATGCATCAATAAAGTCATGATAAATAATGTTAAGGCTTGAGAAAGAGATCATGAGGCATATAATAATAAAAATAACGTGTTTTATAAGATGAAGATGTGGCGATAACATTTAACTTAGACAATCATTTCCATATCACCAAGGTCTATCCCCATGGTGTCATTAAAAAATTACCAAGGTTATTTACCAAGGTATCATTAAAATGGTCATCTCTAGAGATTAAGTCTTTACCCAATGCATTGGAACGCTATTAGGGTGCGTCCTTAATTTGCCTTTATTATCATGTGAGCCACATATATCATCATCAAACGTCTTATATATAACCCATATAACATAAAAGAAATGGGTTTCATTTCATAATCATAACAATTTAAAAACTGCTTTAAAGACATGATCTTTATGTCACTTTTAACCCACGGAAAAGGAAAGCGGGTTTCATGTATGTAAATCCCAAAATTAAAATAGAACATTTTGATATGTATTTGAATACCCCTTTAGGAGAAATATATTTTAATATTCACTTAATAAAATAAAATTATTTTAGAATAAGAGAGAGATATTTTGAGTCGAAAATTCTGCACCATAACGGCTATGTTACAGGGTTTTACAAAATATTGAAATAAGATGGGACATGGGTCACCCACTCATAAATGATCCATAAAATAATATAGGGAAATAATATAAACGATATAAAAACATTTTAATGAAATTTGAAATACATTCCATATGAAATGAAAAAAATGGAAGGAAGACAAAAATAAGATTTCTCTTATTAAAATTCATCAGCCTAACGGCATCACTAAAAATATCAAAAAATGAATTGATGAGATAAAATAGGGTCTCTAATCATATGAACATAAAATAAAATTATTATGGATATAGAGATCATACCCCAACATAATAAAATGGAACATTAAAATATTGACAAAAAAATAGAACATGAAAATGAGAAGGGTCAAAGAATCCCTTACAAATATTCCGCAGCATAACGACGCCGCATAAAACTTCAAAAAAGAATTGATGAGATAAAATAAGGTCTCTCATCATATGAAAATAAAAGGACAGTATGATGGATATATATATCATACCCCAACATAATAAAAAGGAACTTGATAGACTTGACATGAAAATAGAACTTGAAAATGGGAAGAGTGAAAGAATCCCTTACAAAAATTCGGCAGCCTAATGGCGCCACATAAACATTATTAAATTGAATTGATGAGATAAAGAAGGGGTATATAATCATATGAACATGAAAAGGACAGTATGATGAATATAAAATAGCATCCCCAACATAAGAACCTGGAGCTTAAAATAAATGACATAAAAGAGAATACCTGAAAATAAAGAGAGAGGTAGGATCCCTTACCTTGAAGAGTAACTTCAAAATCATGAAGTTTGGGACCTTGGGAGGCTTAAGAGGACCTTGGGAGGACTCCTTTGGAGGTAATGAGACTAGAACTTATTTGATAAGGATTTTTGAATGGAATGGATGAGAGAATGGATTGGTATTTATAGGGGAAGTTAGGGGACAAGGCATTAATGGCCAAGGGACACCTCATTGGTGGTATTGGAAAAACCATGGGCTTTCCCATGGTATTTGCCCTTGGTATTGGTCAGTTGGGACACTTAATACCTTATATTACAATTCATAAGTCTACCAGAATTATTACATAATTAGTACATCCTTAATGATGTCATTAAACACCTGAAGCTCAAAAACTGTAATTTCACTATTCACCGAAAATTCAACTTTCTCAGAAAAATCCCAAAATTTCACCTTAACCAAATACCAATGCTCTAATTTCAAAAATGAGCTCCATTTAATGATAATATTTTTAAAAATATTTTTCATTTAATTTTTATATAAAAACAGTATTCACTGAAAAATCAATTTTCTCAGAAAAATCCCAAAAAATCACCTTAACCATATATCGATGCTCTGATTTCAAAAATGAGCTCCATTTTATTAAAATAATTTTTTTAATTTTTTTAATTTAATTTTTAAATAAAAAACACTATTCACCTGAAAAAAACTAATACCTAACCAATAATTTTTGAAACATTTATTTACCTATTTTATTGAATCACATTACATAATTAAATTACCTAAATTATATTAATACTTTCTTTAAGTGAGATTACTAATACATTTGGTCGCATTTCTAATCCTAAGCGTAAAATCCCTATTCATAATTTACTATTCATCAAAAATTATGTTGATCTTATTAGACTCTAAATTTCTTACTGAACATACCTTTAGAAGACCATTTTTTGAAAATCATTACACATTATTAATTATTTAAGGTTTACATAAATATTTTTAAAATATCCTTTTTCTAAAATTCATCAATAATGTGCATACTATATTTATCTAGACATTTGAAAATTCACAAACTTCACCATAAGAAGAAATCACAATTTTTATTTAAATCAAAGGATTACAAAATGAAGTTACGGTCTCGTTACATAGCCCCTTACAACACCAGCATAGGAGCCAAGAGTAAGGTGTCCTAGGGTGATAGATTCCTAGGGTGGCTTGGCCAACATTTCCTGAATAGTGATTTCTATCATCTTGAACATCTCGCGAAGTCGATTCTGTTCCATCTTCGAACGATGATGTTCGTCTTGGGTTTGGTTCAGGGCAAAGCCCAATGGTGAAACCTCCTTCCTGAGTTCTGTCAGATGGTCTTTGATCAGCCCCAGACTACTGGATGGGGCTATCGAATCTTCTTTCTATATTAGTTAATCAAGATCACTTGTATTTACAGACAATAATCGCAACATTTAGTTTCTAATAGTCATATTGACCAACGGTCATATAACAGTCAAAATCCAACGGTCTAATTTTAATTATACTCATTTTATTAAATGAAATAGTTTTGTTGAGTATAAAATAAAATAACACACAAAGTTAGGAAACAAAAATTATTCAAAATTTAGGGTTGTTACAATCTCCCCCACCCCCTTAAGAAATTTTTTCCTCAAAATTTTATAATTGGGCTTGGAAATTTCATTGAAAGTCCCACATCAGAAAAGATTCTGTAAAACTATTACATTAAAAGAAAGAGAGCGAAGTAAAAAAGGTCACCCGAGTTAACCCATACTTGGATTCCATGTAGGAAAACATGGATATGGAAGAGAAAACAAAGGGTCTAGTTATGATGGAGAGTGATAGAAAACATTATTAGGAGAAAATTAACCAAAATATCACAAACTTAAGAATTGTTAAACATTATCTTATTACCCATTAGTAAATGTAAACCAACAACATTTTTTTTACGTTTCTTTTCATAATTTTGAGGAATTCCATTACCACATATAATAAAAACATAATGAAATATATTTACCTTCATGTAGAGTTTTATCCCTTAATAAGTTTCCCCCAAGAATAATCTTTTCTCCAAACAATGAGCATTCAAAAAGACTTGGTCTCATCAAAAGCACAAGAATCATCTTCTAGAGAATCACATAATCCACAAAAGAATAACTATATTTTTCCCTTGTCTTTAGTCATCAATTAAAACTAAAATAGTGAGTACGATATCATATAATTCAAAAAAAGAATAATCCTATATAAAAATAAATATGAATATTAATCTTCAAAATTAAATAAAAGCACCCAAAGTTCCAAAAAGACCATTAAATACACAACCATCCTTAAAATTCATCAGAATAATCCAAACTAAGATTCGAACCCAAAACTCAGAAGGATTTAATCACATAGTCTTGACTAATAAATCTTATCATTTATCTACAAATAACATTGACTAATATTAAGGTCTCCTACAAAATTGTAATTATCTTATTCACATATTCTCTAACCAAGGTTCATCATTTTCCAGAAATAACCCAAATCACCGTATGTCCATAATAAACACATAAATTCTTACAAAAAAAATTCAACCATTCATACTCAAATTAAATCATGTAGTAATTTATTTCCCTTAAGAATATAGTACTCCAAAATAGAAAAAATTATTCAAAATAACCTTTATCATTTAATCACCAAATCATTTTCCTATATAGAGGAAATCCATTTCATAAAACATAAGTTTCCAAAATAAACTTATTCTTGATATATAAAAATAGCATGCACATTAGTCAATCTGAAGGGAATAACAACAAACTCATAAGGCCCATATCTTGATTGGAAGGAAGTTTTTGGAATATAATCATTCTTCACCCTCAATTGATGATAACCAGAATGAAGATCAATCTTATAGAAGAATTTAGTCCCATGAAGTTGGTCAAATAAGTCAACAATTCTTGGGGGAGTGTATTTGTTCTTCACTGTGATCCCATTCAGTTCTCTATAATCAATTAATAGCTACATCAATCCATCCTTCATCTTCACAATGAGAACCGGTGCTCCCCAAGGAGACACACTTGGTCAGATAAACCAATTCTACAAAAGATTTCAGAGTTGTTTCTTTAATTCCTCTAGCTCCACATTTTCCATCCTATAGTGGGTCTTTGACATTAGATGAGATCGAGGTATGATTTTAATGAATAACTCTACCTCTCTTTCTGGGCGAGGTTCGGGTAATTCCTCAGGAAATACATCAACGTATTCCTAGACGATGCGGAAATTTTCTAAAAGAATGAATCCTTCGTTAGAAACATATTTCATTTTTTAATCTTTTATCTAAAAAGGATTTTATTTCTTAAAACATCATGCTTAGACAAATTACATTTTTCTATAATTCCTTCATAATGATTCATAAAATTCTTGTGATTAACCAAACATATCCCCTGGGAGTGTCGTAACCAAGAGTGCGGTAAGGCCCGTTGTCGTGTACCAGTTCCCGTTCAAGTCTAGATCAAAGCGGTGTTTACAGGGTTTACCCCTATATACATCTCTGCCAGGGCCACCTCTACCTGCTCATATCCCGACAAGGATGTATTTTCTTGATAAACCACTAACACAATACTCACCAAAATACTAGGAAGATTTCATATATTTAACTTTTCTAAAGGGTTATTCCTAAAGTTTTCATATCCTGATTTCTATAAATAACTAAACTATCCTTTGATACCAATTATAGCATCCCTCCTTTTTATTATATAACATTTCATTTAATTTTAAAAACAGAGGATCTTTAAAGTCTATTGTCTTGGAAATCAGGAACATAAAACATGAGAACAACATAAAACATTCTTCTAAACAACTTGAAAGGCTTATTCATTGTTCATCCTATGTTCATTATAGCATCTCATAACCAGGGAGTACACATCAATGGAAAAGGTGAGAATAAGGCCCATTAAGGGAAACAAGAGAAACCGTTTACTTGTGAACTTGAGATACATCAATAAAGTCATGATAAATAATTTTAAGGCACGAGAAAGAGATCATGGGGCATATCATAATAAAAATAATGTGTTTCATAACAAGAAGATGTGTCTATAACATTTAAATTAGACAATAATTTCCATGTCACCAAGGTCTATTCCCATGGTGTCATTAAAAAATTACCATGGTTATTTACAAGGTATCGTTAAAATGGTCATCTCTAGAGATTATGTCTTTACCCAATGCATTAGAATGCTATCAGGGCGCACCCTTAATTTGTCTTTATTATCATGTGAGCCACATATATCATCATAAAACATTTCACAAATAACCCATATAGCATAAAAGAAATGGGTTTCATTTCATAATCATGACAATTTAAAAACTTCTTTAAAGACACGATCTTTGTGTCACATTAAACCCACGAAAAAGGAAAGCGGGTTTCATGTATGTAAATCCCAGAATTAAAATAGAACGTTTTGATATGTATGTGAATACCCCTGTATGAGAAATATATTTTAATATTCACTTAATAAAATAAAATAATTTGAGAAAAATAGAGAGACAGTTTGAGAGGAAAATTCTACAGCATAATAGCTATGTTACAGGGTTTTAGAAAATATTGAAAAAAGAGGGGACATGGGTCATCCACTCATAAATGATCCATAAAATAGTAAAGTTAAAGCATATAAAAGATATAAAAACATGTTAATGAAATTTGAAATACATACCATAAGAAATGAAAAACATTGAAGGAAGACAAAAATAAGATTTCTCTTAAGAAAATTCGGCAGCCTAACAGCGTCACTTAAAACTTAAAAAAATGAATTGATGAGATAAAATAGGGTCTCTCATCATATGAACATAAAATAACATTATGATGGATATAGACATCATACCCCAAAATAATACAAAGGAACCTGAAAAACTTGACATGAAAATAGAACTTGAAAATGAGAAGGGAGAAAGAATCCCTTAGATCAATTCGGCAGCCTAACGGTGCCACATAAAACATCAAAAAAGAATTGATGAGATCAAATAGGGTCTCTAATAATATGAACATAAAAGGACAGTATGATGGACATAGATATCATACCCCGACATAATAAAAAGTATCTTTAAAGACTTGACATGAAAATAGAACTTGAAAATGGGAAGAGTGAAAGAATCCCTTACAAAAATTCAGTAGCCTAACGGCGCCACTTAAACATTATTAAAATGAATTTATGAGAGAAAGAGGGGGTCTCTCATAATATGAACATGAAACGTAATTTATGATTAATATAAAAGAACATCCCCAACATAAGAAAATGGAGCTTAAAATAAATGACATAAAGGAGAGTACATGAAAAGAAAGAGAGAGGTGGGATCCCTTACCTTGAAGAGTAACTTCAAAATCGTGATGTTTGGGACCTTGGGAGGCTTCAGGGAACCTTTGGAGGACTCCTAGGGTGGTAAGAATACCAGAACTTCGTTGAGGAAGATTTTAGAATGGAAAGGATGAGATAATGGCTTGGTATTTATAGGGGAATTGAGGGGCAAGGCATCAATGCCCAAGGGACACCTCATTGGTGGTATTGGAAAAACCATGGGCTTTCCCATGGTATTTTCCCATGGTATTGGCCACTTGGGACACCTCATACCTTATATTAATGTTCATACACCGACCAGAATTACTACATAATTATTACATCCTTAATGATGTCATTAAACACCCGAAGCTCAAAAACTGTAATTTCATTATTCACTGAAAAATCAACTTTCTCATAAAAATCCCAAAATTTCACCTTAACCAAATATCGATGCTCTGATTTCAAAAATGAGATCCATTTTATGAAAATAATTTTCTAAATATTTTTAATTTAATTTTTAAATAGAAATAGTATTCAATGAAAATTCAACATTCTCAGAAAAATCCCAAAAATTCACCTTAACCAAATATCAATGCTCTGATTTCAAAAATGAGCTCCATTTTATTAAAATATTTTTAAAAATATTTTTAATTTACTTTTTAAATAAAATACACTATTCACCTGAAAAAAACTAATACTTAACCAATAATTTCTAAAACAGTTATTTAACTATTTTATTGAATCACACTACTTAATCAAAGTGCCTAAATTATATTAATACTTCTTAAAGTGAGATTACTAATCCATTTGGTTGCATTTCTAATCCTAAGCGTAAAATCACTATTCATAATTTACTATTCATCAAAAATTAAGTTAATCTTATTAGACTCTAAATTTCTTACAGAACATAACTGTAGAAGACCATTTTTTGAAAATAATTACACATTATTAATTATTTTAGGATTAAATAAATATTTTTAAAATATCATTTTTCTAAATTTCATCACTAAGATGCATACTATATTTATCCATACATTTGAAAATTCACAAACTTCACCATAAGAAGAAATCACAATTTTTATTTAAATCAAAGGATTACACAAGGCAGTTACAGTCACGTTACATAGCCCCTTATAACACCAGCATAAGACCTAAGAGTATGGTGTTCTAGGGTGATAGAATCCTGGGGTGGCTTGGCCAACAATTCTCGTGTATTGATTTCTATCAGCTTGAACTTCTCACGAAGGTGATTCCATTCCAACTTCACACAATGATGTTCGTCTTGGGTTTGGTCCAGATAAAATCCCAAAGGTGAAACCTCCTTCCTGAGTTCTATCATATGGGCTTCGATCGGCACGAGACTACTGGATGTGCCTATCGAATCTTCTTTCTATATTAATTAATCATGATTACATGTATTTATAGACAATAATCGCAACATTTAGTTTCTAATAGTAGTATTGACCAATGGTCATATAACAGTCGAAACCCAATGGTCTTATTTTAATCATACTCATGTTTTTTAAATGAAATAGTTTTGTTGAGTATAAAATAAAATAACACACAAAGTTAGGAAACAAAATTTTTTCAAAATTTGGGGCCGTTACATGCTCTGAGGGTAAGGCTAGCCTACTATTTGGTGATCAGCTGCACTCTCCTCCGAGTAAGACCATCATCTACTACAAAGGCTCCCTTCTTTTCCGTGAAGGTAAACCCGGTCCCATCCGTGCGGACACACCAAATTTGTTCCTAATACAGTCAATCTGAGCATGGACTGTAGGTAACCATTCCATACCCAAGATGGCATTGTAAGGCCTCAACGCTGCTACTAGGATATCCTAGCCGTAGCTCTCACTTCCTATAGTAAGGTTTCTCTACCGGAACCAGTGTGTAATCATTGAATCTATTTTTGTAGGAATCTATAGCCATAAGGATTGATCCAATGACTCCATCGTAATATCCATGATCTGAACGAGGGTAGTGGAAATAAAAGAATGACTGGAACTCATGTATTTAAGTACTCCATCTAAGGTGGAGTATACATAGATCTTACCTCGTATCATCTCCGAAGCACCATGATCGTAAGCCTCAGCTTCCTAGAACTGAGCTAGCTCATTTCCTCCTGCTCCCTATTGTCGTGGGGAACCACCTATTGGCGGTGGAGGTAACATCTCGAATCATCTCCCACCATCAACAGCATGACCTGCTCCTCTACCATGTCAGCATAATCCCTACAGACCTCCTCGGTGAAACCACTGTCTCTACCTAGGTGGTCCTTCGACCATCTTCTGATCATCTGTATGGTGGCTCAAACAGTCATGAGCCATGTGACCCTGCACGCCGCATGTGTAACACTACCTGCACCTAGCATGACTGGATCTGCCTCGGGTGACCAGCACAACCATCCTTGAATCATGAGTTCGTCCACCTGTAGGTCTAGTACTCTTGGACCTCTGTGTCTTCTATCCGCTCCCAGTTGTATAAGACTCCTCTACGTGACGTCTGGTGGTGCGTCTCGCTGCTGGTGACTACTCAGCAAGGAAGCTCTCCACTAAGAGGGCTCGCTCTAACACCCCCGCCTATGTTGGGATGCTATGTGAAATCAGCAATGCCCTGATCTCCCACATGATCCCCTACTTGAAGGTCTAGGACCTGATGAATGGGTCCCGCAAAATATTAGTGGAGTAGTGTGAGAGGTTAGTGAACCTTGATGAGTACTGAGCTACAATCATGTAGCCCTGCTCCAGATGAAGAAGATCCTGTATGTGCACTGTGTGAAGAGTCGCTGAGACAAACTTTTCCCAAAACAAGATCTGGATGTCTACCCCGAGAAGAATCACCTACTCATGAAATTAAAGCATTAAGTTCCACCATCTTACTGTTTCTTTATATAGAAAGATAGCAGTAAGGATCACCATGAGATCACCTGGTGTCCCTACAAGTCAGAAGACTCTCACTATGGCCTCCAGCCAATCCTCAGCTGCCTGTGGGTCCATCTCTCCCCTGAACCTTGGTGGCCTATGGTGCTGCAACTCATGCAACACACTCATGTCACAATCACCATCTATAGTTGGGGCTGGTGGCATCGGTGGCCCAACAGGTAATGGTACCGCTGGTGCCTCCACTGGTGCCTCTACTAGATGAGGGTCCTGGATCGAGGCCCCGTCGCTCAGTTGGCTATCAGTGTGTACTACTATCAGAACCCTAGCTAGCTGTCTACCTAGAGGTATACTGAAAAGAAATAGTTGATCCACTATCAATAAGTTATACCTGGTGATCTGACTCAAATTATCACAAAGAAAACATTTGAAAACACACACACAATCAGTGTTTTCATGCACTGAGTCGGAAATCAGAAGTCAGGGTCCTGGTGTATGGATACGTTAGACGCCTCACCAACACTAGATTCATTAAACTGATAACCACAGTCACTACACTTAACACTATTTCCATTAAAAATAAATATCATAGTCCTATGTTATACAGTAGAACCGACTCCTCTGATACCAATTTGTCACGACCCGTCCCCTGGGGCATGTGTCGTGACTACCCCTAGCCCGCCTTCCATAGGCTAGAGGTTGGTGACTAGAACCGAAGGAATGTTATCTAAAACCGGTAATACATTTCTTTTATAAACTTTTAGCACACACATCCAAGCACACAACATGATATGAACTCAAGTAAACTAAATATTAAACAGAGTGAGTGCAGTAAGTAAAAGGGGCCAGAATACAAGCCCAACTGGAAAGTACAAGAAACTGAAAGTACAAGAAATCTATAATAGCTCTTGTGAACACCTGCCAAGGATCATACCTGATGCATAGGTACAGATATTGATCGTTCTTCTCTACGGTAGGCCTCGTCTAAGGTCTACCACCGATCTACCACCAGTCCCGGTACCCTCTTCCTCAATCTGCGTAGTCTGTCATCTCCACCAAACACAACGATGTGCGGGCATAGCCCGTGTTGGGGTGAGTATAAAGATACACAGTACGGACCCTAAAACCCTCTATGTATCCAAAATCCACAAAGGATAATCCACAACACATGAAATCAACACACAACCCTACTTAGGTATATTCCCATAAATATACCTAATTTATCAAGTATACCCATCTCAATCATGAGGAAACAAAGAGTCCAACTCAAAAACCCAAGATCAACTATTCCACAAAGGAAGGAGTACTACGATGGTAAGTTTCACTCAGGTACACCACACAGAAGAATACCACCGAGGTATTACCACAAAGTAAAGTACTGTATAGGTACGGACATAGATCACACCAGGTATAACATAAGTACAAAAGTACAAATGAATAGTGGTAAAGTTATATAATCTTATTCTGTCAAGAGGCTCTACTTCTGACTCACATATGATCTCTCTGTGTTGAACCACATAGGATTTCTAGGTGAGGACCCACATATGATCTCTTGGTGCTGACCCACACAGGATCACTCGGTGCTGACCCACACAGGATTGCCTAGTGCTAACCCAAAAAGGATCGGTCGGTGCTGAACCACACAGGATCGCTCTGTACTGACCCACATAGGATCGCTGGGTGATGACCCACACAAGATCATTAGGTGTTTACCCACATAGGATCTCTTGTTTTTGACCCGCATAGGGTCGATATTCATTCTTCACGTCACAACCAGCTACTGGGTTCCCACACAAAGCTTGATCGCCTCCCAGAGGGTCCGCCCCTCAAGCCATTGGTCATTACTCCAACTGCCAGGAAGTCCCATGAAGAAGTATCCCAAAGGACCTCCACGTCATAGGGTTCTCAACGCAACAAGTTGTGCGTCAATCTGATGCTCGGTTTGTATGTTATTATCCTTTTAGTCCCGAGGGCCCGGTTGGATTCGTGCTCGATCCAAAATGACCATATCCCAACTTTATCTAAATCTCAAGTGGGGTATACCAAAGGGAACATCTCACTCCAAGATTTCTGGCACAATAGACGGTTCGTCAAATAGATGTTCGATGCTAAGGTTATGGCCAAAAAAACCTAAATGGGTTGATGTGGGTCTGGGTCCGGTCTGACCCGGTCGGACCGACCCTGCCCGACCAAGTGTGGGTCAACCCAGCCCGACCCGCTGGGTCCGTCCCTGCCCGTGCTAGGTGGCCCGACCTGCGCTGGGTAGCGTGAGGCGGCGCGGAGGTTGTGAGGGCCATGAGGGACTGCAGATGCCGCGGCGGCCGCAGAGGCCGCGAGGTAGTGCGGGGCGACGCGGAGGGTCGTGACGACAATAGGGGCCTCAAGGGGGCCGCAGAGGCCGCAAGGGCCTTGGAGGCCACGCGGGGGGTCGTGAAAGCCACCGGGTGGCATGGGGTGGTGCGGGGTGACGAGGGGGAAATGGGTGGCATGGGTCCATGGAGGTCGTGGGACAGCGGAGGCCACGAGGACCGCGAGGCCGTGAGACGGTGGAGGCCGCAGGTGGTGTGGGGCCGCAGAGGCCATGGCATAGAAGAGTCCATGGAGGCCGCGAGATGGCAGAGGATGCGGGAGGCATGAGGGCCATAAGGCGTCGGTCTGCTGCGGCTGGTTGGATGGCCAGCCGTCTTCTCTGCATGGTGTGGTCGTGTGTCGTGCCTTCACTAGCAGCCGGTTTGGCTAGCCACCCTTTGTTTTTCGTCGTGACACAAATTTTATTTCTTACATCCCAAAGAACAACCCATTCATGAAGAATGGTGGAGGGTTTGGGCCATTTTTTTGGCATGCTCCCTCTACGTTGGAGTGGGAGCAAGAAACTCAAAAAAATATTGAATCACAATGAAAATCAAGAGTGGGTAAGGGGAAATAATTCAAACATCCACCCTATAACCACCTGCAATAATTATTCCCAATCCTGCAAAAAGAAATCATTCACGGATCAATTAGTTAGTGAGTTGATCTGCGTTCTTTGTTTAGAAGGGATGAACATGGAGATCAATGATCACACATAATTAAACCCCTACCTCGGAGATTTGTTGAAGGAGGTCGTTAGGTAGAAGACGATGTCATTGGGGATAGACAGATGTCGGTTACATCCGCATTTCCTTGATCGTCGATTCGTTTTCATTGAAGATGTTCCTCGTTGGAAAGAGCATTCTTTGTTGGAGAGTGTGATATTCATTGGAGAATTCATTCTTCATTGGAGAGAATAATCCTCCAAAAGTTACCCTCTCCCAATTCCACCAAAAATTTGAAATAGCTAACTTGTTAATTTAAATTTATCAAATAAAATTTTTGGAAAAATTAATTGTTGGAACAATAAATTGTACAATGTTGGCACAATTAATTGAACCATGTTGGGTCAAATTAATGGGAGGAATTGATTAATGGGGGGTTGAGAGGTTTTTCCCATTATGAGGGTTTGGGTGGTCCCTATCTTTAGGAATTCAAAATGGGGGTTTTAGGCTCAGTGGTCCGCACCTCCATAACACACATGTGGGAGGTTTTAGTTCAAGTGGTCCCCACCTGTATACCATCCACGTGGGAGGTTTCAACGAAGAGAAAAATAAAATAAAAGTTTATTTTATTTTATTTTTATTTCCACAAAAAAAACCAAATTTTGTCTTTCACCCTTAACCTATTGTGGTCAAGGTGAAGGTCCACTTAAGTGAATAGTGGCGTTGTGAGTTCAACGGTGCCCTCAGATTTCAATTATGAGCAACGGTTCAAATGTTACAAAAACCCACTCGTACGTTTACTGAATGTACCCAAAAAAAGTTTAGATATTCATTCTTGGCACTCCGGGCCTCAGAATCATGAGCCGTAAATTTTCACGGACTCGTAAAATTACCCTATAATAAAATTAAACAAAATTACATGAAAATTCTAGGTCGTTAAAAAACCCTATCAATGATTGAAAATATCTATGAAAATTTATCATATCTACAAATATATAGTGTGATTGAATACTAATATTAAGGTTGAATCATTAAAAAAGACCATAAAAAATGAAAATAAAAAATGAAATTATATTTGGTATTTTGTTTCTTCTAGGGTAAGGAATGAAAATATGGGTAGAGAAAATTAGTTACCTTCATCTCACATGATGATGGAAAGAAGATACACAGATGGGGGTGGCATAAGGATAAGTTTCGATTGGTGATGTTTTATAGGTGATGATGGAATTTTGAGGTGATAGATGTCATAGAGGATGATGATGATAGAGGTGAACATGGCATTTTGGGATAGGTAGAAGATCACATATATAGGGAATTGTGATGGGGTGACTCAAGTGAGGGGTGAATAGAACAAGGAAATAGATGAATTTAATATAAACAATGGAAAATAAATATGAACTAAATCGGTAAACAAATTAAAATTAATATTGCAGACTCAAATGGTTTTCTATGAATGTTGGTTCAAAAATTTGATGCAAATTAACGTGTGGAATTTACTGTTTTTAAGGTACCATGGAGGGTATGGTAATGGATATGAAAAGAAATTGTCTAATAAGTGCAAGGTCAAATTTAGTAGGGAAAAAATATAATGATATAATTTAAATAAGAAATTATGAAGAAAAAATAAATAACCATGTTGTTTATCAAATTAATATTTTGTTAATATATATATATAATGGACCAACCAGAAGTTATTGTTCTTCAAAAATTGTTAAAGGTGAAAGAAGAAAAGAACATTCAAGCAAGAAATAGACAGGGTTATACAAAAGAACATTTCATCATCTAGAAAAGAATAAATGGATCAAAAAAGAAGGATAATTTCCATAGTAATAATAAGAATCATCATCATCGTCAGTCGTCTTCCACTCTAACTATGGATTACATTGATTAAAGATCGCAATGATCCTATTCATAGACCTTTAATGCTTTAGAGTGATCTGGATCATTGAAGACAAGGTGGATTGCCTAGTAGAAACATTCCTAGAAATATTTGATTAATTCATTCATGACCCTATTTTTGGAAGAATCAGAGCTAAACCTTCACTTCTGACCATATCTACCTTTCTATTTAGTTGCTAATATTTAATGAAAATAGGTTCAATACTTTATGAGGATTAGAGATGTGTGGTATCCAATAAGACCATCCACGTCTCCTTATAACTTCCATCATTAATTAAATAACCCCTTTTATCATGTAGTCATGATAATATGATGGCTTTTTTAAATATATATAAGATAATACAAGATTTTCTGAACATCATATTTCCCTGAACCACTATCCTATTGAAGATGTACTAGGAATTCCATAGTGATTTTTTGCACAATACAACCTTTCTCATAAGTTTGTGAAAGATATTACCCTATCAGAACACCACCATCATCACCAAAAGATTGTCCAACATCACCAGTGTGTTTCCAATCATGTCAAGTGCATTGAATGATGATCAAATTATGGACACAAACCTGTTGAACAGGTTCAGATGTAGTTCCATGATGATTCAATTCAACACCAATAAAATAACCATTTGTTTCCTATTTCAGTTCATTATAACATGAGGGACCATCATAGAAAACATTTCAACTACTCCTACAGTCCAGTTCCTCAAGTGGTCTTTTACCATTTCATCATTCAAGATGGAATTTATTTCAGAAAATAGAAACCACATTATTATACATTGACGGCCTGCTATATTTCCTCCTAGATTTAGACTCAATATTCTCTTTTAATAAAAAAAATATAATCACATTTTAATGACGTATAACCATTCTAGGACCAATGATTTGAAATGTTGGGCAGAAGCCTAGTATCCCTTTATATTCCACTTTTGGAGAGATATAATCATCTAGTACAGAAAAGATAATAATATTAATCAAGAAATATCTTACGTGTACCAACACCAGTACCCTAGCATAATGACCGAATATAGAAATGTCAGTGGTCCTGTCCATTTTGATATAAATTTCCACAAGAGAGGCTATATCAAAATGAATTGTATGGTTACATACGATCTATTTGAGGCCAAAATTTTTGATATGAACTAGAGACCATGTATTTTTTAAATAAAATGGAATAAATTGGAAATCTCATTATTTAATGAAACATATACCTGAATTTAGAGTAACAGATTCATTCCCCGATAATCTTCACATCAACCCATATAATGAAAAAATAATGTGACTGAATCCATGAAAATATAGTATGAATTTCTAATAATAAAAAAAGCATAAATAATTAATCTTCTAGACCAAATACCCATTTTTCTAAAGACTTTCTCCAGCAGATGGAAAACAATCCACACAATAATGAAATGATTACAAATAATAAACCTATTAAGAATAGATACTATATATGAAATCACATGGGAAGAGTACCCTATACTCACAATTAGTTCTATAAAAACATCTTCCAAAGAAATAAAATTCTTTCTATTGGAGTCTTATTCAATTTTCGCAAAATGTAATGGGTATTTCCAAACATTTGGAAGATTATCATAATTCTTTACCTCAGTGGATCTGCCAGATCACCCCACAATTGTCTCCTTAAATGATGCACTAGTAAAAGAGTCATGTATTCCACCAATAAAGAAACCATGGACCGAATAACATTTTTCAAATAATAACTCGTCATACGGATTTCATTCACTACCATCACTATAGAATAAACATCCATCTCTTTTGCCAATATAGATTATTGAAGTGAACCATCCGCCTTTGAAACCACAGGAGATCGACTGTCACTATCTTATAAGGTTTCCATTGATGATCAAGTGAAAATAATTAGCACATGTCTATGTACTCCAACTGATTCAGTCTCTAACACTGTGAATCAAAGTAGATCAGAGCAGATCAGATCATATCAGAGTAGATCATATTAGATAATTTAGCTCAATCTCAACTATTTCTGATCAGCACATATCAGAGTAGTCTCGATGAAAAATATTCACCTCATCAATTTAGATCACATTATACTTCTCACCACTCATCTCAAAAGATACAAAAGATCCATATCTGTGAGATCTGGTCATCTATTCTTCTCCGTCCACACTTATCCTAGCATATCGAGCTCCGTCGGTACCCGTTTCATAATCATCCTTGCCTATTTCGTTAAGGATAAAGCAAAAAAAATTAGGTATCACTATAGATGGGTGTTTCTAACTCACCAGGACATTATATTGCTATTCCCAATCCCTTTACATCAATAACACTTAAATAATTGAAAATTTCATCATAAGATATTATAACATAATTTTAATTATGAATACATTAATTATTCATAAAATTATCTAGGAATTTAATAAAAAACTATATTATATTATATTTTTGGTAAAATATTTGATAATATTGAAAAAATAATTAAAAACTATTTTTATAATGGTAAATAAATTTTGGCTAATGATGAGTAATAATTACACCTTCATTTATTAGTAAAACGTTTTTTGATATTATTATGATATCAAAATAGATGTTAGTGTAAGTAAAATATTTGTTGGAAATATTTTTTGGTGATTATTCTTAATATGAAAAAAATATTTTATGTTTGAATTAATCATTTTTATTGATAGATATTCATCTTTTTGTAGTTATCATTTGGTAAAACCCAATTTTATTTATAGTAACCCACAACTACCATTTCTTGTTTTTTCTTCATAACCTTATTTTTCATGTTATATTTATTAGTTATTATGTTATATTATTACTTGTATATTTAAAAAAATCATTTGGAACAGGATTTACTTTATGTTTAACTATTTACCAAATATTTTACTATTTTTTCTATTTGATCATAGATTTTGGGTATTTATAAAAAATAAGGTCTAATTATTTATTTTTATTGAATATTAATGAATAAAATTAATTTATATTTTTATGAAACATTCTCATTTTCCCTTAAAATTTCTGATCGTAAGGATTAAAGTTTCCTAGGTTCTACATTAGTTAGTGAATCACATTGTTCATGCATTTATACGGTGTTATTCTCTTGTCATTTTTATGTCATTTTAGTTTATTCCAAGTTTTTCTTTTTTAATTATAAAAAACCTCATATAAAACTAATTAACAAATAATTTAAGTTTTTTCATTCATAACTACATTCCACCAACTAAATGATGATTCAAATTCAAACTGTGAGGAGTGGACTCAATGCAATATTATTCTATCAATGTGTACAGTAATGTCTTATGTTGATTCTACATTCATAGTTTAACTTAATATTTATTATGTATGGGGTGGTTTAATATAAAATTGAGGTTTTATGGATTATGAACTTGACATTTAATTTCTCGATCGATTCAAGACTCTTTACTAATAAACATATATAAAGAGACCTCTTACTATCCCACAATTACTCTGTATAGTATCAAACAAAACATTGCATAAATTTTTTATGGGATTAATATAGCTTCATCCATTTTCCTCACCCCATTAATAATAATATCATCATTTAGTCTCTTATTTATTAGTTAATTTCCTTGAAATATCTTTTTAAAAATATTATAAATACAAAAACTACAATTTTCACACCAAAAAAATATATTTTATATATATATATATAATTTTTATTTTAACAATATTATTTTATAAATAAAATAAATATTATTATATTCTATTTTATAAATATTATTTATATTATAAAAAATTAATCTATAAATATTATTAATATTTTTTAAATATTATTTTTTATACATATTTTATAGGATACATAATAATTTATAATAGTAAATTTTTGTTTCATTTTTTATTAATTACATTTTCATCACATAAATATTTTCATTACGTTTTTGTAGGTATTACTATGAAATAAATATTTATTTAAATATATTTAATAATAATAAATATATTTTTATTTTCATTGTATAAATAACTTTTAATTATTTTTTATAGATGTTTTTATAAATATATTTCCCTACTAATTTTATATATTATAACTATATAATTTTAATTTTCTACATCATAATTATTTTAATTTCTTGAAATATACCACTTTAATAATTTTTTATTATTAAAATTTTATTATAAAATCATTATAAAATCATTTTCTAGACAATATTTCATATACTAAGATTCTACCATAAAATATAATAAAACTAAATTTTATAATAATAATTTCACATTAAACCTAAATATATAAATAAGAATTTGAAAAGAAATATGGAATACCTTATAATATAATAATTAGATATTAGATTAAAGGTAATTGGTTTAATTTTAATCAAATATGGGGCAGAAGTGACTAGAGATTATTTGGGAAATGAGAGTTGATTATAAAGAAGGAGTTTATGTGTTTATTGAGTGGGGTATGAATTCTATTTTGGTTTATGATTTTTATGCCATAACTAATGTTTCATTGACAAAATATTAGTTTAATGTACTATGTGTTATCTATAAAAGTAACATTAGGGGCATTACAAGGAGGTGTGTCAGGAATGAGTTGCAAAAAACTATTTTATATAATGCATTGAGAGATTGTTTGAATCGTCTAACAAGATTGATAAATACACTACTAGGGTGTTCATTAAGTGTTTTAATAGGTTTTTAATAATGTATAATTGAGCGATTATTGTGTCTATAGTACTTTGTAATTAAATTATTCAATCGTTGCCTCAGTTTTTTACTGCATTTAATTTTTTGGTTTTCAATTTCAAATTTTACTTTTTGACGCCTTGTTTCCTCCATTATTTTTTGTTGTGTTAATATAATTGAATTAACATGATCTTAAATACACTATCATAACCATAATTTAAATGTAAAATATCCCAAAACTATTCTCAAAATATCCCCCAATTTCAAAAACAACATTAGATATTACATTTTTCAATATGTTTCTACTTTTATTTTCTTTTTTTATTTCACAAAAAAAGTGTCAAGAATAAAATAAGATATATATTTTTGAATCATTGAATAAATTATAAAAACAATCAATTTTATCTAATTTTAAATGTAAACATGTCATAGACACTTAAAAAAATTATAAAAATATTCCTCTGTAGTCTCTAGATTTTCAAAGTGTAATTGGCACAAAAATCCATTCACTCAAATATTGTATTTAAAAATTATACAAGGATTATAATGAAATTAATATCCCTAGTTCCACAAATATTATGGAATTTTTGTGTCTTTATTTTTGTATGGATTAATATCTATAAAAAATAAGGTAACATGAATTTTTTAAATCCAATTCAATGAAATCTAAGGCTTGATTGAATAGAAAAACCGGTGATTCCTTGAGCACTACTACACTCAGTGGTGAGTCATTGTCCAGTGTTGTTGTATGTGATTTGGATTGAGTCCAACACAATCCCAGTGCACAATACTATTTTCAGAAATTTAATGTTATTTATTCATGATTCTTTATATTCCCACAATATACATCAAGGTTACATCAGGGATGTGAACACTAGTTTACTATAAAATTTTAACATGGTCACAATATTAGTAACATAATATTATATGAGTAAAACAAATTCAGAGAGTATATTTTTATTAGATACGGTAATTTTGGTGCATGTTTCAAAATGGAATCACAAGTTCATCCAATGTAATTGTTCCTTGATGATTCTTTAGGATAATATACATTAAATGTTGAGTATTTTATTTTTAGAATATGAAAAAGAAAATAGTATACCATTTTAGAAGAAGAACTTCTGTCATAGTAATTTTGATCGATGATTATCGGGTTTTGAACAGAATTGAATTTGATATTTTCAAATGTGACACCTTAGAACACTCCCTTTCTGATAAGAAAATATACATAAAAATTGATTAAAAATTAAGGATCATTGATTTTGTAGATTCATGATATATTATGAATAATGGATAGCCTATGTACCTACAATGTCATGATTCAAGCTCCATTAGTAGTATCGATGATGGTAAAATCATTCACATTTATGTAATGCATATTCAAAAAAATCACATCCCTATCTAAACACCTGATACAAAAATTTTACACATATTAAATTTTACAATTTATTTTGAAATAAACATTTTAAATAAATCTACATAAATTATTCCATGGCCCGGAAAAAATTCTTCATGCTTGATAATGACATCTAAAGAGAAATCACTAATCATGACACAATCATTCCGGGGAATATTATTGATTGATTTTCAAATTAGACATATGTGGATATAAAAAAACATATTTACAGAAGGTAAATTCCCTATTTCAGGGAGGTGTTATCAAGGTGTGAGGTGGGGGTAGTAGTGATTACCACATGAAAATTCGGAATTAGTGATGGTGAAATTATAGACACTTTGTAGATTAATTCCATCAATGTTCGGAATATGTTCAGGTGAAGATGTATTGAAATTGTGAAAATTCATGAAATTACACATCATTACTATAATGGGGGATTGTGGTAACACTAAAACATGAACAAGCTTTATTGTAAATCCATTGAAGTATGTACACATGAACACCTGCATTTGATCTCCACATGTCATCCCATATAATATTATGTATTTTTCACCCCCCCTAATTACAATAAGGTTAATATACGTGTAAAAATATAAAACAACTCTCATGGTGATGTATGGTTAGTGATAATGTAGTAATTATCACCTATGAAAAGGAAACACAACCAAAATAAAGTAAAATTAAGATATAGATCATGATTAACTAGTATGTGAAAATAGACGGTGCAAATATACCAATATTTGACATCACAAAAATTATGATCTCACAATCCCTATACACTTATTTTGATGATTCTAGTGACGATGAAGGAAATCCCTGAAGAAATTGTATTGAATTACATCCCTTGGTCTGGGTCTAGTTTCTTCCATGAACATGGTTCGGTGGGTGAAGTTATTTATTCTTTTAGTTTTTATTGTTTTCAATTACATAGTGGTCAAAAATTATAGAATGTTTTTTGATTTGATTTTAGTGGGTTGATGGATGAAGTGTTTCGAGTACCTGAAAGATCATTAATTGTTTTCATGGTCCATTGGAAAAAATAGGATACACAAAAAACCACCCTCATGGAACTAAAATTATAGGATTTCCTTCAATTTAACCATAAAATGTTCCCCATATATTTGAAAAATTATATATTTGAATGTATGTAAATGATTTATTTTGTTTATTGGATATCAACATATATGGATATAAAGAAAAACATGACAAAAGTATGACCCTAGAGGAATCAGTGAGGCCACCCCTAATAATTCAATTCTTTCACACATTAAAAGCTGGGTAGAACACATTTATGGAATCTATATTTATAGGAGACAAAATCCCAATGATGAACACAATAGATGTGTTTCCCAACATTATGTTATCAAGTATTATTATCTTAAACTAATTTTTAGGTTTTATTGACTACTTGATATGGAAATAAATATTGAGGTTCTTTCCATATTTCCACCAATGATTTGTATCTGAAGATGTCGAGGTTATATTCAATGTGATGAGGTAGGTGTATTTAAATGATTTGATTAGATGTGTTTTTATTTCTTTAATCATATGGAAAATTTTAATCGTATGTTTTTCAGGGTTCTATGAGTACAACATTTTTGTTTGTTGGATATTTTTATAGTTATAAATCCATACAC
The DNA here is from genome assembly GCA_963277665.1 of Viscum album. Classification (NCBI taxonomy): domain Eukaryota; kingdom Viridiplantae; phylum Streptophyta; class Magnoliopsida; order Santalales; family Viscaceae; genus Viscum; species Viscum album. Next base: position 910,788,242 of record OY728134.1, read on the forward strand.
TCTATCATGGGAATTCATCATGTAAGAATTGTTTTCATTCCCGGCCTTATACAATGGTGGGAGGGTAGTGACAGGAATAATTTTTAAATTTTATGTAATTATTTATTTTGTATGTTTCATATCCTTGGGAAACACAAGCGATTAAACACCCTTAGATACCTATCATATCTCACCTTTCTACTCATGTAATGCCATCTATCTACCCAGTAGTGCCGAAAATTGTTATTCGAACCATCCTAGTGATCTGGGCCATCCACAAGGACTTTGTACCATATATGTTTTCCATGATACCTAAAAATTCCCTAATGCACCATTAATTCACTATTATTCTTCTATTTTATATCAACTTTTATTCTCTTCATTTGGAATCCAACTGGTTTGGTTTTGAGGGATTTAGGGGGGGATTGCCTTGCATCATGGGGAAGAACTCAGAGAATAAGTTTGAAACTGATATTTTTTAGCCATCCACACTCCCCTCCGTATTTACTACATTTATCCTTAAAAATGTGGATCCATTTCAAAGGATATTTTGAGGAAAAAGTTCTTGAACTTGGGTCCAGGATGGTTACACACCAAAAGTACTATTAGATCTTGACACCCTTTTAATCATAACTGGGTTTATATGTTGATTCATGGATCTATATGTGATTTACCTTCCTTCAAATCATTCTTTATAGTGTATCCTTCAAGAGTGTGTGGGTGATCCCATTCAAGGGTTTTAGTATTGTATCTATTAGATATTATTCATTATTATCACCTAGTAAATCAATAATACCCTCCTTGCATAGTTTATCTAGTTATATTCTTTTGATTCAAGTCTATATTTCCTTTATTTTTTGTCATTTATTAATAAATATTTCCAAGCATGGTGTTCTTTTCACACACATAGGATCAAACTAATTCTAATCATATTATATCTTGGTGTCAAATTTTGTTTTACATTTTTTTTTCAGAAAGAGAGTTTATGTTATTAAAAATTTCAATTTATTAAATAAAAAACCTTTATAATAACTTTGTAACTCATAAAAGACATATCAGTGGATCTTTGTCATTCTTAAAGACAACCACATCAATTATTACCTTCAAAATTAGTATCGAAGCTACCAAAAATGTCTATAATGGGTTCTATGAAGTTCTAAATAGAAAATATTGGAGGGAAAAGTTATTTCACCATATGAGTAATTAAGATGAATGATCCATTGGATCATATTGAATTATTGGATGATCTCAGTGGACATAAGAATATGGTTACCACTCCATCCCCTGTTAGGACAACAAATACTACTTAAATAAATGTTTCTAAAAAAATCTAGAAAATTCACATAGTATTATTTTGTATTATTTACGTGATATGGTTCTTAGGGAAGTAGATTTTGAATATTCTATCTCTGGAATCCAATACAAATTAGAATCTATATATTTTAATATGTCTTTATATGGATGTTATTTCAAAAAAATTAAGAATTTACACTTTCATGATGCACCCTGGAATTATAGGCATGACTCATATTAATGATTTTAATAAAATCATAATAGATATTTCTAACTAATACATTGAAATAGGGGATGAGGATCAATCCAAAATTCATTTAATTTCATTATGTGAGTCATACTTTTATGTTAAAGAATTGATGATGTGTATGAGGGTTTATCTAAATATTTAATAGGTTATATATACTTTTGTTTCCAAATAACCTCAAAAGAAATGCATTGTTTAGAGTGATGATGAAGGTTTTAACATTAGAGTTAGGAGTGAATATAATGATAAGTGGCCAGAGATGAGTCAATCTAGAAAATAAAGGTCTATGTCTTAGTATAAATATTATTAGAATAATAAGTTTAAATTATATCATAATAAAAACCCTATACAAGTAAAAGGGAAATTCTCCTAATAAAAATGTATATAATAAAAATTATAGTGATCATTATTTGTTAGTTGAACAATATTTTAACATAGATAATGTGTTGAATGTTTATGATCATCCTAAATATGAGGAATGGACCCTATATTTAGGATGTTCCTTTCACATGTATCCTAATATGGAGTCTTCCATTGAGTTAAGAGATATTAAATTGGGTGATATTTACCAAGGAAATTATAACAGTTTTTTCATCATGGGTATAGGTTATCTTTATCTAGAACAAAATAATGGGCCGGTAAAAACTCTTGAAGTGGTTAGGTTTTTAATTTAACATAGAGGAAACCACATTTACTTAGGTATTCTATAAAAAAGGGTTTTACCATTATGTCTAGTTTTGGTTTTCCCATAGTTTCCCATGGGCCTCTAACTATCATGAATTTCACTCCCTTGATTTAGTTATATTTTTTAGAAGTTAGAAATCGCATGCAGAAAATAAATGTTTCTCATGTCCCAACATTAGGCAAAACCATTAATTGGAATACGATCATATGTCCTATTAGTACCAAGGGTATTTATGAACTTAGAAAACATGACTTATTGACTGATGTAAATACTATTATTCTACCATTATATTAGGTATATGAACCATTCTCTTTATTACATACTTAAACATGATTTATTACATAAAAACGTCACCTGATAAAACATATAATATCAAAAGGCCTATTTTATTTTGGACATATGAACATTACATAACAACTAAAAACATAGAATGTAACAACTTATTGAAAACTTCCATTACATGAACACTAAATTCTCTCGTACTTAGCTTTGCATGAGATAACCTAAGGACATGCATAAGAAAAGGGTGAGCTATAAAGCCCAGTAAGGGAGTAAACAAGGTATAACATGAAGAATAAAATAAATTTTAGTATATAGGAATATCAATGGAGCATAAAAGAAAAATTAACATAAATGCCTGATATAACATGATTATCAGAACATGGAAATGTGGCAACAACACTTAACATGGAATTAGCATGAGCCAAAGCTCATTGCACATGGAGCATTAGTAAACCCTCATTGCACATGAAGCACAAGTAAACCCTAGTTGAACCTGAATTAGCATGATTCAACACTAATTTTACTTGATGTATCATTATACTATACTTTACCCAATGCATTGTACACTATTAGGGGGAACTCTTCATAAACATTTCATTTCATGAATAAGTGTGCCACATGAATCATACAACATGGATTCATTAAACATCATAATTTATTCCACAATAAAGGAATGTGGAATACATACATGAAACTATTTAAACAACAAATAAATGTGCAAAAAGGTGAATACCCTCTATAGAGAAATGGGAAAGGTATTCACTACACAATGACTTTGTCTTGGAAAATTGCGGTGCAATTTAGGCAGTATAACGACGTGACATAATAATTCATAAAAAAGGTTGATGAGAGAGAATGGGGTGTCTCATAAAATTTTCATGAAATGGACCATAAGGGGTTCATATATATAAATTTTCCAACATTACTAAATTAATTTTATATTTATGATACAAAATAATTTCTTGAATATAAATGAGGAGAGAGAAATTCCTTACAGAATTTCGGCATGGTAACGAGTGTACATGAAAGGCATCAATGAGAGATAAAGGGGTATATCATCATTCAAAAATAATAAGGGAAGTATTTAGGGGGTGAAAGTCATACCCCAAACATTTATAATTGAAAATAAAAGGACATAACAAAATTATGAAACTTGAATAAAAATAAGAAAGGAAGGAACCCCTTACAAGTAAGTGTGATACCAAAGGCTTGGGAGAGGCTTGAGAGAGGATTATTGGGAGATTTGGGTGACTTGGGATGATTATAGAGAGAGTATGGAAGTGGTTGGATGAACTCCAAAGGATTTTAGTGAAGAGAAATTGGGATATTGGGTGGGTTTATATAGGAAAGGAGGGGGAATTATTTATTATTTAGGTTTGGGCCACCACACATTAAACTTATCAAAATTAGAAACAAAACCATGGTTTTTGCCCATGGTTTTTTTCCAAATGGGAGTGGAAAACAATATTTTATAATTAAAATGGCCTAAAATTTTAAAATATTAGGTTTTCTTATTTGGAGGTGAGTCACACTCTCAAGGAAAACAATTTAAAAAGATAAAATGTTTTATAAGTATCTGACGGTCCATTAAGGCTTTTTAAAATAAATAAAATAAATATAAAATCACATTATATTATTTATAAAACATATATTGGATGATAATATCATTTATAGAATTTTATTAAATCACTATTGGGTCCTTATGATGTCATAAAACACAATATATATTTAAAAAATATTTAATTTTTACCCAAAAATTCAACTATCTCAAAAAATTATGAAAAATTAACTGATGGATAATTTCAACATCCTGATTCTAAAAATAATAATTATTTTATCTAAATAAATATCTAAATATGTGAATTTTTACTCTTAAAATATAAATCTACATTTATCAAAAATTTGTGGGTTTTGACAGAAATAACTTTCAAACCTTAATAAAAATCATAATTGTATTCAAAAAAATTATACGATCATGTATAAAAAGTAATTTAGTGATAATATTTTATTAAAAAAATATTTAATTCAAAAATCCATTAATACATAAAAATTTATTTCTTAATTGATTATTAACTAAAAAAATTATTTGTTCTTTATAAAATATTTACAAAGTAACAATAATAAAATGAAAGTATATTCTTTATTATATGGAAAAAATGTAAATAATCATTGTGTTATGGTCGTGTTAAATAACCCCATATTACACCTGCATATGACCAAAGGGTAATGTGTGTGATGGTGACAGACTCTTTGGGTTGTTTGGATAACATCGCTCTGGTGGTGATCTCTATCAACCTCCACATCCCTCATAGGTGGTTCCGTTCATGCTTCATGTGTTGAAGCTCAGCTTGGGGTTGGTCAAGATAAAAGACCAATAATGCCACCTCCTTTCCATACTTTGAAAAATGGGTTTCGTACTAGAAAAGTCTACTGGATGAGGCCATCGCTTCTTTTGATTGAGTAAATTGGATTCGTTAAAGCCATATATTTATACTAATAATTTGATCACTGTTCAATTTCTATATTGGAAACAGTCACAATTCTTAATAGTATTTTGAAATCCAAAAACATAAAACCACATATGTTCATACATTTTATATGATCATTATACATAATAAGACATTTAATTGGAGAAATATGAATTTTCATTAACAAAGGTTTGGGTTTTTACATGAGGTTGTGTGTAAAATATGTCTAAAATGGTAAGTTTTAGTAATTCATCACACAAATTTAGTATCCACATTGAATTTGTTCACACTAATCTTTGGGGTCCCTCTAGGACTACCTCTCATGATAGAGATTATTAATTTTTTATGTTTATCGATGATTAAACATTATGATCAGGCTTTGTATGTAGAAACACTAGTCAGATACCCCTCATAATAATAAGAGTTGTAAGGCATGTGTAGAAAATGAATTTGTTAAAATTCTAAAGGCTTTAAGAATTGATAACAGTTCAAAGTATGTTTCTATGAAATTTTCCAAGTGTTACAACTTTTAGGTTGTCCAAAGGTACCGGACTATGTTGGAAACTCTAAAAAGGAATGTATTATCTGATATAATTAATTGGAAAAGATTTTTACTTGAGATTCATTGTTGGTGAAACCCCGAACATCCCCATACTTTCTGATATTGAATCTTTGGAAACCATGCTTATGGATTCCATATTATAGGAGAAAAATCCCAATGATGGACTTAGCTAATACCTTTACCTTTATAATTTTATCAAATTCTTATATCATTAACTAATTTTTAGATTTAATTGACTAATTCATATGGAAATATATATTAAGGTTCTCACCGTATTACCAAATATGAATTGTATCCAAAGACAAAGAGTGTGCATGAAATGTCAAGTGGTAGGGGGTATTTAAATGATGTGATTAGATGTGTTTTTATTTTTTTATATGGTAGGATATTTTTATTGGTTTCTCATTTTGGGTGTCCGGAATAATTTTTTTTGGCTATTTTTTCGGTTAGCATACCACACCCTCTATCTTTGGCCCTCATTGTGTTGGTTTTATTTTTTCACTCTAGGATATATATAGTGATGGGTAGGGTAGTGAGACATAAAAATATTATATTTCTGATATTATTTCTTCTTCGTGTTGATAATGTTTTGGCCACTCATGTGTTTCCACACCCTTGGATCTACATCATATCTCCACTGGCCACTCATGCGCTTCAAACTATTCCCATATATACTAAAATTGTTTAGGTAAATCAACCCATTTATTTGGGCCTTCCGTGTGGTATTTTTCCTGAAACTTCTATACATGCCTCCTGACGCTTCCCTAACACACCATTAATGTGTTCTTCTTCTTTGATTTGGATATTTTTTTAGATTATCTTCATTCAGCATCTGTATAGATTAGTTATGAGAGATTTGAGAGATAAATAATCCTTTATCTCTAGGAATAACTAAGATAAGAAGTAGGATATGAGGTTTCATGTCCATCTGTACTCCCCTCCATATTTCCCATGCCTATCCTTGCAACTCATGTTCTATTTTGGTGGAGATTTGGCTAATGAATGACTTAACTATAGGTCCAGTATGACTTTTCACCAAAAGGTGTATCATATATTGACATCATTTTACCCGGAAAAAGGTTTTAGTGTTCATTCTTGTAACATCCCGATTCCGGAAGCCACCGAGAGGCACCCCGTACACGGTTGGTCACATGGACTCAAGCACATTTCCCCATACTCCAGAGGCTTCCAACTAGCAGCGAGGGACTTGGGTGTGATAGTGGGGAAACTATGCCCTCATTGGAATAGTACACAGTGGAAATAGATAAACATAAAATAGCAGAAGCAGCGAATAACCAACAATAATAAACAGCTGAAGACTAAATCAACAATTGGAGTGCATATGTATATATGGAATGATGAAAGATACAAATCTAGGAAAACAACCAAACGAGTAACAATGCAGAAAACACCACGGTACCAAAACAAGTTCAAATGAAAAAAATAGCTCCTCATTATCACAAGACAAAGCTTGGCCCATAGCTCTCCTGCTCTAAGCAATCATGTACTGGAAGTCGAAGGGGGCTTGCCCTTGTCTATACCTACAACAACATAGTCTTATTAGGCCCAAAATCATGGCCCAAATGGGGTGTGAGATAAAATCTCATTAGAAACCCACCATCAGATCTGTGCCTAACAGTCAGTGAGTATATGGAAGGTAAAAGTACAATAAGCAGTAAACAAAAACAACAAAGTAGTAGGAATTAAACAGTGCGTCGTAAAGCAGGATGATACACAACAGTAATCAATCGACAACCAACAACAGTAGTGAAGAAAATAGCTAACAAGAGGAAACCCTCTGGGAAGTACTCATATCCATCCCCTCTTGTCCTATCTAAGAAGTACCACAACCCTCTGGGCAGTGCACTCAACCTAACCCCTCTAGGAATTCAAACAAATTTATGAGACTCTCTGGGGATGCACACTCGGTCAATTCTCCTTATAGTCTAGGGTAGTCAGGGACTCTCTGAGGAAGATCATGTGGTCTAACCCTCTTAGCCCCAAGGTCTATAGACTCTCTGAGGAAGCTATCTCGGTCAGAAGGATTTAATCACATAGTCTTCCCCTATAAGTCTTAACATTTATCTCCAAATAACATCGACTACTATTAAAGTCTCCTACTAAAGTGTAATTAACCTATTCACATATTCTCTATGCAAGGTTCATCATTTTCCAGAAATAACCCAAATCATCATATGTCCATAATAAATACATAAATTCTTACAAAAAAAATTCAACCACTCCTACTCAAATTAAATACTGTATTATTTTATTTCCTTTAGGCATATAGTACTCCAAAAGAGAAAACATCGTCCAAAATAACCTTTATCATTTAATCGCCAAATTATTTTCCTATAAAAATGATATCCATTTGATAAAACATAAGTTTCCAAAATCAACTTATTCTTGATCCATAAAAATATCAGGTGCATTAGTCAGTCCAAAGAGAATAACAACAAAATCATAATGCCCATATCTTGATTAGAAGGAAGTTTTTGGAATATCACCATTCATCACCCTCAATTGATGGTAACCAGAATGAAGATAAATCTTAGAGAAGAATTTCGTCCCATGAAGTTGGTCAAATAAGTCATCAATTCTCGGGAGAGAGTATTTTTTCTTCACTGTGATCCCATTCAGTTCTCTATAATCAATGCATAGCTGCATCGATCCATCCTTATTCTTCGTAAAGACAACCAGTGCTCCCCAAGGAGACACACTTGGTCAGATAAACCCATTCTCCAAAAGATTTTGGAGTTGTTTGTTTAATTCCTATAGCTTCACATTTTCCATCCTATAGGGGGTCTTTGACATCAGATGAGATCCAAGTATGAGTTTAATGAATAACTCAACCTCTCTTTCTGGAGCAGGTCTAGGTAACTCCTCTAGAAATACTTTAATGTATTCCTTGATGATGCAGATATTTTCTAAAAGAATGAATCCTTAGTGAGAAACTTATTTCATTCTTTAATCTTTTAACTCAAAAGGATTTTATTTCTTAAAACTTCATTCTTAGACAAATTAAATATTTCTATAATTCCTTCATAATAATTCATAAAAATCTTGTGATTAACCAAACATATCCCCTGGGAGTGTCCTAACCAAGAGTGCGGTAAGGCCCGTTATCGTGTACCAGTTCTCATTCAAGTCTAGCTCAAAGCGGTGTTTTCGGGGTTTACCCCTATGTACATCTATGCCAGATCCACCTCTACCTGCTCGTATCCAGACAAGGATGTATTTTCTTGATAATCCACTTACTTAATACTCACAAAAATACCAGGAATATTTCCTATATTTAACTTTTATAGAGGGTTATTACTAAAGATTTCATATCCTAATTTCCATAAATAACTAAACTATCCTTTGATACAAACTATAGCATCCCACCTTTTTATTACATAACATTTCATTACATTTTAAAAAATAGAGGATCTTTAACGTCTAGTGTCTTGGAAATCAGGAACATAAAACATGAGAACACCATAAAAAATTCTTCTAAACCACTTGCAAGGATTCTTCATTGTTCATCCTATGTTCATTATAGCATCTCATAACCTGGGAGCATACATCAAAGGAAAGGGTGAGAAAAAGGCCCAGTAAGAGAAACAAGAGAAACATTTTAGATGTGAACTTGAGATGCATCAATAAAGTCATGATAAATAATTTTAAGGCTTGAGAAAGAGATCATGAGGCATATAATAATAAAAATAACGTGTTTTATAAGATGAATATGTGGCGATAACATTTAACTTAGACAATCATTTCCATATCACCAAGGTCTATCCCCATGGTGTCATTAAAAAATTACCAAGGTTATTTACCAAGGTATCATTAAAATGGTCATCTCTAGAGATTAAGTCTTTACCCAATGCATTGGAACGCTATTATGGTGCGCCCTTAAATGGTATTTATTATCATGTGAGACAAATATATCATCATCAAACGTTGTATATATAACCCATATATAATAAAAGAAATGGGTTTCATTTCATAATCATAACAATTTAAAAACTGCTTTAAAGACATGATCTTTATGTCACTTTTAACCCACAGAAAAGGAAAGCGGGTTTCATGTATGTAAATCCCAAAATCAAAATAGAACTTTTTGATATGTATTTGAATACCCCTGTAGGAGAAATATTTTTTAATATTCACTTAATAAAATAAAATGATTTTAGAATAAGAGAGAGATATTTTTAGTCGAAAATTCTGCAGCATAACGGCTATGTTACAGGGTTATAGAAAATATTGAAATAAGATGGGACATGGGTCAGCCACCCATAAATGATCCATAAAATAATATAGGGAAATAATATAAATGATATAAAACATTTTAATGAAATTTGAAAGACATTCCATATGAAATGAAAAACATGGAAGGAAGACAAAAATAATATTTCTCTTATTAAAATTCATCAGCCTAACTGCATCACTAAAAACATCAAAAAATGAATTGATGAGATAAAATAGGGTCTCACATCATATGAACATAAAATAAAATCATTATGGATATAGAGATCATACCCCAACATAATAAAAGGGAACTTTAAAATATTGACATAAAAATAGAACTTGAAAATGAGAAGGGTCAAAGAATCCCTTACAAATATTCCGCAGCCTAACGACGCCACATAAAACATCAAAAAAGAATTGATGAGATAAAATAAGGTCTCTCATCATATTAAAATAAAAGGACATTATGATGGATATAGATATCATTCCACAACATAATAAAAAGGAACTTGATAGACTTGACATGAAAATAGAACTTGAAAATGGGAAGAGTGAAAGAATCCCTTACACAAATTCGGCAGCCTAATGGTGCCACATAAACATTATTAAAATGAATTGATGAGATAAAGAGGGGGTATCTAATCATATGAACATGAAAAGGAAATTATGATGAATATAAAATAGAATCCCCAACATAAGAACCTAGAACTTAAAATAAATGACATAAAAGAGAATACCTGAAAATAAAGAGAGAGGTAGGATCCCTTACCTTGAAGAGTAACTTCGAAATCTTGATGTTTGGGACCTTGGGAGGCTTAAGAGGACCTTGGGAGGACTTCTTGTGAGGTAATGAGACTAGAACTTAGTTGAGAAGGATTTTGGAATGGAAAGGATGAGATAATGGATTGGTATTTATAGGGGAAGTTAGGGGACAAGGCATTAATGGCCAAGGGACACCTCATTGGTGGTATTGGAAAAACCATGGGCTTTCCCATGGTATTTGCCCTTGGTATTGGTCAGTTGGGACACTTAATACCTTATATTACAATTCATAAGTCTACCAGAATTATTAAATAATTAGTACATCTTTAATTATGTCATTAAACACCTGATGCTCAAAAACTGTAATTTCACTATTCACCGAAAATTCAACATTCTTGGAAAAATCCCAAAATTTCACCTTAACCAAATACCAATGCTCTAATTTCAAAAATGAGCTCCATTTTATGAAAATATTTTTCAAAATATTTTTCATTTAATTTTCAAATAAAAACAGTATTCACTGAAAATTCAACTTTCTCAGAAAAATCCCAAAAAATCACCTTAACCATATATCGAAGCTCTGATTTCAAAAATGAGCTCCATTTTATTAAAATAATTTTCTTAATATTTTTAATTTAATTTTTAAATAAAAAACACTATTCACCTGAAAAAAGTAATACTTAACCAATAGTTTTTGAAACAGTTATTTACCTATTTTATTGAATCACATTACATAATTAAATTACCTAAATTATATTAATACTTTCTTTAAGTGAGATTACTAACCCATTTGGTCGCATTTCTAATCCTAAGCGTAAAATCACTATTCAAAATTTACTATTCATCAAAAATTAAGTTGATCTTATTAGACTCTAAATTTCTTACTGAACATACCTTTAGAAGACCATTTTTTGAAAATCATTACACATTATTAATTATTTAAGGTTTACATAAATATTTTTAAAATATCCTTTTTCTAAAATTCATCAATAATGTGCATACTATATTTATCTAGACATTTGAAAATTCACAAACTTCACCATAAGAAGAAATCACAATTTTTATTTAAATCAAAGGATTACAGAAGGAGGTTATGGTCTCGTTACATATCCCCTTACAACACCAACATAGGAGCCAAGAGTAAGGTGTCCTAGGGTGATAGAATCCTGGGGTGGCTTGGCCAACATTTCCTGAATAGTGATTTCTATCATCTTGAAAATCTCCTAAGTCGATTCTGTTCCAGCTTTGAACGATGATGTTCGTCTTGGGTTTGGTTCAGAGCAAAGCCCAATGGTGAAACCTCCTTCCTGAGTTCTGTCAGATGGGCTTTGATCAGCCCGAGACTACTGGATGGGGCTATCGAATCTTCTTTCTATATTAGTTAATCAAGATCACTTGTATTTACAGACAATAATCGCAACATTTAGTTTCTAATAGTCATACTGACCAACGGTCATATAACAGTCAAAATCCAACGGTCTAAATTATACTCATTTTATTAAATGAAATTGTTTTGTTGAGTATAAAATAAAATAACACAAAAAGTTAGGAAACAAACCTTATTCAAAATTTAGGGTTGTTACAATCTCCCCCACCCCCTTAAGAAATTTTTTCCTCACAATTTTATAATTGGGCTTGGAAATTTCATTGAAAGTCCCACATCAGAAAAGATTCAGTAAAACTATTACATTAAAAGAAAGAGAGCGAAGTAAAAAAGGTCACCCGAGTTAACCCATACTAGGATTCCATGTAGGAAAACATGGATATGGAAGAGAAAACAAAGGGTCTAGTTCTGATGGAGAGTGATAGAAAACATTATTAGGAGAAAATTAACCAAAATATCACAAAATTAAGAATTTTTAAACATTCTCTGATTACCCATTAGTAAATGTAAACCAACAACGTTTTTTTACGTTTCTTTTCATAATTTTGAGGAATTCCATTACCACATATAATAAAAACATAATGAAATATATTTACCTTCATGTATAGTTTTATCCCTTAATAAGTTTCCACCAAGAATAATCTTTTCTCCAAACAATGAGCATTCAAAAAGACATGGTCTCATCAAAAGCACAAGAATCATCTTCTAGAGAATCACATAATCCACAAAATAATAACTATATTTTTCCCTTGTCTTTAGTCATCAACTAAAACTCAAATAGTTAGTACGATATCATATAATTCAAAAAAAGAATAATCCTATATAAAAATAAATATGAATATTAATCTCCAAAATTAAATAAAAGCACCCAAAGTTCCAAAAAGACCATTAAATACCCAACCATCCTTAAAATTCTTCAGAATAATCCAAACTAAGATTCGAACCCGAAACTACGAAGGATTTAATCACATAGTCTTCACCAATAAATCTTAACATTTATCTACAAATAACATCGACTACTATTAATGTCTCCTACAAAATTGTAATTAACTTATTCACATATTCTCTAACCAAGGTTCATCATTTTCCAGAAATAACCCAAATCACCATATGTCCACAATAAACACATAAATTCTTACAAAAAAAATTCAACCATTCATCCTCAAATTAAATCATGTAGTAATTTATTTCCCTTAGGAATATAGTAATCCAAAATAGAAAACATCATTAAAAATAACCTTTATCATTTAATCACCAAATCATTTTCCTATACATAGGATATCCATTTGATAAAACATAAGTTTCCAAAATAAACTTATTCTTGATATATAAAAATAGCATGTACATTAGTCAATCTGAAGGGCATAAAAACAAACTCATAAGGCCCATATCTGGATTGGAAGGAAGTTTTTGGAATATCATCATTCTTCACCCTCAATTGATGATAACCAGAACGAAGATCAATCTTAGAGAAGAATTTAGTCCCATGAAGTTGGTCAAATAAGTCAACAATTCTTGGGGGAGTGTATTTGTTCTTCACTGTGATCCCATTCAGTTCTCTATAATCAATAAATATCTACATCAATCCATCCTTCATCTTCACAATGAGAACTGGTGCTCCCCAAGGAGACACACTTGGTCAGATAAACCAATTCTACAAAAGATTTCAGAGTTGTTTCTTTAATTCCTCTAGCTCCACATTTTCCATCCTATAGTGGGTCTTTGACATCAGATGAGATCCAGGTATGAGTTTAATGAATAACTCTACCTCTCTTTCTGGGGGAGGTTCAGGTAACTCCTCAGGAAATACGTCAACGTATTCTTAGACGATGCGGACATTTTCTAAAATAATGAATCCTTCGTGAGAAACTGATTTCATTTTTTAATCTTTTTACTAAAAAGGATTTTATTTCTTAAAACATCATGCTTAGAAAAATTACATTTTTCTATAATTCCTTCATAATGATTCATAAAATTCTTGTGATTAACCAAACATATCCCCTGGGAGTGTCGTATCCAAGAGTGCGGTAAGGCCCGTTGTCATGTACCAGTTCTCGTTCAAGTCTAGATCAAAGCGGTGTTTTCAGGGTTTACCCCTATATACATCTCTTCCAGGGCCACCACAACCTGCTCATATCCAGACAAGGATGTATTTTCTTGATAAACCACTAACACAATACTCACCAAAATACCAGGAATATTTCCTGTATTTAAATTTTCTAAAGGGTTATTCCTAAAGTTTTCATATCCTGATTTCTATAAATAACTAAACTATCATTTGATACCAACTATAGCATCCCTCCTTTTTATTATATAACATTTCATTGAATTTTAAAAACAGAGGATCTTTAAAGTCTATTGTCTTGGAAATCAGGAACATAAAACATGAGAACAACATAAAACATTCTTCTAAACAACATGAAAGGCTTATTCATTGTTTATCCTAAGTTCATTATAGCATCTCATAACCAGGGAGTATACATCAAAGGAAAAGGTGAGCATAAGGCCCATTAGGGGAAACAAGAGAAACAGTTTACCTATGAACTTGAGATACATCAATAAAGTCATGATAAATAATTTTAAGGCACGAGAAAGAGATCATGAGGCATATCATAATAAAAATAATGTGTTTCATAACAAGAAGATGTGTCTATAACATTTAAATTAGACAATAATTTCCATATCACCAAGGTCTATCCCCATGGTATCATAAAAAAATTACCAAGGTTATTTACAAGGTATCGTTAAAATGGTCATCTCTAGAGATTATGTCTTTACCAAATGCATTAGAATGATATCAGGGCGCACCATTAATTTGTCTTTATTATCATGTGAGCCACATATATCATCATAAAACATTTCACAAATAACCCATATAGCATAAAAGAAACGGTTTTCATTTCATAATCATGACAATTTAAAAACTTCTTTAAAGACATGATCTTCATGTCACATTAAACCCACGAAAAAGGAAAGCGGGTTTCATGTATGTAAATCCCAGAATTAAAATAGAACATTCTGATATGTATTTGAATAACCCTGTATGAGAAATATATTTTAATATTTACTTAATAAAATAAAATATTTTGAGAAAAATAGAGAGACATTTTGAGACGAAAATTCTACAGCATAACAGCTATGTTACAGGGTATTAGAAAATATTGAAAAAAGAGGGGACATGGGTCACCCACTCATAAATGATCCATAAAATAGTAAAGTGAAAGAATATAGAAGATATAAAAACATGTTAATGAAATTTGAAATACATACCATATGAAATGAAAAACATTGAAGGAAGACAAAAATAAGATTTCTCTTATCAAAATTCGGTAGCCTAACAGCGTCACTTAAAACATAAAAAATGAATTGATGAGATAAAATAGGGTCTCTCATCATATGAACATAAAATAACATTATGATGGATATAGACATCATACCCCAAAATAATAAAAAGGAACCTGAAAAACTTGACATGAAAATAGAACTTGAAAATGAGAAGGGTGAAAGAATCCCTTAGAACAATTCTGCAGCCTAACGGCGCCACAGAAAACATCAAAAAAGAATTGATGAGATCAAATAGGGTCTCTAATAATATGAACATAAAAGGACAGTATTATGGACATATATATCATACCCCGACATAATAAAAAGGAACTTTAATGACTTGACATGAAAATAGAACTTGAAAATGGGAAGAGTGAAAGAATCCCTTACAAAAATTCAGTAGCCTAACGACGCCACTTAAAAATTCTTAAAATGAATTGATGAGTTAAGGAGGGGGTCTCCCATAATATGAACATGAAAAGTAATTTATGATTAATATAAAATAACATCCCCAACATAAGAAAATGGAGCTTAAAATAAATGACATAAAGGAGAGTACATGAAAAGAAAGAGAGAGGTAGGATCCCTTACCTTGAAGAGTAACATTAAAATCGTGATGTTTGGGACCCTTGGAGGCTTCAGGGAACCTTTGGAGGACTACTAGGGTGGTAAGAATACCATAACGTCATTGAGGAAGATTTTAGAATGGAAAGGATGAGATAATGGCTTGGTATTTATAGGGGAAGTGAGGGGACAAGGCATTAAAGGCCAAGGGACACCACATTGGTGGTATTAGCAAAACCATGGGATTTCCCATGGTATTTGCCCATGGTATTGGCCACTTAGGACACCTCATACATTATATTAATGTTCATACTTCGACCAAAATTACTACATAATTATTACATCCTTAATGATGTCATTAAACACCCGAAGCTCAAAAAATGTAATTTCACTATTCACCGAAAATTCAACTTTCTCAGAAAAATCCCAAAATTTCACCTTAACCAAATATCGATGCTCTGATTTCAAAAATGAGCTCCATTTTATGAAAATAATTTTCTAAATATTTTTAATTTAATTTTTAAATAGAAATAGTATTCAATGAAAATTCAACATTCTCAGAAAAATCCCAAAAATTCACCTTAACCAAATATCGATGCTCTGATTTCAAAAATGAGGTCGATTTTATTAAAATATTTTTATAAATATTTTTAATTTACTTTTTAAATAAAAAACACTATTCACCTGAAAAAAACTAATACTTAACCAATAATTTCTGAAACAGTTGTTTAACTATTTTATTGAATCACTTTACTTAATCAAAGTGCCTAAATTATATTAATACTTCTTTAAGTGAGATTACTAATCCATTTGGTTGCATTTCTAATCCTAAGCGTAAAATCACTATTCATAATTTACTATTCATCAAAAATTAAGTTAATCTTATTAGACTCTAAATTTCTTACTGAACATAACTGTAGAAGACCATTTTTTGAAAATAATTACACATTTTTAATTATTTGAGGATTAAATAAATATTTTTAAAATATCATTTTCCTAAATTTCATCAATAATATGCATACTATATTTATCTAGACATTTGAAAATTCACAAACTTCACCATAAGAAGAAATCACAATTTTTATTTAAATCAAAGGATTACACAGGGCAGTTACGGTCATGTTACATAGCCCGTTATAACACCAGTATAACACCTAAGAGTATGGTGTTCTAGGGTGATAGAATACTGGGGTGGCTTGGCCAACAATTCTCGTGTATTGATTTCTATCAGCTTGAACTTCTCACGAAGGTGATTCCATTCCAACTTCACACAATGATGTTCAGATTGGGTTTGGTCCAAAGAAAAGTCAAAAGGTGAAACCTCCTTCCTGAGTTCTATCATATGGGCTTCGATCGGCGCGAGACTACTGGATGTGGCTATCGAATCTTATTTCTATATTAATTAATCATGATTACTTGTATTTATAGACAATAATCGCAACATTTAGTTTCTTATAGTAGTATTGACCAATGGTCATATAACTGTCGAAACCCAATGGTCTTATTTTAATTATACTCATTTTTTTAAATGAAATAGTTTTGTTGAGTATAAAATAAAATAACACACAAAGTTAGGAAACAAAATTTTTTCAAAATTTGGGGTCCTTACATGCTCTGAGGGTAAGGCTAGCCTACTGTTTAGTGATCGGCTGCACTCTCCTCTGGGTAAGACCATCATCTACCACAAAAGCTCCCTTCTTTTCCGTGAAGGTAAACCTGGTCCTATCTCTGCGGACACACCAAAATTTGTTCCTAATACAGTCAATCTGAGCATGGACTGTAGGTAACCATTCCATACCCAAGATGGCGTTGTAAGCCCTCAACGCCGCTACTAGGATATCCTAGCCGAAGCTCTCACTTACTATAGTAAGGTTGCTCTACTGGAACCAGTGTGTAATCATTGAATCTGTTTTTGTAGGAATCTATAGTCATAAGGATTGATCCAATGTCTCCATCGTAATATCCATGATCTGAATGAGGGTAGTGGAAATAAAAGAATGACTGGAACCCATGTATTCTAGTATTCCATCTATGGTGGAGTATACATAGATATTACCTCGTATCATCTCCGAAGCACCATGATCGTAAGCCTCAGCTTCCTAGAGATGAGCTAGCTCATTTCCTCCTGCTCCCTATAGTCGTGGGGAACCACCTAATGACGGTGGAGGTAACATCTCGAATCATCTCCCACCATCAACAGCATGACCTGCTCCTCTACCATGTCAGCATAATCCCTACAGACCTCCTCGGTGAAACCACTGTCTCTACCTAGGTGGTCCTTCGACCATCTTCTGATCATCTGTATGGTGGTTCAAACAGTCATGAGCCATGTGACCCTGCACGCCGCATGCGTAACACTACCTGCTCCTAGCATGACTGGATCTGCCTCGGGTGACCAGCACAACCAACCTTGAATCATGTGTTCGTCCACCTGTAGGTCTAGTACCCTTGGACCTCTGTGTTGTCTATACGCTGCCAGTTGTATAAGACTCCGCTACGTGACGTCTGGTGGTGCGTCTCGCTGCTGGTGACTACTCAGCAAGGAAGCTCTCCACTAAGAGGGCTCTCTCTAACACCCCCGCCTATGTTGGGATGCTAAGTGAAATCATCAAAGCCCTGATCTCCCGCATCATCCCCTGCTTGATGGTCTAGGACCTGATGAATGGGTCCCGTAAAATATTAGTGGAGTAGTGTGAGAGGATAGTGAACCTTGATGAGTATTGAGCTACAATCATGCAGCCCTGCTCCAGATGAAGAAGCTCCTGTATGCGCACTGTGTGAAGAGTCACTGAGACAAACTTTTCCCAAAACAAGATCTGGAAGTCTACCCAGAGAAGAATCACCTACTCATGAAATTAGAGCACTATATTCCACCATCTTACTGTGGCTTCATATAGAAGGCTAGCGGTAAGGATCACCATGAGATCACCTGGTGTCCCTACAAGTCAGAAGACTCTAACTATGGCCTCTAGCCAATCCTCAACTGCCTGTGGGTCCATCTCTCCCCTGAAGCTTGGTGCCCTATGGTGCTGGAACTCATGAAACACACTCATGTCGCATGAACCATCTATAGTTGGGGCTGGTGGCATCGGTGGCCCAACAGGTAATGGTACCGCTGGTGCCTCCACTGGTGCCTCTACTGGATGAGGGTCCTGGATCGAGGCCCCGTCGCTCGGTTGGCTATCAGTGTGTACTACTATCAGAACCCTAGCTAGCTTTCTACCTAGAGGTATCCTGAAAAGAAACAGTGGAGCCACTATATATAAGTTGTTCCTGGTGATCTGACTCAAATGATCACAAAGAAAACATTTGAAAACACACACACAATCAGTGTTTTCATGCACTGAGTCGGAAATCAGAAGTCAGGGTCCTGGTGTATGGATACGTTAGACGCCTCACCAACACTAGATTCATTAAACTGATAACCACAGTCACTACACTTAACACTATTTCCATTAAAAATAAATATCAGAGTCCTATGTTATACAGTAGAACTGACTCCTCTGATACCAATTTGTCACGACCCGTCCCCCGAGGCATGTGTCGTGACTACCCCTAGCCCGCCTTCCATAGTCTAGGGGATGGTGACTAGAACTGAAGGAATTTTATCTAAAACTGGTAAGACATTTCCTTTATATCCTTTAATCACACACATCCAAGCAGACAACCTGATATGAACTCAAGTAAACTAAATAGTAAACAGAGTGAGTGCAGTAAGTAAAAGGGGCCAGAATACAAGCCCAACTGGAAAGTAAAAGAAACTGAAAGTACAAGAAATCTATAATAGCTCCTGTGAACACCTGCCAAGGATCATACCTGATGCATAGGTACAGATATTGATCGTTCTTCTCTACGGTAGGCCTCTTCTAAGGTCTACCACCGATCTACCTCCAGTCCTGGTACTCTCGTCCTCAATCAGTGTTGTATGTCATCTCCACCAAACACAACGATGTGCGGTCATAGCCCGTGTAGGGGTGAGTATAACGATACACAGTAGGTACCCTAAGACCCTCAAGGTATCCAAAATCTACAAAGGATAAACCACTACGCATGAAATCAACTCACAACCCTAATTAGGTATATTCCCATAAATATACCTAATTTATCAAGTATACCCATCTCAATCATGAGGAAACAAAGAGTCCAACTCAAAAACCCAAGATCAACTATTCCAAAAAGGAAGGAGTACCACAATGGTAAGTTCCACTTAGGTACACCACACAGAAGAATACCACAAAGGTATTACCACAAAGTAAAGTACCATTTAGGTACGGACTTAGATCACACCAGGTATAACATAAGTACAAAAGTACAAATGAATAGTCGTAAAGTTATATAATCTTATTCTGTCAAGAGGCTCTACTGCTGACTCACATAGGATCTCTCCGTGTTGAACCACATAGGATTTCTAGGTGAGAACCCACATAGGATCTCTTGGTGCTGACCCACACAGGATCGCTCGGTGCTGACCCACACATGATTGCCTAGTGCTAACCCAAAAAGGATAGCTCGGTGCTGACCCACACAGGATCGCTCGGTACTGACCCACATAGGATCGCTCGGTGATGACCCACACAAGATCATTAGGTGTTTACCCACATAGGATCTCTTGGTTTTGACCCGCATAGGGTCGATATTCATTCTTCACGTCACAACCAGCTACTGGGTTCCCACACGAAGCTTGATCGTCTCCGAGAGGGTCCGCCCCTCAAGCCATTGGTCGTTACTCCAACTGCCAGGAAGTCCCATGAAGAAGTATCCCAAAGGACCGCCACGTCATAGGGTTCTCAACGCAACAAGTGGTGCTTCAATCAGATGCTCGGTTTGTATGTTATTATCGTTTTAGTCCCGAGGGCCCGGTTGGATTCGTGCTCGATCCAAAAAGACCATATCCCAACTTTATCTAAATCTCAAGTGGGGTATCCCAAAGGGACCATCTCAGTCCAAGGATTCTGGCACAATATAAGGTTCGTCAAATAGATGTTCGATGCTAAGGTTATGGCCAAAAAAGCCTAAATGGGTTGATGTGGGTCTGGGTCCGGTCTGACCCGGTCGGACCGACCCTGCCCGACCAAGTGTGGGTCGACCCAGCCCGACCCACTGGCTCCGTCCCTACCCGTGCTGGGTGGCCCGGCCCACGCTGGGTAGCGTGATCCGGTGTAGAGGTTCTGAGGGCCATGAGGGGCTGCAGATGTCGCGGCGGCCGCAGAGGCCGCGAGGTAGTGCGGGGCGACGCGGAGGGTCGTGAGGGAAACAGTGGCCTCGAGGGGGCCGCAGAGGTCGCAAGGGCCTTGGAGGCCATGCGGGGGGTCGTGGAAGCCACTGGGTGGCATGGGGTGGTGTGGGGTGACGCGGGGGACATGGGCGGCATGGGTCCATGGAGGTCGTGGGGAAGCGGAGGCCACGAGGACCGCGAGGCCGTGAGACGGTGGAGGCCGCAGGTGGCGTGGGGCCGTAGAGGCCACGGCATGGAAGATTCCATGGAGGCCGCGAGACGGTGGAGAATGCGGGGGGCACGAGGGCCATAAGGCGTCGGTCCGCTGCGGTTGGTTGGATGGCCAGCCGTCTTCTCTGCACGGTGGGGTCGTGTGTCGCGCCTTCACTGGCGGCCGGTTTGGCCAGCCGCCCTTTGTTTTTCGTCGTGACACAAATTTTATTTCTTCCACCCTGAAGAACACACCATTCATGAAGAATGGTGGAGGTTTTGGGCCTTTTTTTTGGCATGCTCCCTCTGCGTTAGAGTGGGATCAAGAAACTCAAAAAAATATTGAATCACAAAGAAAATCAAGATTGGGTAAGGGGAAATAATTCAAACATCCACCCTACAACTAGCTGCAATAATTATTCCATATCCTGCAAAAAGAAATCATTCACGGATAAATTAGTCAGTGAGTTGATGTGCGTTCTTTGTTTAGAAGGGATGAACATGGGGATCGATGATCACACAAAATTAAACCCCTACCTCGGAGATTTATTGAAGGATGTCGTTAGGTAGATGACAATGTCATTGGGGATAGACAGATGTCGGTGACATCAGCATTTCCTTGATCGTCGATTCGTTTTCATTGAAGATGTTCCTCATTGGAAAGAGCATTCTTTGTTGGAGAGTGTGATCTTCATTGGAGAATGCATTCTTCATTGGAGAGAATAATCCACCAAAAGTTACCCTCTCCCAATTCCACCAAAAATTTGAAATAGCTAACTTGTTAATTTTAATTTATCAAATAAAATGTTTGGAAAAAATAATTGTTGGTACAATAAATTGTACCATGTTGGCACAATTAATTGAACCATGTAGGGTCAAATTACTGGGAGGAATTCATTAATGGGGGGTTGAGAGGTTTTTCCCATTATGAGGGTTTGGGTGGTCCCTACCTTTAGGAATTCAAAATGGGGGTTTTAGGCTCAGTGGTCCGCACCTCCATAACACACATGTGGGAGGTTTTAGTTCAAGTGGTCCCCACCTGTATACCATCCACGTGGGAGGTTTCAACGAAAAGAAAAATAAAATAAAAGTTTATTTTATTTTATTTTTATTTCCACAAAAAAACCAAATTTTGTCTTTCACCCTTAACCTTTTGTGGTCAAGGTGAAGGTCCCCTTAAGTGAATAGTGGCGTTGTGAGTTCAACAGTGCCCTCAGATTTCAATTATGATAAACAGTTCAAATTTTACAAAAAACCGCTCGTACGTTTACTGAATGTACCCAAAAAAATGTTTATATATTCATTCCTGGCACTCCGGGCCTCAGAATCATGAGCCGTAAATTTTTGCGGACTCATAAAATTCCCCTATAATAAAATTAAAAAAAAGTACATGAAAATTATAGGTCGTTAAAAAACCCTATCAATGATTGACAATATCTATGAAACTTCTTCATATCTACAAATATATAGTGTGATTGAATACAAATATTAAGGTTGAATCATTAAAAAAGACCATAAACAATGAAAATCAAAAATGAAATTATATTTGGTATTTTGTTTCTTCCAGGGTAGAGAATGAAAATATGGGTAGAGAAAATTAGTTACCTTCATCTCACATGTTGATGGAAAGAAGATACACAGATGGGGGTGGCATAAGGATAAGTTTCGATTGGGGATTTTTTATAGGTGATGATGGAATTTTGAGGTGATAGATGTCATAGAGGATGATAATGATAGAGGTGAACATGGCATTTTGGGATAGGCAGAAGATCACATATATAGGGAAATGTGATGGGGTGACTCAAGTGAGGGGTGAATAGAACAACTAAATAGATGAATGTAATATAAACAATGGAAAATAAATATGAACTAAATCGATAAACAAATTAAAATTAACATTGTAGACTCAAATGGTTTTCTATGAATGCTGGTTCAAAAATTTGATGCAAATTAACGTGTGGAATTTACTGTTTTTAAGGTACCATGGAGGGTATGGTAATGGATATGAAAAGAAATTGTCTACAAAGGGCAAGGTGAAATTTAGTAGGGAAAAAATATAATGATATAATTTATATAAGAAATTATGAAGAAAAAATAAATAACCATGTTGTTTATCAAATTAATATTATGTTAATATATATATAAAGGACCAACCAGAAGTTATTGTTCTTCAAAAATTGTTAAAGGTGAAAGAATGAAAGAACATTCAAGCAAGAAATAGACAGGGTTATACAAAAGAACATTTCGTCATCTAGAAAAGAATAAATGGATCAAAAAAGAAGGATAATTTCCATAGTAATAATAAGAATCATCATCATCGTCAGTCGTCTTCCACTCTAACTATGGATTACATTGATTAAGGATCGCAATGATCCTATTCATAGACCTTTAATGCTTTATAGTGATCTGGATCATTGAAGCCAAGGTGGATTGCCTAGTAGAAACATTCCTAGTAATATTTGAGTAATTCATTCATGACCCTATTTTTGGAAGAATTAGAGCTAAACCTTCACTTCTGACCATATCTACCTTTCTATTTATTTACAAATATTTAATGATAATAGGTTCGCTGCTTTATGAGGATTAGAGATGTGTGGTATCCAATAATACCATCCACTTTTCCTTATAACTTCCATCATTAATTAAATATCCCCTTTTATCATGTAGTCATGATAATATGATGGATTTTTGAAATATATATAAGATAATACAAGCTTTTCTGAACATCATTTTTCCCTGACCCACTATCCTATGGAAGATTTCCTAGGAATTCCATAGTGATTTGTTGCACAATACAACCTTTCTCATAAGTTTGTGAAAGATATTACCCTATCAGAACACCACCATCATCACCAAAAGATTGTCCAACATCACTAGTGTGTTTCCTATCATGTCCAGTGCATTGAATGATGATCAAATTAAAGACACAAACCTGCTGAATAGGTTCAGATGTAGTTCCATGATGATTCAATTAAACACCAATAAAATAACCATTTGTTTCCTATTTCAGTTCATTATAACATGAGGGACCATCATAGAAAACATTTCCACTACTCCTACAGTCCAGTTCCTCAAGTGGTCTTTTATCATTTCATCATTCAAGATGGAATTTATTTCAGAAAATAGAAACCACATTATTATACATTGATGGCCTTCTAAATTTCCTCCTAGATTTAGACTCAATATTCCCTTTTAATAAAAAAAATATAATCACATTTTAATGATGTATAACCATTCTATGACCAATGATTTGAAATTTTGGGCAGAAGCCTAGTATCCCTTCATATTCCACTTTTGGAGAGATAAAATCATCCAGTACAGAAAAGATAATATTATTAATCAAGAAATATCTTACGTGTACCAACACCAGTACCCTAGCATAATGACCGAATATAGAAATGTCAGTGGTCCTGTCCATTTTGATCGAAATTTCCACAAGAGAGGCTATATCAAAATGAATTGTATGGTTACATATGATCTATTTGAGGCCAAAAATTTTGATATGAACTAGAGACCATGTATTTTTTAAATAAAATTTAATAAAATGGAAATCTCATTCTTTAATGAAACCCATACCTGAATTTAGAGCAACAGATTCATTCCCCGATAATCTTCACATCAACCCATAAAATGAAAAAATAATGTGACTGAATCCATGAAAACATAGTATGAATTTCTAATAAGAAAAAAAGCATAAATAATTAATCTTCTAGGCCAAATACTCATTTTTCTAAAGACTTTCTCTAGCAGATGGAAAACAATCCACACAATAATGAAATGATTACAAATAAGAAACCTATTAAGAATAGATAATATATATGAAATCACATGGGAAGAGTTCCCTATACTCACAATTAGTTCTATAAAAACATCTTCCAAAGAAATAAAATTCTTTCTATTGGAGTCTTATTCAATTTTTACAAAACGTAATGGGTATTTCCAAACATTTGGAAGATTATCATAATTCTTTACCTCAGTGGATCTTCCAGATCACCCCACAATTGTCTCCTTAAATGATGCACTAGTAAAAGAGTCATGTATTCCACCAACAAAGAAACCACGGACCGAATAACATTTTTCAAATCATAACTCGTCATATGGATTTAATTCACTACCATCACTATGGAATAAACATCCATCTCTTTTGCAAATATAGATTATTGAAGTGCACCATCTGCCTCTGCAACCACAGGAGATCGACTATCACTATCTTATAAGGTTTCCATTGATGATCAAGTGAAAATAATTAGCACAAATCTATGTACTCCAACTGATTCAGTCTCTAACATTGTGAATCAAAGTAGATCAGAGCAGATCAGAGCATATCAGAGTAGATCATATTAGATAATTTAGCTCAATATCAACTATTTCTGATCAGCACATATCAGAGTTGTCTCGATGAAAAATATTCACCTCATCAATTTAGATCACATTATACTTCTCACCACTCATCTCAAAAGATCCCAAAGATCCAGATCTGTGAGATCTGGTCATCTATTCTGCTCCGTCCACACTTATCCTAGCATATCGAGCTCCGTCGGTACCCATTTAATAATCATCCTTTCCTATATCGTTAAGGATAAAGCAAAAAAAAATTAGGTATCACTATAGATGGGTTTTTCTATCTCACCAGGACATTGTATTGCTATTCCCAATCCCTCTACATCAATAACACTAAAATAATTGAAAATTTCATCATAATATATTATAACATAATTTTAATTATGAATACATTAATTATTCATAAAATTATATATTAATTTAAAAAAAACTATATTATTTTATATTTTTGGTAAAATATTGGATAATATTGATAAAATAATTAAAAAATATTTTTATAATGGTAAATAATTTTTGGCTAATGATGAGTAATAATAACACATTCATTTATTAGTAAAACATTTTTTTGATATTATTATGATATCAAAATAGATGTTAGTGTAAGTAAAATATTTGTTGGAAATAGTTTTTGGTGATTATTCTTAATATGAAAAAAATATTTTATGTTTGAATTAATCATTTTTATTGATAGATATTCATCTTTTTGTAGTTATCTTTTGGTAAAACCCAATTTTATTTATAGTAACCCGCAGCTACCATTACTTGTTTTTTCTTCATAACCTTATTTTTCATGTTATATTTATTAGTTATTATGTTATATTATTACTTGTATATTTTAAAAAAAATCATTTGGAAGAGGATTTACTTTATGATTAACTATTTACCAAATATTTTACTATTTTTTTATTTGATCGTAGATTTTGGGTATTTATAAAAAATAAGGTCTATTTTTTATTTTTATTGAATATTAATGAATAAAATTACTTTATATTTTTATGAAACATTCTCATTTTCCCTTCAAATTTATGAGCGTTAGGATTAAAGTTTCCTAGGTTCTACATTAGTTAGTGAATCACATTGTTCATGCATTTATAGGGTGCTATTCTCTTGTCATTTTTATGTCATTTTAGTTTATTCCAAGTTTTTCTTTTTTAATTATAAAAAACCTCATATAACACTAATTATCAAATAATTTAAATTTTTTCATTCGTAACTACATTCCACCAACTAAATGATGATTCAAATTCAAACTGTGAGGAGTGGACTCAATGCAATATTATTCTATCAATGTGTATAGTAATGTCTTATGTTGATTCTACATTCATAGTTTAACTTAAGATTTATTATGTATGGGGCGGTTTAACATAAAATTGAGGTTTTATGGATTAAGAACTTGACATTTAATTTCTCGATCGATTCAAGACTCCTTATTAATAATCAAATATAAAGAGACCTCTTACTATCCCACAATTACTCTGTATAGTATCAAACAAAACATTGCATAAATTTTTTATGGGATTAATATAGTTTCATCCATTTTCCTCACCCCATTCATAATAATATCATCATTTAGTCTCTTATTTATTAGTTAATTTCCTTGAAATATCTTTTTAAAAATATTATAAATATAAAAACTACAATTTTCACACCAAAAAAATATTATATATATATATATAATTTTTATTTTAACAATATTATTTTATAAATAATATAAATATTATTATATTCTAATTTAAAAATATTATTTATATTATAAAAAATTAATCTATAAATATTATTAATATTTTTTAAATTTTATTTTTTATACATATTTTATAGGATACATAATAATTTAGAATAGTAAATTTTTGTTTCATTTTTTATTAATGACATTTTCATCACATAAATATTTTAATTATGTTTTTGTAGGTATTATTATGAAATAAGTATTTATTTAAATATATTTAATAATAATAAATATATTTTTATTTTCATTGTATAAATAAATTTTAATTATTTTTTATAGATGTTTTTATAAATATACTTCCCTACTAATTTTATATCTTATAACTATATAATTTTAATTTTCTACATCATAATTATTTTAATTTCTTGAAATATACCACTTTAATAATTTTTTATTATTAAAATGTTATTATAAAATCATTATAAAATAATTTTCTAGACAATATTTCATATACTAAGATTCTACCATAAAATATAAAAAAACTAAATTGTATAATAATAATTTCACATTAAACCTAAATATATAAATAAGAATTTGAAAAGAAATATGGAATACCTTATAATATAATAATTAGATATTAAATTAAAGGTAATCGGTGTAATTTTAATCAAATATGGGGCAGAAGTGACTAAAGATTATTTGGGAAATGAGAGTTGATTATAAAGAAAGAGTTTATGTGTTTATTGAGTCGAGTATGAATTCTATTTTGGTTTATGATGTTTATGCCATAACAAATGTTTAATTGATAAAATATTAGTTTAATGTACTATGTGTTATCTATAAAAGTAACATTAGGGGCATTACAAGGAGGTGTGTCAGTAATGAGTTGCAAAAAACTATTTTATATAATGCATTGAGAGATTGTTTGAATCATCTAACAAGATTGATGAATCCACTACTAGGGTGTTCATTAGGTGTTTTAATAGGTTTTTAATAATGTATAATTGAGATATTATTGTGTCTATAGTACTTTGTAGTGAAATTATTCAATCGTTGCCTCAGTTTTTTACTGCATTTTATTTTTTTCTTTTCAATTTCAAATTTTTCTTTTTGATGCCATGTTTCTTCCATTATTTTTTGTTGTGTTAACATAAATGAATTAAAATGATCTTAATTACACTATCATAACCATAATTTAAATGTAAAATATCCCAAAACCATTCTCAAAATATCCCCCAATTTCAAAAACAACATTAAATATTACATTTTTCAATATTTTTCTACTTTTATTTTCTTTTTTTATTTCACAAAAAATGTGTCACGAATAACATAAGATATATAGTTTTGAATCATTGAATAAATTAAAAAAACAATAAATTTTAACTAATTTTAAATGTAAACATGTCATAGACACTTAAAAAATTATAAAAATAATCCTCTATAGTCTCTATATTTTCGAAGTGTAATTGGCACAAAAATCCATTCACTCAAATATTGTATTTAAAAATTATACAAGGATTATAATGAAATTAATATCCCTAGTTCCATAAATATTATTGAATTTTGTGTCTTTATTTTTGGATGGATTAATATCTATCAAAAATAAGGTAACATGAATTTTTTAAATCCAATTCAAAGAAATCTAAGGCTTGATTGAATAGAAAAAACGGTGATTCCTTGAGCACTACTACACTCAGTGGTGAGTCATTGTCCAGTGTTGTTGTAAGTGATTTGGATTGAGTCCAACACAATCCCAGTGCACAATACTATTTTCAGAAATTTAATGTTATTTATTCTTGATTCTTGATATGCCCACAATATACTTCAAGGTTACATCGGGGATGTGAACACCAGTTTACTGTAAAAGTTTAACATGGTCACAATATTAGTAACATAATATTATGTGAGTAAAACAAATTCAGAGAGTATATTTTTATTAGATTCGGTAATTTTGGTGCATGTTTAAAATGGAATCACAAGTTCATCCAATTTAATTGTTCCTTGAAGATTCTTTAGGATAATAGACATTAAATGTTGATTATTTTATTTTTATAATATTAAAAAGAAAATATTATACCGTTTTAGAAGAAGAACTTCTGTCATAGTAATTTTGATCGATGATTATTGGGTTTTGAACAGAATGGAATTTGATATTTTCAAATGTGACACCTTAGAACACTCCCTTTATGATAAGAAAATATACATAAAAATTGATTAAAAATTGAGTATCATTGATTGTGTAGATTCATGATATATTATGAATAATGGATAGCCTATGTACCTACCATGTCATGATTCAAGCTCCATTAGTAGTATCGATGATGGTAAAATCATTCACATTTATGTAATGCATATTCAAAAAATTCACATCCCTATCTAAACACCTGATACAAAATTTTTACACATATTAAATTTTAGAATTTATTTTGAAATAACCATTTTAAATAAATCTACATAAATTATTCCATGGCCCGGGAAACATTCTTCATGCTTGATAATGACATCTAAAGAGAAATCACTAATCATGACACAATCATTACGGGGAATATTATTGATTGATTTTCAAATTAGACATATGTGGATATAAAAAAAATATTTACAGAAGGTAAATGCCCAATTTTAGGGAGGTGTTATCAAGGTGTGAGGTGGGGGTAGTAGTGATTACCACATGAAAATTTGGAATTAGTGATGGTTAAATTATAGACACTTTGTAGATTAATTCCATCAATGTTCGGAATATGTTTAGGTGAAGATGTATTGAAATTGTGAAAATTCATGAAATGACACATCATTACTATAATGGGGGATTGTGGTAACACTAAAACATGAACAAGCTTTATAGTTAATCCATTGATGTATGTACACATGAACACCTGCATTTGATCTCCACATGTCATCCCATATAATATTGTGTATTTTTCACCCCCTAATTACAATAAGGTTAATATACATGTAAAAATATAAAACAACTCTCATGGTGATGCATGGTTAGTGATAATGTAGTAATTATCACCTATGAAAAGGAAACACAACCAAAATAAAGTAAAATTAAGATATAGATCATGATTAACTAGTATGTGAAAATAGACGGTGCAAATATACCAATATTTGACATCACAAAAATTATGATCTCACCATCCCTATACACTTATTTTGATGATTTTAGTGACGATGAAGGAAATCCCTGAAGAAATTGTATTGAATTACATCCCTTGGTCTGGGTCTAGTTTCTTCCATGAACATGGTTCAGGGGGTGAAGTTATTTATTCTTTTAGTTTTTATTGTTTTCAATTCCATAGTGGTCAAAAATTATAGAATGTTTTTTGATTTGATTTTAGTGGGTTGATGGATGAAGTGTTTCAAGTACCTGAAAGATCATTAATGGTTTTCATGGTCCATTGGAAAAAACAGGATACACAAAAAACCACCCTCATGGAACTAAAATTATAGGATTTCCTTCAATTTAACCATATAATGTTCCCCATATATTTGGAAAATAAAATATTTGAATGTATGTAAATGATTTATTTTGTTTATTGGATATCAACATATATGTATATAAAGAAAAACATGACAAAAGTATGACCCTATAGGAATCAGTGATGCCTCCCCTAATAATTCAATTCTTTCACACATTAAAAGCTGGGTAGAACACATTTATGGAATCTATATTTATAGGAGACAAAATACCAATGATGAACACAATAGATGTGTTTCCCAATATTATGTTATCAAGTATTATTATCTTAAACTAATTTTTAGGTTTTATTGACTACTTGATATGGAAATAAATATTGAGGTTCTTTCCATATTTCCACCAATGATTTGTATCTGAAGATGTCAAGGATGGATTCAATGTGATGAGGTAGGTGTATTTAAATGATTTGATTAGATGTTTTTTTATTTATTTAATTAGATGGAAAATTTTAATCGTATGTTGTTCAGGGTTCTATGAGTACAAGATTTATGTTTGTTGGATATTTTTATATTTATAAATCCATACACTCTATCATGGGAATTCATCGTGTAAGAATTGTTTTCATTCCCGGCCTTATACAATGGTGGGAGGGTAGTGACAGGAATAATTTTTAAATTTTATGTAATTATTTTATTTATGTTTCATATCTTTGGGAAACACAAGCGATTAAACACCCTTAGATACCTACCATATCTGACCTTTCAACTCATGTAATTCCATCTATCTACCCAGTAGTGCCGAAAATTGTTATTCGAACCATCCTAGTGATCTGGGCTATCCACATAGACTTTTTAACATATATGTTTTCCATGATACCTAAAAATTCCCTAATGCACCATTAATTCACTACTATTCTTCTATTTCTTATCATTTTTTATTCTCCTCATTTGGAATCCAACTGGTTTGGTTTTGAGGGATTTAGGGGGGGATTGCCTTGCCTCATGGGAAAGAACTCAGAGAATAAGTTTGAAACTGATATTTTTTAGCCATCCACACTCCCCTCCATATTTCCTACATTTATCCTTCAAAATGTGGATCCATTTCAAAGGATATTTTGAGAAAAAAGTTCTTGAACTTCGGTCCAGGATGGTTACACACCAAAAGTACTATTAGATCCTGACACCCTTTTAATCATAACTGGGTTTATATGTTGATTCATGGATCTATATGTGATTTACCATCCTTCCAATCATGCTTTATAGTGTATCCTTCAAGAGTGTGTGGGTGATCACATTCAAGGGTTGTAGTATTGTATCTATTACATATGATTCATTATTATCACCTAGTAAATCAATAATACCCTCCTTGCATAGTTTATCTAGTTATATTCTTTTGATTCAAGTCTATATTTCCTTTATTTTTTGTCATTTATTAATAAATATTTCCAAGCATGGTGTTCTTTTCACACACATAGGATCAAACTAATTCTAATCATATTACATCTTGGTGTCAAATTTTGTTTAACATTTTTGTTTTAGAAAGAGAGTTGATATTATTAAAAATTTCAATTTTTTAAATAAAAAACCTTTATAATAACTTTGTAACTCATAAAAGACATATCAGTGGATCTTGGTCATTCTTAAAGACAACCACATCAATGATTACATTGAAAATTAGTATCGAAGCTACCAAAAATGACTATAATGGGGTCTATGAAGTTCTAAATAGAAAATATTAGAGGGAAAAGTTATTTCACCATATGAGTAATTAAGATGAATGATCCATTGGATCATATTGAATTATTGGATGATCTCAGTGGACATAAGAAGATGGTTACCACTCCATCCCCTGTTAGGACAACAAATACAACTTAAATAAATGTTTCTAAAAAAATCTAAAAAATTCACATAGTATTATTTTGTATTATTTACGTGATATGGTTCTTAGGGAAGTAGATTTTGAATATTCTATCTTTGGAATCCAATAAAATTAGAATCTATATATTTTAATATGTCTTTATATGGATGTTTTTCAAAAAAATTAAGAATTTACACTTTCATGATGCACCCTAGAATTATAGGCAAGACTCATATTAATGATTTTAATAGAATCATAATAGGTATTTCTAACAAATACATTGAAATAGGGGATGAGGATCAATCCAAAATTCATTTAATTTCATTATGTGAGTCATACATTTAAGTTAAAGAATTGATGATGTGTATGAGGGTTTATCTAAATATTTAATAGGTTATATATACTTTTGTTTCCAAATAACCTCAAAAGAAATGCATTGTTTAGAGTGATGATGAAGGTTTTAACATTAGAGTTAGGAGTGAATATAATGATAAGTGGCCAGAGATGAGTCAATCTAGAAAATAAAGGTCTATGTCTTAGTATAAATATTATTAGAATAAGAAGTTTAAATTATATCATAATAAAAACACTATACAAGTAAAAGGGAAATTCTCCTAATAAAAATGTATATAATAAAAATTATAGTGATCATTATTTGTTAGTTGAACAATATTTTCACATAGATAATGTGTTGAATGTTTATGATCATCCTAAATATGAGGAATGGACCCTAT
The DNA here is from genome assembly GCA_963277665.1 of Viscum album. Lineage (NCBI taxonomy): Eukaryota > Viridiplantae > Streptophyta > Magnoliopsida > Santalales > Viscaceae > Viscum > Viscum album. The sequence continues at coordinate 910,821,466 of OY728134.1, forward strand.
ATTTTGGATGTTACTTTCACATGTATCCTAATATGGAGTCTTCCATTGAGTTAAGAGATATTAAATTGGTTGATATTTACCAAGGAAATTATAACAGTTTTTTCATCATGGGTATAGGTTATCTTTATCTAGAACAAAATGATCGGCCGATAAAAACTCTTGAAGTGGTTAGGTTTTTAATTTAACATAGAGGAAACCACATTTACATAGGTATTCTATAAAAAAGGGTTTTACCATTATGTCTAGTTATGGTTTTCCCATAGTTTCCCATGGGCCTCTAACTATCATGAATTTCACTCCCTATATTTAGTTATTTTTTTTAGAAGTTAGAAATAGCATGCAGAAAATAAATTTTTCTCATGTCCCAACATTAGGTAATACCATTAATTGGAATAGGATCATATGTCCTATTAGTACCAAGGGTATTTATGAACTTAGAAAACAAGACATATTGACTGATGTAAATACTAGTATTGTACCATTATATTAGGTATAAGAGCCCTTCTCTTTATTACATAATTAAACACAATTTATTACATAAAACCTTCACTTGATACAACATATATTATCAAAAGGTATATTTTATTTTGGACATATGAACATTACATAAAAACTAAAAACATAGAATGTAACAACTTATTGAAATCTTCCATTACATGAACACTAAATTCTCTCGTACTTAGCATTGCATGGGATAACCTAAGGACATGCATAAGAAAAGGGTGAGCTATAAATCCCAGTAAGGGAGTAAACAAGGTATAACAAGAAGAATAAAATAAATTTTAGTATATAGTAATATCAATGGAGCATAAAAGAAAAATGAACATAAATGCCTGATATAACATGATTATCATAACATGGAAATGTGGTAACAACACTTAACATGGAATTAGCATGAGCTAAAGCTCATTGCACATGGAGCATTAGTAAACCCTCATTGCACATGAAGCACAAGTAAACCCTAGTTGAACCTGAATTAGCATGATTCAACACTAATTTTACTTGATGTATCATGATACTATACTTTACCCAATGCATTGTACACTATTAGGGTGAACTCTTCATAAACATTTCATTTCAAGCATAAGTGTGCCACATGAATCATACAACATGGATTCATTAAACATCATCGTTTATTCCACAATAAAGGAATGTGGAATACATACATGAAACTATTTAAACAACAAATAAATGTGCAAAAATGTGAATACCCTCTATAGAGAAATGGGCAAGGTATTCACTACACAATGACTTTGGCTTGGAAAATTGCGGTGCAATTTAGGCAGTATAACGGCGTGACATAATAATTCATAAAAAAGGTTGATGAGAGAGAATGGGGTGTCTCATAATATTTTCATGAAATGGACCATAAGGGGTTCATATATATAAATTTCCCAACATTACAAAATTAATTTTATATTTATGATACAAAAGAATTTCTTGAATATAAATGAGGAGAGAGAAATTCCTTACAGAATTTCGGCATGGTAACGAGTGTACAGGAGAGGCATCAATGAGAGATAAAGGGGTATATCATCATTCAAAAATAATAAGGGCAGTATTTTGGGGGTGAAAATCATACCCCAAACATTTATAATTGAAAATAAAAGGACATAACAAAATTATGAAACTTGAATAAAAATAAGAAAGGAAGGAACCCCTTACAAGGAAGTGTGATACCAAAGGCTTGGGAGAGGCTTGAGAGAGGCTTATTGGGAGATTTGGGTGACTTGGGAGGATTATAGAGAGAGGATGGAAGTGTTTGGATGAACTCCAAAGGATTTTAGTGAAGAGAAAGTGGGATATTGGGTGGGTTTATATAGAAAAGGAGAGGGAATTATTTATTATTTAGGTTTGGGCCACCACACATTAAACTAATCAAAATCAGAAACCAAGCCATGGTTTTTGCCCATGGTTTTTTCCAAATGGGAGTGGAAAACAATATTTTATAATTAAAATGGCCTAAATTTTTAAAATATTAGGTTTGCTTATTTGGAGGTGAGTCACACTCTCATGGAAAACAATTTAAAAAGATAAAATGTTTTATAAGTATCTAACGGTCCATTAAGGATTTGTAAAATAAATAAAATAAATATAAAATCACATTATATTATTTATAAAACATATATTGGATGATAATATCATTTATAGTATTTTATTAAATCACTATTGGGTCCTTATGATGTCATAAAACACAATATATATTTAAACAATATTTAATTTTTACCCAAAAATTCAACTATCTCAAAAAATTATGAAAAATTCACGGTTGGATAATTTCAACATCCTGATTCTAAAAATAATAATTATTTTATCTAAATAAATTTCTAAATATGTGAATTTTTACTTTTAAAATATAAATCTACATTTATCAAAAATTTGTGGGTTTTTACAGAAATAACTTTCAAACCTTAATAAAAATCATAATTGTATTCAAAAAAATTATACGATCATGTATAAAAAGTAATTTAGTGATAATATTTTATTAAAAAAATATTTAATTCAAAAATACATTAATACATAAAAATTTATTTCTAAATTGATTATTAACTAAAAAAATTATTTGTGCTTTCTAAAATATTTACAAAGTAACAATAATAAAATGAAAGTATATTCTTTATTATATGGAAAAAATGTAAATAATCATTGTGTAATGGTCTTGTTAAATAACCCCATATTACACCTGCATATGACCAAAGGGTAATGTGTGAGATGGTGACAGAATCTTTTGGTTTCTTGGATAACATCGCTCTGGTGGTGATCTCTATCAACTTCCACATCCCTCGTAGGTGGTTCCATTCATGCTTCATGTGTTGAAGCTCAGCTTGGGGTTGGTCAAGAGAAAAGACCAATAATTCCACCTCCTTTCCATACTATTACAAATGGGTTTCGTACTGGGAAAGTCTACTGGATGAGGCCATCGCTTCTTTTGTTTTAGTAAATTGGATTTGTTAAAGCCATATATTTATACTAATAATGTGATCACTGTTCAATTTCTATATTGGAAACAGTCACAATTCATAATAGTATTTTGAAATCCAAAAACATAAAACCACAGATGTTCATACATTTTATATGATCATTAAACATAATAAGATATTTAATTGGAGAAATATGTATTTTCATTAACAAAGGTTTGGGTTGTTACATTAGGTTGGGTGTAAAATTTGTCTAAGTTGGTAAGTTTTAGTAATTCATCACACAAATTTAGTATCCACATTGAATTTGTTCACACTAATCTTTGGGGTCCCTCTAGGACTACCTCTCATGATAGAGATTATTAATTTTTTATGTTTATCGATGATTAAACATTATGATCAATCTTTATATATAGAAACACTAGTCGGATACCCCTCATAATAATAAGAGTTGTAAGGCATGTGTAGAAAATGAATTTGTTAAAATGCTAAAGGCTTTAAGAATTGATAACAGTTCAAAGTATGTTTCTAGGAAATTTTCCAAGTGTTACAACTTTTAGGTTTTCCAAAGGTACTAGACTATGTTGGAAACTCTAAAAAGGAATGTATTATCCGATAAAATTAATTGGAAAAGATTTTTACTTGAGATTCATTGGTGGTGAAACCCCAAACATCCCCATACTTTCTGATATTGAATCTTGGGAAACCATGTTTATGGATTCCATATTATAGGAGAAAAATACCAATGATGGACTTAGCTGATACCTTTCCCTTTATAATTTTATCAAATTCTTATATCATTAACTCATTTTTATATTTAATTGACTACTTCGTATATAAATATATATTAAGGTTCTCACCGTATTACCAAATATGAATTGTATCCAAAGAAATAGAGTGTTCATGAAATGTCAAGTGGTAGGGGTATTTAAATGATGTGATTAGATGTGTTTTTATTTATTTATATGGTAGGATATATTTAATGGTTTCTCATTTTGGGTGTCAAGAATAATTTTTTTGGCTATTTTTTCGGTTAGCATACCACACCCTCTATCTTTGGCCCTCATCGTGTTGGTTTTATTTTTTCACTCTAGGATATATATAGTGATGGGTAGGGTAGTGAGACATAAAATTTCTATATTTCTGATATTATTGCTTCTTCATGTTGATAATGTTTTGGCCACTCATGTGTTTCCACACCCTTGGATCTACATCATATCTCCACTAGCCACTCATGCGCTTCAAACTATTCCCATATATACTGAAATTTTTTAGGTAAATAAACCCAATTATTTGGGCCTTCCATGTGGTATTTTTCCTTAAACTTCTATACATACCTCCTGACGCTTCCCTAACACACCATTAATGTGATCTTCTTCTTTTATTTGGATATTTTTTTAGATTATCCTCATTCAGCATCTGTATAGATTAGTTCTGAGAGATTTGAGAGATAAATAATCCTTTATCTCTAGGAATAACTAAGATAAGAAGTAGGATATGAGGTTTCATGTCCATCTGTACTCCCCTCCATATTTCCCATGCCCATCCTTGCAACTCATGTTCTATTCTGGTGGAGATTTGTCTAATGAATGACTTAACTATTGGTCCAGTATGACTTTTCACCAAAAGGTGTATCATATCTTGACATCATTTTAACCGGAAAAAGGTTTTAGTGTTCATTCTTTTAATGTCCCGATTCCGGAAGCCACCGAGAGGCACCCCATACACGGTTGGTCACATGGACTCAAGCGCATTTCCCCATACTCCAGAGGCTTCCAACTAGTAGCGAGGGACTTGGGTGTGATAGTGGGGAAACTATTCCCTCATTGGCATAGTACACAGTGGAAATAGATAAACATAAAATAGCATAAGCAGTGAATAACCAACAATAATAAACAGTGGAAGACTAAATCAACAATTGGAGTGCATATGTATATATGGAATGATGAAAGATACAAATCTAGGAAAATAGCCAAATGAGTAACAATAATAAAAACACCACGGTACCAAAACAAGTACAAATGAAAAAAATAGCTCCTCAGTATCACAAGACAAAGCTTGGCCCATAGATCTCCTGCTACAAGCAATCATGTACCGGAAGTCGAAGGGTGATTGCCCTTGTCTATACATGCATAAACATAGTCTTCTTAGGCCCAAAATCATGGCCCAAACAGGGTGTGAGATAAAATCCCATTAGAAACCCACCCTCAGATCTGTGCCTAACAGTCAGTGAGTATATGGCAGGTAATAGTACAATAAGCAGTAAACAACAACAACAAAGTAGTAGGCATTAAACAGTAAGTCGTAAAGCAGGATTATACACAACAGTAATCAATCCACAACCAACAACAGTAGTGAAGAAAATAGCTAACAAGAGGAAACCCTCTGGTAAGTACTCACAGCCATCCCTTCTTGTCCTATCTAAGAAGTACCACAACCCTCTGGGTAGTGCACTCAGCCTAACCCCTCTAGGAATTCATACAAATTTATGAGACTCTATGGTGAAGCACACTCGTTCAATTCTCCTTATAGTATAGGGTATTCAGGGAATCTCCGAGGAAGATCATGTGGTCTAAACCTCTTAGCCCCAAGGTCTATAGACTCACTGAGGAAGCAATCTCGGTCAATTCCTCCTATGGCCTCAAGTGTACCATAGACTCTCTGAGGAAGATCACTCGGTCAATTCCTCCTCTAGCATGGGAAGGTTCTTAAAAAGAAATCAAACAAGGTAAGGCTCTCTGAGGAAGCTCACTCGGTCTACCCTCCTGTAGTTTATAATATCTTAAGGCACTCTGGGAAGCTCGCTCGGTCTATCTCTGTGGCCTATAATATCTAAGAGTCACTGTGGAATCTCACTCGGTCTACCCTCCTATAGTCTATAATGTCAAGGACTCTCTGGGAAGCTTTCTCGGTCTATCCCTTATAGTCCATAGCACCAGGTTCTCACAGCCCTATTCCAGTTAGTGCATGATAATTCTATAAGGAAAAAGTACACCTATAGGGCTACTTGGCTAACACACTATATGAAAACAAGCATGTTATACAAAACACTCCATCCTATAGACACAAGGCATGGAAATAGTCATAGTGGCCAAAGGCTAACAAGACCCAAAGGTCGTAAACAGAGCATATCAATGGAAAAACATCCAAGAACAAAAAAATTATCCTCTAACATGATTAATTTACCTCTACACAAGCGTACAAGAAAGTCAGGAAAACAACGAGGGCAAAAAGGTAAACACACAATAACTCGTTCACGGGTATTGGTGGAATTTTCACAAAAAAAACTCAAAGACATTGAATGGTAAGGCACAAACCACCTACCTCGATCCTAAGAGATCGATATACTTGATCCACAATGACTAATTCTCCCTTGAAAGTTGTAGATCTGAGAAAACATCCAAAATGCTCAAACCACGATAAATTGAGAAATAGGAAGAATCAATGAATGAAACTCAAGAGGAAAGAAGAACTCACCACTGTGGTTACAATGCAATTGACAGCGGTAGAATCGGCTAATAGATGGATTCTCGGGAATACGGAGATTTTTTTCGGCCGTACGGCGTCTCTCGGTTGAACCGGACCTAGAAGAAGACGTTTATGGCGATCAGGCATGACCCCGGTCCATTTAGTGAAAAAAAAGTACACGGCGTGTACTAGGTCTTTCTATACACTGGCAAAATTGGCCTCCACATCACCCCTACACACCATGTGTGTGGCCCGGACACGGCCAGCACACGGCTTCGAGCGGGTAAAGAGTACACGGAGTGTACTCAAAAAGTACACGGCGTGTACTTCAAAAATATCCAGAAACTTGATTTTTCTCAAAAACTCCAGAAAAAGGAAAACATACATGAAAACAAAGATCTGTGTTCTTACAAACTTCTCCCCTTAAAGAAATTCATCCCTGAATTTCCCTAGTGAGGCATAGAAGAAGAAACCCTGAACAGCTTCGGCCACAGCGATCATACATCGGCCCCCCTCTCCTAGGTCTCGTCTTGTACTCTCCCGTGCTTCCATAGCACCCATACCAGAGGAACGGACCAACCACAGAGAAACTTCGTACTACGATAGAAAATACAGATGGGATGCTCCTCAAATGATGTATCCACTTTAAGCTCAACCTCCTCGGGCTAAAAGACATGTGATGGGCCTGAAAATTAACGTCGGAGCTGAGAGACATGGAAGATGTCAGGCATGGACAAGTACCTCTTAGGTAACTGCAACTGATAGGCAACCGGCCCAACTCTCTCCAATACATCAAACAGCCCAATGTACCGTAGTGAAAGATTACCCTATCATATAATCCTCATGTTTCCCAACCTCGGTGAGACACGCAGGAAAACATGATCCCCGAACTTGAACTCCAGAGGTCGTCTCCGCTTATCAGCATAAGACTTCTATCGAGACTATGTTGTAGCCATCCTCTTCCGAATGAACTCTATCTGCTCTGAGGTCTCCGAAACAAGATGAGGTCCTAGAAAGGCTTCCTCTCCTGAAATGAGATCAATCGAGAATTCTACCTCATGCTTTTGAGGCAAACCTGAAAAGTCTTGTGGAAAGACATCCCTGAAACAATCCACCACTAGGGGAAAGTCTGACAATGAAGTCCCCTGGTCATCCAGATAATGACTGGAAATATGGTCCGTAACTTCCCCTATCACATGATGCTCTAGTTCTGCTCTACCCGCGTGGACATCCCACTTGACTATATGAAGAAAAAACCCTCCCTCTAGTGATATGAAACTCACCCTACGACGAGAGCAATCAACAACTTCCTGGAAGGAACCAACCAGTCCATCCCGAGAATGACGTCATAACCCGTCATCTCTAGGACATAGAGGTCCCATAAGAAATGACACCCCACAACCTCAAGAGGACAATCTCTACACTGACGTAAGCTATATTTCCTCATTCCCAATGGCGTTTCAAGAGTCAACAAGTCGGTAGACGAAAAGATACAGAGCCCAAGGCTCTCCACAACCGCAACAGAGATAAATATATGGGAATCGCCAGTATCAAAAAGTGCTAAAGATAAAACTGAGGCTACTAAGATTGTACCAGGAACAATAGAAGGGTTGAGATCCTTCTCCTGATAGGTCTGCTCCACGGCGAAAGACAGGCCTGCACCGTGGCCCTGCACTTTTGGCTGACCGCGATGAGATGATCCACTCTGCTGTCGCTGATGTCCTAGTGACTGACCACCATGGCTGGAACCTCCACCTCAGCCTGAACGGCAAGAAAAACTCCAGTTCCTAGACTGGTGGGAAACTGGTGGAGAATCTCCAGAACACGGGGTCATAGAGGAACCCCTACCACCAGCTGAAGGTGAGAATATGTGATAAAAGCACTGAAGATGGACCATCTTGCCGCAAGATCAGTACTCTATTGTATCTCTCTGACACTGAGGACTAGTGTGCCCACTTCTACCGCACTGGTAGCATATGACCTGGCTACCAGAAGACACATCCCGCGAACCCCGATATTTTTGAGAAGACTCTATACATCTCTTCCTACTGTCCATAGGAGGAACACCAGTTTTGGATGTCAAACATCCCTGGCTCACAACTCTAGAATCCCTCAAATTGTGCTCAGTAATCAGTGCATGGTTGACTATGGAGGATATAAAATTAAATTGGAAGTTATTTTCCTGGGAACAGATCTCCTTCCTGAGACCATCCACAAACTTCCTAGCAAGAAACAACTCATCACCTGCTAGGATCGGTGTGAAATGCTGTAGTTCAGTGATGCAAGACGAGTACTCCATGACAGAATGAGTACCCTACTGCAGAATCATAAAATCTTTGGCTCGATCGGCCATCAGGGCCTCCGGATAGAAGTATTCATATAAAGTACGTCGAAACTCATCCCATGACATACATTTTTGGCGCCCTGACTGTGAGATCACCTTCCTTCCTTCCATTCATTCTTGATATTTTATCCTTATTAATTGTTTGTGTGAGTCCATATAAGAGTGTTCGGTGGAGACTCTACATGCCAATATTCATCATCGTCACCTAGTGTAACAAGACTGATCTTCTTAGATAGTTTGTCTTGTTATACTCATCAAATTTGACTATGTATTACCTTTATTGTTTTTTATTAATATCTCTTTCATGGGGTGGGGTTCACACCATGCATGTAGGATCACACAGATTCAAAGAACATTACATCATGGTGTCCTTTTCTATTTTCTTATTCAGTTTCTAAAAGAGATTTCATCTTGTAATCAGTTTAATTTATTTAAATAAATTACTTTTTCTAATCTCTTCATAACTCGTATAAAACGCATGAATGGATATTGGTAATTATCTTCAATAGAAACATCAATTATTCCCTAAACAATTAGTGTCAGAGCTCCTTGAAGTGTTTTTAAGGGGGTTTACAAAGATTTAAATAGAAATATTTTATGAGTAAAAAGATTTTAACCTTTGTGGAATTAATATGAAAGATTTTTTGTGTCATGATGTATTATTATATGCTCTCGGTGAAAAAATGAATAAGTTTACCTCTAACTCACCAAATGGAAAAAAACACTACAACTTATATCTATTTATTTTATGATGTTCGTTTAAAATACTATGGTGTTATTTTTTCCTTTAGGTGATACATTTTATAGGGAAACAACTTAAAAATACTATACCACTAGAATCTTGTCCAAATTAGAAGACATATAATATGTCCTTTTCTTTATATTGAAGGATATATAGAAAATTAGAATTTACACTTTCCAGATGTGCCCAAGAACTACATTCTATACTCCTCATGATTATTTTAAATGAATCCTATTAGATCAATATAATATAGTCATTGAAATAGGGAATTATGATCAATATATAATTATTTTAATTTTATTTTATGATTCTTATAATTTTGTAAAGGACTCGATGATGTATGGAAGGGATATTATAACATTATATGAGGTTACCTATTCTTTGTTATCGAATGAAAATCTAATGAAAGTCATAATTTAAGATTAAGGATGAGGGTATAAATATTATAGTTATGAATTAATTTAGGGATAATAAAAAGAGAGGAGATGATCGAGAAAACAGAGTTCTATTTCTAAGAATAAACATTCCAAAGATAAGGTGTTTGACTACTTTCAATTAAAATAATATGGACATATGAAAAGAAACATTTCTAATAAAAAGAATTTCTATAATGAAAGTAATAGTTATAAATATTTGTTAGTAAGACAAAATTTTAACACAAATGATGTGTTGAATGTTTGTAATCATCCTACATATGAGGAATGGGTCCATGATTCATGTTTTCTTGTTTACATATTTCATATTATTAAGCCTTTGACTGAGTTAAGAGAGATTAAATCGGGTGATGCTTACCAAGGAAATAATAAGAGATGTCACATTATTGGTATAGGTTTTTTACTCTATAACATCTTAATGGTCCGGATACTCATGAATGGTTTAGGTGGTAACTTGAACATAAATGAAACGTCACTTCTTTAGGTATTCTAGAACAAAAGGGTTATACCTTTAGGTCCGGTTTTGGTTGTCTCAAATTTTCCATATGGTTCAATCAATTTCATGAAAGGAACCCTCTTGAATAGGCTATACATTTTAAAATTTCGGAATCACATGAATTAAATAAATAATTCTCTTGTCCCAAAGTTATCCAATACCACACTTTGTAGTAGGTCATGAGGGAACATCCATGCCTAGTGTCTTGATAAGCAAACAAAACAAGTCCTATTGATCAATGTAAATCTATGTAGCCTACCTTTCTGTGAGAAATATTTGTACAGTATGTATAAGAATATATTATTTAGTAATTCATCATACAAAGAAATAATCCCCCTTGTATGTGTTCACTCCGATCATTGGGGTCCCCCTAGGAGTTTCTCTAATGGTCAGGGATATTACTTCATTACATTTATAGATGATTACTCCTTCAATGTTTAGATTTACATACTGAAACAAAAGTTCAATATGTATCATATCTTTGGGAATTGTAAGAAAAGTGTTGAAAATGACTCTGGAATGAATATGAATGATTTAGGTACTCATAACGGTTAGGAGTATCAATCCATGAAATTTGTAGAGGTTTGTAGCTTTGTGGGTGTCTAAGGGTTCTAGATTGTTGTGGAAACTTAAAAAATAATAGATTAATATAAAGAATGAATAAGACCAATTTAAAAAGGGGTAGATATAATTTGACCATTTCCTAACTTCCCATATCCTTTTGGGATGAGGTGGTAACCACCATGGTGTACCAAATTAGTCATTTCCCATACTCTACCAATGCCTTTTAAATTCCAAAAGAACTCTAGAGAGGAAATCAACCTAGTCTAACTTGCATTATATGTTTTGGATACATACATTATGAAAATTGTTAAAATTATAATATAGAACTTAGGTCTTTTAAGTGTATCATAATTTTTTATCCAGTGTAATTCTAGGGATACAAGTTGTGAATAGAAAAAACAGGGTATTAAACATGTGTCATTAGTCATGATGCTATGTTTTGTGAGTCATTTCTTCATAGAGAGATGAATGTTGAATCTGATTAGACTAGTACACCCAAACACATGGTGTTTATGTTGGTCTTGACATAAGGATGCCTTTAGAACCCAATCTCACCACTACCTCCCTCACAACCTGAAGGTGAATTAGAATATGATTCTAGTTCTGAACCGAAAGATGAGAAGGGTGACACTATGATATTTGATGTAACTCGAGATAGATCTAGTAAGATTTTCAAAACTCCTATGTGGTTCATCCATGAAGATATTATTGTTTATGATTTTCATTTTTCTCAATACATGAATGATGATAAACCATAGACCTGTAAAAAAGTTTTAAAATCTAAATAATCCTATAAGTGGTTAGATAACATGATCAATGAGATGAATTATCTTCTTAATAATAACACCTAGAATATTGTAACCAAACCCTTAACCAAAAATGTGATAGGTTGTAAGAGGATCTTTAATAAAAAATAATATAACACTAGGGAGGAAAGAATCATGTATAAATCTATATTAGTCCCTTAGGTATACCGTCAACATGATGGGGTGTACTATAGTGAGAAATTACCTAGTTATTTAACATTCATCTATTCGGTTTATACTTAGTTTTGTTTCAAATAATAATTTCCATATAGAAAATTTGGATGTTAAGGATGCTTTCATTAATCGAATATTAGATGAAAATATTTATATTAGGCCTCTTAAAGGTTATTAAATTAATTTAAAAATAAATCAAGTTTCCATTTTAAAATAACATTTATATGTTATGAAGAAGTCTTCATGATTTTTTTATAAAATATTATATTTTTTTATGATTCAATATGATTATATAAAAATAAATTTTATTTGTGTGATATTTTACAAGTTAGAAATGATATGGTATACTAGATTTTATATTTATATGACTTTCTTATTATATATATAAACATGATCCAAATTTCCCATGTAAAATCCTAATTAAATTATATATTAGAAATGAAGAACTCAGGAAATGAAAAATAAAATATTAGCAATGGAAATCATCATAAATATAAAGGGAAGAAATATATATTTAAACCAGTATTCTTATAATTAAATATTTTTAAAATGGTTCGTGTTTGAGAACATTATTCCTGTGAACATACCCCTAGGAAAACACTTCTTTTTTTCCCTAAAGTAATCCTTTATAGTGAATCATAAGTATATTTCATGAGTATGTTATCTTATTCCAATATAGTCTGTTTTATTATAAATGTACTGGTTTATTCTATACCTGATATTGGATTTGTTTTGGGTACTTTATACAGGTTTAAGGGAAATCATTTGAAGATGCACTTTCAAGATCAGAGATGTCTCTACATACTTGTTTCAATTCCTTCTTGTATTTTCATTCAGTTTGATAAAAATAATTGTTATGATGATGAAATTGTTGAATATTTAGATTATTATTATGATTCTATTATAGATGTGTGTATGTGAATTACATGTTTTGTTTTTCTTTTTTTTTGGTGGTCCACTTTCATAGAAATGTAAACTGAATTTAGTAGTTTCACTATCCACCACCAAGGATGAGTATATTTCATTACATAAATTCATTAAATATGATATTAGTCTTAAATGTCTTATTAAAAAAATTAACTTTATGCTATTCTAGTGTGGTTGTACATTGTGATAGAAGGTCTAAATATCATTTTTCTGTAAACTATGGTTTCCATGGTAGTTTGAAGAATATTGACATTATGCTTCACTTTTATAGGGACATGATCGAATATGGGATAATGTACATCACCAAGACACACACTAGTGATAATCTGAATGATTTTTTCACTAAATCCACACCCCTGTAAAAATATATGAATTTCATAGATATTATGAACCTAGTCCCAGTTCAATAAATTAGGCTATAAGATGACCTTGATTAAATGAATTTTATTCCATGGTAGATATTTTTTGTTCTTGTTTTCACATGTTGAATTGAAATTTATTTTACACACTATATCCGTGGATTATTATGTGTGAATGGTAACTTTATATGTGGTCAAAATATTATTATTTTTATTTGGATTTATTTTTCCTAGTATATTAGTTTTATATAACTATTAATACCTTTATTCTAGACCATCAATATCATTTATCTAACCACCCAGTCTTATCTTGGTTGTGTTTTTTTAATTCAGCTCAGATTCATTTTTATCACTCTTGGGTACTCATGTTATTCCACCTATATTCCTAGTTTACTAGACCACTATTAGTTGAATCATCCAATTGATATATTCCATCCACATAGACATAATATTGTGTATTTTTTTAATTACACCTAACGATTCCTTGAATATATATTAATGAACTCTGTTATTTTTATTTGTTATCATTCTTGATTCACCTCATTCGACATCTATCTGACTTAGTTTCAAGAGATTCAAGGGATATATCATCTTTCCACTCATAGAAGAACTTAGATAAGAATAGGTAAATGGTGTTTCACATCCATCCACACTCCAATCTATCTCTCTTGTTCAAATCCTTGCATCTAGTGTTCCATTTTGGTGGTTGTTTAACAAAACATCAGGTTGAACCAAGGTCCGGGATAACTATGCACCAGAATGGGTTTAAAATATTGAAATATATTTGAATTTAATCCGGTGTTAGTGATGATTATTGGATATGTATGTGATTTACCTTCTTTCCAACCATGCTTGATTATGTATCATTCATGGGTGTGAATGTGATATTGTCCAGGAGTAGATGGTTTTGACTATATGTAATGAGTTTTATCACTTTCACCTAATGAAAAAAGGACAGTCTCCCTAGATATTTTCTTTAGTTATAGTCTTTACATTCAATTCTAAAATTATGTTCGTTTTTCTATTTTATAATAAATATTTCCTAGAGAGGAGTTCCTTCCATGCTTATAGGATCACACTGATCTCAATCACATTACATCTTGGTGTATTTTCTATTTAATTTTTATTTTTCCACTATAGAATTCAACTTCTAATGAGTTTCATTTTTTTAAGAAAATTGTTCTTATAATAACTTTGTAACTAATATAAAACACTTCAGTAGATCTTGTAAATTATTAAGCATAACCACATCAATGTTTCCTTTAACATTTTCCAAATAAATATATATATGTTAATTTTCAAAATGGGTATTTTCACAATAAATAAATTTATTTTATATGTAATCAATCATCACCGCCACCCATATGTTATTGAGCTTATTGTTATTCTATTTTCCGCATGGGTGAAACATTTTAATTCCTTTTATATGGTGACATGTCCCTTTTTTGTACCCTTTCTTCAGTTCTATTTTTTGCTGCCACTTTCTTTGTTATCCATGGATACTAAATGAATGGAATCAATTTACATTCCTTATAATTTAAAATTACATTAAACTTATTTATCATGGTTTTTATTTTAAACCTTATTATTAAGAATCTATATTGATTTATTTAGACATTGATCCTACTAATCTAATAGGAATGAATTTTCACTGGCATGTTTTTATCTACGTGTTTATTTCCATCCCTTTTTATGTATTATACCCATAACAACCCTCACATACAATTGAGTGCCTCAGTATGTTCTTCCTAGGTAGGTCGCTTACAATAAATAAAACTATCCCACTTATTTTATCCACCCATGTAGCTTATATACTATTTCTTCACCTGTTCCACCTAACTCATGCCTGAAAAAACACTATGGCCTTTTTACAGTTTAAACTATCCCATTTACATTCAATATCATTCTATGGTGTTTCAATTATGGTTTTCAACAAGATCCCATGATACCATTATTATGATTTCAAGGAAAGAACTCAAGGAATATGAAGGGAAATAAGTATTACCAACCTCCCACACTCCCCTATCATTCTTATCATACTGATTTAGAAAAAATGGAGCATCGTTCTAGTTGAGATTTAGAACAAACTACTGGATCATGTTTTAAGGACAACTATACACCAAAAACAAGTCTTTAACCATTATTGATATTCCTAATTACCATGTTTCCATTTTAAAAGTTTGATCTATGAGAATTTTTTATTTTAATTCATCCTTAAATAAATATCATTTTTGGGTGCATGTGTGTGATTCTATCCATGAGTGGGTGACACTGACTTCATATGATGGGTTTTATCAACACTACCAAGCTCAACAAGGTTTGAATCCTCATACATTATCTGTGGTTTTACCTTCTTTTTATTTGAGTCTACATATTTTTTCCTATTCCTTATCTTAGTAATGATATATAACCTAGGGGTGGTGTTCTCATAGTGAACATAGGATTATCGTGATCTGAATCATGTTACATTTGGGTGTTCTATACTTATTTTTGTTTATATCATTCCTTTATTATAATCTAGAAGTCTAATATCTATTTTTCTAAACACTAATTCATGTTTTTGTAAGAAGAACAGTTTATCTAATCAAAAGGTAACCAATAATTATGAATCAATGGGACCTTAGTTATTTTTGGGGACAACCATGTAACATACCAATTAAGTAATTAATAATATATATTTTTACCTATGCCTATTAATGAATTAGATAGTGTTTTAGAGGCTTAAAATGAAAATAAATCCCATCTTAAGCATGGAATACATTAATATTTTTTTAAAAGATTGTTTTACTGCCTTTTAAGGGAAAAACATTTTTAAATCTATCTTTTGATGATTTTATAAGCTATGTTTGTCCAAATAATCTTATTCCTTATGATTGGGACATCAAAATTTACTTTGTGTGAATTTTTGGTATTTTTCCGATAAAGTTCATTTTTTAATGAATAGTGAAATATGTTGTATTTTAATTCAAAACCACTTTTTAATATAATTTATTTATATGATTAGATTATCCTTTGAATTGGTTTTAAAGTGAAATTAGAATATATTTTTATTATTTAATCCAATTGTGGTCATTGGAATCAATTTCACTTTGAAATTGGACTTAAACTAGTGTCAATCTTTTGATACTTATTGGTTCATAAAAACACGCTATTTGTCATGACAGCGGGAGTTAATTATTAAATTAATTAATGCATATTATATGTTTTGAATTTTTTAAAATATACATCATTTTTTAATTCAGAATATCAAATATATCTTAGGGTGAAGTTTTGGTATTTTTTTGAAAAAAATCAATTTTTGATGAATAGTGAAACCACTAAGTGGTAGTTAAAGAAACTGATTTTTCATTTAAATAAAAATTTTCCACTTCTGTGATTTGATTTTCAAAAATCTGACATGCATGGTTTTCATTAATAAGTAAAATTTGGTTCAATGAGATTAAAATAATTTTATTGGTGAATAGTAACTTTTAAGTTTTTAATGGCGATTAGAGGTAATTAGTGTAGTTTAAGGTAAAAATAATGTTTTAATAATATGAGATGAGCATGACACATGTCCTACCCTCATTGGATGTGTCATGGCCGACCAAGACAATCCATGGGTAAACTTGGGGACCCCATGGAGCCACTTTGGTTGGGAAATGACATAAAAAACTTTTTATTTAATGTTAAAGTAAAAATAACACAAACATGAGATGTTTTACTAAAACAATTTTTACATGGGGTTATACAAGTCAGATTTTTTATTATAAATAGTCATTGAAAAAGAATTCCAACATCATAGTATTTTTTTATAATTTTTAGACTTTAAATAAATTAAATTATTTATGACATCATGATGATGCAGTGATTACCTCATTAATAAAGGATTTAAATAAAATGAAATGATAATGTAAATTCTATGACCTACACATGTCCAAAACCTATTGGATGGGTGGATTTAGAAACCTTATCACCTTACCCTAGAATTATATCAATGTGGGACCTTTTGAATCCGAAAATCATTTTAAAATAAAGTAACATTTCTTTACTTTCCAAGAGTGTCCATCCTCTCATCTTATAAAAGGCCCCCACATCTACCTCCTTACCCACACTCCCAAAGCATTTGGCTCGGCCAAACCCTGCCATTTTCTCTCTCCAGTTCCCACTCTTACTCCTTGAAGCCTCACTTTGGACAAAAGTCTTCCCAAGGAAGCCTTTGAGCTCAAACCAAAGGGAGTTACCCGATTTTAAGGTAATGTCTTCACTTGAGTCCTTTTGTTTTATTTTGCTTCTCCAACCCCCTAAACTCTTTTTATTCATTTCATTTGTAAACACTGAATTATATTCAATATACAAGGATGTTGTTATAATAAGGATTTGAGCTACACTTACACACACCTACATCTAATGGTTAAAAAACATACTGTTTCTGTGGATGGTGAATTTCTGCCTCCAGAAACGATGACTGTTTAACATTCTTTTAACACCTTCAAAGGTGGCCATTAAGATGACACTATATTTATATATGATATATCATATGTTTATGTTTTCCTTAAGCTTCTGTATTTTTCATTTTGGGAATACCTTTGTGGTTTCCATTATGGGTAAACACGATATCTTCATTTAAGGAAGTGCGGACTACCACCCCTCAAAGTGATTTGATTTGTTAATACCATATGTGGGACGTATAAAGGATGAAGTTATGATATTATATATGATATTAAACTGGAATTATAATATACCTTTATATCATTATGATTCCATTCTATAAAATACAAAATAGAAATGAAAGTAGCATTCATGCGTACGTACGGCTTACCGTCTCCATGAACGGTGCATTTCATTTCTTACCACTAAATGATTATGTAATATTATAAATGCATGTATATACTGGATATATATGATATATATGATATATACATCATGATTATAATTCTTGATATAATGGATACTTGAACAACTTGTAATTATAAATGGTTTATTTTTGACTCAAGTACCAATGATCGTTAAAATGACCTTTATTAACTTAAATAATTACATAGTCTTCATGACATGGCAATAAGTGATATAAAAGGAATAACGAACGTTAAAAAGGTTCTTAAAGAAGTAGAAATTAACTCTATTTTATTATTCAGGAGATTAAAGAACGACAGAGTCAAGTCGGACCCGAGGTATGGGACTTCGTCTCAATCACTTTTCATTGAGGCATATTTTGTTTTATACACAACCTTCTTTTATACGGTGTATAAAACCCTTTGAATTTTATGTTTATTCAAAAGGAATATTTTATATACGAATTGTTTACCAAATGACAAAAGGGAATGTTTTTGTCGTACGTATGCGGCAACAACGACTTCTCTGCCACTGTGACCATTTTTTGAGTTTCGGCTTCCTCTACAAGCCATACCTTTTTTAAAAGAAAAATAAATATCATGTCTTTCATTTCTTTTATTTTTGAATTGAAAATGGTTTTCATAAATTTTATATATCAATGTGTTGTATTGATATCTTGTGATTGAAAGGTGGAAATGTTATGTTTCCTTTATGCATGTTTTATATGATACGATTATGTTGAGGTTCTTGGGCATTATTATGAAGATGGGTGGTTCTGTGATAAACTAAGGGCGGGTGAGCCCGATATATCTCTCCAATGCATTCGGTAACATAAAGGTGGGAAACGTTAAGGTTTCTCTAAAGAGATTTAGGGAATATACTGTTATGGGTATTCCAAATGTAACCAAGAGGGTTACTCCCTATGTAAGAAAGTTATGAATGCCTCACGTTACCTTTATGTCTTATGATTTCTATGATTTATTCATGATTTGATGAGGTGTGTTAAAGTGCTTATGTTTTATGGGTAAAGTATGATTTCATTCTTATGTATATATGAACTTATGTTTCCTTTCCATATTTTTATAACCCATACTGAGCTTTTTATGCTCATCCCATGTTTTTTGGAAAAGTTTTTCATAGGTCAAGGGAAAGGTACATGATATGATGATAGTTTCAAGGAAGAGTCAAGAATGAATCCATGTCTTATTTTAAATATTTTTCCATTGATGGGAAAAATGAATACTATCTTTATGTAACCACTTTGTTTATATGTGGAATGTAATGCAAGTTTTGTGTTCCAATTCTCTAAAACTCTAAACCTGAAAAGATCCTCAATGGGTAATCTTGTAATAACTCAAAATTAAGTAAGGTTTATGGTCGGGGCCTTATAGTTGGTATCAGAGGTTGGTTTAGATTACTTTAGGAGTTATAATTCTATTAAATGATTTTCCAAAAATATTTTTCTTTTTTTAAATGATATAGAATTTAAATATTACCATGTTGCTTCATCTAATACATGTTTGTTCAGAATGGTTTTCCGTAGAGGAAACATGGAAGCAGTTCTAGGAAGGAATACAGAAGGAAATAACCTTCCGAATCAGCATCCTGAGATGTTCGGAATTGGAACTGAACAGTTTGTTGCAGTAATGGTGTAGTTGACTCAAGCGATAAATGGTGGTGGTATCCATGCACGAGATCAGCCAGATCAACCATAGAAAAACATGTCAGTGGTGGAACATTTCATGAGGCAACATCCCCCATCATTTAGAGGATCATCTGACCCTGTGTTAGCTGAAGGGTGGATTAAAGCACTAGAGAAGATTTTCGATGTCATGGGGTGTTCAGACAATCAAATGGTTAGTCTTGCTATTTACCGTTTGGAGGATGAAGCAGATCAGTGGTGGTCGATGGTCAAAAATATCAGGGATGCCGATGAGATTGATGCTCTTGACTGGGATGAATTCAAAGGTATGTTTCTTGAAAAGTATTTTCCTATGGCTGTTCGACTTAGGATGGAAAAACAATTCTTGGAATTGAGGCAAGAGAAAGACTCAGTGGCTACCTTTGAAGAATGGATTACTCGATTGGCAAGGTATGCTCCAAATTTTATCCGAGACCTTGATAGTAAAATCAATCGTTTTTACTTAGGATTAAAGCCAAGAAATCGAAGGGAATTAAATTCTCGTGAGTTTAAAAGTTATGAAAAGCTTGTTCGATGTGCTGAGAAGGTGGAAATGGAGTTTTCCGATGACCAATGTTTTATAAAAACCAACAAAATAAGAGACCGAGGTGGCAGGAGAAAGGAAAGAATTCTTCAAAAAAGTCTGATGGTAAGAAATCTAAGTTTCCAGTTTGTGATAAATGTGGAAAAAGGCATGCTGGAGAATGTCTTCTGAATACTGGAAAGTGCTACCGATGTGGTACGATGCGGCATAAGGTTCGTGATTTCACTGAAAAAGATCAAGGTGATGGAAAGTTCAAATTTTATTTACAGTTAGTGAAATGTTTTAAGTGAAATGAGACGGGTCACTATGAAAACGAGTGTCCGACAAAGAGCTCGAGTGATGGGAAGTAGTTAGAATACAAGCAAAAATGTGTGGTGAAATCCTTTGAAACTACTTCGGAAGATGTCAGGCCATCAAATGAAGTTGTATCAGGTACATTGTTTGTTTCTTCAGATTATGCCAGTGTGTTGTTTGATTCAGGGTATACACATTCTTTTATCTATGAAACCTTTTCTAGTAAAATGGGAATACCATCTCAAGAAATGACTCCTGAAATTTTGGTAAAAATACCTGGGGGAAATGTTGAGCCAAAAATAATTTATAAGAATCTTCCTATCCTTATCCGTGGAAAAAACTTACTTGCAAACCTTATTTTTTTACCTCTAGTAGAGTTTGATGTTATCCTAGGTATGGATTAGCTCTCTATTTACCATGCTAAGATTGACTATAGAGATAAAGAAGTTTCTTTTCAGAAATACTTTCAGTTTGTGTACAAGAATGAACCCTTACTATTGATAACATATCAAGAGGCCGAGAAACTTGTAAAATATGGAAATGAATGTTACCTTTCACATATTGTTGAAAACATGGGAACTATTCAGATTAATGATGTGCCAGTGGTAAATGAGTATCCTGATGTTTTTCCTGATGAGTTGCCTGGAATAATACCCGATGGGGATGTTGAATTTACTATTGACTTAGTTCCTGATGCTAATCCAATTTCGAAACCCCCTAATCGAATGGCTCAAATTGAAATTTTAGAGTTGATGGAGCAATTGAAAGATTTATTAGATAAAGGTTTCATTCGACCTAGCACATCACCATGGGGTTCTCCTATTTTATTTGTTAAAAAGAAATATGGTTCTATGAGACTTTGCATTGATTATAGAGCCTTGAATAACATCACTGTTAAGAACAAATATCCTTTTCCTCATATCGATGATTTGTTTGATCAGCTCCAGGGAGCTCAGTATTTTTCAAAGATTGACCTGAGATCGGGGTACCATCAGCTGAAGGTAAAGGAATCAGATGTTCCGAAGACTGTGTTTCGTACAAGATATGGCCATTATGAATTTGTAGTAATGCCTTTTGGGATAACCAATGCACCTGCTGTATTCATGGACTTAATGAATAGAATTTTCCATGAGTTCTTGGATAAGTTTGTGGTGGTTTTCATTGATGATATTTTGGTGTTTTCTAAAAGTAAAGAGGAGCATGAAATACATTTAAGAGTTATTTTGGAAACCTTAAAAGAAAATAAATTGTATGGGAAATTCAACATGTGTGAGTTTTGGTTGCAACAAATTTCTTTCCTTGGTCACATTGTTTCTAAAGATAGGATAACCGTTGATCCAGCAAAAACAAAGGTTGTTGAAGAATGGCCAAGACCCACAAATGTAACAGAGATTCAAAGTTTCCTTGGTTTGGCAGGCTATTACCGAAGGTTTTTTAGAATGTTTTCACGGTTATCTAGTCCAATGACTAAGCTAACTCAGAAGTGTGATATGTTTATCTGGACAAAATAATGTGATGGTTGTTTTCAGGAACTGAAAAGAAGATTGGTGAATGCTCCGGTTTTGGCACTACCTTCCAGGAATGGTGAGTTTGTTGTATACAGTGATGCGTTATTGAAAGGGATTGGTTGAGTCTTAATGCAGAATGATCAGGTAATTGCTTATGCGTCATGACAGTTGAAAACGCATGAGGTAAATCACCCTACACATGATTTGGAATTAGCTGTTGTTGTTTTCGCTTTAAAAATTTGGAGGCATCATTTGTATGGAGTAAATTGTGAAATATATACTGATCACAAAAGTTTAAAGTATATATTCACTCAAAAAGAGCTAAACATGAGTCAAAGGAGATGGCTAGAAATAATCAAGGATTATGATTGTACAATTCATTACCATCCGGGAAAATAAAATAATGTGGCTGATGCTATGAGTCGAAAAAGTAATGCTTCATTAGCAATGTTGTGGTTGGGACATGATCCTTTGGTTAAGGATTTGATGAACTTTGGAATAGAAGTTGTTGGTGCAGGATGTTCTTCTGTTTTGTTTCAGGTATCAGTGAAATATTCTCTATCATACAGAATCAAGCAAGCACAGAAGCAAGACAGTGAGTTGCAGAAAAAGGTAGAGCTGGTTCAGAAAGGTAAGTTGCCTGAATTCAACATTGATAATGATTGTGTTTTGAGATTTGGGAAGAGATTGTGTGTGCCTTGTGATTCACAGTTGAAGAGAGAGTTGTTATGTGAAACTCATAGTTCTCCGTTTTCAGTTCATCCTGGCAGTACTAAGATGTACAGAGATCTGCGGGAGTATTACTGGTGGGATGGAATGAAAAGAGATATTGCTGATTTTACTATGAAGTGTTTGACTTGTCAATAGGTTAATGTAGAGTGGTAGTTACCGAAAGGGATGCTTCAGCCTTTACCAGTGCCAGAGTGGAAATGGGAGAATATATCCATGGACTTTGTTGTGGGATTGCCGAAGAGATCTCGAGGTAATAATGCAATCTGGGTTATTGTTGATCGCTTGACTAAATCTACTCATTTCCTTTCTATACGAGATACTTTCTCTCTAGATCAACTCTCCCATTTGTATCCTAAAGGGATAGTCAGGTTACATGGAGTTCCTCTCTCCATTGTATCTGGCCGTGATCCTAGGTTCACTTCTAACTTTTGGAAAGGCCTTCAGAAGTCGTTGGGTACTGAATTAAATTTTAGTAAAGCTTTTCATCCTCAATCAGATGGGCAGTCAGAACGAACAATTCAGACATTGGAGGATATTCCACGTTCTTGCTCTATGGATTATCAGGGAAGTTGTGACCAACATCTTTCTTTGGATGAATTTTCATATAATAACAGTTTTCATTCCAGTATACAGATGGCACCATTTCAGAAATTATATGGGAAGCGGTGTCGAACTCCAGCTTTCTGGGATGAAATGGGTGAAAGGAATTTGATGGGACCAGAATTGGTAGAATAGTTGGAAGAAAAAGTTTAGCTGATACAGAAACACATGAGAACAGCTCAGAGCAGGCAGAAGAGTTATGCGGATAACAGGAGGAAGGATCTATCTTTCGAGGTAGGTGATCATGTTTTTCTCAAAGTCTCACCATGGAAAAGTGTGATGCGATTTGGTAAGAAAGGAATGTTGAGTCCAAGGTTCATTGGACCATATGAAATTCTGGAGAGAGTTGGATCAGTTGCATACCGGGTGGATTTACCTCCGAGTTTATCTCAGGTACACAATGTCTTTCATGTTTCGATGCTGAGAAAGTACATGCCAGATCCATCTCATGTTTTGAGTCCAGAGGTACTTCAGCAGGAAGAGAACCAATCTTATGAGGAACAACCGGTCCAGATTCTTGACCATAGGCAGCAAGTGTTGCGGAATAAGGTGATTTATCAGGTAAAGTTTTTGTGAGAAAACCACATGATTAAAGAGGCAACATGGGAATCTGAAAATGCAATGAGGGATAAGTACCCCCATTTATTCGATAAGTAAACAAATTGCGGGGACGGAATTTTCTAAAGGGGGGAAGGATGTAAAATCCCATGTAAGTAATGAATAATATAAATTTTTATCTATTCCTATTAAGGAATTAGATAGTGTTTTAAAGGCTTAAAATGAAAATAAATCCTATCTTAAGCATGGAATACACTAATATTTTTTTAAAAGATTGTTTTATTGCCTTTTAATGGAAAACCATTTTTAAATCTATATTTTGGAAATTTTATAAGCTATGTTTGTCAAAATAAACTTATTCTTTATGATTGGGGCATCAAAATTTACTTTGTGGGAATTTTTGGTATTTTTCCGATATAGTTCATTTTTTAATGAATAGTGAAAACTGTTGTATTTTAATTCAAAACCCCTTTTTAATCTAATTTATTTATATGATTAGATTATCATTTGAATTGGTTTTAAAGTGAAATTTGAATATATTTTTACCATTTAATCCAATGGTGGTCATTGGAATCAATTTCACTTTGAAATTGGACTTAAAATAATGTCAATCTTTTGATACTTATTGGTTCATAAAAACACGCTATTTTTCATGACAACGGGAATTAATTATTAAATTAATCAATGCATCTTATATGTTTTTAATTTTTTAAAATAGACATCATTTTTGAATTCAGAATATCAAATATATCTTAGGGTGAAGTTTTGGTATTTTTCTGAAAAACTTCAATTTTTGATGAATAGTTAAACCACTAAGTGGTAGTTAACGAAACTGATTTTTCGTTTAACTGAAACATTTCCACTTCTGTGATTTGATTTTCAAAAATCCTACATACATGGTTGTCATTAAGAAGTAAAATTTGGTTCAATGAGATTAAAATAATTTTTTTGTGAATAGTAAATTTTATGTTTTTAATGGCGATTAGAGGTAATTAGTGTAGTTTAAGGTAAAAATAATGTTTTAATAATATGAGATGATCTTGACACATGTCCTACCCTCATTGGATGTGTCATGGAAAACCAATAAAATCCGTGGGTCAACTTGGGGACCCCATGGAGCCACTTTGGTTGGGAAATGACATAAATAACGTTTTATTTAATGTTAAAGTAAAAATAACACAAACATGAGATTTTTTACTAAAACAATTTTTACATGGGGTTATACAAACCAGATTGTTGATTATAAATAGTCACTGGAATGATAAAAAGAATTCCTACATCATAGTATTTGTTTTATAATTTTTAGACTTTAAATAAATTAAATTATTTATGACATCATGATGATGCAGCGATAACCTCATTAATAAAGTATTTAAATAAAATGAAATGATAATGTAAAATCTATGACCTACACATGTCCAAAACCGATTGTATGGGTGTATTTCGAACCCTTGTCACCTTACCCTCTAATTTTATCAATGCGGGAACTTTTGAATCAGAAACTCATTTTAAAATAAAGTAAAATTTTTTACATTCCAAGAGTGCCCCTCCTCTCCTCTTATAAAAGGCCCCCACCTCTACCTCCTTATCCACACTCCCAAAGCCTTTGGATCGGCAAAACCCTACCCATTATCTCTCTCCACTTCCCTATCTTACTCCTTGAAGCCTAACATTGGGCAGAAGACTTCCCAAGGATGTCTTTGAGCTCCAACCAAAGGGAGTTACCCAATTTTAAGGTAATGTCTTCACTTGAGTCCTTTTGTTTTATTTTGCTTCTCCAACCCCCTAAACTCTTTTTATTCATTTCTTTTGTAACAACTCCAGTATCTTAAATATACAAGGATGTTTTTATAAGAATTATGCGAGCTACACTTACACACACCTACATTTAATGGTTAAAGAACATACTGTTTCCGTGGATGGCGAATTTATGCCTCCCGAAACGATGATTGTTCAACATTCTTTTAACACCTTAAAAGGTGGCCATTAAGATGACACTATATTTATATATGATATATAATATGTTTATGTTGTCCTTAAGCTTCTGTATTTTTCATTTTGGGCATATTTTTATGGTTTCCATTATGGGTAAACACGATATCTTCATTTAAGGAAATGCAGACTACCGCCCCCTCAAAGTGATTTGATTCGTTAATACCATATGTGGGACGTATAAAGGATGAAGCTATGATATTATATATGATATTACAATGGAATTATAGTATACCTTTATATCATTATGATTCCATTCTATAAAATACGAAATAGAAATGAATGTAGCGTTCATGCGTACGTACGGCTTACCGTCTCCATGAACGGTGCATTTAATTTCGTACCTCTAAATGATTATGTAATATTATAAATTCATGTATATACTGGATATATATGATATATATGATATATAAATCATGATTATAATTCTGGATATAATGGATACATGAACAACTTGTAATTATAAAGGGTTTATTTTTTACTCAAGTACCAATGATCGTTAAAACGACCGTTATTAACTTAAATAATTACATAGTGTTCATGACATGGAAATAAGTGATATAAAAGGAATAATTAACTTTTAAATGTTTCTTAAACAAGTAGAAATTAACTCAAGTTTATTATTTAGGAGATTAAAGAATGACAGAGTCACGTCGGACCTGAGGTATTGGACTTCGTCTCAATCTCCATTCAATGAGGCATATTTTTTTTATACACAACCTTCTTTAATACTGTGTATAAACCCCTTTGACTTTTACTTTTATTCAAAAGGAATTTTTTTATACGAAGCATTTACTAATCGACAAAAGGGAATGATTTTGTCGTGCGTATGCGGAGACAACGACTTCTCCGCCGCCGTGACCATTGTTTGAGTTTTCACTTCCTCTACAAGCCATACCTTTTTTTAAAGAAAAATAAATACCATGTCTTACTTTTCTTTTATTTTGGTATTGAAAATGGTTTTCATAATGTTTTTATATCAATGTGTTGTATTGATATCTTGTGATTGAAAGGTGGAAATGTTATGTTTCCTTTATGCATGTTTTATGTGAAACGATTATGTTGAGGTTCTTGGGCATTATTATGAAGACGGGGTGGTTCTGTGATAAACTAAGGCCGGGTGAGCCCAATATAGATCTCTAATGCATTGGGTAATGCGAAGGAGTGAAACATTGAGGTTTCTTCAAAGATATTTAGGTAATATACTGTGATGGGTATTCCAAACGTAACTAAGAGGGTTACTCCCTACGTAAGATTGTTATGAATGCCTCAAGTTACCTTTATGTCTTATGATTTCTATGATTTATTCATGATTTGATGAGGTATGTTAAAGTGATTATGTTTTATGGGTAATGTATGATTTCATTCTTATGTATATATGAATTTATGTATCCCTTCCATATTTTTATAACCCATACTGAGATTTTTATGCTCATCCCATGTTTTTTTGAAATGTTTTTCACAGGTCAAGGGAAAGGTACATGATATGATGATAGTGTCAAGGAAGTGTCAAGAATGAATCCATGTCTTATTTTAAATATGTTTCCATTGCTGGGAAAAATGAATACTATATTTATGTAACCAATTTGTTTATATGTGGAATTTAATGCTTGTTTTATGTTCTAATTTTGTAAAACTCTAAAACTGAAAAGATCCTCAATGTGTAATCTTGTAATAACTCAAGATTAAGTAAGGTTTAAGTCCGGGTCCTTATAAACCAGGAAAATTATTCCCCTAGAAAGTTTTAGCATATCCCTATTAATCATAGATAATGGGGAATACATTTTTTACTATAGAAAAATTTTATGGTGAAAATTCAACATATGGAAAATTAAAATGAGTACTCTTATGAATCCTAATGAACTGATTGCAGATGTTGTTGGAAACAATAATAGATTTACCACCCTTTCACTATATAGAATAAACATTTATACCTATGTTTATTTTTCTAGAAAATACTTAGGAAATCATTTTTCATGATTATATTTTCATTAGGGGATATAGTTCTTAGATAGGTTGTATAACATTAATCTATGGCCAGTGTTTGGTCCAAATTAAAATACCTCTATAAGAGTAATTCTCTCTTGGGTATAATTTATTGTAATATGCAATTATAAAAATTCAAAATTCACCCTACATTAAGTCTCACACTATTCTAGTGAGTGGCTATACTTTTCTACAATTAAATAAAAGTGATTTATGTGTGCTTGATGTCCCATCCATACTCTTTAAGGTTATTTCTTTGATCCAAACACTAATTTTTTATATAAATTTAACAACAATAAAATTTTTATAAAATTATTCTGTTTTTTCTAAATTTTTTCAAATGGAGTTCAATTTTTCTTCTTATTAAATATATTTTGGTGCATTTTTATGAATTATGGGTAATTTTTATCCTATATTATTCTAATTAAAAGATTACTTAGGATGATAGAAATTAAATTGTTAGTATTTTATTCAAAATAAGAAAATGAAATTTTTTTACCAATTTAAAAAAAAAATATATCATAGTAATATTGATAGATGATTTATGTGTTTTTGGATTGAGAGGAAATTAAGATTCTAAAATATTTAACATTGTAATGTTCCCTTTACGACTTAAAAATATCTATAAATATTTATTTAAGATTAAGGTTCATTGATTAGGTGTATTCATTAGATATTAGAGATAAAAGAATCTTTTTATAGATTCCATGTCTTAATTTGAGCTTCATTAGTAATACCTGTAAAGATAACATCATTCACATTTATTTCATACACATTCAAAAAAACCATATCTAATTAATCTCAAAATAATTCATTTATAAACATGTTGATTATTAATTATTTTTTTGAAATAATAAATGTAAATAAATATAATAATATTCTTCCATGGAATGGAACACATTCTATATGCTAGGTAATCATATCTAATGTGAAATTACCAATCATGACACAATTATCCCATAGTATATTTTCAAGTAATTTTATGGTAAGATATAATTCAAAAAAACACCATTGATAAAATAAAATGAACATTTTTCAGTTGTTATTAGGGTGTGGGGTAGAGGTCGAGGTGATATATGTCATGAATATTTGGAATTAGTGGTGGTGAATTTCAGAACAATTTAGTGATTAAGACATATATGTCAGGACTATGAGAAGTTGATAATGTATTCAAATTTTAACCATTCACCAGAAGACACATCATCACTATAATGCTAGATTTTTGTAAATCCACAACATGAACATCCTTTAGGGAAAATCCATCGATCGAAGTAAACCATCTTACCTGTATATGATCCCAATGACTCATCCTATATAAGAAGATATATTTTTCTACCATATCATTACTCAAATGTTAATATATTCCTAAAAATAGAGAAATAAATAAATTTCCCATTCACCTATAATTGGTGTTAATGTTTTGCATCATACCTTTAAATAGAAACAATATTTTTCAAAACAATTATTTCAAGATAGAAATAAATATTATAGTTCAAGGGAACATATATTTATAACTACATAAAATATATATATGAATCATATGTATTCATAAAAAAATTTATCCCATTATCCCATTCAACTACCCTTTACAATGTGAGTACTTTTGAAGGATGATCTCATAAGAAATGTATTTAATTTCATCCACTTGACTTTGTTTATTCTTTTCCAAGTGCTATGTTTTATCAGAACAATTATTTCCACCAATAAATATTACTATTGTTTCTTCAATTTTTGTTCTGTTTTCATGCATTTTAGGTTTTATAGTCTCACTATAACAACTCCCTGGATAATATTTTTTATCGAGTGTCCAATGTCTTTTGGGGAGGCAAGCTTGAGGTTAAGGAAAATTAACCCTTTTCATAGTGGAGTTGATACAAGCTAAGTATAATAATGATAGTAACTCATAAAATCACTTTAGTTGATGAATTTTGGTAATAATTATACATAAAATTCAATAAACGAGTGTTACATCTGATAACCACATAAACATCTATCTAATAGTCATCCTGATCATTCGAGAGTTGAGTTAGTTGCATCTTTGGATGAATGAGATATAAGTAGTTATCACACCAACATTCCTGATAAAGAGAAATATATTGTAAATTTAGTTGATATCATTGAAGAATTAGAATAAAAATTCTCCATTATACTATGAATTTTTATGACACAAGTGTATAAATTGATGTATCCACAATGGCATAATCAGTAGGGGAATTGAGGAGAATATCATCTCTTGAGAAGTAGTGGAATTATTGCAACTGATGTGATACCCATGGATAAATTGGGTGAAGTAAATATAAATGATTTAATTGTAAATTATTTATTTTATTATTATTATTAGACTATGGATATTAGTTAGTGAATAATGGTTAAGGGTTTTGTGGGAAATTCCATTTCATGATCCCTTATATTTGGTTATTGGCATGGTTTCTCACACTATTTAATTTTACATGGATGATGGGAATGATGTTCTACATTCCTTTTCATTGAGTATCTAGAATTGTGACTCACCCTTCAATCTCAAGTGATGAGCATCATGTCTCGCATTCATATTAGATTTAGTTCTTGTACCCTTTGTTCTTATAACTCACAAAACTAGTCAAGTATGCCTGAGTAATGCCCCAAGTGCATCAATCACATAGTATCCATGTATACTCATATATGTTACATTCCATTTATTGTTTATATACTTGTATACATGTTATATAGGATCACTTATATATATATATATATGAAAAACTCATCAGATTTATTCGAGCCTGTGTTGAAGCATATAAAGTCTACTAAGTGTCCTTTAAGAACTCGATCTGATTGGTATTTAATTTAAGCATTGTTTATTATTTTTTATAATTTCACAATACTATGAAATATATATTGGATAGATTATTCTAGACACCATTGGTGGGGGCCTCTGAATTTTACCTCACACCCTACTCAGGACACCTTTGCTACCCATGTAGACTTCATGACTCCTGGTGTGGATAAGGGAAAGTTCCGTATCAGGGATAGTTGATATTTTTTTCTTATATTATCGAGAATGGGAGTAAATGATCGGGCATACACTTTTTATTATAGTGAGAATTTTCATTGGTATTTTTGTATTATTATATAACATGTTGTATATACCTATACCATTTATCACATGTTTCCAATTTTTTTATATCTGTATTCCATGACATAATTTTTTATATGACTCAACCTATTTCACTTGATTATTATTTCTGTTTGGTTGTTTCATATTCCGCTATGTTTATTTTTATATTGTGCTTCTTATTTTTAAACTATTTATTATTATTACTCTGGTACTCTGGTATTAGGCTAAAGTCACCCCACTATACCACCTTGGATCCTCAATGCAAGCAAGAAGCCTCTAGCATTCAATGAGGCATGGTTGTGGATATGTGTCCCACTAGCACGGGGCACCGTTCAGTGGCACCCAGGAATGAATGTTACAAAGTTTTATTAGAGGGGTCACTTTTTTATTTTTTCTTCATATTTGTTTATTAGACTAGAGAAATGGATGTAATGAAATTTGTTAATGAGCCTAATCCAAGGTGTAACTAACCTATATACATAGGAAACCAAAATTACCTGGGATGAATTATTATTATTTTTTTATTTGTGAATTTTGTAGTTTTTCTAAGTTCACCATTGGACCGTGAACATGTTTTGTGATGTTCTAAATATTTATAATAATAATACTATTGAGGTAGTACATTTTTCCATGGCCTTTTAAGGAAATAAGTTATCATCTCGGGCATAATTAGAGGAAATTTAATACTTATAATCCATGCATTTTTTCATGACATATTTAATTTTTGTGTGCATTGCTTATGACATATATTTTGATTCATTATTATGTATTTAGAATGTTCTAACATTTCATACAAGGTTAAATAATTTGATTAATTAAACTATCCATATCATTTTAAAAAGTGTTTTCCTATATAGATTGATGATGACACCTTAATTGGTGAATTACAAAATGTTGTGGGTTGTGGACTGATAGGTTCTATGGGATAAAACGACATTAGTTGATTTGATTATGTGAATTAAAATTGAAATTTATGTAGTAATATATAAGTTTGGAATGGTTATTCATTAAATAAAATCATATTATATGACATATTACATTCAGATACTAGATATAATGACTAGGACACAATTACATGATGTGCTAATTTCAATTTAAAAGGAGTATAACTTTTGTAATTTGGGCATAGAGAAATAATTGACTAGACTATGATATATATATCAATATATATAATTATAAACATAAATAAAAAATTTACTTTTAAAATGAACTGTTTTCTGCTAAATTGGGATTCCAATTGCAATGCAAATGGAGTTTTCCACTATACATTTCCATTGAAACATTATATAACAGAACCATTCTCATGTGATATGATAACTAGAAATAAAACCAGACATAGTAGGATGTAATTAGGGTTTTTTTACACCTATTTATTTTTATGGATTCAATTTATCAACCATACCTAGCTTTAGGTGTTGGTAGAGATGTATGATATTTTTTAGAGGTAGGATATGTACCTGTCCAAATTGTTTTTGATCAATTTTTAAACTAAATGATTCTTATATAAAGAATTCATTTGAAAATCTTGAATCATTCAACCATGACAGCCCTGAGTTGTCAACCATGGGGTGGTGATGACCACGGGTTTTTGTTTGTGGGCCATGATCCACCACTGATACCTCCCACAGTGACACTTATGACACTACAGTTTTTCCCATTTTGGGCACTACCAACTGGTTTCAAGAGGGGTTTCTCTATATGATGCTGTCTACACAGGGTGTTTCTCAATATTCCATGAATATGGAAGACTTTAATCGATAATTCCAATGATATCTTCCTCCCAATTTCTCAGGGAATAGTGTACCACCTAATACACAATCATGGCTTGAGGCCATGTTTTTAATATATAAGAATTTGATGACACCATCAGAGTGGAGGATCAATATCTCTATATATGTTCTATATGGTTCTACCAATAAATGGTGGTATTTCATAACCTAATAAGATTTATATCGATATATAATATAGAGTTATTTATATACGGTGATATATGATAACTTCTTTCTAAAAAATTGAGGGATGTCCAATATAGAGATCTTATGAACATAAGGCGGGAAGCTATGTATGTGGTGGAATATTATTCCCATATTACTAAGTTGTAGTGATTTTCTTCAATGTTATCTGGTGATGAGATCCTGATCATGATGTGATTTTTTGATGAGTTGGTACATTTCATTCAATGGTAAGTTAATTTCTTCCGATTTTATTCTATTTCTATTTTAGTCAACTAAGACCACTTAATAAATAGAATTTGATGGAAGCCAATGGTGTGAGCTATGGTGGTTCAACACCCAGACCTCGAAGTGGTTATTTTAGTGTATATGTGAATTGATTCAAAGTTTTTCATGGGGGTCGTAGTATCCAAACACCTCATATTGACATATTCATTTTATGTCACAAGTGAGGGATATCATGACACACAAAACCCCATTATATGAAAAATGAATTCGAGTGAAGAGGTTTTGGAATGTCCCAAATTTATTCAGGACCATTCCATTAGTTCCTATTGAGATAGAGATAGAGGATATAAATGAACCCCATGTTATGGACTATGTATAGTAATAACTCTCCAGGAAGGAATCTGGAATACCAATATCGGCTCAAACATATATGGTGGTCAGGTCAAAATAAATAATACTAAGGACTTACAATACCAGTAGAGAGGGCCTAGTCAAGGCAATCAGGTTGTGACTTAAGGATGTGATACAATCTAGTTGCATAAAGTGAAACATATTCTAGAATAACGGACTTCTAAGTCTTATATTGTTCTTGGGACTATAATAGTAGAAACTAATTTATTGTCTACTATATTCTACATAGGTGCATCGAACTCATTTATATCTGTTGTAATTATGGAGATTCATGGGAATGAAATAGAGTTTTATTGTGACATGATGAAAGTCGATACCCCATTGGGTGTCCAATTATAGAATTTTCATCAATTTAAGGACATTCCCCTTGAGATAGGTGGGTATATTTTCATGTGTAATATTTTCATCTTCGATGTGAAAGTGTTTTATATAATCTTGGGATGCATTGGCTAGTTCGTTATTGATCCCATATTGATTGTTATTATCGATGGGTGATATTCACATCACCAATGTTTTGTAGACATCTT
Source organism: Viscum album (assembly GCA_963277665.1). Classification (NCBI taxonomy): domain Eukaryota; kingdom Viridiplantae; phylum Streptophyta; class Magnoliopsida; order Santalales; family Viscaceae; genus Viscum; species Viscum album. Next base: position 910,855,620 of record OY728134.1, read on the forward strand.
CACAAGGGAGAATGTGATGTCCATGCATCTCAATCTAGTCCTGGGTAACAAGGGATGTGTTGTGTGAAAACACAGATAACAAGTCTTTTCATGGTTGATCAAAGGGTATGACCTGATGATTTTTCTTTATTATTTAATCATTTCAATGATGTATTATATGAAGACTCTTACAAGATACATCTATTGAGAGAGGTAAACTTATCCATTGTAATAGTATTTTAAGAGGAACAAGTGTCCATTCCTCCTAAAAGGATGGCACCTATTGCGATTTTAGTGCTCAAGAAGAGGTTATAAATCCAAGAGACTAATGTTATTATCTGAACTAGTACCTCTCCATGGGGTTCACTAGTCATTTTTTCATGAAGAAAAACGGTAACATCCTACTTTTCATAGATTATTGAAAATTGAAACATCTCACTGTAAATATTATCTATAGATTTCCCTAAATATATGATCTCTTTTATCATATTTGAGGAGAAAGTATTTTTTTCAAAGATTGGTTTGAGGTTGACTACCATTAGATGTGCAGTAGGTCCTCTTTCATTCCTTATATAGTTTTTTGGAAAATGTATGGTATTTATGAGTACCTAGTAATTATTTCTTGTCTCACAAATTCACTAGATGTTTTCTTGGCTCTGATCAATTGGGTTTTACACTCATATCTCGATTTATTCATGATATACTTTATGGGATCCAGCTTAGTGTATTCTCTAAAATGAAACGACCATTCCCAACATACTGATATCATGATGAATACACTAAGGCGGTACTATATTTATGAAAATATAACAAAATTATAATTTATTGATTGATGATGTATACTTTTTGGGTCATATCATCTATGATTCATAAGTGTTAGTAGACCTAGAATAGTTGAGGGTTGTAGTTTCCTAAGAGAATCCTAAGAATATATTTTATATACAGTGTTTCTTGGAACCAGTCAAGTATTAAAGACACTTCTTATAGGATTTATCATAATTAGAAGCACATCTCAAGGGATTGACAAAAAATGATGTGAAATCCATATGGTCCATATCTTGTGGTAGTACCTTTGAGAAATTGATATTTAGGTTGAATTCGGAGCCATACCTTATTTTTCTAGAGTCTGATATAAGTTATAGAGTTTATTGTGTGGCATTCGGAATTAGGATGAGATATACGTTGATCTAGGAGGAATGATTCATAGCATATAGGTCCCTTCAATTGTGGAATCATGAGACAAATAACTCAACACCTAACTGCAAGCTATTAAATGTTGTCCATGCTTTAAACTGTTGGTCAATTTATTTACATATGGAGAATTTTGTGGCATTCAATGACCAAGAAATACTAAATAATATATTTATGAAGTGTTGTATGTATATTAGGAGTCATAGGTGCATTGACTTCCCAAAATCATTTGATTTTGATATTTCATATATGCCTGGAAATGGAAATGTAGTAGTCGATCCTCTGATCCAAAGGATTTATACCCAAAATTTTAAGGAGGACAATGGTGAGTTGTAGATTATGGAATTGTTTTCAATGATTCATGTTGAGGTTTAAGAGGATTGATGTGTCCTTAATTTGATATAGTTTTTCCACGTCTTTTCATTTAGTTTTTAATGATTTAAGTATTTAATTTTTCACTTTTTGGAAAATATTAACCCTTTTGAATTTTTATAATTAAATATACTAATTAATAAATTTTTAATAATTACTTATGTATTTATATCCTATAAAATAATTAATTTATTCCTACTAATTTTTATAGTAATTTAATTTACTAATTATTTTGGTTCTTCTAACCTGCTCAACTTTTTGAATAATTTGACATTTATATTAAATAATCAATTTAATCATTTTATTTTAATTATATTAGTTTTAAATTAAATGTTATATATTTTAATCTTGATAAATTAAAATAATTGAAGAATATTAATTATTTAAATCTAATTATTTTAATGTCATATAATAAAATTTATCCCTTTAATTTTATTTAATAACCCTTTTTATAAATAGTAATTTTATTATAATATTTAATAATATTGTCATTTATTATATAAATTAAGAATTTTAGTTTGGTTAATATAATATTTTTAGTTATTTTTTAATATTTTAATTTGTTTTCCTTAAAATAAATTAATTTTATTTTGTAATTTTAGTATTCAATTTGATTTTTTACATTTTACTTGTATTTAGTTTTTTGTTTAAACTGCTTTTAAATTTTTAGTTTTTTATTAAATTTAAGTTTTAAATTTCTTGTATCTTGTTAAAATTAATTTTTTTAAGTATTATTTTAACATAGAATAATATTTAACAAACTAATTGTTTTAATTTTAGTTTATGTTTTTAGTTTTTTTTTGGTTTTAATAAATCTGTTAAATTAATTATTTTATGTTTTAATTGATTCTAATTTATTTATGCCGAACAAATTTTCGAGACACATACGCAAAAATATTTTTAAAATGTTGGTGGGATGGCTCACCGATAGGCATTCCTTCTTTTGGTGTCTCACACTCACTAACGTCCCTTTACCCATGTCAGTCTCTCACCTATCTAGCATTTACACTATAGGTGAGACCGATAGTTCTACCACCTAGCGACCTTCTCGCGTCACACAGGTATTGACGGCGCACCCGTCTCCCTGTTCATGTTGGTCTCAAAGACATCGTTACCCAGTTCCACCCTCCTAATGATGCACTACCTTCCCACTCACCAACAACTTCTTCAACCCACTTTCATCTTCCATTTCACCCATGCCTCTCAACACCTCCATGTAATCTATCGCAATACCACCAATCTCGCAGCAAAGCAAAAACACCAGCAAAATCAAACCAGGGATCCAACTATAGAACAATTTAACATAGAATACCACAAATCAAATTATCAAGAAAACTAGAGCACTTCAAACCAAACCACAACACAAGAAAACCTCAAACATGATTTAATTTCCAGATCTGAGATAGATGAAATCCTCTACGTGATTATTTGAACCTACAACACCATGCACCGCTGATATTTGATGGACCATGAATCGCCTGAGCCCCCTAAGCCTTCGCCTACCATGCCTTACTTTTGGGGTGCAGCAGAGGTGTGTGGTACCTCAAACACAAAAAAAACAGAGCAAACACAATATTTAATGTGGTTTGGCGAGTTGCCTATATCCACTGGAGAAATGGGGTGCTTCTATATTCACTCTCTCTGAATCTCGTCGGAGGTATCACAATACTAATGGATTACACAAATACACCATTTTACAAACAAAGGGATTCAATCCTATTTAAATAGAAGGAGGAAAACCCAACTGTTCTCCTGTGGATGGGGGTGGTTCATCCACCCCATAATTTTCTCCCGCCGTCGGGTGCTACGCGTCCACCATGTTAGTTTCCATCCACGACTACTGTTGTGTCGGCTGGGTTGGCAGCCAACCCTGGAAGAGGATGCTGCTAACCAAAGACTCCCAAAATGGGAGTGGCCCCCAAAAATCTCCCCCTCATGACCAATTTTGAGTAGAATCCTGACTTGCAGTCTCCTTTCAGGTGTCGAAAACTTCATCGGCAAATCGAACGCGCTTCTTCATGCCAGATGTCGTGGAACTTCCACCATCTTCACTCGATATCGGGAAGACTAAGGTCCCCATCACATGATACAACCCTTGGGACTACTTCCCAGTAAACATCACTTCATCCCCATCTGATACATCCAACACTCCACCTGCTATGGAAATCTTGAACCCTTTCACATCGAGTCTACTTAATGATATGAAGTTCAACCTCATCCTCGGAACGAATTTCACGTCAGCCAGTTTTCAAATTTCTCCATCAGGTGTCTTCAATTTCACCGTCCTAACTCTTCGAACCTCGCATGTTGACCCAGCACCAAGTCTCACCAAGTCTCGCACCTACTGAAAAGTATCAAATGTACCTCTCGTCATACATATGTGTGTCGAGCTCCCCGAATCCAGAACCCATCCTTCTTCCTTTGGATTTTGAGCCCGCTCATTCTTCCTCTTTAGAAATCAGCATTCCCATTTCATATGCCTATATATTTTGCAGTAATGACATTGCACTTCTCCCCATTCAATTCTCTCATCTGAGTGCATGCTTCCCATTGTCACATAGATTTCATCATCTGCTGATAAACCTTTGATGTTCACATCCTCCTCTTCAACTTTCTTCTTTCTAGCAACGTACCGTTTGAGCTCTCCACAATATATTTTATAATGACCTATCTTCTCTCACCAGAAACACGTGATTTCTCTAGGATCACATCCCCTAGATTTTGGCCACCATTATTTACCTCCTTACTTCTGATGACATCTCCTCCCACATTGATCACCTCGTATCACCATGATTTTCTCGCCTAAATGCGTCGTGGGCCTTCAGAATGCCTCTGAATCTTAAAGTGACGTCATCACATCGTCCATCTTCAATGTCTCCTTCCCCACGAGCAATGCAGTCACAAGCCCATCAAATGAGATTGGTAATGACAACAAAATAAAAAGTTCTTTGCCTTCTCCTCCAACCATCACACTGATCCCCAATAACATTGTCATGATTTTGTTGAATTCATTGTTGTGATCCAACAATTTCGTTCCCTCGTCCATGCGCAACTGGAATAATTTATTCTTCAGGAATAATTTTTTGGTGAGTGAAATTGACATATAACGTTGCTCCAACTTCTTCCAGATCACTTTCGGTGATATCTCATCCATCACCGAGTATTTTACCTCATTCTCCAGACATAGACAAATTGTGCTGATGACCCGCATCTCGAGTTCTTCCCAATCATTGGCACTAGTTGTCTCGGGATTTTCTCTGATCAACGGTCTGATCATGCTCGGCTGCACCAAAATATATTTCACTATGCTTTTACACAAGTCAAAATTGTCGACCATCGATCTTCTCGATATCAAATCTTGGTAGTGCTCCTCAACCCATCTTCGTCATTGTCGCAAAACACGATCACCACCATTGATGTCTAAAACTCCTAAATCCACCTGATATATTGTGAATTTTGAAAAAAATAACTATACATATGCCTCCGGAATGGTCGAAATAGATGGAATCTACTCCTGGATCACCGAAATCGGACGTTCATTGGCTGAGATATCGCCAAAAAAAACTCAAAGGTCTAGATCGCCTGCTGATGTGGCACTGATGTGGCGCTAACGTGGCACGCCAGAGTTTCTGCCAAAATCTCGTCGGGATTGTCTCCGGTGGCATGAACAGTATCGTCTTCACCGGCACTGGGTTACTGTTCACCCACGGGTTTGACCAAACATTGAATTATCCTAGCGGGCTAGTTTCAACTCTGTTTTTACCGCCGCTTGCACCGTTGGAATCGTCTCATCGACCTCTTAATTGATCTGAACTCTGAAAAATTTTCCAACCACTTTCAATTTTCTAGCCACCGGAAAATTCACCGTCACCTCGCCAGTTCAACTCCACTTTCTCTGAACCTACCTCAGATACCACTTGTGGGGGCGCAGCAGAGGTGCGTGGTACCACAAACACACACAAACGAAGCAAACACAAGATTTAACGTGGTTCGGTGAGTTACCTACATCCACTGGACAAATGGGGCGCTTCTATATTCACTCTCTCCGAATCTCATCGAAGGTATCACAATACACAAGGATTACACAAATACACCATCTTACAAACAAAGGGATTCAATCTCATTTAAATAGAAGAAGGAAAAACCAGTTGTTCTCTAGTGGATGGGGTGGTTCATCTACCTCAGAATTTTCTCCCGTCGTCGGGTGCTGCGCGTCCAGCACGTCGGCTGCCGTCCACGACTACTGCTGTGTCGGCTGGGTTGGCAGCCATCCCTAGAAAAGGCTACTGCTGACCAAAGACTCCCAAAATGGGAGTGGCCCCCACACTTACCCCATCAACCTGAATTTCACCGCTCCTTCCCTCTGCTCTATCGCTTTGACTCCCAACATCACACCACACACCTTGTTCCCCCCTTCTTCTTAGGAACATAAGCCCACCTCATCCTTTTTTGGAGATCTTGACCGTCACCGTGAGCCACAGGCATGCTCCGGCAGCTCACGCCGCACCTGCCAGCCGACCACTATCCTGAGCCCATCCTCCTACAAGCATCGTGCGGCCCCCTACCGTCCTTCCTCCTCTCATCTACACGAATCCCCCCTCTCCCCTCTTTCATTTTTTATTGTTTTGATATTTTTTATATCTATTATATATAATATAACCTTTAATATATTTAATATAATATAAATATTAATGTTCAATATAATATTATAATAATAATAATAAAATAAATATATTATATTATGGTTATAAATTATAACAATAATAATTCAAAATATATCATTAATAATAAAAAAATTATAGAATTAATTAATTAATAAAAATATATGAAACTAAAATATTATTAATAAATTATAATTTAAAATTAAAATTTGCAAATAAATAAATTATATTAATAGCATAAAATATTAAATAAATCAATAAATTAAAATATTTACAACTAAACTATTAATAATATTAATTTATAAATAAAATTAATTATTAGAATAAACTAATTAAATCGATTAAATTTAAAATAACAATTTGAAAAAAAATTAATTATAATAAACTTAATAATTATAATAAATATTAATAAATTAAATAAATCTTAATTAACTTGACAAAATAACTTTTATTTTTAAAATAATAATAATATTTTATAAAAAATTTATCTTTAATAATGTTAAATATAGAATTTATTATTATTTTTAAATAAAATAAATCAATTACCAATCAATAAATAAATAACAAATTATTATTAAATTAAACTAAAATATTATAAGTAATTTAATCATAAATTAATTAAATAAATTATTATAATGGTCAAAAATTTATATTATCAACGAATTAATTCTCTATATTAACTATGGAGGTTCACAAAAAAGTTGGAAGGAAGCCCAAATTCAGCTCAACTACATGGTCATGATTTAGTTACACGGTATTTACAAAAGTAACGTGTGATGAAGTAAAAAAGCCCATGTGTGTGGTACATAGTAAAGGGAAACTAAATATCACTTGAAAACATGGTGATCGACTAGTAGATGGCATAAAATTTAAAAATTGTAAAGAATAAGTGAAAAAAGACTCTCATTTATTCCACGCCAATACCATTCGAGAGTGGATACTCCTTGGAGACACGAAGAGAAGTACTGGAGAGTTGGAGTTGCCGGAGAAAATAAGTAATTCATGATCTTCATTCATAGAGGGAGGATTATTCTTCCTTTATTTTGACATATGTTTACATTGTAATTATATGTTTTGAATTGAAATGATCATAGGGTAATTTATTTGTTCGGGGGCTTTAAATTTCTATTGGTCTTAATTCTCTCCTTCATCAAAATTTTCTTCAACAATATCAGATTCTATCAGTAAGATTGAATCTGGTTCTCAATCCTTTAGTTGAATTTGTACCTTCATCCACTTAATTTCAATTGCATGATATTTTGGGGAGATCGATCATATACACAACTCATCAAAGCATTAATTTCAAAAACATAAAAAACATTCAGTGAGATAGTTTTTTGTTGATATTAATTTCATCAGTTTTCTAATTGAAGTATCTTGAAGTGGCGAACATCAAGACTTCAATGCTGCATGTTAAATATTCTATTGAGGAAGACATAACCACCTTCATTCTAAGGTGTGAATTCAATACAATGAAGAAACATACTTTTAACAAGTAGATTTCAAAATCTCTTGAGCCCATTTTGTGATCAACTCTCAGCACTCAATTTCCATTGTATGTCATTACTTCTTTTTCTTTTTCTTTTATCTATTTCACATTTAGTATAGTAAATAGTAAATTTTTAGAACTCATTTCATCTAGTATTCAATTAATTAAAAAATAAAAAAAATGTAAAATGTAAAAAATTAAACGAAAATATGTTCACCCCCTCCACATCTAAAAACTATGGAGTTTATTTTCAATGCACTCTTAGATCACTCACCTTTTCCCCTGTGGTTTGACCCTGTGCCACTATGCTAGTGTAGGTAATAATTATTAATTTTGATAGTCATGATGACTTATAGATCATATCAAAATTTGGTGCCATCGTCAGGGAAGGCACAAACTTAGTGAATTATGGCTTAGACAAATCTAAAAAAAATCAATATAAAAAACACAAAACAAAACAAAACAAAACAAATATTCTTTAAAAAACCTGAGCATCACTGCTACTGAAGCTATACATATAAATTATTTGGTAATTTTATTGTGTGTTTAGTCTATTTTACATTATAAAAATGGAACATTTTGATGACATGAATCATCAACTTGAACCTTACTGTGTTTTTTGGGGATATTATGGGCACACTACCTAGCAGTGTATCTATTACCAACCACAGAAGAATGAATAAATTAATGAAAAATTTGAGTATAATCCTAACATCCTAGCTAAAATTGACCTATTAGAATCTAAAATTAATTCTAGGATAGAAATTTGGAAGACTTTGTTAAACCAAAACCATGAAATTCATGTTATAGATTTTCAAGAGAAAGATCAAAAACTCAAAAGGATGGAAGGAATGGTAATAGAGTTACAGAATTGGTTTAATGAACAAGAAGAAGCAAAAAAAGGGAAGCTGATAATTTATATAGAATATTTGAAAATAAAGTTGAATAGGAAATTGAATATGAACATGGGAAATAATCTATATACATTGAAGAATCTTATTCTGATGAACCACACATGGAAATAACTAACTCTTTGAATGAAGAACTCAATATTGAAGATCCAATTAATAAATCTAATGAATTTCTGTTGGAAAATTTTGAAAATGAACTAAAATGTATTGAATAAGAATGCATTGTACTATATATAGTTCCAACTGTAGATAAGGTTCATTTCATTTCGAGTTTTGAAAATAAAATCACTCGAATAGAAGAGAATTTGAAACATCAAAACTTCAATGTTAAAAACTCTTCACCCAAATTTTATGAATTTTTGAATATTGAACCTAATCGATAAATGAGAACTATTTTGGAAGGAAAAAGTAAATTGAAAAACACAAAATCTGATAATTTTGAGCCTGTGTTGAAAACCACTCTTCACTATTTTTAAATCACAAACCCAATAGTTTCTGAAATGTTATTGGATGATGTTGATGAGGGAATAATTTTTGAAGAAAGGTAGATTGATGATATTTCATTTCCCTGTTCTAATTTCGATTACTTTTATGAATCATTTTGTACTGAATAGAAAAGTAGTATTGAAATAACTAGGTATAACTGTTTCAATTTGAAAATTCTAGAAACTGAATTTATTGAAGTTGAACTGAACAGTTTCCCCCTAGAATTAAACTACAACATTTAACTGACAGTATTTTAGAAAGTTCACTTTTTGAGTATGAACTTTTCATAGAGGTTTATAGTGCACATGATATAGGTGGAATTTATTTGTTAAAATCATTAGATGTTGAGTGTAAGTTAACTGATGAGGATATTTTGGAAGTGATTTACAATATTTTCAAAACTGTGTCTTTGGATGAACAAACATTGACTATTCCCTATTTTCCACTTCCATACTCAACTGAGTTGGGTGCTAATTATTTTTGTGATGGTGATAGTAGATTATAAGGGAATTTTCAATTGAGTTATAGTGTTTTTTATTCTGTTCATCACAATACCATTGCAGCCCTTCCTAAACCTTTTTATTAGAACTCACCCACAAGGACACTTGGATTTGAATTTTTTTAATATAGAAGTCATAAGAGATATACATGAACATAATTTCATACCTCTAGTTGAACCTAGTACATTTTTATGCCTTCCAAAAAAATTTTACTTTTTCAAATATCAAAAAATTATGAAAGTTGACAGCACCATGTCCACAACTGTTAAAGTGTTCTACTTAATGGTTATTTCAGTTGATTAAAGTTGTGTCTTTGATTTCTTAAGTTTTATATCCCACAAAATTCAATTTAATATTAAAAACAATTGGTCCAAACACATGTGGTGGTTCCCATTAAGGAAACCAAATCCACATGGTGACTACGATTAGTTATAGGTGAGTTGGGTTGGGGACTATAAGTCTAGTGTTACATGGGAGGCAACCCATGGTTTTTGGTGTTTCATTAAAAAATTACTCAAATAATGTCTAATTAAATATTATAAATTTAGTGCTTTATGGGAGTCAACCCATGGTTATTCTATTGTATTTACTTTTACTCCTTTTCTTGATTTTCATTGAATGAGGTTCTGCTTTTTTTTGTTCATTAATGATCTTTATGTGCTTGATTTTTGTTATTTGTTATCCTACTTCTTGTATTCAGAGTTAGTATGTTGCTGTTGGTGTCAATAAAGTAGTGAAATTCCCATTATGGATTTTTTTGGGCAAATTAGTTAGGGATGTTCTTTCATTTTTATTTCTGCATTTATTTTCTACTCCATATTAATTTAAAACAATTATCTGATATGGAACTGATAGTTCATTTTACCCACTGTTCCACTACTGTCAATGATTCATCTCAATGGTGACTCACTGGTTATAGTTTCAGTGAGTTAGAAAAAAAAAATTATGTATTCATGTTCTGCTATTGGAAAATTTTGTTATATGTGTCCCTTCACAAAATTCTATTGCATATCTATTTCCTAAAAAAAATTCATTATGCTTTCTTTCATAAAATTCTGCATGTACCTCTTTGTTGAAAATTGACTCTAATTGGTTTAAAATCATCATTGTATGAAACTAAGTCTTTGGGGGGGGGGACAAGTAGGCTGATTTTTTTTTGAATCATCTAAAACATTTTTATGTGTTTAAGAATACATTATTCTATTATATTGAACATATTTTTGAATCAAAATTTTGAAGTTACATAACACCCACTTCATTGTGCACATACATATTATACACAATACTATTTGAACTTAATTGAAAAAAAAATTTACGGCCTTAAATGATAAAGCATGTGAACCTGTTGTAATGTAATTTTTTGCCAAACGTATCTTTATGTGAGATTCATTATGACTCTATACATGGAATTAATCTACTTAATTGAAAATCTGTTTTGATATTTAATAGTTTAATTTTGGTCTTCTCCACATTTGGATTTAACTTCGGGGCCAAATATGGGTTTTAAGTGTGGGGGGAGGGATTCAACCTTCCTTGTGCTAAACTGTGCTGTAATGTTATCTTATCAATTCCCACTACTCTTCAAACAATTTTTCAAAAAAATGGTAAATTTTTTTCAAAATTCTTTCACAATTATAGGCTACAATATGTACTTCAATTGAGTCTTCCTTAAGGATGATATTTTACTGGTAGTTATGAGTTTCCTTGTATTAAAATCATATGAGGATGGATGATTGTTGAGTGAATAAGATTATGGATTTTAGGAATATTTGGTTTAGGAACTATTTTTGAGAGTGATATAGGATATTTGTTTATGGAATTGAGATCACAGCTTTAAGAACTAGAAGTTTGAACTGTAGATTCTGGGCACAGCGGAAGCACGTTGGTGGGTGTACCCAACTTTAATTTTTTCCATTAACGACTTTTAATCCAAGATTCATCGCGGTAATAAAATTTTCGATATTCAGAATATAAAGAAGAATGATAGAAAATTTGGAGTCTCAGAACAATAGATAGGATCATCATATGTGGGTTATAATTAATTTAATTAAAAAAAATTTCCTTGATGGAATTCCCTCTCTGTTGATGTTTCCATTCAAGATCTGATTTCATCCATTATTGCATCGTAGAATCAAATAATTGGATTTCTCTAGCAGTGATCCACACGTGCTCCACGTATCTTTGGATGTCACCGAATGGATCTTTGGGTGCAAGTTTTGAAGAAAATTCGCTTGCGATGTCCGCCATCGATTGCCTTGATTCAGTGGAGAAGAATATCTCTCTCACATATTGAGAGCGTTCTTAGAAGAAAACAACTCTTTCTTATCTTGAGAGCGTTCTCCAGTTCCGTTGTGCACAACCCTCGAAAATGGCTAGGCAAATGAGAATTATATAATTGGGACTTTAATTACATAGAATAATAAAATGAATTAATTACCTAAACTAATTTGTTCATTTCATTTAATTCTTAGCAGTACCCCATGTCTAATAATAATAGTTGACTATTATTATTATTAGACATGCGCCCACAAAAATAAACCTAATATTATTTAATTAAAAAAATATTATTATTTCTTATAAATTCCCAGAAAAAATACACGGTGTGTATATTAATATACACGGGATGTACTTTTTTTCATTCTCATTATTTCCTCCACTAAGTTTATTAGAGCTTAAATGGTGACTATATATTTCTAAAATAAATATCCCTGCATTACTCACAAATAAATATATTATTTTCCCCAAAAATATATTCTCTCGAATAACTAGTCTCAAAATAAATGTTATTAGGCATCCTTAAATAATTATTAAACCACAATCAGGAATAATCTTTATTCAACTTGTTAAATTAATATTTAAATGAGATACTGGGGCACACTTAGTGTGTGACCCTTTTATCCTCTTTCTCAGTGGAATTAGGTGGAGCCTGCCTAATGACCAAGTTCTGCATCTAGGAACATGTCAAGGCACCCATAGAGAAAGAATTTAATGCCACAATGACGTTTCCACTCCTACAAACGCTTACCATGTAATGCAATCACTTTGTCTCGATATCTTGAATTAATAATGTTGCATTCTAGTTTCATCAACCTATGTACTTGATTATTCTTTCTTTGAATTTCTGTAATTGAACTCACCCATTCCATACAATGGCCATGGATTTATTTATCCTATATATATTCCATCAATGGTCCTGAGATATCTACTTCCGTTATGGAACAGAACTGAAAATTCTTTTCCCGAATTATCTATTAATGAAGTATTACTCGTGACGCACCCAACATATCCTACCTCACTTAGAACAATGTTTTGTCACATTTTTCATCAATGCATCTATGTGCACGAGTTTTAATACCCATTAATATTAATCTTAAAGTTTAAGGACCAATACACATGTCCATAGATAGGAACATCCAATGACACTATGAAATGTTTTTTTCTTACTGGTGTGTCTCATTCTCATAATATCCCATTGGATATTACCAAGGGTGCACACCATGAGAAGGTGCCTCAATGTTTTATGAGTCCTCACCCGTAATGGCCTGTATTATTTGTGTCCCTCAAATAACATCATCTGGTCATAGAACATATATCCTAGAACAATGTTATGGCACATCCAGGTTCTCATCATATCATGGATCTTCTATGACCAATTAATGAAACAGTTATCCTTAGAACATTATCACATTCATTGTCATGTAGAAGAATAATCAAGATGCGATAAGGTATTTATTAATGAATAATGAACAAATTAGTTGGTTTTAGGCCACCAAATATAATACACTTCCACATGGACTAGAGCTAACTGCTAACAACCTTTAACCCGCTTTCTCTCACATGATATTCATTCTTATGCTATGATAGGACTTTAGTCATGAGGTCTTCCACGTTCTATTTCGTGGACACTCTGGTCTCTGAAACTTCACCCCTTTGATTGAAATCCCTCAATAGGTGATACTTACAGAGTATGTGCTTTGACTGTTGATGTGACCTTGGTTCTTTTAAAAGATCCACCACTGTATTATTATCACAATATAATTTTATAGGATATTTACTTCTAGGCCCCACATCACGCTCCTGGACAATGTTCTGAATCCAGACATCTTCCATGGATGCATCAAAAGCCCCTATATATTTGGACACTATTGTAGAATCCGCAACAACTGGTTGCTTTGAACTCTTCCAACTCACAACTCCTCCATTGAGACAGAAAACATATCCATATTGCAACTTCATATCATTCTAATCTCTCTGAAATCCAGCATCAGCATACCCTTTGATGACAAGATCCTCATCTCCTCCATACCCCCAGAACATATCCCTAGTTCTTCTCAGATACTTAAATATTGTCTTAACAGTAGCCCAATGATGTTCTCCTAGATCTTCAGGATATATCTTTACCATGTTCAATTCATAGGAAACATCAAGCCTGGTACATAACATGGAAAGCATTATGGATCCTATAGCTGAAGCGTATGTGATCTTACTCATTCTATATTTCTCCTGTTGGGTCTGAGGGAAAATTTTCTTAGAAAGATTTAGGCCATGTGACACTAGAACCAATCCCTTCTTGGATTGTTCCATACTAAATCTCTTTAGTATCAAGTCAATTTATGTACCCTGACTTGGTCCAAGCAGCCTATTAGATCTATCACAAATGATCTTGATCCCTTGAATGTGGGCTGCTTCACCCATTTCCATCATGGAGAAAACTTGTTCAACCAGTCCTTAACATACTATAAGACTGGTACATCATTTCCAATAAGTAATATGTCATCAACTTATTCTACTAGGATAACGACTCCATTCCCATTAAACCACTTATAAACACATGGATCAAATTCGTTCTTAATGAAACCAAATTCTTTTTTAGATTCATAAAATCGAATGTTCCATGACCTGGATTCTTTCAATAATCCATAAATGTATTTCTACTACTTGAAAACCCATTTGGCTTCACCTGGTTTCACAAACCCTTCTAGTAGTTTCATATAGACATCTTCCTAAAGGAACCCGTTAAGGAATGTTGTTTTGACATCCATTTTCCAAATAACATAGTCCTGGTAATCTATTATGGAAAGTATGATTCTTATGGATTTATAAATGGAAACTGGTGAGAAGGTTTCATCATATTCAATTCCTTGAAGTTTTCTGAATCCTTTATCCATTATACTTACATTTTAGGTGCTAAATTGACCTTCCATGTCTAATTTTCTCTTGAATAACTATTTTCATCCAACATTATTTACATCAAATGGATCATCGACTAGAACCTAGACTTGGTTCTGATACTTGGAATCCATCTCAGAATTCATATCTTCTAGCCATATTGCAGCTTCTAAGCTTTATACTGCTTCCTTGTAGGAGAGGATCATCATTGTCCAACAATAATTATTCACCATCCTCGGTGACTAGGAAACCAAATCTCTCTGGTTCCCTTACCTCTCTTGAGCTCCTACGTAGTACTTGTGTTTCTCAAACCCCTTCCACAAGGACTTGTGGAACTTGTTCCTGTACCAACTCATGTGTATCTTGAGCATCATCTTGTTCAAAGTCAATCTTTCTCTCACTATACTTTTTGAGGATGTTCTTCTTATCAAGAAAGAAGGATTGTCTGGAAACAATCACTTTCTTGTATGAAGGGTTATATAGGTAATATCCTTTTATTTCCTTAGGATATCCTATAATGATACACCTCATTACTTGGGGTGCTAGTTTGTTGCCTGATAAGGCCTTAACAAATTCCTCACATCCCCATACACGTGTGTGCGATAAAATGGGTTTCTTTCTATTCCATAACTTGGATATAATTCCATTTTCTTCCTTAGTTGGTACTCGGTTTAATGTGTATGATGCAGTTTGTAAGGCATATCCCCAAAATGATAATGGAAGATCTTCATAAATCATCATCGACCTCACCATGTCCAACAAGGTGTGGTTCCTCCTTTCACTAACATCATTCCACTGTGGTGTAAAAGGAGGAGTGAGCTGATATAGAATCCCAATCTCCTGTAGAAGATATATGAACTCTTGGTTAAAATATTCTCCACCTACATCCGATTGATGTTTCTTTATATTATTATCAAGATGATTCTATACTTCATTCCTGAATTCCTTAAATTTTTCTAAGGACTCTAACTTATACCTAATTAAGTATACATATCCATATCTACTAAAATCATCAGTAAAAGTAATGTAGTAACAATATCCACCTCTAGCTTCTACAATAAATGGTCCACACACATCTGTGTGCACCAATCCTAGAAGCTCTTTGGCTCTTTCACCTTATCCACCGAAAGCAATCTTTGTCATTTTACCTTTTAAATAAGTGTGACATCTATTAAGTGGTTTTATCTTAAGAGAGTCTAAATAGAAACCTTGGAAGAGCTTTTTCATGCACTTCTCGTTTACATGACCGCGACAGTGATGCCACAACTGGTTAATGTTTGAGTCATGAGAGTTTGCTTCGTTATCGATTACCAAAACATGGTTTTAATAATTTAATACATACAAACCATTATTTAAATGTGCCATACCATAACATACGTTGTTCTTATAAAAGTAAAAACCCTTATTTCCAAACTTGAAAATTAATCCATCCTTATCCAAACATGATACTGAAATTGTGTTCTTGGTAACACTAGGAACATAATAACAGTTCTATAAAATCGAAATCATCCCAGTTGGAAATGAGAGATGGTAATTTCCAATGGGCAATGTAGCCAGCCTCACACCATTGGAATCTTGAATATCCACCTCTCCTATGGAAATGTTTTTAAATCTACTTGGTTCCTACATTTGAATATAGATTTGAGCCCCAAAAGTTGTATCTAATACCCAATTTGTAGAAATGGAAAGATGACACTTGATAACGAATGCACCTTTAGCATCACCGTGCTTCTAGGTGCAGTTCCTCTTCCAGTGGCCTTGCATGACACATGAAACACATACCACCTCTCATTCCTTGTTCTGCCTTTGGATTTCCCCTTCTTGGAAGGATGGTGCTCAGGGACTTCATACCGTTTATGAGTCCTTGGCCCCTTTTCCTTGTCCTTCCTTTTCTTATTCACTATAAGGACTATGGTTTTATCATGCCCCATGCCATTATCTACCTAGAGAATTATGTTTAGAAGTTTCGATAGACTCTTCTCATTGTTTCTCATGTTGTAGATGACAATAAATCAAGATATGGTATTGGACAGTGATGATATGATGATATCTTTATGTAACTCATCTGGGAACATAATCCCTAAGATGTACAGGCGTTCAATGCAGCCAATAAGCTTTACTACATGAGGCCCAGTTGGTGAAAACTCTCCAATATTAGTAGTGAAAAAAGCATTGGAGATCTCATATCTCTCATGTCTCTCTTTCTCTTGATAGAGATCTTTTAGGTGAGACATCATGCCATATGTGTCCATGTTTTCATGTTGCTTCAAGAGCTTATTAAACATGGACAATAGCATGAAAAATTGGATATGTGTGGCATTATCCATATGCTTAATATAAAGAGATAGTTCCTCATCACCGGCCTTTTTTCCAGGTGCATTTGGAATAGGATCTTCCAGCATGTACAATTTCCTCTTGTGGTGAAGAATGACACGTAAATGCCTCTGCCATTCCTGGAAATTAGTGTCAGTTAGAAGGTTTTCCTTCTCGAGTATGGTTAACAATGATATGTTTAAAGTCGTTTTTCTTTCCATTTCTACTAATTACGATGAGAAAATGTTTAGTACTTTATCATGATAAAATTGACACAAATAAATAAATTAATACTTATTAGTCTCCCACTATTTTATCGAAATCCAATATCCATCACCACTGACTTCAGAATATTCTGTTGCCTGAATATTATAGTGGCAATGATCCATATTCCCCTTCGCTTTACCCCAAATATGGTTGGTCAAGAAACTTGAAAGGTTTTAGGTAGGTATTTCAAATTCCAACTGCAATAACTTGCAGCTCCTTGATCTACTGAGTGGACCCCCCAATCCTGAAATCCTTTTATTTTGGATTTACTTATCCATTGCCTCTTGGACACACCAAGTCCTGTTGTGGAAGTCAACCCATGATAAAAACCAAGTCAATTCATCCCAAAACCATGAATTAGAATTCCCCAATAATTGAAAGCACCCCAACTAGGTTTGGTCTAGCACTTTGAACTATGGTTTGATTCTAACCAAAATTATTGAAGGCTATACTGACTTAATATTTTCTTTGAGGGATTTTATCCTAACACATAAATTTCCATTTTATTATCTTTGATTACATGCTGGTTAATATTAAGTGGGATATACTTAAGTGATTAACCATGTCTAAGATAATATTTACGCATAAGTCGGTCTTATTTTAGTTCCAACTTTTATGCTTGTTTAATTCATTAATTGTGTGATCGTGATAATACGCCCATAAAAAATAAACCATGAAACTAATAGAAATAAAATAAATGGCATGATCATGAGCTTGTTCAATTGCATTGTTTATCTAGCGATTGATAAACTAACCCAATACCTAGGGGAGAAACACCTAGAACCTTTTAGGTTCATGTTTACAGCTTTCCACCTATTCACCTTTGTATATCCCTGGATTGGTTTCACCTTGGATCCAAAAATGAGCTACCTTCACCAACTTGGGAGCTCTATCCATTACATATGATTTATCTCACATGCAGGTGAGGGGTAAAATGGGGTTTTAAATAATATAAACCTTTGGCATGCACACACTACATATTAATGTGGAGACGGATCACATGCCAAAAAAATTAAAATAAATAAATTAAAATAAACCATTCACATTCAAAGGTCTTGGACTAGATCATGATCATCCATACATGCAATGATATTTGCGCATAAATAAAACTAGCATTCAATTCTTTAATCATTCTAGTTTGAGATAAATCACGCTTGAATCATTTAATTTTTTTTAATTAATCAATCCTGAAGTGCCCAGATCAGTGTGAATCACTGAGAGGGGGAGGGGTGAATCAGTGATCCTTTAAAACTTTTTACTAATTGATTCTTAATCAATTAAACCTCTATGGCTGGTTAAAGCCTCGATCCACTCTTCTTGTATCTCTCAACCTTTCCCGGATAATGCAGTAATGAAAAGGCACAGGACACAAGGATTTACAAGGTTCGGCACCAAAGGCCTACATCCTTGCCATGCTCTCTCAGCATGGATTCTCCCATTATAATCGGTTAGTATTACAATGGTCGATACAGCTTCCCACCGTATCTCTCCTGAGTCCCACAGGAGGGTCTTTATACTGCGTCCCACAGTGTTACCAGAGTCCCACTGGCCTGCTCCAGAATCCCACTGAAGACTTCTTCTCCCTGAGTCCCACAAGGTCTTCTCCTGGCTCCTCGAGTCACACGAGTAGCTCTTCTTCACTTTAAGTTCTTCAAGTAACTTCAGCAGCCTGGGATAAAGGCTGCTGGCCTTGCTCTTCTCTTCTGATCACTTGTGGTTGATCAGGGCTTCTCGTCTAGCTCAGGCTTTATCTCCTTCTTCTCAGGATGACCTGGCTTGTCTCTCCAACTACTGAATGCTCAGACAACTGTTATCTTTATCTTCGGTCTGGTCCAGTCTCAGATGCACACCACTGATTTAGCTTTCTTCACGTGTGCACGTGCATGCATGCATGCATGCACTTTCCCTTTCTTCTTCTTGGTGCAGTAGACCCACAAAGGGTGTAATCTCTTTAAGCACACACCTTCTTCTCAGACTTCACACACTTTATGCAATTTGCTTACACACTTAGAGTGTGTTCTACTTTAGTGTGGAACTTCTTCTTCTAAGTGTATACACACTTCTTAGTGCACACACCTAGGTTCGGCCTTCTTTGTCACTTGTTCATGTACTCATAAATTGTTCTTTGTTTTGCACACACTTGACTTTGGCCTCTTCCCTCTTCTTGTTGCACACCCTTAACCCGTAGGTTGTTCTCCTCCACTTGGCACACACACACACACGAGGCAAGGCCTCGGCTTTCTTCTCCCTTCTTGCACACACACCCGAGTGTGTCCTTCCCCACTTATGCACACACACTTCCTTCTTCTCACTTTGCACACACAAGGGGCAAAGCCTCGGGTTCTCTTCTGTTTTTGCACACAAGGCTCAAAGCCTTGGCCTTCCACTGCCTTTGCACACACTGCCCGAACTTCAGGAGGCGCGCAAGAGGGTGCAGCCAATCTTCCTCAACACTGGCGCAAGTTCTTGCAAGGGGCAGTCGCGCAAGGTGCATGAGCACAGGGGCGCGCAAGCTCCTCCTGCCGCGGGGCGCGCAAGTGCAACACCCGCGGGGCTTCAACCGTGGGCGCGCAAGATGTTGCGGCCACGGGTTCTTCCTGCCGCGCAAGGAGTGCGGGCAGGGGACTCCTCTTCTTGTCGCGCAAAGATGTTGCGCGCAAGGGACTTCACCGCGCAAGGGTGCGCGGGGCTTCGTCTTCGCGAGGCAGAGAGCTCTCACGGATCAACAGGTCTTCAACAAAAACATCAGCGAGCTCAATGAGAGCCACGAGCTCTCCTTATATAGGCAGAGGAATGCCTTTGATCATCCGCGTTCAAAATCTTGAATCACCGAAGATTTCGGATCTTCAAAATCTTTCCAAAGTTTTGCGTTTTATCCTCTGTTTCACGCGGGATCTTTTATTTTCTCTTCTCCTCGTGCATGCGATTTATAACGCATGCACGGCCTTCGCCTCTTCTATCCCATGCATGCAAAGCCTCTGTTGAAACCCATTCCATGCAAAGGCACGAACCCAAGAATCCTCGGCAACTTCGTTTGCCTCGGCATTGCTCCGAATTATCCTCTCATCGCATGCATGCCTACTTTTATGCATGGTCGTGTTCAGTACATCCAGACGAACTCAATGGACCCTTCGGCGTTGAAAATGGTGGCCCGGAGCTCGAAATCGGTGCTCGGGTGGCCTCTGGTTTGACGGCGGCTGCGGGTGGCTTCGGGGAGACCTCGGACGAGCTCGGCGAAGGAGACGACGCTGGGAGCCGTCGGATCGCCATTTAAATGACCGCGGACGACTCAGATTATAACATCGCCGCGGAGATGGATCGTACGGTGGAGATCTCGCGCGAGATCAAACATGCGGCCAGGATTAGATCCCGGGATAAAAATCCCATCCCACATCGAATCGGCCAGCGTTTTTCTCGCGGCTTATCAAATAAGCGCTGGGGGAAAGCGCTCAGTTGAACTTCCCCCCTCCCGGTGCCGCCCCGCACCGGGTTCTCTCTGCGGGCGCGCTCTGCGCCCACTCTGCCTCCTGCGGGCGCGCTTCAAGCGCCCACCTATGCTCCCTGCGCTCCTCCGGGCGTGCCCCTGGCGCCCTTGCGGTGTCCTTGGGTGCGCCCTGCCGCCCTGGCTCGCCCCACGGGGTTCCCCCGGGCGTGGTGCCCTAGTGCCCATGCCTTGGGGTTGAACCCCCCAAGGTGCCTCGGCTGGCCTAATTTTTTGGCAAAGGCAAGTACAAATACTTTGTCAAAAACAAAGTAACCCATGAGTATAAGCCAAATGCCACTTCTCCCTTAAGCCATTTCTTTTCTTCTCTACTTCTTAAGAATTCTTTAATCCTCCTCCCATGATCTTCACTTAGGATACGGAATTCAAAAGGTTCCTTCATAATCTTCAACCGAACTCCTGAATCAAAGAATTCTTCAATGTTCTTCATTGATCCAATTACAGATCAAGTTGGATCACTTCCAATTCACATGCACTAAGAGTTAGTACATGGACTTCATTAGTGCACATCATCCACTTAGTAGTTGTGGATGGAACTCCTTTCAACTCCTCATGCATTGTCACTACAATGCATGGTCTTCTAATGCTTGTTGTGACATTGTATCCAGTTGATACAAGTTCTTGGAACTTTAAAGATCAGTTCAACAATCGTCTGATTTTCTAGAGAATGTTTCAACCACATCTCCTATGCCACTTAGTGAATCTCCTAAGTGACATGCATCTTAGTACCATGGCCATTCTCCTTCATCACCATCACCATCACATCCTTTGACATTCACATCTTGACTCCCTGACATCCATTCATTCCAAGACAACTTCATGCCTCATTGACAACAAATGAAACACAATGCACTTCAATCTCCCCCTTTGTATTTGTTGTCAATACACTCCTTCAGCACATATGAATGGGTCAATATGTGTGCCAATATTTCTCCCCCTTATTGGCAATCAAATGCAAAGGTGTGGGGTGGTTTGCTTTCAAAATATGTCTTCCTCCCTTATAAAAGTATTTTCTTGTAAAACACTGAGAGAGGGATGATGTCACATGTTCTCTTTAGCAAAGAACCTTTAGTACATCAGCTCTAAGTCTACTTGGGCTAACCCGGTGTAGAAAACAAGAGTGATATAACCAAGGTACTCAATGCTGTCCATAATTCTCTACACATGTGAGATCATGCTTAGGAGTTTGAAAATTTTTCAGATATAACAATGAATTGCTAAATCCTGCACATACTTCACAAGACTCATTAGAAAGTTCAGTGCTAAGATAAAGCTCCCCCTTTCATCCATTTGTCTTCAATCCATACTCCCCCTTAATTGACAAGATAAACTCAATTAAGAAACAAGGGATGAAAGTATGATTGGAATACCTTCACTTTGGCAAGATGATATTAATTTCAGAACATCATCTTCTCCAGATTGGCTCCCCCTCAAGGGGTGCACTCCATTCAATCCAAACCATCCTCCAGCTGAGAATGATCATCATCTTCTATTCCCTGCAATGTTAGCACATGTATATACCAATGTATAAGGGAATAAGATGGAACCTCCTTGGTTCATCAATGTGAACAACAAGGTTGAGAAGATTCTCTCAACCGAGATGTCCCATTTTCACCAGTCTTCACACTTGCACATTTGATCTTCATTGATGATTGTGCTGGTGTGGTTCTCAAAACATCTTCATGTGAAACCTTCTTCTTCCCTTTTGCTTTAGCAATTGCCAGAGCTTCATCTTCAACTCTTTGTAGTTCTCTGGCCAGTTGCAACTGATGTGGCCATATGACAAGTAAATCATTTGGAAGAGTGGCCCCAGTTCTGGAAGTTCCACATGGTTCCTTTGATGCTGTCAAGCTACCTCTCTTAGGCAACTTGTTTTCAATCAATCCCTTCTGCTTCTTCTGGATTGATTGTCTGTTTGAGTCCAGTTGGCTTCTATTGAATTTCATGGCTTCTTTACAAAGATCCATGGTATGACCATTCCTTCCACAGTAGAAGCACTTCTTCTTGGTGGTCCTTCTGGATGACTCACCCTTCTTGGTTTTAGAATCCAAGGACTTCTCTTCATTTCTCAAACACTTCTTGGGAGCATTTTCTACTTTCTTCTTGCTTCCCAAGGAATCTCTCTTAGCCAGGTTCAGTGATCTTTTCTTCTTTTGAGCTCTGGATACAGTTGGAGATTGACATGTATCTTTTTGACCACTTTTGCAATCATCCCAGATGTTGTCAAGTAATCCAAATCTATTTGCAGTAAACAGATGTCTCTGGACCTGTGGATGTTGCTTCTTTACTTCTGGCTTGCTCCCCCAAGGCATGGGCTTCCTCTGTGCTTTGGCATTCAGTGGATTGTACCAACAATCCTTTGCACAATGCCCATACTTGTTACAACACCAACATTGACCCACAAATCTTGACCTCTTGATTCCTTCTGATTGTTGGGTACCTGTCTTGAATTGTTGTGCTGCTTCAGGAGAGCTTTCTTTCTTCATTGTCTTCATCCATACTTGTTTGGAATTATTTTTCCATCCTGCACTTTTTGTGGAAACACTATTAGAAGCATTAGTACAAGATGGGATGGATGGTACCTTCTTCTTAGAAGATGATGCACTTTTACTAGAGGATGTCTTTCTTTTAGAATCATCCTTCTCAAAGCTCACTTGAGTAGCAACATTTCTTCTTTCAGCTAACTGGGAGGCTTCAGCTTTGGGTGATTGCAGATTTTTCAATATCACCTCCAGTTCAAAGCATTTCATGTTAAGGGAGTTCTTCTCATCCTCAACAGCTCTTAGCTTTCCTTCCCAACTTTCTTTCAGCTGATTCATCTGGTCATCATGCACTGTCTTCAATTCAAGCAACGAATTGTCAAGCTCCTTCACCCTTTTTGCTTTGTCTTCAAGTTGAGCATCTTTGACAACCATTGAAACTCTGTGTCTCTTTTCCAGTGCACGGAAAACATCTTTGATCATTATCAAAAATATTTCTTTCTCAGAAGAGATCCTTTGCAATTCTTCACAGGTATCTTCATATCTTTCATTGCAAAGGGAAACTGTTTCATCTTTGGCATTTACCAACTTTCTGAGAGTGTTGGTTATCCCAACCCTTTTGGCCAATTGGACTTCGAGAGAATTGGCTTCATCTTCTAGCTGTAATTTTTCTTCTTGAAGATCAAGGAGGCCTGTAGCTATACACATTGCAATTTCCTTGGGGACTCTCTTCTGAAGATATTTGATTGCATTTAGAAGATCATTGTTCCTTCCATCTTCATCACAGCTAGAGCAGGCTTCATCAGAAGAATGATAAAAGGAATTGTCATCTGATGTGACTTTCACATTTCTTTCCATAGAAGGAGTTTCTCTGATTGCAGCAACCTTCTTCCTCATCTTCTTTGCCTGTTTCTTCAATCTATTTTTCAGAGTCTTGGCAGATATCTCCATTTGAGGCTGTTCTTTCATTTCCTCAAATCTGCACTCCATATAGACTCCCTTGGATCTTTTAGAGGTAACCTGGCTCTGATACCAATTGAAGTGCCCAGATCAGTGTGAATCACTGAGAGGGGGAGGGGGTGAATCAGTGATCCTTTAAAACTTTTTACTAATTGATTCTTAATCAATTAAACCTCTATGGCTGGTTAAAGCCTCGATCCACTCTTCTTGTATCTCTCAACCTTTCCCGGATAATGCAGTAATGAAAAGGCGCAGGACACAAGGATTTACAAGGTTCGGCACCAAAGGCCTACATCCTTGCCATGCTCTCTCAGCATGGATTCTCCCATTATAATCGGTTAGTATTACAATGGTCGATACAGCTTCCCACCGTATCTCTCCTGAGTCCCACAGGAGGGTCTTTATACTGCGTCCCACAGTGTTACCAGAGT
This sequence comes from Viscum album, assembly GCA_963277665.1. Taxonomy (NCBI): domain Eukaryota; kingdom Viridiplantae; phylum Streptophyta; class Magnoliopsida; order Santalales; family Viscaceae; genus Viscum; species Viscum album. Next base: position 910,880,331 of record OY728134.1, read on the forward strand.
CCCACTGGCCTGCTCCAGAATCCCACTGAAGACTTCTTCTCCCTGAGTCCCACATGGTCTTCTCCTGGCTCCTCGAGTCACACGAGTAGCTCTTCTTCACTTTAAGTTCTTCAAGTAACTTCAGCAGCCTGGGATAAAGGCTGCTGGCCTTGCTCTTCTCTTCTGATCACTTGTGGTTGATCAGGGCTTCTCGTCTAGCTCAGGCTTTATCTCCTTCTTCTCAGGATGACCTGGCTTGTCTCTCCAACTACTGAATGCTCAGACAACTGTTATCTTTATCTTCGGTCTGGTCCAGTCTCAGATGCACACCACTGATTTAGCTTTCTTCACGTGTGCACGTGCATGCATGCATGCATGCACTTTCCCTTTCTTCTTCTTGGTGCAGTAGACCCACAAAGGGTGTAATCTCTTTAAGCACACACCTTCTTCTCAGACTTCACACACTTTATGCAATTTGCTTACACACTTAGAGTGTGTTCTACTTTAGTGTGGAACTTCTTCTTCTAAGTGTATACACACTTCTTAGTGCACACACCTAGGTTCGGCCTTCTTTGTCACTTGTTCATGTACTCATAAATTGTTCTTTGTTTTGCACACACTTGACTTTGGCCTCTTCCCTCTTCTTGTTGCACACCCTTAACCCGTAGGTTGTTCTCCTCCACTTGGCACACACACACACGAGGCAAGGCCTCGGCTTTCTTCTACCTTCTTGCACACACACCCGAGTGTGTCCTTCCCCACTTATGCACACACACTGCCTTCTTCTCACTTTGCACACACAAGGGGCAAAGCCTCGGGTTCTCTTCTGTTTTTGCACACAAGGCTCAAAGCCTTGGCCTTCCACTGCCTTTGCACACACTGCCCGAACTTCAGGAGGCGCGCAAGAGGGTGCAGCCAATCTTCCTCAACACTGGCGCAAGTTCTTGCAAGGGGCAGTCGCGCAAGGTGCATGAGCACAGGGGCGCGCAAGCTCCTCCTGCCGCGGGGCGCGCAAGTGCAACACCCGCGGGGCTTCAACCGTGGGCGCGCAAGATGTTGCGGCCACGGGTTCTTCCTGCCGCGCAAGGAGTGCGGGCAGGGGACTCCTCTTCTTGTCGCGCAAAGATGTTGCGCGCAAGGGACTTCACCGCGCAAGGGTGCGCGGGGCTTCGTCTTCGCGAGGCAGAGAGCTCTCACGGATCAACAGGTCTTCAACAAAAACATCAGCGAGCTCAATGAGAGCCACGAGCTCTCCTTATATAGGCATAGGAATGCCTTTGATCATCCGCGTTCAAAATCTTGAATCACCGAAGATTTCGGATCTTCAAAATCTTTCCAAAGTTTTGCGTTTTATCCTCTGTTTCACGCGGGATCTTTTATTTTCTCTTCTCCTCGTGCATGCGATTTATAACGCATGCACGGCCTTCGCCTCTTCTATCCCATGCATGCAAAGCCTCTGTTGAAACCCATTCCATGCAAAGGCACGAACCCAAGAATCCTCGGCAACTTCGTTTGCCTCGGCATTGCTCCGAATTATCCTCTCATCGCATGCATGCCTACTTTTATGCATGGTCGTGTTCAGTACATCCAGACGAACTCAATGGACCCTTCGGCGTTGAAAATGGTGGCCCGGAGCTCGAAATCGGTGCTCGGGTGGCCTCTGGTTTGACGGCGGCTGCGGGTGGCTTCGGGGAGACCTCGGACGAGCTCGGCGAAGGAGACGACGCTGGGAGCCGTCGGATCGCCATTTAAATGACCGCGGACGACTCAGATTATAACATCGCCGCGGAGATGGATCGTACGGTGGAGATCTCGCGCGAGATCAAACATGCGGCCAGGATTAGATCCCGGGATAAAAATCCCGTCCCACATCGAATCGGCCAGCGTTTTTCTCGCGGCTTATCAAATAAGCGCTGGGGGAAAGCGCTCAGTTGAACTTCCCCCCTCCCGGTGCCGCCCCGCACCGGGTTCTCTCTGCGGGCGCGCTCTGCGCCCACTCTGCCTCCTGCGGGCGCGCTTCAAGCGCCCACCTATGCTCCCTGCGCTCCTCCGGGCGTGCCCCTGGCGCCCTTGCGGTGTCCTTGGGTGCGCCCTGCCACCCTGGCTCGCCCCACGGGGTTCCCCCGGGCGTGGTGCCCTAGTGCCCATGCCTTGGGGTTGAACCCCCCAAGGTGCCTCGGCTGGCCTAATTTTTTGGCAAAGGCAAGTACAAATACTTTGTCAAAAACAAAGTAACCCATGAGTATAAGCCAAATGCCACTTCTCCCTTAAGCCATTTCTTTTCTTCTCTACTTCTTAAGAATTCTTTAATCCTCCTCCCATGATCTTCACTTAGGATACGGAATTCAAAAGGTTCCTTCATAATCTTCAACCGAACTCCTGAATCAAAGAATTCTTCAATGTTCTTCATTGATCCAATTACAGATCAAGTTGGATCACTTCCAATTCACATGCACTAAGAGTTAGTACATGGACTTCATTAGTGCACATCATCCACTTAGTAGTTGTGGATGGAACTCCTTTCAACTCCTCATGCATTGTCACTACAATGCATGGTCTTCTAATGCTTGTTGTGACATTGTATCCAGTTGATACAAGTTCTTGGAACTTTAAAGATCAGTTCAACAATCGTCTGATTTTCTAGAGAATGTTTCAACCACATCTCCTATGCCACTTAGTGAATCTCCTAAGTGACATGCATCTTAGTACCATGGCCATTCTCCTTCATCACCATCACCATCACATCCATTGACATTCACATCTTGACTCCCTGACATCCATTCATTCCAAGACAACTTCATGCCTCATTGACAACAAATGCAACACAATGCACTTCAAATCCTTTTATCGTAAACATTTCTATGAATTTCCTTGAGATTCTCATCCATAATAGTATTAAAAAAATAAATTCATTTAAAATTATATTTGTACGTAACTTGTACATTGGAGGAAACTCAGTGAATTCCCGTTCATAACTACCCAATGAGTATAAATGAATATTATGTGGATGTTAAATTAGACACATATATATAAGACACTTATCATATGTTGTGCCTCAGCTTTACACCTGCACTATTGTACACATCTAAAGGTTTTTAATAATATGATAATAAATTTTAATAAATATGCATAATTTGGATGAGTACACGGTGTGTAGTTTGGACAACATGGCATGTAATTTTGTTCACCATCCATCTGAAGTACATGCCCGAGCATATGGTGTGTATATGTACTTCAGAAATATTTCAGAGTACACAACGTGTTCAGTGGGACACACTGCGTGTAGTATCCGGGTTACACAGATTCCAGCCGGGAAAGCCCGGTATAGGGTAAATGGTCCAACCCTAACCTGAAGGGACTACACGCCGTGTTCAGTGAACCACACATTGTGTTATCCATAAACCGTGTTCCACCTATTCCTTGTCAACACACGGTGTCATTTAAGACATACAAATACTCCAACACATGGCAAAATTTAGAGGACCAGTCTGATGTGTTTAACCTAGACTACATGGTGTGTACATCTGATTACATTTTATGTATTTTGGTGTTGTACGGACAAGAACATTCGGCACATCCATATGAGATCCTCTATTTTATTTTAATGAAAATTAATATAATTTTTTTTCCTTAAAGGTGAATGAGAAACAAGAGAGGAGGAATAGATATGAAGATTTAGATTTGCAGAATGATTAAATTTAATTGAAACAACTAAATTTTTAAATGAATAAATTACTAATGGAAAACTAAATAATTATAATCAATGATATGCTTCCTTTGATAACACTTGTAGATTCCAGGCGCAGCGGAAACGCATTGGTGGGTGTACCCAACTTTAATTTTGGCCATTAATGACATTTAATCTGAGATCCATAACGATAATAAAACACTGGATCATTGGAATAGAATGAATAATGAATGAAAATAAGAGAGTCCCATAACCATATAGAGGATCATCATATGTTAATTAATTTAATTAAAAAACATGAATTACCATGATAGAATTCTCTCTCCAGTGATGTTTCATATCACGATCTTATGTGATCCGTTGTTGCGTTATAGAATCCAAGTGTATAATTCCTTTAGAGGTGGTCCACACATGTTGCACATATCTCTGGACATCGCCGAAGTGATTTTCGGGTGTTAGTGCAGAAGAACCTGCACTTGTGATGTCTGCCTTTGATCACCATAATTTGGTGTAGAAGGATCTCCCTCTCGTATCTTGAGAGCGTTCTTGGAAGAAACGATTTCTCACTTGGCTTGAGATATTTTTTCTAGATCCATCGTGCACAACCCCCAAAAATGGCTAATCTAATAAGAAATATATAATTGGGACTTCAAGTAATTTGAATATTGAAATGAATTAATTACCCGAAAGTATTAATTCATTTCATTTAATTATTAGAAATATCCCATATCTAATAATAACAGTTGACTATTATTATTACTTGCCATGTGCCCAGCGAATTACACCTAATATTATTTAATTAAATAAATAATATTATTTATCATAAATTCCTAGAAAAAATACACAGTGTGTATATTAATATACAGAGCGTTTACTTTTGTTTTTCATTCTCTTTATTTCCTCCACCACATTTATTATACCTTGAATAATGACTATTTATTTCTAAAATAAATATCACTGCATTACTCGCTAATAAATATATTATTTCACCCAAAATATATTCTCTCGAATAGCTAGTGTCAAAATAAATGTGATCAGGAATCCTTAAATAATTAGTAAACCACGATCGGGAATAATATTTATTCAACTTGTAAAATTTATATTTAACATAGATACTTGGACACAATTAGTGTGTGACCCTATGGGCATCTTTCTCAGTGGAATTAGGCGGAGCATGCCTAATGTCCATAGTTAGCGTCTAGAAACAGGCCAAGGCACCCATAGAAAAAGAAGTTAATACCTCAATGACGTGTCACCTCCTTCGAATGCTTTCCGTGTAATGCAATCACTTACTCTTGATATATCAAATCAAGTGAGTTTCATTCTTGTGCCATCAAGATATGTACTCGATTATTCTTTTTCTGAATTTTTAGAACTGAACTCAATCATTCCTTACCATGGACATGGATTTATTTACGCTATATCCATTCCATCAAAGGGCCTGAGATATCTAATTCAATTATGGAATAGTAGGGACAAATCTTTTCTCACATTATCTATTAATTCAGTATTACTCATGATGCACCCAACAAATCCTACCTCGCTATGAACAATGTGTCATCTTAGTTTTTGTTAATACATTTAAGTGTGCGAGTTGTGACACCCATTAATAATTGTCTTAAAGTCTAAGGACCAATACACACATCTGTAGATAGGAACATCCAATGACACTATGAAATGTGGATTTTCTTCTGGTGGGACTCGTTCTCATAATATCCTCTTGGATATTACAAATGGTGCACACCATGAGAAGGTGCCTCAAATTTTTATGAGTCGTCACCCCTAATGGCATGTATTATTTGTTTCTTTCAAATAACATCATCATGTCATAGAAAATATATTCAAGAGAAATGGTATGGCACATCCAGGTACTCATCATAGTAGGGATATGCTGTGAACCTTTAATGAAATAGCTATCCATAAGACATTATCACGTGAATTATCACGCAGAAGAACAATCAAGATGTGATAAGGTATTTATTAATGAATAAATTTCAAAGTTGTTGGTTCTTGGCCACCAACTACAACATGAACATGATCATAGGGGGCTCACATTCTTAATAATTTCTAAAAGTAACCACCTTAAGAATCCATTGTAAATGGTATTCATATAAATATTCTGAAATTGACGTAATTTGGGAATTTAGTATCCCACAGTGAATCTCTAAGACCCTAGGGACTGGGTGGGTTTCTGTTAAATAAAATTCCTATGTACGCCATGATTAAATACATATGCACAGTGCTTAGCACATGTTACATGGCTAGAGAAAAATTAAAATGAAGTGTCTATGGTCAAAAAATGAGTTCATTAAGGTGAGTGGAATAGTAAACACCAGATAAAGAATAAGACAATGAGTTTATATGAGAATCATTTAGGTTGTATCAATAAGGTGATTCAAAATAAAATCTATTTATTTTTGGAACCTAGGAGTGAGTCAATGTACAATGTTCCTTTTGTTATGTTTTTAAATCCACTTATTTATAACCTGTTATCACTTTTGAACATTGAACATGAACTTGAATAGAAGTAAGACATTAAGTGGAACCATATATGAGGCAGGACATCCTCAATGGTATATGATTCACTGCATTCTTGATCACCAGTAAGATTTTGTTTAAAGAAAGACATATTTTTAACACAACATTTCAAAAGTCGATCCACAGTTTCATGTCCCCTATTTTTAAGTGACGAACATGCCATATTTTGATCTGAAAAATAAAAACAATTATTCTTCATTAAAATGGAAATAAAGAATGATATTGATTGAGGAAAATCAATGTTTATGTGTGGGGGAATTTTATGTATCCATAATTTTACATAGTTTTTCAACAACTTTTCATTTAGTTTTTAATGATTTCAGTAATTAATTTTCCACTTTTTAGTAAATACTCACACTTTTGTATTTTTATAATTAAATTTATTAATTAATCTATTTTTTATAATTAATTATGTATTTTTAAACTTTAAAATAATTAATTTAGTCTTACTAATTATTCTAGATATTTAATTTACTAATTTTTTTATTTATTCTCATATACTTAACTTTTCAATAATTTGACATTTATATTAAATAATCATTTTAATCATTTTATTTTCATTAGATTATTTTTTAATTTAACATTATATCATTCAATTATGATTAATTAAAATAACTTAACTTTATTATTTATTTCAATATAATTATTTTCATAGCATATAATTAAATTTATCCATTTAATTTAATTTATTAACTTTTTATAAATAGTAATTTTATTATACTGTTTAATAATATGGTTAGTTTTGAATATAAATTAAGAATTTATGTTGAACTAATTTTACTTTTAATTTTTTATTTAATCTTTTAATTTTTTTTCTTAAAATAAAATAATTTTATTGTGAAATTTTAGTATTCAATTTGATTTTTTATGTATTATTACTATTTAATTTTATGTTTAATCCACTTATAATTTTTAATTATTTACTAATGTTATGTTTTAAATATATTGTATCTTCTTAAAATTAATTTCTTTATGTTTTATTTTAACATAGAATAATATTTAAATAATTAGTCGTTTTAATTTTTTGTTTATGTTTCCAGATTTGTTGGTTTTTAATCAAACAGTTAAATTAATTATTTTATGTTTTAATTGATTTTATTTTATTTATGGAGATAAAATTTATGAGACATCGATGCACTAATACTTTTACACTATCATTGAGACGTCTCACCGACAAGCCTTTCTTCTGTCAGTGTCTCGCACTCGCTGAGACTGGTAGTTCTAAGATAGAATAACTCCTCATTGTGAGCATTCGAAGCTGCAACACCATGCACCACTGATATTCATTGGACTGAGAATCACCAAAGCCCCCTTTCCTGCTCCTCTGGAACCTTCCTCCCTCTACCCAAATCGCTTCGCTCCTTATCTCTTCTTTGTCGTGGTCACTCCCTAGGTCCCATCGCACACCCTGTTCCTGATGGAGGATCATTGCAGTGGTAACGCAAACCGCACACACATGCAGATCACTGGAGGTGATCTTAACAACACAAATATATATCAGCACCACCAAGGTGTTTATTTCTTCTCCTCTTCTAATTCATATATATCATTAAAACACACATGGTACTCCCTTTTTATAGGGTTACAATCACACAACTAAAATCAAACAGAGGATAAAACAAGTCCGCAGTTTGTTCTGGTAGGTGCCGCCCAAGACTCCGGATCCACACACGTCAAGACACATTCATATAACTCTTCAAGACTCCATATTAGCAGTGGATGGTAGGTGTCGTCTGAGGAATAAGAGATTAATACTTCCAATGTCCCCCCTTAAACTCGTTTTCCTCGCAACCCATGATTTTGCACTATGTCCATGTAGGTAACCAACCGGTATAATGACTTCATCATAGTCATCAGAAATAGTAAAACCAATAGCACATCTGGAAGCCAATAAGCAGATCACTAGGGGTGATCGCAGAAACAAAATATCAGCAGTAGGATGCAAAATGGAATGTATTGTTTCAATATGGAATTCTTCCATCTCGTACTCCTCTTGAATTGGATTATTGTCCATAGAATCTTCTACCATGGGTTCCGATTATTTGAAATGTCCCCCCTTGCTGCGGGAAATCACCAGGACTCAGACGTATTGTAAGGAGGCGTCGCTATTCTTCACCAGGGGAACTAACACGGGCCATTGAAGCTTCAAGCCCGAACTGACGGATGGTCCGCCATATACGACGTTGACGCAGGTCTCAACTTTTAGGAATGTGTCTGCGTTCGATAGCAATACCTGTTCTTTAATGCCTTTTGGGAAGGCGTCTGCGATGGATAACAACTTCATCTATTCGGTGGTTTCTGGTGTAGAAAATTGATTCGGCTTCTGAAGTGCAATTTGTTTTTGTTTTTGTTTTTTTTCTTGAAATGCAGATTGCAACTTTTGTTTTGAAGGATTGGGGAGAGGTGGTGATGTGGGATCAATACAAATGGTTGGATTTTTTTTTGGAATAAAACAAGGCAATCAAAGTGGAGTTTGGTGGGAGTAAATTGGGAGGCACAAAATCCCCCCAAAACAAAAAGAGGCCTAAGGGAAAAAAATCAAATGTGCTTTTCACAAATTGGAGAGAGAAAATGATGAACCCAAATTCCATTGTTTTGTTGACAAATGGGAAAATCGAATTCACTTTTGAAAAATTTAAAAAAGTCAAACAAAAGTGGGAATAAATTATCACACACGGATTATCAATAGTTGGGACTATTCATCATCTTCTCCAGGTGCTGCAAATCATGAAAACCAGATCTCACAGAACCCTCTTGCCACTGAAACAGACCAATTGGGAGCACAATCCACGAATCAATGTCCTCTTAGCTCACCTCCGATGTTCAGATACCTTGGGAGCACAAACCAAGGATCTATTTCCGCTCAGATCACCTCCGACGTTCGGATACCACTGAAGGTGTTTTTTGGCAGTGGAAACATCAGCCTCCTTTGATACCACTTATGGAGGATCGTTGCAGTGGTAACCTAAACCACACACACATGCAGATCACTGGAGGTGATCTTAACAACACAAATATATATCAGCACCACCAAGGTGTTTATTTCTTATCCTCTTATAATTCATATATATCATTAAAACACACACGGTACTCCCTTTTTATAGGGTTACAATCACACAAATAAAATCAAATAGAGGATAAAACAAGTCCGCAGTTTGTTGCGGTAGGTGCCGCCCAAGCCTCCGGATCCACACACGTCAAGTCGCCTTCGTGGAACTCTTCAATCCTCCATACTAGCAGTGGATGGTAGGTGTCATCCGAGGAATAAGAGCTTAATACTTCCAACAGTTCCCCCCTTCCTCTTCCGAATATGGGCCCGCCTCATCCATCATTGGAGATCTTGGCCATCGCAATAAGCCACATACCTTGCTTCACCTACTCGCACCATACATTTCATCCGACCTCCATCCCGATCCCATCCCCCTATGAGCACTACGCGACCCCCTACTCTCCTTCCGCCTCTCTACCTGAATCTTTACTCTCCCCTCTTTCATTTATTTTTTTTATATCTATTATATATAATATAACCTATAATATATCTAATATAATATATATATATTAATGTTCAATATAATATATAATAATAATAATAATAATAAAATATATATATTATATTATAATTATAAATTATAACCACTATAATTCAAAATAATTATATTTTTATAATAAAACAAATTATAGAATTAATAAATTAAATTAAATATATTAGACTACTAAATTAGTACTAAATTATAATAAAAAATTAATAAAACTAAAAAATTACAATAATAAAATGAAATATGAAATAAATAAATATTTAAACCTAAATAATTTATAATAATAACTTATGAATAAAAGTTATTATTAGAATAAAATAATTATATCTAATAAATTTTAAATAATAATTTGAACAAATATATAAATAATAATTATAATAAACTTATTCATTATAATAAATATTAATAAAATAAATAAATTTTAATTAACTAAACAAAATAAATTTTAATTTTAAAATAATAATAATCTTTTATAAATATTTTAATTTTAATAATTTTAAATACCTAATTTATTGATTATGTTTTTAATTAAATAAATTAATTACAAATCAATATTCGAAATAAATAAATAACAAATAATTATTAATTTAAATTAAATAACATTAAAATTAATTTAATTTTAAATTAACTAAATAAATTATTTTAAAGGTTAACAGATAATATTAACATCGAATTAATTTTTTGTATTAACTATGCAGGTTTACAGCAAAGTTGCAATGACGTCCAGATTCAGCTCAACCGCTTGGTTGGTAGTTGGTTACATGAGCTTCTCTAATGTAATGTGCGATGAAGTAAAAAAGCACACATGTGCGGTACGCAGCAAAAGAAAAATTGAATGTCGATGGAAAACATGGAGACAGTGAAGCAGATGATATCAGATTTAAAAGGGGTAGAGAAACATCGAAAAAAAGACTATCATTCATTCCACAACAATACCATTTGAGAGTGGATACTCTTGGGAGACACCAAGAGCAGTACTGGAGACTTGATGTTGTAGGAGAAAAGAATTAATTCATGTTATTCATTAGTAGAGGGAGGATTCTTCTTCCTCTATTTTGATATATTTTTACACTATTGTTTTTTTAATTGAAATTATCATAAGTTAATTTCTTTTTTCGGGATCGTTAATGTTCTACTAGTTTTAATTCTCCTCTTCATCATTGAAATTTCCTTCAAAAAGATCAGATTCTATCAAAAATATTGAATAAGGTTCTCAAACCTTGAGTTGAATTTGAACCTTCTTCCACTTAATTTCAAATCTATGATATTTCGGTGAGATCGATCATGGATACAACTCATCAAAGCTTTAATTTTAAAAAAAATAGAATCTTTTAGTGGGATAGTTCTATGGTGATATTATTGCCATCAATTTTATAATTAACGTTTCATGAAGTGGTGAACATTAAGACTTCAATTCGGCATGTTAAATCTTCTTGCAAGGAAGACTTAACCAATTTCTTTATGAGGTGTGAATTTAATAAAACTAAGAAACATTCTTTTAACTAGTAGATTTCAAATCTCTTGAGCTCATTTTGTGATAAACTCTTATCACTCAATTTCCATTGTATATCATTGTTTCTTTTGCTTTTTCTTTTATCTGTTTCACATTTAGTTTAGTAAATATTAAATATTCAGAACTCGTTTCATCTTATCTTTGATTCATTTAGAAATAAAAAGAAAGTAAAAAGTAAAAAAGTTAAAAGAAAATATGTGCACTCCCTCCACTACTGACAACTGTGGATTTTGTTTTAAATAAACTCTAAGATCACTCACCTTATTTCCCTATGGTTCGACCCTGCACCACTATCCTAGTGTAGGTAATAGATATTAATTTTGAGGGTCGCGATGACCTGCAACTCATATCAAGGATCATGATTAGCAATCCTCACCACATTAGAAGTGGCATATACCCTTATGTAATACCTACATATGTTTCTGAATTCTGAAACAGAGGGTCTAGTTTTAAGAAAAGTATCTTAGATGAGTATTTATCACCATGGTGGACCATAGATGAGAATTATATCTTACACATGAATGGGAATGTCTGGGTCCTAGTAGACATCTGAGAGGAACTAATGTAGGAATTTTGTTCCTTATCTTGTGAAGCAAAACCCAGTGTCACCAAGTTGTATTGAGAATTTCATCGCCAGTATTGGTTCCCTCATATTAAGTGGAAGATACCTATCTTTATTACACAGTGTTCCACCTATTGTCTAGTGAAGGAAAAATATCAGTGACCAACAGGACATTTACAGCTATTTTCCATTCTTTAGTGAATGTGGGATTATGTCACCATTTATTTCATGATAAGATTTCTTTGTTCACCTTGTGGTAATGATATAGTTTGGGTTTCCATTGACCAGTGGATAAAGGACTTCCACATCATACCCATTTTAGAGACCTTGTCAGTTTACAAGTTTTAGAGGATATATATTAAGGATATCATATGCCTTCATGGAGATCCATGTTCTGTCATATCTTAAATTGATACTTGTTTCACATCATGCTTTATGTATGGGTTATATAAGGCCTTGGGTAAACAGGTGATTCTGAGAATGGCCCATCAACCTCTGATTGAATGATAGAAAAAGTGCATGATTTGTGGGTTATAAGATATGATTCTTGTTTTGGTCAATGACTTCAATGGCTCAAGGGACAAATAAATAACCCATTTCCAGTTCTCTTATAATAACTATTTTAAGGCTAAAATATAAATTAATCCTCATTATTCCTTGTATGGTAGGCCATGATGATCTCATGTGTGCTATTTAGAGGCAAGGTTAATCATTTCTATGACCAAATCTTATTCTGGAGACTTTAGAGAAGGTTTAGTTAATCAAGAAGAGAATGTTTATAGCTTATCCTAGGAAGCAATATTATTTCAATCAATACCAATGAACTCTATATTTTGTGGTTAGGAATTGGGTTTTCTTCCATGTTTCTAATAGGTTGGGAAATTGAAAGATATTAGAACAAAATATTTTTCTTTTTTGATGGTTTCCCATAACCTTCTCCCTCATCCACGGAGTCCACAGATGCCTGATCCCTTAAAAATATAATGTTGTAGGTTTGCTTCAAACAACACTGCTATTATATTGACTTATTAGAAAGGTTGGAATTCAGTTCTTTGGGATTACAGTAATGAGGAACTGTGGGACTCTCCAACTATAGACATATTGTGAATTGTTTTATATCAAAGAATTATTTGATCCTAGCTTGGTCCAGAGCTCCTTGAATATATGAAAAATCCTAATTCTACTGATTCATGTGGTCTTATGAGTTTTATATGAGACGAGATATTTTTACTATGTAACTTTGGGTTAGTTTCCCAAATATCGCTATTCCTTTTTGGAATACTTAATTTATTTGAATGTTAGGGAATACGGTTGGTCTCTATTTATGTTCCGATAGTAGACCATAATTTTTTTTCATTTTATATCCTCAAGAATCTACATTTAAGTACATGTTTTATGTTAACCAACATAATATGTTGGTAATTTTGTTGGGAAAGAGTTCCTTTACAAATAATTGGTTATCATTGATTGATGGTAAGATCACTATTATTTATCTAAGAGACTGTGGAACATGGATTTAATGTATCAACATAGATTGAAGCATCACAAAAAGATGAATAATGGTGGATCAAGTAGTATAACTAATCTTAGTGATAAGGGTATAATTCCAAATCCTAGTGCTTGTTCAAAATATCACGTTAAAATTAAGGATTATTTTTAATTGCTTTGGGTTTTTATGGTTTGTGTGCATTATGTTCTCTAGACCGAAACACTACATTCCAAAATCAAGCATCTTACTCAAAGGCCATGTGTATGTGAGTTGATTCTAAACATGTGGTTTTTATGTAGTCAAAAAGTGATGAAGGACCTTTTATCTGAATGTGTAAGGGAATACCATTGTGGTACATAACAACTACATGTGAGGGCTACATTAATGCACAATACATGTATAGTAACAAAAGAACAACCCTGGCTCCCAATCTATGAAATTATTTCAAAGGTCAAATTTTTTTTATCCAATTCACAAAAAAGGGTAATGGAAAATAGTGGCATTAAGATATTTAGATTGGGAAGAGTCTATCAACTAAGACCCTCTTATGTTGGGGAACAACACTAAGGGTTAAATCCTTTATGGTTCATAATCCAATGATTACATCATCATTCAATGCAAAGTGAAAATGGTAGAGGGAATGCATGGTAAAGGTCTTTACAACCCAAGGATGAAGAAGGGGCATAAAGTAACTTAAGAGATAGTGAATTTCATTGTGAAAAAATGTGAAGAAATATAAAGGGTGTATAGTAAATTATTACTTTCCTAAAACTATGGAAGCAGGGTTATCCAAAAAGAGTGGATCCAAAAGGTGTCATAATGAAAATCGACTATGCATGATGAGTTTCATAAGAATATCGTTAAGATTAAACGTGAAAAGAAAATAGTAGAGTTTGTAAGTCTTATAGAACATGTAATGATGGCGACAAGATGGATGTTCCACTTTAGGATTCAGGGCCTAGTGAGAAGATATTAACATGAAGGTTGGTTATTGATAAAGGAAAATGAATTGATCTCATTCTACACACTATAGAAGAATTTCTAAAAGAAGTATTAAATATTAATGTTATGTAAGGGGAGGTGTGTGAAATTTATAAGATATTGATTAGATTTCACCTTAATGTGGACCAAAGGGAGTGGACTAACAAACAATAACTGATTTTGTCACTAGGATTCAATAAAAGGAATATCAACTATGAGGAATATTTGTAGACATGTGAAAAGATGGATAATCATTTTGAATATCTTATCGAGGATTTTCTAGATACAAAGGTAACTGCACATCAATGGGAGTTATATGGGGTGATTAATTCCAATAATCTTAGCATCACATTTAACGATTTTGTGACTTCCTTCTATGTTTAAGGACTTGTTGCTTTGAACATGTGAGTTTTACCACCTATTCAGCAAAAGTAACTTCTTAAATAACAATTAAATCTTTAGAATCCGAATAATAATCACTATTATACATTAGCTCCATCGGTATTATCCATATATATTTTTTATAGACAGAGGAGGATGAGTTAGATGTGGATACTTCCTCTAATTAGTACATAGTGCATATAATTTATTAGAGTGAAAAGGCACTCTTAAGAAGGTCAATTCCTCTAGTTCAATTGCAATGGAATCAGAACTATGAACATGATGATAACTAAGAGTGAGAGGTTGATGTAAGTTAACATTGGAAGGAGATTTGATCAGATGATCCCTCTCTACCCTAATAATTCCAACATTGGGATTATTTGATTTTTGGAGGATAGGTCGTAATGACTTGGATTTTCACAATGATAAAAATCATTGTTATTCTAATTTACATTATTTTATTCATCCTAGTGAGTTTGAACTATAGCCTCATGAAGGCTTTGGGACCATTCAAGGAATGTCAAGACCTCGAAGCTCTAGAAATTGGGGACACATACTGAGCTGCATGGTTATCACATGGTAATTGTAGACTGTGTGACTCAACAGTGTTGGTGAACTCAGTGCGCAATATGAGGATGAATGGTTTTTCCTATCCATGAAATAAAAGTTGTACAAAAATGTGATTTATCATAGACAAATGGTAGATCCATTATCCATGGTATGCAGATAGTTATTCAAACTTTTCAACCAACCCACATGTGGGGGGTCTTGGATAGTGTTGGGAGCACAGTTGGCGCACGCTTTGGCCAACTATGTGGCCAAACTATGGAACCCCTTATTTGAAGGTGAAATGACTTTTTTTACCTCAAAATGTATTTAAACCTTATTTCTTCTTCCTCCATAATTTCTACTCCAGTAGAAATCCTTCAACCCTCATGTGACACTCCTCTCTAATGTATATTCTAGTATTCTTGATTTCTCATTCATATGGACTTTGATTATATCATTGTTGGGTGCATTGGATCCGAAATGATAATTTCATTAATCCTCTTGCTTTTATTATTTATTTATCTACAAATATCTTGGAGTATTTTTGTGTGAGATCATATTCCCCATTTTAGGGAATTGGTCTAGTCTTTAAATTTCTATTATTATACATCAATTCAATTGTCGAAATTAGATGAGGAGAGTCATATAGACCTAAGGCAGGTGATATAGAAATTTCACCTAAAT
The DNA here is from genome assembly GCA_963277665.1 of Viscum album. Taxonomy (NCBI): domain Eukaryota; kingdom Viridiplantae; phylum Streptophyta; class Magnoliopsida; order Santalales; family Viscaceae; genus Viscum; species Viscum album. Next base: position 910,896,231 of record OY728134.1, read on the forward strand.
GATTATATGTATTATATCTTTTTCCATTGTACCAAATGATGAACATTTATGTGAGTTGACTTATAATGTGAATTTTTGTCGTTATTTAATTGATCCATGTTTAGATACTCCCATAGCCTCATATTAAATTATTAGAGGGTTCCTACGACTTGGATTCCACCCCTAGGTGTGTTGAATGAATTGTATTCATTGAGTTAAATTTGTAATTGAACCAACCACCATATAAGTGTTTTGGATTGAACCCTAAAGTAAAATTAATTACTTTACAAATTAACGGAAAAAATTAATTAAATGAAATTGGGTGGAAATCCCATTCCACACAATATTTATTTATATAAATGGATTGTGTAAAATATGATACACATGGATAGATTAGGTGAGGTGATTGTAAATGATTTAAATGGAAATAATTTATGTTATAAATATGATTTTAGAAATGATATTGATTGGTGACCAACAGTTAAGTGGTTTTTTAGTATGGCATTTCTTGCACCTTTACGTTGGGTTATGGGAATAACATCCCTCCCCATTCACTTTCACTTGGATAATGGACATGGTGTTCCATGTTCCTTTGAATTGGATGTTTTTCATGATGAATAACCCCACTATCTTTAGTGATGATCATGAAATCTCAAATTCATATGACATTCTAGGCTTATAACCTTTGTTTTAACCTGTAGCCCGATTGACTAATCATGGATGCCTGAGTTACACTATCAGTGTAGCAAGTGCCTAGTATCTTTGTATAATCCTATACATGTACATACATATATAGTGTATATAAATGATTAAATATTATTTTTGATCACTTATATATATATATATATGTATATTCATATGTTAAATGATTTGACGTATTCCTCCATATGTTGAAGTATGTAGAGTCTGGTAGGTGTCCTTTAAGAACCTGTGACAACAGGTATTTACTTTTAGCATTGTTTACTATTTTAATACATGTACACTAATATACTATATAATATAGATGGATTACTATAGACAATGTGAATGGTGGACTGGTGATTATATCCCACACCCTTCTCAGGGTTCATTTGGTACCCAAGTAGACTTTATGACTACAAATGTGAATAAGGGAAAGCACCTTGTCACAGATTGTTGATCTATTTTTCGTATATCATGGATCATGAGAGTAGTAGATCAAGTATATTCTAGTGAAGATTGAGGATATTTCCATTGGATTATTTTTATTTTTTTTAGATGTTTGTATATGTATTTACCTTGTATCGTATGTTTCCCAATTTTGTATACTAGCATGCCATGGCATCATTTTTTATATGACTTAGCCTATTGCCCTTGATTATTATTACTAAATGGATAATTTCTATTTTGATGTGTTATTGGTTATATTATGATTCCACTATTTTTATATTTTATTTCTACCACTATTCCACTATGATATAATGGTATTTTATCACCATCATTCAACATTGGACCATCGCTACTAGTCAATAGCCTTTGGCATACAGGGAGGCAAGCTTGAGGCCATGTGAACCACTAGAATTTGAAACCATTTAGTGTCTCATGCATCACGATGATTCAATAAATATGTATTTACATAGTAGATAAAAATTAGATATTATATTAAATGTGATTGGTGAGGTGTTAATTGAAGATGTAGGTGGAAAGGAAATATATTGTTTGAAAAAATGAGATCTAATTATAAGGTTAGAGTTGATGTATCGATTGAGGGGGTAGGGTTTGTGACTTATATATTTGTTTATAACTTTTATGTCATCACCTATGTGTAATAGATAAATGATGAGCTTCATGTACATAGTGTTTTCTATTAAATTATAATTAAGGGCATTCCAATGAGGAGTGTTATGAAAGATTTATATAGAACAAATGAACTATTAAATATATAGTCCTGGGATATTTTTTATAAAATCTTAAAAAAGTTTTTGATCTACTAATCAGGCGTTTACAATATATTTTCTCATGTTTTCATAATAGAAATTTCAATATGTATTTATTATACATATTTTAGTGATTTTGGATTCCACTAAACTTTATAGTGAAATAAATCAATCATAGACTCAAGTTTTAACCCCATTTTATTATTAAGTGTTCCAATGAAAAATTTTACTTTTCAGTTCCATGTTTTTCCATTACCTATTTTTTGGTTTAATTTAATTAACTGACCATGATCGTGATGAAACTATTATAACCATAATTTTAGTATAAAATATCCCAACACCACCTCTCATAATACTCCCCAATGTTAAAAATGAATTATGACATTACTATTTGACATAAGTTTTTTCTTTTGTTTTCCTTTTTATTTCATAACTATTATGTGTAAAAAATTACATAAGATTTATATTATCAAAACATTTAATGAACAATGAAATAAAATCATTTTTACTTACTTTTAAATGTACACACACTATAATTATTTAATGTCTTACATAAAAATAATACTCTTTAGTATCAAGATATTTGTAGCTAAACTAGAATGGAAACCCATTCACTAGATTTTTAGTAGTTAAAAAGTATAATTATCTTGAATAAATTAATATGAATAATTAAAAAATATTATTATTCAGTTGTCTCTTTCTTTAATAATTGATTTACCTCTATCAAAAATAAGGAAACATGAATAATTTAAATCAATTTCCAAGACAATTAATTCATGATTGAATAGAATGAGTGGTGATTGACTGATCACTACTAAAATTAGTGGTGAGTCTTTGATTGATGTTATTGGTAGTGGTTTGGATTGAGTCCATTACTATCCTAGCTCATGAAACTATTTTTCAGAAATTCAATTCAACTTCTACTTGAGTTATTAATGTCCCCACCATACTCTTATTGGAAACATCATTGATGTGAACACCTATTTTATAAAATATTCAAACTTTGAAACACTGTTAGTAACATTATATGATGTGTTGAGAATAATTTAGGGAGAGCATATATTTTTAATTATAATAATTTTAGTGCATGTTTGTGATTTTTTTCACATATTAATCCAATTTAATTTTGTCTCAAATATTCTTTATGATGGAATACATTAAAATATGGGTATTTTTACATGGAAGAAGAAAAATAAAATAGTATGCTATTTGAAAACAATCACGTATGTTATAGTTTTGTTGATCAATGATTATTTGGTCATGGACAGAGTTGAATTTGTGATTTTCAAATGTTAAACCTTGTACAATTCCCTTTCTAACATGTAAATATCCATTAAAATGTATTTAAATTTACGGTGTATTGATTGTGTCCATTTATTAGATATTACATATAAGGGATAGACTATATTCCCATGAAGTATTGATTTGATCTCCATTGGTACTAAAAATCAAGGTAAGATCATTCACATTTATGCCATGCACATTCAAAACATTCTCATACATACCTAATCTCCTGATACTACATTTTTACACATATATAATATTTACAATTATTTTGAAATAATCAATCTAAAAAAATAAAAATACCTTATTCCATGTCCTAGACCATATTCTATATTCTTGATAATATCATATAAAGTGAAATAAACAATTGAGATACAAGTGTACTCTGAAATAATATTGATTCATTTTCTTGTTAGATATAAGTCAATAAGAAAAAACAAACAAAACATTTAGGAATGGAAATATTTGTTTTTAAAGGTGTTGCCAATGTGTGGAATGAGGTTAAAGGTGATATATGACATGGAAATTTGGAATTATTGATTGTGAAAATGAGAATTATTTTTTTGATGAAGACCATCGATATTGGAAAAATTATCTGGGGAGGTTGTATTGAATTTTTGAACATTCACCAAATTACCCATTATAAGTAGAACAAGAGATTATGGTGACTCCACATCATAGAGAAACAATTATGGTGAAGCAATTTATGGAAGTATACCTGAGTTTTTGTATTTGATCCCCATATCTCATATATTATAAACATCTGTTTTTTCATAACTTCTAATTATAATAAGGACAGTAAATGCATATAATGGAAATAACATATTTCCAAATCGCATAATTTTAGTGGTAATGTGGTTCATCCATCTTGAAAAATGGAAAAATAAAAATTTATAAAAAATTTTAAAATATTATACATTCTTGTAAAAACATGCATAACAATTTATAAAAATATATAAAATTGTGAAAAATTAGATAAAAATTTATATCATATTAGAGACAAACACATTTCACTGCAAATATATAAGTAGAAAAATTGATATATAAATCATAGTCAATGTAAAAAGTGCATAAACATGTATAAAATTATATAAACAGTTTCTAAATTTAATTAAAACATGTATAATTTATGTGAAAATTTTCATACTATATTTTTGTAAGATTCTTACAACAAAAAAATAATATATTTATTATAGACAAGATAATGTCAAGTAAAACACACTGATAGTACAGATTACACCCAAAGAATTCCATATATTTATCATTTTCAATGTGAAAAGTCTATAAAAAGATATAAAAAATTTATAAAAACTAGGAAAAACATATATAATGTTAGTGAAATATGTTAGACATCCTTTTTTATGTTTTAAAAAAATTACACTACTACAGAAGTTACACAACCCAAATGTTCACATTTCATGCATGTGTTAGATGAATTGTTTTGTAGAAACATGTATGATTTTTTTTAAAGTGTCAGAAGCACAATTTTTAAGCATCATAAAACATAAAATGTCGTAGATTTCACATATTCAAAGAAATCAAGAATTAAAAAAATATTCATTTATGTTTAAATAGAGTGATGAATCAAAAATAAAGATGAATATACATTAAAAAGGTTATATGAAAAATTTTCATTGATGAGCCACTGTCAAAATCTATATAACATTGTATTTGTTTGTAATAAACACTTAGATCCATATACATGTGATGCATGGTGTCTGATTAATTTCCAAGGATTATCTAAATAACATAAATCATGTTATTCATGTGATGGTTGTTTAAAAAAACTTCTCAAAAAAAGGGTCAAACTAAAAAATAATAGGATTATCTAATTATTGACTAACCTATGAATAATAAAATTGTGAATATATTAAGGTACAACTAAGAGTTATTCCATACCCTCATGTGGGTAATTAGTAAAAGCATTCTTCTAATTGTTGAGACTGTCTATCTCAGAACAACAATAATCTCAGTGCATTGCTACTATACAAGACACATAGAAATTGTTTTAAATTCATGTTAACTAATATATGATCTTTATTTTTAGATTGTATCAAAAGATACTAAAATAATATTTGAATCAATTTTAATAGAGGTGGAAGGTCCATCATGGTAAGAACAAATGGTAATTGTATTTCTTTCATGATCGTGGAATTGTATTCCATATAGCCTACTTGTTCATTGAATAACATTAAAAATCGTAAAATTCATGTAATGACATATAAAATTAATCGGTTGACCATTTAACAAGCTAGAGGATAATATATAAAAAAACATACATTAGATTATGGTGTGTAAAAATATATTTTAATATGTAATGAGGTAAGATATATAACTCTCATGCCTTGGAAGTGTATTTTTTAATGATTGAATATGACACTAGTTACAGCATAAAATAACTATATATGAATAAAATTTATTAAATGTGCAATCAATGTATGGGATACAAAAATATATCATAAGATGAAATGACAGTAGAGATATAAAATTAATATCTTGGAAGATTATTCATAAAAGATTGATCATCTTATTAGTTATCATATAATATATTTGATTATGAATAGAGTAATGCAATGTAAATCTAATATAAAAGTAAAAAAATATGAATAGACACATAAAAGATGTTGAGTTTGACCCCTAATTTTTTAACACTAATCATAAATAAATTTTTTGAAATGTACATAATTGACAACATACCTAAGTAAAAAATTAATAATATTATATATAGAAATCAAATTATTTTTCATTTTCATTTATTATCCATCATAAATTATAATGAAAAAATAATTGTTTTATTAATTTTCTTTTTATCAAAGTAATATGTGTATCATTAAAACTAATTCAATAAAAAAAATCACAAATGTTAAATGGGGATACATCCATGGTATATAAAATCAACTCATCCTATATATCAATAAAACATTTTATTATATATATATATATATTAATTTAAAAAATATAGGTAGTTAATATAAAATATAACCCAGAATATACCACTATAATGTCCCATTAAATTGGAATTATTAATTCCATTTACTATACACAATGAATAAAATGGTTTTTTATTAACATAATGTTGATATTTATAATTAAATATATCAAAAAAAGTTATTTGTTAATGAAAAATGAAATATAGTAAATTAGATATTGTGGGAAAAATGTGCACTTAGTGTATAAAACATCTTTAAATAATTATACTTGATTTTTATGAACTATAATTCATAGAATTACATTAAAAAGGCTTTGATTATAATCCATATAAATTTATACATCAAACTAATAAATTATAATTTTAAATAAGGTGATATAGTAATGAATATTTAGTAATGTATTTAATTTTTATTACCCAGTTAATATTAGTGGTGAAAATATATTTAAACCCTAAAAATAAATAAATGATTATTTTATTTTCTTAATAGGTTTAAACTATCCGGGCACTAAAATAAAATTATTATAGTTATCATATATAAAAAATATGGGATCACATTTATGGTGTCTCATTATATAATATTTACCGATGTTTGCATCATATACCATTGAATTTGAATCTAAATTGTGTTAGTGGATATGCATAGTGTATAATAAAATATTGTATCAAATGTGATAGACGGTCCCTTCTTATTACCTTCAGATCTAACTACATAGACCTGAACTATAGATTAGAAATCAATATTCAATATATATAGCTATTTTTATAAAATTAGTTGTAAAAAATTCACATACACTACTTATATAATGAATAATTATGTGCCTTGGATCCTATCAATAATCACCCGATACATGATGAAAAACTATATGTTTACCCATACTCGATTTAAATTACATAATTACATTTACTGGGTTCTGTATAAAAGAGTAAAAACCCAGAATTATCTTTAGATTGACCCAAACCCTATCCATGATTAACAATATCCAGGAAAATTTATTCTACCTACAAATATATGGAGTCATTAAATAACAAAAGGAAAATTACATCAAAAACAATTATCATAAATAATGAATATAACAAAATGAAATCATAGGGGGTATTTTATTTCTTCTAATGTAGAGAAAGATAATAAAGGTAGGATAAATTTTTTACCTTCATTTCACTTGACTATGGGGTGGAGATACACTGAGGGGGTGGAACAACGATAAGTTTGGATTGGGGAGGTATTATTGGTGGTGATGGAGATTTGAGGATATAGATGTCGGGGAGGATGATGATGATAGAGATGGGCCTTGAATGTGGGGATTGGAAGAAGATTATTGGTTTGGGGAAAGGTTGTTGGAATATGCAAGTGGTAGATGAACCGAATAATGGAATGGAAGAATGTTATATAAATAAGTACTCGTAATGATTAAAAAAAGATGAAATAATGAAAATAAATAGTGTTTCCTCATATGGGTGGAAGTGAATGGTGTTTTATAAATTTGATACATATTAATAGGGGAAATTTGGGATTTTTAGCGTACCATGAAGTGTGTTATAATGGATATTGGAAGGCATGGGGAATTACAAACAAGGTGAAATTGATTAGGGAATGATTATCATGATATAATTTATAATACAAATTCTTAGGGAAAAAATAAAAAACCTTGATATTTATCAAATTCATATTATGTGTATATATATATATTTATGAAAAATGAATTAAATTTTTATAAGATGTTCTATTATGTGCATATAACAAATGTGTGTGTGTATTCTTTCAATTAAATATTACTAAACTATATATATTTTAATTAATTCTGTAATAATATATCTATATAGAAAAAAATTATGTATTTGTAATAGGTAATAATTGAAAATTTAAACATTAGATATTATATCAGAATTTAAATTTTATATATTTTAAATAATCATATAATTATATGTGCTTATAATAAAAAATTATTTTATTTTATTTTCTTGGTAAAATAAATGATATTATTGAATAATTTAATGCAATAGATTTTAATAAAGGTAAATAATTTGCAGAAAATGATGAATAATAATGACATAATTTTTTAATGGTAAAATAATATTTTAATATTTTTATGATAATGAAACATATTTTAGTGTTAGTAAAATACTTTTTTTGGAAAATAATTTTGTTACTATACTTAATATGAAAAAAATATTCTGTTGAAAATGAATATTTTTATAGATATATTAAATGTTATTAACTATATTTTTCTACAAATTTTTTTATAGTGACCCACTCTCACCATCATAAATTTTTTCCTTGTTTTATTATTTTTTTTGTGTTATATTTAGTAGTTATTTTGTTATATTATTTTTATTTTAAATTTAAATCTGTTATTTTATTTTGATCAAGTTTTAGTTTCCATGTCACTATTGACAAAATATTTCATTAATTTTTCCTATTTGATAAATTTTTTTTGGGTATTTATACCAAATAAGGACAGATTACATATTTTAAAGGAATATTAATAAATAAAATTATTTCATATTTTCTAGAATCATTCATATTTTCTCCTTCAATTCCCCATTGTATGGATTTGATTTTCTTAGGTTCACATCAATTAGTTTATCACATTTTTCATGCATTTATATGGTCACATTAACTTGTTACATTAATGTCATTTACGTTTATTCCAAAAAAAAACTTTTAAATTATAAAAAACATTAACTCTAATTATCAATGATTTGAAAAAATTTCATTTGGGAACTACTTCCCACTAACTAAATGATTATTCAAATTCAAACTTTGAGGAGTGGCCTCAACACTATATCATTAATTCAATGTGTATAGGTGATATATTTTCTTGGATTCCACATTCAAAGGTGTACATAATCTTTATAGTGCATGAGGAGTTCTAATTTAAAAGTTTGGTCTACTGCTTTATGCACTTGAAATTTTGTTTCCTGATCGATTCAAGACTGAATATTAATAAAAAAGGAAAATGTGGTCTCCTTGATTACCCAAAATTAATCTCCATAGTAACAAAGACATCATTGCATCGATCAATTATGGGATTGATATTGTTTCATCCATTTTATTCAGTCCCTTCATAAAAATATCATCATGTATTCTTATATTTATTACTTATTTTCAATGAAAATAATTTTTTAAAATATTATAAATTTTTAAACTATTATTTAAAATCCTAAAAATTCTATTGTATAAATATTCAATTATTATTTTAAAAATATTATTTTACATTTAATATAAATATTATTCTATATTATTGTTTAAAATATTATTTAGATTATTAATAATTAGCCTATAATTATAATAGATATTGATTGAATTTTTTTATACATATTTAATATGATAAACAATGATTTAAAATAGTATATTTTTGTTTATTTTTTTTTAATTTCATTTTCATCACAAAATATATTTATTATGCTTTCAATATTTATTATCATAAAAATACTATTTATTTAAATATATTTAATCATATTTAATATATATTTGTTTCATAGTATAATTATATTTTAATTATATTTTTATAAATGTTTTATAAATATATTTCATCGAAAATTTTACTTATTTAAGGTGTACAATTATTTTACATTATTATTATAAATTTTTTAAATATAAGACATTAATTGTTTTTAATTATTAATATTTTATTTTATAAATATTATATTGAAATTTTGTAAAAAAATATTTCAGATACTAAAATTTGGCAATAAAAAATATCCCAAATGACAAATTAAAATAAATATTTCATATAGTACAATAATAAGTAAACATTAAAAATAAATATGTAAATAAAAAATTAAAAAAAAATGGCTTACCATATAATAAAATAATGATATATTAGATTAAAGGTAATTGGGGAAGAGTGAAAAAAAGATGGGGTAGGACTTACTATAGATTATTTGACAAATAAGAGATAATTATAAGGAAGGAGTCAAAGTGTCCATTGATGGGGGAGGGGTTATGAATTATATTTTAGTTTTTTATATTTATTTCGTCACTACTGTGTCATAACTAATAGATGACTTTCATGTAAAATGTTTTTTGTATAAAATAAACATTAAGAGAACTCCACATAGGTCTTTTAGGAATTAGTTACATAAAAAATGAACTATTGAATATACTTGATTGAGAGATTGTTTGTAGAATATATCAAGAGTGTTGGATCCACTACTCAGGTGTTCATGAGGTATTTTATCATGTTTATAATATAGGTATTTTTCTAGGTTTTATTATTGTATACTTTATCATGTTTAGTGTCCAAGTAACTTTATATTGATATTAATCAATCATTGCCTCAGATTTTTACAACATTTTATATTTTTTTGATTTCTCTGTCAAATTTTTATTTTCATCACCATGTTTCTTTTCATTATTTTTTGTTGTGTTAATTTAATTGAATGATCAAGATCTTGATGACATTATCATAACCATAACTCAAATATCAAATATCCCTGCTCCACTACTTGAAATACCCACTAATTTCAAAAATGACATAAAATATTACATTTTCAAAAAAAAATTACTTTTATTTTCATTTTTCATTCACACCCATAATGTGTCAAAAATAACAAAAGATATTTATTTTTGAAACATATAATAAATTAAAAAATATATCTTTTAATTTCTTTTTAATGTAAATTTTCCAATATAAATTGAATATTTATATAAAAATAATCCTCCTTAGTATCCAGATTTTGTAGTATAATTTGTATTGAAATCCATTCACTTACTATTTTATGTTAAAATGGTACAAAGATCATAATTAAATTAATTTTCATAATTTCTAAAATATTATTTTTTATTTTTTCTTTCTTTGAGGATAGATTTTTCTATATTAAAAACAAAAAACCATGAATTGTTTAAATAAATTTCCAACGAATCTATGGCTTTGTTGAATATAATAGGCGGTGGTTCCCTGAGATCTGTTGTAATAAGTGTTAATCCATTGTCTGATGATGTAATAAGTTAGTTGGATCTAGTCAAACACTATTCCAATTCATGTTACTGCTATTCTACAATTCAATGTAATTACTTCCAGAGTGCTTTATGTCCCCACTATACCGTTGAAGTTTATATCATTGAAGTGAAAACTATTTTTCTAGACTATTTATACAACAACACTATGTTATAAAAATAATAACTTGTATGGAAATATATTTATGGAGAGTATATTGTATTATTATTGTAATTTTGGTCCATGTTTGTGAATGTGATCCTATGCTTTCCAATATAATTTTTCCTCAAAGATACATTAGGTAGATATATATTAAATGATGAGTATTTTTTAAAATAAGTAAACAAAACAGTGTACAATTTCCAAAAAATAAATTTTGTCATAGTAATTTTGATTAATGATTATTGGGTTTTAGTCACATTTAAATTTGATATTATCAAATGTTAAAGCTTATACCACTCCCATTATGACCAAAAAATATAAATAAAATTGATTAGAAATGAATATCCATTAATTATGTCAATTCATTATATAATTTTGATATATGATAGCCTATACACTAACCATGTCTTGATTCGAGCTCCACTGGTAGTACTGGTGAATGTAACATCATTGACATTTATGTCGTGTGTATTGCCAATATTCCTATCCATAACTAATCTCCTAATACTGAATTTTTACACATATTTAATATTAACATTTACTTGGAAATAATCAATATAAAAAATCTACTTAACATATTTCATTCCTTGGAAAAAATTGCACAAGCTTAATAATCACTTCTCTAGTGAAATCCCTGATTGAGACACAACTATCCCTTATAATAGTATAGATTCATTTTAAGTTATGTATTAGTGGATAAAAAAACAACATTTATGAATCTAAATGTCATTTTCTTTTTTAGAAGTTATCATGGTGTGGTGTTGGGGTAGTGTCGATTTACCACCTAAAAATTGGGAAGTATTAAGGGTGAAAATATGATTAATTTTTTTATCAAGACCATTGGTGTCAAAAATATGCTCAGGTGAGGATGTCTTGAAATTGTGAATGTTCATCTAATTACACATCATCACTAGAACATGATATTTTTGTGACTCCATAACATGAATGTCTATTATTCTTAAGCCATTGATGTAAGTAAACATGGGAAACTTTTTTTGATCCCCATATCACATCTAATATACCCATTTATATTTTTATACGATATCATTACCATAAGGTTAATATATCCATAAGATGTGTGAAAACGAATTTCTTAGTCACTTAAAGTCGTTTCTAATGTGTTTAATACCTCCAGAAAAATAGAAACACAAAAAAGTATAAACAATTTTGAAATAATTTATAGAGACTTGTAAAAACAAGCATAAAAATGTATAAAAATGTATAAAATTTTCCAAAATTGAATGAAAACATATATCATAATATTTACAAGAACATTTAACTACTGTTATAGATTTAAAAAATAATTAATTTATTTTAGTCAATGTTAAAAGCGTATTAACATGAATAAAATTTAATAAAAAATTGAGAAATTCATGTAAAAACATGTATAATTTCATTAAAATTTGTCATAAGATATATTTGTAAGGTTCACACTATAATAGATTTCATATATTTATTATAGTCTAAATAATGACAATTAGAGTGTACTAATACGACATATGACACCCAAAAAATTCAATAGAATTATCATAGTCAACTTTAAAAGTGTATAAACATTTATAAAATTTTTTAAACACTAGTAAAAACATTTATAATGTCAGTGAAATTTTTTAGATGAACTTTTTTGTTTGAGAAAACAGCATAAGATCACACATCTGTAAAGTTACAAAATACAAAATTCCACTTTTAGTGAATGTGAAAAAAGATTTTTTTAAACATATATAATGTTTTTAAAATGTATTCAAAGAACTAATTGTAATTGTAACCCAACATAAAATTTCAAAGATTTATAATATTCAAAGATACCAAGAATTAAAAAATATTAATTTATGTGTAAATAAAGTTATTAATAAAAAATAATGATTCATGCACATTGAAAATGATGTATTTCATCATTTCTTTAATAAGACACTGCAAAACTCTATATTAATTTCCATTTCTTTTTCAACCACACTTTTTTCTTTTTACATGTAATGCACAATAACTGATTTATTTCCTAGGATATTTTAAATCACATACATTATTTTTTTTCATGTGATGATAGTTAAAACATTTTTCTCATAAATGTGATAAAATCAAAAAATATAAGAATATCAAATTAATGTATGGTCTATGAATAATAAAATAATGAATATATTGAGGAATAACTAAAGGTTACTCTATAACATAATATGGGGAATCAGGAAAATCATTCATCTAATTTTTTATTATTCTTATCTATGAACAAAAATAATCACAGTGCATTGAAACTATTAACAAAAAGACAACTAAGTTTTAATTGATTTACACTAATGTCTGATTTATTATTTCGGGCGTATGTCAAAAGACACAACACAAACATTCAAATCCATTTCAATGGAGGTGGAATATTTATCATGGTAGGAAGAAATGGGAACACTATTTCATTGATGATCCTAGAATTGGATGCCATATATCCTACTTGTTCAGGGAATAATAATAGTAATCATAAAATTATTGGAATTATTTACACAATCAATGGGTTGAATATTCAACAAGATAGAGGATAATATTTAGAAAAAACATATACAAATGTATGGTATATTAATATATTATAATATATACTAAGGTATGATTTAGAACTCTCATGTCATAGAAGAGTATTCTTAAATGTTTTTATATCTCACTAGTTATAGTATGAAATAACTAACTATGAATACAATTTAAAAAATGTAATCTGAAATGTATGGGATAGAAAAATATATTACAAGGTAAAAAGAGGTGAGGGGTATAACAGTCATATCCTAGAATAATATTTATAAAATATTGGTCCTCTCACTTGTTATCATGTAAAATCTCTAATTATTAATAGATTTAATTCTATGTAGATCTAATATAAAAGAGGAAAATATGAATATACACATCACTAATGTTGAGTATCACCACCTATTTTTGTGTAAACTCAAACCACAAATTCAATTTTTTAATAGTACTTGATTGGAAAAAACCTACGTAAAAAACTAATAATTTTGAATAAAGAAATCAAATTAGTTTTCATTTTAATTTTTTATCCGTCTTCCATTGACATACAAAAAACATATTTTTGATTATTTTTATTTTTATCCAAGTAATTTGCGTAATATTTTATCTCATTCAAGAAAAAAACAAAAATATTTTAAATAGAGAGAAATCCATTATATGTCAAATCAATTAGGTATATATATCAATCAAACTTTTATTAATATATATATATATATATAAATAAATTTTAAAAAGGGATTTATTTAATATAAAATACTACCTGAAGTATACCACTATTACATCCCATCAAATTTGAAATAGTAATTCAATTTACTATCCTTAATTATTCAAATTTTTTACTTTTAGCTCAATATTGACATTTCTCATAATAATATATCAAAACCATGTTATATATAAAATTTTGTAAATTAGACACAATGGGTAAAATTGTTCACACTGTGTTGATAAACATCAAAAAATAAATGTACTAGATTTTCCCCAACTATAGTTCTTTGAATTATAGAAAAAACCATTTAATCCCATTCCATATTGTTAGGTCAATAAGACCTCTCCATTCCTTAAACCTTTATTTTCAAAATCACAAACACCTTCTTGATATATATATTTTTTTACTCTATCATGTATTTCCTTACACTTTCATAAATTTCCTTATAACCAAAATATACTTAGACCTTTTGTGTTAAATATAATTCTATTAAGGTTTTAGTAATCTGTTTTTCCATACTGGAAATATTCTTAAGGTTCTGATTTTTGGTTCATGGTTATACCATACCGGAATTCCTTAAGACACTGTTTTCCTATCCTTTGTTTTCACTACGATACTGATTTTTATCTTGAGTGACATCTAGTATCATATTTTCCTTATACATAGAATTCCAGTATTGTGGTTTTAGGATAGATTTGTCATACAGTTTTTATGCCATACCCAAAATTTATATACAAAATTTCTTATACCGAGATTTCTATACTAGAAATTTTCCATTACACATTTCTAAAGAATATTTTCTGAAAATATTTTATGTTAGAGACAAAGATACCATTTATTGTGATACCGATACCAGAGAATAAGAAACCAGTGCCGAGAATTTCCTTACGCATTGTATTTTATAATATGATACCGGTTGTATTTTGTCATGTCGAAAATCATGATACCGCTATCGGAATTTGTAAAAACCGAGTTTTCATAAAATATTTTATTATACATTACTCATACCGACTTTATGAGAAACCATTACGAAATTTACAATTTCAGAATTTATTATTCAAAGCATTAATTCCTTAGAATTTTGAATCTTATATTTTTTTCTTATCATTCCAATTTTATCAGATTCCAAATTCCTTACACTCAATGTGTAAGATCGTTATATTAATTGTTATTTATGTAAAATGGTGTCATTGATTCTGTTATAAACTAACCATTTTATGTTTTCCATGTGTCTAGGTCCCTCCAAAAATTCAGGAAATATGACCATTGGAGTGGAACCGAGCTGTAGAATTTTGAAAGCTATAAATAAGACCATAGTTGAAGAGAATAAGAATACACAGAACACACAACATGTTCACATGTTTGAATTTTGGAGTTCATCTCTCTAAAAGTGAATTGCTCTAGATTGATAGGTTCTTATAAACTCTCAGGATTCATGAAGAAAGATTGAACGACTTGTTCAAAATTTGCATCGTGTAGAGTTTCTTCATGCAGATGTGTGACTTCCTTAAAATTAGAGACTTCGGGTTGTGAAGTTAGGGGTACTGATTTCCTTACAAATAGAGGGCTTGTCGGGATATCAAGACAGATACCAAACTTAGGATTTAGTATTTACCCAGGTTTGGGTAAGACAGACTTTCTTGTAAGTATAAAACAAGGGACCCTTATCCAAGGTTGTTGGATACCCTACTCATTGGGTTAAAAAGAAGATTGTAAATTTTCCACTACATTGTAAGAGTTAGGAAGTTTTATTTTTTGTACAAACTTTCTAAATTGTGTCTCTAGTTGTAAGAGATTCTATGCACTTTGTGGTATAATCTCTTTGTAAGAAATGTTTCTTAAGCTTTATACGTAATAACTTTTTATTTCTCTAAGAAGGTGATTTCTTATTAGCGGTGTTGTGAATTTTTTTATACAAAATTTCCTTAAGAAATTTTTAAATTATACAATTCACCCCCCCTCTTGTATATTGTTCTTTTCAACACTATAACGATCCTAATATTGGTATAGAGTAGAATATCATACTCCATACCAATCTAAAAATTGGTTTCAGAGGATTTGTTCAATCTGAATTAATCACATGATTAGATTTAGAAGAGAAATGTTTTTTTTGAATCAGAATTTTGGACTCATAAAGTTCGGATTCATATTTTTCTTAGAGATACTCTACTTCTATTTTCCTTGCTTGGATTTTTTTTGTTTAGAAACTTTTATTACTAAAAATTTTGTGTGGAAATATTTTCATTAAGGATGACATGTTTAAATGTTGTCTCTATCAACAATCTAAATCCTACCAGACCTCCTATTTTTTATGGATATGATTATGAGTACTAGAGATATAAGATGAAGACTTTCGTTATCAATACTGTAGTTGATAACTACCTAATACTGATAGGAGACAATAAGATTCCTGATAAGGAATTCAGAACTTTTACGAATCAGGAGAAATCAGAATATCATGCAAATTTCAGAGTCAAAAATACATTTCTATGTTCTATGACTAGGAACATCTATAGTTAAATATCTTCATGTGAGGATGGAAACAGTATATGGAAGAAACTTTAAGGTACACATTTTGGTACTTCTAAAGGTATAGAGACGAGAAGAGCTATGTTGAGAGCTGAATACCATGGATTTAACATTCCTTATGGAGAACTCAAAAGCAAAGTTCAGCAAAGGTTCATGACAATTGTAAATATCTTCACTATATGGGAGAAAATGGTTTGGATGATGAGATACTTGTAGATAATATCATAGAAATTATTCCAAATGAATGGGAGTCCAAGAGGACCACAATTAATGAGAACGGGAAAGTCACCCAGATTTCCTTATATGAGATGTTTGGAAGTCTTCTTCAGCATGGGACTAGAATGAAGAGAGATGTTGATAATGTTAAAAATAATAATGGGAATGGAGGAGTCGCTTTTAAAACTACTTCAAAACATATCAAATCCAAGACCATAGAAAGAGTTACTAGATAAAAGTCAAGGGAAGTTACTATTCAGTAATAATCTAGTCATATAGCAAAATCTGAGAATGAGTTAGCTAATCTTTCTCAGAGAATGAACAAGAAATTAGCTCAAAAGAACTATCAAACCAAGTTCAGGAAGAGACACTACAAAGAAATGAGATATGGGGAAGTTACTTGTTATGAATGTAATATAACATGCCATATTAGACATGATTTCCCTCTTTTGAAAAAGATGGATAAGAAGGAAAGGAATTCAGAGAGAAACAAGAAAAAGTTCTATCATTTGAAGCACAATAAAAGTATAAGAGAAAATGAAACTAGGAGTGCTAGCTGTGGAGACTCTTTTGAAAGTGAATCTTTTGAATATGAATCATTAGGATAGAAAAACATCGGATTGATTGCTACTACTTCTTTCCTAAATACTTGTATTATGTCCAAGGTACGCTCTACAGAGGCTTTAACAAATTTATCTCTTGAAAAGAATTATTATCCTGAGGATATTTCTTCTGATAAAGATAAATCATATTCAGGTAATGAAGAAATAACTTCTTATGAATAAGTATCTATATTTTTCATAATTTTATAAGAATTATATTTTAATTTTTTTTTGAAAATAGACAATGAAAATACTAGAGAAGAAGTTCATACAAAAGAGATTTCAGACCTCTCTAGAGATCTTAAAGATAAAGATGATGTTCCAGGAAAACTTTCTAAAGAAATTAAGGAAGTAAATTCTAAAATAGAAATAATTTCTGAAGATCATAATAATCCAATATAAAAATAAATTCTTTTGAGGAAAAATCTTACTCCAAGGAAATAATTCCTGAAGATAGGAATTTAGTCATAAGACTAAAATCCAAAATATTTTCCATTAAGAAACTTCTTTCAAATTTTACTTTTGGTAAAAAAAAATTGACAAGATATATTCTGAAATAAAACCTCAAGGAAATACTACTGGAGTAGGTTATACTCACAGAAAACCAGTTTTCAAAAACAACTATTTTATCCCATTCAGAGCCCCTTTTTGTAATATATGTCAAAGTGGTGGGAATTCGAAGAAAAATTATTCTTTGAATAATGTTCAATCTCTTGGGTTTCATAAATATTATTTCTCAAAACAAATGTGGGTTCCTAAAATTTTATTGTCTAACCCCAGATCCAAACATGTTTGGATTCTGAAAATCTAACTTTCTTTTTTGCAGGAAAATAATGAATGTACCAACAACATCTGGTATTTGGATAGCAGATGTTCCGGTCATATGACTGGTAAAAAAGTTATTTCCATAATATTATCAAAACCAAATGTGGAAAAGTAACCTTGGAGGATAATTCTCATGGAGAGATTGTCGGTATAAGTAATATCATTATTTTTGGAAAATTATTAATTTCAAATGTTTTATTTGTTAATGGTCTTAAGTACAGGATTATAAGAATAATTCAATTATGTGATGATGGTTACCTTGTGAATTTTAGGAATGATAAGTGTTTATTTCACAATTCCAAGGATGTAAATATTCTTACTACCCATAGGCAGGATAATGTCTACACATTTAACTTAGAAGACTTAAGAAGACAAAATCCTCCTTGCTTAAGTGCAATTGAAGATCAATCATTGCTTTGGCATAGAAGGTTAGGACACTTCAACCTTAATAACCTTAGTAATATCTCAATGAAAGGATTAGTTAAGAATCTACCAGTTATAAGTTTTGATTCTCCAAAGTTTTGTGACCCTTGTCAGTTTGAAAAGAAACAAAAATCTAGCTTTAAATTTATTAGTGACATTTCATCATCTAATTCCCTACAGTTAGTGCATATGTATCTATTTGTTCCTACACAAATTGGAAGTATTGGAGGAAAATATTATGTATTTGTTCTCGTTGATGACTACACAAGATATACTTGGGTATATTTTTTTGTAAGAAAATCATAAGATTTTTCTGATTTTAAAACTTTTCGAGCTCAAGTAAAAAATGAGAAAAACCTAACATTGATAACTATTCATATTGATCATGGTGGAGAGTTTGTAAATTCGTATTTTGAAACTTTTTGTAGTAAGAAAGGTATTAGTCACAATTTCTCAGCTCCTAGAACTCCTCAATAAAATGGTGTTGTTGAAAGAAGGAACTGAATCCATCAAGAGATAACTAGAAACCATGTTTAGTGAATATTCTATATCAAAACACTTTTGGGATGAATTTGTAAGTACTACCTGTTATACTATAAATCGAGTTTTGATACGACCTTTTCATAATAAAACTCTTTATGAGATATGGACTGGTTGAAATCCAAAAGTTTCTTACTTCAAGGTTTTTGGTTGTAAAGTTGTTATCCTTAATACGAAGGATAATGTACAAAAATTTGCACCAAAATCCGATGAAAGAATTTTATTAGGCAATTCCACTAACTCCAAGGCTTATAGGGTTTTTAACCAAAATACTTGTACTGTGGAGGAAACAGTACTTGTTAAATTTGATGAAGCTGATCCTTTTGTTTTCAAACAACCTAATTTAAATCCTCCAGAAATATTTTCTAAAAATGATCATCAACATTTAGTTGAAGATTCATCTAAGGAAAATGGTCACGAAAATACTCCTGAAACATTTGTCCCTGAACATTTTCTACCTTATATTGATGATCAAGTTTTACAAAACCCAAATCAGTTGTTACTTAAAAATCATCCTACTGATAATATCATAGGAGGTGTCAATCAAACTATAAGGACTAGAAGTTACTTACGAAATAAAATTTAACATGTTGTTATTCATTCCCAATTCGAGCCAAAGACTCCCGAGGAAGCCTTAGGTGATGAATATTGGATAAAGGCTATGCCAGATGAACTCAATGAGTTTGTAAAGAATCAAGTCTAGACCTTGTTTGAAATACCTAAGGAAACTTCTATAATTAGAGTAAAATTGGTCTTAAGAAAAAAATGTGATGAAAATGGAATCATTGTTAGAAATAAATCCATATTGGTTGCTAAAATATATAACCAACAAGAAGACATAGATTATGAAGAAACCTATGCACCGGTAGCAAGACTTGAATCCATCAAATTTCTTCAAGCATTCACACCATTCTATAATTTTAAACATTATGAAATGGATGTGAAGTGTGATTTCCTTAATGGATATGTATAGGAAGAAGTCTATGTAGACTAACCTCATGGTTTTGAAGATGCAAAACTTCCTAATCATGTATATAAACTTACCAGAGCTTTATATGGCCTTAAACAAGCCCCTAGATCTTGGTATGATAGACTTACATGATTTTTACTCCAAAACAAATATTCTAAAGGAACTGCGAATCCAACACTTTTTATAAAGAAAGATAAGAAAGATATTTTAATTGTATAAATATATGTTGATGAAATTATATTCGGATCAACTCATTAATCCCTAACAGATTCCTTTGTGGGTTTTATGAAGTCTGAGTTTGAGATGAGTATGATGGGTGAGTTAACATTCATTCTTGGTTTTCTAATTTCTCAAAAACCAGAAGGAACTTATATATCTCAACATAATTACATTAAATATATTCTTAAAAAGTTTGGGTATGATAACACTAAAAGTATAAGTAATCTTATCAGAACTTCTAATACTCTTGATATTGATGAAGTATGGAAACATGTGGATCAAAAATATTATAGGGGAATGATAGGAGGTTTACATTACTTAATCGCAAGTCTACCCGACTTAATGTTTTCTATTTTCTTATGTAAAATATATTAAGAAAATCCTAAGGAATCCAATATTAAGGTAGTGAAAATAATTTTCCAGTACTTAAAAGGATCCTTGGATTTATGACTTTTTTATTCTTCTGGAAATTTTTTCGAACTAAAAATATTTTTGGATTCTGATTTTTCTGGTTGTATAATGGATAGAAAAAGTTCATTCAGAACTTGTCATTTCCTATGAGATTCCATAGTTTCTTGGTCTTGTAAGAAACAACATTCTGTTTCACTTTCCACTAATGAAGCAAAATATGTAGTAGCTGGAATTTGTTGTGCTCACGTGTTGTGGATACAACACACACTCACAGATTTGGGCATGAGTTTTACCAAAACTCAAATCTTGTGTGATAACACTAGTGCCATAACCCTATGTAAAAACCCAAAACATCACATACTTGATAAGAACATAGATATTAGACATCACTTTCTTAGGGATCACACACTCAAAGTAGATATAATTCTTCAATTACTCAGAACACAAGAATAACATGCTGAGATATTTATCAAACTATTACCATCTGATAGATTTGAATACATTAAATAGAAGCTAAGTATAATATCTGTATGGTAATCATTCATATCTACTTCTTTTTTATCTATCACCTAACATTAAATTACTGCTAAATTCAGGGGGAGTACATATGTTTTGAAAAATTTATTAAAAATATAAAACTTTTGTTTTCCCTAAAAATTCTATTTTTCTTGAATAAGTGTGTTTCATAATTGTATTTTTTCTGGCATCTATTTTTTCAGCAGACCTGAAATTTAAAAACTTCCAAAAATTTTCGGTTTTGAGAAATGCTTTCCTCAAAGAAATTTAACCTTAAGGATATTTTTCGTTAGGTTAAACCAACTTTAAGAAAAAAAACATTTTAATTTTTTAATCTTTTTTAAAAATCCTGGAATCAATATTCATGGAATACATATTTACAAAATTGAAATTCTCGGAGTTAAATTTCATGAGTCTAGTTTTTAACCCCAAGAAATTATTCTTCGATATCGATAATTTCATCAGATATTTCTTAAAGGTACATTTTCTTACCCCTAGTTATTTTTTTCTTACAATTCTACTTGTTTTTATTTGCTTCTTTTAGGAGCTTTTTTCTGGATTCAAATTTCCTTATAATCATACATTTAGTTTTCTAAAACCTCAAAATTTCGTTATGGATTTATTTTTTCTCAACCACCCTCATCTGTTAGATCTTTTTGGGGAAATCACAGCCATTTGATTACCTTATGAAAGTTTAAAGGTCATAATTTTTCTATATAAGTTCTCCCCCACTTCATAAGGACCCCAATGGTTCTTTAAGCCTTCAAGACAATGTGATGATGCTTCAGAGTTTGTCATTCCAGATTTCTTCAGAGATTTCTTATGGATCCAAATGTCAGGTAGTTCCGACCAGATGACAATCAAGGAGAATAAAGACAAGATGATATTTTGAGAGAGAATTGTTTGTTCAGACTTTTTCAACTGGTATGACTCCATCATCTCTCGTATTCTTAATTGTAATAATTGGGAGAGTATTTTTATAGCAAAGGACAAGATTCAAGATCCTGTATATCTAGAACTAGTCAAAAAAATTTATGACTCTGTCAATTTCATTGAAAATTATGGTAAGGAATATTTCAAATTTAAGGCTTATGAAAAGTCTTATACAGTACCATTCCGAAATGCATACAACTTCTTGAAGATTATCTATAAAGGAGAATCCATGATAGGTTCCTATAAAATTCTGGATAAGGAAGGTTATTTCAAGAAGAATTGTGCTTTAGAAAGTCAAAGCATCAAGGGAGTTAAGACACCGAAGATTTCAAATTTATTATTAGACCATAGATTGGTAGCATTGTTGATGCAGAGGTTCTTTATACCAAGGAAAGGGGATACATATTTCTTAATGATTTGTGAGATTATTTTGTTATACTTTCTCATCAACCCCGGGATGGTTAATTTTTTAATTTAT
Source organism: Viscum album (assembly GCA_963277665.1). Classification (NCBI taxonomy): domain Eukaryota; kingdom Viridiplantae; phylum Streptophyta; class Magnoliopsida; order Santalales; family Viscaceae; genus Viscum; species Viscum album. Next base: position 910,919,290 of record OY728134.1, read on the forward strand.
ATTTTCCTTACAATTAATTCTGTGAATGTTGGTACCATCAAATCCCAAATACTCATGTATCCAGCCACTATCTTAAGGATAGTTGTTACGGTTTTAGCTGAAATAAAAATCAATTGAAAGTCTACTTTGAAACCGTGTAAGATTATGTTGCTAAGTGAAGATACATTGAAGAGAATGAATCTTTCTTACAATCCAGACTCTAAGAAGTTTTAAGAAGTCATGACTTTGGAAGTACAGAAGCCGATATTGATAGAATCCATTTCAGAATAATCCAAAGCAGCACAGAAAAAGTCAGTACCAGAATCTTCAAAAGGAGTTCAGAAGAAGAAAAAGCCGGATGAGGCCTATCATGCCAATGCTACCTCAATAGCTCTAGCTTTAACACCACCAGTCATAAGCAAACGAAAGGCTTACTCTGATGATATTGTTGCTAGCTAGAGGAAATTTGTTGAATCCAAGAAGAAATGGGATCTAATCTTTGGTTTGAATCCGGTAGAGGAAAAGGCCTCAAAGATTCAAACCATTGATGTGTCAGAGAAACCAGCAATAGAGAAGAAGTAGAAAAGGAAAATAACTGAGATAGATATTATACAATCCCTACTGAAAGAAGTATAAAAAACCACAAAAAGATACCATTCCCAGATGTCACTCCGGAACCTAAGAAGGTGAAGAAATATGTAGTAAAACCAGAACCTGTTCTGGAACCACAGGAAAAAAGAATAGGAAGAGGGTGACATTATTCAAGAAGAAGAATATGATGTTATTAGACAATTTGATGAGTATGTTGCAACACAATGAGTTTCTACTGAGGAATATGAAGAAGAATATGAAGTTGAGATTGAAGTCAAAGAAGTAGAATAGGTAGAAGAAGATATTGGTGTAACCGTAAATGAAGATGAAATTCATGAATACGAAAATAGTGATATCAGAAGTGGAGAAGAGAAAGAATAAGAAGAAGTTCAAGTAGAATATGGAGATGATAAGACTATAGAAAATGAGGAAGTCCCTCAGGGTTCCAAACCCTCTTCAGTGCTGAAAATTGATAAAGGGAAGGCCATTATGGTTTCCCCTTCTGATGCTGACTCTCCTGAAAACCTTGAGAATCCAGAAACCTCTGCTCCGAAGGTCAATAAGGAAGAATCTAACTCCGAGTCCTCATCATCTATGGGTGATGAATTTGTAAAATTTTTGTTAAGGAAATTAGTAAGCACCATTCCGATACTTGCTAACATAGATTCTCGGATCCAAATGACGCAAGAAACCATAAATCAAAAGACAGATTCAACATCTTTGCTGATGGACATGGTGGTGAAAGGTGAAGACGATCATAATAATCTTCTCATTGATTACAAAGCTCAAAAAGTTTCATGTTAGAAAGTGATGATCCGGACCGAAACCATATCAGATAAAGCTCTTTAATTCTCATACTTCGTGGAATCAACAAAGGGAGCATTCAATGATGTAGTAAACGTGGTGTCCAAAGTTTGTACTTCTTTCTCAGAGAAATTATCAAGTGAGGTAGCTGCAAGGAAAAATAAAGGAAAAAATCTTCTTGATCAAATGAATACCATAGCTGAAGATGTCAATTTTCAGAAATGGATGTCTTTTGGTCTTGAGAAGAAATCGGATTCACAAGAAGAAGTAATCAATGTTCTTGAGGATATGAATCAGTCTCAAGAATTCAATATTTAAGATATGGAGAAGAAGGTAGCAGAGTAAGATGCCTTTATAAAGAAGCTTCAAGAAGACCACAATGAGGAGAAAAATATTATGTCTATGGTGAAAAGTCTTCTTTATGAGAAGAATAAGGACAGTTAAATCATTTTTTCATACCGAAGTTTTGTTATACTTTCATGAGAAACATCATGGAAATTCCTTGAAATTTTTTTCATATATTTTTTCATGTATATTTTATTCTATCTTTACAGGTCCCTCTCCATTACTTTTAGAAAATCAAAAAGGGAGAGAATTTTATCAAAGGGAGAAGATAAAGGAAGACAAATTTATAAAGAAAAAATTTCCTTAGAGTAAAAAATAAGGAAAAATAAATTTCCTAACTTTAATCTATATGGAAGAGTTCTACACCTAAGGGGGAGCCTCTCTAAACAGAAGCACATATATCTATGGGGGAGATTTTCATACTCTATGATCTTCTAAATAAGTAAAGAATAATTTACCCTAAGTCATAAAATTAAGGGGGAGATAAGTATTTCTAACTCATAGTATCTATTTCATTCTTTTCTAATTTTTTTGAAGTAGTTTGTGATTTCCAAAAAGGGGGATATTGTTAGGTCAATAAGACCTCACAGTTCCTTAAACCTTTATTTTTAAAATCACAAACACCTTCTTCATAAATATATTTTCCTTAATCTTTCATGTATTTCCTTACAATTTCATAAATTTCCTTATAACAAAAATATCTTTAGACATTTTGAGTTAAATATAATTTTATTAATGTTTTAGTAATCTGTTTCTCCATACCGAAAATGTTCATAAGGTTCTGATTTTTGGTTGATGGTTATACCATACTGGAATTCATTAAGACACTATTTTCTTGTCCTATGTTTTCACTACTATACAAATTTTCATCTTGAGTGAAATTTGGTATCATATTTTCATTATACATATAATTCTAGTATTGTGGTTTTATGATAGATTTGTCATACAATTTTTATGTGACACCGAAAATTTCTATACTGAATTTCATATACCGAGATTTCTATTCCACAAATTTTCTATAACACATTTCTAAATAATATTTTCTTAACACATTTTATGTTAGAGATAGAGATACCATTTATTATGATACCGATACCAGAGAATAAGAAACCGGTACCGAGAATTTCCTTATGCACTGTATTTTATAATCTGATACCGGTTATATTCTTTCATACTGCAAATCATGATACTGGTACCAGAATTTTTAAAAACAGATTTTTCAAAAAATATTTTCTTATACCTTACTCATACAAACTTTATGAAAAACTATTCTGAAATTTGCAATTCTAGCATTTATTATTCAAAGCTTTAATTCCTTAAAATTATGAATCTTATATTTTTTTCATATCAGTCCAATTTTATCAGATTCCAAATTCCTTACACTCAAGGTGTAAGATCTTTATATTCATGGTTATTTATATAAAGGAAATGTCATTGTTTCTATTATAAACTAACTTTTGTATGTTCGCCACATGTCCAGGTCCCTCCGACAATTAAGGAAATATGACCGTTGGAGTGGAACCGATCAGTAAAATTTTGAAAGCTATAAATAGGACCACAGTTGAGGCAGAGAAGAATACACAGAACACACAACAAGATCACATGTTTGCATTTTGGAGTTCATCTCTCTAAAAGTGAATTTCTCTTGAGTGAGAGGATCTTATAAACTCTCCAGCTCCATGCATAAAGATTGAACGGCTTCTTCAAACTTTGCTTCATGCATAGTTGCTTCGTGCAGAAGTGCAATTTCCTTAAAATCAGAGACTTCGGGTTGTGAAGTCAGAGGTGCTGATTTCTATACAAATTGAGGGTTTGCGGGGATAGCAAGACAAATACCAATATTAGGATTGAGGAATTACCCAGGTTTGGGTAAGTTAGACATTCTTGTATGTATAAAACAAGGGAACTTCATCCAAGGTTGTTAGATACCCTCCTCTTTAGGTTAAAAGATGATTGTAAATTTTTCAGTGCTTTATAAGAGATAGGAAGTTTTCTTTTTGTACAAACTTTATAATTTGTATCTCTGATTGTAAGAGATTCTAGACACCTTGTGGTATAATCTCTTTGTAAGAAAAGTTTCATAAGATTTAGACGTAAAAACTTTATATTTCTCTAAGAAGGTGATTTCTTGTTAGAGGTGTTGTGAATTTTTATTATAAAAAATTTCCATATGAAATTGTTAAAAGTATATAATTCACCCCCCACATGTATATTGTTCTTTTTAGGACTATTGCAATATTAACATTGGTATAGAGTAGAATATCATACTCCATACCAATCTGAAACATAAATTTCTACATCAAAATAATTAATTACATGTTTAAATCTGGTGATGTAGAAAATAATAACTAGTCATGAATTTAAATTATATTACCCAGTTAATAAATTTTTAAAAAATATATTTAAAGCCTACAAATTAAAAAATGGAAATGTTATCTGTTTTCTTAACTGGTATTAATTTTTAATGCATTAAAATAAAAATAAAAATAGTTATACTCTATAAAAAGTAGGGGATCACATTTGGTGGTATCCCATTATAGAATATTCATTGATTCTTGAATCATATATCATTATATTTGATGTACATTATTTCAGTCGATATGTATAATATTGAAAAATTTTTTTTGTCAAATGTGACATATGGCCCCTTATAAGTACCATATCATCTAATTACCTATAAATATTTTAAAAATTATACATCATTATTAATTAAATGTATAAATATTTAAAAAACTAGTTGTAAAAAAGTTCATATACATTGTTTCTAAGACCAATAATGTTTCACCTTGAATCCTATCAATGATAACATGAAAAATAATGGTACCCTTGTTTCTTACCCTCCCTTGATTGTAATTAAATATTTATTTTTATTGGGGTATAAATAAAAGAGTAATATCCCTAATGAAACATATTCTGGCCCCAAACCATATCAATGATTGAAAATATCCATGACAATATTTTCTATGTCAAATATATTGAGTTATTAAATACCCATATCTATGTTAAATCAAGAAAAAATATCATAGTCACTGAATATAACAAATGGAATCAAAGTTGGTATTTTTTTCTTCTAATGTATAGGAATAGAATATGGGTTGAGAAAATTAGTTACCTTTATCTCACATAATGATGTAAAGAAGATATAAGGAGCAGGGAGTCAGAAGCTTAAGTTAGGATTGGGGGAGATATTATGGGTGATGGTGGAGATTTGAGGTTGTAGATGTCTATGAGTATGATGATGATATTGGTGAACCTCTAATGTGGGGATAGGAAGAATATTTTTGATGTGGGGAATGGCAGTGGGGAGATGTGAGTGAGGGGAAAACAAAACATGGAAATGGATGAATGTTATATAAATAGGGGCTGATAATGGTGAATGAAATGGGTAAAAAATAAAAATAAATATTGTACCTTTAAATGTGTGGAGTTTAATGATGGGTTATAAAATTGATATAGATGAATAAGGGGAATTTAATGTGTTTAAGGTATTATGGAGGGTATAAGAATGTATATAAGAAGGCATGGGGTATTACTCAGATGTTTAAATTTTTTATGGAAAAATTATTATGATGCAGTTTATATAAAAAAATTATTATGAAAACATAAATAACCATGATGTTTATTTTAATGCCTTGACCCCAGTTACCCAGAGTCAGTGCATTATTACATAACATTGGCATGATCACAAATGATCAAGTCTCGAAAGACCGTTTAGTGTAGTAGCCTTGGAAACAAGATTCATACATAAGTTCAACTTTACAACTTGAAAAGAAATACAACATGAATTTATTCTATTAGGAACATCCAAGCCTCCTAGATTATGCCTAGAAGTCACTCCTAACTAACTTCTTCATATCCTGGGAAAATGAAACATAATAAAGGGGTGAGCTCACATGCTCATTAAGGGTAAGAAATACAGTGGAAGATAACATAAATATAAAGTTTGGTGAATAATTGAAACGACATGCCTTTACCAATAATAAACATGAATACTTTTTTGGCAGGAATATGAAATGAGTAAATATTGCCATAATAAAACATAGTCAATGGTATTGTACTAGTCTAATGACCATATGAACCATAAATATTATCTTCATATTGAGGAAATGTATAATGCCGAACATTCTGAAACATTTTTTCAAGGCCTCAGCCAAGACGTCTAAAAATGATTAAGGCCTCGGCCAAAACCATATATCAAAATTGGGAAAGGGCCTCAGCCAATTCCACGTCTAGTTGTCTCATTAGACCTACTGATGGATCGAGGAGCTATAGAGGGCTCTACCAGTCACTTAATAACTCCAATACCTTCCTCATATGAAATGGTTTAAACATATCATAAACACTCATATTAAAACTAGCATACGAAATATAAATACTTTAACTATAAACCATGAATGGTATAGAAATAGCACATCCACATTCAAACATATTAAAAAACCTTCAATACAATATGGAAGTTTTTTATCATAATAAATCAATTTCAAATAAAATTAAAATCCATCAAAGGATGTTGACATAGATGAAATCAAAACCATTTTTAGAGAAATATCTCTTTCTATTTCGAAATCATTTAAGAGTCACATAATTATAAAGAAAACATTTATTTTGAAAATATTCATATAATATTGTAAGAGAAACTTCGACGATTTTATAATGGTAGAAAATAACTACACCTACTGTATAAGTTAAAAAAATACATTCTTACCTTAAATTTGTCGAAAAGGATAAAAAGTACCTTGTTTGGAAAATGACAGAAAGATTCCTTCAAAAACACATCTGGGTATAAATGAATTCAACCCATAGTCTAGTAAATAGTAAAAATAGTTTGAAATGCAATTTTAAGAAACATGGATGTGGATGATAAAGAGGTCCGAGTAGATAATTATGTATAAACAACCTCGGATAATGAAGAGATTATAGAATTAACACTTACCTTGTAGTTTTACTTGGTCAAGGGTAGGTTATCCTCTAGTATAATGGTGAAACAATTGTTATTAAATTATTAAATAATAATATACATAATTAGGATATCATATATGATCTTTTAATATTGATTTGTTAATAATATTTTAGTATTATCGTCGTTTCGGGTGTCCACTTACTCGTTTTCTTTTATATGTTTTGTTACATAATCCATGTTTGTTATCCATAAGTTGTATCTTATTCATATCAAGAATGATATAAAGTCCTTTGAAAATATTTTTAATCATCAAATGAAATTAGTCTTGAACGGATACAATGGGGAATGAATCTCATCGTGTTCATGGAGACGGTAGTCCGTATGTACGCACGAATGCTACTTCAATTTCATTTTTCATTTTAAAAGTAATCAAAACCAGATGATACATAGGTATATTATTATTCCAGTACAATATAATATCTTATATATGTTACTTATTTTCATTAACACCATCCTTTATACGTTCCATGTATGGTATGAACGAGTCATATCATTTTGATGGGGCGGTAGTCTGCACTTCCTCAAATGAAATTATCTTTTATATATATATACAACATGAAATGAATAATGGTATGACATAAAATGGAATTACAGAATCTTATATAAAAAATAAATATCATTAATATCATATTTAATTATAGTTTCATCATAATGGACACAATGATAGGTCGTCGGAGATAATTCCACAATCATCATTTCGTGAGTCGTTTGGTTATCATCCACAGAAACATTATGTTATTCACCCATTAGATGGTGGTGTGTGTAAGTGTAGTTCGAATACGTCTCATAACAACGTACTAGTATATTGAGTATAATGTCATTGTTACAAATGAAAAGAATAAGAAAAGTTTATGGGTTGGAGAAGTAAAATAAAAGAAAAGAAGCTATGAGAAATCATTACCTTTAATTTGGGTAACTGCCTTTGGTTTGAACAAAACATTACTCTTGATGTTCCTTCTTCCTAAGTTAAGGCTTCTAGGAGGAGGAGAGAGATGTAGGGAGCTTAATTGGTTAGATTTTGGATGAGGAAAAAGGCTTGAGAAGTGTGAGGAATTCATTATAAGTGTTGTCCTTTTATAAGGGGTGGAGGGGCTCTTTATGAATGATTGAAAATATTATTTTGTTATATAATGATATTCGGTTTCTAGATGTCCAAAACTCATTAAAGTTGAAGATAATATGACTCATGATATACATGAAATCTTCCAATAAGAATTGGACAGGTTTTGGGTACTATTTTAGACTTTATAATCTTATTTATTTAAATCATTTATTAATGAGGTAAACACTACATCATTATTATGTCATAAATAATTAAGTTTATTTGATGTCTAAAAATTATAAAAAAATCCCACGATGTAGGAAATCTTTTTAGATTTATAATTAATATTTATAGTCTATAATATAACATATATAACATTATGTAAAAATTGTTATTCTAAAAGATATATGCTTATGTCATTTTTGTATTACTTTAACTTAATTAATGGAAAGTGTCATTATCACTTACAAGTGGCTCCATGGGGTCCAAAAATCGACCCCAGTATACCCATTGATGGAAATGTATCAACCAATAGGGTTAGGACACGTTTTAGGTTAATTTATTATTATTATAATATTATTTGTTTACCCTTATTTACTAGATATACCCTTTAACCAAAATAAATGAAATATTTATCGAAGTAATTATTCAAAATGTCTAAAAAAAGATACCTATTTACAAAATTTGGACCTCCTAATTCTAAATATGGAAAACATTTTTCTAAATTCAAAACACAGAAGTGTAAGAAATTAATTGAAAATTAATTCCCATTGTCGAAACAAAAAGCATGTTTTTAACAAATAATAACCATCAAAAGATTGACACTTTCTTATGTCCAGTTTAAATATGAAATTTCATCCCATGAACAAAAAAGGATTAAATGGTAAAATTATAATCTAATTATACTTTAAAATCACTCAAATTCATAATTTGTCACTATTAATTATTTCAATTAAAAAAGTTGTTTTTAATTAGGATTTTGTAATTTTCACTATTCAACAAAATATGAAAGTTATCAGAAAAGTATCAAAATTGAACCCTAATCTAATTTAGATATTTTGAATCCAAAAATGAATTATATTTTACCAAATTAAAATCATAAAAGTTGAATTTATTCATTTAAAATTAATTCCCGTTGTTAAAACCAAAAGGCATATTTTTAAGAAATAATATCTTACAAAAGTTTGAAACTTGTTTATATCCAATTTCAATGTGAAATAACTTACAATGACCAACATTTAATTAAATGGGAAAAATATAATCTATTTATACTTCCAAACCATTAAAATGTATAATTTAACAATATAAATTATTTTGATTAAAAAAGTTGTTTTGAGTAAAAATATAGTATTTTTCATTATTCACCCAAATAAAAAAGTTATCAGAAAAACACCAAAACTTTATTGAAACCCAATTATTATGTACCAATTCTAATGAAAATTTTTATTTTGTCAAATTGAATATATAAAATTTCCAAATATTGGATTTAAATAGGTTTCTCCATTAAAATGTGGTAAATTTTCATTTTTTGAAAAATACTTCTTTTACTTGAAAAAATTCATTTGTTATTACATTATGTCTAAGAAACTCATAAAATGGATTCTAAAATTATAAGGATTATATGAAGTTAAAAATTTAGTTAATACTATTCATAACCACTTTTGATCGCCTTGTATGGTATGTCATGGTGCACTACAACTCAGTGTTGCGTGTAGTGCATGTTAATGAATTACTTTGAAAAAATAACGTACTATGAAATCTTGGGGTGTTACATTCTTCCTTCCTTCAATAAATTTAATCCTCACAATTTGATATTCATTTTCAAAACTAAAAGGTTTAAAATAGAAAATAACTTTGTGGGAAAACCCACATCGGAAATTGGGTTAATAAAATTTAGTCTTAATAATAGGAAAAGGGGAATGAAAAAGTCACCACCAAATTATGATCTCTATTAGAAGAAAATTGGTGGAAGTTAGAGACACATAATTGGATGAAAATTTAAATATTTATAGGGAGTGATTGAGGTCATCAGTCACAAAAAAATGTAGAATTGAGGGCCTCAAATCCATCAATCTATGATGATTTAAAATATCATTGGTTCCACAAAACATAAGGTATTAGGATAACACATTTTAGTTTTAAGATACCATAGCAAAAGTTTAAGAATTAATTTCTTCATAGAATAAGAGAAGAAGAAATATATATATATATACACTTGAAAAGTAGATTTCCATCTTTTAACTAATTTCTACCACAAAATCATCTTTCACTCTAAAAGATAATAGAACTAAAAAAATATTCTATTTATCCTATTCATATAGGGTTCCAAAAAAAATTATAATTCTTATACCAGAACCTTTAAAAAAACTACATTATTCAATACAAGACATCACGTGGGTCAGTGGTAGGTGATACGCCCTTGTCGCCCTTCAGTTGCGAGTTTAAGTCTCATCGCCTTTGTAGATGCGATGGGTTGCCGCCCGACCTCCAGGTTTTCCTTTCATGGTAATCCAAAAATAATCTCAAACTAGAATTATCCAAAATACTTCTATCCAATCTCACAGTCCAAAATTTATAAGGAAGGTAAACACAATGAATATCCTTTTTGCAGTGTAATAACATGTGAACGCCTTCATCATGTATTCTTTTAAAACACTGCAACATCCTGAATTACCATAAAACCTTATTGATTACATTCGTGATGCCTTATTCCTTATGGAATACTTGATATACTTATTCTATCCAAAAATATTTTAAACTCCTTAAATGATGGAATATACAAATCAATAATCAGTTTCAAGGTAGTCAAGAATATCAAATATAATTTATCCAAATCAATCATGTATTATTCCCAAATCACTACCTCGGTAACAGAACCATATCATGGTTTATCTTTCTCTCAACCATATATTTTCCAAAACATTTAACCTGCTATTGAGCCACTTTTCTTGGTTCCACAGAATCTCAAGTCCTTAATGACATAGTATTGCAGTACAATCCTTATATACTCCATAATTATTATAACCCGTACATTGTTCATACAACACTCATATGACATAGTTCTCTAATAACAACATAAGAACTCTAATCATTCCTCCTCATCTGTGGTAGTATCATAACATGATTATTATCCAATAGCATCATTTGGGGCATACTCTGATGATTTGGACATTAGTTCGCGTAGTGTCCCAAATCCATGCATATGAAGCATTGTACATTTGAAACCTTTTTCATACCCTTGAAGTCACGTACATGGTGTCCTTTTTATCCACATTTATAACAAACTCACATTCCCTTCAGGCAAGTTCCAGGGTCTTTCTTCCCACAGTTATCACATATGGGAAAATTCTTCTTTTCTCTCTTCCCTTTATCCATCTTTCTCTCTTCCATCCTTTTCTTCTCTCGATTCCCTTCAAATCCATAAGACTCGGAGAATTCTTTACTTAACTTACTAACACATGATACTATTTCTTCATATGATGAGAATACATGAGAGACTATTTCCCTTATAAATTTTGGATTAATACCATGAAATATATGATCCTTCTTACTCTCTGGATCATACGTATTGCTGGAGTTCACATTCCTTCTAATGGGATCCATTTCTATATAATAGCATAAACTATGTCAATTTATGAATTGAAATGAATAAATCAGAACTTGTAAAATACCTAACATAAATTGAACGGTTTATGGATATAATCTATAATCATAACGGTGATTTCATCGAGAAATTATATACTCATAAACCCTTCATAATGATTTGTAAAGAAAATGAGAATTATCCTAAGCATATACCCCAAGAGTTTCGTAACCAAGAGTACAGCAAGGCCTGTTGTCCTGCACCATTTCCCGTTCGAGTCTAGATCAAAGCGGTGTTTTTGGGTTTTACCCATAGGTACATCTGTGCCAGAGCCGCATCTACCAGCTCGTATCCAGACAGGAATGTATTGTTCGGAAAACTCACAAAATCTCTACAACACCAAAATTCTAGGAAGTTCTTCTATAAAAATCCTCAAAGTCTATCTTAGGGCTATGTTCTCTAATCAGAGATTATCTAAATCTAGCATCCAAGGTTTGTACTAAACTTCCTCTGATACCAACTATTACACCCCAACCCCAGTTACCCAGAGTCGGGACATTATTACATAACATTGGCATGATCACAAAAGCTCATGTCTCAAAAGACCGATTATTTTAGTAGCCTTGGAAACATGATTCATACATAATTTCAAATTTACTACTTGAAAATAAATACAACATGAATTTATTCTATTAGGAACATCCAAGCCTCCTAGATTATTCCTGCAAGTCACTCGTAAATAACGTCTTCATATCCGGGGAAAATGAAACATAAGAAAGGGGTGAGCTCAAACGCTCAGTAAGGGTACGAAATAAAGTGGAAGATAACATAAATATTAATCATTGTGACTAATTGAAACCACATCCCTTTACCAATAATAAACATGAATACTTTTATGGAAGGAATATGAGATGAGTAAATAATGCCATAATAAAACATAATCATTGGTATTGTACTAGTTAAATGACCACATGTACCATCAATATTATTTTCATAATGAGGAAATGTATAATGCCAGACATTCTGAAACATTTTGTAAAGGCCTCGGCCAAGACGTCTAAAAATGATTAAGGCCTCACCCAAAACCATATATCAAAACTGGGAAAGGGCGTAGGACAATTCCACATCTAGTTGTCTCATGAGACCTACGGTTGCATCGAGGAGCTATAGCGGGCTCCACCTGTCACATACTAAGTCCAATACATTCCTCATATGAAAAGGTTTAAACATATCATAAACATTCGTATTAAAACTAGCATACAAAATATCAATACATTAACCATAAACCATGAATGGTATAAAAATAGAACATCCATAGTTAAACATATCACAAAACCTTCAATACAATATGGAATTTTTTTATCATAATAAATCAATTTCAAATAAACTTAAAATCCATCAACGGATGTTGACATAGATGAAATCAAACCCCTTTTTAGAGAAATATCTCTTTATATTTTGAAATAATTTATGAGTAATATAATTATAAAGAAAAAATTTATTTTTAAAATTTTATAATAATCTTTTAAGGGATGATTCGATGATTTTACAGTGGCAGAAAATAACCGCACCTGCAGTATAAGTTAAAAAAAGACATTCTTACCTTAAATTTGTCGAGAAGGTTAAAAAGTACCTTATTTGGAAAATGACGGAACGATTCCTTTAAAAACACATAAGGGTATAAATGACATCAACCCATTGTCTAGAAAATAGTAAATATGTTTTGAAATACATTTTTATGAAATGTGGATGTGGATGATAAAGAGGTCCCAGTTGATAATTGCGTATAAAAAACCTCAGATAATGAAGAGATTGTAGAATTAACCCTTACCTTGTACTTTTCCTTGGTCGAGGGTAGGTTAAACTCCTGTATAATGGTTAAATAATTGTTATTAAATTATTCAATAATAATATACATAAATATTATATCTTATATGATCTTTGAACATTGCTTTGTTAATAATATTTTAGTATTATCGTTGTTTCGGGTGTTCACTTACTCGTTTTCTTTTATATGTTTTGTTACATAAGTCATGTTTGTTATCCATAGGTTGCATATTATTCATATACAAAATGATATAAAGTCATTAAACAAAAATTTTTAATCATCAAATGAAATTATTCTTGAATGGATACGATGGGGAATGAATCTCATCACATTCGTGGAGACGGTAGTCCGTACATACGCATAAACTCTACTTCCATTTCATTTTTCATTTTAAAAGGAATAAAAACCAAATGATAAATAGGTATATTATTATTCCAGTATAATATAATATCTTTTATATGTTACTTAATTTCATTAACACCATCCTTTATACATTCCATGTATGGTATGAACGAGTAATATCACTTTGAGGGGGTAGTAGTCCGCACTTCCTAAAATTAAATTATCGTATATATATATACAACATGAAATGAATAATGGTATGATATAAAATGGAATTACAGAAGCTTATATATATAATAAAATTCATTAATATCATATTTAATTATAGTTCCATCATAATGGCCACAATGAGAGGTGTTAGAAGATAATTGAACAATCATCATTTCGTGAGGCGTTTGGTTGTCATCCACAGAAACATTATGTTCTTCACCAATTAGATGGAGGTGTGTGTAAGTGTAGTTCAAATAATTCTCATAAAAACATCCTAGTATATAGAGTATATTGGTTTTGTTACAAAAGAAAATAATAGGAGGAGTTTAGGGGTTGGAGAAGTAAAATAAAAGAATAGAAGCTAAGAGAACTTGTTACCTTTAATTTGGGTAACTTCCTTCGGTTTGAACCAAAAAGGACACTTTAAGTTCCTTATGTATAAGGTAAGTCTTATAGGAGGAGGAGAGGGATGTAGGGAGATTAATTAGGTAGAGGTTGGATGAGCGAAAAGGCTTGAGTGGTGTGAGGAGTTGGTTATAAGTGGTGTACCTTTATAAGGGAGAGGAGGAGCTCTTTAGGAAAGATTGAAAATATTATTTTATTATATAATGATATTCAGTTTATAAATTTTCAAAACCCATTAAAGTTGAAGATAATATGACTCGTGATCTAAATTAAATCATCCAATAATAATTGGACAGGTCTTCGGTATTATTTTAGTCTTTATAATCTTATTTATTTAAATCATTTATTAATGAGTTAAACACTACATCATTATTATGTCATAAAAAATTTAGTTTATTAGATGTATAAAAATTATAAACAAAATACCATGATGCATGAAATATTTTTAGATTTCTAATGAATATTTATAGTTGAATAGATAACATATATAATCCTATGTAAATTTTTTTTCTAAAAGATATATTCTTATGTCATTTTTGTATTTACTTTAACTTAATTAATATAAAGTGTAATATCACTTACAAGTGGCTCCATGGGGTCCCAAAATCGACCCATAGATGCCCATGGTCGGACATGTACCAATAAATTGGGTTAGGACACGTTTTAGGGTAATTTATTATTATTATAATATTATTTGTTTACCCTTATTTACCGGATTTACCCCTTGACCATGGTAAATAAAATATTTACTGAAGTAATTATTCAAAATGTCTAAAAATAAAAGTCAAATATTTACACAATTTGGACCTCCTGATTCTAAATATGGAATCCATTTTTCTAAATTCAAAACACAGAAGTGGAAGAAATTAATTTAAAATTAATTCCCGTTGTCGAAACCAAAAGAGTGTTTTTAACAAATAATAATTATCAAAAGATTGACACTTTCTTATGTCCAGATTAAATATGAAATTATTTCCAATGACCAAAATTGGATTAAATGGTAAAATTATAATCTAATTATACTTTAAAATCAGTCAAATGCATAATTTGTCACTATTAATTATTTCGATTAAAAAAGTTGTTTTTAAATAAAATTTAGTAATTTTCACTATTCAACAAAATATGAAAGTTATCAGAAAAGTACCTAAATTTCACCGTAAGATAATTTTGATATTAAAAATCTAAAAATGAATTCTATTTTACCAAATTCAAAACATAAAAGTTGCATTTATTAATTTAAAATTAATTCCCGTTGTGAAAACCAAAAGGCGTATTTTTAAGAAATAATAGCTTACAAAAGATTGACCCATGTTTATGTCCAATTTCAAAGTGAAATTACATAAAATGACCACCATTGGATTAAATTGTAAAAATATAATCTATTTATACTTCCAAACCATTAATATTTATAATTTTAAAATATAAATAATTTTGATTAAAAAAGTTGTTTTCTGTTAAAATATAGTATTTTCACTATTCACCCAAATATGAAAGTTATCAGAAAAACACCAAAAATTTATTGAAAATAAATTATTATATACCGATTATAATGAAAAAGTTTATTTTGTCAAATTCAATATATAAAAGTTTCAAATATTGGTTTTAAAAAGGCTTCGACATTAAAAGGCGTTAAAATTGCATTTTTTTAAAATTACTTCTTTTATCTGAAAAAATATATTTATTCTTACATTATGTTTAAGAAACTCATAATATGGATTCTAAAATTATAAGGATTATATAAAGTTCAAAATTTAGTTAATACTATTCCTAACCTCTTTTGAACGGCTTTTTTGGTAAGTCATGGTGCCGTAGAACTCGGTGTTGAATGTAGTGCAAGTTATTGATTTACTTTGAAGAAATAAAGTACTATGAAATCTTGGGGTGTTAAATTTATTGAATTAATTTTATTTCAATATATATATATATAATGAAAAATGGTTTTAATTTATAAATGATGTTCTATTATGTGCATACAACAAATGTGTGTGTACCTAATCTTTTAATTAAATATCCTTAAACTATATATATTTTAATTAATCATATAACCATATATCTATATATACAAAATTCGATATTTTTAATTGGTAACAGTTCAAAATTTCATCAGTAGATATTATTTCAAAATTCAAATTATGAATATTTTATTTAAAA
The DNA here is from genome assembly GCA_963277665.1 of Viscum album. Classification (NCBI taxonomy): domain Eukaryota; kingdom Viridiplantae; phylum Streptophyta; class Magnoliopsida; order Santalales; family Viscaceae; genus Viscum; species Viscum album. Next base: position 910,935,530 of record OY728134.1, read on the forward strand.
ATATAATTATATTTTCTTAAAATAAAATATATATTATTTTATTGGTTTGGTAAAATATTTGATTTTATAGAAAAATTTATTACAATGAATTTTTATAATGGTAAAATATTTGTGGCCAATGATGAATAATAATTACATTTTCATTTATTGGTAAAACTTTTATTTGATATTATTATGATAATCAAACAGATTTTAGTGTTCATAAAATGTTTTTTCGAATTGTTTTTATACCAATACAAAATATGAAAAAAACTTATTATACATTTTAATTAATCATTTTTATTGATAGATATATTATCTCTTTGAAAATTTCTTTTGGTAAAAAATAGTTTCTTATAGTCACCCACTCTTATCATCACCTGTTTTTTCCTTGTAACCATATTTTTCCTGTTATATTTACTAGTTGTTATGTTATATTATTTACCTATATATTTTTAAAACATTAATTCCATTTTTATTGGGTTTTATTTTCCATTTCACTATTTACCAAATATTTTATTACTTTTTCCTATTTGATCATAGGTTTTCGGCATTTATACAAAAAAGGTCTCATTATTTATTGTTATTTCATATTAATGAATACAATTATTTTATATTTTGGTGACATGTTCCCATTTTGTTCTCAATTTTATCATGGTAAAGACTAGATTTTCTTAGGTCCCACATCAATTACTAAATCACATTGTTTATTCATCTATATGGTCTTATTCTCTAGTTACGTCTATTACATTTTTATTTTTTCAAATTGTTTTTCCTTTTAAAATATAAAAAACTTCTTATTACACTAATTGTCTCTAATTTGAAAATATTTCATTTGGGAACTACATTCCACCAACTAAATGATGATTCAAATTGAATCTTTGAGGAGTGGTCTCAACAGCATATCATTCAATGAATGTCTATATGTGGTGTCTTTATTGAATTCGACATTCATTGGTAAACTTAATCTTCATAATGGATGAGAAGGCCTAACATCAAAGTAGAATCTGATAGATTATGCACTTGACATGTAGTTTCTCGACCAATTCAAGATTAATTATTAATAATCAATGATATGGTTACCTATGATAATGATCTTGTGGATGTACTAGTTAATTATAAATCCATATTTAATGAGAGTTCAGACCTTCAAAATATGCAAGGTTGGAGCTCATATAAAGAATCTTGGAGGCTATCATTCTATATTTAATATGAATGCTTGTACATTAAGAGCATTGTTGTATGATAACCAAAAAAATATGAAGGTTAGGGTGGGATTTTTACCTTAGGATATAAACCACCGTGGTCCTAAACATATTGAGAATAAGAACATATCTTTCATGGTTATTCTTGAAATAACTAACCAAGTTCAAACTCTCAATCATTATCAACATTAAGAGGTGATCAATGGGAAAATGAAAATTAAAAAAATTAGAAACAATTTGGTAGACATTAAATATGATTACTCCCCTTAGAAGGGCTATTTATACAAAATTGTCATGATGAGTGCTAAAAATATTTTAATGTATGATAGTGAAATTTAGCAGGATAATGCATTAAAAGCTAGATGGTGAAAGGAATATTCTCATATGAAAAAGACTATCACCACTATGTTAGAAAAACTCATTTCAATAGTTCATATTCATATAACGATGTCCATTATAGGAATGAGTTACATTATAATGACTCTTAAAGTCCTTTTAAATTTTTTTCATGTATGGATGAGTGCAAGTTTCTTGTCTGGACCAATTCCCATCATTATTGCATTTCTTTTTCTTAATAAACAGGCCTCACCTCAGCTTGTTTGGAATTAAAAATTTCACATACATTATATCGATTACCAAGTTCTCCATGACGAGCCTCCATTGTAGCTGTGGGGCTTAGTTCATCACTAGGGGATCTTATGGGTAGTGCAATAGGCATTAGAAAGTCAGCACGTTAGAGGCATTACCAAGGTTTATTGTACATCCATTTGGTTTGAGTTTAGTTGCACCGAAGATAGTAACCCATACAACCCCCATAGTTGATGAATATAACCCTTACATCCAAAATTCTGGAAACAGTTGTTCCCGCTATAATATGAATAAATATCTATCTAACAACTATCCCAATCAAGAGAGGGTAAATTTTGTTTCTTGTGTGGATACAGAAAATATATAGAGTTTTCACGATGACACTATTGAAGAATAAAAATATCTTGTAAATCCATCTTATTTCTTTGAGGAATAAGAACACAATGTCTAAGTTATAATATGAATTATATTGACATGAGAGAAATAGTTGGAAGATCTACAGTGGAATAATCGCTTTCACACTAGGTGCCAAGTTAATAGACATGTACATGAGTCAATCATTAAGAGAGGAAACATGGAGAACCTAATCCCTTGAGAGGAAGGGGAATGATTACATTTAAGGAATACTAAAAACCCCACACCATGTAAAGGGAAATGGGTTGTGTCTTCTAAAAACATAATTGAAACAAATCAGTTCCACATTTTATTATCCTTTAGTTGATATCAGGAAATCATTATATAAAATTTAATGGACATGGATGTGTTCCAAATTGTTCATTAACATTCATTCTGATTCAAAATTGATTTTTACTATAAGGGATAAACTCACATCATAGAGTACTCTAAAGATAAGATCATGTTTACTTTGTGCCCTTTTATATCTAAGATTAATTCAATATGATTGTGTAAGGCTATTTTTTCCCCGTGTCTTGAAGATGAACTCATACCATTAAAACCAGAGGAGTCACTCTATCCTTGTATGACCTTGAGGATGATATATTTGTTGATAATGAAAATTATATACTAGAAAATGTGGTAACATTTTTAACATTGCCAACAACACAAGACCTGTGGCCCATCAGGGCCACCTAATTCCCCCAAGTATAAATAAGTCATCAACTAAATAATATTAAATTTTTTCAACATGCCATATATTTATTTGTAAAGGTGAACATTTGGTTGGTAAAACATTGTACCAAATAATATTTCTCCATCACTAAATTATTGGAAAAGGCATTGTCACTAAATGTTATTGGGGAAGATAAAATAGTTATATTGTAAGTATAATGATACCAATAAATAATATATATTTTAGTGGAAATGTAAAAAAATCACATGATATATTTACTTATAGATAATACTATTAGAAACATTAATCATTCTATTAGTAATATTAATAAAAATATTATTTTGTCTGTTATTATATGAAATACCAACAATTTATATATGTTTGTAAATTAATTTTCAAGAAAATATTATTTTTCTGTATTCCTATATTTTTCATTAAACCAGTAGATTATAATTTGTAATCTAATTATATGAAGTATATTTATCATATTTATTATATAATAATTATAATATTATCCTATACTAAACCCTAAAAAATAGAGGCTTTATTCGAAAGAGCATGTTAAAAAAATGTAACATAAATTAAAAATATTTTCAAACTGGAAGAAAAAATAGAAATCTCCAACAAATATGTTGTCAACATGTTCAAACATGTTCTCAACATGTTCAAACATGTTCACACAAAAATAATATCAATATCCATAAAAAATAGTCCACAATCATTTTCTACTATAAGAAAACTGTTACAAAGGTGGTCCAAACTAGCGGTGTGGTCTATGCATGTAGTTCACCCACTCTATCATGACATGGATACAATGACGATGATCAACTATAACAGGCTCACATTAACTATAAGAAGGATGTCACCCCCCCCCAATTTCAAATACAGGTATCACTGACATGAGTAGATGCAAATAACTGATCATCCCCAGTCACGTAAGCAGGTCTCCATTTTTTTACTTGCACATGAAAGTCATTTATCCCCATTCTCAAACTATTATTAAAAAGATGTTCATAAAATAAAATTGAACCACATTAGGTCCATATAAAATAAAATAACACCAAATATGATAAAATAGAATATTCAATTCAACCATGTTTATACAGTGACGATGGATGAACTTCTGTCAAGGATGGATTTTGAATCTGCAAACACATCCTACGCGCCGCTGTCTCCTCGGGAGAATCTCCCGACTGTTGCTCCGGCTTCGGCGTCTACTATGGTTCATCTTGGTTCTCTTTGCATGCATTCCAAAAGCAGACCGCATCCTGCCCATGCCCTATGTCAGAATCTGTCCATTTTGATCGGTTTTGAAGCTCTCTTGGATGTTTCTCGGGGCTCTTCTTCTCGATCAGAAGAAGGCTTACCGGTTCTGTATATCTCTGCCGCTACAATTTGGGAAGCTTCTGATCAACTGCAATGGACTCTGGATGCAAGATTTGGTGTCGAAAAACCTTCGCTTCCTATTTTACAGTGATTCATCAGCTTGTGGTGGTTGAAATCACCAGCTAGGGTTTCAGTGCTAAATAGAAAATCTTTCTGCACTGTGCGATCTTCGCGGGAGGACTTCATCTCAGCTTGGTGTAATAGCACCCCGGCCTGTTGGTCGCTGGATATTCTCCCTTTTTTGATGGTCAAGGGATGCTCATCTGCGTAAAGACTCCTCTTTGGTAGCTGTGTGAATCTCTCTCCCTGGATTTCCTATGCCTTTCACGAATCCCGACTTTCATAGTGGCATAGTAAATTCTCTGGGCTCCTTCGCGCAGATGAGAGGTCTCTTCATCTGGAAGATGCAGCAACAACCCGGATCTTCATAGAGATGGATTTACTTCTCCCTCAACCATCTAAGATTCTGCTCAGATTTGAAGGAATGCCTGATTGGTCTCAGACTTTGGTGTATCCTACTCTGCTGTGCTTCTGCTCTAGATTCCATCCCTAAGGCCATACATCACCTGAATGCCATAAATCCAGAATGTCCATGGTTGATAGTGATCAGGCGATTTCTCCCAATAACCTCAAGTCCTATTATAGGGTGCCCATGTTCCCTCCTTGCATACCCGAGTTTGGGATTATAATAGAGGGAAGGCGAGTTTTCTTGTTTTTGTTTTTTTTAGGTTTTTAAATATTATTTTTTTGGACAAAACGGTTAGGGAAAAAATATTTTTCAAAATGCATTGCAAAGGCGGCACCCGCAATGCCGCTTTTCCCCTAACAACATAAAAAAATTGATTTTTTTTATGTTTTGTTTTGTTTATATATTTATATATATATAATTAATAAAAAATGTTCAGGAGGATGTCGTCTATCACCTAACAAAAAAAATATTATTTGTTAATTTTTTTTTATGATTTTTTGTTTTGTTTTGTTTATATTTTTATTTATATATATAATTCATAAAAATTGTAAAAATTGTCATTTTTAAAAATTTGTTTTTAATTTTTTGTTTTGTTTTGTCTATATATTTTTTTTATATATATAAGGAATAAAAATTGTTCAGGAAAAATAATTTATAAGTTTTCAAAACGGCATACTTGAAAGTTAAAAACGTTTCAAGTACGTGATTTTGAACGAATATAAAATATAAACCATAAGACTAATATAAACGAAACATTAAACATTGATAAAGCATATAAGAAATTGTTGAAAACAAAAATCATTTCATAAAAATTGTTCTGGAAAAATAATTTGTATGTTTTCAAAACAACATACTTGAATATTAAAAATGTTTCAAGTACGTGACATTGAAAGACTATAAAATATAAAGCATAAGACCAATATAAACGAAACTTTTAACATTGATTAAACATATAAGAAATTGTTAAAAAAAATCATTTCATAAAAAATGTTTATGAAAAATAATTTATAAGCTTTCAAAACCGCATACTTGAAACTTAAAAATGTTTCAAGTACGTGACTTTGAAAGACTATAAAATATAAACCATAAGACCAATATAAATGAAATATTAAACATTGATTAAACATATAAGAAATTGTTGAAAACAAAAATCATTTCATAAAAAGTTTTCATCAAAAATAATTTATAAGCTTTCAAAACCGCCTACTTGAAACTTAAAAATGTTTCAAGTACGTGACTTTGAAAGACTATAAAATATAAACAATAAGACCAATATAAACAAAACCTTAAACATTGATTCAACATATAAGAAATTGTTGAAAACAAAAATCATTTCATAAAAAATGTTAATGAAAAATAATTTATAAGCTTTCAAAACCGCATACTTGTAGCTTATAAATGTTTCAAGTACGTGACTTTGAAAGACTATAAAATATAAACCATAAGGCCAATATAAACGAAACTTTAAACATTGGTTAAATATATAGGAGTAAAACCCGTATCAATGTGATGCACGGTGTCACTAGTATGACATACATCTATAATCTTTGATGCATGAGAACATGTTATATCTCCTTTCATGGGACAACAAAATCTATTAATCCACCCGCCATGTCCATATCCATATCAACATTCGACCGCATAAGGGCATGGTGAAAGATATGGCCACATGAAATGCTTATCTGTTCCCATTCCTGTAAATACCAACCCTTTCAACACCCTCATTCATCTAACCTTTATAATTTCTTCCACAATTGTCACCCCATTTCCCCAGTCCTAGTTGATCAGATGAAAACACCAACGATTCCACATAGCCCATCAAAATCCTCATCATCAAATCTTTATCCTTTATCATCTTCATTAACTTGACAGATTTGTTCGAAACGTTCTTCAAACCGTCGTTTATCTGACTCATATGCTACACAGAATAGATGACATTTCACATAGTTTGAATTTATCTTTACGTTGATATACAAAAGAATAACAAATATAATACGTACCAAGTCTGGTGATTGCCTTATTCATTGGTTCGTTGTGGAATTTTTTATGAATGTTGCTCGAAATATGTCTAATGCAGAACTGATGATATGCATTTGGGTAACTCCATGTATCAGGATCCACATTGATTGCCTCATTAATTTCTTGATGCCGATAAGATATCAAACAAACACCCCGTATGTTGGGAAAATGGTTGCTGATACATGCCAAAAACCAACTCCATGATTCATAGTTTTTTTTCTCTACAATGGTGAAGGCAAGAGGAAGAGGTGAATGGTTTCTATCATAGGTTACCGCAATAAAAAATACACCCTTGTATTTTCCATACATAAATGTCCCATCAATCTAAATAAACTATTTGCAGAAACGAAATGCGGAGATATCGAGAAGGAATGCCCAGAACAACCGATGAAATTGAACACGTGATGGATCAAGTTAGTTATTGTGAGACAAATGTTCGTATGTATCCAGATGGAATACAACTTGGTTATGATGCCTCAATATGGATATCAATTGCGGCAATAACCGATATGAGTCATCCCAATCACTATAGAACTTCACAATTGCCTTCTATTTCGCCATCCATGCCTTATTATAGGAAATATTATAACCGAATGTCGGTTGAATCTTATCTTTCACAAGGGCTATTGGAACATCTTGACTTGTCCAATGCATCTCAATAATAATGGATGACACAAATTCTGCATCCAATGAGGTATGATCTTGTACGAGGCTTGGCTGAATGCAAGTATGAGCTGCCTCAATCGAAGAGATTCTCTAACCTCCAAATGCAATGTCCGGAATCACCCTCTATCAAAATCTACAATCATCCAAATACTTCTCACACTGTATGGAATATTTTATACGGTCTGATTCATAAACTACACAGCTACAATGACTCTCAATGTGAAATCTCTTTAGTATTCTTTTTAATGCATCTTTACTTGGAAAATTCCTTCCAACATATAATGTTTTTTCCATATCAGTAAACCTATCTCGTATAACTATAGGTAACTCAGTTGCCGGTGTGATAAAATTATCTTCAAATTCAGGCACACATGTCATTGCTTTTGACTAAGATGCAAAGTGCGGTGGATGATTTATTGTAGGTCGAGCTTGTTGTACAACTAATGAATTTCTCAAAACATCTATTGTTACTTACTCATTAGCACTATTATCACCATCTGTTTCATTATTACAAAACTCCTCATCAGATGTCGGGTTAACATGTATATCCGGGAGATCAAGTAGGTTGTCCTATTCTGCATCATTTTGAATAGTCTCAACTTCATGGGGAAGACTATCTTCAAAGACTCTTGTATGTATACGTCTTTGTACAATTGGATGTTGTTGTTGTAAATTAGAAACATCAACATATAAATCTGTTATGGTACCAACTGACCGTTGAGAAAACACATTAATTGTTTGGATCCATTGCGCATCATCAACCAATGGACAAGCTAGATGCCACAATGTTGATGGGAACTGCAAATGTCTATAACTTATTGACTTGATCTTTTGATTGGGTCCAAGATTTAATAAGCCATGGATTCTATCTTGAAGGTCACTTAGGGTTACACAATCAGTTGTATTAACCACTATTATTGGTTTTGTACTATAAGAAGCTCCTTGCTCAGTTTGAATAACCTCCTCATAGTAGTACACACAGACAAACATTACGCTCTACGTAAAAAAGTATTCTTATCAATATTTTGATAATGTAAGTGAAATTAAGAATAATGGTTAACAATATAATATTTATTAATCCAACATATTTTTAATACGTAGTTTGATTACCTCACGTTCAAATAATAACAATTACTTCTAAGCTATACAATCTCTATGATAATTAAATTTTAAAAGATTTTATATCCTAAACTAGGATATTTTTTAGTACACTTTTTAATTAGTTAATCATTCTTCAACCAATTGTTATTCCTTACTAAATTATTAATTAGTTATTCAAAAACATTGTAGAGTTAAAATATAAATAACATAGAGATAAAAAATAAATAACACTATGTTTCGAGCTTCTCTCCCTTCTTGCAGTTAATTAGATATCAAAATTTCAGAAAACCCGTTGTCATACGGGTTTTTTGAAATTTTGATTTCCAATTCATTGCAATAATGGCTAGAAGCTCGAAACATGTTGTTATTTATTTTTTATCTCTATGTAATTTATATTGTCACTTTATCTTCATGTTGTTTTTTAACTCCATGTTTTTTAACTCCATGTTTTGTAACTCCATGTTGTTGTTTTGACTCCAGGTTATTTAATATCATTTGAACTGTAGTTTTATTATTAACTTGATTTTATTTATTAATTAATTTCTAATTAATCATTCCTTATAATAACAATCAACATCAACTAAATTATCAATTAATAATTTCTTTTCATAGATATTTTAGTAGTTTATAATGAAATATGAATATATTAATCATATCCCCGAGGAGTGTCAAACCAGAATGCAACAAGGCCCGTTGTCATGCACCAGTTCCCGTTTGAGTCTAGCTCAAATCAGTGTTTTCGGATTTTACCCCTAGGTACATCTGTGCCAGAGCCACATTCACTTGTTTGTATCCAGACAAGGATTTGATTGCTTAGATAATATAGTTTTTATGCTACTAAAATTTCAATAAAACAATCCTAAATTAATTTTTACTAATTATAATTATAATTCCCAAATATATATAACTAATTAAACAATCTAATAAACAAAAAAAATTTAAAACAAACTATACTACTAAATAAATAAAATATTTAACTATAAAAAATTCAACTAAATTAAAAACATTATATTTAATAATATATTTAAATAAAAAAAATTAAATGAAATAAAAAACATTAAATTAAAAAACATACCTCTAAAAGCTTTCATAAAATTTAAAACTGAAAACTTCACCAAAAAAGAGAGAAATTGAGAGGTAATGGGTGTTTGGAAGTGAGGAGAAGGGAAGGCAGGCGCCGCGCTTTTATAGGGTGCGGAGGCGAAGGCAGTACCCGTGGTGCCAGCTTTGGCAATGACGCAGGCGAAAGGCGGCACCCGTGGTGACACCTTTCGTATGACATCGTCTAGAATGTAGGCACCGCGGGTGCCCCCTTCGACATGTCAGAAATCCACACCGGCAGTGCAAAGGCAGCATCCGCAATGCCGCCTTTCACCTAAAATTAAAGGCGGCATCCACGATGCCGCCTTTGGGCCACATTTTGAACATTTTTTACCTAACCGTTTACTGATTCTTTTTAAAAATGTATAAAAAAACTTGAGGGAAGGTAGTGCTTTGCTTGCCTTTCACCTCGAAACCGGAATCTTCTTCTTCCTATGAGAGGAGTACCCCAGTGGTGGAGGATCAACCCTGCTTGGACCTGGTTCCACTTAGTTTTCATGGTTCCTTCTCTTTCCCTAATTCTAGCTTGCATCGGTCCCTTCTGATATGACCACCCTTGGCCAGGGAGCTTGTTTCATCATTTTATTCCTCCTCTCGGCCATGCATCTCTATTATAGAGTTAGACCCAGGGGATTTTTTATATTCTCTAAATCCAGGTTCTTTACCATTCACCAGCTCCCCTGCCCCAAAGGAGGATGTGAGCTTCTTATCTCTACCTGACTCTAAAATCCTCCCTTATACACCAAAGGATTCAGTGACCAAAATGTACTCTCCTGCTTCTCTGACCCACATTCATTATTGTGGAGTTCAGACCAGATCGAAGAAGATATCCAAATACAATACCATGTTTTCAAAGAAACAGCAGGACCAAGAGTCTCGTGCCAGTGCCAGACACCTCTTCCTTCGATGATTTATCACCTCATTTGGAATGCTTGTGGACTGGGATCTCAGGTAATTTCAGACTTCACCTCCCATGAATTTCACAATAATTATATTTATATGATTTCATTGAGGGAAACAAAAAACATTTCATCAAATGTTAAGGATTTTACTCATTTCTTGTGAGTGCAAGGATTCCTTACTAGTTTCCCTTAAAATTTTCATATTTAGATATCCGGGAAAGTTGGAATTTCAATTCACATTCTCTCTTTACCAGAGAAATTTATCAGTATCAATGTTTCAGTGGGATCAAGTGGAATCATTGTATCATTTGTTTATGATAAATCTTATGCTAAAACTAGATTTTCCCTTTGGGATGAATTGAGCTCTGTCAACCCAAGGGATTTTCCTTGGTTGGTTGGAGGAGAATTAAATATCATGACCAGTTAGAAAGAGAAATTATGTAGTTGAATCTTTCATTGAAGTGTAAGCCAAGTCTTTATAGAGTTAATGGAAATCAAATGGCTTATAGATTCTTGTTTTTATTTGGGTCTTTTTATTTGATGTAATAATCATCACGAGAATTTTCATTCTTGCAGTCATCCTGATCCTTGTATAGTTAATGGATAGGCTCTTTATGCCTTTCCAATCATCAATGTCTCTCATTTGGTCTGGGGTCTCTTCTATCACTCCCCTCACTGTATTGTCTTACATTCTAGTAGTGTTAGTGAAGATTTATTTCATTTCTCTTCCACCTAGACTGATAATCTAAAATTTTTGGGAACTATGAGGAACTCCTAGATCCATTCAATAATAGGAAACATTTGAATTTATATTCACAATAATGTATGTAATCTCAAGGGTAACCTACACTTCTAGGTCAAGGGTCTTCCCTCATATGATCCATAACTAGAGAAAATTAACAAGGGCATTCTTTGGTTAGAGTCAAGCATGAAATTTTTATAGGATGATGATGTTTTTTATGCTGTGAGATCCAAGAAAGACTCCTTAGAAGAGAGGATGTTGAAGCAGGAGCAAATTTCTTGTGAAAATTCATGATCAAAGTTGCTTTTTGAAGGTGATAGAAATACTAGATATTTTTATGATTGTCTAAAGAAAAACACCGACACATGATTCCAAAGCTGCTAATTGAATACAAGTCATATACTAATGATACGTATGTTGCTCGTAGTATGGATGATACCTAATTCAGGTCACTATTGGAATCCCCTACCCTGAGCATGGCAGTAGATATCAGAGTGGCTCTGATCTTTGTGATTTAATTCCCTACAGTGTGTTTGATAAAGTGAATTATAGGATGAAATCTATACAATATGTGGACGAAATTCATGGGGTGGTTTGGTCCATAAATTCTTACAGTGCTCCCAGTCCATATTCTTTCCCTAATTCATTTTATAGGACCTCATGGGATATAGTGAAGAGGAGTATGAATTGAGTGCTGTAGGATTTTTTCCAAGGTGGTAACCCCCTTCAAGTGGAATGTGTTACTAAATTTGTTCTGGTACCCAAAGTTTATGATCCTTGGTCTCTGAATCAATACCGACCTATAATATAGTGCAATGTACCATATAAAGTCCTTGCTGGTGTTCTCAATAAAAGACTTGCTCCTCTCATTCCAAGCTGGGTGGCTAAGGAACAACATGGGTTTGTGAAAGGTAGATCAATCCAAGGATCCATTACATTGGCCCACATAGTGATTAGTGACCTCAACCTGAAGACCTTTGATAGCGATGTGGCTATAAAACTAAACATGAGAAAGGCATAGGATATAGTTGAATAGTGCTTCCTCAACATGGTCCTTCATGGAATGTGGTTTTATGTGTGGGTCATTGATATTATTTTTTATTATTTTACCTCTCCATGGGTGTCTAAATCATTTATGGGTAAATAGTTTGGGTTCTTCAAATATTTAGAGGGTTGAGGAAGAGAGACCCCCTTTCCCCCTATTTATCATTTCTCAAGACATCCCCTGCTGCTACTTTATTCATTACATTGATGTGGGAATATATATTCCCTACTGTTATAAATAATCGATTAGTGGTATATCCCATATCATGTTCACTGATGACGCAATTATATTTATTAATGGTTGTAAAAAGTCAATTCAGGGGGTTAATGAAGCATCAGAGGTTTATTTCACATGGAGAAGCCCAATTGTCAACCATAAGAAATGCGGATTCTTTGTACCTTTTAAATAATCTGATAAGAAGATAAGGGAGTTAGAATATAGTCTTGGAATGATTAATGGTTCTTTCCCTTTTAACAACATGGGTTCCCCTATGTCCCCTAATTATCGTCACATCAAGAACATTGATATGGTTATTGAGAAAATCATGGGACATATTCTCCACTGGAAGAATATGATCATATCATTTGGAGGTAGAATCACTTTGATAAATTCCATAGTCTCCTCCATCCCTATAAATATCATATCTACTCTAAAGGATCCAACGAAAGTGATTTCCCAACACAGGGAACACTATGATATCCTTTCGTTGGGATGGGAACATGGAAGGTATGTACGATGGGGCTTCAAGGATCAATCTTGCTAAAAATATTAAAGAAGGGGGTATAAAATTGAATAGTATTTCTAGAACCTTGACTAGCCTTCATTCCAAGCTTGCTTGGGAGATAATAGAGGGGGAAATTTTATGGGGTAAACATATAAAAAGTACTTAATATAATGATGGGAGATGAGGTAGGTTTTAATTCTATAGAATTTAGAATACAATTCATCCTTATATCCATAATATTCACCAACATTCTTAGTGGTTAATTGGGAAGAGAGATATTTGCTATTACCCCAAAAACTGGATGGGGAATGTTCTTGGATTCCCACATTGCCCCACTCTTAATATAAGCTTCAAAGAGGTTTTGTGAACAATCGAAGTTCATCAGTGCCACCTTGGATGTTAGTCAAAGGAATATTTTTGAATGCATTGTGTTGACTAATGATTAGGATCGATACATTTTCACTGGATTTGCAGTAGTAAATTTTAATATTAAATATGTTCATATCATTTAGGTTGTGCTGACTATTTACGATCTTGGGGGAGATATATTATGGTGCAAGGATATCCAATTAATGTTATTTTTCCTGATGTGGAATATATGGAAAAACAACTTTCCAACTGAGTAGAGTATCCAGTGGAGAGGGATCAACCTTGCCTCTAAAAGCCTCTTCCAAAGGTAGCCACATCGTGAGCCTACGTTTCACATGTTCTTCAATAGTGAGTGGGTGAAGGAGGTTTGGGGATCTTTTGGCCAGTTCACTGGGCGTGCAGATGCAATTGGTTCTACTGATTCCTTCCTTTATCAATGTATCCAAGGTGTGGACATAGATGACCCGAAGAGGAAAACCTGGTCCCCAATCTTCACTATAGGTTGTTGGGAACTCTAGTCATCCAAAAAATCCAAGTGTCATTAGTCCTCATCAGGAATCATCACATGTATCATCTTAAAAAACATAAACATATTTCTGGTCATTAGAAGGTCATGGAATGGTTTTGCGAATGGCCCCTCCCTCATGACCCTACATCCCTCACATACCTCTTTAATCAATGGAATATCCGTTTAGGTAAAATGATTCAATTGGAAGACTACCCTCTTAGGGAACGAGATAAAAACAAATAGATCATGGTGTATGTGATCAATTCGTGGTAGTGGAGTGATTGAAGACACCAATGGATCACGTGTGGAGGATTTCATACCTTTCCTTAGAAATGGAGACTCTCTTCAGGTGGAAGCCCATGCTATCCTCACAGGATTGCTGCAATGTAAATAGAGAAACATTCCTATCAGGTAGCTTGAGAGTGATTTTCTAATAACTTTAAAATCACTGTTAAGAAATGGACCTATTACACAATCCATTGAATACTCCATTAGATAGTGCAAGCAGTTAATGGAAAACAACATTTCAATCCTTCATACATGGTGTGAGGGTAATGTTGTGGCTAACAACCTTACTTATAAAGCATCTCTAGAGGTTCCACTCTTATTTTTCTATATTCTTGGTTCTTTTACCACTATGGATTCCAACATTGTTTGGGTTGATGCTCTTGGGCTCCATTATTTCAAACCACCTTAATTTTCCCTCTGTAGGCTCTTCATCATTTTTCTGATTAATAAATGAAAAAGTCTTTTGGTGGAATTAACCCATGTTTAAATTTTTTATTTCATTTATACTTATTATATGAAAATTTAGAAAATCAAACATATACTTGTTTATCATGTTTTATTCAAATGAAAATTTCTACATAAGTTTCACTAATCAGTAAACAATGCCAAATAATATATTCAAAAAAACTACTATAAAATTATATCATTAAATATTTATAATAAAATTCATTTCAACGTAATAATATATTAATTTATAATAGGATCTATTAAATTATTATATGGATAGTTATGGATCACTAAAATCTTAACAGGATCATATATTTAAATCGTCATTTTTTTATTTTTTAACAATAATTGAACTCCCAAAAATAAGTTTTTTTAGTCCAATCTATTTTATTGAAATTACTTTATATTCAATTAAATTAAAAGAAAGAATAACACTTACATGGTAAACAATTTACAAATCAATATTTATTTAACTAATTATTTCTCTAGAGAAGATAAAAAAAAACTGCCATTGGGATGCGTATAATAGGAAAACATACACTATGATGATTAGAAGAAAATATATAACATTTTTAAGGGAGAATAATATAGGATTTGTAAATATTTTTTCTTTTGGAAATAATTTTTTTATGGATATAGAAAATAATGGAAAACCCAATAAGTGAATAACATGAATGATGGAGAATAATTTCATTTTGGTGAAACCCTAATCATTTTTTGACTTGTATAGTATATGATCCATTTTTGAAGTCATACTAATTTGATTCTAGTAGAACATAACACACATGTAAATAGAATTAAAATCTATTAAGAATTCACATCACATATTTTTGTTGTAGCAATTAGAAGGTTAGTCTATTTAAACATGAATAAGATAAAAAATGAGGAATCACTCCTAAAAAATTATCATGAGTTCTTAATGAAATTATTGTCATACATCAACAAAATCCAAAAATACATTAAATAAAAAATCAATATATTTCTTTCTAAAATGATTTTCAGTGAATTAAATAAAATATCGTTACAAACATATTTTGTAGAATGGGGAAGATAGAATTCATTGATAATAAGAAAACACATATTTTTATGAAATGTCTCATAATCTCACCTAGTATTGAAATATAACATAAGTATATTTCAACATACTTCTGATCCAATGTAATGAAATAAAAGTTAAAAAAATTCTCATAGATCAAAAAAAAAGAATTTACTCTAATTTAGTGAACAATGTTGTATATTTATAAGGGTATATATATTTAGTTGACTTGGTATTAACATTGATAATTAGTGCTTCATTTATAATAATCTTTCCCTATATCTCTATATATCTACCAACATGACCATCCCAAAAACTAAATAATAGTATACTATGATATTAAGAATATATTTTTCAAAAGTATAAAAAGCTATGTGTGAATTTAATAAAGAATAAACAAATCTAAAAAAACATGAATATTATATGCGTCATACTGGATGTCAAGGTTATACCCTTATATTGTGTCTAATTATTACATCAAAATAATAATAAGTGTCACTTATATTACATTTAGTGACATATACAACATTTATATTGACACCCAAAAACATCCATCCAATCTTAAACTACAAGGATGAAATAAAAACAATAAATTCCTATGGCTATGTTCTACTTATATATTATATAAAAACCATATATAAACCCTCTGCAAAGAACTATATGTCATTAAAAATAGTGCACCAACATAAATAACCAAAATTAACAATCACGAGGAATAAAAATAGAAACAAAAAAACAAATAAAAATGAAAAAACAAATATTCAATATAATCCCAAAAAGGTCTTACATTGGTTCCCATAGATCTCATAGACTTCCCACACTTATAGAAGAAGACCTTTCGCTTGCTTGAAGGTCACATAAACTGGCCAATAACAAATGAATGATTGTATGAATTCATCGCCTACATGAGGACTACTAAGGCCTATATAATAAACGTGGTAAAATACATTCAAATGATCCATAATACATATCACCACATCCATAAGCAATATGAATTTGGTAAAAATAAAATTTAGTGTTAATTGTGAAATCAAATCATGCCAGTAAACTGTGATTATAGCAGGGGTATAAAATTTTAGATTGACTTTTACCAAAAATAGAATTTATTATTAAAATTTCTAAAAAATATTAATATTTAATTTTAAATAAATAAATTTAATTAAGGGG
Source organism: Viscum album (assembly GCA_963277665.1). Lineage (NCBI taxonomy): Eukaryota > Viridiplantae > Streptophyta > Magnoliopsida > Santalales > Viscaceae > Viscum > Viscum album. The sequence goes on from OY728134.1 coordinate 910,952,341, forward strand.
AGTACACCATTAGTTGAATATTACCTTGGAATATTGAAAAAAAAGTTTATAGATAATTAAAAAAAAGAATATTCCTTTAATGTATTAATAGGAATTGAGACACATGAATCCAAATTAGGTTAAAATCAAAGGGACTTTCTAGTCAAAAAAGTACTTTCACATTTGTAACTATAAATAAATACAATTAATTCTCTAAGATTATTACACATTTACATAATAAAGTTATGAAAATCAATTATATTTAATTTATGCTATTACTTTAGAGGGAATTATTATTTTGATAAAATTGAAATTTTACCTATCTATAAAAGTAATCTGAAAAAATATATATTAAAAGCACACGAAATTTCTCTGGATATATGATCTCAACATGTTAGTTCATCATTTTTGTGATCATGTAGAAAATTGTAAAAATACAGTCTCTCATATTTATCACCTAAACAATATGTGGTGCACACCCATTATTGGATTTTGGGTCTCACAACATTCGGTATATCAGAATTTTATTTACTAGATAAAAATATCCAAAACATAAAATGTATTAATATCTACAGTAACATGAAAATCAAGATTATATTCCAATAAATACTATCATATCTTCCTGATAAATCTTATCTAAATTTTTCTAAAAGGTGGAACCTATGTAAAATACCAAGACACAATTTATTCAACAAAAAGAATGAAATGACATAAGTCTGAAGGAGGGGATTTTATTACAATATTTTTCATAATATGGAGAAGATCGACCGAATGATAATCCATCGAAGTGATTCCCTGGTTTATTCCCTTGCTGGAAAGACCGTTAGGAACCATGTTCGCTTCACCGAAGGCATGAGTGGTAATATAGCTGATCTCTAGAAGATAAGCAAGGCAGCTCATCCAGTGGGTAGTAAGAGTCCATGACAGGTGCACCATACCATTACAGATAGCTTGAACAATAGTGGTTGAGTCACTTTAAATCCAAATGTTTTTAGAACCATTTTGTTTGAAAAAGTCGACTGTAAGAATCACCAACATTATTTCTGCTTCTAAAAAAGAGGTGACACCACAACTGCCGATGAAGTATCCTTGACAATGGACAAGGCTGTCTCGAAAGACAGCACCACATCCCACAGGTCCCGGGTTTCCTTTGGAAGCTCTCTTAACATTAATTTAGATCCATCGTGGGAGTGAGGCTTGCTAGAACACCACAAGGGTGTGCCTTAGTGTTCTATAGAGACCATCAATCCTAAGTCCATGAAGGATCACATAGTCTCCAAGAGTGTTGGCGCAATAGGATTTTTGAATCGAGGCTGCATCATTAATAGTGATGAGAATCTGCATCTGACCCGAATTAAGATAGAATGAGTAGTTGTTGTGAATAATGTCATTTCTATCATACCAGATCACATGAAGGAGCTCATAAACGGCTGTTAATAAGAGGTTATTTATTTGTTTCGATGTTTCAAGATCCACACAACATTTTAATTCCATGAAAATAGAGTCAAGTAATAACTATATCCAATCAAACATGTTAGTAATATAAATCCAAAGAGATGAATCCGTAGTAAAAGACCAAAAAAGATGGTTAGTATCCTCTCTATGTTGGTGACAGAAGTGGAACTTAGAGTATATTTGGATACCAAAAGATTGAAGACAAAACTAAGAAGGAATATGTTGTGAGAAATTCTCCAATAATATTGAGTCTTGAGGGTTTAATCTTGGGTTTATCAGAAGGATTCAACCAAGAAAAGACAGATTCAGAATTTGTGAAATTATGTTATAAAAACTTTTTATGTCTAGAACACCATTGTGGGAATGCTCCAAAATAAGAAATTCACCAGTATTAGAGAAAGGAAAGTTATCAAAGACATGCATGATGTTATTAGAAAAATTGAAATTACTAGACAGAATCACATCCTTTATAGTGAAATTGATGTTTTCTAGATGGGAATTGGGTGGGATCATGGATTAAAGGGGAGCTCTAGTCTAGTTGTCTATCCAAAATTTCATGGAAGAATCCATGCTAACTGTCCATCTCGAGTTATTCATTATGTTGGAATACTATTTCCTAATGAATGGCCACATTGAAGAGTTTACCGGGATCAAATTATCCTTCTTGAGCTTCATGAAGAATCTTTCTTTGAGAAAATAAATGGAATCAGAGTTATTATTAAATAATATCCAAGTGAGTCTAGCTTATAGAGATTCATTAAAGAGTTAGAGATTTTTAATTTCAAGACCACCTTTCACAAGAGGTTTGAAACAGGTAGACCAGGGTATGGTCACAAACATCTTTTCTAGATTTCTTCTAGTCCAAACAATGTTTTTGATGTAACATTAATTTTCATAAGAATACCAGTAGTCCATTTATAGACCATCAGTTAGTAGACCAATTTGGAGGCAATCACAGACTTCATCAACCCAATCCTTCTAGCCATGGAGAGGGATTTACCTTTCCATGAGGTTATTTTTTTAATAACCTAGTCAACAGTAGTATTAATGTGAATGGATTTTGGTCTACCACAAAAGATGGGAACTCCCAGATAGGTGACATGGAATTATCCTTCTTTGATTCCTAAGTTTTTTATAATGCTAGTTTTTCAACATAGAGAGAAGATTTTATTGAAGAACACAAAATATTTGTTCCAGTTAATAGTTTGACCAGAAATCTCTTTGTAATGGTCCAACAGTTTTTTTAAATTTTTAATATTTCTTTTTTCACCATTTAAGAATAGAATTATGTCATTCGCATATTGAAGATGTGTAGGAAGCTTGAGGTTTCTGGCCGCTGGAATGGGATTGAGTAAGTTTCGGTCAACCAGGCGAGTGAGAAATCTACTAAGATAATATTCTGCAATAGCAAAGAGAATGGCAGATAAGGGATCACCTGTCTAACGGGTTTGGTGAATTTAATGTAGCCTTTTGGGGATCCGTTAACAAGGATAAAGATAAAGGCTGAATTAAATAAGGACTTTATCCTACTTATAAAAGTATCATTGAAACCAAAACTCTGGAGAACTTTGAAAATGAAGCTTCTATCAATGGTATCAACGGCTTTCCTAATGTCAAGTTTAATAGAAATGTTTCCTCTTCTGGAAACTTTATTTATGGAATTGGAACATTTCTAGGAAAGAAAAATGCAGTCTTGTATGGATATACATTTTATAAAACCAAATTGATTCTAAGATATTATTTTATTACATATGGGAGCATGTCTATTAGTAAAACGTTTAGTAATTATTTTTTAAAGCGAGTTAAAGAGAGAGATATGTAGGAAGGGATGAATTTCAGAGGATTTAACCACTTTAGGGATGAGATTAAGAAATTGAGAATTAATACCATGAGGGAGAAAAAAATTAGAAAAGAATTATTTGAAAAGTTTACAAACATCAAGGTGGATGGTCTCCCAGTATTGTTGAAAGAAGCCTTTGTTGAAACCATCAGGGCCCGGGGCACTATTAGGGTTGAGACTAAAGATAGTGTCCCTGATTTCATGATCAAGAGGGATGTTCAAAAGAAAGTAATTGTGATAATGATGAACCATAACGAGAATGACCTTGGAGAGGAGGTCTTTGTTAACATTTGGCCCATTAAAAATATTACTGATGTAAGAGGCCATAGGATTAGCAATGGTCACCTCAGAATCAAAGAAAATGTCATTGTCCCCAAGGAAGGAGAGAGGTCTATAGACTTGTCTAACTATTTTAAGGGAATTGTAGAACTTAGTATTTATGTCACCATCTGAAAGCCACTTAGTTTTGAAAACTTGTTTATGAATTTTGTCCTTATGAACTAGGAGCGAATTACGTTTTACAGAGAGGTTTATTTCATTTTGAGGATCTAAAGAGAAACAAGAGTGAGTGTTGATATTTTTAATTTTATTAAGTTCATTCTCAAGGTGGGATATTTCCTTTTACATTTGTTTTTATTTCATCATACACCAACCTTTGAGACACTGTTTAAGATATTTTAGCTCAGTGGGACAAGAAAAAGCATCCGAGTGGTGATCCAAAAATATTTGTTAATTACCCACCTCAAAAAATTGAAAAGAATGTCGCATAAGAAAATTAACATAAAGATACCAATGAAATTTCTAGATATCTCAAATAAGTAATACCTTAATAAAATATAAATTAATTTAATGAAAAATAAGAATGAATAAAATTATGTAGTCCAATTGATTCAGTAGAAAAGAACAATCCCTAAATCCACATAGCAACACGTTTAATTTTTCAGGATGTTAAGAAAAGAAAAATGTGAATGAAAGAAAGTCTCACACCATACAAATTTAGAGGAAAATAGATAGAAATAGGAAAATAGTAGAAGTTTTAACGTGAAATCAACCAGGAATTTCAACTCTCCAGCTACCCCAAATCGCTTTTAATTAATTAAATTTTACATGACCAAACATGTGATGATTTAAATTCAAAAAATTAATAAACATTAAATAAAATAATTCTAGGAAATATTTATAATAATAGTTAAAAAATAACATTAGACTTTACAATTTGAACAATAATATCATTATGATCAACAAAAAAACTCTACAAAAAATAAAAACATTAAATAAATAGATTTTATTTTACTTATATAGATGGAATATTATATGAAAATAGATAATATGATACCACATTGTACAAAATAATGATAAAAATATTTAGTGAGAAAGTTGTTTTTATCTATAAAAAATTAATCAGTTCATTGCGGAATTGATAATAAACATCCCATGAATAGGAAAATAAATTAATTATGGTGATCCCACCCTAATACCATTACAACCCAGTACCCAAAAAGACCCATCACATACCCAAAGGGAATTATTGATATATATGGGAAGGCGACCAATACCTAGGAATCAACAACAATTAAATGGAATTATTTTTCAAACATGATGATGAAAACATGAAATATATATACATGAAATGAAGAAAAAATGGAAGAGTACAACAAGAAATATATGTCATAGATAAATTGAATCCGAAGTAAAAGAACTCAAATGTAGCTAAATAATCTCCATGGTACAAGTCCAAAATTAATCGTAAAATAAACCAAGAAAACTACTCAATGTGATAGTGGGGAAAGACTTCCACCATCTCACCACCAGCTACCCGACCACATCTGAGAGAAACTTCACCGCCTCACTGTGGAACCTTTACTTTTGTAGTATCAAAATACATAACAAGGTCTATTCTATATAAAAGGGGTTAATAGGATTCGATCTATATAGTATTAGTAGGATTACACCCAGTTGATCCTTAATAATTCTCTTTACAACAACCCGAAGAATGCTCAAATTTAATGAAAGTAAGGAATGATAATCATTTGAATTGTTATATTATCAAAATAATGGAATCAAATCCATTTTTCCACATTTCTAAATAATATATGTAAAATGGATTCAAATAATATCACATAAATTAATAAATTCAAAGCATGTATGACATATTATATCAGATCCAAAATAGTACAAACCAAAGAACAAGAATATTCTGATCCAAAACAGTACAAACCAAAGAACAAAAAAATTCTGCCATGAATCACTATAGGCAAGGATAACTAGAACACTCATGCAGAAATATAAAAAATCAGGATCATCCATTATCTATACATATTCATAAAATCTAGAGAGAATAGGATCACCAAATCAGGTTGAACTCCTAATAGTTCAAAAAATTCCCTAGAACAATGGGCATAGAGTGAAATGGAACAAATCGTGAGTGATCCCCCCAATAGTACCAACAACTAAGGCCTATTACTAAAACATAAAAATAAGTACCCCAGGCATCCAATGTTCCAAATTTTCAAAATAATTTCATCAAAACCATTATTTCAAAAACAATCTCACCAATCAATTTCATGAATATTTGAAATACTCTTTCCTTTTTCCAAAACAAGGGGAAAGACATCTTTTAAGAGAAACCCATTTTCACGCCCATATAAATAAATAAATAAATCGATCCATTTTATTTATAATTTTTTTTATCAAAACTAGATAAAACAATGTTCATATAATACATTATAGATATGGAATCACTTTCCTCAAATTCAGGTCACACACACTGGCAATGAGATCCACCGATACAGTAGAATGAAAAGACAACAATAAAGGCCGTATAATTGATCCTTACATCTCAACATATAACATAAAGTGCACTAATATAAAATAAATTATTCATATATACCAATATAATTTTTCTATATATACATCTATAAATGAAATTAAAAATTGTAATTTTTTAATAGAAAATATAACCCGAAGTATACCACTATAAAGTCCACTTTGGGCAACATTAATTCTATTTACTATACTCAATGATTCTAAATGTTTTCTGTTAAATTCCTGTTGAAATTTCTAAAAAATATATATTAAAACCATATTATTTTTCAATTTCATGTAAAATGATGTAAATTAGACACTATGGGAAAAAATGTTTACTTTTTCTAGATAAACATACATAAATGAATGTTCAATATCTTCATTAATTATAATTCTTGGAATTCTAGAAAAAATCAATTAATACCCTTCCATCTAAATATATTGATCAAGAGAATAAATTATAATTTTAAAGAATGTGATGTAGTAAAGAATAATTACTCAATTATTTAGTTTTTATTAACCATTTAATAATAATGGTGAAAATATATTTAAATCCAAAGAATGAAACAATGAAAAAGTTATTTACTTTATTAAATGGGATTAACTGTATATGAATTACATTCAAAATTAAAATATGAATCCTCTATAAAAAAAGTGGGGATAAAACAGGGTGGGATACTATTATAAAATATTCGTTGGTCCTTTCATCACATACCATTGTATTTGACTGTACATTTTCTTAGTGGATATACATTTTATATCATAAAATCCATTATAAAACATGATAGATAGTCCCTTTTGATTACCATCATGTCTAATTAAATAGACTTGGAATTATAATTAAACATAAATATTAAATAAATGTAGTTATTTTTATAAAACTAGCTATAAATAAATTCATATACACTATTTATAAGATATATAATTTTGTGACTTGAATCCTATCAATAATCACATGAAACATGATGATAACCTAGATGTTTACCATCCTCATTATGACATGCATAATTTTTTTTGACTGGGGTCTACATAAATTATTACAATCATGAAATCAACTTTAGATAGACCGAAACCATATCCATGATTAACAATCTCCACAAAAAGCTAATATAAGTAAAAATATATAGAGTCATTAAATACAAATATGAATGTTAAATAAAAAAATATCACAAAATTGAATATATCCAATGGAATCATTGTTGGTATTTTGTTTCTTCTAGTATAATAGAAGAGAATATTGTTAGAAAATTTTAGTTACCTTTATATCACATGATGATGAAAATGATATACAAAAATGGGGGAGTAAAAAGGATAAGTTAGGATAGGGGAAGTATTATAGGTGACGATGGAGGCTTGAGGCTGTATATGTTAGGGAGGATAAAGATGATAGAGGTGAACCTGGAATGTGGGGGTAGACATCAGATTAATGATGTGGGGAAAGGTTATGGGGGAGAATCGAGTGAGGTTTGAACTTAACAAGGAAATTGATGAATTTAATTCAAATAACGCTTGATAAATATGCATGAAATTTGTGAAAAAATGAAAATAAAAAATGTAGCCTCAAATGGGAGGTGATGAATGATGGTTCAGGAATTTTATAGAGATGAACAAGGGAAATTTAGGGTTTTCATGGTTTAGTGGAGGGTATGATAATGGATATAGTATGTCATGGGGTATTATGAGTATATTTAAACTGATTAGAGAAAAACTATAATGATATAATTTATATAAACAAATATTATGAAAAAATAAATAACATTTTTTTATTATCAATTTCATATTTTGTGAATATATATATACTAAACAATTGTTTAAATTTATATAATAAGTTCTTTTTTGTGTATATAACATATGTGCTTGTCTTTGTATTCATTCCATTAAATATTGTTTAACTATATAAATTTTAATTAATAATTTAATCATTTATCTCTTTAGAAAAAATTATATATTTTTGATAGGTAATATGCAAAAATTTCATCATTAGATATTATAGAATAATACTAATTATGAATAATTTAATTATCATATTATTATATATTCTTATAATAAATAAATCTATTATTACACATGTTTAAGAAAAGTATTTGATATTATTGAATAATTTCATACAAAATAATTTTATAATGGTAAATCATTTGTGGATAATGATGAATAAAAATTACATATTTTTTTTAGTAAAACAATTTTCTTGATATTATTATTATAATAAAACAAATTTCAGTGTTAGTAAAATAATTTTTTGATTTTTTGGGTACCAATTCTTAATTTGAACAAAATTTATTATTTTTTAATTTAATTCATTTTTATTGATAAATATATTATCTCTTTTTAATTATGTTTTTTTACAAATTTATTTTTTATAGTGACCCACTCTTACCATCTCATATGTTTTCCTTGTAACTTTAATTTTTGTGTCATATTTATTAATTATTATGTTATATTGTTTACCTTTATACTATTAAAACTTTTATTTCATTTTTACAAGGTCTTGAATTCCCTTTCAATATATAGCAAATATTTTATCATTTTTTCTCTTTGATCATTGGTTTTTTGACTTTATACCAAATAAGGTCAGATTATTGATTGATATTGAATATTAAAGAATAAAATTATTTTATATTTTTGTGACACATTCCCATTTTCACCTCATACTTCTATTAGTTAGGATTCAATTTTCTTAGGATATATGTCAATTAGTGAATCACATTGTTCATGAATTTATATGGTCTCATTATATTTTTTCTTTTATGAGATTTTAGTTTATTCCAAATGTTTCTCCATTATAAATTATAAATAACTTATGATAACTATAATTATAACTTATTTGAAAAATTTTCACTCTGGAACTACATTCCACCGACTAAATGATGACTGAAATTCAAAATTTTAGGAGTGTACTCAAAACCGTATCATTCAATCAATGTGTTTATGTGATGTCTTATGTGGATTCAACATTTATAGGTTACGTTAAAGATCATAATGGATTAGGAGGTCTAACAAAAAAGTTATGTATTATGGATTAAGCACTCGAAATGTAGTTAATTGACTGAATCTAAGATCATTATTAATCAATAAAGATAATGTGATCTCACTGCCAACCCTAAATTACTCTACATGGTATCAAACACAACATTGCATCAATCAATTATGGGATTTATGTAGTTTCATCCATTTGCTTCATCCCATTTATAATAATATCATCATTTATTCTTTTATTTATTACATACATTAAATAATTTTTTTAAAAATATTATAAATATAAAAACTACTATTTTAAAACCTAAAATTTCTATTGTATAACTATTTTATTTTTAAATTAGAAATAATATTTCAAAAATAATATAAACATTATTATATATTATTTTAAATGTATTATTTATATTATGAACAATTAATCTATAAATATTATAAATAGAGTTCAAATTATATTTTTTATATGTATTTAATTTGATATCTAATAAGTTAGTATAATATAATTTTGATAATTTTTTATGTAATTATATTATCATCAAATTAAATTTATATTATGTTTTCTGTAAGTATTCTTATGAAAATATTGTTTCTTTAAATATTTATAACATTATAAAATATATTTTTTATTTCATTATATAAATATATTTTTATTTTGTTAAAATATGTTACAAATACATTTCTTTACAAATTTTAATCCATATAACTATATAATTTTATTATTTTACCAAATATTTATAATATTGTTTTTAAATATATGAGTTTAATATTTTTTAATTATTCGTATCTCATTATTTATATATTTTAAAATCTTATTCTTGACAATATTTTATATAAAATGATTTGTCCATAAAAAATATAAAAAAATAAACTAACCTAAACATGATATATAGTATAATAATAAATTCACATTAAACATATATATGTGAACAATAGTTGAAAGGAAATAGGTCTTACCTTCTGAGATAATAAAGAGATATTATATTAAAGGTAATTTGTGAAATGTAAATCGATGATGGGGATGGAGGGACAATAGATTGTTTGGGAAATGGTTGATCACTGTAAAGAAGTAGTTGATATATAAATTTAAGGGGAGGGTTTATGAATTATATCTTAGTTTATGATGTTTATGTCATCACTAATGAGTCATCTCTAAAAGATAAGATTCATGTACTATGTGTTATGTGCAAAAGTAAAATTAAAGGAATTCTAAGGAGGTGTGTCAAGAATGTACTTCATAAAAAAGTAATTGTTGAATATACTTTATTAATTGATTGTCTGAAACATTTAATAAGAATATTGGATCCACTAATCAGGTCTTTATGAGGTATTTGTTTCATTCTTTCACAAGAGGTATTTTGATAAGTTTTATCCATGTATACCTAAGTGAGTTTTGTGCCTAGGGAACTATATAATTAAAACATCTATCCATTGCCTTAGGTTTTTACCAGAATTTATTTTTTATGCTTTCAATTCCAAATGTTACATTTTGGTGCCATTTTTTTCATTATTTTTTATGCTATTAATTTAATTCAATGATCTTGATCTTGATTAAACTATCATAACCACAATTTAAATGTCATATATCCTAGAACCACTACTCAAAAGAAAATACCAATGTCAAAAATGACATAAGATATTATATTTTAAAATATGTTTATACTTTCATTTTCCTTTTACTGCCTTAATGCTTCAAAAATAAAAGAAGATATATATTTTTTAATAATTGAAAAAAATATAAAAACCAAATTTATTTGAATAAATTTTTAACCTAAAAATTAATTTGAAATTTGAAAATTTATATAAAGATAAACACATTTAGTCTCAATATTTTTGTAGTGTAACTAGAATTGAAATCCATACACTTGGAATTTTTAGTTAAAAAGTACTAGTATTATAATGAAATTAAATCTCTTAATACTTAAAATATTATAATTTAGTTGTTTCTTTCTCTTTGTATGAATTTATCTCTATCAAAAACATGGAGAAAAAATTGTTTAAATAATTTTTCAAGGAAACCATGGCTTGGATGAGCAAAAGAAGTGTTGATTCACTGAGGGCTATGACGATCACTTGTGAGTCTTTTTCTGCAGATGATGAAAGTGAGTTGGATTGATTCCACCACTATCTCTATTTATGATACTTCATTCCTTTAATTCAATTCAATTACTACCTGAGTTCTTAATGTACCCACTATATAGTTGATGGTTACATAATGGATGTGAACACCAGTTTCAAGAAAATGTTAACAATGATACAATGTTAGTAATATAATATTACGTCTGGAATTTTTTTACGAAGACTATATTTATTTTTTTATTCTTATTTTAGCACATGTTTGTGAATGTAATGACATCTTCATCCAATGTAATTTTGCCTTTAAGATTATTTAGGAAGATATAATTTAAAATTTTAATATTTTTAGAGATAATAAAATAGAATAGTGTATAGTTTAAGATTAAGAACTTCTATCATAGTAATTTTTACAAATTATTTTTGGTATTTGGAGAGTACATAATCTGAGATATTTAATTATGACAGCTTGGAACCCTCCATTTTTGAACTGTAAATATCCATAAAAAATTGAATACAAATGAATCTCCATTTATTTTTTTATTCATTAGATATAAGGGAAATTTTATATCTTGTTTACCTAAGAATTCTTGATTTGAGATCCATTGGTGGTCCTGGTGAAGGTAACATCCTTTAGAGTTATTTTATAACCAATCACAACATTACCATCCCTGCCTAAGTTCTCGAAACTGTATCTTTACACATGTTTAATGTTAACATTTTTTTGAAACAATTAATGTAAATAAATCTACATACTTTAATCCATGTCCCATACAACATTACACATACTTCATAATCACATATGAAATAAAAACACTGATCAAGACACAATCATCCCCTAGATTATTATTGAGTCATTTGACAGTAATATATAAGTGGATCTGAAAAAAAAACATAAATTTTAAGAAGGAAAATATCAATTTTCTTAGTGGTGTTATCGAGGTGTGTGTGTGTGGGGGGGGGGGGGGTTGAGGTTATTACCACAAAAAAACTGGGAATTAGTGAAGGTGACATCCTGAAGGCTTTGAAGATGAATTTCATTAGTTTTGGGACTATTCTTAGGTGATGATTTCTCCAAACTCTGAAAATTTATTGAATTACGCATCATCAATAAAATGTGGGATTGTGGTGACACCAAAACATGAACTATGAGAACACTTCTTTTATTACAAAATTAAACATGATTTATTACATAAACTATTCACTTGATACAACACGGAATATCTAGAGGTCTAGTGTATTTGGGGCTTAGGATAATTACATACCAACTTAAAACATGAAATACAACATCATTATTGAAAACAACTTTTACATGACCACTACATTCTCTCATACTTAGCATTGCATGGTATAACCTGAGGACATGCATAAGAAAAGGGGTGAGTTATAAAGCCCAGTAAAGGAATAAACATGGAATACATGAGGAGTATAATACATGTTATACAATAGGCATATCAATAGAGCACAAGAGAAACATGAACTTAAAGACATGATAAATAATGATAATCATAACATGGAAATGTGGCAACAACACTTAACATGGAATTAGCATGAGCCAAGGCTCATTGAACATAGAGCATGAATAAATTCCCATTGCACATGAAGCATGAGTAATCCATAGTTTCACTTGAATTAGCATGTGTCAACACTCATTTCAAATGACGTACCATGATACTATACTTTACCCAATGCATTGGAGCACTATAAGGGTGCACCATTCTTAAACATTTCATTTCATGCATAAGTGTGCCACATGGATCATAAATAATGGATTCATAATACATAATCATTTATTCAAATATAAAGGAATGATGAATTCATACATGAAACTTTATAATCAATAAGTAAATGTCTGTAAAGGTGAATACCCTTTATGGAGAAATGTGCATGGTATTCATTACACAATGGCATTGGCTTAGAAAATCAGTGTGATTTCGGCAGCGTAACGGCGTGACATAAAAATTCATAAAAAAGGTTGATGAGAGAGAATGGGGTTCCTCGTCATATTTACATGTAATGGAAAGTAAGGAGATCATATAGATGCATGTACCAACAATTTTAATGGAATTTAGATTCATGATACAAAAGAATTGCTTGAATGTAAATGAGGAGAGAGAAGTTCTTTTCGGAATTTTGACATAGTTACAGGTGTACATGGGAGGTATTAAATGAGAGAGAAAGGGGTCTAACATCATTCAAACACAAAGAGGGAAGTACAAGGGAGGTGAGAAACCATACCTCAACATTTATTATTGAAATTAAAAGGGCAATACAACTTAAAGAAATTCGGACAAAAATGAGAAACGAAGAAAAAACCCTTACATGGAATTGTGCTTCCAAAGGCTTGAGAGAGGCCTCTTGGGAGCTTGGGGCACCATGGGAGGATTATAGAGAGAGTAGGGTAGAGGTTGGACGAAATACAAAGTCTTTTAGTGAGGAGGAAGTGGGATCTTGGGTGGGTTTATATAGGAATGGTGAGTGAATTCTTTATTATTTAGGTTTGGGACCCCTTACATTATGCTAATTCAAACAACAAATCATATCATGGTTTTTTCCCATGGTTTTTGGAAAAGGTAAGAGGAAAAAAATATTTTATAAGGAAAAGTCCGAATTTCTTAAAATAATGGGGTTGCTTATGTGGAGGTGAGTCACACTCCCATGGAAAATAATTTAAAAAGACAAGATGTTTAATAAGTCATGAGGGGTCCATTAATGAATTGTAAAAAATTTCAAACAAACCCAAAATCATATTATTTTAATGGTAAAACATATATTGTCTGAACATAAAGCTTATAGTGTTTTATTAAATCACTATTGGGTAATTATGATGTCATAAAACACATTATATATATTTAAATGGTATTTAATTTTTACACAAAAATTTGACTGTCTAAGAAAATTTTGAATAATTTTCCATTGGATAATTTAGACGTCCTGATTCCATAAATAAAATTTATTTTATCTAAATAATATTCTAAATATGTTAATTATCACTTTCAAAATAAAAAACATCATTTTTCAGAAATTCACGGGTTTTGACAGAAATGGCTTTAAACCTTAATAAAAATTTTAATTGCATTCATATAATTATATGATAATTTATATATATAATAAAATTAATTGAATAATAATAATTAAATTTTATTAAAATATTATTTAATTCAAAAATCCCTTAATTTAATAAAATAGATTTCTTAATTAAATAATAACTAAAAATAGTATTTTTACTTTAAAAAGTATTTACAATGTATCAATAATGACAATAAAGTATATTCATTATTATATAAAAAAATAATGTACATGAACATATTACTAGAAATTTGTTACATAAAACCTGAAAATAGTCGTATAAGACCTAAGGGTAAGGTGTGCGATGGTGACAGACTCTTGGGGGGGGGGGCTCTGATAACATCGCTTATGTGGTAATATCTATCAACTTCCAATTTTCTTGTAGATGTTCCCATTTAATCATGACATGATGAAGCTCATATTGGGCTTGGTCAAGAGTGAAGCCCAAGGATGCCCCCTCTTTTCTGACCTCCGAAAAATGGGCTTCATATGGTGCAATTCTACTGGATGAGGCCATCACTTCTTTTGTTTGAGTAAATTGGGTTCGTTAAAGCCTTATATTTATACTAGTCATGCGATCACTGTTCAACGTCTATAAAAGCAACGGTCACAATTCATAACATAAAACCAAAGAAGTTGACATTTTATATAAACATTTTACATAAAGAGACAATTAATAGATCAATAGGGATTTCCTTTAATGAAACTTTGGGTCATTACAATATTCCCCCCTTAAGAAATTTCGCCCTCAAAATTTCTTTTCCCATAATAAAACAGATGTGGGTAACTTAGCTTCATCATTTCCTCTGATACCCAAGTCTCTTCTTCAAACTTGTGGTTTCGCCACAATTCCATGACGAGGGGCATTGTCTTATTTATTAGAACGTTTTCTCTACGAACTAAGATCTTCACTGGTTGATCCTCATAAGAAAGATCATCCTCCAACTGTACAACCTCATAAGAGAGTACATGTGAAGGGTCCGATATGTACTTCCTTAAGAGGGAAACATCAAAAACAGCATGTACATTGGCCATGGTAGGTGGAAGTGCTAGTCGGTAGGCCACATCCCTGACACGATCAAGAACCTTGAAGGGGCTGATGTACCTTGGACTTAACTTCCCTTTCTTTCCAAACCTCATGACCTTCATCCACAGAGCAATGCGTAGAAAAACTATGTATCCAACTTTAAACTCAAGGTCTTGTTGATGATTATCTGCATAACTCTTCTGTCGACTTTGGACTGCCTTGATATGCTTCTAAATGGTTTTCACCTTCTCCACCATTTCCTGGACCATTTCTGGTCCAAGAAGCTTACGTTCGCTGACCTCATCCCAATATAATGGTGTTCTGCACCTTTTCCCTTACAGGGATTCATATGGTGCCATTTCGATGCTCGAGTGGAAACTATTATTATAAGAGAACTCAATCAGAGTAATATGTTGATCCCATCCTCCTTTAAAGTCCATTGAGAATGTTATGAGCATGTCCTCAAGTGTTTGGATAGTCTGCTAGGATTGGCCATTAGTTTGAGGATGATAGGTCTTACTGAAGTTCAGTTCAGTATCCAGAGGATGTTGAAGACTCTTCCAAAACATAGTGGTGAATCTTGGATCTATGACAGACACAATAGATAGTGGTACTCCATGCAGCCTAACCACTTCCCTGATATATATCTGTGTCAGTTGATCCAATGAGAAATCCTTCCAAATATTATTGAAGTGTGCAGTCTTTGTAAGACGATCCACAACAACCCAGATTTCATTGTTTCCTTTGGATGCCCAGAGAAGTCCAGTGACAATGACCATGGTGATGTTCTCCACTTTTCATTTTGGTATTGGAAATGGTTGCATCATCCCCTTAGACTTATGCCTCTCTAAATTCCCTTGCTGGCACACAAGGCACATTATTGTATATTCCGAGATCTCCTTTTTCATATTATCCCACCAAAAGTTTTTTGGTGATCTCGATACATCTTTGTGCTACATGGGTGAATAGAGAAATTTTAACTATGTGCATCATCCAAAAGTTCCTTCTTCAGCTCCAGACTTGATGGAACACACAGTCTTTTCCCAAATCACATAATTCCTTCTTCATTAACATTAAACTCTGAGGATTTCCCTTTTTTGATAGCTTCCACTTTTTCCTGAATTCCCACATCATCCTTTTGAGCATCCTTTAACCTTTCCAGAAGAGACGGTTGAGTAATAATTTGTGAAAGGATTGATGAAGTTCCCTTATTTATGATTCCCGTGTTTATCTTCATCAAGTATAAGAAAATTGGATCCTTATCAATTCTCATCATTGATTGAATCAATGGGTCCTTTCAATCTAGGGCATCTGCCACCTTGTTTTCATTCCTAGGGTGGTAATGTATTGAATAGTCATAATCCTTGATGATCTCTATCCATATTCTCTAGAACATATTAATCTCTTTCTATGTGAATATATATTGATGACTCTTGTGGTCAGTATATATCTCACATTTCTCCCCATAGAGATAATGCCGCCATATTTTCAAGGAAAGGATCACCGCTGCCAACCCCAAATCAGGCGTTGGATAGTTTTTCTCATGGATTTTAAACTGCCTTGAGGCATAGGATATCACTTTATCATTCTGCAACAGCACACATCCTACGACCTTCTTCGAAGCATCACAGAATACCACAATAATTTCCCACTTGTGGGTAAAGTGAGAATGGGTGTAGTGATAAGACTCATTTTTATCTCCTTGAAGCTTTCTTCACATTCATCACTCCCCGAAAACTCTACTCCCTTTCGAGTTAGCTTGGAATGATGGTTGGACAATCATGAGAAATTTCTCACAAATTGTCGATAATATCCAACTAACCCCAAGAAGCTATGGATATCCGTTTCCGATGTTGGCCTCGAACATCCCTAAATTGCATATTTTTTGGAGGGATCCAAAGATATCCCATTTCTTGTGATGATATGCCCCAATAATGAGACTTCCATCAACCCGAACTCACACTTTTTGTACTTTTCATAGAGCTTCTACTTGAGCAAAGTCTCCTGTATAGTTCTTAAATGCTCATCATGATCCTCTTTGGTTTTGGAGTATATTAGAATATCATCTATAAAGACTACCACAATTTTGTCTAGGTAATCTCTAAAAACTTTATTCATCAATTCCATGAAGATTTCTGGAGAATTACTAAGTCCGAAAGGCATTACTATGAATTCATAGTGCCCGTATCATGTACGAAAAGTATTCTTGGGGACATCTTCCTTCTTCAACCTTACTTGATAATATCCCAAACACAAATCTACCTTGGAGAAGTATTTTTCTCCACACAGCTGATTGAACAAGTCATCAATCCATGGAATAGGATACTTGTTCATTATTGTGATTTTGTTAATTTCATGATAATCGATGTGAAGCTACATTGACCCATCCTTCATCTTGACGAAGAGGGCTAGTGAAGCCCATGGTGAAGCACTTGGGTGTATAAACCCTTTATATTGATTCTCTTGTAGTTGTTTCTTCAGCTATTCAAGCTCCACGACAGCCATTCTATATGGATTCTTGGATATTGGTAGCACCCCTGGTATAAGTTCAATTGAGAATTCAACATCTCTTCTAGGAGGAAGACCATGCAGTTCCTTGAGAAACACTTCAGTGAATTCTTTCATAATAGACAATTCTTAAAGGATGGTTTCTTCCATGGACTGAATCATCTGAGCCAGATACTCATGCTCATAGGGTAGTAATATCCATACTTGAGATGATGTAGCTAAACGAGATTCATCTTCCTCCATGCACCTGTAAAGAATCATGGGTCGATTCTCCATATGGAGTGTTATTTCCCTCTCCCAACAATTTATGTTGGATCTATATAAGGAAAGCCATTACATTCCATGAATTGAATCATATTCCACCGGAGAGAGTATGATGAGGTTCACCAGGAAATTCGATCCACATATTATAATAGTGGAGGACTTATATTCATGGGATGCAATGATTTCCCAATTTTCCGTACTCACTGACATCTTCACTTCCATGATTTGTGGTGGTGCTAGGATTTTTCTTCTGAACTTTCGAGATATAAAAGAATGTGTATAAAATGAATCAAAAAGTACGTTCGCTATTCTTAAAGGAATAACTAGTGTACCTTTCACCACTTCGTTGTCAGGGTTCACATCAGAAGAATTAATGGAAAAAGATCTTCCTTGCTGCCTTGGAGGTTGTTGTTTGCCTCCGAAAACCCTTGGATTAGGGCACTGATTTGAAAAATGACTCGGTTCTTTTCAGTTGTAGCAATGAAAAATGCATTGAGGTTAGAACGGAGCATTCCTCTCTTCTATCACAGTTGCAGGTCTATCTTATTGACATTTAATAGCTAGGAGCCCTTCTCGTCCAGACCAAAAGCATTTCCTTGTCCCCTTGAGGCGATTTCCTAGGTGCTTCTTTCTGCACTTTTGGCAAGTGAGGTGATGGATCTTCTTAGCACCATTGGATTTATCCATCAGACCGCCAGCATTGAAGTCCACATTACGCTTCCCGTCCCCATGATACCCCTGTGATTCCCCGATCACCATTTGGAACATGAGGGCACATTGGAAAATTTTATCATAGTTGTTGGAGTCATGGATCGCTAATGCATTCCGTAGGCTAGGCTTCATCCCACCAATGAAGAGATCAACCTTGCATTCAGGGGTAACAAAAAATCTGGAAGCATGTTGTGAAACCCTTGTGAGGTTTTCCTCGTATGCTCCATCATATTCTTCTTCTTTTTGCTTGAGGGAAAGGAAGTCCCTTTCCATATTAAGCCGAAGGGTGCGCGAAAAATATTTATTGAAAAACATCTTCCGAAAATCCTTCCATTCCAACACCTCGATCTCCTCCTCAGGCTTAGTATTTTTTATAAATGTCCACTATTGATCAGCTTTACCCTCCATACGATAAACCTCTAGAAGAACCTTCTCTTGTTTAGAACATTGAAGGATGGAGATGATATTTTCAATGGTGTTGATCTATTGTTTAGCGATCGTGGGATCGGATGATCCACAAAAAGTAGGAGGCCTTTGTCTCATGAAGATCTGGATAAAAACTTGTTCCTTCTTAGGGGGCTTTGGACGTTCCTCTCGATCCTGATGATGAGTTAACTGATGATGGGAGAGGGGTGGTTATGGATTTTAATGTAATGTAACGTATTTTCTTTCTACTGTCTTTACATGCACTTTTTCTTCAATAAATTTGCGGGATCAGGCTTTCACCTGGTTCAGACTTTCCTGGTATATCGGTTGTCATCCCGAGTCCTCCTATTACCGGCAATTGGTTGGAATAAAAGGAAAGTTAGGGGGTAACACATAAATGGTAATCCAAATATAAAAGTTTATGACTTATAAATAAACTTTTATTTCCTTAACTAATGAGTGTATAAGCTTCAATCTAGGATTTTCATGATCTACTTTGTAACATATATTCTTAGGTTCATTGTTTTAATTCCCTTAATAAGGGTTCATACTAAGATTTTGAATTTATCAAAACATATACCCTAGGACTGTCATATCCAAGAGTGAAGCAAGGAACGTTTTCGTGCACCAGTCCCCGTTCAAGTTTTGCTCAAAGCAGTGTTTTCAGGTTTTACCCCTATGATACATTTTTTCCAGAGTCACCTCTACCCGCTCGTATCCAGACAGGGATGTATTTGTTAGATAAACCACTTACTCAGTACTTACCAAAAATTAAGGATGTTTTTATTATACTTAGTCTTGTATCTAAGGCTTTACCAGTGTTTTCTAATCCTAATCCCAAAATAACTAAACTTATCCTCAGATACCAACTATAAAAACCCTGCTATTATTACAAACATAAACTTGATTTATTACATAAACTATTCACTTGATACAACATGTAATATAGAGAGGTTGAGTGTATTAGGGGATTAGTATCATTACATAACAACTTAAAACATGAAATAAAACATCTTTATTGAAAACTTCCTTTACATGACCACTACATTCCCCCGTACTTATCATTGCATTGGATAACCTGAGGACATGCATAAGAAAAGGGGTGAGCTATAAATCCCAGCAAGGGAATAAACATTGAGTACAGTAGGAGTACAATACATGTAAGACAATATACATTTCAATAGATCACAACATAAACATGAACATAAAGGCATGATAAAGCATGATAATCATAACATGGAAATGTGGAAACAACACTTAACATGGAATTAGCATGAGCCAAGGCACATTGCACATGGGTCAAGAGTAAATTATCATTGCACGTGATGTACGAGTAAACCCTCGTTTCACTTGAATTATCATGAGTCAACACTCATTGCACATGACGTATCATGATACTATACTTTACCCAATGCATTGAAGCGCTATAAAGGCACAACCTTCTTAAACATTTCATTTCATGCATAAGTGTGCCACATGGATCATAAAACATGGATTCATAAAACATAATTATTTATTACACGATAAAGGAATTTGGTATTCGTACATGAAACATTATAATCAATAAGTAAATGTGCATAAATGTAAATACCCTTGATCGAGAACTTGGCATGGTATTCACTACACAAGGACATTAGCCTAGAAAATCAGTGCAATTTCAGTAGCGTAATGGCGTGACATAAGAATTCATAAAAAAGGTTGTTGATAGTGAAAAGGGTTCCACATAATATTTATATGTAATGGACAGTAAGGAGTTTATATAGATACAAGTTCCAACAATTGTAATGGAATTTAGATCCATGATACAAAATTATTTCTTGAATGTAAATAAGGAGAGAGAAGTTCCTTTCGGAATTGTGGAATAGTAACATGTATACATGGGAGGAATTTAATTAGAGAGAAAGGGGTCTCCCATCATTCCAAAAAAATAGGGAAGTATGAGGGAGGTGAGAAACCTTACTCTAACAATCATAATTGAAATTAAATGGGAAAACAACTTGATGAAAATTGGACAAAAATGAGAATGGAAGAAAAAACCCTTACTTGGAAGTGTGCTTCCAAAGGCTTGAGAGTGGCTTCTTGGGAGCTTGAGGAACCTTGAGAGGATTATAGAGAGAGTAGGGAAGAGGTTGGATGAACTCTAAAGGCTTTGAGTGAGGAGGAAGTGGGAGCATGGGTGGGTTTATATAGGAAAGGTGAGTGAATTATTTATTATTTAGGTTTGGGACCCCTTACATTAAACTAATCCAAACCACAAATCAGCTCATGGTTATTGCCCATGGTTTTAGGTAAAGGGAAGAGGAAAACAATATTTTATAACACCAGAGTCCGAACTTCTTAAAATAATGGGGTTTCTTATGTGGAGGTGAGTCACACTCCCATGGAAAATAATTTAAAAAGACACGATATTTAATAAGTCATGAGGGGTCCATTAATGCTTTGGAAAATAAGTCAAACAAACCTAAAATCACATTATTTTAATGTTAAAACATATATTTTCCAAACATAAAGCTTATTGAATTTTTTAAATCACTATTGGGTCATTATGATGTCATAAAACACATTATATATATTTAAATGGTATTTCATTTTTACCAAAAAATTTGACTATCTCAGAAAATTATGAAAAATTCCCTATTGGATACTTTTGACATCCTGATTCAAGAAATAACATTTATTTTATCTAAATAATTTTCTAAATATGTTTATTTTCACTTTCAAAATAAAAACAAACATTTATTGAAAATTCACAGGTTTTGATAGAAATGGATTTCAAACCTTAATAAAAATTATAATTGCATTCATAAAATTATATGATCATTTATATATATAATAAATTTAATATAATAATAATAATAATAATAATCTACTAAAATACTATTTATTTCAAAAATCCATTCATTTAATAAAATAGATTTCTTAATTAAATAATAACTAAAAACACTATTTGTACTTTAAAAACTATTTACAATGTATCAATAATGACAAGAAAGTATATTCATTATTATATATAAAAATAATGTACATGAACATAGTACTAGCGATTTGTTACATAACCGTTTAAAACAGCCACATAAGACCAAAGGGTAAGGTCTGCGATGGTGACATACTCTTAGGGGGGCTTAGATAACATCGCTCGTGTGGTAATCTCTATCAACTTCCACTTTTCTCATAGACTTTCCCGTTTGAGCTTAACATGATGAAGCTATGCTTGGGCTTGGTCAAGAGCGAAGCCCAAGGACACCACCTCTTTTCTGAGCTCTAAAAAATGGGCTTCGTATGGAGCAATTCTACTGGATGAGGCCATCAGTTATTTTGTCTGAGTAAATTTGGTTCGTTAAAGCCTTATATTTATACTAATCATGTGATCACTATTGAACGACTATAAAAGTAACAGTCACAATTATTAACATACAACCAAAGAACATGACAATTTATATAAACATTTAACATAAAGAGGAATTTAATTAGATCAAGAGGGATTTCCATTAATGAAACATTGGGTCGTTACATGAACATCCATTATGGTATATCCATTGATGGAGGTAAACCCCATCTTTAGCATTTGATATCTATCTCCAATCTATTAAAAGCATGTATATTTTTGTATGATCTCATTAAAAAATGGATAATATATTCATAAAAATAGTGAAACAAAATCTCCCAGTGGCCTACAATCAGTGATAACGTGGTGCATCCAGCCTGAGAAATGGAAACCCAACTAGAAGAAAATAAAATTAAGATATATATATTAAATAACTAATATTTTTAAATAGATGGAACAAATACAATGAGATTGAATTATCAAATAAATTCTCATATCACTATCCCTTTACACTTATATTGATGATGTCGATTCAGGTAAAAACTACCCCAAGGTCATTATAGTGAATTCCATATATTAGCCTTGGTTTAGATCCTTCTAGGAAGTAGGTTCTATAGGTGAAAGGATATATCCCTTCAGCTGTTAATGGGGTTAAATTAATAAGGTAAAATCATTATAGAATTTATTTTTATTATATTTTATTGGGTTGAATTATTTATCATTTTGAGTACTTTAATGTTCTTCAATTAATTTAATGTTCCCATGAAAACAACAGGATATAAAAAAAATCCTCCACTATAGAAAAAATTGTATGGTTTACTTTTGTTTCACCACATGCAACCTCCAATGTATTAATAAATTTATTTCCATGAAAGTAAGAGATCGATATATCCACATTATTGGTTATCTTAATATATGGATATAAATAAAAACATGACAAGATTGTTCCCCAAAAAGAATCAGTGATTCCACTCCTAAACAACCCCATACATGCACACATTAAAAGACGCACAATCCATGTTTAAGGAATCCATATTTATAAGAGACAAAATCCAAAAGATGAATGCTATAAATACCATTCCTATCATTATTCAGTAAAGTAACAGTATATTAAACTCATGTTTAGGTTCTTTTGAACACCTGATATGGAAATAAATATTAAGGTTATGACCATATTTACACCAATAATTTGTATCTCAATACATTTTCTGCGTATGAAATATGTGGTAGTAGGTGGTATTTAAATGTTGTGAGTAGTTTTGTTTTAATTTATTATGATGGGTGGAAAAATTTAATGGTATATGGTTTAGGGTTATAGGAAGACAAGGATTATGGTTCTTGTCTATTTTTATAGTGATCAAACCACATCCCCCATCTTTATCCTTCACCATGATAGTTTTTGTTTTTTTTCATTCCCAGATGTATACCATGGTGGTAAGATATTGATAGGGATGATTTTTTATATGTTATGTCATTATTTATTCAGAATTTTTCATCTCTTTTGGACACTCATGTGCTTACAATCCCTCATATCCATGTCATATCTCAATTGGACACACATGTACTTCCAACTATCTTCCCAGTTGTGCCTGATTTAGTTCACAAAACCATCCTAGAGATCTAGTTTTCCCTTTGGAATACTTCCCATTGGTTCTGTCTGTGCCACCTAATTCATCCATATCATGCCGTTAATGTTTTATTCTCCTTTATTCGACATCATTTTTGATTTCCCTCATTCTGCATCCAACTAGTTTGGTTATGACAGCTATGGGAGATAGCTCGTCCTACCTAACAAGGAATAAATCATAGATTAAGAGGGAAACTAAGGCTTACCGTCCATCCACAATCCCCTCTATCTTTCCTGTGCCAATCCTTTCATCTAATGATCTATTACCATTGATATA
The DNA here is from genome assembly GCA_963277665.1 of Viscum album. NCBI lineage: Eukaryota > Viridiplantae > Streptophyta > Magnoliopsida > Santalales > Viscaceae > Viscum > Viscum album. Next base: position 910,976,697 of record OY728134.1, read on the forward strand.
TTGTGGATGAAGGGCTTGAACATGGGTTCATGATGACTACACATAAAAAGAAGTATCATATATTGACATCATCTTCATGATAACTGGGTTTTTGTGTTGATTACTAACTTTGTAAGTCATTTTACTTCTTTCCTACAATTATTGATATTTTATCCTTATTGAGTGTGCGCATGAGTCCATATAAGAGTGGTAGTGTTGACACTGTGAGACGAGATTCATCATCGTCACCAAGTGAAATAAGACAAACTTCCATGGATAGTTTCTTTGGGTATATTTTTTGAATTCAAGTCTGTATTTCCTTTATGTTCTTCATTTATTAATAAATCTCACTTGGGGTGGTTCTCCTATTGTTCTTGTAGGATCACACTAATTTGAAGCATGTCACATATTTTCATTCATTGTTATTTTGTTTTACTATTTCAGCAAGAGATCTTATCTTATAATATGAATAATTTTCTAAAATAATTTTATTTTCTAATCACTTATTAACTCATATAAGAATCCTCAGTGAATTTTAACCATTATTAGAGGCATCCATATCAATTCTACTTAAAAAATTGTTATCGAAGGTTCTTAAAAGGTTTAGAATGGGGTCTATAAATTATGAAATAGAAAAATTTTATGTGAAAAATGATTTATACATATAGAGAAATAAGATCAATTATTTTTTGGATCATTTTGAAATATTATATGCTCTTTGTGGACCTAAGAATAAGGATAACAATTCACCCCTAATGATAAAACTACTACCACATATTTTGATATTTCTGATGATGTTCTCAAAAAATACCATAGTCTTATTTAGTTGTCATTGGGTGACATGGTTCTCAAGGAAGTATCTTTTGAATATTATACAATTATAATCTTGTCCAAATTAGAATCAATATATATGTGTAAGTACTTATATTGAATATTGTTAATTTATTTTTTAAAATTTAACTTTCATTATGATCCATGAAATTTCAGTTAGGAGTCATCATGAGGATTTTAATAGAATCTGGTTAGATTATTCCAACACATAAATTGAAATAGATGATGGTGATCAATAAATAACTGTAATAATTTCTTTAGATGAGTCTTATACAACTTTTAAGGAATAAATGATTTATAGTAGGGATTTCTTAACACTAAAAAAGGATATGTCTTCTTTTTTATCAAAACAACCTCAGAATAAATATACTGTTTAAAGTAAGGATGAGGGTTTGAAAATTAATGTTAGGAGTGAATATAATGATAACTGGTGAGAGAGGAGTCAATCTAGAAACCATAGGTCTATGTTTCCAGATAAAGAGTATAAGAATATGGTTTTTATATAATCTCATATTAACACCATAGACAAGTGAAAAGAAACCACCTTAACAAAAATAATGTCTATAATGAAAATAATAGCGATCATTCATCGTTAGTTGAATAATATTTCAACACATCCATTATGGAGAATGTTTTTGATCATCCTATATATAAAGAAATGATCCTAGATCAATGATGTTTATTTAATTAGTGTCATAATATGAATTATTTAATATAATTAGAAGATTGAATCGAGTGAGTTTTACCATGGAAATAATAAGAGTTTTCACATTTTGCGTAAATGTTCTATTTCTCTAGAACATTACGATGTTTCAGTTAAATATATTGAAGAGGCTAGGTGGGTACATGAATTTAAATGAAACCAAATTTACATTTGAATTCTTGAACAAAAGTGTTATAACTTTATGTATTGTTCTGATTTTCTTATAGATTCACATGGATCTCTCACTGTAATGAATATAACTCTCTTGAATGGGTAGTATGTTTTAAAAGGTATTACACGCATGAAGAAACTAAATGTTTCTCATGTACAAAAATTATGTAATACCATTCAATGGCATATGAGACAAGGGAATGTTAGTTCTAAGGGTCCTGATGAGACTTGGGTATAAGTCCTATTTACTAATGTAAATCCTAGTGGCCTAAATTTTCAGTTAGGAATGTGTTTATGGTAAGTCTATGGAGGTATATTTTAGTATGTAATCATAAAAAGAAAGAATATCCCTTGAATATGTTCACACTAACCATTGGGGTTCCTTTTGGACTTCGTATCATGAAGAAGATTATTACTTTTTTACATTTATAAATGATTACCACTAAAATGTTTGGATGTATATATTGAAAAAAAGTCTGATACCTTAATACCATTATGAATTGGAAGTCTAGTGTAGAAAATTATTCTAGTATGATGATTTTGGATTTGGGAACTAATAACAATTTGGAGTATCTATCCATGAAATTTTGTGGATCTTATAGCTTTGAGGGAATAAAATGTACTCGAATGTTGTGCAAACCCCACAAAATAATGGATTATCCAAGAGAATGAATAGTACATGATTATTACCTAGGATGCATCAATGGTGAAACCCCTTACATCCTCATATGTGCACACATTGAATCCTTGGGGAGTCATGTTTATGGATTTCAAATTTGTAAGAGACAAAAGATAGAAGATAAACATATCTATTACCTTTCCCTTTATTATGTTATCAAATAGTTTTATCATTAAGTCATATTTTGGTTTTATTCACTAATTTATATGGAAATAAATATTATGGTTCTCACCATATTACCACCAAATAATTGTATCCCATGATGTCAAGAATGTTTGAAATGTGAGATGGTAGGGGGTATTTATATACCATGAGTAGAATCATTTTTCTTTATTTGTGTAATAATAGAAATGTAATGGGTTATTATTTCTAGTTTCAGGTGAACAATTTTTTTGTTTCTTAAATATCTGTTCAACTATCAGAACACACACTATATACTTGGCCTTCATCATATTGTTTTCATTTTTTTGTTCTGTGATATATCCAGTGATGAATAGTGTAGTGAGGGAAAATTTTATGTTTTTTATTCTTTTTTCTTCATGTTTCATATTTTCAATCCACTAATTTTCTTCTACACCCATGTATCCACATTGAATATATAATGAACACTTGTATAATTCCACCTATCTACCAAACTCTTCATCCTTTTGTTTGGTGAACTATCCCAATGATCTGGGTTTTGCACATGGTCTTCATCCCATGAAATCTACTAGTGTCTCTTGATGCTTCCCAAACACAACATTAATGTGCTCTCCTTCGATGATTAGGAATTATCCCTAATTTTCCTCATTTAAATTCGATTGGTTAGGTTTTTTGAGATCTGGGGGAGATATTGGATTGCTTCTTGGGGAATTACTCAAATAAGAAGTGCGAAATTGAGTTTTCCTAGGCATCCATACTACCCTATGTCTTTCCCATGACAATATTGTAAATTGGGGTTTTGTTTTGGTAGATATTTGGAAGATGAATGACTTATCTATTGTTCCAGTGTGACTATGATTTTTTAGGAGTATCAGATCTTGAAATCATTTTCTTGATTACTAGGTTTCAATGTTGATTCCTAGATCTATATGATATTTGACTTCTTTCCAGTCATGATTGATATTATATACTTCTTAATTTTGTGTGTGATTTAATCTAGGAGTGGAAGATGTTTAACCTATGAGCCATGTTTCATCACCATTGGATATTGTAATAATATCATCGCCCAATAATATTTTCTATGTTTATATGATTTCATTTTAGTATGTATTACCATAATTTTTTCATTTAGTAATAAATATTTCATGGGGTGGCATTCTCACCATCCACATAATATCACACTGATTCTATGTGAGTGACATCATGGTGGCCTTTGTTGATTTCATTTTTCTATCTCATAAAGTGAGTTCATATTATAAACATTTACATTTTTTTAAATAAAATATTCTTTTTAATTTCATTATTACACATATAAAACACGTCAGTTCATAATGGTAATTCATAAGGATAGAAACATCAATTATACCCATAAAAAGTATTATAAGAGATACTTAAAACGTTTCTAATGAGGTTTATGAAGTTCTAAATAGAAATAATTCATGGGTAAAATTATTTAAACCATTATAGGTTTAAGTTGAATGCTATTTTTTATCATAATGATCTATTATATTCTATCATTGGACCTAAGAAGAAGGTTACTGTTATCTCCCCTAATAAAAAGACCATTACCACTTATATAAATGTTTTTTATGATGTTCATAGAAAATCCTATTGTCTTATTGTTTTGCATTTAAGTGATAAGGATCATAGGGAAGAATATTTTTAATCAACTACCACTCTAATCTCATCCAAATTTGAATCCCTATAACATGAATAAGTCTTTATATGGTAGGTTATAAAAAAACTAATTTACACTATCATGATGCACCCTATAACTACAGTCCAGACTCATCATGATGATTTTAATATAATCTTATAATATCATTCCAAATAGACATTGAAACAGGGGGTGAGGATCAAGAATCAACTCTTTTAATTTTTATAGATGCGACTTACACTTCTATTTAGGACTCTATGATTTATTGAAGGGATTCTATAACTCCTGAAGAGGTTAATTCAACTTTGTTAGCCAATAAATATCAAATCAAAGAGAGAATATAATATTAAGGATGAGGGTATGAACATTATATATAGGAATAAATATAGGCATAAGTAGCAATATAGGAGTCAATATAAAAATTATTGATATATGTATTATAATTAAGTGTACAAGAATATTGTGTTTAACTAATTTAATTACAAAAAACCTTGACACATGAAACAAAACATCCATAATAAAAATAATTTCTATAATGAAAATAATTGTTTTTTGTAATTGTTAGTCAAAAAATATATCAAGATAATTGATGTGATGTTTTTTTTAGATCATCTTACATTTGGGGAATGGATCCTAGATTCTATTTGGTCTATTAAAATGTTTCCTAATATCACTTCTCTCACTGAGTTAATAGAGATTGTATCAGGTGATTCTTACCAAGGAAATAATGAGAGTTTTTTCATTGTTGGTATACGTTCTATTTCAAAAGAACATTATGATTGGATGGTAATAAATATTGAGTCTGTAAGGTGTGCACTTTAACATAAATGAAAATTAATTTTTTTAGTATTAAAGAAAAAAAAATTTATTCCATTATGTCTTTATTTAGTTGTCTCAAAATTCCCATGGCTCTCTCACTTTCATTAAAGGAACTCTCTTGAATGGATTTTACATTTTAGAAGGTAAAACTCACATAAAACAACCAAATGATTCTCATTTCCTATATTTAGTCAATACCACTCTTTGTCATAGGCCACTAGGTAACATAGGTTCCAAGGGTCTTTATGAAATTAGGAAGAAAGACACATTGACTGATGTAAATCCTATTAATCAACATTTTTTAAGGATTTTCATAGGGTAAGTACATGAAGTAACATTTTAGTAAGTAATCATACAAATCTAAAATCCACCTTATATAAGTTCACTCTAATAGGTAGGCTCTCTCTAGGTATGCCTCTCATATGAAGGATATTATTTTTTTACATTTATAGATGATTAATATTTTTAGGTCTATATTTATATAAGGAAACAAAAGTTTAACACCAATCAAACCATTATGAATCCGAAGGATAGTGTAGAAAATTAATTTGGTAAGAATATTAAGGTATTAATAAGATATAATGCATTGGAGTACCTATCCAGGGAATTTCTAGAGATTTGAACCTATGAGAGTGTGAAGGGGTACGAAATTGTTTTGGAAGATCAACAAAATAATTTAATAGAATATATTATTAATAAGAAAAATTTAGAAATCATTAGATTCATGTTTTCTCTTTCCTGCCTTCAAAAGTCCTTTTGGGATGAGGATGTCAACATAATGATGTACTTATTTTTCCATTTCCCATGCTCTACCAATGGATTTAATATAATATAATCACTTTGGATAGGAAATAATTTGAGTCTTACTTGACTTAGATTATTTAGATCTATAGAATATAAACATTCAATGAATGATATTCCATATACTAGGGCTATGATGTGTATCTTGATTGCTTATCAGGTGGGTTTTGAGGGATACAAGTTGTGGATAGACAAACGATGGTATACAATATGCATCATTAGTTAGGATATTTTTTTTGTGAGATATGTATTACCATAGTGAAGAATGATGAGTCTATTGAGTCTAGTACACCCTGACACATGGATGTTGATGTTGGTCCTGATGCTACAGTTCCTTTTGAGCTCAATAATACTCTTGTTATTCCTCCCCCACAACCTAAAGTTGAATGAAAATATTATTCTGGTTCAGAACTAGATTCTAAGGAGGGTGAACAGAGGAGATATAATCTGACTCAAGACTAATTCAGATTTTTTTAAACCCCTTTATGGTTCATCCTTGATGAAGAGCTGATTTGTTCTGGAATTTGAGGTAGCAGAATGCTGAAGACATGTTGGGTCTGACCTCTCTCTTTTGGCAGTTAGTGCAGATCTTATTCTGGAGCTTTAGGAAGCCCGCCCTTTGGATTTCTTTGATAACTTGCACATGCAGATTTCTTCTTGCTGGAGACCCACGGTTTTATCTTCTTGATTTCCTCTATCTACTTTTGTTTGATGTTATCTTGATTTCGCCAGGATACTCAATTTCTCTATTGGTTATTTGCTACTGGTCCTTCCTTGTACCTGTTTTGTTGCGGACTTGTGGAGACGATACCCTGTCTGATTCATATATGCTTTGAAAAGTGTGGATCCTGCTCTGGATTCTGAAGTTCCAGAATGAGGATGAAATGGTGGGGCTGATCATGCAGATTTTCTTCTGGATTCTTCTGGAATCTTTTGATGTTTTTACCCGGTTTTTTTAAAGTTGTATCTTTGTTGGTCTTTTACATTTTCAAGATGGTGTATGCATTTTACACCTCGAGATTTTCTTGTATCCTTTTTATTTAATAAATTTCTTTTGGCATGGATTGGGTAACCAATCCATGTCGCCTCTTTGAAAAAAAAATGAATAATAATGAAAAAAGGATTATAAAAATGTTTTAAAATCTAAACAATTCTGGCAGTGGTTGGCTACCATGATCGATGGTATGAATTCTTTTCCAAAGAATAAGACCTTGATTTTTGTAACAAAACCCTTCAATGATAATGTGATGTGTTTTATTTGGATCATCAAAAAGAAATATGAAAATACTAAGGATCTAGAAATCAAGTATAAATATTTATTAGCTTCTTTGGGATACCTTCAACGTGAAGGATTTGACTATAGTGATTTTCCCTTATTGATAAACATTAATCTATTCAGGTTATTCAGACTATTGTTTCGATGGAAAATTTCCATTTAGTAGATTTGGATGTCAGAAATTATTTATAGTGGAATATTGGATGAAATAATATATATGACTCCCACTGAAGGTTTCCCAATGAATTTACAATTTTAATAAAGATTAACCTTTGAAAAAATGTTTCTATGGTTTAAAAAAATCTTGATGAAAGGGGTATAAATGCCTTGATTTTTTTATGATTAAAATGGTTAAACAAAATCAAATTTGAAACATCTGTTTTTTAAAAGTATTCTATGAATGATATGATCTACTTGATTTTATATCATGATATTATTTTTATCATATATAAAAACATGTTTTTAATTTCCCATGTAAAATACAAATTTAATTTTGTATTTTAAATAATGAATTTGGGAAATCAGAAAAGAAATATTTGGAATGGAGATGATCAGACACATAATGGGTAGAAACATATATTTTTCCCAGAATTATAATGATAAAATATTTTTAAAATGGTTCATGTTGGACCACATTCTTCCCAATATAATACCCTTGGTCAAATACTTCAGGTTGTCCAAAAGAAATCCCTTATTAGTGAAGCAAAGATAAATTTCTTGAGTGACTTTTCTTATGCTAATGTAGTTGGTATTATTAAGTATGGAATTTTATATGATATACCCAATATTTCATTTTTTGTGTGTAATTTATGTAGGATAACAGTAATTCCTTGAAAACTAATCTTTCAATATGTTAAATCTCTCTTCATATACATCTCAATACATTCTATTTTCTTTATTCGGTTTGGTAAAAATGAGAGTTATAATGATAAATTTTTTAGATTTGTTGTTTCTAATTATGATGCTAATATTGATGTTGATAAGTGAATTACTGGTTTCCCCCCTTCTATTTTTGTCCAATTTATTAAAAATGTAACATGGAAATAGTAGTTTCAATATCCACTGCTGAGGATGAGTATATTTCTTTAACTGAATGCATTAAAGAATCTATTTGGATTAAATTTATTATTAACTAATTTCCTTTATCATCTTCTAGTGTTATTGTACATTGTCATAGTCAATCTAATTTTCATTTTTCTAAACACTATTTTTTCCTTGGTATATCGAAGAATATTGACATTAGGATTCACTTTGTAAGGGAAATAATTGAATCTGGGGTAGATTTTTTCACTAAGACAGACACCATGGATAATCATACTGATAGTTTGATTAAAGATACACCCCTATATAAATGTAGGATTTTTTTAGGTATTATGAATATAAAACCTATAAAAAAATGTTGGATGTAAGAAAACCATGATTAAATGAATATAATTTGAAGGTGGATATTTTTTATTCTTACATCCACATGATGCATTTAAATATATTTTATTCACTAGTTTCATGGATTGTTGTGTGTAAATGGTCACTATATATGTATTGAAAATATTATCTATTTTCTTGGGAATTATTTTACCCAAGTTATTGTTCTTTAGTTACCTATTAACATCTTTATTCAAGACCATCAATCTCATTGATCTAACTGGTAAGTCTCCCCATAGTTGTGTTCGTTCAATTTGGATTAGATCTATTTCACATTTTTATTGTGAACTCATGTGTTTCCACCTATCTTCCAAATTTTCTGTCCCTCTTCCATGTGAACCATTCTAGTGATTTATAATTTCCACATGGATAAAATTCTATGGATTATTTCCATGCCTCCTGATTATTCCCATAATGTCCAATAATGAACACTTATACATCGATTTGGTACCATTACTGATTCACCTTAGTTATATGATATCTGATTTGGTTTGAGAGCCCCAATAGAGAGATCATATTTCATCATAAATACAATATCAGAGAAGAATATGGAAAATTAAGTTTACCAGCCATCGAAACCCCACCAATCATTCATAGGTCAATCATTACAACTAATGTTCCATTCTAGTGAAGATTTATAGGAGGATCAGCTAAACATGGGGTAATAGATATCTTTTACCTAGGAGTTCTAGATATTGTCACCCATTTAAATTTATCATAGTTTCAATGTCAATTAATATCCCGTTAAGTGATTTAACTTCTTTCCATTCATGCTTAATAAGGTTTCTTTCATGGGTTTGCATGTGATACTATCCAAGAGTGGACGATGTTCACTCTACATGATGGGTTTCATCCCCATTACTTATTAAAACAAGGATAGTCTTCTAAGATAGTTTCTTTGGTAATAATTTTTTTATGAGTTTATAATTCCTTTCTTATTTCTATTTAATAATAAATATTTCTTAAGATGGTGTTTTTTCTGTGTATCTAGGATTGCAATGATCCAAAGAAAATTACATCTAGGTGTCATTTTCTTTTTTATTTTTGTTTTTCAACAAGATAATTCACAATATAATTAGTTTCATTTTTAAAATAAAATATTTTTTATAACCACTTTTTAGATCATATAAAATCCATTACCGGAACTTGGTCATTCATAAGGATAACCACATCAATGTTTTATTTAACATTTACCACATATATATATATAATAATTCTAAAAATGTATATTTATATAATAAGTAAATTTATTTTCTAAGTAATCCATCATCACCCCAAAACATATGTTATTGTGATCACTTTTATTCAATGCCTACATTGGTGATAATTTGAAATTACCTTTTTATACTGAGATGTCTCATTTAATACCATTGTTATGGTTCAATTTTGTTTTCTTATAAATTATTATTTTTTCATGAATGGTTAAACATTATATTCCTCTTAATTTCCAATTAATAAAAATTTATTTTATAATGGTATTTATCTCTTCCTTATTAATATAAATATAGCTTGATTAGTATGGATGTTGATCATACTAATAAAATGGCCCATATTTTTTCCTAGCATGTTTTTGACTTCCTGTTTCTTTCCCACAATTTTGATGGTCAATACCCGTCACACCCCTCAAATCCAATTGAGTGACATTACATGTCCTTCTTAGTAGCACCTAATCCATATGTCCATATTATCTCATCCATCCACAAAGCTTAAATACGACCAATTTCTTTGTGCAACCTAACTCTTGCATGAAAATACATAATGGATTCACTATAATTTGTATTCTCCCATTCAATTTGAATATCATTCGAAGGTGTATAAATTATTATTTTCTAGAAGATACCATGAGGCTACACTTGTGATTTCAATGCAAGAATCCAGAGAAGAAGAAGATAAATAACTTTTCCCATCCTCCCTCACTCCCCTTAATTACTTTCTTGATAATTACCTAAAACCAGTGCTCTGTTATAGTGGAGACTCAGCGGAGATGACTGGATCATGCGTTGAGGAAACCTACGCACCTTAAATGAGGATTTAATCATTGAAGATATTAAACATTAACATGTTTTTTATTGAAAAGTGGATATTTGATCTATTATTTTTAATTTTAGTCATTCATAAATATTTATAGTTTTTATATGTGTGTGTTTGAGTCCATCTAAGAGTGGATGACATTTATAACACATGACAGGTTTGGTCACTGCTACATAGTTTGATATAGTCAGCTTCCTCAGATCGTTCATGTGGATTTACCTTATTTTCATCTGAGTTTGTAACTACTTCCCTATTCATTATCTTTTTAATGAAACATTACCTATAGGTGGGTTTCTTACAATGCACATAGGTTTAATGTGATCCAAATCAGTTTATATCTTGGTGTTCTTTACTACTTTCTATTTCTATCTTTCTATTCTTGTAATCGATATGTCTTATCCCTAGATTTCTAATAACCAATTCATATATTTTTAAACTGAAAAATTTATCTAATCTAAAGGTAAACCATAATTAAAAATCAGTGGGATATCAAAAATTCTTGGGGAAAACCATGACAAAATGACCCTAAAAATTTCTATCGGGGACCTATTATTCATAGATGATGTGGTTCATATTGTTTTATATAGATAAATATGATTTTTAATGTTATTTAAACCTATGAATAATTAAAATGAATACTATTATAGATCATAATGAACCAATTGATGATCTTGGGGAAAACAACAATGCAGTTAAACAACATTCATTGAATGGACACACTGTTGTTAGTAATGTAGATTTTAGTAAATATAGTTTGAAGAAATATAGATTTATTCTTATATATTTATGGGATAATGTTCTTGTAGAGGTTTTATATGCATCATACACATCAATTGTTTCATTAAAATTAGAATCCCCCAATATGAGTAAGTCTATAGAGGGTTGAATATATAATAAATTGTGATTATAGAAATTCAAAATTCAACTTGGATTGAGTTTAACACTATTCCAGTGAGTTCTTTCTACTTTTTTGTAGTTAAATATAAATGATTTTTTAGTTCTTTATATCCCTATCATAATCTTGACATTTACGTCTATGATGTGAAAAAAAATTATATAAATTTATCCACAACACAATGTTTGTAACATTAATGTGATTTTTCAAACAAATTCAAGGATATCTTAATTTTTGTTGTTAATATATAAATTTTTGTCCATTTTTGTGAATTAAATGGCATTTTAATCCTATATAACTTTTCCTAAAAGTTTACTTAGGAAGATAGAAATTAAACAATTATTATTTATTTTGATGAATGAAAAATTAAATTTTTTACCTATTTGGAATAGGAATTTGTATCATATTAATTTTGAAGGATGTTTAGTTAGTTTTGGATAGAGATGAAATTGAGAGTTTTTAATATAAAACCTTTAAATTATCCCATTCCATCATAAAAATATCCATAAACATTAATTACAAAATAAGGTTTATTGATTATGTTGATTCATTACATATTAGGGATAATAGAAAACTTTTATATCTACTGATTATTTATTTGAGATCCATTAGTTGTACTTGTAAAGGTAACATCATTAAAATTCATGTTATGCACATTGAAAAACTTCATATCATTAACTAATCTCCTCGTATTGAATTTATACAAAATAATTAAAATTAACTTATTTTTTGGAATATTAAATTTTTCCAAAATATGCTATTCTAATTCCATGTCCTAGAAAACATTCTATATTCATGATAATCATATCTGATTTTAAATGACCAATCACAATGAAATTATCCCCTATATAATTATTGATACTATTTATGGTAATCTATGAATCAAAAAACATTATTGAGGAATTAATGTTTCCATTTTTTAGGTGTAATTGGGATGTGGGGTTGAGGTGGACGTGATATACCCCAGGAAAATTTGGAATCAATGGTGGTGAATTTCTAAACACTTTAGAGACTATGCCATCATTATTGGGACTATGATCAGGTGATAATTTCTTGAATTTTTAATAATTCACAAAATTATAGATCATCTCTAAAATTTTAAATTGTTGTGACTCCACAACATGAACATCCTTTATGGATAATCCATTACTCGATGTAAATATTATTGCATATATATAATACCAATATCTCATCCCATATAAGAATGTATATTTTTCTACCATTTCAATATTGAAAGTTAATATATTCCCAAAATTATAAAAAAATATATATTACCCATTCACCTATAGTCGGTGCTACTGTTTTTCATCCTACCTAAAAATAGAAATCAAATTAAAAAATAAGTTAATATATAAATAAATATTATAGTTCATGGGAACACATATTTCTAAATAGAAAGTATATATATATGAAGCTTATATGGTCATAAATTTTTTTTATAGAATATACATTTACACTTATCTTTAAAATTTGACTGATTTTAATGTATGATCCCACTATAAGTGGAGTGAATTTCATCTAATGGCCTTGGTCTAGTCATTTCCATGTGCCCAGATTTAACGATACAATGATTTTACCAAACTATTATTATTTTTGTTTCTTTCACAATTGTTATGGTTTCATGAATATGTTGTTATATACTCTAATTAAAATATAATCCTAGAATGTATTTTTTCACTAATAAGCAACAAATTATGGTGAGGCGCACATATGATTAGTGAAAATAAATTTTGGTCATAGTTGAGTTGATAGAGGTTGTGTACACTAATGATAGTAAGTAAGAAAACCCATGTAGTTGATGAAATTTTGTAACATATACAAAAAATTCCATGAAATAAGTTTTAAATCTGATAATAATATAAAATTTAGTCTAATAGTTATCCAAAACATGGGAGATTAAATTTGGTTGCATCTGTAAGATAATGTGATACAGGGGGTTACCACACTAACAATACCAAAGAAATAATATGTCTTTAATATCTAGTTGATATCAGCAAGGAATAAGAATAAAAATTCCATGATACAATATGAATTATTTTAACATAATATTAGAAGTTAATGGATCCCTAATGGCATAATCAAAAGAGGATGTGAGGAGAATCTCATATCTTGATAAGTAGGTGAATGATTGCAACTGATGTGATACCCATTGACAAATTGGGTGAAGTGAATTTAAATTATTTAATGGGAAATTATTTATTAAACTATTATTATTAGACTATTTATATTGGTTAGAGAAAATTAGTTAATGTTTTCCTTGAGCATGATGTTTCACGCTCCCTTAAATTGGGTGAATAGCATGGCATATCACACCATTAACTTTCACATAGATGATGGGAAAGATGTTCAAAATTCATTTTCATTGGGTTTTGGGCATGATGAATCAACCCACTATCTTTAGTGATGAGAATAATGTATCATAGTCATATGACATTCTGAGCTTTTTCCCTTATTGCTTATTAAACTAGTCAAGGAATCTCGATTTATGCCCTAGGTCCACCTAAAACCTAATAACCATATATATGCCTATATATTTACCTAAATATATAGTGTATAAAAATGTATAAATAATATATATGATCACATATATATATGAATATGATAAAGATTTCAGACTATTTCTGGCTTATGATGAAGCATGTAGAGTCTACCTGGTATCCTTCCAAAATCTGTGCAAATTGGTATTTAATTTCAGTATTGTTTATTTTTTTGCATCTTCAAATATATGATATATATGCTAAGTATATTATTCTAGACACCATTGGTGATGGCCTACTATGTTTAACTCCGACCCTACTCGGTCCACCATTGGTACCTGAGTATACCTCATGACTGCTTGTGTGTATAAGGGAAGGTGAACTATTATGGATACATGATTTTTTTTATAGCATGGAGCATTATATTAAATGACCGAGTGTGTTATCATGATGAATTCCTAGATATCCTTTTGTCATTTCATATTTGTGTATAGCATGTTGTATTTGCCTATACCTTGAATCCCTTATTACACATTTTTTTATTTCTGTATGTCATGATATCATTTTCTATATGATTTATCCTATTTATCATGATTATTATTCTTACATGGACATTTCCTATTCTCCTATGTTGTTGAAAATATTTTCATTCATATGTTTTTATTGTTAATTATTGCCACTCCACCACTCAGATAGGATGATGCAATATCCCCACTATTCCACCTTGGTCCCCCACTACTAGTCGACAGCCTCCGGCATTTGGGGAGGCATGTTTGAGGCTATATGACCCGCAAACATAGGGAACCGTTCCATATTACATGGGTATGATAGATATAAAGTGGTATTAGTGATGTCTCTTTTTCATTTTTTTTATTATTTTGGTATTACATAGGGGACTAGGATGTAATAGAATTTGGATACGATTCTATGAATGGGGGTAGCTTACCCACATATAGGGGAAATCCAAATCACCTAGGATGAAATATTTCTATTTTAATTTATTTATACTATAGTTTTACATATTTCATAGCTGTGTGATTAATATGTTTTATGAAACTATAAATATTAATAATATTTTAATTATAGATTTTTTTTCCCATATTTTTTTAAGGAATTATCTTATCATCTCATGCATCATCGTATGAACTATAGGGCTTATATTCCATGTATTTATCAATTACACATTAACTTTTTGTGTGAATTTCTTTCTAAAAATATTCTGGTTCCTTGTTTTGTATTTGAAATTTTATAATTTTCTTAAAGTGTAAAATAATTTGATTAATTTAACTACCAACATCAATATAAATGGTGTTTTCCCACATATATTGATGATGACACCTTAATTGGCCAGTTATACCATGTTTTGGGTTGTAGACCTACTAGTTACATTGAATGAAACAACTTTACCTAATTTGATTATGTGAATTCCAAATGAAATTTATGAAGAATATACTTCTATAAATTTGTAATGGTGATTCATTTAATGAAATATTTCTATATGATCTATTACATCCTAACACCATATATAATGTTTACGTCATAGTTAAATGATGTGATAATTATGATTTATAAGGAGAATGACTTTTATACATATGAAAGGTAACATAATTGACTATAAAATGATATATATATAGCCTTAGGATGTCAAATTAAAAATTTAACATTTAAAATGAATTTGTGTTTTCTAAATTGTGATGAAAATTATAATGAAAATAGTGTTTTCCTCTATACCTTTCAATTGAAACTCCATATACCAGAATCACTTTTTTGTGATACGAGACCTATCCCAAAACCAAACCTTAGTAGTGGGTAGTTGGGGATGTCTTTTTTTTGACTCATATGGATATTTATATATTTAATGTATCACCTTGACCTGAAATTTATTGTAGGTAGATAGGCGAGATATTTTTGAATGTAAGGATATACACCCCCCTAATTATTTGTATTCAATATTTGAACTAATAACTTATTTTTTGAGTCTAGTATTTGGAATTGTAGAATAATTCCACCACGATGGCCTTGAGTCATACACTCTGGGTAGTGAGGAACATACTTCAAGGTTGTTGGGCCCAGATCTTCCAGTGATTCCCCCCATAGTTCCACCTATGAAACAACATATTATTCAAAATATAGGTTCTTCCACCCATTTTCAAGATTGATTACCCATATGATGTGTTCTATTAAATTAGTTTCTCAACATTCCAAGATAATGGATGAGATGACTCAATAATTACACCTGTATATTCCTCCCACTTTCTCAGGGAATAATTCATCCACTACATTAGATTCATGGAATTATTCGATGTTGTTGATATTCAAACATCTAGAGATACCTACAGAGTGGAGGTCCAATTTTGATACATAAATTATATGCAGTTCTACTAAATATGGTGTGATGTCATTACCCAGTAAGACCGATATTGGGATATGACTGGGATGGATTTCTATATTGTCTTATATGATTTCTTCATTCCACATTCACTGAGGGTAGACCAAGTCAGAGAGTTTATAAACATGAAAGAAAACTCTGCCTATAATGGAATATTCATCCCATTATACCAAGATGATGCTATTCACTCCGACCATATCTGGCCATTAGATGATGAACATAAAGATATTTGAGGATGAGTTGGTGTATACTATCTGATCATAGGTTAATGTCTTCCAATTGAATAATATTCTTTAGATATTCCACTAGACCCTCATTAATGAATTGAATTTTAAGGAATCTGATAGTGTGATTCATGGAAGTTCAACATACATACTAAGTAGTTACTCTTGTAGTTTATATAAGTTTCGCTTTGATATTTCACATAGGAGTAACAGTGGTTAGACACATCATATTAACATCATCATTATGTGTAAAAAAGTTTTTCAAATCATGGCACATGAAACCCCAGTGTATGCATGACCTAGTTAAATGTAGAGGATATAAGAGGGTGGAGAATATAAATCTTTTCTATAGGTCATTTACATTTGTTCCTAGTGATAGAGATTATGGACTATCCCCATATTCTAGGGTGGGGATGATATTAACACACTATGTAGGAAACTAGAATATGACCAACCACTTAGGTTGAGATGGTGGTTAAGGAAAAGCGATTCTAAATTAGGAAATATAGTTCTAACCAAGTGGGCATGGTCAGGGTAGTCAGGTTATGATTTAAGGATGATGTCCAGGTTAGTTATAATAAGTGAAACCAATGCCAAATGAATAGAGAAGATGAACCTCTACTATTATAGGTATTGTTCTCATGTCCACTACATTAGTTTTTACTTTATTGGATATAGGTTCAACACACCCTTTTTTATCGGTAGAAATTATGAATATTATAGGACTAGAAGTAGAGCATTTTGTGGAATGGTGACACTCAATACCCTATTGGGTATCCAATCATATAGTGTTATTCGATGAAAGTATTTTCTCTCATAGATAGGTGGATATCTTTTCACATGGAATCTTTCCATTCTTGGCCTCAAATGGTTCGATGTAATCCATGGGATAAAATAGTTAATTCCCTATCAAGTACACATTAATTATTGTCCCTAATGGGTGAAATTTACATTACCAAAGTGTGGTATACATGTTAACAAGGGATAATGGGATGCCTATGCATCTTGAGTTAGACATGAGCATCAGGGGTGGGATATAGTGACAACACAAATCACATTACTTTTATTGTATGATCACGGGGTATGACACGTGGTTTTTGTTCCTATTGTGTATCATTTCATGGAAATATTCCCTGAGTATCTTCTTGAACACCTCTATTGATATATGAAGAATTTATAATTGATGTAGTTTTTGTAAAGACACCAATGTCCATTACATCTTACATGATGGAACCTACATACATTTTGAAACTAAAAAAGTAGTTGGAATACCTAGATTCTGATGTTTTATCTGACCTAGATCCATACTATGGAGTTCACTAGTCCATTTTCCATAAAATTGGATGGAAAAATCATGATTTTCAAGTATTTTTAAAAACTATACCATCTCACAGTAAAATAATAGCTATCCATTCCCTAGAATAGACAACCTATTTGATTATCATTGAGGAGAAAGGGTTTTTTCAATGACTGGTTTTCGGTCGGATACCATCAGATTCCTTTCATATATTAATACATACCACATATATCTTTTTGGAGCTGGTATGGACTTTATGATTACCTGGTAATTTCATTTATTCTTCCAAACATGCCAACTATTTTCATAGCCCTGATTAATTTGATTTTACACCCATATCTATATTTATTAAGGGTAGTCTTTGTGGGAGACGTCATAATGTATTATACAACGGAACATGAACATTCCAAACATCTTGGGATCATAATGTATACACTAAGAGAGCATAATAATTAGAAAAATATCACAAAATTCAAATTTAAGAACAATATATTTCACTTCTTGGGTCATATAATCTAAGAGTAATGAGTGTCAATTGACCTAAAGAAGGTGAAAGCATTAATTTCCAGTGACTATCCCAAGAACATTTTTTATATACAAAATTTCTTAGGGATATTCTGGGATCACATATAGTTCATCTAGGATTTCACATGCCTAGAAACACCTCTAATGGGATTTACTAAGAATGATGTGAAATTCATTTGGTCAAAATCTTATGAACCCACCTTTTAGGAATTGAAATGTAGGTTTCCTTGAGCACTGATCCACTTTATATCATTGTTAGGAAGAAGTTATTAAATTTATTATAATTCATTAGGCATCGAAGTAGTATATGTTTTGATATAGAATGAGTGATTTATAGCATACATGTCTCATTAGATAAGACTTCATGTGAAAAATTACCCAACACATGGCCTCAAGCTAGCACATGTTTTCCATGATTTCTGGTAGTGTGGGATTTATTTATGTGGGGAGAATTTTTTAGTATTCACTAATAAAAAAAGACTCATGTAAATATTTATGCATCGTAATATAAATCTCAGTAAGAACAAGTAAATTGAATACCTACAAAACAATGATTTTGATATTACCCATAAGCCTAGTAAAGGAAATTCAATTAATTATCCTCTGATCTTGAGGACTCACACACAGTTAGTTTATAAGGCTAGTGGTGAGTAGAATCTTTGGGAATTGGTTTCAATAATTCATGTTGATGTTCAAGAGGATCATATTCATAGAGTCCTCACATCTTTATCCATTATCTCTAACCTTACCAATTGGAAAATATGAGGCCGATTTCTAACATTGAGGGACTAGTTAGGATGAAAATTGACATAGATGAGGATTCATCACTAAGGTAGACAATGGATGAGAATAAAATCTTACACATGTATTGGTGTGTATAGGACCCAACATTCATCTGAGAAGAACTAATTCAGAAATATCCTAACTTATATTGGGAAGTACAACCCAGTTTCCCCATGATGTATTTAGAATTTCTTTAATATTATTTGTTTACTTGTATGAAATGGAAAAAATTAATCTTCATTACTCATTGTTCCATATATCATCAATTTATAATGGGACATAAGTGATCATAAATACTTTTACAAGAATTTTCAATTCCTGAGTAAAAGTGGGACGATGTCACCATGGATTTCATGATAGGGTTTCATTTGTAACATTGAGGTAATGATACAGTTTTGGTTGTCCTTGACTAGTTTATGATGGTCTCCCATTCTTAACCATTTGACAAACCTTCTCAATTGATGAGCTATGGTGGATATACACTAGAGAGATTGTATACCTTGATGGGGATACATGTTATATCAAATCTGATATGGATTCTCATTTCACATCCGGTTTTAGGAAAGGGTTGTTGAAGTCCTTCGGTACACAAGTGATTCTAAGCATGACCTATAACCCTCATATAGATTGATATAAAAAGTGATTGATTACAGTTTTAGAGGATATGATTCATGTTTGTGTTTGTGACTTCAAGGGTTCTTGGGGAAAACTAATACTACTTGACTAGTTCACATATAATAATAATTTTCAAGATACCACCTAGATGGATCCATATGAGTACTTATATGGTTTAACATGATGATCTCCTCTATACTGGTTAGAGGTATGGGGAATATTTTCACGAAACACATCTTGTTCAAGAGACATCAAAGCATGTTTAGATAATCAGGAAGCACATTTTAACAGATCATTCTAAGAAGTAGACTTATTCCAATTGACACTGATGACCTATAGAGTTTGAGGTTGGGAATTAGGTTTTTTTCTTATGTTTCATACATGTTGGGACATCAAAATACAGTACACATAGAACTATTTTTTAGTCTTTTTTTATGGTTTACTAAAATTATTGATCTCATCCATAGAATTCAAAAATTCCTATTTCATTTTAAATACAAATCTAGTGGGTCGCTTCAAACAACATAAACCATTAGTTGAATCATTCTATAGGGTTGTCTTCAGTTAATGTGGAATATAGGAATGAGTAACTATAGGACTCCTCAACTACAACCATATTATGAATCATTTTATTTCATAAGATGAATTTATTCTTTCCTAGTGTACATCTCCCTGAATCTTTAACATATCCCAATACCAGTTATATAGGTTTCTATATGAGTTTTATATGAAATGAGATATTTTGACAATGAAACATTGGGTTTGTTTTCCAGATACCCCCTTCCATTTTAGAATCATTCATTTATTTGAATGTTAGTGATTATTGTTCATCCCTATTTATGTTCTAATAGTAAAAAAATTACTTTTCTCCATTCTATCTACATGAGAATCAACATTTTCGTTGATGTTTCATGTCCACCAATAGAATATGTTTGGATATCCATTAGGAATGGTTTCCTTAACAAGAATCCAATTGTATTATATTCATGGGATGATTTCTGTTCTTAATGTCAAGAACTAGGGAACATAGTTTCAATGTGTTGAAAAAGGATCAAGAATCATATATAGATTATTGATGATGGGTTAGGTACTAGAACTGATCATACTGACAAGGTTATGATTCCCATTCCAGGTGGTGTTTTGAAGGATCAGGATCAAATTTACAACTGTTTTTAGGGAATGGGGGTTTTAATAGGGGTTTTCATCAGGTTCTTCATACCAAAACACAGTCATGAAAAATAAATCATATTATTCATATGCCATGTGTATGGGATTTGATTTTAAATAGGATACATCATTAAATGATACAAGTGAGGAATGAACTTTAATCTACATGCCACATGGAATCCCCTTACAGGACATCCTGACTACATATGAGGGAAATGTTAATGATCCCAACATGATGAGTCCCAGAATAATCACTCTAACAATAAATATGGGAAATCATTATAAATATATATAATTTTTGGATACAATTAATTACCATGGGGAATTGAAAATAGAGGTATCAAGAGATTCATCACTGGAAGAATCTATCATCCAAGACTCCCCTTCATAAGGTAAAAATACTAATGATATAAGCCTCAATGAGTAAAAATTATATGATTAATGATTTTGTCAATGCACAGTGGAAGTGCATAGGGAATGTATTTTACAAGTCTTCATGGCCCACAAATAAAGAAGGGGACAAAAGGAACTCGAGACATATTGAGTATCATTATGACAAAGGGGAATAAATATAAATAGATTAAAGACAATTCTAACATTCATAAAGCAATGGAATCAAGGTCATCTGAAAAGGGTGGGGAAAATGGCGCTGGAATGAAAATACATTGAGGATGAACATTTTCATAAAAATATCATTATTCTTCATGGTGGAAAGAAAATTTAAGAGTGTGGTGGTCTTAATGGATATATGTACATGTTCGTGGCATGATATAAGTTCCACATTTGGAATCAAGGCCAATTAAGATGATAATGAGAGGAAGGGTTGATGCACAAAAGGAATATGATTGAATTTCATTATCCACTCAAATGGCGATTTAATATATGAATATTCGCATATCAATTCTACGTAGGAGTTTAGTGAATATAATTTATGAGAGATGTATTTTATCTGATGCTATTGTAGAGTAAAGGTATTGGATTAATAAATAATAACTCATTTTATCACATGGATATAATGTAAGGATGATAAACATGGAGGAATATATCTGGACATATGATAAGATGAACAATCATTTTGACGCTCTTATTAAGCATGATCCAGATATTAAGGGAACTGCGTTACAATGAGGGTTATATCGGTTGATTGAATCCACTAATAAAAGTCTCATCTATAATGAATTTTTGTCTTCATTTTGTGTTTAATAACTTTTTTATTTGTACTTTTGAGGTTTTATATTTTTTCCAAAAATGATATTTATTTAGAAACCAATTTTCCAAATTAGAATCATGGTCCCCACCATGTTTCTCATCTCCAAGGGTATTATCCAAACCTATGGCATGTTATACCATTAGAGGTGGTTGAGTTAGACGCAGGACCTTCCTTTGAGTATTACAAATTGAATATCATATGTTAGAGTATGAAGTCTCTCTAAGGTATGTAAATTAATCTAGTGAGGGTGTTATGGACTCACAATTGAGTACAGTACAGTACCTGGTAGTGAGAGACTGATTTATGTGACTAATGGTCGGAGATTATCTTATATGATCCCTTTTTACCATTAGAATGAAAAATTTGGGATTGATTTCTTTATGGATGGGAAGTTGTGTAAAATCCCCTTTACATGATGGAAAAAATCTTTTTTATTATTATATAAATTCTTTGTTTCATCCTAATGAGTGAGATAGATGGAATAAAAAAGGTTTTGGGAGCTTTTAGGGAATGTTTAAAGCCCGACTCTCTAGAAATTAGAGAGAGAGACTTAGAAGCATGTTATCACATGGTAAGTATAAAACATGCCACTTAACCATGTGGGGGAAATTATTGCACAGAAAGAGGCCACACAGTTTTCCCAAACCATGAAATTAGATATTCATAACCATGTGATTTATCTTTAAAAAAATTGTAGATCCATTTTTCATAGGACTCACATGGTTAGTTAAAAAATGCACTGAACCCGTATGGGAGGGGGAGTGGGGAGGGTTACTTGGAATGTGTGGGGAGGGTAGTTCGTGCATGGTTTCTAAAACCATGTGGCCAATGTATGAAACCCATTACACAATGGGTAAATTACCATTTTTATGTCAAAATGTTATGAACATTATATGTTATTACTCCCCCATTTCTCCTCTAGTGGAAAAACTTCACCCCTTCTGTGATGTTTCTCCCTCAAGCATAAGCTAGGATTATAGATTTCTTCTTCATGTGGACACCAATTAGATATATGTTTGTGGCACTAGTTTCTCAAAAGTAATCTTTATAATCCTCTTACTATCGTTCTTTATTTTTCTTCCCATATCTTACAATATATTTACATGAGCTCAAATGACTTAATTTGAGGGAATTAGCCTTTTCAACTATTTCTCCCATTTGATCTCAACTAAAAGATAAATAATGGATGAGGAGACTGATGCAAACCTAAGGTACGTGGTCTTAAAATTTAAATTACTAGTCTTGGTGGTTTTATAGATTTTCTATTGTTACACACACTGAACATTTCAGTTCTATTTTTATAATGTGAATTTCCTTTTTAATTTAATTTTACCATGTTCAGATACTCCCATATACCCATATTAAATCATTAGTGGTTGACAACAACTTATATTCCACCCCTAGGTACATTTAATGAATTTCATTGATTAAATCTTGTAATTGACCTAACCATTGTCTAAGTGACATGGTCTGAACATTAATTTGTTTTCATGCATTATAAATTAATTGTAAAATTGAATTAATGAATTTGGGTGGAATGCCCAGGAGACACTTTAATTGTTTTTATTAACGGATCATGTTAAATGTTATACCCATGGATATATTGGGATAAGTGAATGTTAATGATTTAAATTTAAATAGTTATGAGATTATTATGATTTAAAAAAAATTGGTTAGTGAACATTAAAAAAGGCTTTTGTTGAGAATGGAATTTCACACTCTATTATGTTGGTTAATATGAAATGCATCTCACAACATTTAATTTTAGTAGGATGATGGTCATGATGTTCCATGTTCCATTGAATAAAAGTTTGGTACAGAGTACTCCCCCCACTATCTCATGTTCTAAGAATGAAATATCACATTCATATGATATATAGGGATTATACAATTTGTTGTATCCTATAGATCAATATACAGGTTCCAGATACATGAGTGACACATTAGGTCCATCTATCACCTAGTATCCATGTATATGGTTATATATGTACATACATATATAGTGTCTATACATGTATAAATATTATATATGATCACTTATATATATAGGTATAAGGTAAAATGATCATACTTTTTCTGGCCTATGCCAAAGGATGTAGTGTCTGCCATTGTCATTTAGGATCCTTAGATAACTGGTATTTACTTTCAATATTGTTTACTATTTTTTGTACATGCACACTTCTATTATATATAAAATATATGGATTATTCTAGAAACCATTGGTCGTGGACTAATTAGTTTATCTCACACCCCACTCAGGCCGTCATTGGTACCTGAGTAGAATTCAAGATTTTATGTGAGAATAATGTTAAGAACCCTATTGTGGATTCTTAATAATTTTTTTATTTTACCATGGGGAATGAGAGTATAGGATTGATCATATTATTACAATGCTAGTGGATATATAATTTGGTATTTTTGATTTTTTATACCATGTTGTATACGTCTTTAACATGTATCTGATGTTTCCCATTTTTTTATATCAACAATCCCTAACATCATTTCTATGTGACTCAGCCTATTTCCCTTGATTATTATTCCAAATTGGACACTTCTTATACCTTTTTTGTTATTGGTTTTAATATTATTTATTTGTGTTTGTTATTTATTACCACTGCTATTCCACATTGATGTAATGGTATAGTATCACCACCATACATCCTTTGACCCTCATTGCTAGTAACCAGACATTGGGATATAGGGATTCATGTTTTAAGCCATGTGACCCACCAGATTTGGGAACAATTTAGTGGCTCATGGGTTGAGATGTTACAATTAATATGGATCTCCTTAGAATTGAATTATGATATATTATATTAACGATGTTTGCTGAAGTGTGAATCAATTATAGGGAAGGATGGACTACAGATTGTTTAATAAATAAGAGACAATGATAAGGAAGTAGTCAAAGTATCAATTTAGGGGGGAGAAGTTGTGACTTTGATATTAGTTTATAATTTTTATATCATCACCTATGTATCATTGATAAATTATGAGTATCATATACAATGTTTTTTGTTTAAAAATAAAATTAAGGTATTTCCAATGAGGGGTATCAAGTATGAGTTATATAAAAAAATCAACTATTGAATATATTATCTTCAGTGACTTTTTATAACCTCATTCTATAGTGTGGGATCTTATACTCGGGTTTTTATGATGTATTTTATAATGTTCTCAAAAGAGATATTTTTATAGGGTTTATTCCATTATATTGGAGTGATTATGGAGTCTATTGAACTTTATATTAAAATTATTCAATCATAGACTCATGTTTTTACAACATTTTATGTTTGATGTTTCCAATGTAAAATTTTATATTTTAGTTATATATTTTTCCATTCTATTTTTGTTGTGATAAATTAATTAAATTATCATGATCTTGATGACATTATCATAACCATAATTATAGTACCGATTATCCCAACAAAACTTCTCATAAATCAGCACAATGTGAAAAATAACATATGAAATTACTTTTTATAATAACATTATAAAGTTATTTTTCTTTTTCTCAAAAAAACTTATAGTGTCAAAATTGAATTATGATATATATTTTAAAAAAATTTAATATATTACAAAACTAATTGTTTTACCTTACTTGTAATTGTACACACACCACTATTATTTGATTTTTCACATAAAAATAACCCCCTTTAATCTAAATTTTTTTAGCTTAAATAGATTGGAAACCCTTTCACTAGTCTTTTGGTAGTCAGAAAAGTAAAATTATAATTAAGTAATTAATTTTAATAATAAATAAAAAAATAATTATTTATTTGTATGAATATTTGAGAATTGATTTTCCTCTTTCAAAAATAAGGAATCCTGAATAATTTATATCAATTTATATAATAACTAAAGCCTGTTTTAATTGAATGAGTGGTGATTTCTTGAGAACTACTCGAATCTATATCAATTCATTGACTGGTGACATTATGAGTGATTTAGATTTATTCCCCAACAATCCCAATGTGTGGTACTACTTTGTAACAATTTAATTCCAATTTTTCTGGAGTTCATAAAGACCCTGCCATACCCTTGATGGAAAAATCATGGATGTGAACAATGATTTTCAAGAATAGTTTTATATTGAAAAAATGTTAGTAAGATTATATGATGTGTTATAAATTTTTCATGGATAGTAATTTATTAATTATGGAAATTTTATTTCATGATTGTAAATGGAACCAAATTTTGGTCCATATTAAATATGGAAAAAAGATTCCTAATGATGATAGACATTAAAAGATGAGTATTTTTGTATGAGGCGAAGACCATGCTGGAAGGTCTCGAGGTGTGGAAACAAAGGGGTGTGGTTCCAGTGGAGTTAGAAACTGATTCCATGCTCCTCTCTAATGCTATACAGGGCATCGGCAACATTCCTTGGTCTATTGAGTACATCATCTAGAAGTGTCGGGGTTTCCTTGGCACCAACACAAAAGTGTCCCATTCCTGGAACCAGGGCAATAATGTTTCCCAATATCTTAATTCAATTTTCTATTATGGTCCGATGTCTTTTCTTTTTCGCACCCCCCAATGTCTGAAAAAAATGGGGATCAACATTATTAGAGGGGATGCCCTTAGTCTTCATTTTAGACCCCCAAAATCTTTTTCCCTTGATTGTTTGGGGCTCTTTTTCCTCCTTTCAATAAAAATCTACATGATTATGATAAGAAAAAAATATAGTTTACAATTTAAAAACAATAACTTATATTATATTAGTTTTGATCAATGATTATTGGGTTTTAGATATAGATGTATTTGAGATTTTAAAATGTTATTCCTTGATCATTCTCTTTCCAACCAGGAAATATGGATTATAATTTATTTAAAATGTATGTGTATTGATTGTGTTGATTCATTAGATATTACATAAAAGGGATATCCTATGTACATAAAATGTGTGGATTTGATCTTCATTGGTAGTAACAATGAATGAAACATCATTAAATTTTATCCCACACAAATTCACAACATTCCAATCCTCACATAAGCTCTAGATATTTTTTTATATATTTTGGATAATATCATATATTTGGAAATAATCAACCAAAAAAATAAACATACATAATTATATAGAATAAAATACATTCTACATGTTTGATAATAACATATGAAGTGAAATCACTGATTAAGACACAATTATCCAATAGAATATTATTGCCTAATTTTCTAGTTAGATATAAGTTGATAAGAAAAAAATCAACTCTCAAGAATGTAAATATCAATTTATTAGAGGTGTTATTGAGGTTTGGGATGTGAGTAGAGGTGATATAACACATAAAAATTGGGAATTATTAATGGTGATAATGTGAATTATTTTTTTAATGAAGATGATCAATGTTGGGAGAATGCTCAGGTGATGATTTTTTGAATATGTCAACATTCATCGAATTACACATCATCACTAGAACATGATATTATGGTGACTCCACAACATGGTCATATATAATAATTAATCCATTGATAGAAGTAAACCTATTAACTGATATTTGATCCCCATATCTCATCTATTATAAGAATATATAATTTTATAACCCCTCATTACCATAAGGTTAATATATTCATAAAAATAAAGAAAAAAAAATTTCTCAATCACATTCTATCAGCGCTAATATTTTGAATCCCACATTAAAAATAGAAACATGAAATTGTATAAAAAATCTTGACATAATTTAATAACATTTCTAAAAACATGCATAAAAATTTAAAAAAATGCATAAAATACTAGAAACTTGTATGAAAATATATATGAAAATAGAAAACTAACATTTAAATACTAATATAGAAGTTAAAAAATAAAATGAATGATCACATGTAATGTAAAAAGTGTATAAAAATGAATAAAATTATATAAAAAATTCTGAAACATAGGTAAAAAATCTGTATAATGTCTATGAAAGATGTTTAAAGCTCTTTTTTCATGATTAAAAAAACATTTCATAGACTTTTTATTGTCTAAACAATGAAAAATAGAAAATAGTACTACTATAGAAGACACCCAAAACAATCCATATATTTATCATATTTAAAGTAAAATTTGTTTAAAAAGATATAAAAGAATTATAAACACTAGTTAAAACATGGATAATTCCTATAAAACGTGTCATATGCCCATTCTTTTAGTGTCAAACCAAATACAATCACACTACTACAAAAGTTACTTAACAAAAATGTTCTCTTTTAGAGAACACGTTAGAATTTTTTTGTAGAAACATATATTATTTTACGAAAAAGGGTTAGAATCCCTTTTTATATGTATCACACGACATAAAATTTCATAGATTTATCATAGTAAATATATCCAAGAAATAGGAAAACGAATTTTTATATAAATATAGTGATCAATAAAAAATAATGATGCATGTACTTTAAAAAGGATGTATGCCAACATTCCTTTGATGATCCATTATAGAGATCTGAATTACATTCCAATTATTTTTAAAACACACTTCAATCCATTTAAATGTGATTCAAAATTTCCAATTAATTTCTTAGGATTTTCTAAATTATATACATTAGTGCTTTCATGTGGTGGTTTTTATTAAAATTGTTTAACAAAAAGGTATAAAATAAAAAAATTATAGGAACACGAACTTATTCAATGAAATATAAATAATAAAATTATGAATATATATATGAATCCTTAAGAGTTATCCCATAACCAATATCATGAATTAGGAAAATAATTAATTTACTTTTTGAGATTTTCTATCATAGAAAATCAATAATTTTAGTGAATTTATACTATATAAGACACACACAAATGGGTAGGTATTGATGTACACTGATGTATGATATATTCTTTTTGGATTATATCAAAATGTAATATAAATACAGTAGAATTCATTTCAATGGAGGTCGAAGATTGATAATGGTTGGATGAAATGGGAATAATATTTCTTTAATGATCATAGAATTTGATTCCACAAAGACAACTAGTTCTGTGAATACCAATAAAAATCAAAAAATTCATGGAATACATTATAAAATCAATGGTATGAGCATTTCAAAAGCTAGAGGGTAATATTTATAATAACATCCATAAGATTAATATACATAAAAATATATTATAATATATAATGCGGTATGTGATATAACTTCATGTCTTGTAATATTATTCTTTAATGGTTTTATATCACCCTAGTTACAATATGAAATAAATATATTTGAATAAAATTTATAAAATTCTTACATAATCTATGGAATAAAAAATATATATTATATTATAAAATGTGGTAAGAGATAAAAATCATATCCTATGAGAGTATTAATAAAACATGTATCATCTTACTAGTTATCATATAAAATCTCTTACTATGAATAGATTGACTCTATGTAAATCCAATATAAAAGTGAATAATATGAAAATACACATCACTAATGCTGAGTATGATGTCTAGTTTTTTGTTAAATCAAATCATAAATTAATTTTTTTGAATGGTACATAATTGAAAACAAACCTAAGTAATAATGTAATAATATTATATATATAAATCAAATTAATTTTAATTTTAATTTTTCATCGACCATACATTGTAAGAAAAAAAATATTTTTCATTATTTTTCTTTTTTTGAAAGTAATATTCATATCATTTTAACTAAATCAGGACAAAAACTCACATATGTTACATAGAGAAACACCCATGGTATATAAAATCAATTATTCATATATTTCAATGAAATATTTATTAATATATATATATATATAAATGAATTTAAAAAATAGAAGTAGTTAGTTGAAGATATAACCCGAAGTATACCACTATAATGTCCAATTAAATTTGAAATAAAAATTTATTTTAATATAATCAATGATTAATTTTTTTCTATTAAATGCATGATGATTTTTATCATGAAATATATAAAAAACTTGTTATTTGATAATGAAAAATAAAATATAGTAAATTACACACTATAGGAATGGATATCCACTTAGTGTAGATGAACATTAGTAAATGAATTTACTCGATTGTTATCAACTATAGTTCTCGGAATTCTAGACAAAATCCTTTGATCCAATCTGATATGCATTTATACATTATAATAATAAATTATATTTTTAAAAAATGTGATTTGATAAGGAAATTTTTTTCTAATATTTAATTTTAATTAATCAGTAAATATTATTGGTGATGATATATTTAAAGACTAAAAATAAAATAATGAAAAAGTTATCTATTTACATAACCATGTTAAACTGTATATTTATTAAAATAAAAATTAATTTTTTTATCTAAATAATGAATTGGGGATCATATTTATGGGGTCAAATTATATAATATTAATTGGTGCTTGAAACTTATACCATTGTATGGGACTGTACATTCTTTTAGTGTATATGAATAAAATAGAATAAAATCCTATATTTAATGTGACATATGGTACATTATGAGTACCATAACATATAATTACAAAGGCATAGACTAATAATTAATCATAAATATTCAAGAAATGTAGCTATTTTTAGAAAATTATTTGTAAAAAATCATATACACTATTTCTTTAATGAATAATTATACACCATTAATCCTATCATCAATCAAAGTAAACATGATGCTAAACTATATTTTTACCCACAATTGATTGAAATTACATAATTTTTTTTGACTAGGTTATACATAAAATAGTAAAAACCCACAAATAAAGTTTTTCAGGACACAAATTCTATCCATGACTAACAATGTCCATGAAAATTTAATCTATCTATGAATACATGGTGTTATTAATTGACTATATTAATGTTATATCAATAAAAAATATCATAAGAAATGAATATAAAAAATGAAAACATAGATGTTATTTTATTTCTGTTATTTTAGAGGAAGAGAATATGGGTAGACAAAAGAAATTACCTTAATCTCACTTGATGATGCAAAGGAGATTCCCAAAGGTGGGAGGCACAAGGATAAGTTAGGATTTGGGGGGGGGGGGTATTATGGGTGATGATAGAGATTTGAGGGTGTAGATCTCAGGGTGAAATATAATTATTGAGAGGATTCTAGAATATGGGGATAGGAATCAGATCATTGATTTGGGGAATGGTTGCAGGGAGAAGTGAGTTCCAGATAAACTGAACAATGAAATGGACGAATGTAATTTAAATAAGGTATGGTAACGAAAAAAAATTGGTGAAACAATGAAAATAAATATTGTATCCTCAAATGGTTGTAAATCAATGATTGTTTATATATTAATATAGATAAACATAGGGAATTTAGGGTTTTTAGGGTACTATAGAATGTATGAGATTAGATATTGGAAGACATAGGGTATTACAAGTAAGGTGAAATAGATCAGGGAAGAATTATCATGATACAATTTATAATAAAAATTCATAGGAAAAAGTAAATAACCATGATGTTTATAAAATTCAATGTATGTGAATATATATACATATATGTAATGAACAATGGATTAAAAATATATAATCTGTATTTTGGGTATATAACTATTAGGTGTGTGTTTTCTTTCCATTAAATATTACTAAAATATATAAATTTTAATTATTTATATAATAATATATTTATATAGATAAAATTAGATAATTTTATAGTTAATAATTAAAATTTTCATCATTCGATATTGTATAATAATTTAAATTATGAATTTTTTAATCAATAATTTAATTATATAAGCTTGTAATTAAAAATTCTGTTCTTTTATCTGCTTGGTAAAATATTAGATATTAAGGACTAATTTATTTCAATGTAATTTAATAATGGTAAAACATTTATTGAAAATGATGAATAATAATAACATATATGTTTATTTTTATTATTTGTGATATTATTCTAATAATGAAAAAAATATTATTATTAATAAAATATTATTTAGAAATTTTGTTTGGTACCTATACCTAAAATAAGAAAAATTGTTATCTGTTGGAATTAATCATTTTTATCGGTAGATATATTATCGTTGAGTAATTATCTTTTGTTAAAAATTGTATCTTTATAGTGTCCCACATTCACCATCCCCTATATTTTCCTTGTTTATGTATTTTTAATGTTATAATTATTAGTTATTATATTATATAATATTTATTTGTAATTTTTAACTTTTATTTCATTTTGATTAGGGTTTACTTTTCAATTACCTATTGTAAAAATATTTTTATATTTTTTCCAATTTAAACCT
Source organism: Viscum album (assembly GCA_963277665.1). Taxonomy (NCBI): domain Eukaryota; kingdom Viridiplantae; phylum Streptophyta; class Magnoliopsida; order Santalales; family Viscaceae; genus Viscum; species Viscum album. Next base: position 911,008,932 of record OY728134.1, read on the forward strand.
ATGTTATTGGGTATTTATACCAAATAAGGCCCGATTATAGATTGTAATTGAATATTAATAAATACAATTCTTTCATATTTATGATACTAATTCTAATTTTATACGTGATTTCCTTATGTTAAGGATTCTATTTTATTAGGTGCATCATCAATTAGTGAATCACAATGTTCATGTATTTATATGGTCCGAATCTCTTGTTACATTTTATTCATTTAATTTTTTTAAAAAAAATAAACTTTTAAATTATAAAAAAAGTCATAAAATAATAATTATCTAATATTTGATAATTTTCTATTTGGGAACTTCTTTCTACTAAATAAATGATGATTCAAATTAAAACATTGAGGTGTACTGTCAACTACGTATCAATAAATCAATATATATATGTGATGTATTATTTTGATTCCAAAATCATAGGTTAACTTATACTTCATAATGGTTTAGTACGTCTAACATCAAAGCGAGGTTCGATGTTTTCATAACATGACATATAGTTTGATTGTGTGCAACACTATCCTAGTGCATGATACTTCTATGCCACAGTTCAATTTAATTGATGCATGAGTGATTGATCTCCCCACAATACCATTTATGGTTAGATCACTGACGTGGACACCAATTTCCTAAAAAATGTCAAAAATGAAATAATGTTTGTAAAATTATATTTTGTGTGGAAAACTATTCGAGAAATTTTTTTTATTTAGTTATAGTAATTTTTTCTCATGTTGGTGAATGGAATCACATGTATTTCCAATGAAATTATGCCTCAAATATTCTTTAGGATGATATAAATTAGAAGATGAGTTTTTTTTGAAAAAAGAAAAAGAAAAAATTATACCATTTTAGAACAAGAACATTTTTCATAGAAATTCTGATCAATGAATATTGGGATCTTGATAGAGTTGAATTTTTGTTTTTAAAATGTGAAACCTTTGACCAATCCCTTTTTGACATGAAAATATTACTCAAAATTGATTAAAAATGAAGTTTATTTTAAATGTTTCAACTCATTAGGTATTAATGATAAATGTTATCCTATGTACCTACAATGTCTTGAATCAATATCTATTCGCAGTACCAGTGATGTTTAATTTATGTTGTTTACATTCACAACATTCCCATCTGTACCCATGTTATTGGAACTTCATTTTACACATGTTTAATATTAAAATTTACTTTAAAATACTCAATGTAAAAATCTACATAACTTATTCCATGTCTTAGACAACATTATACGTGCTAGATAATTACATTGTGAGTGAAATCACTAATCAAGAAAAAAATTATACCCTATAATATTATCGACTCCTTTTAGGGTTAGAAAGAAGTGTATTAGAAAAAAACACAACTCTACAGAAAGTATTTTTTGTTTTGTTTGGAGGTTTTATTAACGTGTGAAATGGGGGTAGAGTTGATATAACACATAAAAATTGTGGATCACTAATGGTGAGAATATAAATAAATTCATGACAAATTTTATCAGTTTTACAACAATGCTCTGGTGAATGTGTCTTGAAATTGGGAACATCCACCAAATTACACTTCATTAGTAGAACATGAGAGTATAGTGAATCTAGAATTTGAAAATATATTGTTTTTAAGACATTTATGGATGTAAACCTGAGAATGGTTATTTGATCCACATATCTTATCCAATATATGGATTTATATTTTTATTCCATGTCATTACTATAAGGTTAATATATTCATAAAAACATAAAAAATAAATTTCCTAGTCACATACAATCGGTTCTAATGTGGTCAATCCCGATTGAAAAAATGGATACCTAAAAAATTACAAGAAAATAAAAAAAAATTATAGACACTTATAAAAACACACATAAAAGTGTAAAAATTGAATAAAATTATCCAAAATGTTATGAAAATGAATATCATGATAGTGACAATAACATTTCAGTACTACTGTAGAAGAAAAATAATTACATGATTTATCATAGCTAATGCTAAAAGTGTATAAACATTCATAAATGTATATAAAAAATTGAAAATCCCAAGTAAAAAAGGTATAATGTCTTTAAAAAGTGTCAAAATCTATTTTTTGTACGGTTTATAACACAAAAGAATTGATAGATTTTTTATATTATAAACAATTACAAGTACAGTGTACAAATATTATTAACGTCACCCAAAACTTTTCATAAAAATATAATTGTCAAAATTAAAAGTGTATAAACATGTATACATATTATAAACAGTAGTAAAAACATGTATAATGATAGTGAAATGTTTCAGAACACCTTTTTTGTATGTTTTGAATAACATAAAAGCATAATGCTACAAAGGTTACACAATACAAAAGTGCAATTTTTTTGAATGTATTAGAAGAATGTTTTGGTTGAAACATGTATAATGTTATTGAAAATTGTTATAAGAACTATTTCAACATTAGAAAAACTTAATATTTCATTGAATTTTCATAGTCAATGTACACAAAAATTTAAATAAATATGAATTTATATCTAAATATAGGGATTAGTAAAAAATAATGTTGAATGCATATTGAAAATGATGTATTCCATCTCTTCATTGACCTGCCATTGTAGAACTCCATATAAATTTCCATTTATTTATAAACCACAATTTGATCCATATAAATGTGTTTCAAAATATCTGATGTATTTCCAATGATTTTTATAGTAACATACATTAGGTTCTTCATGTGAAGAACCTTTAAAAAAATTTCACAAAAAAGGAATAAAATTAAAAAATAATGTGAATAACAAATTATTGATTGGCCTTTGAAAAATACAATGATACTAATATAGAGGAATAAATACCAGTTATTCCATAACATACTATAAGGAATCGAGAAAATAATTCATCTAATTATTTAGACTGACTATCTTAGAAAAATAATAATCACAATCCTCATGCACTCTAACGAAGAAATGTTAGAAGATTCCTTTTTTATCACAATTTCAGAGAAAGATTCTCACCGTATGTTTGAAAGGCCACTGCGTGTTGATTTGAATGATGAAAAGGCTTCTTGGATTGATAAACCGAATATAATTATGAATCATGGCTTCAAAGACGGGAAACCAAGCTTAGAGGAGCATTTGCAGGCTTGGGACAAGATGGACCTATGTTTCGAGGATCTCATAATGGACAATCCGACAATGGAAGTTACCTCTATTGAATGGTGTATTCTTAAGGTGAATAATTCTAACCACTTTATATTTTTATGGAATGGATCAACCTTTTCTTATGAGGTTTGATTTTATGTATTACGAATCATGTTGGTTTCTCACTTTTTCCTTTAAAGTGTTTTTGAAATAAAAAAAATTTATTTTGGAGGATAAAAGTCATAGATTTCCAAATAAAATAAATAGATTGAACACTTTAAAAGATTGAATATAATATTTAGAAAAAACATACATAAGTTTATAAAATATAAAAATATATTATAAGATGCATTGAGGTAGTTGGTATAACTATCAGGTGTTGGAAGAGTGTTCTTAAAATTTTTAATATCTCACTAGTTATAGAATTAAATCAACAACTATGAATAAAATTCAAAATATGAATTCTAAAATTTGTAGGGAAAAAAATTATTATATTATGAAATGAGGTAAGAGATATAACACTCATATCCTAGATTATTATTCAGAAAATATTTATCATCTCACTAGTTATCTTATATAGTATCTCCCAATGAATGGATTGATGTTATGAAAATCCAATATAAAAGAGTAAAATATTAATTGAAACATCACAAATGTATACTATATCCACCAATTTTTTTGTTAAATCAAACCATAAATGTAAATTTTTAATGGTAATAAAGTAACAACAACCCTAAGAAAAAAATTAATAATAATAAATATAAAAATTAAATTAATATTTATTTTTATTTTTTATCCATCTTAGATTGAAATATAGAAAAAATATTTCTGATTATTTTTTATACATTTAATATGTTCACCTTTTTAACCCTTTCAAGAAAAAAACTCATAGATAATAAATAGATAGACATCCATTGTATATAAAATAAATTCTGTATATATATTTATCAATAATACTTTTATTAATATAAATATAAATAAATATTATAAATGTAAGTAGTTAACTAAAAATATAAAATGGAGTATAACAATATAACATCCCATTAATTTGGAAAAAATAATTCCATTCACTATACTGAAGGATTCAAAAAGTATTTCATTAAATGTGTGTCGATCTTTCTCAAACAAAATATCAAAACCATGTTCTTTGTTAATGACATATAAAATTAAATAAATTATACACTATGTAGAAAATTGTGTACATTTTATATATAACAATAGGTAAATTATTGTACTAGATTGTTGTCAGGTAATGTTATTTGAATTTAAGAAAAAACCATTTAATCCCATGCCATTTAAATATATGCATCACAAGAATAAATTATATATTTAAAGCATGTGACATAGTAATGAATAAATATTCATGAATTTAATTTTTATTTCTTAGTTAATAAGAGTGGTGAAAATATATATTAATGAATAAAAATTTAACAATGAAAAGTTATTTTTTTTAATAGGGATTAATTTTTAATGTGTTAAAATCACAATTAAAATAGGGATCCTATATAAAAAATGGGGGCTCAACTTTGGGGGGGATACCATTATATAATATTCATTTATACTTGAGTCATGTACCATTGTCTTGAATGTAAATTATGTTAGTGTATATGTATTATCCTGAATAAAATATTACATAAAATGTGATTGACATTCCCTTATGAGTGACATCAAATATAATTTTATAGACCTATATTATGAATTATACCTCAGTATTTATGAAATAGAGCTATTTTTATAAATCTATATGTAGGAAAATTCAAATATATTGTTTCTTAGATGAAAAATTATGTTCCATGAATCCTTTTATCAACCTTGTGAAACCGAGAGGTAACTATATGATTCCCTATCTTTAATTGAAATTACATAATTATTTTGAGAGGGGGATACATAAAAGAGTAATATACCTAAATAAATGTAGCTAGATCCACACCCTATCAATGACTAACAATATAAAATGAGAATTTTTATTTCTAAAAATAAATGGAGTCATTAAATAACCGTATGAATGTTTAATCAAGAAAAATATCATAAATAAAGAATAAAAAAAATGGAATCATTATTAGTATATTGTTTCTTCTAGTGTTGAGGAAGAGAATATGGGTAGAGAAATGTAGTTACCTCTATCTCATTTAATGATTTAAAGGAGATATATGGAGGGAGGGGAAAACAAATAATCGATGTTTGGTTAGGTATTATGTGTGATGATGCAGAATTGAGGCTATAGATGTCTAGTAGGATGATGATGCTAGTGGTGAACAAGGCATGTGGGGATACGAATAGGGTCACTTATTTGGGGAAAGGTGATGGGGAGATGTGAGTAAGGGGTAAACCGAATAGGGAAATGGTTGAATTTAATTTAAATAGGGGATTATATATATAAAACAAATAGTAGAAAAAATGGAAATATACATGGTATAATTAAATGGATGTAGATGAATGATGGGTTATAAAATTGATACGAGTGAATCAGGGGAATTTAGGTTTTTAGGGTAGCATGGAGGGTATAAGAATGGATATAATAAGGAATTTTTTATTATTCAGAAGGTAAAATTGAATAGGAAAAAATTATCATAATATTATTTAGATAAAAAAAAATTATTAAAAAATAACTAACTATTATGTTTATGAAATCTATTTTATGTGAATATATATATAATGAACACTGGGTTTAAATTTAAATAATATATTCTATTATGTGTATATTGAAAATGTGTGTGTCTATAATCTTTCTATTAAATATTATTAAAGTATATATATTTTAATAAATAATATATATATATATATATATAAATAAACAGAATAATATATTTGAAATAGGTAAGAATTCAAAATTTAATAATTATATAATATAAAAAAATTATATTATATTAATTTTAATTTTTCATAAAAATATATTTTTATATAAAAAAATATGTTATATTATATTTTTGGTAAAATATTTGATGTTATTGAATACTTTATTACAATATTTTTTTATAATGGTAAATTAGTTATTGCTAATGATGAAAAATAATTAAATATTTATTATTTGTATAACATTATATTGATATTATTTTTATAATGAAATAAATTTTAGTTTCATTAAAATATTTGTCGTTAAAAAAATTGTATACCTTTTCTTAATATGAAAAAAATTAATTACCATTTGGGATTAATCTATTTTATTGACAGATATATTATATGTTATTAATTATCATAGGGTAAAAATTTGTTTTTATAGTGACCCACTCTTACCATCACTTATTTTTCCTTGTAAACATATTTTTACCATCTATTTAATTTTTATTATGTTATATTATATAAATATTTTATTTAAAAAATTTTATTTCATTTTGATTAGTATTTATATTCCGTTTCACTATTGAGAAATTATTTAATTATTTTTTCATACATGATAATTTTTATTGTGTATTTTTTTTAAAATCTATTATTATTGATTGTTATTGAATATTAAAGGCTACAATTCATTTATATTTGTGTGACATCTTCCCATTTTCTCCATGAATTGCTCATGGTAAAGATTAACTTGTCTTAAGTGCTCCATTAGTTAATGAATCATATTGTTTATGCCTTTATATCGCCGCATTCCATAGTTTTTATGTCATTTCAATTTATTCAAATAGTTTTTTTCCTTTTAAATTATAAAAATAGTCTTATAACAATAATTATCTTTTGGAAAATTTTTATTTCTTGATTTTCTTTCCACCAACAAAATGACAATAAAAATTTAAACTTTTAGGAGTGTCCTCAATGCCATATCATTCAATCAATATGTATATGGGATATTTTATGTGCATTACAATTTTATAGGTTAAATTAAAATTTATAATTGATGATGAGGTATAACATCAAATTTATGTATGAAGGATTAAGTACATGACATGTATTTTCTAGATAGATTCAAGAATCATTATTAATAATCAATGAAAAAATGAACCCCCTGCAAACCCACAATTACTCTCCATGGTATCAGACATTTCATTGCATCAATATTTTATGTGATTGATATTGCTTAATACATTTTATTCCCACATTCATAATAACATCATGATTTAATCTTTGATTTATAAATTATTTTTAATCAAAAAATATTTAATAAATAATAAATATAAAAAATATTGTTTTAAAAAATATATTCTTTATAAATTACTAATATTTATTTTGAAAATATTATTTTAAATATTATAAAGATATTTTTATATTATTTTATTTATATTATTACATTATGAGTATTTAATCAATAAATACTATAAATATTGTTTTAATTTTTTTATATATATTTTATATTATACACAATACATTATAGTTGTATATTTTTGTTTCTTATTTTATTAAATTATAATTTCATCACTTACATATATTTATTAGGTTTTTATAGGTAATATTTTAATAATATTGATTTTTAAAATATATTTATTAATATTATATATTTATTTTCCTTTCATTGTTTATATAAAATTTAATGATTTTTTATAAAGGTTTATAAATAAATTTCATTATCAATTATAATTATTACAATTATATATATTTTTTACATCCACATTATTATATTTTTTAAAATATTAAACTTTAATAGTTTTTAATTATTCATATTTCATTAAATAGAGATTATAAAAAAATATGTTTATAATATTTAATATACTAAAATTTATCAATAAAAAATATTGAAAAAGTAACTTATAATAAACATGATATATAATATAAAAATAAATTCACATTAAATGGGTATATCTAAATAAAAGATTAAAAATAAATGTGTCTTACCTCAGGAGATAAAAATGAGAGATTATATTAAAGGAATTTAGTGAAGTGTAAATCAAAGATTGTACTAGAGGGACTATAGATTATTTGGGAAATGAGAGATGATTGTAAGAAAGGAGTCGAAGTGTTGATTAAAGGGGAAGGGTTTATAACATCTATGTTAGTTTATGATGTTTATGTAATCAATAACGTTCCATCTATAAAAGATGAAATTCATTTTCTATGTGCTATGTATTAATATATCATTAATGGAATTCCAAGGATGTGTGTTAAGTATGAGTGGAATAAAAAATGAACTGTTGAATATAGTACATTGATATACTGAATATGACATCTAAAAAGAGTGTTCAATCCACTACCTAAGTGTTTATGATATATTTTATCTTGTTTCCATAAGTGGTATTTTGATAGGTTTAATTTTGTATACTTGAGTGAGTCTAGTGTCTAAGAAACATCATACTGAGTGTATTCAGTCATTGTCCCGAGTTTCTACCATTTTTTATCTTTTGGTTTTCAATGTCAAATTATAATTTTTGAGACCATGTTTTTTTCATTTCATGTCTTGTTAATTTAATACAATAATTATGGTCCTGATGAAAACATCATATAAATATTTTCAATATCAAATATCCAAGAAACACTACTCAAAATACAACTGAATGTAAAAAATGACATAAGATATTTTATTTTGAAATACATTTCAACTTTTATTTTCCCTTTTCATTCCAAACCATAATGATTCAAAAATAAGATAGGATATATTTTATTTTAAAAAAATTGAATAAATTAAAAAAACCAATCGATTTTCTTTACTTTTAACTTTAATAACATTAATGTAATTTGAAGTTTTATATATAAATAATCATATTTATTCTCTTGATATTTGTAGTGTAACTAGCATGAATATCCATTCACTTGAATTTTATATTTAAAAATGTATAAATATCGTAATGGAATTAACATTCATAATTGGTAAAATATTATTACTTTCTTTTTTGTTCACTGAGTAAGAATTTTTCTATATCAATAATAAGGAAAAAAAATTCATTAAGTCAATTTTACGGGTAGATAAGTATTGGTTGAATAGAATGAGTAGTGATTCCCAGAGCACTACTACAATCAGTGTTGTGTATTTTTCTGGGATGTTTGTTGTGAGTTTTATTGAATTCAACAATATCCTAGTACATGGTATTAATTTATAAAATTTAATTTAATTTAATACTAGTGATTGAATTTCCCAATATACATTTTATGGTTATGTCATTCATGTGAAAACATATATCCAAGAAACTATTAATAAGGAAAAAATGTTTGTAACGTATTATTATGTGTTGAGAAATTCTCCCGGAGATTATTTTTTTAAGTTATTGTAATTTTGGTGCATGTTTTTGAATGGAATCACCTATTCATCTAATGTAATTGTTCCTCAAATATTATTTTGGATGATAAAAATTAAATAGAATTTTTTTTAATGATGAAAAATAAAATTTTTTATCATTTCAAAGAAAGTAATTCCATTATATTAACATTGACTGATTATTATTGGGATTTTGAGAAAGTTGAATTTGAAATGTTTAAATGTGATGTCGTTGAACTCTCCATTTCTGACCTAAATATGTCCAAAAAATGATGATAAATGATATTTCATTGACTATTTAAATTCACTAGATATTAGGTATAAAGAATAGCCTATATACCTACCATGTCTTGATTTGTGCTGTATTAGTCATACAGGTGAAGGTCACATCATTCAAATTTTTGCCCCGAACATTCACAACATTCCCATACAAACCTATGATCCTCATACTTCATTTTTACATTGTTTTAATGTTAATATTTATTTCAAATTAATCAATGTAAATAAATATTCATAGCTTATCCATGACCTAGACCACATTATACATGTTTGATAATCACATCTGAAGTGAAATCACTGATCAGACCCAATAAACCCATGTAATATTGATTAGTAATTTTCTAATTAGATATAATTGGGTCTGAAAAGAACACAACATTGAAGAAGTTAAATATCGGTTTTTTGGGTGGTGTTATCGATATGTTGGTGGGGGTAGAGGTGATTACCACATGAAAATTTGGAATTATTAATGATGACAATCTGAATGCTTGGTACATGAATTCTATTAGTGTTGGGATGATTATTAGGTGACAAAGTCTAAAATTATGAACAATCCTCAAATTACACATCATCATTAGAACATGGGATTATTTTGACTCCACATTATGAACACTATTTATGGTTAAGACATTAATGGAAGTAAATCTGAGCTCTAAAGTTGGATACCTAAATCACATCCAATATAAACATGTATTTTACTGTACCATCTCATTATTAGACGGTTAATATCTTTGTAGAAATAGAAAAAAAAATCTCTTAGAGACATAGGGTTGGGGCTAATATGTTGCATCCCTCTTTAGAAATGGAATCTCATTCAGAAGAAAATAAAATTAAGATATAGATAATTTTTAATAGATATATGCAAATAGATGGTGAAAATATACCGAGTTTGGATGGCCAAGGAAAATCTGATCCCACCCCCCCTTCAACTTCTGGAGATGATGCCAATGATGATGATGGACATCCTAGAAGAAATTGAGTGAATTCCATCCATTAACCCTGGTCCAGTCCCTTTCAGGCATTAGATTTATATGATGCAATCAATTCCCTCATAATCTATTATTGTTGTTGAATTCAAAATGGTCATGAATTATAGAAAATTTTATGATTATATTTTAGTTTTTTGATGGAATAATTGTTTTAAAGTATCCAAAAGTTTGTCAAATATTTTCATGGTCCCTTGAAAACAATATGATACACAAAAAACCTCCCTCATAGACCTAAAATTATAGGCGTTCCTTCAGTTTCACTACATTCTACCTCCCATGTATTAATAAATGTATGTTCATGAATGTATGATATCAATATATCCACTGTAATGGATATCACAATATATGTATATAATGAAAATGATGAAAAAAGTGTTTCATATGAATCATCAGTGATTCCACCCCCGATATCCCCATACATACACAAATTAAATTCCTGGTAGACCATGTTTAAGGAATCCATATTAATCAGAGTCAAAAGAAAAAATATGAATTAAAATGATAATTTCATGGCATTATGATATCATGTAATTATATCAAAAACTCATGTTTAGGTTTTATTAACTTCTAAATATAGAAATGAATATTATTATTCTCACCATATTTCCAACAAAATTTTTTATATCAATATGTCGAACTTGAAAGCAATGTGAGGTGGTAGGGATATTTTTATAATGCTATTAGTTGTTGTTTTTTTATTATTCATCTGGAAGACTAATTTTAATGGTATGTGGTTTAGGGTTCCAAGAATATCTTTTTTTGTTTTTTGGATATTTTTATAGTTATCTGACCATATCCATTGTCTTTGGCCTCTAATGTATTAATTTTTATTTCATTCCCAACTATCTCCAATACATGGAGGGAAGTTATAGGGATAGATTTTGGAAATAATGTCATTATTTCATTACCATGTTGCATCTCCACTATTCACTCACGTAGTTACACACCCTTAGGTCTACATCGTATCTCCACTGGCAATTCAACCACTTCATCCTATCCACCCAGGTATGTAGCCTTTTTTAGGAAAACCATCTTAAAGACATCGGCTATCCACTCATACTTCATTATGAATATTATATTTGGGATGAATCATACTTACCCAACATGACATCAATGCACTCTTAGTCTTTATTTCCATATTATTTATTATTAGGCTTGTTTGACATCTGGTTGGATTGGTTTAGTGTTCTTTGGGAGAGATCCCATGTTTTCTTGTGGAAAAAAATCGGAGAAGATTAGGGAACTGAGGTTTCCTAGATCTTCGCACTCCCCTCCATCTTTAGTGATGTTCCTTGAAACCAGTGTTCTATTTGGATTGATATTCATTAGAAGAAGGGATTGACCTTGGGGCCAGGATGACTACACACCAAAAGGAGTATCTAAAATTGACATTGTTTTCATCTTAACTGGATTTCAATGTCGATTCTTGGATCTATTATAGATTTTCCTTATTTCTAATCATTCTTGATACTTTATTCCTTTGTGTATTCATGAGTAGATCCAAGGGTTTTAGTTTCGACTTGATGAGAAGTGATTCATCTCCCTCACCTAGTGCCACAATAGAAACCTCCTTGGATAGTTTAAATTGTCATATTATTGTCATTTAAGTATGTATTTCCATATTTTCTTTTATTTATTAATAAAAATATCTTATGTTGGTGAAATGTCTACATATGTAGGATCAACCTAATTTGATGATTGTTACATCATGGTGTATTTTGATGTTTTCTTTTTCTGTTTTAATAAGGGTGTTAATTTTATAATGAGTTTAATTTTTTAAATAAAATAGTTTTATATAATCACTTCATAACTCATATAAGGCATATTAGTGGATCTCAGTCATTCTTAAAGATATCCACAACAATTATTCCATTAACAATTATTATATAAGCCCAACAAAATATTTATATTATTTGATAATTATATTATAAATATACATATTAATAATGAATTAATGTATCTTATGTGGAATAATTACAAGAGGGGGTGTTTAATTTTATTTTTTAAAACATTAGATTAAAAGAGTTTAAACTAAAAAAATTTATTAACCTATTTATATAATATAAACACATATAATTTTCCCTTAGTCCAATTTGATCAGAATATCACAATCAGTTTGATTGTGATAATATCAATGAAATAAATACGTAATCAAATAAAATTCTATCATAATCATTGATTATTGTATTCATAATGTATACAAAATGACATAATAAAATAACATATGAATAAAAAGAGTATATAATCTAGATAGTTAATTTTGGTTATAAAATACTTTAGAACAATTTCAATGTATGCTAAAAGTATGTGTTTTATACAAAATATTCTACAAAACATTAGAAATTAAAAGATAGTTTTCCAGTTATTTAATAAAGAGTTTGTGTTTTCAAAAACTATGTGAATGACAAATTCATAAGAGAAACTTTGACTCAACAATATCCCTATTTTTTGAAATCACAAACCTAAAAACATAAATAGAAAAATAAAATTGAAAAAATATAAGTCCATTATTCTTTTAAGAACATCACAGTCAGATTTTAAAAAGTAATACTTTCCCCAATGAGTTTATATATAATCTAAATAAAGAGATTAATAATAATAACTCCCCCTTAGCTAAAACATTCCCTAAGGATCAAATTGTAATATTTAATTAAAACATCTCCCATTTCTATAAAATTCTCCCCCATTGTGATTTTCATAAAGGAATAGGGGAAAGTATTTGAATACCTACAAAGGTTTAAGAAAACTATGCGAAATAAAAATAATGAACTATCTAATCATTAAAAAATTATGAAAGAGTATTAAACCAATACTAATTGTGGAAAAATTATGAAAATAAAATTTTAATTCAAAGAATACTTTATTGAGTTCATCAGAGTGATAAGTTTTCAAAAAGAAATTACAAGAAGAGTTCAAATTGATTTTTTTTCTAAGATTTCATTTTCTTGGATCACAAAATTGTTTTAAATTTCTTGAACTCCTTCATGTATTCCTAATTTATTAAAAAACTCATCTGAACACTGGTTTTTTCCTTTCTAGATCCTATATCCTTTTCTCTTGAGTCTGAATGTTTTCATCTTGTATCAGAATATTTTCTTCTTAGTTCTAATGCCTTTAAGAAAAATTATTATTTAGGGTACTAACATCCTCATTACATTTTTTGAGTCTCTTTATCTAATCCTCAAAATAACTCATATTTACATTCAGCACATTTAGTGTCTTAGTACTATGTCCATTTTTAACTTTGGGAGACTAAACAATACTTACAATTTCTATCACACCCTTTATTAACTGGCAGAAATATTATGCAGATTCTTTCAAGTCCTTCACTATATCTTGAAAACTCTCCTCAAAATGATTGAGAATAGTATTGGATTTATGAGACTACATAGTAATTTGACTACATTATTTTACATGAATATAAAAAAAATTGTGATGGTATTTGAACTCATCTTCTTGTTTCATCACATTCTCTATCAATATGTTTTTCAAATACAATTTTTGATTAAGACAATCCTGAAGAATCTGACACTGAGACTCTAGAGTTGGGAAAATATGATAAGTTCCATAAAGTCTTTTTAATTTTTGAAAAATAAATTATAATCTTTGACAAGATAATTTTCTGTATAAATCCTATGGATATTAGTCTTGATCCTTATGTGGTACAATGCAGCTTGTTACAATTTTCTCATAAATTCTTTTCCCTTTAACTTTATTTATAACCAAATTTTCAATTAAGTGTTCCACCTTCTTTTTATGACAAATCTCAATGGAATATACATAAAAACATTACTACATTATGATTTTTGGATGTGATCATGCTATTACTTATTGAATGAATATTGAGTTTCTTGAATTGTTGTGGAATTTTGATTCTCTGAACTACTTTATTTCACATTTTGAATTCCCATATAAGGCAATTTTTTATAGGAATATTGTGAAGTTCTTAAAGAATTATTATCATATGGAATATCTTCGTTATCAATATTTTTATTTTATTCCTATTATTATTATTCTTATTCTTATTCATACTATTTTATTGCCTTATAGACCTATATTTTTCAACAACATGACCTATTTTTGTTAGAATATCAATTTCTTATACACCTTATTCTATTTTTTTCAAAAAAGATCATGATATTGTTATGTTGATATTAAATCTTCCTTACCAGTTAGAATATAATAATTATCCCCAACAACATATTTTCCCATGTCTATGATATAAGAAACATCAGCATGAACAACATCTATCTCATTAAATGCTAAACCGATATTTAGAATCTACATACCAACATTTTCTGACACAACCTCTACTCCCTTAAATAATGAATATTCTAAAGTTGAACTTTAAAGTGCTTTATTTTTTTTTCTTTTCTCTGGATTATTTTTAAATTTTTCAAAATATCGAATAATTAATGATAATGATTCAGTTGGGTTGAGTCTGAATTGTGGAACACCATCTTTCCTTTCTTCTCTTTTCTTTCTCTATGCAACAACAACATAATCTGAGATATTCATTTTTTTCTTTTTTTAGGTGGAAGAGAATCATCATTTAAGTTCTAAAATACTTTATCATATTTACATGAATTGGAATATTGTTAGACATACAATTTAGGATCTTTGGTATTCATTAAACTTCTTTGATTCAATACTAAAGACATACTTCACAAGATTCAATGTTTCATCACTAATAAATTTTTTTTTCTGTAACGACCACATATTTTTTTGCAATGATAAAATGTCTCATACATTATTTAATGAAGTTACTTATCAATGCTGGAAACATGATTAAAGAGACTATTTTTCTATCCTTACTATTATTAGTTGTTAAGAGAAAAAAACCATCCAAATTAATCCACCTCATGGAAACCAAGTAATCCAAAATAATGATATGAGATAATTTTAATTTATCTTGATATACTTTTCATGGAATTAGAAACCCTTTATTCCAAATAGAAAAGACCCTATTATCTAGAATTGGATGAGTAAACTTTCATTGTACATCATGTGATATATTTTTAATTAATGGTTTTTTATCTTTTTCTTTGTTAAACATACCCATGTAATTGGGTAGTTTCTATGATGGAAAAAAGCCTCGCCTTCCACTGAAATACCAAAGAAGCTTGTGGTACCCCTATATGAAATATTTTAAATTTTTTCATATATTTATAATGAAAACATATATATTTTATCTTCTTAAAAAGATATTACATAGTAATAAAAATATATAACCAAATCTAAGTAAAAAATCATAATCATGAATTTTTTTTACAACAGATTACAACGTCAAACCATAACACCTTATTAACATCCCTAGAGATGAATCATTATTTTAAAAGAATCCTTAAAAACTAATCATTTCGAAAATTCATAACATTTATTATAATCCTTCACAGGTGCCATCGTATTGGGGCTTTCCTCTGAGAGATCAAAGATTGAGATTTTTTTGGACTCGAATGCGTAAACACTATAACACATCATGTAAAAATAGTGGATGGAACATATGTGAGACATGAGGGGGTGGGACCTCATTGTATAAGAATTTGAGTTGATGGTTGGTCTCCCAAAAAGATCTGATAGTTGGGGTTCGATCTAACTGATATGTAGGTTGAGTAAATATTCCAAGTAGGATTTTTTAAATAATTTAAACTATTAATGTATTATAAATCATTTTTAACATATTGGGTGAATATGATTGGGAATTTTTACTATAACAACAACATACAGGGATAAAAAATCATAATTAAATTCTATTAAATTATAAAAGATGGAATAATACCCTTTTGGGCGGAATCATCGATATTTAAATTCTTTATTCATGTTTTGTTAAAAAACAAACTATCATAGATGTTTTTTGAAAATAAAATAAATTGTTGAATAAATTAGTTTTTTAAATTAGAAATATAATGATTAAAACAAAAGGAAATTTAAATGAAATATTATTATGAAAATTTAAAAGAAAACTGAAAAACAAAAAAATTCTATTGGTGTTGAGAAAAACTCAAGTCTAAAATATTTTATACAAATCTTGAGTCCAGAAATCCTTTTTTAAAAAAAATTTGGGTTTTGAAAAATTATAAAGATGAAAATTTTTAGCGATCTTAAAAACTATATGATTTTCAGAAGTCTAAATTTTGAAAAAATAAAACAAAAATTATATACCCTCCCATGAAAATGAGAATCTTAATTTAAGGACATGATTTAAACAATAAGTGGATATTAATGATTACGTTATAGTTATCATTCCTAGATTTTGTTTAGTGTTTTAAAATCTATCAAAAGGTAATGGTTTTGAAATATTATTTGTAATTTGTTATTGTGTTATGATAAATTATAGAATGATATGTTCTTTTAGTGTGTGACCCCTAAGAAAGTGATTCCTAATATCTACTAGTTTTTAATGAGAGTGATGTGAAATATTTTTTACTTTGGGAAATTATACCAGGGTTATCACGGAGTATTTTATTTTTATTAAAACTCATTACATATTCAATGAGTGTGTGTTGCATCCACAACACTCTTGAACAAAAACTTCACACTATTGCATATTTAGCTTCATTAGGGGAAAGTGCTACTGAGTGTTTTTTGTTACAAGACCTATAAACTAATAAATATCCTATAAATGAAAAGTTCTTGATAGACTATTTCTATCTATTATACAACCACCAATGTCAACATCTATTTTTTTAATTCAATTTTTTTTCTAGAAGAATAAAAAAATTCCAAATTCCATAGTTCCCTTTAGATAACAATATTTTTACAGCTTTTAAATGGGATTTCTTTGTTTTTATTGATATATTTCACATAATAAAACAATAAACATTATTTATGGTCTAATAAATATTATTTATTATAAAAATACTATCATTACTCTAAATTTTTGGATCAATTGGTTGTCTAGATTCATTAATATCATGTGTAATTGATGCACCTATGTGAGTACTAATACATTCAACTTTATCATATCAATAATTTTTAAGAATATATTTTAGATACTTATGTTGATACTTATTAGTACCTTCTTGTTTTTATTTTGAAACATGAAAACCAATAAAAATAATAACTCAGCCATCATACTTCTATCAAACTCAGACATCATATGATCCACAAAGGAATCTATTAATGATTTTTGAGTTGATTTAAATATAACTTCATCAACATAAATTATAAAAATAATGATGATTTAGTTAACTTTTTTTATAAAAGTAGTTTTATTTGTAGCTCCCTTAACATCATCCTATTAATATACATTATTGTATGAACACATCACATCCCTTTAAAAAATCTTGAAATTAAAGAATGATACAAAGGCTATTAGAATATGAATAGATTTATGTCATGCTATAAATTCATAGTTTAATTCATTCTCTATTCCTTATTATTGATTATAACTATTATAAATAAGATTGGATTCCACAGAATCAATTTTTTTTAAATTTTTTAATGACACTTTTAATGGGTATTTATGAACCAAAAACACATCCAACAAGCTATGAGTCCAACTAAGTAAACCCCATAACCCACCAACTGCAAGAGTCCCACCCA
The DNA here is from genome assembly GCA_963277665.1 of Viscum album. Lineage (NCBI taxonomy): Eukaryota > Viridiplantae > Streptophyta > Magnoliopsida > Santalales > Viscaceae > Viscum > Viscum album. The sequence goes on from OY728134.1 coordinate 911,026,946, forward strand.
CTACAAAATCGTAAATTTAAATGAATGGAAATGGTCTTACAAATCTATATTAGAAAATTTAAATGTGATCTCGAACTATGATCCCACCCACATCACACAAATATAGTCACACATGTACCTACCAACAACTATGACCATCATTAATAGAGCCATAACATACCTCATTTTCACCGATTGATCATCGTCACCACCTACTAACTGAAGAAACCTTCTCAAACTCACATCCCACATATCCTTGAAGAGCACTAAACAACTCCACCTTTGAGAGAATGGAGGAATCCAAGATCCATATTAGAAAATAATGGGATTTTCAAATCTGAAACAATGACAAGACCATCTCCAAATAAGAGACCTCGAACTAGGGAACACGATAACCATAATAAAGACATGAACAAATCCAAACTTGTAATTGACATCCCTGAGAAGCCACACTATTGTTACAATAATAAGAACCCCCAAACCACAGAAACACCAACAAACTCTATAAATAATCCACCTAAACCCAACAACACAATGAGAAAAAACTCCTGAGACACTTGGATGAACAAATCTATAAAAACTAGAAATAATGAAGAGGCCAAATCAAGGAAGAACCTATCTAGACACCATACTATCTATGATCACCTTCACCGCTATATAAAACCAAAAACCATCTGATAGAAATAAACTTCACATCACGCCTTTAACCTCTAAATCATTCATACACCAAGAAATTAAAACCTCCATCACTTTTATCTTCACTTGCAACGTTATAGAGAGATGACTACTGAAACAACAAATAGATGATGGAAAACTACCCTTCAAAATCAATTATTTCCTTTTGAACATTAGATCCGAGGAAGAGACATGTTCCTCCACCTGCTGAAAATGGATGAGGCACATCCACTGTTCTACATGGAAAATCATCGGGAAGGATAGAAATAGATGTCTAATGATAAATTGATTCTTGTGGAAGCTAAACTGCTCACTGAGGAACCTCTACTTCTGTGAAAACCTGATAGCACAGTGCCTAGAAAAACAGATAATCTAGGAAAAATAGAAGAGTCAAGATGTGGAGAAATAATAGAAAATAATGATGAGGAAGCCTAACCGAGATCTCCTAAGAAGAGCTCCCAGCCATGTGGAAGTGCATAGTAACAAAAACCTAGAACAACCAAATAAAACCCCATTACCACATTTTGAGTGGCTGTAATAAGTCTATATTTAGTTGTAATAATTATTTCATTTTCATCACATTTTCTTCTTAAAATTCAGTTTAATACAATTATGAATTTTATTTAGGTTATTCATCCTAGGTTGATACTATGTTCCTTTCAAATTCCTTTAGCTGAACTTCTATAACATTAATCCAAAATTCATCTGCTAAAGCATCATTATGATTATTAGGTAAAAATTGGGAAAGAAAAGACAAATGTTTTACTTAATTCCCCAATGAAATTTTAGTCCAAACAGATTGATAAATGTCACCATTGATATTTTCACTAGAATTATTCTTACAAAACAACTAATTTCTAGGGTTTGGTAAATTATTTTCATCCACATAATGTTGAAAATATATCAAAGTAAAAACATCAGAAACAATTTGTGGAGTATTTTATCTATAATAAGATATTTCTTAATAAAGTTTAGAAATATTTTTTTAAAAAAATACAAGGATCTTGGTTGTGTTAGTCTAAAATAAAAATAATCAGTTAAATCCAATTTAACATGTATTGTTTCTTAAATAGTACAATAAGTTTCATCAAAAAACACTATATGCTTTATAGGTAGTGGAAAATTAAAAATCATCCTTCATTTTATTTGGGATTAAATATATGTTAATTATTATTTGTATTCAAGATGTAAATATTGCATGAAAATAGTCAGATGTAAGAAACTTTTATTTTTCATCCTATCAACAACTCATTATTATTCTTATTAAAAAATTTCAAATTAAAAATTGATTTAGAGTATAGTAGGTAGTACTAACTTCTTCATCACAAAAATATATAGAAATTGAGTTTCCACTCATCCTGGTTCTTGTTATTTCTTGAAGAATACAATTTCTTCTTAGAAAAACACCATTTTGTTGAGGATTTCTAAGAGTTGAAATGTTATTTTCTATAAATTTCTTACAATGAATAGATTTAAATTCATCATTTATAAATTATCAACCATGATCACTAAAAATAGTTATCAATGGATGGTTTTTATTAAGTTTATCTTTGGATTGAGCTATTTTTAAATAAGATTTGGATTTACATTTATTTTCTAGAGAATAGACCCATGCATATTTGGTGTAATCTTCAACCAAGACATATACACAATATTTTTAAAAAATTCACTCAGTTTCTATAGGTTCAAAAAGATCATTGCACACTAACCATAATGTAATTCTATTTTTGACTTAACTAATAGATTTAAATATTTTATTATTCTTCTTACCTTATTTCTATGTGTTCCATATTTTTGAAAAATCAAGTATCATTTATGGTAGATAATTTAGAAGTATTTTATTAGTCAAATTAAATAATTTTCTAATATTACAATGTTCAAACATTCTATTCGATAACATAAAGTGATTTTTCTTATGAATAATTCAATGTAAGTATTGGCTCTAGAGGTCTTCAAAGTTATGTTCATAAAAATTATAATACTGATGGACAAAAAAAATTTGTCCTTGGAATTGTGTAATAAAAATTTATCATTCCAAAAATTTAAACGGTATCCTCCATTACATATTTTACTTATTCATGTAAGTTTATGTTTAAGTCATTTAACAAATAAAACATTAGAAATTTAAGCATTACCAAGAAGAAAAATTTTACATATTTCGATAATCTCCCAATGATCATTATCTCCAAAAGTAACTCTTCCACCTTTCATCTTGGAAATATTTTCAATGCAATATTTATTTCTAGTAATTTATCGAGAGAACCCATTATACATGTACTATGTGTTGTTATTGATTGTAGTACATTTTTTCCTAAAAATTAAAACATTAGGTTTTTGACACCCAAAACATATATGGTCTCAAAATATAAGAAAATAAAAATTTTAAAGTAAATATTTGTTTTAAAAATATATTGTTTGTGAATACCAAAATATTTAAATTTATTAAAAGAAAAAATATTTTTCAAATCTCAACCACTTTGAAATTTTTTATAGATGGTAATATTTTAGGAACAATAGAATTCTTATTAAAAATATGTTTATTATAAGTATAGCCCATTCTAGTAATAGTTCCATGAGGATGAAGTTTTAATACAATTTATCAAAACCTTCCTGACCAGTAGTAAATTTTTTATAAAACTTTATATAAATAAATAATTTTATATTTTATTTTAACAAAAAATATATATCCTCTTGAGTAATTGATTCATAAATGAGTTTTTCAAAATTAGTTTGTAAAATAATTTTTTTTAAATTAGATTTTCTAAATATTTTGAAATATTAAATATTTCAAAAGTATTTTTTAAAGATTTTTTATTAATATCAAGTAATTATTTTGTTAAAATATTTTTCCTTGAATTTTTGTTATCATGTTTCTTGCTTAGTTTTCAATTTTTGTCTTCAAAGAATTTTGAATAATGATATACATCTTCATAAGAAGGAAGACCAGTATACCTTTTTAAGGAATAATCTTCATTTGAAAATTTAAAACTTTTCTTAACATTAGAGTCATGATAGTTTTCACATAAAGAAAAATTTCTAATATTTTCAACAGTCAATACCATCACAATTAGATAAAAAATTTCATTTTTACTTTTGGAAAGAAGACCTATATTTCATTTTTCAAAACATTCTCGACCAGAAAAGTTATATGAAGAGTCTCATCCACTAGAAATTTAGGAATCATTTTCCATAAGAAAATTCTTATTCTTATACTTACAAAAATTTCTATGATTCCTATTATAATTTTTTTCATCCTTTTATTTTTCTTTCAAATTTGGACAATATGTTCTGATATGTTAATCTTTCTCACACTAATAGAAAGTAACTTTTGAATCCTTCTCTTCATTTTTACCCATGTTAATTTTCTTATAATTATATTGAATGCTCTTTTTTATGAACAATATTGTTCATAATTCTAGAATGATATGATAATTCATTATAATATTGTTTGGAATCACTTGATTCAGATTAAACAACATTCTTTTTATTTATTTCTTTATCACCCAGTTCATAAGTATGTGTTTTTATCAGATTTGAATTAGTAGTAAAATAAACTTCACTATTTTTTCTCATTTTCTTTCGATAAATCAATATTTACTATATTCTCATATTGGAAGAGGGTTCTAAATAAATCTCCAAGTGTGAAATTTTTTATCATCCTTGATTTATCAACAACTATTCTGTTAGATTCCAACTCATTGGGAATGATATCAATAATATTTTCTACAAGGATTTCATCTTCTAATCCTTCCTCCCCCATATATTTTAGATTATAAAAAATTGTCATAAACATTTATCCTAACTTTACAACAGGATCCCCAGATGGAAATTTGATTTCTTGATATTGAGTTCTATGCATTGTTATTTTGGTTTCAACAACCATTGAAGTTACAAAATGAATAATCTCTGTCATCTTCCATATAATATTAGTATATTCACTAGAATAAGTCATACTATAAATTATTCTTCCCAATGTATATAATAATTTGATTCTAAAACTGTAACTCAATTGATACTCTTACTTTTCTTGATTTGTAAATGTAGTAATATCTTTTTTTAGACTATTTTAATCATCAGTGAGCATAAAAAATCATGAAATCCAATATTGATTATGAATTTGTTTATTCTATCTCTCTAATACTCATATTCATTAACATAAAAATTTGTGGTCTATTGCTATTGAGATTATTAATGGATCTGATATTTAATCTTTCATTATTTCAAAAAAATTATAAAAAAATTATTTCACACAACACACATTTTTGTTGAAAATATTTATAAACAAAATTTTTATAAAAAATTTAATAAAACATAAAAAAGCAAAGAAGATAAAATATCTAAAAGTATTTGAGAATTAAAATCCATCCTTGATACTAATTTTAGAATATGTATATTTGAAATCTACTAATTAGGATCAAAATAAAATATCTTAGAAGGACTAATTATATGAGAGTGTGTTGGGGGGGGGGATTTTAGTTTTAAAAACATTAGCTTAAAAGTGTTGAAATGAAAAAATTCACTATCTCCTTTATATAATGGAAATAGATTCAGACATGGACCTCAGTTTAATTATATTATAATATCATAATCATCTTGACTATGATAAATTAAGATAATTAAATATGTAATCTAATAAAATTATATCATAATCATAGTTTATTTTACTCAAAATTTATATATAATATAATAATGAAAAAAAACTTTGATTAAATGGAGTATATAATTTAAATTAATACAATAAAATATCAGTAATGTATTTATCATATTCAAAAAACATTATGATAAAACAATTAAAAATATGTACTATGGAATTTAAATCTTTATAGATAAAATTTAAACAATTTTAATTTGGTTCTTTTATCACAAAGTGAAGGTTATAAAATAATAATGTAAAAGGTCCCTTCTTTTATACATATAATAAAACATATCATTCATGAGAAATTAAATCCCTCGATATGATGATCATTACTATCGTTATATCCCTAAGCCCTTGATTAATGTGACAATATACATCAATGTCTTCCAAGACTAAGAATCTCTACATCATATTCACACAATTGGACACATAAACCAATTACAAAACAATTTTTTAAGAAGACAACTAGACAAAATATCCATAAAAAATATCTCTATCTAATGAAATACAATAGACTGAGAACAAGTTGTTCATAATTTATAAACACTATAAAATATGATAGGGAAATCAAATTAGCAATATAAAACTCTTCAAATTGTAGAGAATTTATAAGAAACCCTTATATAAGGCCCCAGCCTTAAACCTTACTTAATATTGAATTAAATGAATAATTCACATTGAGGATCTTTTCAGGTTTAGAGTTTTAGAGAATTAGAACATAACTATTACATCTCAAATGATTACAAAGCAGACACTTATACTAAGTTTCCATAGAATAAAAAAACACTTAAAAAGAAACATGTCTAGTTCCAAGTTTTATGTAGCATGAATTTCCCCTGATCCCATCCTTGACCCTATTCCACATTAGTTCCTGTAAAAAACATTTCAAAAAAACATGGGGTGAGCATAAAGAGCTCAGTAAGGGACACACAAAGAATGAAAACTGTTTGTTTATCAAAACAACAAGTAAACCATGTATATTTTATCAAAGTAATACATTTCAGCTTTATGAAGTAGTAAAAACTCTTCACTGAATAAAAGATCATTACTTACCCATTTTTAACCAAAAGATTACCATAAAACCCATAAAAAGATCACATAACATAAAAAGGTAACTTGGGACACAAACATACTTAAGTGGAATAACCAAATGGTCGACTTCCACACATATCACTTAATGGAATAGCCATTTGTCCAACATCCATCATACATAATAGAATACCCATACGGCCGACTTCCATACCCAATGCATTGGAGGTTATAATGTAACCACCAATCCTGGTATTCACGGCACCACCCTTCATATGGTTCATCATGTAACCACCCGTCAAATGTCCAAGTACCATTATAAAAATCATAAGACAAAAACAAATATAATGGAAAGAAAACATTTCAACAGTTTGATCACAATATATCACTTAAATATATTGACATAACAAATCCATTATAAAAACAATTTTCAATACCAAAATACATAAAATAGTATATGGTATTTATTTCATTTAAAAAAAACATTACATCTTGTTCAGGACGCCAAAGACCAAGTAATACTCGCGGCGGCGGAAAATGTCATTGTCACCGCGTACGTTAAAAGAAACATTAATTTTTTTCATTTTGTAAAACGCTTCATAGAAAAAGATTCCTTTTGTATAAAAGTAAAAGTCAAAAGGGTTTATACACCGTATAAAATAAAGTTGTGTATAAAAGGAAATATGCCTCAATGAAAGGAGATTGAGACGAAGTCCCTTACCTCAGGTCTGACTTGACTCGATCTTTCTATAACGTCCTGAATAATAAACTTGAGTTAATTTCTACTTTATTAAGAACCTTTTCATGCTTATTATTCTTTTTATATCACTTATTTCCATGTTATAAACATTATGTAATCATTAAGTTAATAATGTTTGTTTTTTCGATAATTGGTTCTTTAGTCGAAAGTGGACTTCTTACAATTTTGTTCGTGTGGTCAAGGGTTCTTTGTATCCAGAATGAAATTCATGATTTGGATATCGTATATATCATATATATCCAGCATATACATGTATTTATAATATTACATAATCATTTAGAGGTAAGAAATGAGATGCACCGTTCATGGAGACGGTAAGCCGTACGTACGCATGAACGCTACTTTGATTTCTATCTCATACTTTAATGGAATGAAATAATAAGGATATTGAGGTATATTATAATTCCAGTATAACATCATATATAATAAATTTAAATCCATACTTTATACGTCCCACATATGGCATTAACGAATCAAATCACTTTGAGGGGGCGGTAGTCCGCACTTCCTTAAATGAAGATATCGTGTTTACCCATAATAGAAACCATAATGTTATGACAAAAATGAAAAATACAGAAGCTCAAAGAAAACATAAACATATTATATATCATATATAAATATAGTGTCATATTAATGTCCACCTTTGAAGGTGTTAAAAGAACGTTGAACAATCATCGTTTCGGGAGGCAGAAATTCGCCATCCACGGTAACAGTATGTTCTTTAACCATTAGATGTAGGTGTGTGTAAGTGTAGCTCTAATAGTTCTTATAAAAACATCCTAGTATATTGAGGATACTGGAGGTGTTACAAAAGGAAAGAATAATAAGAGTTTAGGGGGTTGGAGAAGCAAAATAAAACAAAAGGGCTCAAAAGAAGACATTACCTTAAAATCGGGTACCTCCCTTTGGTTTGAGCTCAAAGGCTTCCTTGGGAAGACTTCTGCCCAATGTGAGGCTTCAAGGAGTAAGATAGCTAAGCGAAGAGACAAAATGGGCAGAGTTTGGCGGAGCCAAAGGCTTCGGATGTGTGGGTAAAAAGGTATAGGTGGGGGCCTTTTATAAGAGGAGAGGAGGGGCACTCTTGTAAGGTTACAAAATGTTACTTTATTTTCAAAAGCGTTTCTGATTTTAAAGGTCCCACATTGATGTATTTCGAGGATAAGGTGATAAGGGTTCTAAATCCACCAATCCAATAGGTTTTGGACATGTGCAGGTCTTATATATTACATTATCTTTCCATTTTATTTAAATAGTTAATTAATGAGGTCATCGCTGCATCATCATGATGTCGTAAATAATTTAATTTATTTAATGTCTAAAAATTATAAAAAAAATACTATGATGTATGAAATCCTTTTACCCTTCCAAGTACTATTTATAGTCAAAAATCTTACTTGTATAAACCTATATAAAAATTGTTTTAGTAAAACATTTCATGTTTGTGTCATTTTTACTTTAACATTAAATAAAAAGGTATTTATGTCATTTTCCAACCATAGTGGCTCCATGGGGTCCCCAAGTTGACCCATGGTTTTTCTCGGTCGTCCATGACACATCCAATGATGTAGTGACATGTGTCAAGCTCATATCATATTATTAAATCATTATTTTTACCTTAAACTACACTAATTACCTCTAATCGCGATTAAGAACATAAAAGTTACTATTCACCAAAAAATTATTTTAATCTCTTTGAACAACATTTTACTTCTTAATGAAAACCATGTATGTCGGATTTTTAAAAATCAAATCATAGAAGTGACAAAGTTTCATTTAAACGAAAAATCAGTTTTTTTAACTACCACTTAGTGGTTTCACTATTCATCAAAAATTGAAGTTTTTCAGAAAAATACCAAAAATTCACCCTAACCTATATTTGTTATTCCGAATTCAAAAATGAAGTATATTTTACAAAATTCAAAACATATAAGTCACATTAATTAATTTAATAATCAATTCCCACTGTCATGACAAATAGCGTGTTTTTATGAAACAATAAGTATCAAAAGATTGACACAAGTTTATGTCTGATTTCAAATTGAAATTGATTCCAATGACCACCATTAGATTAAATGGTAAAAATATATTATAATTTCACTTTAAAACCAATTCAAAAGATAATATAATCATATAAATAAATTAGATTAAAAAGTGGATTTTAATTAAAATACAACATTTTACACTATTTATTAAAAAAATGACCTTTATCGGAAAGATACCAAAAAATTACACAAAGTAAATTTTGATGTCCCGATTCTAAAGAAGAGTTTTACATGGTCCAATAGAATTTATAAGAGTGAGCAAAACTATATTTAATGACGGTTTGCAATCAAAAGGCGATAAGTGAACCTTTAGTGAAAATTAGGGTATAAAAGCCTAAAATTGAATTCTTTTCGTATTTCAAGACTTTATCTTTTTTTGGATAAATGTAAAAACAATTAAAAAAATATAATCATATTTTAGTTATTTCTATCCATTCCCGCCAATACAACGACTATGTGTTAACTACCATTTAAAATAATTTTATTTTATTACTAGTGTGCAATGTAAGATTTCAAAGAAACTCTTTGTTGCGTATCGGGTACGCTATCGAACATAGAAAACCCTTTAAAGTAAAATTAATATTTAATTCATTAATATTAATAAATATGAAAATGCTTTATTCATTATTTACCTGGGATGTTACATCCTTCCCCCCTTTTGGGAATTTCGTCCTCACAATTTTATTCACTTATCAAAATAAGTGGGGGTATTTATCCCTCATAGCATTTTCAGATTCCCACGTTGCCTCTTCAACCATATGGTTTTTCCAAAAAACCATTACCTAGTGAGTTACCTTATTTCGCAACACTTGCTCACTCTGTTCAAGAATCTGGACTGGTTGTTCTTCATAAGATAGGTTCTCTCCAGGTGAACTACCTCTGGACTCAAAACATGAGATGGATCTGGCATATACTTCCTCAACATCGAAACATGAAAAACATTGTGCACCTGAGATAGACTCGGAGGTAAAGCCACTCGGTAAGCAACTGATCCAACTCTCTCCATAATTTCATATGGTCCAATGAACCTTGGACTCAGCTTTCCTTTCTTACCAAATCACATCACAATTTTCCATGGATAAACCTTGAGAAAAACATGATCACCTACCTCGAAAGATAGATCCTTCCTCCAGTTATCCGCATAACTCTTCTGCCTGCTCTGAGCTGTTCTCAGGTGTTTCTGAATCAACTGAACTTTTTCTGCCATCTCTTCTACCAATTCTGGTCCCATCAGCTTCCTTTCACCCAATTCATCCCAAAATGCTGGAGTTCGACACCGCTTCCCATATAATGCCTCAAATGGTGCCATCTGTATACTGGAATGAAAACTGTTATTATAAGAAAACTCAACCAAAGAAAGATGTTGGTCCCAAATTCCCTGATAATCCATCGAACTAGCACGTAGCATACCCTCCAATGTATGAATTGTTCATTCTGACTGCCCATCTGATTGCGGATGAAAAGTTGTACTAAAATTTAATTCAGCACCCAATGGCTTCTGAAGGCCTTTCCAAAAGATAGAAGTAACCCTCAGATCACGATCAGACATAATGGAGAGAGGAACTCCATGTAACATGACTATCTATTTAAGATACAAATAAGAAATTTGATCTAGGGAATAAGTATCTCGTATAGAAAGGAAATGAGCCGATTTAGTCAAGCGATCAACAATAATCCAGATTGCATTATTACCTCTAGATGTCTTCGGTAATCCCCCGACAAAATCCATGGATATATTTTCCCATTTCCACTCTGGCACTGGTAAAGGCTAAAGCATCCCTTTCGTTAACTTCCACTCTGCATTAACCTGCTAACAAGTCAAACACATCACAGTAAAATCAGTAATATCTCTTTTCATTCCATCCCACCAGTAACACTCCTGCAGATCTCTGTACATCTTAGTACTGCCAGGATGAACTGAAAATGGGGAAATATTAGCCTCACATAATAGCTCATTCTTCAATTGTGAATCACAAGGCACACATAATCTCTTCCCAAACCTCAAAACACAATCATTATCAATGTTGAATTCAGGCAACATACCCTTATGAACCAGCTCTACCTTTTTCTACAACTCAATTTCTTGCTTCTGTGCTTTCTTGATTCTTTCGAATAGAGATGATTTCACTGATACCTGATCATTCTGCATAAGGACACATCCAAGTCCTTTCAATGAAGCATCACTATAGATAGAAAACTCGCCATTTTTGGAAGGAAGTTCCAAAACTGGAGCATTCACCAATCTTCTTTTCAACTCCTGAAAACAATCATCACATTCTTTTGTCCAGATAGACTTAACACCCTTCTGAGTTAGCTTAGTCATTGGACTGGATAACCGTGAAAAATTTTCAACAATCCTTCGGTAGTAACCTGCCAAACCAAGAAAACTATGGATCTCAGTTACATTTGTGGGTCTTGGTCATTCTTTAACAACTTTTGTTTTAGCAGGATCAACAGTTATGCCATCTTTTGAAACAATGTGACCCAGGAATGAAATTTGTTGTAACCAAAACTCACACTTGCTGAATTTTCCATATAGTTTCTTTTCTTTTAAGGTTTTCAAGATAACCCTTAAATGTCTTTCATGCTCCTCTTTACTTTTAGAAAACACCAAAATATCATCAATGGAAACAACCACAAACTTATCCAAGAACTCATGGAAAATTCTTTTCATAAGGTCTATGAATACAGCAGGTGCATTGGTTAACCCAAAAGGCATATATACAAATTCATAATGGCCATATCTAGTACGAAACACAGTTTTCGGAACTTCTGCTTCTTTTACTTTCAACTGATGGTACCCCGACCTCAAGTCAATCATCGAAAAATACTGAGCTCCCTAGATCTGATCAAACAAATCATTGATATGAGGCAAAGGATACTTGTTCTTAATAGTAATATTATTCAAGTCTCTATAATCAATGCAAAGTCTCATTGAGCCATCTTTCTTTTTAACAAACAAGACAGGAGAACCCCATGGTGATGTGCTAGGTCGAATGAAACCATTATCTAATAACTCTTGCAATTGCTTATTTAACTCTAAAAGTTCAACTTGAGCCATTCGATAAGGGGGTTTTGAAATTGGCATAGAATCAGGAACTAATTTAGAAGTAAATTCAACTTACCGATCATGAATAATACCAGGCAACTCATCAGGAAAAACATCAAGATACTCATTTACCACTGGTAGATCATTAATCTAAACAGTTCCTTTATTTTCAACAATATGTGCAAGGTAACATTCATTTCCATCTTTTACTAGGTTCTCAACTTCCTGATATGTTATCAAAATCAAGGGTTCATTCTTGTAAACAAACTGAAAATCCTTCTGAAAAGAAACCATTTTAGCTCTGCAGTCAATCTTAGCATGATAAAAAGAAAGCCAATCCATGCCCAAAATAGCATCAAACTATACTAGAGAAAAAACAATAAGGTTTTTTGGTAGATTCTTTCCACACACAAGGATAGGAAGGTTCTTATAATTCTTTTTTGTCTCAACATTCCCTCCTGGTGTTTTCACCATAAGTTCAGGGTTCATATATTGAGATGGAATTTCCAATTTACTAGAAAACTTCTCATAAATGAAAGAGTGTGTAGACCCTGAATCAAACAACACATTGGCATAATCTGAACAAATAAACAGTGTACCTGATACCACATCATTTGATGGCCCAACATCTGCTGAGGTTATTGAAAAGGATTTCACCACCCCTTTCTGCTTGTAGTCCGGCTGCTTTCCCCCAGTTGAGTTCATCGTTAGACACTCATTTTCATAATGACCCATTTCATTACACATAAAACATCTTACCGTCGGCTTTTCATTTCCTGCTTGATCATCTTCCTTACAGTTACGAGCAATATGACCAGACTTACCACACCGAAAGCACTTACCAGACTTGGATAAACATTTTCCAGGATGCATTTTACCACACTTTTCACTGGATGGATATTTGGATTTCTTACATCCTTGCTTCTTTGATGAATTCTTCCCCTTTTCCTGCCATCTAGACCTCTTATTCTGTTGTTTTTCATAGAACACCTGATCATCGGCACACTCCATTTCCACCTTCTCCGCACATCGAACAAGTTTTTCAAAACTTTTGAACTCACGAGAAGCTAAAGCCCTTCGATACATTGGATTTAACTCTGAGTAAAAACGGTTTATTTTACTATCAAGATCTCGTATGAAGTTTGGAGCATACCTTGCCAATCGAGTGAACTTTGCTTCATAAGCAGCCACTAAGTCATCCTCCTGCCTCAATTCTAGGAACTATTTTTCCATCCTGAGATGAACCACCTTAGGAAAATATTTCTCAAGAAACATACCTTTGAATTATTCATAGTTAAGATCATCAATCTCATCACTATCCCCGATATTTTTCACCATCGACCACCATTGATAAGGTTCACCTTCAAAACAGTAAAAAGTGAGACTAACCTTTTGATGTTCTGAACACCCCATGTCATCAAAAATATTTTCTAGTGCTTTAATCCACCCTTCATCTTGCACAGGGTCAGATGATCCTCTGAATTATGGGGGATGTTGCCTCATGAAATGTTCCACTACTGACATGTTCCTCTGAAGTTGATCTGACTGATCTCGTGCATGGATACCAGCACCATTTATAGCCTGAGTCAACTGTGCCATCACTGTAACAAACAGTTCAGTTCCGATTCCGACCATCTCAGGTTGCTGATTTGGAAGGTTGTCTTCCTCCTGATGTCATCCCAACATAGCTTCTTTGTTTCCTCTGCAGAAAAAGATTCGGAAAACAGAAATATCTTAGGCGAAGCAACATGGTAATCTTTAAATTCTATATCATTTCAGTCATACCATATATTAAATTATAATTTAACAATTTTCTAACTCCTAAAGATGTCTAAACTGACCTCTGATACCAACTATAAGGCCTCAGCCTTAAACCTTACTTAATTTTGAATTAAATGAATAATTCACATTAAGGATATTTTCAGGTTTAGAGTTTTAGAGAATTAGAACATAACTATTACATCTCAAAAGATTACAAAGCAGACACTTGTACTAAGTTTCCATAGAATAAAAAAACTATTAAAAAGAAACATGTCAAGTTCCAAGTTTTATATAGCATGAATTTCCCTTAATCCCATCCTTGACCCTATTCCACATTAGGTCCTGTAAAAAACAATTCGAATAAGCTTGGGGTGAGAATAAAGAGCTCAGTAAGGGATACACAAAGAATAAAAACTGTTATTTTATCAAAACAACAAGTAAACCATGTATACTTTATCAAAGTAATACTTTTCACCTTTATGAAGTAGTAAAAACTATTCACTGATTAAAAGATCATTACTTACCCATTTTTAACCAAAATAATAATTTAAACCCATAAAAAGATCACATAACATATAAAGGTATCTTGATACATAAACATACTTAAGTGGAATAACCAAACGGTCGACTTCCACACATATCACTTAATGGAATAGCCATTCGGCCAACTTACATCATACTTAATGGAATATCCATACAGCCGACTTCCATACCCAATGCATTGGAGGTTCTAATGTAACCACCCGTCATAGTATTCACGGCACCACCCGTCATATGGTTCATCACATAACCACCTGTCAAATGTCCAAGTACCATTATAAAAATCATAAGACAAAAACAAATATAATGGAAAGAAAACATTTCAACAGTTTGATCACAATATATCACTTAAATATATTGACATAACAAATCCATTATAAAAACCATTTTCAATACCAAAATACATAAAATAGTATATGGTATTTATTTCATTTAAAAAAAAATTACGGCTTGTTCAGGAAGCCAAAGACCAAGTAATACTCACGGCGGCGGAAAAGGTCGTTGTCACCGCGTACGTTAAAAGAAACATTCCTTTTTGTCATTTTATAAAGTGATTCGTATAAAAAGATTCCTTTTGTATAAAATTAAATGTCAAAGGGGTTTATACACCGTATAAAAGAAAGTTGTGTATAAAAGGATATATGCCTCAATGAAAGGAGATTGAGACGAAGTCCCTTAACTCGGGTCTGACTTGACTCGATTGTTCTTTAACGTCCTGAATAATAAACTTGAGTTAATTTCTACTTTCTTAAGAACCTTTTAAAGCTTATTATTCCTTTTATATCACTTATTTCCATGTTATAAACATTATGTAATCATTAAGTTAATAATGTTTGTTTTGTCGATAATTGGTTCTTAAGTCGAAAGTGGACTTCTTACAATTACATGTTGTTCGTGTGGTCAACGGTTCTTTGTATCCAGAATGAAATTCATGATTTGGATATCATATATATCATATATATCCAGCATATACATGTATCAATAATATTACATAATCATTTATAAGTAAGAAATGAAATGCACCGTTCATGGAGACGGTAAGCCGTACGTACGCATTAACGCTACTTTGATTTCTATCTCATACTTTAATGGAAAGAAATAATAATAATATAGAGGTATATTATAATTCCAGTATAACATCATATATAATAACTTTAAATCCATCTTTTATACATCCCACATATGGCATTAACGAATCAAATCACTTTGAGGGGGCGGTAGTCCACACTTCCTTAAATGAAGATATCGCGTTTACCCATAATGGAAACCATAAAGGTATGCCCAAAATGAAAAATACAGAAGCTTAAAGAAAAAATAAACATATTATATATCATATATAAATATAGTGTCATCTTAATGGCCACCTTTTAAGGTGTTAAAAGAATGTTGAACAATCATCGTTTCAGGAGGCAGAAATTCGCCATCCACCGAAACAATATGTTCTTTAACCATTAGATGTATGTGTGTGTAAGTGTAGCTCGAATATTTCTTATAAAAACATCCTAGTATACTGAGGATACTGTAGTTTTTACAAAAGAAAAGAATAAAAAGAGTTTAGGAGGTTGGAGAAGCAAAATAAAACAAAATGACTCAAAAGAAGACATTACCTTAAAATCGGGTAACTCCCTTTGGTTTGAGCTCAAAGGCTTCATTTGGAAGAGTTCTGCCCAAAGTGAGGATTCAAGAAGTAAGGTATGGAAGTGGAGAGACAAAATGGGCAGAGGTTGGCCGAGCCAAAGGCTTTTGATGTGTGGGTAAAGAGGTAGAGGTGGGGGCCTTTCATTAGAGGAGAGGAGGGGCACTCTTGTAAGGTTACAAAATGTTAATTTATTTTCAAACGTGTTTCAGATTTTAAAGGTCCCAAATTGATGTATTTCGAGGCTAAGGTGATAAGGGTTCGAAATACACCCATCAAATAGGTTTTGGACATGTGTAGGTTTTATATATTACATTATCTTTCCATTTTATTTAAATCGTTAATTAATGAGGTCATCGCTGCATCATCATGATGTCATAAATAATTTAATTTATTTAATGTCTAAAAATTATAAAAAAATACTATGATGTAGGAAATCATTTTATATTTCCAATGAATATTTATATTCAAAAATCATTTTTGTATAACCCTAAGTAAAAATTGTTTTAGTAAAACATTTCATGTTTGTGTCATTTTTACTTTAACATTAAATAAAAAGGTATTTATGTCATTATCAAACCAAAGTGGCTCCATGGGGTCCCCAAGTTGACCGATGGATTTTCTTGGTCGGCCATGACACATCCAATGAGGTTGGGACATGTGTCAAGCTCATATCATATTATTAAATCATTATTTTTACCTTAAACTACACTAATTACCTCTAATTGCGATTAAGAACATAAAATTTACTATTCACCAAAAAATTATTTTAATCTCATTGAACCACATTTTAAATCTTAATGAAAACCATGTATGTCAGATTTTTGAAAATCAAATCATAGAAGTGAAAAAGTTTCATTTAAACAAAAAATCAGTTTTTTAACTACCACTTAGTGGTCTCACTATTCATCAAAAATTAATGTTTTTCAGAAAAATGCCAAAAATTCACCCTAAGCAATATTTGATATTCTAATTTCAAATATGAAGTCTATTTTAAAAAATTCAAGACATTTAAGTCACATTAATTAATTTAATAATTAATTCCCGTTGTCATGACAAATAGCGTGTTTTTATGAAACCATAAGTATCAAAAAAATTGACACAAGTTTAAGTCCGATTTCAAATTGAAATTGATTTCAATGACCACCATTAGATTAAATGGTAAAAATATATTCAAATTTCACTTTAAAACCAATTCAAAAGATAATCTAATCATATAAATAAATTAGATTAAAAAGAGGTATTGAATTAAAATACAACATTTTACACTATTCATTAAAAAAATGAACTTTATCGGAAAGATACCAAAAATTTACACAAAGTAAATTTTGATGTCCCGGTTCTAAAGAAGAGTTTTACATGGTCCAATAGAATGTATAAGAGTGGAACAAACTATATTTAATAAAGGTTCTCCATCAAAAGGCGATAAGTGAACCTTTAGTGAAAATTAGGGTATAAAAGCCTAAAATTGAATTCTTTTCGTATTTAAAGCCTTTATCTTTTATTGGATAAATGTAAAAACAATTAAAAAAATATAATCATATTTTAGTTATTTCTATCCATTCCAGCCAATACAATGTCTATGTGTTAACTACCATTTAAAAGAATATTATTTTATTACTAGTGTGCAACGTAAGATTTCAAAGAAACTCTTTGTTGCGTATCGGGTACGCTATCGAACATAGAAAACCCTTTAAAGTAAACTTAATAATTAATTTGTTAATATTAATAAATATGAAAATTTTTTATTCATTATTTACCTGTGATGTTACATCTTCCAAGCATCATATTTTCCCCAAGAGTAATATTTTCTTTGAGTTTGTTGCAACCACATGGAAAACTATCACTTTAATGGATCTATCCAAAAAAACGCCCACGTTATATTAAATACACCATCACAATGTAAAAATAAAATTTTTCAGTCTGATAATATATTTTTCATATTTATTATTTAATATTAAGTAAATCTGATGGATTTTCTTACATATTACATTATAAAGACCTTTACGGATATGGATATGATGTTTATCGGTTCTGATATAAATAGGTTTTGAAATAATACCAGTACGAAAGACATGATAGAATGTATTATTTGAGTATTTTTAAAAGATGAATCTGATTATTTTCAATTCCATACATATTATTATTGTAATGAAGAAGGTTAGTTTCTATTATCAATTACATTAAAAGTATTTCAAAGTTTGGTTAAAGTATATGTTTTCTATATAAGTATTCTAAAAAACATTATACATTAGAATTTATTATTCATGTTATTTATGAATGATTTTTTGATTTCAAAAACAAAAGGAATTAATATGTCATAAGAATTGTTTATAACTCAACATTTATGGGGTCAATGAAGTTTAAAATATATTATTTTGACAGGAAAAATGATTTGAAACTATTTAGAATTAAGATGAATTATATATTGGATCATATTGAATTATTATATGCTCTCAGTGGGCCCAATAAAAAGTTGACCACTATGTTACCTGATGGAAAAACTACTACCATCTATATCATTGTTTCTGATGATGCTCTCAGAAAATATAAGAATATAATTATGTTATATTTAGATGATATGGTTCTTAGGTAAGTGGATATTGAATTTTTATCCATTAAAATCAAGTCCAAATTAGATCCCCTACATATTACTATGTCTTTAAATGAAAGGTTTTTAAAAAAATGACAATGTATACTATCAGAATGCACCACGGATCTGCAGAAAAAACAAATATTGATGATTTTAATACAATCTTGTTATAGATTTTAAATATATAAATTGAAACATTTGTTTAGGATCAAGAAATAATTATTTTAATCTAATTCTATGAGTCAAATACTTATATTAGGTACTTGATGATTTGTAGTAGTGATTATGAAACTATGAAGGAGGTTAATTATTATTTTTTAGACAATGATCCTCAAAATAAATTCATTGTTTAGAGTGGGGTAGAGGGTTTGAACCTTAGAGGTAGGAATTAATATTACTATAAGAGGTGAGAGAGGAGTCAATACAAAAAATAGACATTAATGACTTAGAATATAGAGTCTAATAATAAGGTTTTAAATTATTTCATTATAAACAACCAACACAAATGATAATATAGTTCCCTAAAAAATGTATATAATAAAAATAATAGTTATCATTATTTGTTAGTTGAATAATATTTTTACATAGATGATGTGTTGAATGTTTTTTTTCATCCAAACTCTATGTAATGGATCCTAGAATCAATAATTTCCTTTCTAATGTGTCATAATATTGAGTTAAGATATATTAAATCATGTTATTTTTATGAAGGAAATAATAAGATTTATATCATTATGAGTATTTTTTATGTTTTTCTAGAACATCAGGTTGGGTCAGTTAAGAATCATGAATATTTTATGGGGGTACACGGATATAAAAATAGCCCCATTTACTTAGGAGTTATAAAATACAAGTGTTATACCACTAAGTATTGTTCAGGATTTATCACAATTTCCTATGGGTCAATTACTTTACAGAAAGGAACTCTCTTGATTAGGATGTACTTTTTATAATGCATGACTCACATGTAGAATATAAATGTTCATCATGTCCTATGATTATAAAATAGAAGTCTTTGTAATAGAATAATAGGGAACCTTAGATTTGGGGATCATCATGATATTAGGAACAAGGCCAATTTACTGAGGTAAATCATAGTATCCTACCCTTCTGTGGGAATTGTGTGTGCAATAAGTGTAAGTGTGAATGTTTTAGTAAGTCAATATAAAAATATATAAGACCCCATTAATATGTTCATAGTAATATTTTGGGCCCCTATAAAACTACCTCTCATTATTAATATTATTTCTTTGTTACATTTATACATCATTACCATTGTATGGTATTGCTTTACATACTAAAAAATATTTCTGAAACCCATCATACCATTAAGAGTTTGAAGTCTAGGGTATAAAATTAGTTTTTTATATAGATTAAGGATATAAGTACTGATAATATTTTAGAGTATCCATCCATGGAATATGATGATTTTTACACCTCTAAGGGCATGTAATGGTATTGGAATATTATTGAAACTCCACAAAATAATTTCATAGTTGAGAGAAGGAATATGAAAATATTTTTAGCCAAGATGCATCTTTGGTGTGATCCCATGAAATCACGTACATTAACACATTGAAACTATGGCGACCCATTTTTATTGAAGTAATATTTAAAAGATAAAAAATCTACAAGATGAACTTAGTTGATAACATGCACTTTATTACATTATAATGTAGTTTTATCATTAACACATGTTTAGGTTTTATTTACTCCTTCATATGGAAAAAATATTATGGTTCTAACAATATTACCACCAATAAATTGTATCCTAAGACATCAAGTGTGTATGAAATATGAGGTGGTTGGTGGTATTTAAATTCTATGAGTAGCTATGTTTCTATTTATTTGGATGGCAGGGGATATATAACCGTTTTTATTTTTTATTTTCTAGAATACAATGATTTTGTTTATTGGATATTTTTTCAGTTATAAACTTACACCCTCGTACATTGGAATTCATCATTCAAGTTTTCATTGTTTGTTCCAGGATTTATCTAGTGATGTGAAGGTAAGTGAGAGGGGAAATTTTTAGACATTAAATTGATCATTTTTCTTTCTGTTTCATCTCTGCTAGCTATTTATATGAATTCCACCCTTGGATCTCTATTGTACCTTATCTATCCACTCATGTACTTCCACCCATCTACCTGGCATTTCCTACTTTTATTAGGAGAACTGTCCCACTGATCATGGTTTTCCACACAGTCTTTCTGTTTTAGCTTTGGTATATTCCTCAATAAACTTCCCTAACACACTACTAATGAGGTATGCTTCATCGATTTGGAATTGTAGCTGATTCAGCTCATTCGGCATCCGATTGGTTTTGTTCTGAGAGCTTTGGGAGGGAGGTAATCATGTATTTTAGGGAAGAACTCATATTATAAGAGGGAAACTATGATTTCCTAGCCATATGAACTCCCCTACAACTTACCCATGATAATACTCACAATTGGTGTTCCATTATAGTGGATATTTTGAAGAGGAATGGATTGACCCTAGGTCAGGTATGACTATTCACTAGAAGGAGTATTATATATTAAAATCCTTTTATTTGTAACTAGGTTTAAATATTGATTCATGGCTCTAAAATTAAATTACCATATTTCAAGTCATGTTTTATGTTATCTTTCTATAAATTGTTTATGTGAGTCTATCCAATAGTAGATGATGTTGACTCTACCTGGAAGGTTTCATCTTTGTCACCTACTGTAACAAGACTAGTATTCTTGGATTGTTTCGCTAACTATATCATTTTCATTTGAGATTGTATTAACATTCATGTTTTTATTTAGTAATAAATCATTAATGGGGGTGGTTTTCTCACCAGGTACATAAGATCATGGTGGTTCGAATCATGTTACATCTTGGTGATCGTTTATTTTTTATTTTTTTATTTTAGAAAGAGGGTTCATCAAATAGTCGATTACATTTTTATATAAAATAGTTTTTATCATCACTAATTAACACATATAAAATTTCTCAGTCAAAATTCGTCATTTTTAAAGATATAACCATCAATGTTTTCATTATCAATTTGTATTAGAGCTCCTTAAAATGTTTAAAATGGGGTTTATAAAGATTGAAATTGAAATATTTTATAGTAAAAATGATTTCATCCTTTGAAAAATTAATATGAATGAACTTTGGTATCATAATTAATTACTAGATGCTCTTAGTGGACCTTAGAATAGGGTCAACACTATCTACCATAATGGGATGACCACTACCACACATATCATTGGTTTTGAATATGTTCATAGAAAATATGATTGCATTATTATTTTCCTTTAGGTGATAAGGTTTTAAAAGGAAGCATGATAGTAATCTTCTACTATTATAATCTAGTCCAATTAGAAGACCAATAATATGAATATGTCTTTAGAGGGAAGGTTATACAAAAAATGAACATTTTAACTTTCATGATGGGCCCTATAACTACAATCCGGACTCATATTGATGATTGTAAAAGAATCATATTAGCTTGTCCATACACCCACATTGAAATATTAAGAGAGGATCAAGAAATAATCATTTTAATTTTACTATATGAGATTAATAATTCTGTTATGGAATCAATGAATTATTTAAGAGATTAATTAACTATATAAAAGATTATGTATTGTTTTTTATGAAAATAATATCAAATGGATGGAACTATCTCACATTGAGGATGATGTTATGAACATTAGAGGTAAGAATTAATATAATGATAAGAATAAAGAGAGGATTCAATCGAGAAAATTGAGGTCTATGTATAAGAATAAAGAGTCCTGGAATAAGGTTTTTAGCTACATTAATTGTAGATAACAAGGATATATAAAAAATCTACCCTAATAAAACGAATTTCTATAATTAAAATAATACATATCAATATTTTTTAGTTGAACAATATTTTGACACAATAGATTTTTTGAATGATTGTGATTATCCTACATCTATGGAGTGGATCCTTATTTGAGGATATTCTATTCATATGTGTCCTAAAATAGATTCCTTCATTGAGTTAAGAGATATCAAATCGAGTGAGGTTTACTAATGAAATAATAAGAGTTGTAAAATTATTTCCATAGGATCTATTTCTCAATAACTTCATTATGGTATGATTAAAATTCTTGAATGTATTGGGTGGTTATCTAAATATAATTGAACCTTTGTTTCTTTAGGTATTGTAGAAATTTTTTTCTATATTTTGGCCTAGTTCTAGTTTCCTTAGTGTTTCCAGTAGCTATATCACTTCCATGATAAGAAATATATTGAATGGGGTTTACATTTGAAATTTTATGACCCACATGAAGTAGATAATTATTTCTGATATCCGAAATTTATAAAATAACACTCTTTGGTATAGGTGACGAGGGAACATTAGTACCAAGGGTCTTGATGAGCTTAGTGAAAAAAGGCTTGTTGAATGATGTAAATCCTATTATTATACCTTTCTATGAGGATTGTTTGTATGATATTTTTAAGGAGATATGTTTTAGTAATTCATCAAAAATGATAGAAGACCAATTGTATGTGTTCACTCTGATCATTTGGGACCCTCTAGAAAACTCTCTCATTGAAGTGGATTTTAATTTATTGCATTTATAGATGATTACTCCTTCATGGTTTGTATTTACATACTAAAAAAAATTATAATACCAATCACATCAATAATATTTGGAAGGAAAGTATAGAAAATGAATCTAGTAACAAGATAAAGGATTTAGGAATATATAATTGTTTATAATAACTCTCCAAGAAATTTTGTTGATTTTTGTAGATCTGAGGGTGTGCAAAGGTATTGGTTTGTTGCAGAAACTCCACAAAAGAATAGATTAGTAGAGAGATGTAATAAAAAAAATTTATAAAGGGTTAGATACATGTTATCCTTTTAGGAAATTACCAAGTCATTTTGGGTAGAGTTAGTCACCACCACGGAGTACCTAATTATTCATTTCTAACCCACTACCAATTTTTTTAAACACTAGAAGAACTCTGGATAGGAATTCCACATATTCTTACATGCCATAGATTTTTTTCAATCCACAAACTATGAAAATCTTATGATTCATATACAAAATACTTGGTCTATAAAATGTGTCTTCATTGGTTATTTAGTGGGTTTCATGGAATAAATATTTTTTACAGACCAAATTATGTAACAAATTTTCCTAACTGGTCATGATGATTTGTTTTGTTTTGTGGGTCCCGCTTTCATAAAGGAAATAATTACGATACTAGTACACCCCAACCCTTGGGTATTTAATTTGGTCCCAATTCTAGGTTCCCTTTAGAACCACAGCCTTCCCATTTTATTACTCTCCCACAATATGAAGGGGAATCAGACTCCGAATCTAGTTCGAATCCTGAAGCTGAGTAGGGTGACCTTAGGAGATATGGTCTAGCTAATGACCAAACTAGGAAGATTATCTTACATCCTACATGGTTCATCCATGATGACATGGTTGTGTAGGATTTTTATGTTTTGAAAAAATCAATAATGATGAACCTTAGACCCATAAAAATGTATAAATTTAAGGAATCCTTGTAGTAATCGACTATCATGACCGACGAGATGAATTCCTTTCTTAATAGTAAGACCTGGACGATTGTAACCAAACCCTTAACTGAAAAGGTGATATGTTGTAAGTGGATATTTTAGAAGAAAGAAGATTACAATATGGAGGTAAAAATAAAGTATAAATCTAGGATACTCTCTTAGGGATACCTTCAACATGAACAAGTCTAAAATATTGAGATTTTCCTCTTTTTTTAACATTAATTTATTCGTGTTATGGATTTTTTTCTTCTTCAAAATAGTTTATATACACAAGAGTGGGATGTTAAAAATTATTTTTAATGGAATATTAGATAAAACAAGGCCTCTCTTTAGTTTTTCATAGAATTTAAAAATGAAACTTGTTTAGGGTTTTCAGAAATATTTATACTGTTTAAAAAATTCTTCTTAAAATGTTGTACAAATGTTTTGATTCCTTTATGAATAAAAATTGTTAAACAGAAGTAAATTTGATTGTTGTTTTTTTACAAGTATGTTAAGCACAATATGATATATATAATTTTATATATTGAGGAAATACTTATTATTTACATTGAAATGATGGTAATATCTCATGTAATTGTTGAATTAAATTTATTATTTAAATGAAAAATTTAGGAATTGAAAATGAAATATTATGAATGGAGTCGAACACAACATGAAAGGGTAAATAACTATATTTTTCCCTTGAGTATTTTGATAATTGTTTTTATAATGGTACTTATTTGATCAAATTATGCACTTAATAATACCCATTTGACAATACTTCATGCTATCCCTAAACCCATCCCTTATTAGTGAAGCGGTGGTAGAATTCATGAGTAAGGTATCTTATGTTAATGTAGATAGAAGTATTATGTATAAAATGGTATAATATATACTGAATATTGAATTTTTTATATCTATATTAAGTAGGTTTATAAGAAATCCTTGGAGAACACACTAGCATGATTCGAAATGGATATTCATAAATGTTTCAATGATTTTTAGTTTGTGCATCTATTTTGGAAAAAATCAAAGGTATAATGATGACATTTTTGTATTTGTATATTCTGATTATTATTTTAATATAGATGTATGTATGTGAATTACTGGTTTTTTCATGTTTTTTGTGGTCCCATTTCCATGAAATGTAACATATAATTAGAAATTTCAATATCTAGGACCATGGATGAGTATGTTGCTTTAACTAAAAAAATTTAAAGAATCAATTTATCTTAAAGGGATTATAAATAAATTTGATTTATCTACTTATTGTTCTGTTGTATGTAATGATTTTTAGTCTAATTTTCAATTTTCTACAAACTATTTCTTCTATATAAGATTAATTAATATTTACATTTGGATTTATTTTGTTAGGGTTATAATTGAATCTAGGGTAGTGTGTGTCACCAAGATACACAATGGGGATAATTTCATGGATATTTTAATAAAATCCATACCCCTTTCGAAATTTAGTAATCATTTAGATAGTACAAAAATGGTCCCAATTTAATAATATATGTTTCAAGAACACCATGATTAAAGTATTTTAATTTGAAGGTGGATATTATGTATTATTTCCTCAAAATATTTCATTTATGTTTCTTTTAAGCATTTAGCATGGATTTTTGTGTGTGAATGGTCACTATATATGTGATTGAAATATTCTCTAACTTCTTTTGATTTACTTTACCCAAGATATTGGATTTACATAAATATTAAGTAATTTTTCCAAGAACATCTATATCATTGATCTAACCACATTGCCTCATCTCATTTCGGTTTGTTTAATTCGTTTTAGATCCATTCCACTTATTTGTTTTCCACTTGTATGGTTCCTCTTGTCTTCCTAGTTGTCTATCCTACTATTAGGTGAAATTTCCCAGTGATCTATGTCATTGACAGTTCCATCATCATGTCTCTTATTTTGACGCTTCCATATGAATTATAGAAATTCCATTCATGAAATATTATTCTTTGATTTGGTATTGTTTTTTTATTTTCCTCCTTAAAAAATGATCTGATTAATTTCAACTGATTCTTGGGAGAGTTCCACATTCCTCATGGAGAATAAATCATATAATAAGAAGTAAAATGAGGTTTCCTATCCATCCACACTTTCCTTTATCTTTTGTGTGCCCATAACTTAAAATGGGGTTCAATTATTGGGGATATTTTTTAGAAGATCAACTTGACCTTGGGTCCAAGATAACAATTCTCTAAAAGGTGTTTCATATCTTTTTATCCATTTAAATTTAACTAGGGTTATGTGAAGAATCATTTCACTATAATCAATTTACCTTCTTTACATTCATTCATGATAATTTATCCATAATTAGTGTACATATGAGACTATACAGGTGTGGAAAATGTTGACCCTACATGATGGTTTTGATTGCCGCCACCTATTAAAACAAATCTAGTCTCCTCAAATAGTTCCACTGGTTATATTATTCATATTCAAGTCTATAATTGCTTTCACATTTCATTTTAATAAAAAATATTTCATATTGTGTTGTTCCTTAAGTTCATGTAAGAATAGACTAATCCAAGTCACATTACATAGTGGTTTCCTTTTTATTCTTTTTCATTCAAAAGGGTATTTATAATAGAATCAATTTAAGTTTTTCAAATAAAATAGTTATTATAATCACTTCGTAACTCATATAAAACCCATCAGCGGATCATGGTCATTCATAAGGATAACCACATAAAAATATCCCTTAACATTTCGATATATATATATATATACATATAAATTTTCTAAATTTATATTTTCATAATAAATCAATTTTTGTTAAAATTAATCCATCATCACTGCACCCATATGTTATTGTGCTAACTATAATTCCATGAACCCATGGTTGATAAATTTAAATTGAATTTATATGATGGAATGTCTATTTTTCCCCATTATTTAGTTATATTGTGGTTATTTCCACTTGATTAATTTTTCACATATTCTTTATGAATGGTTTCTTTTTATGTGACAGATAGTTTCAAATTACTAATAAATATATTTTATCACAAT
Source organism: Viscum album (assembly GCA_963277665.1). NCBI lineage: Eukaryota > Viridiplantae > Streptophyta > Magnoliopsida > Santalales > Viscaceae > Viscum > Viscum album. The sequence continues at coordinate 911,054,201 of OY728134.1, forward strand.
ATATATCATTTCCTTATTATTAGAAATCATTATTAATTTATCTCGAAGATGAACCTATCCAATGGCCTAGATTTTTCTCTACGATATTTTTTCCTATTTGTTTCTTTACCTCCCTTTTTATGGTCAATACCCATAACACACCTCATATCCAATTGGGTGCCTTCACATGTTCTTTATAGTTTTTTCTGTTACGGTTAATTGAACTATCCCTCTTATCTAATCCATCCATGTAGCTTGTATACCACCACTTTTCCCATTCCACCTAACTTATTATTGAATATATATTATGGACTTTTGACGTTATATAATATATCATTTACATTGAATATCGTTATAATGTGTTTGATGTATATTTTTCAAGAATATCCCAAAAGGCTATTCTTCTGACATTTGGGCAGGAACTTATAGAAGAAGAAGGGAAATAAGTTTTCCATACCTCTCACACTCCCCTTCATCCTTGTCATTCTAATTACCAAAAATGGAATTTCTATTATAGTGGATATTAGGAGGAGATAAATGGGATTTTGTGTGTGTACAAAAACAAAATACAAATGAGGCTTCAACCATTAATTATATTCATCAATATCAGGTTTCATAGTTGAAACTTGTATCTTTGTGCTAGTATTTTTATTTTCATCTATGAATAAATATGTATCATTTTTGGGAGTGTGTGTCTGAGCCCTTCCATGAGTGGATTATTTTTAATTCATATGATAAGTTTGATTACCACTACCTAATTTGACCAGGTCTCCCACATCTGAGAGTTTTTGTGGATTTTCATTCTTTTAATTCAAGTATTTTACTATTTTCCTATTATTTTAGTAGTAGTAAAAAATAACCTAAGGGTGGTGATCTCACTATTCACATATAATTATCATGATATGATTCATGTTACTTCTTGTTTTTCTTTAATAATTTCTATTTCTATCTTTTCATTATTGTAAGGTTGATCTCTAGTATTTTTGAAATTGAATTCAGGTTTTTGTAAATTAAACAGTCTCTATAATCAAAAGGTAACACATAATTAAAAATAAATGGGACCATGGCTATTTCTGGGAAAAAATGAAAATAATTCCACTAAAAATTGGTATCAGATCACTATTAATCATAGAAAATGGGTTATATAATGTATTAAATAGGAAAATTTAATGGTGAAAATGACTTCAACCTATTAAGAATTAAATTGAAAACTCTTATGGTTCATAAAGAATTCATTGATGATATTTATGGAAATAACAAGAGAGTTTAAAACCATTAATAGGAAATAAAGACCATTGTTACCTATATTTATTTATCTAAATATTTCATTAGGAATGAAAGAATCTTTTTTCTTTTTTCTATGTATAATAATGTTATTATAATGGTTTCATATTACTCATATGTAGCTAGTGTTTGGGCCAAATTATCAACCCTCTATATGACTAAGTCTCTAATGGGTATAATGTATAAGAAAATTATATTATGATCATTAAAAATTCACCTTGGATTGAGTCTAACAATATCTTAGTTAGTGGTTCTACATGGGTTAAATTTTATATAAACAATTTCTTGTGCGATTTATGTCTCTTGAATTCTATTAGAGGTTATGTAAATGATGTGAATAATATGTTTTTATATAAATTTAACAACAAATTTTTGTGTGTGTCTTTACTATGATTATTTAAGGAGAGTTTATTTTTTATTCTTATTATTGAAATTCTGGAGAATTTTTGTGAATTACATGGAATGTTAATCATATATAATTATGCGTAAAGATTAATTATGATGATAAAAATTAAATAATGAGTATTGTTTAATAAGAAGAAAAATATAATGGTTTTCAAAATTGGAACATGAATTTTTATCATAGTAATTTTGATCTATGATTATTACGTATTGTATAAAGATGATATTGAGATTTTCAAATTTGAAAGAATCATATTTTTTACATTAAAGGCTAAAAATATCCATAAATGTTAATTGAAAAGTAAGGTTAATTGATTATGTTGATTAATTAGGTATTAGGGATAAAAGAAAACCTTTATTCCTATAAGTTATTTATTAGATCTTTTGTAGTACTACCCATAAAGTTAATATCATTCACATTCATTTCAGGCACATTCCCAAAATTCCCATGTTTACATAATATCCCAATTCATTATTTATAAAAATGTTGAATATTATACATTATGTTTGAATAATAAATGTAAATAGATATTATAATTACATTAAATGGCATGGAACACATTCTATATTCCTAAAAATCATATCCAATGTGAAATGGACAATCAAGACACAATTATCCCTTTGAATATTGTTAAGTAATTTTTTTGGAAAGATATAACCAGATTGAAAAACATAATTGAAGAAAGAGAATTCCCATTTTTAGGGGTTCTCATGGTGTAGGGTAGAGGTGTATGTGATATTCCACATAAAAATTGGAAATTGGTGGTAGTGACATTCTAAACACTACTGAGATGAGGTCATCAGTGTTGGGACTATGATAAGGTCATAATGTCCGGAAATTTTAATCATTCAATATATCACAAAAAAATATTATATTGTCATATTTTTATGGATATTCAAAATGAACATCTTTTATGTCTAGTCTATTGATTGAAGTAAACCTGATTGACTTTATATGATCCCAATATCTCATTCTATATAAGAATATATATTTTTCTACCATCTCATTAATATAAGCTTTATATTTTCCTAAAAATAGAAAAATAAGTAAATTTCACATTTTCCTATAGTTAGTGATAATGTTATGAATCCTAATTAGAACAGAAACAAATTATAATAAAATAGATCTAAGATATAAAAAAATATTATAGTTTAAGGGAATATATATTTCTAAATAGATAGTGCATATACCAAAGCTTATAGCATCAAAAAATTTGTTATCCCTCTATCCCATTCAACTGCCCATGATAATGTGAGTTATTTTTAAGATTAATACCACATGAAATTTATTGAATTTAATTAACTTTACATGGTCTATTCCTTTACATGTGCCATATTTTAATAGTACAATGATTTCCTCCAACAATGAATGTTGTTTCTTCTACGACATATTTTATGATTTTAAGAATATGAGGTTACATAGTTCTAGTAAAATCAACCCCTTAACCATATTTTTTTGATATCATCTAATGTATTATGGGTACGGGTTCTTCAGGTTACAAAAAATTATGTTTGGTCATAGTGGAGTTGATATAAGATTGGTACAAGAATGATAATAACTCAGAAAACCCTTATAGTGGTTGAATACTAGTAACACTAACCCCTAGAATTAGTAAATAAGAGTTAAATCAAAGGAAAATATAAAAACATATTTAATATTTAACCCAATAATGGGAGAGATAACGTGGATTCATATATGGGTGAAAGAGATGTTGTGAGTCAACACACCAACAATTTTTAAGAAAGGAGATCTCTTTTAAATTAAGATGATATTTTTGGGGAATAAGAACAAAATTTCAGTGTTATAATTTGAAATATTTTGACATAGGAGAATATTTCAATGGATCCACAATGGAATAATTAGTATAGGATGTGAGGATAATCTCAACTAGTGAGATGTAGGGGAATTCTTATAACAGATGTGATACCCATGGATAATTGGGTGAAGTGAATTTAAATGATTTAATTTGAAATGATTTATGTGATTATTATAAATTGAACAAGGATATTGGTTAGTGAAAAATGGTTAAGTGTTTTTATTGAGAATGGATTTTTACACTTGATTACAATCAGTTATTAGCGTGGATTTTATCATAGTTTACATTCACATAGATGATGGGAATGATGTTCTATGTTCCATTTAATTAGGTGTTGGGAATTATTATTCACCCCACTATCATGAGTGATGAGTATCACATATCACATCCATATGATAGTCATGGATTTTACCCTATTTCAGAGCTTGTAGCTCGTTAAACATGTCATGGACACCTGAGTTACACCCCAAGTCCATCTAGCACCTGGTATATATCTATATTAATATATGAATCCTTAAATATATAGAGTATATACATGTATAAAAATTATATATGGTCACTTATATATGTATATACATAAATAAATTCATATGAAAAATTTATTAGGCTTATTACATCCTATGCTAAAGTAGGTAGAGTGTGCTGAGTGTCCTTCAGAAACAAGAGCCTACCGATATTTACTTTTAGCATTGTTTATTATTTTTTATAAATTAATAATGATATTCTATTTAAGTTGGATTTATTATTGATGATATTTTTAGTGGTAGACTACTGATTTTATCTCATACACTACTCACGAAGCCTTTAGTAGATATGTATACTTCAAGGCTACAGGTGTGGATATGGGAAAGTTCCCTATCATGGATGCTTGATTTCCTTTTCTTATGAATCCTAAGATTAGAGGACATGGACTACGATCATGATTATAATAGATATTTCCTTCATACTTTTCATATTTTTATAACATGTTTTATATGCCAACACTATATATACTTTGTTTCCCATTTTTTGTACCAAAATTCCATAACATCATTTTGTATATAAATAAGCTTGTTTCTCTTAATTATTATTTTTAATTGGATGTTTCCTATTATGAAATTTGGTTTCATATATTATGATTATACTATTTATATTATTTATTGTTAATACTCTTCAACTCTGATAAGAGGGTATAGTCTCCACATAATATCGCCTTGGATCCTCACTGATTGTCAAACACCTGTATCATATGGGGAGGTACACTTGTTTCTATCTAGCCCACTAAAAAAGGGAACCATTCAGTGGAACCTAGGTATTAAAGATATAATGTTGTATCAATGATTCCACTTTTTGATTTTGACTTATTGTTTGGGTATTATAAAAGAGACTATAATGTAATATAATTTTTTGATGAGCCTATTTCTGGGAGTATAAATCCCACATACAGGGAAATCCTGAATTACCTAGGATGGGTTTTTGATATTCTGATTTGTACAGTTATAGTAGCATTGATTTCAACATTGGGTGATGATCTGGTTTTATGATGATATTAATATTGATAATATTTTTATTATGGATTTCATTTTTTCCTTATACATTTATATAATGTATTTATCATCTCTTATATCATCCAAGTAACTTTCAAACTTATATTCCATGTTTTTTCCATGTGATGTTTAATTTATTTTTTCATTGCTCGCGGCATATATTTTCTTTCCTTTTTGAGTATTTGGAATGTGATATCATTTCTTACATGGTTAAATAATTATATTAATTAAAAATTATTCATCAATCAAAATGGTTTTATCCTATATAGATTGACGATGATACATTAATTAGTTAATTATATCATATTTTGGATTATGCACCTATTGGTTCACTATAATGAAAAAATGTTATTTTATTTGATTGTGTGAATTACCAATTAGATTTATGAAAAAGTTCTTATAAAAATTTGGAATGATGATTCAATTAATAAAATAAATTTACATGACTTGTTACATCCTGATACATGATATATTTTCTAGGTCTGAGTAACATGATGTGCTGATTTAAATTTATATGGATTATGACTTTTCTATATTGGGAACAATGACATAATTAACAACACAAATATATTTATTTATATATAATATTATGAACAGAATGAAAAAATAATAATATTTTAAAATTAATTTTATTTTGTTAAATTTATATTCTAATTGGATATTAAATTGTATTTTCTTCTATACGTTGTAATTTACATGCTAAATACTGGAACCATTTTCGTTTGATATGAGAACCTAACCCAATCCCACACTTATTAGTGGGTAGTTGGGGGTGTCATTTTTGAATCCTATGGTCCGTTATGGGTTCCATTTATCACATATACCTAGTTTTTAGAGAAGCAAGAGATGTGTGATATTTTCCAGAAGAATACTATCTACCCTTCGTAATAATTTTTCTACAATATTTCAACTACTAAAGTATTTTCTCTGACATGATATTAGAATAATAGAATCCCAAAACTACAAAAACCTAAAGTCAAATTCTAGTGGGTGGTGATGACCATGATTTTTTGTTTTTGGGCCTTGAGAGGATAGTGATACCACCAATACTTCCATCTATAACACCATCTTTTATTAAAAATTTTGGAACTTCCTCCCAATTGTGAGAGGGAGTTCTCCTCATGATGCTATATATGAATGGATTTTCTCAATATACCCTAGATATGGAAGATTTTAAATTACTTTAGTATCTTCCTCCCACATTCTTGGTGGATTAAAAACCACCTACTGCAGAATTTTGGCTTCTGGCCATGTTGATGATATTTAAGAATTTGGAGATGCCTCCAGAGTGGAGGTTCAACCTCACTGCTTATATTCTATGATGTTCTTAAAATATATTGTGGGATTTCATTGAATAGGTAGAAGGATATAGAGATATTATCTACAATGATTTATTTCCGGTATTATATGATTACTTTTTTCCACATACATTGAGGGATCACTGAGCTAGAGAGTTCATGAAAATGAATTAGTTAGCATGAATCCAACAAAATATGATATACAGTTTAACAAGTTTAAGTGAGGTGCTCCAATATTTTTTATTTATGATCTCATAAATATGAGGATATTTAAAGACGTGTTGGTATAAAATGTCTAATTAATGGTTAATATATTTTGAATAAATAATATTTTTGAGATATTCAAATAGTACCTCAGTATTGAATGTAACTCGAGGGAAGCTGATGGTGATATTAAAGCACCCAAACCTAGTATTGGATCTTATAGTGGGTGGAAGTGTCTCTTCAAGGTTGATCATGGGGGTAGTATGTGTCATAAAAGGCATACTGACCTCTATGTTATATGTCAGATGTTTGGAAAACTAGGACACAAAAAACCCATGTGTTTGTAAGACCCAGTTGAGTGTAGAGGAATTGGCAGGGTGGGGAATATCTAGTTTTTTTTTCAGGGCCCTTCCACTAGTGCCTATTGAGAGAGGATCTACACCATAAAAACATTCTTGAGTAGGGATAATATTACCTCACTTTGAAGGAATATGAAACATCACATGCTTCCCATAATAAGGTGGTGGTAAAGGAAAACTGAATCAAACTCTAGACTTATAGTGCCAAAAGAGTGGTCTATATTAAGGAAGTTAGTTTGTGACTCAGAGATTTGTTACAAGCTTGTTACGTGCATGAAACATATTCTGGGAGAATAGAGTGTTTAAAACATTAATATTAGAGGTACTAATATAGTACCCACTAATTTATATTCTATATTATTTGACATTGTTTCATCAAACTCTTCTATATCATTAGAATTTATGGAGAGTTTGAGCCTTGATATTGACATTTTTTTGGTGTCAGGATGACACCTGATTCTCTATTTGGTATCCAATTAGATATTTTTATTTGATGTAAGTATTTTACCCAAGAGATAGGTGCATAAATTTTATTTTTTAATCTTTTCATCCTCTATATGAAATGGATTGATATAATCCTTACAATGGTCTGGCTGGATCCCTATCGATCCAACATTTATTTTTATCATAGAGAGGCGATGTTTACATCACCAAATGTTGGTAAACATATTACAATGTGAGAATGGGTTGTCCATGAATCTGAATCTATACTTGAGAATTAGGGGTTGGGAAGGGTGATATCCCTTATCACTATTGTTTTCCTAGATGATTAGGGGGTACAACCTGCTGTTTTTTCTCCTATTGTGAATCATTTCTGTGATGTCTTCTCAGATGACTCCTCCAGGATACCTCCATTGAGATAGGTATAATTTACAATTTATCTAGTGTGAAGAGATATATGCGTGTCCATTTCACTTTACAGTATGAAACATTTAGAGATTTGGGATATCAATAAGATGTTTTAATACTTAGAGAATAGTTTTTTTCAGACCGAGTTCATCTTCATTGGTTTTACTTTTCTTTTTTTCCCATGAAGGCGGATGATAGTGTCATGAATTTAATGTATTACTAACAACTAAACTAGATCAAGGTAATGAAAATTATACATTGCACATAATAGAATACCTATTTGATTAGATATATGTTTTATGGGTTTTTTGAAAGAATTATTTGAGGTTGGATACAATCAGATGTGTGTCTGGTCTTCATACACAACTCGTATTCAATTATGGAGAAGGTATGGTATTTATGAGTACCTGGTAATTATCTTTGGTCAAATGAACAGACCATCTATTTTCATGACCCAAATTAATTAGGTTTTCCACCAGTATCTTGATTTATTCTTGGCATTCATTATGGAAGATATATTATGGTGTTATTAAACTAAATAAGATCATTTAAAAAATCATGAAATTATTATGGATACACCGAGAGAGTACTATATTTATGAAAATTTAACAAAATTCTACTTTTATATTGAGAAATGCGACTTCATGGGTCATGTCATCTATGATTCAGGATTGTTAGTAGACCTAAAGAATGTGGTGGCTATAGTTTTCTGGGAGAATCCCAAGAACTTCATTGATATATTGAGTTTCACGGGGTATGTTTGGTTACAAATATGCTTCAAATTGGATTTCTCATTCTATCACCACAACTCAAATAATTCCCTAAGAAGTTGTTGAAATTAATATGAGAAGAAGCTTGTGAAAAAACCTTTTAGAAATTGAAAAACCTTTTCACTTCAACAATGATACTAATTATTCCAGAATCATGAATAAGTTATACAGTTCATAATGATGCATTAAAAATTAGGATGTGATGTGTTTTGATCTTGGATGGGTGAGTCATAGCATATAAGTCTCATCAGTTGAGGTCCTATTAGATAAATTACCTAACACATGACCATGTTCTATCAACTAATTTCCATAATTTATATTGGTGGATTATTTATTTACAGGGGGAGAATTTGGTGGTATTCACTAATAGAAAAATTCTTAGGTATTTATTTACACATTATTGGGAATGTTTGGGTCATAGTATACTTCCGAAGGGAACATATGAAGGAATATCATGCCTCAACATGGGATGTAAAACCTGACGTCACTTAGATGTATTTAGATTTTCATAACTAGTATTGGTTACTAGATATGAAATGGAAGATATCCAGCATTATTACTAGGTGTTCCACCTGTCATCATGTGATGGAAGAACATTAGTGACTAAAAGGACTTTTAAATCCAATATCCATTCCTATGTAGATTCCAGATGATATCACCCAAGATTTCATGACAGTTTTTCATTGGTCACCTTGATGTAATGATATATTTTTTGTTGTCATGGACTAGTTGATGAAGGTAACCCACTGCTTACCCTATTTGGAGACCTTCCTAGTTTATGAGATATAGAATTTATAGGTAAGGGAGATTATACGCCTTTATAGAGGTCCTTGTTCTATCATATCAGACAACAATTCTTCTTCCTCATCATAGTTCAGGGAAGGGTTTATAAATCCTTGGGTACACAGGTGAGTGTGAATTCAACTATCTCCCTTAGAGAAAAATATATACATAAAATATGATTTGAGTGTTATAGGATATTCTTCATGTATTTTTCCTTCTCATCAGGGGGTATTAAGAGAATAAATAACTGTAGTTTATTTCCATTTTAATGACATTTATCATGATATATTCAATATTGATCATTATGAGGCCTTTTAGGGTAGGTCATCATTATCTCCTTTATAATGGTTAGAGGTAGGGGGAGGCATTTCTTACACCATGTATTTTTCTTGAGACATTAGAGTAAGATCATCTAAATAGGAATCAAATGTTGATATCCCACCAAAGAAGTATTCTTATTCCAATCAATGTTGACAACCTCTCTATTTTTAGGTCAAGGATCAAGATTCCTTCAATTTCATTGAAAGTTATTACACTTATCCATAATATTAAAATATTGTTCATTGGTTTCCCACATCTCTCACTCTCATTTTTGATGTTCAAAGATGCCTCGTCCCTTACGAATATAATGTTGGTTGATGACCTCCGAAAACATCTCCATTCAGTTGACTTATTTTGTAATGTTTTCATTTAGTTCTTTGGTGTTACAGGATTTAGAACCCATGGGACTTCTCAACTACATAAATATTGTCATTTTTTATTTCATAGAAATACTTGATCGAGGCTTGGTATAGAGATATTATAATATATAAAGTATTTTTCTTCTATATATTTAGGTGGTCTTAAAACTTCCATACGAAACATGATATTATGTCCACATCACATAGGGTTACTCTTCTAGAGAACCCAATTCCATCTTATAAACATTCATTTACTCAAATGTCTGGGAATATGGTTGGTTTCTATTTATGTTATAACAATAGAACAATATTTGTTTTCAACTGTTTCTCCCTGATAATCTTCATGGATATCAATGCTCCAAGATAAACACTATAATAATTTTGGATTTATATTGGGAAAGTGTTATTTTACAATAAACTAGTTTTCTTTGATTCGTGGTTTGATTTTTTTTCTTTATGAAATATTCTAGGGAACATGGTTTCAGTGTTCCATCACAGGCTCAAGCATCAGAGACAGATGATTTATGATGGATCGGGTGGCATAAATAAAATTAGTAACAAGGTTTTGATTCCCATTCATGGTGATGGTTTGAAGTAAAAGGTACAAATTCATGACTAGTTTTCAGGGATAAGGGGGTTCTATGGCATTTCTGCATAACATTCATAAGAACAAAGCAATTTTATCCCGAATCCATCATAATATTCAAAGGCCATGTGTATATAAGTTTATTATAAATTTATGGAATTGATGAAGGTGTAAAGTGAGGATATAACTTCAATCAGTATGCCTCATGGAAACCCACTGTTGGGTATAACAATGAAATATAAAGACTATGTTAACAAACTAAAGAGACTTTGTCCCAAAATAACACCTCCAACTCTATATCTGGGAAACTGTTTCATATTTCAAGAGGTTTTGGAACCTGTTTATGACCAAGGTGAATGGAAAAGTGTGGAATCAAGATGTTCAACATAGGAAGAGTCTATCATAAAAGAAAATACTCTATAGGAGGATATTATTGAGGTTTTTGGCCTCTATGATTCATAATCTAGTGGTGGAAGCTTCAGTCATCACACAATGGTATTGTAGAGGGAATGCATTGTAGAGATATTCCCAGCCCATGGAGGAAGATGGGTAAGAAAGAAACTCGATTCCTATGAATTTTAATTGTTACTAAGTGGAATAAATATAAAGGTTTCAAGGACTGTTATTAATTGACTAAACCAATAGAAAAATGGCCCTAAATAATTGTGGGGAAAAAGGTTCCTAAATGAAAATTCAATATGCATGTCCTGCTTCGGAAGAAGATTGTTATGCTTCAAGGTGAATAGAAAATGGAAAAGTATGGAGGTATTAAAGAGAAATTAAATGTTTGTAAAAATATAGAAGTTCCACTTCAATAATTAGTGGCAAATTATAAGGGAACCCTAGGACATGTGGATAATGAAAAAGGAAAATGTTTGGAGATTATTTTACATTCCAATGAAGAATTACTAGAAAACACATTCTATATCAATGATACATTGGAGTAGGTCAATAGAATTTATGTGATATTTATTAAATTAAATCTCAAATGGGAATAACTAGATTGTATTCATAATAAATTCCTCATTTTTACCTGAGGATTCAATGAGTGGAAAATAAAAATGATGGAATATATCCAAACATTGGATAAGTTGGACAATCGTTTTTAAGATAATCTAAAGGATGATCCAGACACAAAGGTAACATCACTTTAATGAAAGGTTATACAGGGTGATTTATTCTAATAATATTAGTCTCTTTTATAATGAGTTCTGACTTCCTAATCTGTTTAATGGACTTTTTATTTGGAATTTTGAGGTTTTAGAAAATTTCTATCAATTATTTCTTTGAAATAAAAATTTAATTTTTAAAATTGGAATCATGATCTATCCTAGATATCTAATCTCTAATAGTATTAACCAAAACTATCATAGGTTATAATGTGAGAGGAGGTTGAGTTTGATGTGGATGCTTCTTATGTGTAGTAAATAGAGTCTATCAATTTTAAGAGTGTGAAAGCTCTCTGAGGTTGGTAAATTCCTCTATTGTGGGTGCTATGGAACCATGTCCATATACATAGTGATACATCAGAGTGATAGTTCGATGTATGTTCATAGGGGTAATATCTTTTCACATATGATCAATATTTATCCTTTGAATCCCATCTTGGTGATGCATTTATTTATGGAGGAGAAGATGTAAGAAATTAGATTTCCAAAAAGGTACAAATCATTGTTTTTCTGATTTAAATTTTCTGTTTCATCATAGTGAGTGTGACCTATGGGATTAAGAACGGTTTGGGAGAGTGTAGATGTGGTTCACCACTAGGAACTCTAGAAATTTGGGAGATAGATTTAGCAGAATGGTTATCACATAGTAAGTTAAAACAATTCAGGGGAAGTTAGTAAAAATCAGGAGGCAACATTGTTTTCCCTAACCATGAAATCCAAGTTGCACGACCATGTGATTTATCATAGAAAAATGGTAGATCCATTATTAATGGGATGCACATGGTTACTCAAACTATGTACCTATCATTTAAAAGGGATTTATTGGTTGGTGTTGGGAGCACGAATGGAACATGATTTTTTCAAACATGCGGTCAAACTATGAAAAACATCATTTGAAGGGGAAATAATCATATTTAACTAAATTTTTTTAACCCTTATTTATTCATCCTCCCTCATTTCCACTTTAAGTAAAAACCTTCTCCCCTTATGTGAAGCTCCTCCCTCAAGCCTATGCTAGGATTCTTGATTTCTCTTAAATATGGACTCCAATTTGATTTCCACTGGGTGCTTTGGATCAATAATGTTAATCTCTCTAGTCCTCTAATATTCATTCTTGTTTATCAACCCCTTTCTTGTTTTATATTCATGTGATATCCTATTCCATATATACATGGAATTGGTATGTTATTCTAATTTCTCCCATTCAACCTCAATTCAATGGTCATCTTTGGAGGAGAGTATGACAAGGCTAAGGTAGTTGGTATTCAAATTTTCCATAACTTTTTTGGTCTTTTTATTTATTTTTCCATTATACCACATTCCAAAAAATTCCTATGCAATTCTTTATAATGTGAATTTCCATCTAAATTTAATTAATCTATGTTTAGATACTCCCTTAAACCCATATTAAATTATTATACATTTACTAACACTTGGATTCCACCCCTTGGTGTGTTGAATGGATTTCCATCATTTAGATAATTTTGTAATTGAATAAAATAGTCTATGTTGTATGTCTTGAACTTTAAATAGATTTTAATTTCTTTATATATTAATTTTAAAATCTAATTAAATTAAATTTTGGGGAAATCCCACAACACACATTATATAATTATATAAACAGTTTATGTAAAATGTTACACCAAGGATAGATGGGTGATGTGAATGTTAATTATTTAAATGAAAATAATTTATTTGATTATAATTATTACACCATGTATATGGTTCATTGAAAAATGGTAAAGGGTTTTGTTGAGTATGGTGTTTCACACACTCTTAAGTTGGGTGATGGGAATAGAGTCTCAGAGTATTTATATTTACATATGTGATGGGAATGATGTTCCATGTTCCATTTCATTTGATGTTGGGAATTAAGGCTTGCCCCAATATCTAAATTTATGATCATTAAATCTATCATTCATATGATATTCATGGATTATACCCCTTTTTATATCCTATATATTTATATAGTAGTTATGGATTATTGAGTTACTCACCGAGTTCAACTAGAACCTATTATCCATGTATATTCTTATTAATGTAATTATATATACAATGTATATACAAGTATACATATTATACATGATCACTTATATATATATATATATTCATATGGAATAATAATAAGACTTATTTAAAAAATATTCTAAAGTAGTAAGAGTCTACTAGATTTATTATATGAACCTTATCTGACTGATATTTAATTTTAGTATTGTTTACTATTTTTTATACCTTCACACTGTTATGATATATAAAAAGGATGGATTATTATAGACACTACTAGTGGGGGATTATTAATTTTACCTCATCCTAACTCAACCCGCCTTTAGTACAAGAGTAGACATTTTGACTTTAGGTGTGAAGAAGGAAAAGTGCCTAGTCACTGATTCGTGATCTCATTTTATTATAGAATAGAGCATGATTTTAGAGGATCAAGAATATGCTTGTGGTTATAGTGGATATGAACTTTGGTCTATATTTATTTTTTATAGCATGTTGTATTCATCTTTACAGTATATCAGCATTTTCCAACTTTTTATATCACCATTCCATGACACCATATTGTATTTGACTCAACCTATTGCCCTTGAATAATATTCCTATATAAATATTTGATATTAAAATATTTTTTGGTAATATTATTATTATGTTATTTTTATATTTATTTACACAATTATTGTACTCTGATATAATGGTATAGTCTCAAAACCATACCACCATCAACCCTCACTTCTAGTTAACAACCTTTGGCATATGCAGAGGCATGCTTGAGGCCATGTGACCTACCAGATCTAGGCGTCGTTTAGTAGTTCATGGGTTGTGATGTTACAATAAATATGGCTTAACTCAAGAGATAATAATGGGATATTATATTATAGGGGATTGGAGAAGTGTGATTCAAAAATGGGAAAGGAGGAACTATAATTTTTTTGAGAAATTACAGATGATTATAATGAAAGAGTTGAAGTATCTATTGAGAGGGTAAATGTTGTGATTTCTATATTTGTTTATTGTTTCCATGTAATTACCTATTTTTCATAGATAAATGATGAGTTCAATGTAAAATTTGTTATGTGTAAACGAAACATTAATGTATTTACAATGAGGTGTATCATGAATTAGTGTTATAAAAATTAAACAGTTGAATATATTATCTTGAGATAATTTTTTAACGTGTTACAAGAGTTTTGGATACACTAGTTAGGTGGTTATGATATATTTTATAATTTAATCATATGATATATTTTTATAGTATTTATTACAGTATATTGGAACATAGTTTTAGTCCCTATAAATTTATTGTGAAATTATTCAATCATAGACTCATGTTTTTACCATATTTTTTTTTGGGTTTAAACATCAAAATTTTTATTTTGGTTCCATGTTTTTCCATTATATTTATGGTTTGTTAATTTAATTCAATGATCATGGTCTTTATGACACTATAATACCCATAATTTCAATATAAAATATCTAAACACCGATTCACATAATACTCCCCAATTTAAAAAATGACATATGAAATTACATTTTGAAATAATTTTCTACTTTTATTTTAGTTTTTCATTCACAAAAATAATGTGTAAAAATTTACATAAGATTGATAATTAAAAAACATTTAAAAGTTTAAAAAAATTATTTTTTCCTTATATTCAAATTTACTCACACCACTATTAATAAATGTTTTACGTAAACAAAATACTAGATTGAATCATTATTATTTTTTCTTAACTTGTATGAACACCCTTTATATCAATTTTTTGTAGTTAATAAAGTATAATTATGATGAATAAATTAATATTCATAATTAATATTTTTTTTATTTAGTTGTATCTTTCTTTGATAATGAATATACCTCTTTAAAAAAATAAAAAAAATGAGTAATTTTAATAAATTTCCTTGAAAAATAATTCTTCGTTGTATAAAATGAGTGGTAATTTATTGAGTGCTACTATAATCAGTGGAAAGTCTTTGACTAGAGAAATTTGGTGTGAGTTTTATTGATTCTATAACCATCCCAGTTCAGGGTAATTCTTTGTCACAATTTAATTCAATTTATCCTTGATATATTATTATCCCCATAATACCATTTAAGTATAAATCATGGATGTGATCACTAGTTTTCAATATAATTTTTTCAATGACACAGTTTGAGTAACATTATGTGATGTGTTATGAATTTTTTAGGGAGAGTGTATTTTTTAAATTGTGGTGATATTAGTGAATGTTTGTGAATGGAATTGCATGTTCATATAATGTAAATGTGGATTGAAGATTCCTTATGATGAAATAAATTAAAAGATGAGTATTTTTATTTGATTTCAGAAAAAGTAAATAGTTTCTTATTTCCAAATAGAATCTTATCTTATAGTACTTTTGATCAATGATTATTGGGTTTAAGAAAGAGTTGAATTTGTGATTTTCAAATGTTTTACCTTATCCCATTCCACTTTTAACCTATAAATAACAATTATAATGTATTTAAAATGGAGGTTTTTTTTGTTTTGATTAATTGGATAATATATAAAAGGGACATCTTATGTACCCACCATGTATTGATTCAATCCCCATTGGATGTACAAAAAATGTAACATTATTCTCATTTATTCCATGAACATTAACAAAATTACCATCCTTATACAAGATTCTAATACTTCTTTTATACACATTTTGAATATTAATTTATTTTTTAAATAATCATTTTAATGAAATAAACTTACCTTATTCAAGGTCTTAGACTATATTCCACATTCTTGATAGTCAAAATTGATGTGTAATCACTGATTTAGACACAATTATACCATTGATTATTATTGATTCATTTTTGGTTAGAAGATGTTGATTAAAAAACATTTAAGAATATAAATGAAATTCTGTAGAGGGTTTATAGAGGTGTGGGATTGGGGTAGAGGTGACATACCACATGAAAAATAGGATTTTTTTATAGTGGTAGTGCGATCAATTTTTTGTTAAAGACTGCCGATGTTGGGATAATGATAAGGTGTATATCTCTTAAATTTGTGATCATTCACTAAATTACACATCATCAATAGAATATTAGATTATGGTAACTATAAAACATGAATGTATCTTATGGTTAAGCCATTGGTGGAAGTAAACATGAGTGTCTATATTATATCTCCATATCTCATCTAGTATAATCAAGTAAATTTTTATAGAGTCTCATTACCATAAGGATGATATATGCAAAAAAATGGGAAAAAAATTCCCAATCACATACAGCAGTGATAATGTGGTGAATCCCACTTCAAAAAATTGAAGCATAAAAATGTATTAAAAATTTAGAAAAAATTTATAAAAACATGTAAAAACATGCAAAAAAATTTATTAAAATGTATACAATTATAAAAACAGGTAAAAACGTATATCCTAATAGCAACAAGAACATTTCACTACAAATAAATATATCCAAAAAATCTTATATTTATCATTGTAAATGTTAAATTGTATAAACATGTATAAAATTATATAATAAATTAATAAAAACATGTAAAAAACCTATATTATGGTTGTGAAAAGTGTTATAATCTATATTTTTATGATTCAAAAAACAAAAAATTTCATTGACTTATTATATAATAATCAATAACTAGTAAAAAAACTATTACAAAAGATGAAATAGAAAACACTCAATATATTTATCATAGTCAAAGTGAAAAGTGAATAAAAATAGAGAAAAAACTTATAAACACTAGTAAAAACAAGTATAATATTAGTGAAATGGGTCAGAATTCTTGTTTGTTAGTGTTAAACAACAAAAAATCACACTTCTATAATGGTTGCTAAAAAAGACCACCTTTTGTGAATGTGCTGGAATAATTTTTTTTTGTAGAAACATATATAACTTTATTGAAAAGTGTTAGAATAAATATTTATAAGTGTCACACAATATAAAATATCAAATATTTTATATTTTCAATTTAACCCAGAATTAATAAAGAACAAGAAATTAAATCTGAATAGAGTGATCAATCAAAAAATAACATGCATCGACATTGAAAAAAATGTATGGAAACCTCTCTTTGATTATCCACTATATAACTCTTTATAACATTCCATTTCAATATAAAAACACACATAGATCCAAATACTTGTGAAAAAAAATATGGTTCATTTCTTAGGATTATCTAAATCACATACCTTAGGTTTTCATGTGATGGTGGATTAAAAAATTTTCTCATAAAAGAAAATTCAATTAAAAAATTATATGAATATAAAATTATTCAATATCCTATGAATAAAATAGTGATGAATATCTAGAGGATCCACTAAGAGTTATTCTATAACCTACTTTGGGTAATTAGGAAAATAATTCATCAAATTATTTAGAATGTTTATCTCAGAACAATGATAATCTCAGTGCATTGCAACTATATAAGAGGCAGAAAGATTGGAATGTATTGTTGTACACTGATGTAAGATTTATTATTTTTTGAATTATTTCAAAATATAATACAAAACCATTTCAATCTATTTTAATGGATGTGGAATATGCATTATTATTTGAAAAATGGGAACAATATTTATTTGATTATCATATAATTGGATGCCATATAGCCCACTAGTATAGTGACTAAAACTTTTAATCAGAAAATTCATTGAATACCTTATAAAATCAATGCGTTTAACAATTAAAAATCTTGAGTATACTGTTTATCAAAAACATACATTAATGTATGGTATATTAAAATATCTTATAAAATGTACTAAGTTAAGAAATATTACTCTCATTACTTGGAAGTTTATTTTTTAAAATATGAATACTATACTAGTTAACATATCCTATCACAGTATTCATAAAATATAGATCATATCACTAGTTATTATATACAATCTATGACTATGAATAGATTAAGTCTATGTAATTCCAATATAAGAAGAAATATTAATAGGAACATTACTAATGTTGAGTATCACCCTAAATATTTTTGTTCAATCAAATATTAAATTAAATTTTTAAATGGTAATTAATTCAAAAATCCATAAGTAAAAATGAAATAATATATTATAATGAAATGAAATTAATTTTCAGGTTCAATTTTTATCCACCATACATTGAGATGAGAGAACATAATTTTGATTATTTTTCTTTTTCTCAGTGTAATATGTGAAACATTTAAACTCATCGAATGAAAAAACTCAATGATTTTAAATAGAGAAGCATCCATGGTTCATAAAATCAATGCTTCATATATATATAAATATATCAATGAATATTTTATTAATATAAGTATAAATAAATTTTAAAATATGGATGTGTTTAATATAAATATAACCTTAAGTATACCACCATAACATCCCATTAAATTGAAAATAGTAGTTCAATATACTATACTCAATGATTAAATAGGTGATCTATGAACTTCATGTTTATCATTATCGAAAAATACAACAAAAACATGTTATTTTATAATGACATAATAATGTAGTAAATTAGACACTATGGGAAAAAATTAGTACTTTGTGTCGATAAACACCTGTAAGAGAATGTACTCAATTTTCATAAACTACAATTCCGAGAATTTCATCAAAAACCAGTTGATCCCATGCCATATCTTTTTTCACATCAAAAGCATAAATTATAAGCTTAAATAAGATGATTCAAAAAATAAGTACAATACAAGTATTTATTTTTTATTACCTAGTTAATAACAGTGATTAAAATATATTTAAAGAATATAAATAAAACAATGAAATTGATATTTGTTTTCTTAATGGGAATAAAATATAAGTACATTAAAGTCATAGTTAATATAGGGTTCCTCAATAAAAAATATAGGCTCTCTATTAAGGGGTCCCATTCTATAATTTTCATCGATTCTTTCATCTTATACCGCTGTATTTTAATGTACATTATATCAGTGGACATGCATATTCTATTATAAAATCATATATCAAATGATACAGGTGGTCCCTTCTAAGTACTATCACATCTAATTACATAGACCTGGACTAGGTATTACACATATATATTCATAAAATGCCACTGTTTTTTAAAAACAGGATAAAAAAATAATATACACTATTTATTATATGAATAATTCTACACTATGAATCCTATCAATAATCATATCAAACCAGATGCTAACCTCAATTTATAACCATATTCGATTGAAATTACATAATTATTTTTTTGGGTTCCCATAAATGATTACAAACACTAAGTCAACATTATATGATCTTAAACCCTCTCCATGATTATCAAAATCCCGGATAATTTAATATATCTAAAAATACATTGATTTATTAAATACCCATATGAATTTCATATCATGAAAAAATATCTTAAATAGTCAATATTACAATTGGAATCATAGATGGAATTTTATTTCTTCCAAGGTAGAAGATAATACTATGGGTAGAGAAATGTAGTTACCTTCATCTCACTTGATCTTGGAAAGGAGATACACAAAGGGGAAATGTACAAGGATAAGTTAAGATTAGGGAGGTATTACTTGTGATGATGAATATTTGATGATGTAGATGTCATAAAGTATTAAGATGATACATATGATCCTAGAAATTGGGGATAGGTAGTAGATAATTGATTTTGGGAAAGGTGATGGGGAGATATGAGTACAAATGAACTAAACAAGGAAATAGATTAATGTAATATAAATAAATGTGAATAAAAATGAATGAAGTGGGAGAAACAATGAAACAAAATTGTGTACCCTAAAATGGGTAGAAATGGACAATGGGTAATAAATTTGATAAATATTAATGAGGGAATTTAGGGTTTTGTGGTACCATGGATGGTATGAGGACAGATATAGGAAGTCATGGGGTATTACGAGTAAGGTGAAATCGATATGAAAAAAATAATAAGGATATAATTTTTAATAAAAATACATTAGTGAAAAATAAAGGTCCACGTTGTTTATAAAAATCATATTTAGTGAATATATATATATATACATATTAAGGAATAATGTATTAAATTTTTATAATAAGTTCTAATATGAGCATATAAAAAATGTTTGTGTTTTTATTCTTTCTATTAAATATTAACAATCTATTTACATATTAATTAATCATATAATCACATATCTATATAGACAAAACTATATATTTGAAACAGGTAAAAATTGAAAATTTCACCATTTGATATTATAGAATAAAGTCATTTATGAATATTATAATTTATCATATAATAATATATTCTTATAATAATTAATTCTGTTATTTTATATGCTTGGTAAAATATTAGATATTATTAAAAAATGTATTACAACAGATTTTAATAAAGGAAAAACATTTGTGGAAAATGATGAATAAAAATTACATATTTGATTATTGGTAATATTTTGTACTAAATTATTATGATAAAAAAATTATTTTTAGAAAAATACTATTTGAGAATAAAAATTGGTACTTATACTTAATATTAAAATAATTATTTATCTGTTGTAATTAGTCTATTTTATCAAAAGATATATTATCAATATGTAATTATATTTTAATACAAATCAATTTTTATGGTGGATCACAATTACCATCTCCTATTTTTTCATAGATTC
Organism: Viscum album; assembly: GCA_963277665.1. NCBI lineage: Eukaryota > Viridiplantae > Streptophyta > Magnoliopsida > Santalales > Viscaceae > Viscum > Viscum album. Next base: position 911,075,449 of record OY728134.1, read on the forward strand.
CATATTTTTCATGTTATATTTATTATATATAATGTTTTATTATTTGAAATTATAAATTTTAAAAATTTATTTAATTTCGATTTGGTCCTATTTTCCATTTCACTATTGGCCAAATATTTTACTATTTTGTTCCTATTTGATGAGAGGTTTTTGGGTATTTATAACAAATTACTTCTGATTATTGATTTCAATTGAATATTAATTAGAAAAATTCTTTCATATTTTTAGACTCATTCCTATTTTTCCTTGAACTCCTTCTGATAAAGATTCAATTTTCTTATCGGAAACATTAGTTTCTGAATCACATTGATTATGCAGTTACATGGTGTTATTCTCTTTTTTTCTTCTATGTCATTTATGATTATTCAAAATGTTTTCGCTTTTAAAATATAAATAAGTTTCGATAACGCTAAATATCACATATTTCAAAAAATTTCACTTGGAAACTACTTACGACCAACTAAATGATGATTCAAATTCAAACATTGAGGAGTGGTTTCAACTATGTATCATTTAATAAACTTCTATATGTTATTATATTATATGAATTGCACATATGTTGGTTAACTTAAGCTACATAATGGAAAAGGTTTTCCAACATCAATATGTGGTCTAGTAATTTACGTACTTAACATTTAGTTTATCGATCGATTAATGAATCATTATTAATAAATAAGGATAAAGTGATCCCCTTGCTGATCCACGATTAATCTCAATGGTGTCAAACAAAACAATAAATAAATATTTTATTGTATTAATATAGTTTGATCAATTGTATTAACTTGATTGATTAAAATATCATAATATATTCTGTAATTTTTTTACTCACCTTCAATAAATATTTTTATTTATAATATTATAAATACGATACCTACTATTTTGAAACCTAATAATTAATATTTAAAAAATAATATTTTATAAAAAATATTAATAATATTTATATAATTTTATAAATATTTTTTATATTAAAAATAATTAACCTCTAGATATTAAAAATATTTCATAAAATAATTTTTTGTTATAAATATTTCATATGATACATAATAAATTATTATAGTATAATTTTTATTATTTTTTCTTTAATTATATTTTCATCTCATAAAATTATTGATTACTTTTTTTATATATTATTATACAAATGATATCAATTTAAATATATTTAACCAAATATAATATATTTTTCTTTTTGTTGAAAAAATATATTTGAACTATTTTAAATAAAAGTTTTAACAATATATTTCTTTACTAATTTTAATTATTGTAAATATATAATTTTAATTTTTTACATCATTATTATTATAATTTTTTTAATTTTACCACATTAATAGTTATTAATTATTCATATTTAATTTTATCAATATCATAAAAATATTTTGTAGACAATATTTCATATACTAAAATTTCACCATAAATAATAATCAAAAAATTAATTGAATTAAACATGATGTATAATACAATAATAAATTCACATTAAACCTATTTATGTAAATAAATATTGAATAGAAATATTTCTTAACTTTGGTGATAATAATGATAGATTAAATTAATGGTAATTAGGAAAGTGTTAAACAAAGAAGGGGCTCGAGGGACTATAGATTTTTTTGTAAATGTGAGATAATTATAACGATGGTGTTGAAGTATCCCTTGAGGGGGTGGGGTTATGAATTTTATTATAGATTAGGATGCTTTTCTCATCAATAATGTGTCATCACCGCAAGATGAGTTTCATTTTCTATCTAAGAATGAGTTGAATAAAAAATGGATTATCGAATATACTATAATAAGATGTTGTTTGTAATATCTAACTAGAGTGTTGTATCCACTACTCATCTATTCATGGGGGTATTTTCTCATGTTTTTAGAAGTCATATTTTGATAGGTCATTTTCATGTATAATTGAGTGATTTTGGTGTTCATGGAACTTTATAATGAAATTATCTAATCATTGGATCATTTTTTTACCACATATTATTTTCGTTCATTCAATGTCAAATTTTACTTTCCAAAACTATTTCTTATTTCAATATTTTATGTTCTATTAATTTAATTCAGTGAATAATATCTTGATGAATCTACCATAACCATAACATCAATATCAAATATCCCATCACAAATACTCGAAATAAACTCAAATGTCAAAAATAAAATAAGATATTACATTTCTAAATATGTTTCTACTTTTATTTTTATTTCTCTTCGAAAAGTATAATGTTTAAAAAATAAAATAAGATATATATTTCTAAAACATTGAATAAATGAAAAAAAATCAATCTTATTTCCTTCCTTTTTGACATTCTCACCCCAATGGAATTTGAATTTTTTATTAAAATACTAATATCCAGTCTATGGATTTTTGTATCATAATAATAATGGAAATCCATTCAGATGATTTTAAAAGATAAAAAATATACAAGGATCATAATAAAATTAATATTTATAATACCTAAAATATTATTATTTATTTTTTCATTCATTGAAGATGGATTTATCTATATTAAAAAAAGGAAACATGGATTGTTTAAATCAATTTCCATTCATTCTATGGTTTGGTTGAACTAAATGATCTGTTATTTATTGAGATCTATTGACATTAGTGGTGAGAGTTTGTTAGGTGACATTGGATGTGAGTTTCATTGAGTCCTACACTATCACATTTCAAGGTACAATTCTTCTACAATTCAATGTAATTTATTCCTGGGAGAGTGATTTATTATCCCACAGTACCCTTGAAGAATACATCACTGATGTGAACACCAGTTTAATTGAAAATCATAACAAATATCCAATGCTTGTAAAATTATATTGTTTGTGGAAAATTTTTCAAGGAGAGTATATGTTTTGTTATTGTAATTTTGGTGCATGTTTTTGAATGGAACTAGATATTTGTATGATTTAGTTTCTCCATGAAAATTATTTAGAATGATAGACATTAAAACATTATTTTTTTGAATGAATAAAAAGAAAAAAGTCTACCATTACAAAAAATAACTTCTATCACAGTAATTTTGATCGATGAATATTAGGGTTTAGACATAGTTGAATTAGAAATTTTCAAAAGTGAAACATTGGAACACACCCTTTTTGAATTGTAAATATCTACGAGAATTTTTACAAAATGATGATTCCTTGATTGTTCCAATTAAAATGATATTAGGGATAAAGGATAGCCAGCATACCTTCAAAGTATGGATTTGATCCCCATTGGTAGGACCAATAAAGGTAACATCAATTATATTTATGTCATGTCGTTTGAATATATTCCCATCCATACCTTAGATCATGATAATATATTTATACACATTTTTAACATTAAAATTTTCTAGGAAATAATCAATGTAAAAAATATACATAACTTATTCCATGGAATAGACCACATTCTATATCCTTGATAATTGCATCTGAAGTTAAATCCCTAATTGAGACACAATTATCCCCTAGAATATTATTGATTCATTTATGGATAGATATTATTTTATAATAAAGAAATACTTCTTTGAAGAATGTAAATATCACTTTTTTGGAGGTTTTATCGAGGTGGGGGTTGGGGGTTGAGGTGATATAGCATATACAACTTGGAAATTATTGATGGTGAAAGTCTGAATAAGATTTTGATGAAGACCATAAGTGTCAAAAATATAATAAGGTTAGGATATTTTGAAATCATGAACATTTACTAATGACACATCATAGAAGAACCTCATATTGTTGTGTCTCCAAAACATGAACATCTATTATGGTTAATCTATTGATGGATGTGAACATGAGTGCCTCTATTTAATACCTATATCTCAACCAATATAAGCATGTATATTTTTATAACATCTCATTAACATTAGGAGAATGTAAGAATAATAATACAAAAAACAAATTTAATACCCTTAAATATTAGGTACATATTCATAAAAATTATATTGGGATTATTTCGAGGCCAGACTCTGAGAAGGAACATAATTTCAAGTCCCAGAGTGGTCGGAATGTATTTTAGAACCATTTTAAAGGATCATTGAATAGAATTGTGAGTGAGTTTTTATAACTTTTAAATTTGTTCCCAAATTAAAAATCTGAGGTCACCGTTGAAGTTAGAGGATCAAGATTATCCTAGAAAGGGACTAACATTGGTCGATGCAAGGAAACATTGGAAAGTAGGTTATGGTCGTAAATAAAATAATTATATAACATTTAATTTATTTTCAAATCCTTATAAATCCTAAATGGTAACTTGAATTGGAAAACCATGAGTACTGTTGAGAACAATAGGGCATGATTCCCTAAGATGGAGCTTAACCTCAACTACAAAGGGATGATGGTGAATGTTAATTTTCAAACATTTTGGAAGAAAAATAAAATAACCTAAAAAGTTATTATATTGTTTTCTACATCATAGAGTAGTTGAACATCAGCTTTGTGGTGAAGCGACGAGGTGATGATGAATTTTATCAATGAAACTCATTAATGAGTCAGCGTAACAAGACTACAATATGACATAAAATAATACTAGATTCATGTTTCATCAATAAATTTCCTAAAAAGAAATGTAGGATTGTTGGTCCAATCCTAGAATTTGTCAAAGGATTTGGTGGGTGGAAACGATGAATGATGAAGGAAACCTCTCCAATGATGGACACCATAAAATCGGAAGATGGTGATGATAACCTTGGGAGAGGATTCAGTATCAGAGATCAATAAATGACAATGAACGATCATCTTCAAGCAATCTATTTACCCATGTAGGGGGTTTATTTCTTAAGGAATTGTTTTACCCTTTTCTCCCCTCTAAATGAATAATGTGGATCAACTATATAACAAGTTGATCCACAAGAATATTTTACGTGTGTGGGATGGGAACAATTTTTTATGTGTTAATAATGGGATTAAAATCACAGTGACTTATTTATATGCATCATGTTTTCTCTAACAGGAAAAAATCTGATACAACACAAAAAAATGCCAGTTTGTTCTATTTGGGTGTTCATGTGTTCATTATGATTGAACCCCCAAGTCGATGGAAAAGTTACCTCAAGGATATTGATGGGATGGTGGTGACCTATGTTTTTAGATGGAATGGAAGGTTTGAGAATCAGGCCACTAGAGAAAACCCAATGGCCTGCAGAAGACACCACAGGTGACACCAGGGACTATTGGTGGGGTCCCGTGGTGGCGGCCATGGGCCAGAGGTGGCATACCTTGATGGAATTCTAGGATAGATTAGAACACATATAGATGGTGTCGCGGTGGTGAGTCAAGGTGTCACTGTTAAGGCACCACATTGGAGGATTAGCACAAAACTGTGGGTCGCAGTGAGCAGGTGGCACGTGGTCCATGCTAGACCACGTGTGGGTAAGAGGCAACCATCATAAACTGGCAGCATGATGGAATTCCATGGATACCTCGGGAATCCGAGATAGAAGAAATACGAGCCAACATTGATGGTCATTCCAATGGGGTGGAATGGGGCACTGGGCGGCCTGGGCTGTGGACAGAACCAGCTTGCCAATTTGGGTCGTGCCAGATGAAACTGGGTTGACGGGCAACCCGTCAAGCTGGACTCCCGACCGAACCAATCCAAGCCATACTAGGCTGGTCCATACCCAACTGGGTCATGTCAGGTCTGTTGTAACATGTTTGGTCATGCGGGACCCCTGGGTAGGGTTGTTCGTGTCGTTCTGACTAGGTCGGATCTGGTCTAGATGCAACCTTCCTCTCTTTAATAAACTACAAATATCATTTGGACCGTGTGTCTAATTGATATTCCGTCTACTACATTGAGACCCCTATGGTAGGACGGTTATTTGAGAATACTCTAAAGTGTGATTCCATGATATTAGAGTTATGATCAAAGGATTAAGGAGTTTATTCTTCCAAAATAAGAACACTGGAGAGAGAGAATCCTACGTTTGGTTGTGATGTGAACAATATTATAAGCGTACATTAGTGTTTCAACAGATAAATGTAGCTTAGTGGTTTAGCATACAATCATACCGTTGTGGTTCAGTATATGAGGATACCTCATTGGTTCATCATATGAGCGTACCTTTAGTGGTTTAGCTTACGAGCGTTCCTCAATGGTTCTATATATGAACATACCTAAGTGGTTCAACATACGAGCATACCTGTGTGGATTAGCATATGAGAATACTTCAATGGTTTAGCATATGAGCGTACCTCAGTGGTTTATCATATGAACGTAATAAATTGGTTCAATATACGAGTTTTCCTTAGTGGTTCAGAAGATGAGCGGACCTCAGTGGTCCAAGAGATGAACAGACGTCAGTGGCTAATCAGGGATGAGTCCCTCAAGAGTACAAGATGATTCAGCTCTATGACTATTAAATTTCACCCTCTATACATTGTGTTATGTATGGTGTGATATGTGTTTTCTTTGTGGACTTATTGTGTGGTAATTCTTCTTGGTTGTTCCATTATGGTTTGGGGTTTATACTGTGTATTGTGTTACTCACCCCTACATGGGCATTTCCTATACGTGTCGTGTCTCATATAGTTGACAGATGCTTCAACGGAGACCTTAGTGGTCCGGGACCAGGTGGTTCGCAGTGATATGGGATAGTTGAGACTTACATTAATGACAACAGACAAATAAAATCAACCTACCCTTTAGGTAGGGTTTGAGCAGATGAATCTTGGAAAAGTTACATTCATGTGTGGTTTTGGTATTGTATTATGGATCTTATATAGTTTTAAAATTTTACTATACTTTCAACAGTTTTCTCAATGGTAGTTTCGGTTTAATTATTTTTTAATATTATGTAGTTTAAGATTCATGTGTGTGTATGAGTTTAATGAAAAATTCCTTCCATTTTAAGGATATATCAATTTGGTGCTACACTCCAGCCTGTGGCCTATGAAAGGCAGGCTTGGGGTAGTCACGACACGAGCCCTGGGGGACAGGTCTTGAAAAAGTGGTATCAAAGGAGGTCGATTCTACCAAAAGAACAAAGAGTCAATAATTTTTTATAGGAAAAAAAGGTTAAGTGTTTCAAGATCAAATTTATGACCATGGACTCCAGTGTTCGTGCGATGGCTGACATATCCATACACTAGGACCATGAATTATGTTTTCTGACATAGTACATGAAAAAACTATTTACATGAATCATTGAGTGTTTTAACCCATGATCTTTTAGACTCAGAGTCTGCTCACCAGGTAAAATCAATTGAAAGTTGTCTATCGTGATCTCTTTTAGGAAGAATCCACACAGACAACAATCCAGGATTCCAGTGTGTGATCACAAGGATGGTCCACATAGTGATGAGGCTTCGATACATAGACTATTTCCTAAGATGGAACCTTTGAGTGGTGGCCCAACGATACCACGTATCAATTGTTAGTAGGTAATACTAGAGGTACTAGTGGAGGATGCACAAGGGCTTAGTGCCTTATATTAGTTCCAGCGACAGATACCTCCAAGGTTCATGGGAGAGATAGATCCTCAGGTCACAGAGGATTGGATAGAATTGGTGATCTGAGTCTTATGCTTAGTGAGGACACCACATGACCAGATGGCAGTTCTAGAAGTGATCCTTATTATAGGGTTCAGTGGGGAGATGGTTGAGTTTTACCATCCAAACTCAGGATGAGCCAACCCTCACCTGGTGTGAATTCAAGATATTTTTCAGGGAATAGTTATTCCCCACGACATTTCATACATGATTTTCTTCAATTATAACAAGGTAGCCTAATATTGACTGAGTACTATGCGAGGTAAAATGACCTCTCCCATTACTCTACATATATGGTGCGAGACTCTCTCTTTTGGTAATGATCCATTAATAAGGGAATTCGATGGGAGATCAGGTCATTGATGATTTATCTTATCATCTCTTTGTAGGATGGGGTGTGGGAATGATCTCTAATAGTAGAGAGCTTCCACGCTGAACAGAAACTGATAGAGGGAGATAGCACTGGGAAATAGGTGGCCGAGTCATCCATGGAGGTTATCTGACAGTTGACATAGAGGCCCAAATGGGTTAGAACATTTAGAGGATGACCCTAGGACTCAGGGTCAGTGGTGCATGGATCTCATGGAAGAGAGAGTCATTAGGGGAGAAGAGTAGGCTATGCATGTGTGATTTCCTAACTCACCATGCAGAGGACCAACAGACTATATAGGAACTGACAAGGCAGTGACATAGACAGGAAGAGGGAGGTCCCCTAGGAAAAAGATGTGGAAGAGGAGCAGGGCAAGCATCAGGAGGTGGGCGTAGGTATGAGGTAATACCACCACCATCCCTAGGTGGTCTGCCACAAGCTCCTGGAGAGGGTGGATAGGGCAAGGCACAATTTCATGTAGTCTAGGACTACAGTCCCGATGTCCAAGATATGATATGAGGTACGATATGTGTCTTATGTACATTAGCTTTGATTCTATTATACATTGGTTAAAATCACTATTTTCATTCCAAGAATCTAGTTTGGAGCTTAGAAAATCCGATCGAGTTGTTAGCTCTATCCTTACGATTAGAGACTCAAACAGGAGGGGATTCGACGATCATAAACTGGTTCTGGTAGAGTGAGCTTACTCTTGGATTTGAGATATTGTACTAGGATCTCATCGTAGTGGTGTTGAGTCCTTATGAAATCATCTTGGGTATGTAATTTCTATCTATAGTCAATTTGCATATTGATTTTTTAGGCACACAGTGCAGTGTTTCTGCAGAGATGTGACCAGGATTTCATTTATCAGTGAAATGGTAACCGGATTAGTATAGGATGTAATAACATGTAAGAGGGTGAATAAAATCAATCATTAGTTGGCTAGCACGATTCTTGATGAAATGGATGAGATGAGTCCAAAATTTCTTACATTGGTGGATGAGTACGACGAGGTCTTTCCTGGAGATGTTACAGGACTACCTCATCGAAGAGAGTTAAACTTCTGTATTGATCTGTACCCCGGGATGACACTGATATCTACAACTTCAAATCATATAGATCCCATAGAACACATGGAGCTAAGGGTAATGTTATAGGACTTGTAGTAAAAGGGGTTTTTAAGGCCCAATGTTTCACGATGGGTAGCCCCGGTGTTGTTTTCCAAGAAGGAAGATGGAATCTTGAGGATACGCATGGACTTACAGTGCCTGAACTAGGTAACTATGAAGAACAAGTATCCTATATTGAGGATTTATGACCTCTTAGATTAGATGAAGTGATAATTATGGTTCTTGAAGATAGACCTCAGATCTGGCTATCCCTAGCATCAATTATCAGAATGGACATATCAAAGATGACTTTTAGATGTAGCTATGGCCACAACGAGTACTTTAGTAAGCCATTTGTCTTGATGAATGCCCCAACAGTGTTAATGGGACTGATGAACTAGATCTTCCAACTGTACTTAGACCAGTTTTTAGTGGTCTTATTTGATGACATCTTAGTGAATTCAACATTTGAGGAGAAGCATGTGATACACCTAAGGAAGGTTCTGGACACACTCTGAGAGAACTAGCTTTAAAAAAATATCTCAATGTGTGAGTTATGGATAAAAAAGTTCCACTATTTGGGACATATCATTTTAGAGGCTCGATTTGCTGTGTATCCAACAAAGATCAAGGCAGTGCTTTCTTGGGATCCACCCAAGAGCATTACCGAGGTGAGAGGTTTCCTTGGGTTTTCTAGGTACTACCAGAGGTTTGTACCCAACTTCTCGAGAGTGGAAACACCCCTGAGGGTGTTGATAAAGATGGTAAAACCCTTCATTTGTATTGAAGGATTCTATCAGAGATTTCAGCATCTGAGGTAGATATTCATGTGCGCTCTTATCTTCTGGTTTCCATAAGAGGGTGTCGGCTGCCTAGTGTTCTGGGGCACATCACGAATCAGGCATGGATATGTCCTAATGCATGGGAATGTAGTGACTGATTATGTATTATGATAGTTGAGACCACATGAGAATAACAATGTGACTCATGAATTTGAGTTGTAAGTGGTAGTCTTCACATTGAAAATTTGGAGACACTACCTTATGAGTGAATGATTCATCATATACTATTACTACAATAGTCTAAAGAATATCTTTTCTCAAATGGTTTTTAACCTGAGACCACAATGTTGTCTAGAGTTCCTCTAGGACTATGACTTTGAGATAGTCTGTACTCTTGGGAAGGGGAATGTGGTGGCAGATGCTCTCACCAAAATATCGAGTTCACAACTATTGAATGAGGACTCAGATTAGTTGGTCTTGCTTCAGATATCATTTGTGGATAAGGATGTGGAATCTTATCTTCAGTCAATGGTAGTTTCTCCTCTACTCTTACATTGATTTAGGGAGGCACAACTTCGAGATGCCGGCTGCGAGACCACACAGGCCCAAATTCCTACATGGCACGCCCTTAAAGGATATTCTAAATGTGGTGATCACATCATCCAATTTAGAGGACACACTATTGTACCAATAGTGTTATGGGAGGAATTGTTGAGGGAGTTTCATATATCCCCTTTTGCGGTACATCTAGGTGTGGAAAATATTTAATATGACCTCCTACATTATTTCTGGTGGATGGTAATAAAGAAGGCAGTGTAGGAATTTGTATCTAGATGCCTCACTTGACAGAAAGTGAAGGCTGAGCATGGGGTTCTAGTAGGTTTAACACAACCCCTCAATGTACTTGAGTGTAAGTGGGATGAGATATCATTAGAAATTGTGATCGGTTTACCATGTACATCAAGGGGGAATGTACCATCTGGGTGATCGTAGACCGACTCACCAAGTTGGACCACTTCCTACACATTTGAGAATAGGGTTTAGTAGAGAGCATGGGACACCTCTATGTGTAGGAGATTGTTTGACTCTATGGAGTCTGATCAACGATAGTCTTAGATCGTGATGCACACTATTCATCCTAGTTGAGGAAGGGAATATAGGAGGATTTTGGGATTCAGCTGCGTTTGAGCACAACATTTCTCCCAAAAATGGGTGGTCATATAGAGTGGACCATACAGAACATGGAGGACATGCTTCATGCATGAATTATGGATTTGTTTCAATATTTGGGAGGACAACCTACCACTAGTGGAGGTTGCGTAAAATAATAGATTCCACTCCAACATAAGTATGGAACCGTTCGAGGAACTTTATGATTGACCATTCATGCCACTGATGTGATGGACTAACCTATGGGAGTCAACAATCATGGGTTTAGAGATGGTACATGCTACCACTGAGATGGTGTAGGTCATCCAAGTGATGATGAAGACTACACAGAGTCGATTAAAGTCCTTTGATGATAGGCAATAGATACCCTTGGTGTTCAAATAGTGGGGCCATGATTTCCTATGGATCTCTCCTCAGTGAAGGAAACAAATATTTGGTCGGGGTGGCATGTTATCTCAGAGGTTGATCAGACCATTCCTAATATTGCATAGAGTGTGCGAGTTTCCATACCACTTTGCTCTACCACCATAGTTAGAGAGGGTGCATGATGTTTACGATGTATCCTAGATGAGGAGATAAATGCATGATCCTTTTCATGTCATCGACCATGGTGAGATAGAGATTGATGATGGGGAAACATTAGTGGAGAACCTAATGGAGATAGAGGATCGATAAGAGAGGATTCTTTGTGGATGGTAGATTATTCTTGTGCGTATTTATTGGAAGAACGAGAATATTCAGAATAGAATGTTGGAGTGGGAGTCTCAAATTCTTAATAAGTACCCCTAAGTTTGTTTGACTAAACTGTGTTTTGGGTTATGAGGATCTAAATACCTAAATGGGGGAATACCATAATACCCTGTAATTTCATGTAAAATTTATTAAAAACATAATTGTGATTATAATGAGTGAAGGCTATGAGATGATAAAAAATACAAGCCCCACAGTAGTTTGAACAAATTCTTAATCAATTTTTATGTTTCATTAAATAAACAGGCGAGAATGTTTTTTTAACTTTTAAACTTGTGCTCGGATAAAAAATTTGAGGGAATTGTGGAATTCAGAGAGTTTAGATTCACCTAGAAATGGGATAACATTGGCCAGTGACAGACAATATTGCGAAGTAGTTTTTGTCCATAAATAAAATATTTAAGTAATAATTATTTTATTTTTACATCCTTAAACTCCATAACGAAAACTCAAATCTGAAATCTGAGAGTAACATTGAGCTCATGACGGAATTTTTTTCATTAGAGGATCATGATCTTGACCAAAGGGAGTTGAAAAAGAAAGTTAATTTTTGGAGTTTTTAGAAAAAAAAACATAAAAGATTATTTTAATTTTTTTTCATCACTGAGTACTGGAACCTTAACACTGTGGTGTAGCGATGACGAGATAATGAATTTCTTTAATGAACCTCATTAATTTGTAATCATAAATATGATGCAACATAGCATAACAACAACTCTGAATCATGTTTCATCAAGTAATAGCCTAACAATAAATGTAGGATTGTTGACACAATCCTGGAATTCCGCATAGGCTTTGGTGGGTGGCGACGACGAATGACGAAGAAAAAACACTCCAATGACAAATGCCGGTGAATCCAATGATGGGAAAGACACCATTAGAGGGTGGATTTGGGATCGAGGATTGATAGAAAATGATGAACGGTCTTCCTCAAGGAATCTCCTTTCCCAAGTAGGGGATATAATTCATAGTGAATTGTTTCCCCCCATTCTCCCCTCCAAATGAAGAATGAAGATCAACTCTCTAAAAAGATTATAAATGGATATATTTTCATTGTGGGGGTGGGAAAAAATTAATTTGGGTTGATAATTGTATTAAAATATTAGTGATTTATTCATATGCTTTGTATTTTTTCTTTCAGGAACAAATCTGAGACGACATGAAAAAAGGCCGGTTTGTTCCATTTGGGTGTACATGTGTTCTTCATGACTGAACCCTCAAATCAAGGGAAAGGTAACCTTGAGTCCATAGAAGGGATGGAGGTGACTTGAGAAGTTTTAGGGAGTGAAATGTTTGAGAATAAGAGCACAAGAGAAGACTCTAGGGCTCACAGTAGTGGAAACAGACCAGAGGTGGTGCACCCCTACAGTTTTCCTAGGAGGTAGAGGCTATAGACAGCTAGGGACTTGGTAGTGAGACAGAGCTGTGCCAAATGGGTGTCAAATTGGAGGAGCAGCCCATATTAGTGGTCCAAAAATATTTGGTGGCACACGGTCCATGCTAGACTGGTGCAGGTAGGAGGTGGCTAACATAAGTCAGTCGTGTGGTAGTGCACCCCGGATGCCTCGTGCGTCCAGGCTGGATTCAAGCTGACCCACCTTTGCAGACTATGCTAAAAAGGTGGACCGAGATACTGGGATGCCCGAGTTTTGGACAGAATAGGGCCGCCATTGTGGGTCAGGTTGGATGAAAATGGGTCGACCAACGACCTGGTGGGCTGGACCCACAACCGAATCGAGCTGGGTCCAGCAAGGCCTAATGGGAATGGACTATGGGACAGGCCATGCTGGGCCATACCAGACCCAAACGAGTCATTTTAGGTTGACTTAAATGGCTCAGGTCATGTGGGACCAACTTAGTTGGGGTTTTCAGGTCGGTCTGACCAAGTCAAATAGGGTCTAGACACATCCGACCCTTGTTTACTAAAACACCAAAATCTTTTAGTTTGGGTATCCGATTGACACACCGTCTATGGTGTTGGGACCCTTACAATGGAACAATCTTTTTGGAATTATTTATGTGAGAATCTATGATAGTCGATTTATGACCAATGTCTTGAGGAGTAGATTCTCCCAAAATCATGCACACTAATGAGTGGAAATTATACGGCTGGATGTGACACAAAAGATATTTGAAGAGTACCTTAGTGGTTAATCAAATGATCTTACCTCAGTGGTTCATCAGATGAGCATACCTCAGTTTTTCAACATACTAGTGTACCATTGTGGTTAAGAAAACAAGCATACCTCAGTGGTTCAACATATTATCATACCTTAGTGGTTTAGCAGATGAGCATACCTAAGTGGTTCAACATACGGGTGTACCTCATTGGTTAAACATATGAGCATAGATCAGTGGTTTAGCATCCCATCATACCATAGTGATTCAATATATGAGCGTACCTTAGTAGATCAATAGAAGAGTGGACCTTAGTGGTCCACAAGGTGAGCAGACCTCAGTGGCTCAACTGTGACAAGTCCATTAGCAGTACAAGATGATTCATCTCTACGATTGATAAATCATACCTTCTATACATTCAGTAATCCCTAGTGTGACCTGTCGTTTCTCTGTGGTCTTTCGCTTCTGTCTTTCATTGTGTAATTTATTGAGTGGTTTGGGGTCCCAACTTTGCATTATGCTACTCAACCATCCACAAGATTCACCTGCATGTGTCGTGTCTCAGGCATGTAATCTACACTTCGATAGAGACCTTAGTAGTAAGGGACAATGTGGTGCCCAGTGAGTCGAGATAGGCTAGATGTACTTCTATGGTTACAGATAGGTACTATCCATTTACCCTTTAGGTAGGGTTTGAGTATATGGATCTTGGTATCTATGCTTTCCTTTATGGTTTTGGGCTTGTATTCTAGTCCCTTTTTTAATTTTTAGTTTGTACTCTAATTTTAGTAATTGTCTCAATGAATTTTGTGGTTTACTAAGTGTTTACCTTTCATAAATTTCATATTTTAGATTGTTTATAGGTTTAATGGAAAATTCCATACCTTTTTGAGATATTCCAATTCAGTGGTAGTCACCAGCCCTTGTCCTATAGAAGATGGTTTTGGGGTAGCCAAGGAACGGGCCCTGGGGACCGGTCATGACATAAAATTTTCCAAGAACCTATTATCAGAGTCAATGTGGTGAATCCTGATTGAAAATTTTGAGACATAAAAAGGTATAATAAATACAGAAAAAACTTATATAACCATGTAAAAGAATGCATAAAAATGTATATAAAGGAACAAAATTTTCCAAATGTTTATGAAAATGTATATAAAACATGATACAAGAAAATTTTAATACTACTATATAAGTTAAAAAATCATAGGGTTATCATAGTTAATATTAGATGTGTATAAATCTGAATACACTTATTTAAAAAATTGATCAAAAAAATAAAAACCTATATAATTTCATTTAGAAGTGTTAAAATATCTTTTTTAATGTTTAAAATACAAATTATTTCATCAATATTATTATAGTAAAAATAATAAGAAGTTCCGTGCACTGCTATTATAGATGAGACCAAAAAAAATCCACTAAATTAATATAGTCCATGTTAATGTTTTTAGAAATGTATAAAAATTTTGTAATCTCTAGTAAAATCAGGTATAATGTTAGTGAAATGTGTGAGGAGACCTTTTTGTATGTCTTAAAAAATATTAACGAACACTTCAACAAAAGTTACACAATACAAAAGTTTAATTTTATTGAATGTTCCAAAATAATTTTTTTAAACATGTATAATGTTATTGAAAATTTATATAAGAGATCACTGTATGTTTCACCAAATAAAATATTTAAAAAATTTATCATAGTCAATGTAACCAAGAATTAAAAAAATATGCATTTATTTATAAATACAATGATCGATAAAAAAATATGTATGCACATTTAAAATTAAGTATACAAGCATTAATTATATGATCCCCCATGCAACTCTATATAACATTCAATTTCATTTCGAACCACACTTTGATCCATATACATGTGATGAATAATATCTTATGTATTTCCAAGGATTGTCTAAATCATGTTTTTTAGGTTTTTCAGGTGATGATTGTTTAAAATCATTTATTAAATAAGGGATAAAATTAATAAATTATAGTAAGAAAAAATTATTGAATGGACAATGAATTATAAAATGATAATTATCAAGTGGTAAATTTACCAATTATTCCCTAACCTACAGTGGGGAATCATAGAAATCATCATTAAAATTGTTGAGACTGTATATCTTAGAAGAAAAATAATCACAATGCATTAAAAAAACATAACACTCACAAAAATTGGTTGGAATTGATTTATACTGAGGTACGATATAATATTTTTATCTTATATACAAAGATAATACATAAACATTCAAATACATTTGAATGGAGTTGTAAGATCTATCATGTTAGGAAGAAATGGGAACACCCTTTCATTGATGATCCTAGAATTAGATTCCATATAAACTGCATGTTTAGTGAACAATAATATTAATCATAAAAATCATGGAATACCATATAAGATAAATGATTTGAACATTTAAAAAGCTTAAGGATAATATTTATGAAAAAATTCTACTGTATATAAAAATATATTTTATGCTCTACTAAGGTAAGAGATATAACTGTGATGTCTTGTAAGAGTATTCTTTAAAATTTCAAAATCTCACTTGTTACAGTATGGAATTAGTAACTTTGTAAAAAAAATTAGAATGTGTTATTTAATGTATGTGATGCAAAAAATATATTATAAGATGAAATATAGTAATAGATATAACACTCATATATTTGAAGATTGTTCATAATATATTTATCATCTCACTAGTTATCATATAAAATCTCAGACTATGAATAGACTAATGTTGTGTAAATCCCATATAAATGAGAAAAATATGGGTACACATATCACTAATGTTGAGTATCGCCCCCAATTTATCAGTTAACTATAACCATAAATGGAATTTTTTATATATAGATAATTTAAAATTACCCCAAGTAAAAGAGTAATAATATTTAATAAATAAATAATTTCAATTGTCATTGAAATATTTTACCAATCTTACATTAACATGCATAAAAATGATTTTTGGTTATTTTTATTTTTATCAATGTAATATATGAAACATTTTAACCCATTCAATATAAAAGAAAATAGACCCTAAATAGAGAGACATACCTTGTATATGAATTCAATTATGTATATATATCAATCAAACATTTCATAAAAAAATATATAAAAAATTTATAAAAGGGTAGTAGTTAATAGAAAATGTATCCTATAGTATACCAATATTACAACCCATTAAACTGCAAAAAATTCACCCATTTACAATACAAAATAATTCGAAATGCGTTTGATTAAATGAATGTTGATCTTCCTCAAAAAATATTATAAACATGATATTTTTTAATGACATGAAATATAGTAAATGAGACCCTATGGGGAAAATTGTTCACTTATGGTAGATAAACATCTGTAAATGAATGTACTAGATTGTCATCAGCTATTGTTCTTCTAATTATAGTAAATAACCTTTAATCCCATGCCATCTAAATTTATAAATAAAATAAATAAATTATATGTTTAAATAACAAGATGTAGTAAATAAAAATTAATCAATGATTTATTTTTATTATGAAGTTAATAAAAGTGGTGAAAATATATTTAGGGCCTAGAAATTAAACATTGAAAAGTTATTTTTTATCTTAACTTGGATTCACTGTATGTGAATTAAAATCATAGTTAATTATGGATGCTCTTTGAATAAGTGGTTCCCACCTTTGGGTGGATACCATTATAGAATATTAATTGAATATTGTGTCATATACACTTGTATTTGAATATACATGTTGTTAGTGGATATGCATAATAATGAATAAAATACTACATCAAATGTGACAGAGGGTCCATTATATGTACCATCTCATTTAATTACCAAGACATAGATTAGGAATTATACATCAATATTCTAGAAATGTAGTAGTTTATATAAAAATATTTGTACAAATATCATATATATTGTTTCTAAGATGAATAATTTTTCACCTTGAATCTTATCAACAATCATATGAAACTTGATGCTTACCGAGACTTTTACCCATCCTCGATTGAAATTACCTAATTATTTTGACTTGGGTTTACATAAAAGTTTAAAAACTAAAAATACATTTTATTTAGACCCAAACCCAAGCCATGATTATTAAAATCCATGAATATTTTATTGATCTAAAAAATATAGTCATTAAATACCCTATGAATGTTAAATAAAGTAAAAATATCCTAAAAAATGAATAAAACAAATGGAATCATAATTGGTATTTTTTTCATCTAGTGTAGAGGAAGATGATGTGGGTAGAGAAATTTAGATACATTTATCTCCCTTAACATTGGAACAAAGATACATATATGGGTGAGGGTGTCACCTTAGTAAGTTAGGATTAGGGTGGTATTGTTGGAAATAAGGGACATTTGTGGCTTTAGATGTCTAGCAGGATGATAATGATAAAGGTGAACATGGTATGTGGGGATAAGAAGTAGATATCTGATATGGGGAATAATGGTTGGGATAAACAAAACAAGTAAATGGATGAATATATTATAAATAATGGAAAATAAAGATGATGGAAATGGGAAAACATTGGAAATAAAAAGGGAACTCTTAAATGGGTGGTGATGAATGATGATTCATAAATTAGATATAGAAGAATAAGGAGAATTTATGGGTTATAGGGTACCATGGAGGGTATGAGAATAGATATAGGAAGTCAAAGGGTATTTCACTTATGGTGGAATAGGATACAGATAAATTATCATGATAAAATATAAACAAAAAATTCATAATAAAAAATAAATAGACATGATGTTTATGAAATTTATTTTATATGAATATATATATAATGAAAAATGGGTAAAATTTATATAATAAGTTTTACTATCTACATATAAAAAATGTCAGTGTGTACGTATTATTTCCATTAAATATTATTTTACTGTGTATATTTTAAATAATCATATAATTATATATCTATATAGACAAAAAAATATATTATTAATAGTTAACAATTAAAAATTTATTTATTAGTTTTTATAGTGTAATTAACATTATGAATAATTTAATTGATCATAAAAATATATTTTATTAAAACAAATAAAATATATTATTTTTTATTTATAAAAACAATATTTTAATATTATTAATAATTTAGTACAACCAAATTTTTACAATGGTAAATCAGTTGTGTCTAATGATCAATAAAAATCACATATATATTTGTTGGTAAAACATATGTGTGATACTATTATCATAATGAAGTATATTTTAGTGCAATTATTTTTTTAAATTTTATATACCTGTACTTAATATGTAAAAAATTTAATATCTGTTTCAATTAATCATTTTTATTGACAGATCTATTATATGGTAGTAATTATATTATGGTAAAAATCAGTTTTTTATAGAGACCCACTCTTACCATCACCTATTTTTTCCACATAACATTATTTTTGTGTTATATTTATTAATTATTATGTTATACTATTTAACAGTATAATTTTAAAACTTTGTTTTTGATTTTGATTAGGTTTTTCATTCCAATTCACTACTGACCAAATATTTTAATATTTTTTATATTTTATCATAGGTTTTTGTATTTATATATAATAGTGGATGATTATTGATTTTTATTGAAAATTAATGAATAAAAATCTTCTATATTTTTAGGGAATATTATCATTTTATTGTCATATTTCTTGTGGTATGGATTCAAATTTATAAGATGCTATATCAATTAGTGAATAAAATTTTTCAGGCATTTATGTGGACTTATTCTCTTATTAATTCTATGTCATTTCAATTTTTGAGAAATGTTTATCATTTTTAATTACATAAATCTTTATATAATAGAAATTAGAACTCATTTTAAAATTTTATATTTGGGGACTAATTTCCCCCAAATAAATGATGATTCCGATTCAGGCTTTGAGGAGTGACCTCAATTCAGTATCATTCAATCAGTGTTTAAATGTGTAGTTTTTTGTGGATTCCACATTGATTGGTTAAATTAAAATTCACAATGGATGAGGAGGTCTAACATCAATGTGAGGTATTATAGATTAAGCACTTTACATGTAGTTTTTTTACTAATTCAAGAATTATTATTAATAAAAAATGATAATTTGAACCCCTGCTAACCCACAATTACTCTCTATAGTATCAAACCTAACTTTGCATTAGTTTTTTTATGTGATTAATAAAGATTAATATATTTTCTTCATCCCATTTATAATAATATCATCATTTATTTTGTGTCAAATAATTTAATGTAATTTTTTTTATTCTTTTATAAATATAAAAACTAATATTTTAATGCATAAAAATTATATTTTTTAAATATTTAAAAATTGTTTTACTAATATTATTTTATAAATAATAGAAATTTTATTATTAATTATTTTCTAAATATTATTTCTATTATGGAAAATGAATATATAAATATTAAAAATATTTTATAAGTTTTAGTTTTTTATATATAAATAATATGATACATAATAAATTAAAATAGTTTAGTTTTTTATTTTTTCATTTAATTATATTTTAATCAAATACATATTATTATTAAATATTATATAATAAATATTATGAAAATATATTTATTTAAATATATTTACAGACAATAGATATATTTTTATTATCGTTGTATAAATATATTTTAATTATATTTTATAACATTTACGAAAATAATTTCTTTACTAATTTTAATTATTTTAACTATATAATTTCATTTCATTCTTAATATTCTAATTGTTTTAAACATAACAATTTTATATTATTTATTTATTCATATTTCATTAAATAAATATAACAAAAAAATTTAGAAAAAAATTATTATACTAAATATCATCAATTAAAAACAAAAAAACATGATATATAAGATAATAATAAATTCAAATTAAACCTATATATGTAAATAAAAAATTAAAAAGAAATATGTCTCAACTCATTAGATAATAAAGAGAGATTATAATAATGATAGTTGGTGATGTGTGAATCGAATACAGGGGTAACATGATTATAGATTGTTTGGGAAATGAGATATGCTTATAAAGAAGGATTTAATGTACTGATTGATGGGGGTGGGGGGGGGGGGGTTGTTATGACATATATATTTGTTTATTAGGTTTATATCACCAATGATGTTTCATCACTAATTGATGAGTTCTATTTACTATGCATTATATGTAAAAGTAACATTAAGGGAATTCCAAGGTCGTATGTCAAGAATGAGGTGCCTAAAAAATGAACTATTGAATTTATCGCATTGAGAGATTGTTTCTATCTTCAAAAAAAGGTTTCAGATCCACTAATCAGGTGTTCATGATGTATTTTAACATGTTTTTGTGTATAATTTAGTGATTTTGGTATGAAAATATCTTTATAATGAAAATTTTCAATCATTGCATAAGGTTTCTTCCACATTTTATTTGTTGGTTTTCAATGTCAAATTTTACTTTTTGGATCCATGTTTTTTGTCATTATTTTTTTTATAATTTAATTCAATGGTCTTGATCATGATGAAACTACCATATCCATAATTTCAAAATAAAATATCCCAGAACTAGTACTCGAAATAGATCCCAATGTCAAAAATTATATAAGATATTTTATTTTGAAATAATATTCTTCTTTTATTATCCATTTTTATTCAAAAAAATAAAATAAGATATAAATTTTTGAAAAATTGAATAAATTAGATAAACTAATAACATTTCCTTACTTTTAAAAGTAAACACGCCAATGTAATATGAAAATTTATATAAAAAAAATCATCTTTAGTCACTTTATTTTTATAGTGTAACTGGATAAAACATGGATTCACTGAACTTTTGTAGTTTGAAAAGTACAATGATCATAATGAGATTAATATTTTTAATTCCTAATTTTATTTATTTATTTATTTATTTCATTGAGGACGGAATTATCTATATCATAAATAAAGAAATATTAATTGATTAAATAAAATTCCAAGGGAACTAAGGCATGGTCGAGTAGAACGAGTGGTGATTCCATGAGCACTACTATAATCAGTAGTGAGTCTTTGTCTGGGGATGATGGAAGGGAATTGTATTTATTGTAATACTATCATATTGCATGGTACTACTTTTTTGAAATTCAACACAACTTCCACCTGAGTGATTGATGTCTCCACCATACCTTTGAAGGTCAAATCATGTATGACAATACTTGTTTGATAAACAATGTTAACAAAAAAATATTAGAATCATTATATGTTTTTTGGAAAATTATTTTGGGAGAGTATATTTTTTTTATAGATATTTTGGTGAATATTTGTGAATGGAATAACATGTTTATCCCATTTAATTACACCGTGAATATTCTTTTGGATGATAGACATTAAATAATATGAAGAATTATTTAATGTAGTTAATGAAAATTAGTATAACATTTCAGAATAAGTAAATTTATGATAATAATATTGATTTGAGCTTAATTGGTTCTACTAGTGAAAGTAACATGATTCACATTTAGATAATTCACATTCATAATGTAACTATCACTACCTAAGATTGCGATACATTGTTTTTACACATGATGAATGTAAAAATTTATTTTCAAATAATCAATATAAGTAAATCTACAAATCTTATTCGATGGGGAATTCTACCTTCTATATATATGATAATCACATCAGACAATATGGAGCATGTATTCAATGTGAGGTGGTAGGGGGTATTTAAATGATGTGAGTAGTTATCTTTTTCATTATTTAGATGGAAGGATAAAATTGATGATATGTTTATTTGGGTATCAGGAATAAGAAATTTCATTTTAGGGTATTTTTTTATTTATCATAACAAACCTTGTATCATTGACCTTTGTCATTTTGGTTTCTATTTTGTTCGTTCTTAGTTGTATCCAGTGGTCGGAAGGTCATTAAGATGGGAAATTTTCAGATTTCTTATTATTCATGATTTATCTTTATTGGAAACTCATGTGATTCCACATCCTTTTATCCTTTAGCCACTCACATGACTCCACTATTCAACCTGGTTTTTCAGAATTTTGATTGGAAAACAATCCTATTGATATGGGATGTAAAAGGAAACTTAATCCCGCAAATTATATCTATTCCACACAATGCTTACCTAATATTCCATTAATATTCTCTAATGCTTTGATTCAATATCATTCATGATTCAAATAATTTTTAATCTCACTCGGTTGGTTTTGAGAGAATTAGGAATGAGATCATATTTCATTGTGGCGAATAATTTGAAGAAGATGAAGGAAATAGATGTTTCCTGAAAATCACACTACCCTCCATATCTTCCCTTATGATTCATGAAAATTGTTTTCTACTCTAATGGAGAAAAAGGTTGTTTTTTTATACCTGACCAAATATCCCTTAGTTTATTTTTTAATTTTTTTTAAAATGGGGAAGTGCTTATGGGAACTATGAAGTACTTGTTTTGAAAATTATTTAAAACAATTATACCTAATCATAGTTTAATAATATTATATGTAATTTTTAATTATTATTTTTTGTTCAATTAATACTTAATTAGTCATTATTATTAGTATTTATGTTAGTAATGAGTAATTATATATTAAGTTGTTAATATTTATTGATGAAGTTTTGATTATTCGTACTGTCAATTAATAATTAATCAGTTTTTTAAAAAATATTATTAATTTTTATTTTTAGCTATTATTCACCACATTATTAATTATCATCAACTATTTTAATAATTTAAAATCAATTATACTATTAATATATTGTATTCATGTTACCATTATTAGATTTTATTAATTTTATTACAAATAAATAATTACAATAATAATTAAATATTTATAATGATTATAAAATAATATAATTAATACAGTAATAATAAATAATTCATATTTTCATAAATGTTTTAATGTTTAAATGTTATGTTTTTAAATAACAATTTTTTTGTCATATAAATTATTATTATTCATTATATTTATGTTTTTTTATTTTAAACTATTTTTCTTGCCTTGTCTATAAATTATATTTTATTTTGATTTTAGTTATAGTTGATTCCATTTAATCTTATAAAGCTACCAATTTCAAATATAATAAGTGATGTTATTTTTTAAGTAAGAAAATCAGAATGATTATAAAATTTATGTAGTAAATATAATATAAATGATATTTTATGCACAGACTAAACACATAAAAAATAATAAAATATAGATATAATTTTTCAAAAATAATAAACATAAAATTATATAGATGACCCAAATCATTTTTTTGAGAAGGGGTTGTGCTCTTTGGAACCAAATTTTCAAAATAGAGATGAAAATTATGGTTCATAGGGGGGCCTAAAGAATGGTTTTGGTAACACTAAATAAATATTAGTTTGAATTTTGAAGGAATATGACTTTATGGTTATTTATCTTAAAGGAATTTGGGTGTTTGGTTCTCTGGATGGAATACTAGATGCTAAAAGTCTACAATTGTCTAATATGAAGGTTTCACAAACTATTTATCTTATGGCTTCACTAGTAACTTATAATATGGTAGTTAAGGAGAGTTCTAACCATCAAGCATACAAGGTTGGAGGTCACATGGATAATCATGGAGGACTCAGCCACAACTAAATGAGGGCATGGATTCATAGGGGAAATTTATTTTTAATGAGGTGATGAGTAATAGATTCTTTGGGGGTCATGATATTATAGTTGGAATAACTATTAATGTTTCTGAGTCCTCTTATGTTCAATGATTTCAGAAATAAAAATTATAGGGGAGGGTGGAAGAATCCCATTAGGTAGCAATATTCCAATAAAAATAGGGAATATATATACTCATCATTGAATTCAATGATACCTGAATTTCCTTGTTATATATTATAGATTAATGATGGAACATTATGAGAATTAAAAAAAGATAAAAAAACACTGTGAATGTTAGTGATTTATAGTTGCAGAACTAATTCACCCTAGTCCTAAAAATTAGAATAAGAACTTATCTTGTTGGGTTATGCTTGATGAAACTAATCAGGGTCAAACTCCCAATTATTCACAACATCAAG
Organism: Viscum album; assembly: GCA_963277665.1. Taxonomy (NCBI): domain Eukaryota; kingdom Viridiplantae; phylum Streptophyta; class Magnoliopsida; order Santalales; family Viscaceae; genus Viscum; species Viscum album. The sequence continues at coordinate 911,100,159 of OY728134.1, forward strand.
AGGCATTCGATAAATAATTTATATTAAAAAAATAAATACATTTATTATTAAATATTAAATATTATTATTCCCCAAATAAGGGATGTTCATAAAAAATTGTACTGATGAGTGGTAAGAATATTTTAACGTATGATACTGAAATTTAAAAGGTTAATGCATGAAAAGATAGATGGTGAAATGAATTTCCTCATAAAAAAATGACTACCACTAAAATGTCACTAAATAATTCTTTCAAACTGTTCATATTCATATGATTATTTAAAAAATAGGAATGCATTACTTTTTCATGACACATAACATCCTTCTACATTTAGTTCTTGTTTGGATGAGGCCATGTTTCATGTATTATCCAATTCACACCATTTTTGGGTTTTATTTTAATTAATAAAGGGGTGTCATGATATCATGTTTGAGATTAATAATTTCATAATCAATAAAATAATATCAATTACATGGTGCTCCATGAGAAGCCTCCATTGCAGGTGTGAGGTTGAGTTCAACGCATGGGGATCATATGGGGAGTGTTATGGGCATCATAAGGTCAGTACAGGTGGAACCACCATGTTTCCATGGGTGTGGGGAAATCCCATTAGTATTTTCATGGGGAGATCCATGGAGAAATCCATTCAGACTCACAATGAACTAAAATGTGGTTTTGGATAAGGAAATGTTTTGAGGGACACACCATATCATGGATCCTGAGTTCCTAAAAATAAAATTGATTGAAATCATGTTTTGAATTGATAATTTGGGTTTAATAAGAATAGGGTTCTTTTATTCATCATAAAACTTTTCCTTCTATTCTCTAACATTTTGATCCATTAAAATCCATTTCTGTTAAAAAAAATACATATAGAGGGCACCTATCAATCCTTATAGGGAGAGATGAGGCCTGAATCACTATATTTCATGTGTGTTGGCATGTTTGGTTTTTTAATACCATCTAATTAATGTAATTAACAATTAATATATTATTAATTCAATTAGGTAAAAGTGGTGTCTAAATCACACCTTGAAAATCTATATTGGATATTAAATACCACTCCCTTATAAAAGGGAGGTAATGGAGGGGTTTTAAGAGTGTAATTTTTTCAAAATAAATTTTCTAGTGATACTAAATAAAAATAGATAAGTAATATTAATATTTTATTTCATTTGTTTATATATATATATATATAATTAAAAAAACTCAATTAAAAATTAAGGAAAAAAATTGATGTTTGAGAGAACACCTTCCATAAGATTATTTCATAGATTTCATAAATAATTGAAAATGAATTTAAACAAATTAATTTTCTAAGATAGTTCCCACCCATCCCTGCACAAATAATAGTTGATTGGGAAATAATTTCTGATAATTCTAATTTATAGAATTCAATTCATTTTTTACTATATAAAAATATTTTCCCTCTCCAGAACATTGTCATTAGATAGAAAACTATAAAATAATGGAGGAATTACTATAGATTATGAAACATTGGTTAGGTATGAGAATAGTTTTACTGGGTTAGGTATTGTATAAATATTAACTCATAAAACCCCAAAGTTATTGAATATGAACCTTACACCAAATGTTTTGGAAACATGTGTTCCCACAACCGTAGACATAAATATTTCTCAAATAACCATCCCTTCATAGAGGGAGTAGACTCGATTCCTTGTTTCGATAGAAGAGATACATAGAGTTATCATGAAGATGCTATCAAATAATATAAATATATTTTAAATCCAACTTATTTCTATAAGGAATAAGAACTCATTGTCAAATTTATACTATGACTTATGTTTACACAAGATCCGGAGTTTAAAGATCTACAGTGGAATAACCTCTTTCAAACTAGGGCTCATGTTAAGAACCATATAAATGAGTTGATCTTAAAGTTATGAAATAAGGAGAACCTAATACCTTAAGATGAAGGCGAATGACTGAAATTAAGTAATAATTAGAATACCTCACTATATGAAGATAAACAAGACATAACTTCTACAAATGAAATAAATGGATCGTTTCCACATTAGATTATCCATTAGATGATATTAGGACATCATTATATGAATCGTGATAGATATGGACGTGTGACAATTTTTTATTTGACATTAATTCCAACTCAAAATTGATTGTTATTATAAGGGTTAAACAAAAATCATGGTGTTCTATGAATATAAGATCATGTTTACTTTGTGACCCTTTTTAACTATTAATAATTATCTATGATTGTCTAATCCTATTTTTCTCATGTGTATTACAAATGAAATGACACCATTAAAACCAGAGGAGTCACTCTATCCTTGAAAAAAATTGACGATGACTCATCTTAAGATAATGAACATTAAATACTAGAAAATGTGGTAACATTTGTATTGTTTCCTGTACCACTAGACTTATGGTCCATCTGGTCCACATGATTTCCAGAAGTATAAACATGAAATTGGATAAAATATATTTAATTTGTTTAAATATGATTATATCTATTTATAATGGTCCATATTCTATTGGTAAATCATTTTTCCAAAAAAAATTTCACTATCACTAAATATTTGGTAAAAATAGTGGTGCCAAATGTTGTTGCGAAAGATAAAATATTTTTATTATAATTATAATAATACCAATTTATAATATATATTTTTTTGTTGAAAATGTATCACAAAAACTCAAATGAAATATTTATATATGATAATATTATTAAAAAAATAATTGTTTCTATCAAAAATATTTATAAAAATATTTGTTTTATCTATTGCTATAAGTAATACAAAAAACATATTTTTTTTGTACATTATTTTATAAATAATTTTTTTTAGAATTCAATTATTTTTTATTAAACTCATAGATTATTATTTTTAATATAATTATAATATATATATATATATATCATATTTATAATATAATAAATATAAAATTACCCTATATGAAACTCAAAAAATAGTGTATTCATTTGGGAAGTCAATATTAAAGGAACATGTTCAAAAATAAATCTAAAACACATTAAAACTATAATAAAAACCAATAATCTCATAGAAATATATTTCCAACATGGTCACAAATGTTCCCATAATGTTAAATCATGTTACAAAACAATACATGAATCTGCACCAAATTTCATCCATAATCATTTTCAATAATAAATAAATGGTCAAAATCATGTTGAACACCAATAGTGGGGTTTTTCATGTAGTTCACCCACTCAATCATGTCTTTTCCATAATGGTCATGATCACATATAGAACGATCACATTTACCATGAGAATTAGGAGATCCCAATTTATAAATATATGTATAACTCACAATAGTGGATGGAAATATCTGATCTACCCCACTAATGGAAGAAGGTCTCTTTTTTTCACTTCTATGTGATAGTAATTTATCCCCAGTCTCAAACTAGGGTCATGAAAATGATCCTTATATAATAAAATATCCCCTAATTATGTTCCTATAAAATAAAATAACACACACGATGATAAAATTTATTTTTCACTTCAATTGTGTTTAAGAATCTCATTTGTTTTATACTTACAATATAAAACTTCTAAAAAAATTAAATATATGAATGTGTAACAATTTTTATGCAAAGGACCATTTATCTATATTTATCACAAATATTCATACTACACGAAATAATTTATTCCTCCCATAAACCATAAAATTAAATCATCAACTGGTCATATAGAAATTAATTTCCAAGGATTACTAATTAAAATTTTAATAATATATATAAAATTATTATATGGATAGTTATGAATCAGTGGAATATTAATAGGGACACCTATTTAAATCATAATTTTTTTGTAATTATTTGGACTCCCAAAAAAATTATTTATTTGTCTAATTTATCTTAACAAAATTCATAAATAGTCAATTAAATTAAATGAAATAAAAAAATCGAAATTGTAATCAAGTTACAATTATACTTTAAGTAACTAATACATTCTATAGAGAAGATATAAACTGAAAAAGTTAAAAATATTAATGAAAATATTTTAAAAGAAAAAAAGTGACCAAGATAACAAGAAGATGTTGAAACAAAATATTTTAAGGTAATTTAAAAGGGTTTTATTAATTAATTTATCCTTTTGAAATAAATTAAGTTCATGTAATGAGTTAATAAAGGAAGAACCAACTAGTGAATAAATTTAATGATGCTGATAATTTTTTTAGGTGAAACCTAGATACTTTTTAACTAATAAATTCTAAGATCTACCGTTGAAGTCATATAAATGTGATTCTAGTATCACATAACACACAGTTAAAATTAATTAATATATATTAATAATTTATAAAAAAAATGTATATTATTGAAATCAGATTTTTATTCTAACAAAACATGCACAGAATAAAGAATTTGGACTCCTACATTATGTAAAAATTTGCATGAGTGCTTAATGAAAATAATTTAATATATAAAAAAAATCAACATATTCATATTAATATAAAATTATTATATTTTAATAAAAAATAATTTTCATTGAATGTAATAAAATATATTTTCCCTAAATATTTGTTGAATGTTAATGAAAGGATACAATTATTAAGAGAAAAAATAGACGATTATATAATGTCTCATAATTTCACCTAGTATTTTTATTTAAAAATATCATTTTAACATACTTTTGATTTAATATATTTAATAACAAAATAAAAATAGTAATTCATCAATCCAAAATTTACTATCATTTCCTCTACTTTGGTGATCAATGTTGTATGGATTAAGGGATATATAGATTTAGTTGAGTTGGTATTAACATTGATAATCAATTCATCAATTCTGATACTCTATCCCTATCTCTTGATTTCTCTGACATTATGACCCACCCCAAACATAAAATAATTTACTATAATAAGAAAAAATCAATTTTTAAATAATATAATAAGATACAAATGCATTAAATAATAAATAAATTAATATTGAAAAAACATGGCTATCTAAACTATATGATACAAGAATTAATGGTCATACCGTTATATTGAATCTAATTTTTATAACAACATACTACTACGTGTCACCTTATTTCTTTTACTGATTCCTACAATGTTTCCTATGACACCAAACAACAATAATTAAATCATCATCTTCAAGGATTCAATAAAAACATCAATGTCCTAGGACTATATTTTACCAATATCTTTAATACAATCAAGATATAAACCCTAGTCAATGAAAAATATTTCATTAACACTAGTTCTCTACCCTGAAGAACCACAATTAATAATCATGAGGAATAATAATGAAACCAAAAAAATGAAAATACATGGAAAATCATTTCTTCAATATATCCTTCTAGAGGTGTTACATTGGATCCTAGAGATGTCATAGAATAATGTACTTACAGAGGAAGACCTTCCACTTTCCTAAAGGTCACCTAAACTAATCAACAATAGACAAATGATTGGATGAAGTCACCGCCTACATGAGGACTCCTGGGGAATGCATAATAAATGGGGGACAATGAATTCATATGATATACAAGAAATATTACCACATCCATAAACACTAATAATTCTATAGAAAACTTAATCTAGTATCAATTGAGAAATAAACTCATTCTACATGTATTTTATGACACCAAAGGTAGGAATAATTAAATTGGATTTTATCAAGACTATAATAACATAATATTACTTTTTATAAATATTATGTAAAAAATAATTAAATATATTTTTTTATAAATAATGATAAATAAGGGGATCATACTATAAGATTATGATTCCCTTGAAACATGTATAAAAATATCAAATAAATTTAAATTATAGAAAATAGAAGAATTATTTAAATTATTAATATGAATTAAGATAAATTAAAACCCATTAAGTTAAAACAAATTACCTTTTTAGCAAAAATAGTGACTTCACATTAGTAGCTGGAAAAATAGGGCTTTAATTATTAGGGATTACTATGAATCTCATTTATAATGTTACGACAATCAATTAAATTTAATGTATGTTTCTACTTTAGCGGAATTTATTATTTTAATACAATTCAACCTATCTCAATATATATAAGTAATATAAAAAATATAATGAAAGAATATGTCCTTTTTCAAGAAAACATTTTCTACTTGTTAATGCATCCTCTTTTTATCACACAAGCCATTATATTAATATCAGTCATTATCATTATCACATTAATGATATCTGGTACACAGTCACTCCCTGATTTTGAATCTCACAAAATTTGGTATGTTGTAATCCTATTTAATGATTAAAACACCAAAAAATTAACACATATTTCTATATACAATTAAATGAAAACATTGATTACATAACAGGTTGTACAGTCATATGATCTTGATAAAAATGATCCCAAAAGTTTAATTAAAAACACACCATAAAAAATTGAAATTAAGTTTGGATAAGAAAAATAACATAAATTTACTAATAAATTTACCATATATCTCAAAAAATTACTATCTGGAAAAAATAGAAATATGTTTTATGAATAATAAGAATGGAAAAAAATATATAGTCCAATTTATTTTGTAGAAAAAAGAAATAAAAAAATAAAAAATTCGACAAGTTCAATATTTCATAAACTAAAAAAATAACAATGATAATGAATGAATGTTTTTTATTTAAAATTTTTTATGAAACTAGATGATATATGATAATATTAGACGTGTAATGGTGAAATAAAAAATTAATTCCATCTCTCCAGCTACACTATTTATATTTTAATTCATTAAATATTACATTAAAAATAAGTGTTTAAGTGATTTCCATAATTTAATAAGCATAAAATACTGTAATTCTAGATATATGACTAATAATAGAAAAAAATTACATTAGGCTAAATACTTTGTAAAAAATATCATTATGATCGATAAAAAACATAATACAAAATTAAAAAATGAAATAAATAGAAATCTTTTTACTTATATATGGAATATTATATGGACACATATAATTTGATACCACATTGAAAAAAACAGTGATAAAAATAATTAGTGTGATTGTTTTTTTTATTCTAGAAATATTAATCACTTCATCATGGAATTCATTATCAACTCCCCATGAAATCTAAAATACAACGATTACGGAGAACCGACAAAGATACCCTCATAGTCTGGTACCCAACCATTAACTTCACCTACCCGAATTGTGATCTTGAACTCCATGGGTAGGCGACTAGAACCAATGAATCAACAAAAACATAAGGGGGTGATATTGGCCAACATGAACTTAAAACATGAAATTTATATACATAATGTGAAGAAAAAACAAAGGAGTACAAATAAATATATATCATAGAAATATTGAAGCAATACATCTCAAAAGTGACTGAATAATCTCCAAGGTACATGTCCAACTGGAAAGGGAATCTAAAACCATAATAGATACTCCATGTAATATAATGGAAAAACTCCAACAATCTCCCCACCATCTACCCAAACACATTTGATAAAAACCACACAGTATCACTCCATCACATTTAATTTTCTACCATTAAAAGACATAACATGGTTACACACCTTTGAAGGCGTGCACATGGACTAAGAGAAACAGGACCAGTAGAATACCGCCGAGTTGTTCCATAACAATTGTCTTTATAAAACACCAAAAAATACTCATATTTATAGAAAATAAGGCATAATAATTAGCTAAACAATTTTTATACAAAAAGAATGGTAAATGAAACCAATTATTCAATATTTCAAAATAATACCATTAAAATAGTTTCAAATCAAATCACATACCTCATAAAGTCAAATCATGTACCAAATATCATATCCAATGTGAAATAATATAATCCAAATCACATGAAAATTCTAAAAAATGATCAAAATAGGCCATGCTAGATAGAAAAATCATACCAAAATATACAAGATCACCCTCAAAAAGTATTTATACATAAAAATAAAATCTAATGTGAATTGGAAAACCCAATAATGAAAACCTACAAAAATTTATAACATTTCCCTAGAAGAAAGTGCTTTGGTAGAAAAGAAATACAACTTGAGTGAACCCCCTAACAATATCAATAAGAAATTCATATTACTACATATTCTACCTAAGTACCCAAGGCATACCATGTACTAAAATTTCTAAACCAGTTCATCAAAACCATATTTTTAAACTTTAATCAATTTACAAATGATTTGAAAATACCATTTCATTTTACCAAAACAGCAAGAAATACATATTTTTTAAAAAATATATTTCCATGCACACACAAATAAATAAATAAATAAATCCATTTTATTAATAAATTTTCTTAATTGGAACTATAAAAATCAGTATTCATCTAAAAAATCTAGATATGAAAAAACCTACCTAAAAATCGGGTCACACATTCCCACAATCAGATCCACCAACACGTAATGATTCAAGGACAATAACATACCCCCTAAAATAAATCCACACATATCTGAATATAAAATGATGTATACCACTATAAAATCAATTTTTCATATATATCAATCATGATTATATATATATATATATATTTACAAATTAGAGGTAGTAAATAGAATATACAACCAAAGTATACCACTATAATTCACTATTAAATCGGAAACATTAATTTGATTTACTATACTCATTGGTTCTCAATTTTTTCTATTACTGACTGACTGAAAGTTATTTTTTATTAATACCAAGAGAAATCCACCATACATTTCACGGGGGACGAAAATAGTAAAGGCCAAGAGAGTCCTTCCGAACCACATTAACACAGTCCACAGGTAAAGAGTTAAGGGTGTCATAAACCACAAGCTTCTCCTCATGACGACCCCAATGATCCAGCTCGTCTGACGCAAAGATAAACTCCCTCAGATTATGGTGAACCATCCTTCCCTGATTAGTCTCCACTTTACACTGGCGACAAATATACATTAGATCCCATGAGATGTCTTGATAGCCCTGAAGAGAACTGACCAGAACCATTGAGTCTGATTCCACCTCTGTCACCGGGAGCCCCTTCCTCCTACATACCATCAAACCTGAAAGAAGATATCTAAACTCCATGCCCATAGAGTTACCTGGGCCATAATATACACTAAAAGCAACCAGAACCGAACCCCAACAGTCTCGTAGCAAGCCACCGCTCCTCATAATTCCTCCCACACATGATCCATCCACATTAAGCTTCCACCCATGCATTGGAGGTTTCAATTTGATCCACCGTCCTCTATCCATCCTTTGTCCAGTCTGTTCACTAACCAAGACCTCCATCATAAGCAATGGAACACCATTTTTGGGAAGGGAGGAAAACTCCACAATAATAGCTTTCATCCAGATCTGAAGAAATAACAAGGACCTCGCACCACCCAACCATACCAGGTTTCTGGCCTCCCAAATGGTCCAGCATATGGCTACAAGAGCAATGATGCGTGTTGTTCTCCCCCCCCCCCCGACCTGCCATCAATCCTAGAAAGCCAGAAAGAAATGTAGTCACGGACCGAGTGGTACTCCCCGCATGGAAAACTGAAACGATCAATCCGATCCCAAAGGAAAGATGCCCATTGAACCTGAAAAAACAGGTGGAGAGTGGACTCCGCACTTGGTTTCTAGCAATAGTGGCACCGATAGGCCAAGCTGACCCCTCTTATCTGAATATTCTCCTATATTGGTAAGGCTTGATTTCTGACCCTCCACACTAGAAAGTTCATTCTTGTTGGTAAAACCTTGCACCAAGTAGTCTCCTCTTCTCCATCCGCCATGTCATTACCATGTAAAGTTCTCTTAGATCCATTCAAGTTAAAATGTCCCGAGCTCACCTCTGTGAAACAACACCTAACTAGCTCATCGTTCATAACCACGTTGTCGAGGAGACTCATTTGTGCCACATTAAGATTTTCATGGATGAAATCATAACATCTGCATGCATCCTTAAACAAGATGTTAGGATTGGAGCAGCCTTCAAACCAGAGTCTCTCCTCTGTCCATGTGTCTTTCCAGAAACATATCTCCCCGCAGCCAATCACCCATCTAGTGTGATCATGATGTACATCCAAATGAGAGAACATGCATTTGGCTAATCGGGTCTCCCCACGCATGCAGATGTCCCCATTCCATCCATACCGGGATCTGAAAAAAATGGCCCACAGAGTCTTACCCATAATCACCTCCCATGGAAGCTTGGCCTGCATTCCCAGTACAACTTCCCGGAGATCTTGTAACCCAACCCCACCGTCCTTCACTGGACCAGCCATCCTCTTCCACGACGCCCAGTGACACCGGAAATCTCCCTTCGCATCCCACAAAAGGATGTTAGGATGCACTCAATTCTTTCAACAATTCCCTTTGGGGGACTGATGATGGAAAAGAGATGCATGGGAATGGATAGCAACACACTGTTAATCAACATGATCCATCCCCCAAACGAAATTATCTTGTTCTTCCAGTTGAATATCCTCACCATGATGCGATCCACAATCCCATTGAAATGCCTCTTCATTATCCTCCCACTGGATAGAGGTATCCCCAGGTAAACAATAGGAAGCTGCTTCTACCCACATTCAAGAGCCTCCTGGATGGTCCTACATCTCCTCACCGAGAATTTGCTAGATATGAACACATGAATCTTCTCATGGTTAACCGATTGCCCACTTTGATTCCCGTATAAACCCATAATGGCCTTAAAGGATCTTAAAGTCCTGCATCCACCATTCAAAATCAAAAGTATGTCATCAGCGAACATCAGGTGAGAAATAACCCCGGAGCATCTTTTTCCCCGAAACAGCTTCAAGGTACCCTCTATCATGCCCTTCTTCAGATTCCTGGACAAGGAGTCTTGAGCCAATACAAAGATAGCCGGTGAGAGTGGATCACCCTGTCGCACCCCCCTCACCGATTTGAAGAAACCAAAACACTTCCCCAGTAACGAAACCGAAATCCAGGGGGAGGCAAAGCATATGAAACAATGATCACAGAATTGTTCCTGAAACCCGAAGCTTCTCAAGACCCAGAGTATAAAACCCCATTCCAAATTATCGTACTCCATCTTCATGTCCACCTGTAGAATAATATTGGATCCAACCGTCCTCCTGTTCAGATCTCGAACCATCTCGCCCGCGATTCCAACCGCCCCCTGTATACTCCTCCCTTGTATGAAACCATGCTTCTCCTCAGATACAATCCTGGAGAGAAGACTAGATAACCTCATGCTAATAACCTTTGCCAATATTTTATAAGAAACGTTGCACAAGCATATTGGCCTAAAATGACTGATGATGAATGGGTCTTTGAGTTTTGGAACAAGAACAACCCTTGAGGCCGAGATCCCTTTGATCAAGGGGACCCCTCGAAAGAAGTCTTGAACAGCCTCCACTACACAGGGCCCGACCACATCCCATGCATCACAATAGGAAGAAGTCGGAAAACCATCCGGCCCAGGTGCACTCTTGCGTGGCATGCTCCCCAGAGCTTACCTTATCTTCCTTTCCTGGGGTAAAGAAGATAAGTATTCATTCTCAGAACAAGTAATTAGCATAGGTATACAGTTCAAAGAACCAGAGTCCCCTAGAGAATCCCTTTCAAAACTGGTTCTATTCAACCCCGCCCACATGTTCTCGAAGTGATCTAGAGCAAGCCTTCCCGCTACCTCTACATCCGACGTGTAAGACCCATCCTCCCTTTTCAAATTGGTTTTCATACTCCTCCTTTCCTAAATGCATGCATGGAAGTAATCACTATTGCGGTCCCCCTCCTTAAGCCATCGCACTCGGGAACGATGCATGAAGTTCCTCTCCACCTCTAGCAACTTCTCTACCAAAACCCTCCTTTTATCACAAAGCTCCACAAAGACATCCTCCTCCCACAAGGCTAGAAGAGACTCCTCCAATCCGTTAACCTATTCCTGTAGGGATGACACCCCATCATTCAAGTCCGGTTGGACCATCAACCACTGGTTGATCTTCTGTTTGAGTCTTTTAAGACGGTTCACCAACCCTCCCCAAGACCTCTCCTTTTCCTCCTCCTCCCAGGACTTCCTCACCAAATGTAAGAAACCATCATTTTTATTCCAATCTTTTGAATAATAAAAACTCTTTCCAATGATATTTTCACATTTAATATCAAGTAAGAGAGGAGCATGGTCCGAAAGGATATGCGGAAGATGCTTAACTGATGATTTAGAGAACATGTCCAGCCTATGCACGTTGGTAAGCCACCTGTCCAGTCGACTCCAAATCCTATCCTGCCCTCTACGGTTATTACACCATGTGTATTTTGCCCCATTGAAGCCTAAGTCCAGTAATCCTGCTTGTAGCAAGCACTCTCTGAAATCCAACGTACCTTCAACATTGCACCCCAATCCTACACGTTTCTCTAAAATATCTACAATTGAATTGAAGTCGCATCCCACGAACCAGGCCATAGATCTTATTTTTAGCGATTTCAAATGAAACCATAACTCCCTCCTCTCCACCACCTTGTTACTCGCATAGACAAACATGCACATAAGAGAGGCACCATCCATCTCCACCCTCATATCTAAACACTGAGACATCACTCCTACATTCACCACCGATATGCCATCCCTCCATCCAACCCAGACCATTGAGTTCACTAAGCCGCCATGAAAGTAGTTAGGAAAACCCATCTTTCTTGCAAACCCAGGAAGCTTGCAAGCCTCCTATTTTGGTTCGAGAATAACTATTATAGAGACTTTTCCCTTCCTGCATTCCAAAGATAAAAAATCCCACTTGGCAAGAGCTCCCATACCAGACGCATTCCAAATGATGATGGAAAGCATCCTACAGGTTCTTCCAGGATCTCTGGCCCAAAGAAAAGGACAGTTCATAGGGTACAGGTACACCCTTACCCTTAGCCTTCGAACGATTGAGCGGTCCCGAAAAAACTCCCTTACCGCTGCTCTGTTTTGCTGATAAAAGACCATCATTACCCATATTATCTAACTCTTCCAACCGAGGCATTCTTCCTGATGGGCCATGAGGGAGAGACTCCAAACCCAGATCACCCCGGAACAATGAGAATAGAATTTCACTCTGGGGATAATGCTGCGATGACAGCACCTCCTTCTCCGCAACTCTGTTCTAGTTAAACACCTCCAGACCCTCATCTGAAGTGGCCAGAAGTTTATTCGCAATGCGGGTCTGGATGGCCCTAGGAGAAAGGTGCGAGGAGAAACCCATGGGAGAAGCCGGAGAGGGCAGAGGCCTGGCCAGACTCCCTAGAGAAAAAGAAAAAACCTCTACCTCCTTGCCTTTTCCCCAATGAGAAGTGGAAAACCTCGGCAGAACCGGACCCGAAGACCAATAGATGAGGTCCGTCTTCCCAGAGGGTAAATCCAACAAGCGCCCATCCCTGTCGGGAAATGTTTCCCCATTTTGGTCATTAGAGTTACCCAACCCACATGGGTCGCTGGTCGGATTCAAATTTAAAACTTCCGGAGGGAAAACGTTATCCTTCGAAACATCACACCCGCCCGAGACAGGTGGATCACGACCCGGTTCCCCATCCAGGGCAGGACCAGAAGCTTCCGCCGCCTCCCTCCGTCATCGACAACCCTTTGTTTCGTGACCATGCAAACCACAGAACACACATAAATGAGGAGATTGTTGATAAAAAAAATTTTGTTTCCACCAAAAACCGTCCTCAGCTTCAAACTGCACCATTGAGCGCCTCTTCAACGTTAGATCCATCTCAACACAAATGAGAGGGTTCGCCCCCGTCATGAGCATCTTAGTGTCCTCATCCACACATAGAAAAGAGCCCAAATAACTTCCAACCTCCTTTAGGATCGCCGGGTTCTGAAGAGGAAGAGGGAGACCCGGAAAAGACAGCCAAACCGCATCTGAGGAGGTTTCACGCCCATGATGGCAGTCCTACGACCACATAGACAACGAAAAATTCCAAGAACCACACCTTCTATCCTCCCTTGACCATGATTTCATAAAATCCTCCCAGGAAGCCAGATGCACACAGAAATCCACCCTCGACAAGTCAGAAACCGCCACCAGAGAAGACAGTCCCCACGAATCGACAAAGTCTCTGAAAAAGATGAGAGACGGCTTGGAAAGACCAAACCGAGATACCAGAGTGAGATCATGGAAGGAAGCCGCCTCTTTAAGCTCCCGATAAGAAAAACACAGCAAAGGAAACTCCCCCACCATCTTAGGGGGTCGTCGTTCCACCACCACTGAAGGAACCTCCAAGCACTCCCCAGGTCCCCGCTGGACCACCACCACCGAGGGAGCCTCCACGCGCTCCGCGCACTCCGCAGGTCCTTAACTCTTTGTGCATTTAAATCATTATTAAAATAGGGAACCTCTATAAAAATGGGGTTCTCACCTTTTAATGGACCCCATTAAAGAATATTCATTGATTATTTCAGAATATTCCATTGTATAAGAATCTAACTTGTGTCAGTGGATATATATAATCCAAAATAGAGTCCAAAATAAAATGGGGCAGATGGTCTCCTCGGAGTACCATCACTTATAATTACATAGATCTAGACTAATAATTACGTATCAATATTATGTAAATGTAGATATTTTTATAAAATAAGTTGAAAAAATTCATATACATATTTAAATTTTTTTTCATTGAATCATATCAATAATCACTTGACACATGATGCTAACCTAGTTGTTTACTCAAATTTAATAGAAATTGTATATATTTTTGATTGATGTATACATATAATATTAAAAACCCAAAATGAAATCTAGATGGACCAAATCCCTATCCATTATTAACATCATCCATGAAATTTTTATCTATCTAAAAATATATAGAGTCATTAAAACCCCATATGAATGTTAAATCAATAAACAAATTGATAAGGAATTAATATTACAAATGGTGGTTGGTATTTTTTTCATCCAGTGCAGATGAAGAGAGTATGGGTAGAGAAAATTAGTTTTTTTCATCTCACTAGATTATGGAAGGAAAATAATCATAAGGGGAGGTATAAGGATAATTTAGGATTGGGTAGGTATTATAGGTGATGATGGATATTTGAGGTTATAGATAATGGGGAGTATGATGATGATAGAGATGAAACTGGCATGTGGTGATATGAATTATATCACAAATATTGGAAAAAATATGGGGACATGAAACTTAGGTGTGAATGGAACAATGAAATGGATGAGTGTAATATAAATAAGTATGGATAATGATTAATGAAATCGGAGAAAAAATGAAAACAAATGGTGTACCCTCAAATCACTTGAGATAAATGATGGATTAGAAATTTGATACAGATGAACATGGGGAATCTATGTTTTAAGGTTTCTATTGAGGTTTAGGGAATGGATATTGTAATTCATGGGTTATTATGAGAAAGGTGAAATTTATTAGGAAAAAAATATAATGATATAATTTTTTAAAAAAATTATCTTGGGAATATAATGAACCATGATGTTTACCAAAGATATAATATATATATATATATAACGAACAATGGATAAAATTTACATAAGAGGTTAATTTATGTGTATATAACAACTGTGGGTGTATTATTTTCATTAAATATTATTTAACTATATATTTTTTAATATATTATTTAATAATATATCAATATATAAAAAAGTATATATTTTTAATATTTAATAATTGAAAATTTCATCATTAGCTATTATAACAGAATTTTAACTATACATATTTTAATTAATATATGAACATATATTCTTTTAATAAAAATTATATTATTGTGTATGTTTCATAAAATATTTGATATTATTGAAAATTTATTACAACATATTTTTATAATGGAAAATCATTTATAAAAAATGATGAGTAATAAATGCATATTATTTTTTGGTAAAACAATTTTTTTTGATATTTTAAATTGGATGAAGTATATTTTAGTGTTAGTATAATATTTATTGGAAACATATTTTTTGGTACCTATTGACATGACCTATCCTAGTGGGGCTCGCGCCGTGACTCCCCAAGCATACCTCTAACAGGCCATGGGCTGGTGACTATCACCGAGTAAGCATATTACTAACATGGAAGGCATTTCCTAAGTACCTATACACACGCAAACATCTCCAATCCCACAATGCTGAAATGTAAATACCACTAGGAAAAAAAATGCATGCATACAACTAAACCCAACCAACAGAGTATGACCGAAAGTAAAGTAATGAAAGTAAAATTGGCCAGAATACAAGGCCACCAAATACACGTGTCTGAAAACTACAAAGCCCAACCTGTAAATACTAGGGGGTACTGGGTCTGCTGCTCATAGTTTTAGGGACACCCCAGCTTGTAGGGAACTGAAAAAGCTTTGTCCTTTCTGGGTCTTCCCAGTACTCTGTCAAAAAGATACTCATGTACACAAGACACGACACATTCGGACAAAGTCCATGCAGGGGTGAGTATAACAATACTCCGAAGAGGACCTCGAAAAGCACAAATAAATACACAAAGTAAAGGTACAATCAACTTTATAAAATAAGTCCACAAAACATATAGAAAGAGTAACAAAAAATATCAAGATATACTCAAATCCCAAACTCATAGTCTAGGGAGAAGTCACACAATAGCATTCCCCCACTAGGGATTCAGTTCGAAGATTCCAAGAAGCACTCATCTAGGAGAAGTCACTCCATGAGTCTAATAGCTCTAATGAGGTCCATCCAAGAAGTACAGTCCATCAAGAAATGTCACAAGAGATAGATACACCCATTCCCAGAAAACATACTCCTGAGTGGGGAAAACATCATGATACATAGATGAGTATCATGACCAGGGCCTTGGAAGATACCGCGACACATACAGATTCACCTGATAAGTATAGTATTGGCGCCTAATTGAAATATTCCTGTTGATTTCTCACTCTACCTATGGTTAGGAATGGATAGAGGATCTCGCTACGGGCCACTCAGAGGGATACCTGACTCTATCTTGGAAATTTGTACTGAAGGGATCATACTCTTGTTGAAGGGAATGATACCTGAACATTAGCAGAATGATAAAAGGGGGAACTAACCCATACGAAACATGTCCAAGATATGGTGGACAAGAATATTCATCGATGTAAGGAAAAGTACACGACGTGTAAAAGTGTCTCACACTATGTCTTCTGAACCTAGGTACATCCTGTGTAGTACGGTCTACGTCGCAAGGCTGGTAGTGTAGGAAATTCAGTACATGGTGTGTAGTACAGATCACATGCCGTGTCTGAGTAACTGGGGTCGGCTCCGTGTACATGGCCATGTGCCCGTACACAACTTTATACAGTGTGCACCATCCTGCGAAATTGGTACATGGGGTAACCTGTGTAGCCATCCTGGTCTAGCTGAGTGGTGGAGTACACAGCTATGTACCCCATCCGGTGTCCATGTATCAACCAAGATACACACCGAGTCCCGCATAAGGACCCACACACTGTGTTCTTTAGAGAACATGTTGTTTCATCGCTTCATGAATCGTGGAACCCTAGCCGCTACTGAGACGGTCCCACGTGATGTGTTCTTAAGGGATACACATCGTGTTCTTTAGAAGTTTCCAAAACCGACATTCTTCATCGCCACACCTTGGGGATCATCCGATCCTCGATCCGGCCATCTGATCATCGCGAAACATAAGTGTTGAGGTCTCCTCATCATCATGAAGCTGATTCCGTTAGTTTTGGGCCTCCAATCGACCCTGAAAATGCATTCCAATTCACCCGCATGAAGAACGCTCGAAGAACGAATAATCCTACACCGCGTCGATCCATCTTCCTCCATCACCATCGCATCTCCACTAGGTCTTCCAGATGTTAGATCCCCAATTTTGGATCATTGCGTCACCAAACGGATGTGCAATGATCCATTGTTCATCACCCCATGAAGAATGTGAAGAATGCATGAGAAAAGGAAAGGGAAAGAAATGAAAAAGAAAATCAAGGAACAAACCTACAACATCGTTCATTATGGCATTGATATTCTCTCATTAGAAGGATTAAAGGGAGTAGAATCAAAACAAAAATCTAAGATGGAATAATTACCCATGATCAACCCAATAAAAACCCTCCCACAAAAATGTAAGAATCTACGTATCAACCTGTTCATGGGTTGACCCACATTCCTCATTTAATCCAAGAATAAGGAATAATAATTGAAATAAAAACCCCTACCTAGATTCAATGAAAACGATTATCATTGTGTCACATTCGTTGTCAAGGTTCGTTGATTCCGATGTGCGTCGATCTCTTGTGTCGCGGTTATCTGCCAATGGGTTCTCCACCAATGATCTAATAGCCAATCCTTAATTTCACAGGGTTATACAGCTGACCCTACGAACATTTCATAATATGGAATTGAAAGAGGAGTGAATTTTTTTATTGCGCAAAAAAGAAACAAAACAAAACAAATTATTCTTTTATTTTATTTCCATTAAAAACATCCCTGAAAACTAACTCT
The DNA here is from genome assembly GCA_963277665.1 of Viscum album. Lineage (NCBI taxonomy): Eukaryota > Viridiplantae > Streptophyta > Magnoliopsida > Santalales > Viscaceae > Viscum > Viscum album. The sequence continues at coordinate 911,118,480 of OY728134.1, forward strand.
TGCAGCTGACCCACGATGATCGATGTTAGACCCCACCTAATCTAAATTAGCTGCTCTGAATGCAACGGTGCCCTCAGATTTCTAATCCGGCACCCGTTTAATGGATATTCCACTATTATAGGAAAACCGCTCATGCAAATTGTTTAAAAGTTTAATATATTTCAAACATTTATTACGGGCACTTTGGGCCTAGGAATCGCATGCTGTCGAAAGGTCTGGTCTCAATATAATTCCATAAAATATTTATAAATAATACATAGAAAATAAGAGTCATTAAATCATCCCCCGCATGGGGATTGTTAGTCCCCGAAACTCCAAAACAATAGCAACTAAATAAGATGGGGGTACTAGGAACATATCTCAATATCCCGCTCCAACATTCTCTCCGGATGATTCCTACAATTCCACCGAACACGTACAAAGGGAATTGATCACTCTTGAAGGATCCTCTCCTACCGATACTCGATATCCATCGAGTAATCAAAAATGGTCACTTCAATCCTCGATGTCCTGCTCACCCCAGTCGATGATGTGTGATGGGTCATGCGTGTACCTACTCAGCTGCGACATGTGGAAGACATCATGTACCTGGTGAAACTCTGGCGGTAGATCTAGGTAGTACACCACCTCACCAACTCTACACAGTATCTGGAAAGGTCCAATGAACCTTAGATATAGTTTCCCTTCCCTACCAAATCATCGTAATCCTTGTCGAGGTGAGATCTGAAGAAAAACATGGCCTCCTTCCTTGAACTCCAGAGGTCTCCATTTGCAATCAGCATAAGAAATCTACCAGATCTGTGTAGACTTCATCCACTCCCATATGAACTACACCTTCTCGGTGGTATCTCAAACCAACTCTTGACCCATGAGTGCGGAATCTATAGGGTTGGTCTAGCAAAGCGGTGACGGGCAGGGTCTCCGATATAAATCCCATAAAGGTGCCATACCAATGGTGGAGTCGTAGCTTTTAATATACGAAAACTCCACCTGTGGCTGCTGGTCCTCCAAAATGTGACCAAAGTCCATGATTCAGGCCCACAACATATCATCCAGAACCTAAATAGTCCTCTCCGTCTGACCATCGGTCTGGGGATAGAACGATGTGCTCAAGCGTAACTGAGTCCCAAAAGCCTCCTACAATCCCTTCCACAACCGGGATACAAAGCAAGCATCTAAATATGAGACTATTGTCAAATGGAAACCATGAATATGAACTATCTCAAGCATGTAGAGGCCTCCCAAGCTCTCTACAAAACTCTACTCCATGATATCTAGTAAGTTGGTCAACATGGTGAGTCGGTCATCGATCACCCAGATGGAATCATGCCCCTTGGATGTACATGGTTAGCCCATCATTATGTCCATCGATACTCCATCCCACTTCCACTATGGAACTTTCAGGTGTGATCCAATCCTGCTGGAACCTAGTTCTCAGCATTCACCTACTGGCATGTAAGGCATCAAGAAAAGAACTCTACTACATCCTTCTACATGCCTGACAACCAGAATTGTCGTTGGAGATCCTGGTACATCTTCACCACTCTAGGATGTACCACCAAATGAGACATATGAAACTCCTTCAGGACCTCTTCCTGCAATGCCACTTTTACAACAGTGTGTTCCCTGAAAATAAGTATGTGCTTGCCACCTTGTGAATATCCATCAGGAACATGTCCAGTGGATAACTGAGCACATAAAGCCTAATAGTTGACATCCCCAAGATGTGCCTCCCTAACACGCTATAAGAGTGAAGGGGTGAAAACCATCGACTGAAGGTAGGATTTATTCTCTCTGTCCATGAAGGATAACTGAAACGTGGCTAACAACTCTATCGCCTCGCTCAACGGCTACGAGCTCAACCTTCTGCTAAGAGAATACGCCACATTGTTCCCCTTCCCAAGAGTATAGATGATCTCAAAATAATAGTCCTAGAGGAAATATAGTAAACTCCCGTACCTAATATAAAGATCCTTATTTGAGAATATGTATTTGTGGATCTTGTGGTCAGAGTGGATGAGAATCTACTCCCTCATAAGGTAGTGTCTCCACATATTTAACACGAAGTCTAACACTGCTTACTCAAGACCATGGGTCACATAGTTTTTCTCATATGGCCTAAGCTGGAGTGAACCATAAGAAATCATTTCTTGTCTCTGCATCAGGACATAGCCATGCCCGATCACTGATGCGTCGCAGAAAACGACATACTCGACACCCTCCTCTGGTAATCTCAAGAACGGGGTGCTCTTCTATCTTTTTCTCAACTGCTTGAAAGCTTGCAATCACTTGTCCGTCTATATGAAGGGTTGCCACTTCATGGTCAAGGCTATAATAGATGATGATATTTTTGAGAAATCAGGAATGAATATGTAGTAATATCCTTCCAACCCAAGGATTCTCTGCACCTCCATCACGCTCTGAGGTGGATCCCATGCCCACACTACCTCCACCATAGCTAGGTCCACATCTACACCATTTAATGATATTCCATGTCTTAGAATTTTGACATATTGAATCTAGAACTGGAACATTGAGAGCATCCCATAAATCTTGTGCTCTCGTAGTACATCTAGAACCATCTGTAGGTGTCTTGTATGCCCCTCATCTGACGCTGAGTACTCAAGGATGTTGTTAATGAAGACCATTAAGAACCGATGTATGTACAGCTGGAAGATCTATTTCATCAATCCCATGAACACTGCAGGGGTGTTTGTCATTCTGAAAGGCATCACTATGTACTCATAGTGATCTTAGCGGCACATCAAAGTCATCTTCATTATATCTACATCCCGTACTTGTAACTAGTGATATCCTGATCAATGGTCAACCTTCAAGAACCACTGTTCACCTTTTAGCTAATCGAAGAGGTCTTCGATTCTTGGAAGTGGATACTTGTTCTTCACTGTTACCTGATTCAAGATCCAATAATTCACACAAAACCTCAAACTTCTGTCTTCCTTCTTGGAAAACAAGACTAGGGATGCCTAGGGTGAAACACAGAGTCTTACGAAACCCTTGCTCTAAAAATCCTCCAACTACACCCTCATCTCGCGAAGCTCTGTGAGAGACATCCATAATGCTGATGAAGAAATTGGTTCCATAACACGTTGTAAGTCATTAAAAAAGTAAATTTTATGGTGGGGAGGTAGCCAAACAACATCTTCAGGAAATATGTCCTCGTACTCCACCACTGCTGCTAGAAACTGGGAGATCATAACATTTACTGCTCCGAGGGTTAGGTGGCTAACCCTGTAAACATTCCATAAGCATGTATTTAAAGAGGAGGAAATTTAGTTGCTTTGAAAAAAGGAAACAAAAAAACAAATTATTATTTTATTTTATTTGCATTAAAAACAACCCAAAAAAACTAACTCTTGCAGCCGACCTGCACTAGTCGATGTTAGGCCCCACATAATGTAAAGTCGCTGCTCTGAATGAAATCGTGTCCTCATATTTCTGACCCAAGCACCCGATTAAAAGATATTCCACTATTACAGGAAAACCAATCACGCACGCTATTTAAAATTTTAATTTATTTCAAAAATTTATTCCGAGCACTCCGGGCCTCAGAATCGCCCGTTGTTGAATGGTATGGTGTCAAAATAATTTGATATAATATTTATAAATAACACACACAATAATAATAGTTCTTAAATCCTCCCCACCTTGGGGATTTTTTGTCATTGAAAAGCCAAAATAATAGATACACAAAAATAGGTGGGTTCTGGGTATGGATATGAGTCTCCCGCTCCAACGTGATCTCCTAAAGATTCCAGTGATGCCACCAAACTTTCACCAGGGGAAGTGATCACCCCTGAAGGATCTTATCCATTCAATCCTTGATCTCCATCAGGTACTCAGCAGAGTTCACTCCAATCCTCTTTGTCCAGCTCACCCCAGTTGATGACGTGTGATGGGTCATGAACGTACCTCCCTAGCTTCGACACGTGGAAGACATCATTTACCCGATGCAACTATGGCAAAAGAGCTAGGTGGTACACCACCACACCAACTCTATATAGTTTTTGGAAAGTCCCATTGAACCTTGGAGATAGTTTGACTCACTGAACGAATCTCTGTAACCCTCGTCGAGGAGAGACCCAAAGAAAAACGTGGCCTCCTTCCTCGAACTCCAGAGGTCTCCTTCTCTTATCAGTACAAGACATCTGCAGACTCTATATAGTATTCATCTGCTCCCTGATGACCTGCATCTTCTTAGTGGTAGCTCACAGAAACTCTAGACCCATGATTTCTGACTCTCTCGGGTCGGTCCAGTAAATCAGTCACCAGTAGTTTCTCCCATATAAATCTTATAAAGGTTCCATGCCAATGGTGGATTGGTAGATGTTGTTGTATGAAAACTCCACACGTTGTAGGTGGTCCTCCCTAATGTGACCAAAGACCATGATACAGGCCTGCAACATATCCTCCAGAAGCTGAATGGTCCTCTCTGTTTGACCATCGGTCTGGTGATGGAAGGCCGTTTTGAAGCATAGCTAAGTCCCAAAATCCTCCTGAAATCCTTTCAACAACCAAGATGTGAAGCGGGAATCTCGATCCAAGACTATTGTTGAAGGGACGCCATGAAGCCGAACTATCTCATGCAGATAGAGGAATCTCAGGCCCTCTACGGAACTCTGCTCCCCTATAGGTAGAAAGTGGGTTGACTTGGTGAGTTGTTCAATGATAACCCAAATGGAATCATGCCCCTTGGATGTCTGTGGTAATCCTATCATGAAGTCTATCGATATTCCATCATACATCCACTCTAGAACATCTAGGGGTAATCCAATCCCACTGGAACCTGTTTTCAGCCATCACCTGCTAGCATGTATGGTATCATGAAATGATCATTGCAGTTCCTTCTTCATGTATGATAACCAGAACTGTCGTCGGAGATCCTAGTACATATTCAACACTCTAGGATGTACTGCCAAAGGGGACGTATGGAACTCATTCAGGACCTCTTCCATCAATTCCACTGGTATAACAGTGCTTCCCATGAAATGAATTATGTGCTCCCCACCATGAGAATATCCATCAGGAGCATGTCCAGTGGATAACTGAGCATATAAAGCCTCACAGTCGACATCCCCAAGTTGTGCCTCCAAAACGCGTTGTATGAGTGAAGGGGTGACAACCATCGACTAAAGGTAACCATTATTCTCTCTTTCTACTACTAGAAATCCCATTTTTACCAATGATTATACCCCAAGGGTTTGAAAAACCGTTGGGAATGGTTATGTACACCAACGGTTTTAAAAAAATTATTGGTATAGAAGATTTTATGAAGAATTTTACCACCATTTTTACAAACCATTGGCATAGGCCTCAATTAAGACTCTTTTACCAATGGTTATACACTAAACGTTGGTATATGATAGAATCTATACCAATGGTTTACACAAACCATTCGTATAGGCCTTGATTGGCCACTATTTACCAACGGTTTAAAGAAATCGTTGGTATAAGACTACGTAAAATTACATTCCCAACGGTTTTTAAAAACCATTTGGAATGTTTTCCCCTAAATCCAGATCGGGTGTCCAGTAGCCCCTCCGCTCGATTGTAGTCCCCCTCCACTCGATTGGTGACATAAATCGAATCCCCCTCTGCCAAACTTCTTCCACCGATCAATCCATCTTCAATCATGGAAATTTTTTCTTCTGCACTTCAAATCTATATGTGATACCTTTGTTTTTTTGTTCTAAAACTATTTATTCTGTTATGATTTGGCCAAAAAGAGAGGTATGTGGTCATTAATCTTGGTTGTGGACGGTCATTTAGGATGTAAGATAGTGTGGCTTCATTTTACTTGATATATCCAACAGTATTATTTATTTATGTTCAATTTTATTATCTTTGACAAATGATGTTGTTTAATAAGTTGTTATTAATGGTTGTAATAATGACGATATGGTATAAGGGTTCACATGGTGTCTAAGATAATCTAAGGACCTGGGAATGTACACATAGAACATGACTTGGATAGCTATGTAAATATACATGGCCAATCCCTTATGGTGAAAAGTATGTTTATCCAAATGTGGTGTTGAAAACGTCCCATTTACACATGCCTTTGTTTCAGGGATATGCCCACATGATGTGTTGGCCATACTATATAGTGGGTAGTAATTAGCTCATCCAAAACGCTTTTATCCCTGAAATCTAATACTATATGGTTAAATGGAAGAACACATGTTCTAATGACATGCCAAACATGGTTTCTAACTCACCTCACCAAAACATAAACAAGAACACTGGTTAAATGGAATAACTCATCCTAAACATACACTATAACATTTGTTAAATGGAATAAACTATCCTCATAACTGAATTACATAGACATATGGACAAAAAACCATCATTCATGAACATCCCTACAATTCATAAGCTTTTCAAAAAACACATATCCCTTAAAGGTCATGAAATTCCAGTAGGCACTAATTTAAAGCTATCATGTTTACAGGTGGAAGCTTTGTAGATTTGGATAATATATTCTCAGAAATAGAGAGTGGAACCCCAATTTGTGTTTTTAGGTCAACCGAACTCCACACATGAAAAAGAAAATCATTATCCATTAATAAAACCAATGTCAATATATAAATGGTGAGTCATACCATTATCCTTAATCGATTTCCTTAAGAATTCTTAATCCACTAGGGTGTTCTCCTACTACCTCCCTTGTTGGATTTAAAATTCAATTATCCTAGTTTAACACCACTTTGAGGAATCTATTCATTTAAAATTATGAGTTGGTTATAGTATAATCTTAAATCTTTATCTTCAATATGAGTTGGAGCTGTTTAATTAGAAATTTCAAAACTCTCTACAAAAATCCTACTTCTAACACTTCAATTTTCTCTTCTAAACCCACCTATTTAATTTTAGAGAACTTTGAAGAGTTTCATTACACTGGTAAACATGATTTTATTTATCCTTGAAGGTTGTGAACAACATCGGAATTCTAGAAGATATGTCATCATTTTTAGCATTTGGAGTAGAGGCATAATATTTTCATTTGTTTCAAGGAAAAAAATAATATTTAATATATTTTTAATTTAAGTTTCATGTTTCTAGGGTGGGGAGGGGGAGTATGGAGGTGTGGTGGGTGATGGGGTGGGGTGGGGGGATGTTCAGGTGGGGAGGATGGGGTGTCCAGGTGGTGCATGGGGTGGGTTGTCCAGGTGGTTCTCCGAGGAGTGTGGGGCTGTCCGGGGTGAGTGGGGGATGTCTGAGGGGTGGAGGCTGTCCGGGGTGAGTAGGGGGATGTTCGAGGAGTAGGGGGCTGTCTGAGGGGTGGGGGCTGTCCGGGGTGATCCAGATGAGAATGAACCCCATGCATGAGGTATTTTCATTTGTGTTGATGAATTCTCTAGAAGTTTTTATATCCTTGATGATTATAATTTTCCATTTTTACCTAGATTATATTGTTTTAGTATTTCTGACCCGAAAACACCATGCAACAATATAATTATTATTCATGACATGTACGCACAGACGGAATGTCAATCGGACGTCTGGTTTGCGCGGTAAGGCTCAATATGCGTGTTTTATGAGATGAGCGCGCTTCTTAAACGCGTGTGGGGGGTCCAAATGGGCCTAACGAAGTTGGAATGGCCTTAAATTAGAAGACAAATATGGGTGAGTGATTTGTGAAGTGTTCGAGCAGACGACACGTCAATCGGACATGCCATGTGCCTGCGGTGACTGAGAACGGAGTTCTGGTGTTATAAACGGCCAAAACGGGCGTCTAATGGTCAAATTCATAGAGGACAACCTCAGATTGACCAGAAACCACCGTTCAACAATATGATTATTATTCATGACGTCTATGTGCAGACGGCACGTCAATCGGACGTGCGGTTTGTGCGGTAAGGCTCAATATGCGTGTTTTAAGTGATGCACACTTCATAAACGCGTGTGGGAGGTCCAAATGGGCCGAACAAAGTCAGAATGGCCTGAAATCAGACGAAAAATACGAGTGAGTGATTTTTGAGGTGTTAGAGAAGACGACACATCAATTGGACGTGCCGTGTGGCCATGGTGACTGAGAATGCAGTTCTGGTGTCATAAACAGCCAAAACGGGCGTCTAACGGTCAAATTCATTGCGGACGACCACATATTGAACTGAAACCATCGTGCAACAATATAATTATTATTCATGATGTGCACACATAGACGGAATGTCAATTGGATGTGCAGTTTGCGTGGTAATGCTCAATATGTGTGTTTTAAGTGATGTGTGCACTTCTTAAACGTGCGTGGGGGGGTCCAAATGGGACGAACGAAGTCGGAATGGCCTGAAATTAGAAGAAAAAAAACGGCTGAGTGAATTGTGAAGTGGTTGAGTATACGGCACGTCAATTGGACGTGCCGTGTGCCCGTGGTGACTGAGAACGCAGTTCTGGTGTCACAAACAGCCAAAACGGGCGTCTAATGGTCAAATTCATCGAGGACGACCTCATATTGACCTGAAACAATCGTGAAACAACATAATTATTATTCTTGACGTGTACACGTAGACGGTATGTCAATGGGACGTGCATTTTGCGCAGTAAGGCTCAATATGCACGTTTTAAGTGATGCGTGCGCTTCATAAATGCGCGTGGGGGGTCCAAATAGGTGAATGAAGTCGGAATGGCCTGAAATCAGACAAAAAATACGGGTGAGTGATTTTTGTAGTGGTCGAGTAGACGACATGTCTATTGGACGTGTCGTGTGCCCGCGGTGACCGAGAACGCAGTTCTGGTGTCATAAACGGCAAAAACGGTCGTCTAACATTCAAATTCATAGCGTACGACCTCAAATTGACCTGAAACCACCATGAAACAATATAATTATTATTCATGATGTGTACGCATAGACGGCACGTCAATCGGACGTGCGATTTGCGCGGTAAGGCTCAATATGCGTGTTTTATGTGATGTGCGCGCTTCATAAACGCACGTGGGGGGGGGGTCCAAACGGGCTGAACAAATTCAGAATGGCCAGAAATCAGACGAAAAATATGTTTGAGTGATTTTTGAAGTGGTCGAGTAGACGACACGTCAATCAGATGTGCCGTGTGCCCGCGGTGACCGAGAACACAGTTCTGGTGTCATAAACGGCCAAAACGGGCGTCTAACGGTCAAATTCATAGCAGAAAACCTTGGATTGACCTGAAACCTCCGTGAAAAAATATAATTACTATTCGTGACATGTACGAGCAAACCGAACGTCAATCGGACGTGCGGTTTGCGCGGTAGGGCTGAATATGCGTGTTTTAAGTGCTGCACACACTTCATAAATGCGCGTGGGGGATCCAAATGGGCCGAACGAGGTCCAAATGGCCTAAAATCAGATGAAAATTATGGTTGAGTGATTTTTGATGTGTTCGAGCAGAGGGAATGTCAATCGGACGTTCCATGTGCCCGTGGTGACTGAGAACGCAGTTCTGGTGTCATAAACGGCCAAAACGGGCGTCTAACAGTAAAATTCATAGAGGACGACCTCAGATTTACCAGAAACCACTGTTCAAAAATATAATTATTATTCATAACATGTACGCGCAGAAGGAACGTCAATAGGACGTGCGGTCTGCGCGGTAAGGCTCAATATGTGTGTTTTAAGTGATCTGTGCGCTTCATAAACGCTCGTGTGGGGGGGTCTAAATGGGATGAACAAAGTCTAAATGGCCCGAAATCAGACAACAAATACGGTTGAGTAATTTGTGAAGTGGTCGAGGAGAGGGCACGTCAATCGGATGTGTTGTGTGCCTATGGTGACTGAGAACGCAGTTCTGGTGACATTAACGGCCAAAATGGGTGTCTAATAGTAAAATTCATAGAGGACGACCTCGGATTGACCGGAAACCATTGTGCGACAATATAGTTATTATTCGTGACATGTACGCATAGACGTAACGTCAATTGGATGTGCGGTCTACGCAGTAAGGCTCAATATGCGTGTTTTAAGTGATGTTTGCGCTTCATAAATGCTCATGGGGGGTCCAAATGGGCTGAACAAAGTCCGAATGGCCTGAAATCAAACGAAAATTACGGTTGAGTTATTTTGAAGTGGTCGAGCAGACGACACGTCAATCGGACGTGTCGTGTGCCCACGGTGACCGAGAACGCAGTTCTGGTGTCATAAACGGCCAAAACGGGCGTCTAACTATCAAATTCATAGAGGACGACCTTGGATTGACCTGAAACCACCTTGAAATAGTATAATTGTTATTCGGGACATGTACGCGCAGACAGCACGTCAATCGGACGTGCGGTATGCACGGTAGTGCTGAATATGCGTGTTTTAAGTGCTGTGCGCGCTTCATAAATGCACGTGGGGGGTCCAAATAGGCCGACCGAAGTCAGAATGGCCTGAAATCAGATGAAAAATACTGTTGAGTGATTTGTGAAGTGGTCGAGTAGAGGGAACATCAATCGGATGTGCCGTGTGCCCGCGGTGACTGAGAACACAGTTCTGGTGTCATAAACGGCCAAAACGGGCGTCTAACAGTCAAATTCCTAGAGGATGACCTTGAATTGACCTGAAACCACCATGAAATAATATAATTATTATTCGTGACATGTATGCGCAGAGGTAACATCAATCGTATGAGGAATTTGTGCGGTAAGGCTCAATATGTGTGTTTTAAGTGATGTGTGCGCTTCATAAATGCTCGTGGGGGGGGTCTAAACGGGACGAACAAAGTCAGAATGGACTGAAATTAGATGAAAACTACGGGTGAATGATTTGTGAAGTGGTCGAGAAGATGACACGTCAATCGGACGTGCCGTGTGCCCGGGGTGACCGAGAATGCGGTTCTGGTGTCATAAACGGCCAAAACGGGCGTCTAATGGTCAAATTCATAGTGGATGACCACAGATTGACCTAAAACCATTGTTCAACATTCTAATATTTATTCGTGATGTGTACGCGCAGAGGGAACGTCAATCGGACATGCAGTTTGCATGGTATGTCTCAATATGCGTGTTTTAAGTGATGCACGCGCCTCAAAAACATGCATGGGGGTCCAACTGGGCCAAAAGAATACGGAATGGCCTGAAATCAAACGACAAATACAGGTGAATGATTTCTGAAGTGTTAGAGTAGATGACACGTCAATCAGACGTGCCGTGTGCCCGTGGTGACCGAGAACGCAGTTCTGGTGTCAAAACGGCCAAAACGGGAGTCTAATAGTCAAATTCATAGAGGACGACCTCAGAAAGATCTGAAACCATCGTGAAACAATCTAATTATTATTCCCGACGTGTACGTGTAGATGGGATGTCAATCGGATGTGCGGTTTGTGCGGTACTTCTCAATATGGGTGTTTTAAGTGATGTGCACGCTTCATAAGCGCACGTGGGGGGGTTCCAAACGGGCCGAACAAAGTCGAAATGGCCAGAAATCAGACGAAAAATATGGCTATGTGAATTTCAAAGTGGTCGAGTATATGGCACGTCAATCGGACGTATGAAAAATATACCTAATGTATTTGGATTGTGTTTATACTCTAAGTGGCTCTCTTTTGTGTAAAATGGACAACATTTTAAGTATATACTAAAAACCGACCAAACGGATTCTGATTGTGTTGATACTTTAGAACAACGATCCATGGAACATATGTGACATGTACGAGTCATCCCCGCCTCATTCCGAGGCGCGGTGTGGCCGACACCATTCAAAGTGTCTCTCTTTTGTTTAAAATGGAAAAGATTATAAGTGAAAAGATCAACTGGCATATGAAAAACAGACCAAACGCATTCGAAATGTGTTGATGATTTAGAAAAACAATTTATGGGTCATATGTGATGTGTACGAATCAACTCCGCCTCAATACGAGGCGCGGTGTGGCCGACACAATTCACAGTGTCTCTCTTTTGTTTAAAATGGACAGGATTATAAGTGAAAAGAACAACTGACATATGAAAAACCAACCAAACGAATTATAATTCTATTGATGCTTTAGTTCAATGATCCATGGGTCATATGTGATGTGTACGAGTCATCCTAGGATCAATTATAGGCATGGTGTAGCCGGGATCACTCTAAGTGGGTCCCTGTTGTTTAAAATGGACAACATTTTAAGTACATATGGAAAACCAACCAAACACATTCGGTTTCTGTTGAAACTCTATGAGAACAATCCATGAGTCATATGTGACATGTACGAATCAACCTCGCCTCAATATGAGATGCAGTGTGGCTGACACCACTCAAAGTGTCTATCTTCTGTTTCAAAAGGATGTCATTTTAAGTGAAAAACATCAACTACAATAAGGAAAACCGACCAAATGCATTCGGATTGTGCCGATAATTTAGCACAACGATCCATGGGTCATATGTGACGTGTACGAGTCAACATCGCCTCAATCCAAGGCGTGGTGTGGCTGACACCACTCTAACTGTGTCTCTTTTTTTTAAATGGACGTGATTATAAGTGAAAAGAACAACTGGCATATGGAAAACCGACCAAACGCATTCAGAATCTGTTGATAATTTATCACAATGATCCATGGGTCATATGTGACTTGTACGAGCCAACCTGGGCTCAATCCGAGTCGTAGTGTGGTCAGGATCAGTCTAAGTGTCTCTCTTTTGATTAAAATGGACAAAATTTTAACTACATATGGAAAATAGACAAAACGCATTCGGTTTCCTTTGAAACATTAGGAGAACGATCCATGGGTCATATTTGATGTGTACGAGTCAACCTCGCATCAATCTGAGATGCGGTGTGGCCGGAACCACTCAAAGTGTCTGTATTTTATTTCAAAAGGACATCATTTTATGTAAAAAACATCAACTGACATACGGAAAAACAAGAAAACGCTTTCGGAATATGTTGATACATTAGGACAACAATCGATGGGTCATTTGTGACGTGTATGAGTTAACCTCGCCCAAATCCAAGGAATGGTGTAGCAGGATCACTCCTTTTGTATGTATTTTTTTTAAAATGGACATCATTTCAGGTAAAAATATATGGTATACAAAAAACCGATCAAATTATGAATTGAATTCGGGATTCCGCATATAATTGTCATCTTAATTTTAAATTTAATTCTAAATGAATTATTTATGATTATAATTACGTTATGAATTCTAATTTAATTATGGATGTGTATAGTTCCAGGATTCATTATAAGTTAAATGTGTATGAATTTGTTCTCTATATGTATGTGTTAGTTGGTTATTGCAGGTACAATAATTGTATATATATGTGTTAGTTTATTTCAGGTACAATAATTGGATTGAAAATGGGAGGGAATGCATAAAATTAGGGCTACTGTCAAATTGCATAGCTGCTCTGCAGAGCATAGGCTATGCCAAAGGTTGCAAACCGTTGGCATAGCATTTCTAGTGATTTTTTTACAAACGGTTCATTGAACCGTTGGTAAAAATCCTTTCCCAACGGTTTTAAACCATTGGGGAAAAGGAGAATTGTTGGGATTTCCCTACCGTTTAGGCCAAACCATTGGGAAAAATCCTTTCCCAATGGTTTTAAACCGTAGGGAAAGAGGAGAATAGTTGGTATTTCCCAACAGTTTAGTCCAAACCGTTAGGAAAAACAATCCCAACGGTTTGGCACAACCATTTGGATAGGTTAACAATGCCCAACCTATGCCAACGGTTCAGAGTAAACCATTGGGAAAACCTTTCTCAATGGCTTAGTTCACCATGGTTTGCAGAACCATTGGAATAACATATAACAATGGTTCTGTAGCCTTTCCCAATAGTTCAGAACCGTTGGGAAAGGCTGTATTTCCAGTAGTGTTCCATGAAGGATAACTACAATGTGGCTAACTAATCTTCCACCTCACTCAATAGCTACGAGCTCCACCTTCTACTAAGAGATTCTACGACCTTGTTCCCCTTACCATGAGTATAGATGATCTCGAAATCATTTTCCTGGAGGAACTCTAGCCAACGCCTGTACCATTGATTTAGATACTTCTGTGATAAGATGTTCTTGAGGCTCTTATGGTCAGAGTAGGTGGTAAACCGCTCTCCCATAAGGTAGTATCGCCACATATTTAACGCGAAGACTACCACTTACAACTTGAGATGGTGAGTCAGATAGTTTTTATCATGTGGCCTAAGTTAGCATGAACCATAAGCAATCACTTCATGTCTCTATATCAAGACATATCGAAGCCCAGTCACTAATGCATCGCAAAAAATGACATACTCAACACCCTCCTATGGTAATCTCAAGATAGGGGCGCTTATCAAACGCTATCTCAACTACTCGAAATCCTACAAGCACTTCTCCGTCCATATGAAGGGTTTTACTATCATGGTCATAGTTGTCTTGGATGCTGATATTCATGAGAAATCTAGAATGATTCTTCAGTAATATCTTTCCATCCCAAGGAAACTCTGCACCTCCGTCATGCTCTAAGGTGGATCCCAATCTAACAATGCCTCCACCTAGGCTGGGTCCACAACTATACCATCTACTGAGATGACATGTCCCAAAATGTTGACCTATTGAATCTAGAACTGTCACTTTGAGAGCTACCCATAAAGCTGATGCACTTGGTGTATGTCTAGAACAATCCCCAGGGGTCTTGGATGCTCCTTCTCGGATGTCGAGTACACAAGGATGTCGTCAATGAAGAACACTACGAACCGGTCCATGTACGGCTGGAAGATCTAGTTCAACAATCCCATGAACACTGTGGATGAGTTTCTCATGCTGAAAGGCATCACCAAGTACTTATAGTGATCATAGGGGCACATGAAATCCATCTTCATTATATCCTCATCCCGTACTCATAACTGGTGATAACCTAATCGAAGGTCAACCATTGAGAACCACTATCCCATCATAGATGATCAATGAGGTCATTGATTCTTTGTAGTGGATACTTGTTCTTCACCATTACCTAATTCACGTGTTAGTAATCCACGCAAAAACTCAAAAATATGTTACCTTCTTGAAAAACAACACTAGGACTGCCCAGGGTGAAACACTGGGTCTTACGAAACCCATGATCTGTAAATCCTCCAACTGGCCCTTCAACTCACCAAGCTCTGTGAGATCCATCCAATATGCTGATGAAGAAATCGATGTCGTCTCAGGGTGTATGTCATTTCTGAAGTCAATTTCCAGTGGGGAGAATGTCCTGGAACATCTTTAGAAAAGACATCCATGTACTCCGCCACTACTACTGGGATCTGGGAGATCATAACATCTACTACTCTGAGGGAAAGGATACCTAACTCTTGAGTGATCGGTTGTACCCTCCTATGCATGATTCCATTCTGTTCTTCCTGGTTATCCTTTTCTCTAAAAAAATATAACCTCGTCCCATCACAGTGGAAACACTGCACCCTTCACCTAAAGCAGTCAATCTAGGATTGGACCACAGGTAACCAATCCATATCAATAATGAAGGTGTATGTTCTTGATGCTACCACCAAGAGGTTTTAATCGAAACTCTCGGCTCTATGGGTATGATCACACTGTCTGCAAAGGTGAATGATCATCAAGTGTCCTACAATAGGTGTCTCCAAGCGTAATGATCAAGTCAACCGATCTACCAGAATATCAAGGTTTCACAAAAGACATGAGGTGATGGAGGATTGAATGGAACCTATGTCTATATTATGGAAGTTAAGGTTGAGAAGACACAGATCATGCCTCAGATAATCCATAGAGTCCTTGGGTCATACCACTCTACTGCATGCAGTTGTCCCCACCCCTATCCTCCAGCTCTCTGAGCCTGGTGCGGACCTCCCAAGGGTGGTGGTGGAAGTAGATTTAAGCATCTTCCCCCACCTGTAGCTCTCCCTGCCCCTCTTCCATGTCTGCCACCTACCTGGTCTATCTTCTCCATTCTTTCCTTTGTCTCAGTGTTCCATCCACCAACTCTCTATCAGCAGCTCGATGGGTCAGACAATCTCAATCAAGATGCCTCCTATGGTCTCACTAGTAGCACCACCTCTACCTATGATGATATGACCAAGAATGAGAGCACTGGACTATTGGTCCCCTGTCCTGGGTCCTCCTATGACATCTCCCTCATCTGGAGCCCTGTGCATGACATCGACTCCCTGCAGGTGAGGTCTCCACACCTGTCTGCCTACTGCTGACTGACGTTGGTTGTCTCTGCTCCGCTAAGAAGCTCTCGATCACCAAGGCTCAATCGAGCACTCCAGCATATGTCAAAATGCATAAAGGCATGATAGTAGCTCATATGTACCTTTGTAGACCTCAATAAAAGTTTTGAGATCTGATGTACTGATCTCTGACCAAATCAATCTAGTACCTGGCATGGTTGGTGAACCTCAATGAATAGTCATATACCATCTAAATTCCCTACTGGAGTTGAACAAGATCATGGATGTTCATTTCACTCAACATAACTGAAGGGAACTCTTCCCCAAAGATCCACTCAATATCTGTCCACAAAGAGTCTCCTCATCGTTAGAATGTGTGGTCAGACTCCACCATCATCCTTCCGAACCCTGAAGAGGGCTCACCACTAGGATCCCCATCTGGAATGCTAGTGTCTTAATGATATAAAAGACATTGTTCATCGCCTCAAGACAGTCCTCATCCACCTGAGGGTCGTTCTCTCCTTGGAACCTGAGGGGTATCTGTTTCTCAAACTTATGGATAACACTCAGCCTGTGCCCTTCATCGGTTTGTACTACAGGTACCACGGGCTTCTCCACTAGTGGGGGTATAGCAGGTGAACCACCTAGAGGAAACGCCTGGGGAAATGGTCCCTATATTGAAGCCTCGTCAGTGAGGGGGTCATCCTCATGACCGCACTACTTAATCCTAGCGGGTATGCATTGCAGAGGAATCCTGTAAGGAAACAAGATGTACCACAGTTAACAAGTATATATGGATAGATGACACAAAGGGCATGGAAAAAAACACCCATTCCTATATGATGCATGTAGCAATATTTTATTTATTCTAATCTAGTTTTTTCAAGTACTGAGTCAAAAAGCAGGTTATCAGAGTCCTGGTGTATGGATACGTCGGCCTCTTTCACCAACACTGGAGTCTCTGGCCTGAAAGCTGAGCTCGATACAATTATCACTGTTTCCCCAAACCAATCTCACAGACTCTTGGTCCTATGGAACAACCGACCACCTCTGATACCACTCTATCACGACCCGTCTCAGTGGGCCCCACATCGCGACTCCCCAAGCCCGCCTCTAATAGGCTAGGGGTAGTTGACTATAACTAAGTAGGGATATTACTAACATGGGAGAGATACCCTATGTACCTGTAAACATGCACACATCTCCAAACACACAATGCTGAAATGTATAAACCACTAGGGAAAAGGCATACATACAACTAAACCCAACCAACATAGTACAATGAAAAGTAAATTATTGAATGTAAAGGGGTCCAGAATACAAGACCCCAAAAAATAAGAGTCTCCATACTACAAAGTCCAACCTATAAACACAATGAGGTACTGTGTCAGCTTCTCTTAGCCATAGGAACACCTCGACCTATAGGGAACTCAGAAAACTTGGTCATGTCCTGGTCTGCCCAGGATTCTGTCAAAAGGCTATTCATCTGCACAAGACATGACATGTGCAGAAAAATCTAATGTAGTGGTGAGTATAATAATACTATGTAGAGGACCCCAAAAACCACAAAGAAATACAAAATGGAAAGGTATAGTCGGCTTTACACAGTATTTCTACTGAACATATAGAATTAGTAATAGAAAATATCTAGATATACTCAAATCCCAAACCCATAGTCTAGCGACAAGTCACGCAACAACATACCCCCATTAAAAGTCTAGTTCAACGATTCCATGAAGAACTGTTCTGGGAGAACTCAATCCGCGAGTTTGATATCTCTGATGACATCCATTTGAGAAGTACTGTCCATCCGGAAAGGTCACGAGAGATAGATAAACTCATTCTAGGTGAAAACACACCTGAGTGGGGAAAAGATCACGATACAAAGATGAGGATCACTACCAGGGACTTGGAGGATACCGCGACTCATCTATATTCACCTACTAAGAATAGGATTATATCCAAATAGAAATAGTCACGTCGATACCTGACTCTACCTAACATCAGGAATGGATATAGGATCTCAATCCGGGCCCCTCGGAGGGATACCTAACTGTATCTTGGAAAGTCCTGTTAATGGGATCATACTGCTGTAGAAGGGAACGATAACATTACCATCACGGGAATGAGAAAAAGGGGCACTAACTCAAATGAAAAATGTCTAAGATACGGTGGAAAAGAAGATAAAGCCATGTAATGAAATGTACATGGAGTGTAGAAGTGTCACATGACGTGTCTTCTAACCAAGGCAACTGCCCATGTACTATGGCCCATGTCGCAAGGCTGGTCATATTGGAAAGTCAGCACACGACGTGTAGTACAGATCACATGCTATGTCCGAGTAACTGGGGTAGACACCATGTAGGTGGACATGTCTAGTACATGAATATATCCATTGTACGCCATCCAGTGTAACCGTTACATGGGGTAACCCATGTATCCAGCTTGGTCTAGATGAGTGGTGGAGTACACGACCATTTAATCCATCCGGTGTCTGTTTATCACCTAAGATACATGCAGAGTCCCACGTAAAGAACCACACACTGTGTTCTTTGGAGAAAAAACCGTGTCATCGATTTGTGCATCACAAAACCCTATCCACCTTTGAGCTGTTACCACAGAGTGTGTTCTTCTAGGATACACGCTTTGATTATTTGAAATTTCCATAACTGACGTTCTTCATCACCATGCCTCAGGGCTCCTCTGATCATCGATCTGGCCATGTGATCATTTTAAAACTGAACAGTTGATGTCTCCCTATCATCATGAAGCTGGTCTCGTTGGTTTCGGGCCGCCGATCGGCCCTAATAACAGGTTCCAGTTCACTAGCATGAATAATGCTCGAAGAATGAGAAATCCTAAACTATGTCAATTCGTCTGCCACCATTGACGTTGCATCTCCACTAGTTCTTCATGATGTTGGATCACCAATTTAGGATCGTTGTACCGTGAAATGGATGCACAACGATCCATTGTTTGTCTCCTCACTAAGAAGGAAAAGAACACACGAGAAAAGGAAAGAGAAATAAATCCAAAAAAATGGGGAATGAACTTCCACTTTTGCTAATCACGAAATTGACCCCCTCATGTTATCTAGATTAAATGGATAAGAATAAAATTAATAATCTCACAGGGATTAATTTCCTGAGGTCAACCCAATAAAAACCTTCCCCAAAAAACATATGAATCTGTAGATCAACCTGTTCGTGGGTTGACCTACAAACATTATTTAATCCATGAACATGGAAGAATAATTGAAATAAAAATCCCTACCTCAATTCAGTGTATGAACTATTGTTGAGTCGCGTTCATTGGTGAGGTTCGCCGATTCCGAAGTGTGTCGGTCACTAGCATCGCCATTGTCTGCCAACGGGTTCTCCTCCAAAGCTCTAATAGCCAATCCTCAATTTCACAGGGTTATGAAACTAACCCTGTGAACATTCCATAAGTAGTTATTTAAAGAGGAGGGAATTTTTTCATGGTGAAAAAAGGAAACAAAACAAAACAAATTTGTATTGTATTTCATTTCCATTAAAAATGTCCCTGAAAACAAATTCTTGCAGCTGACCCGCGCTGGTCAATGATAGGCCCCACCAAAGGTAATGTCGCTGCTCTGAATGCAATGGTACCTTCAGATTTCTGATCCATACTTCTGTTTAAATGATATTAGACTATTATAAGAAAACCTCTCACCCATGCTATTTAAAGTTTTAATTTATTTCAATCATTTATTCTGGGCACTATGGGCCTCGAAATCACACACCTTCAAAAGGACTGGTCTCAAAATAATTTTATATAATATTTAAAAATAGTAAATGGAAAATTCAATACATTTCACCTATGAATAATATGAATAAAATGTATTACCTATTTTAATTCAACATATTTAATGATAGATATATTTTCTATTTTTATTTATAAATTTTTTTACGAATCATTTTTTATACTGACCCACTCATACAATTGATTATTCATTCCTTATAACCAAATTTTTAATTTTATCTTCACTAGTTATTATTTTTTATTATTTTCTAATATACTTCTATTAATTTTATTTCCTTTGTTTCAATTTTTACTATTAATTTCAATATTTATAAAATATTTTATTACTTTTTCCAATTTGATCATATGTTTTTGGTATTTATACCAAATATGTTCTAAATAATGATTGTTACTAAATATTAATGAATATATTTATTTTTTATTTTTGTGAGACATTCTTATTTTCTCCTTGAATTTATCATGGTAAGGATTCAATTTTCATATGTGCTAGATCAAATTGTGAATCACATGATTGATGCATTTATATAGAATTATTCACTTGATACTTGTATCTAATTTCTGTTTACCCTGAAAAAAATTCTATTACACTATAAAACAATCATATAAAACTAATTATAATTTATTTTAAAATTATTAATTTTAGAACTACTTTCAACCAACTAAATGATGATTCAAATTCATACTTTTATTAGTGGGAACTACATAAATTCATTAAATAATATTATAAATGTGATTTCTTATATGGATTACAGATTCAAAGATTAAAATAAACATCATAATGAATGAGGAGTTCTAGCATCGATATGAGGTATGATGTATTAAGCACTTAACATGTAGTTCCTCAACAGATTCCTGACTCCTTATTCATAAATGATGATAAAGAGGCCCCAACTAACCCACAACTACTCTCCATGGTATCAAACATGAAATTACATCAATCTATTATGAGATTAATACAATTTCTTCCATTTTATTCCCCCCCTTCATAATGATATCATCATCTATTCCATTATTTATTACTTAATTTAAATGAAAATTTTTTATTTAAAATATTTTAAATATATTAGATAATATTTTAAAACCTAAATATTCTATTGTACTAAAATTTAATTATATTTTTTAAAAAATTATTTTATAAATAATATAAATATTATTAAATATTATTTTTTATATAATTTTATATTAAGAATAATTAATCAATAATATTATGAATATTGTTCCCAAATATATATATATATATATCTAATGTGATACATAATAAGTTATATCATATTTTTGTTTTCATTTTATAAATATAATTTAACTATTTTTTAAAAATGTTTTTTAAATATATTTCTTTAGTAAATTTAAATATTTAACATATATAATTTTATTTTTTTTACATCATTTTTTTCATATTGTGTTTAAATATACCACGTTAATTATTTTTAATTATTAACATTTCATCACATATATATATTATAAGTTCATTTTATAGAAATTATTTTATATAATACAATTTAGCCATAAAAAATATTGTGAAATTAAATTAAACTAAACATGATATATAATATAATAATAAATTCATATTAAACAATTATATGTAAATAAAAATTTGAAATGAAATATGGATTACCATAAAAAATAAATATGAGAGATTAGATAAATGGGAATTGATGAAATGTAAATTGAATATGGGGTTGGAATGTCTATAAATTGTTTTGGGAATTCAGAGATGATTACAACGAATTAGTATAAGTATCGAATGAGGGTGGAGGGGTTAGGAATTATATCATAGTCTATGAGGTTTATTTCATCAGTAATGTGTAATCTCTAAAAGACGAGTTTCACGTACTACGATTTATTCATGAAATTAATATTAATACCATTCTAATGAGGTGTGCAAGAATGAGTTGCATGAAAAAATTGTACTCTTGAATATATTGTATTAAGAGACTATTTGTAACATCTATAAAGAGTTTTTGATCCAATACATTGGGGTTCATGAAGTATTTCATAATTGTTTCATAAGAGGTATTTTTATTGGTATTATTCATGTATAGTCAAGTTAGTTTTGTTTCCAAGGAGCCTTATAATGAAATTATTCAATCTTGACTCAGGTTTTTACCAAATTTATTTTATTTATTTTCAATGTCAAAATTTTTCTTTTTTGTGCTATGATTTTGATGTATTTTTGTTGTATTGATTTAATTTCATGATCATGATCTTTATGAAACTATCATAAAAATAATTTCAATATCACATATCCTAACCCCAATACCTAAAATACACCAAAAGACTGAAACTAAGTTATTATATTACATTTTTAAAATATGTTTCCACATTCAATTTTCTTTTTATTTCACAACCATGAACTGTCAAAAATAACATAAGATATATATATTTGAAACACTGAATATGTTAAAAAACCAATTGGTTTGACATACTTTTATACTTGAACAATCCAATGTTATTTTAAAATTTATATAAAAATAATTCTCTTTAGTCACTATATTTTTGTAGAGTAAGTAGCATAGACATCTAGTCACACAATTTTTGTAGTTAGAAAAGTGACAGAATTATAATGAAATTAATATGAATAATTCATCAAATATTATTATTTATTTGTTTCTTTCAATGTGGATGAATTTATCTCAATAAAAAAGGAATATTAAATTTTTAAATCAATTTCTAATTTAACTAAGGCATGTTTGAATTGAATAGTGGTTATCCCATGAACACTATGAAAATCAGTGGTGAGTATTTGTTTGGTGATGTTAGATGTTAGTCAGATTGAGTCCAAAACCATCCCAAAAAATGATACTTCTTTTTATTTAATTCAATGTAATTTCTTTTTGGGCGCTTGATGTCCCTCCCATACACATTAAGGATACATCACGGATGTGAAGACAAGATTTATACAATTTTTTTACAAGGAAACCGTAACCACACAATGTTTCTAATAGAAATTATCTTCATATATTTATGTCATAAAGTCACATGAAAACAGAATATAATGAACTAATAAGTGATAAGTGACCTTTGAACATAAGTTTTTCATTTCCGTGTTTTGATTTTTTAAAATCTGACATACACGGTTGTGTTTAAGTTGTTTTTTGTAGTCTAATGAAACATAAATAATTTTTGGTGAATAGTTATATACCCTTATGAATAGTGATATACCACAATGAATAGTAACCTCACCTATGGTGTTATAAAAATAATATTCAAGTTGGAAGTATGATATACCAATATCTTAGAATTGTTTAATGCATGTTTTAAATCTGGTTTTTGATAATAAATTATAATTTTAATTAAATACTAAAATAATCATATTTATAAATTTATATTTGAAAAAACGGCTTCGTTTTTGTATTCTACACATCGAAAAATGGTTGGGATGAATTTTTGTGATTTTTTCTGAAATACATGATTTTTTTATGAATAGTGGAATCCGATAATTCACAATAAATGCTATATAATGGATTAATTGAGTCGTCAATGATGTTTTGCTGATGTAAGCCCGCTTGGTTCGAATTAACATGACCTATTTAATATTCTTGGTCACTGAATACTTACTATTCATTTTCTTGTGAAGAAATAATAAATTAAGGATTAGAATATAATGAAATTCCTCCCCACCTCCACTATAAAACCCCCCCTTCACTCCCTCTTCTATCCACTCCTCTCAAGCTCCAAGCCTTCTCTAATTTATACCCAAATCACTCCCCAAGGTCCTCCCTGATGTCCAAAAGCTCTCAGCCTCCTCAAAATACAAAAACTTCTCCCATTAAGAGGTTCTCAAAGGAGGAAGTCTCAAGAGGTAAATTCCTCTTCAAAAATTTCTTTTTTTTTCTTTTCAGTTCTTTTATTTTTAATTTCTTTCCTCACCTCCCTTCACCATAATATTATGATAAATACAGTAGCATACATTTAATTTAATTTCTTTATGCTAGTGGTATATTTAATTATCTTTTCTCCTTTCCCCACCCTTTTATTTGAAGGAAATGAAAGCACCGTTCGAGATATTCTAATTTAGCACATTCAAGGACAATAGTTTACCAATTTCTGTTATTATCATTAAATATGTTCATGATTCCATTTGTGTTATGTTTAACTAGATTATTATATATGTAATATATCTTATTTTTGTTCTTTAATCCATTGGTTCAAATGGAATCATGTTATAAATCAAAACACATTCTTTGTAATCAAACCCACCGAATAACAAAACCGGTTATCAATAAGGTTATATATGTAATAATTCAACATCACTCTAAGTAAACCAATTAAAACTAAAACCATGTAATATACTTGGTATGAACTAAATAATATAACTTAAATTCTGGATCAACCACTTTCATCTTGCATATAATCCAAACTTGAATATAAGTGAACCTATCTTTTAAAGCCAAGTAAACAAACGAGCCCGAACAATGAAATTGAATAATATAGCTAATCAAAAGGCCTTGAATGATATAAAAATGGTTATAATAAAAAAATTTCATATATAACAGTTTCTTTACTTATTAATTAATTAGCTTAATTTTTTTATTCATGTCATTAATAACAAGTGAAGAACACCGCCAGTTTTAAGGTAAGGGATCCTCTCCTTTTCTCTCTTAATCAAGATTGTCCTCTATAATATTCCTTTATATGTGTACAAAAAAAATGATGGGTTATGATTAATATCACCGCTATAATTCCTTCTAGATTTATATGTGATGAGAAACCCCATTTATATCTCATCAATTCCCCTTGGTCACACCCAACACCTTGCCGATAAAATCGCAACGAATTCTACCTGAACCTTAATTGTTCTTTCGGGTTGCCTTATCTTTCATTCAAAATGGTGTTATCATATCTATATATGTGAGTATTATAAATTCTGGTTATTAGTACAAGATTCTTATATCAACACCCTTTCATCAGATTCTTTCGGGGATATACATGATTTTGAAAGATTCCCTCCTTGAAACTTTCCGATAAGCAAATCTATTTTAAGGAGACTTTAAAAAATTTTACCCAAAATTCAAGTGCACTCTATCCCATGTTTTAAAAAACCATTGTATTTATAAAATAAGTATTTTTATTATGAAATCCTTATTGGTTAAATTATGTTTTTATATAAAATAATGTCCTCTTTTCCATTTGAAAAGCTCTAGAATGTGTTCCTTAAAACCGCACAAAAATGTTTTAATGCTAATGTTTCTAAAATAACTTTTTAATATGTTTCCAATTATATTTGACACCACTTACCATATTATATACCTATTTAACACTATTAATGTCCATGTATTTTGTAATTATTTCCTTTCATGGAGACTTTCGTGATACGACCATTGGATATGTTTTATGTCATGATTTTGGTACCCAATTCTTTGCATGGGTTCCCTTATGTTTATGTATAGATGATTATGTATGGTTGTATATGTGGTGAGAATATTTATTTGGAAATAATATTCATGAAAATGTTGAGATGGGTGCACCCTGATAGCACTCCAATGCATTGGGTAAGGATAGGTCTCATGAGATGCAGTGTGAAATGTGATTGGCGGTTAGCCATGACCCATACTGAAATGGGAAACGGGATTGGCGGTTAGCCTTGACCAGTACTAAAGAAATGATTTATGATTCTACCACATTTATATTATTCCATGTTTATTTGATCCCATTCTTATATTTAATTATTTCATAAGTTTTATTATTTGGATGTCATTATGTCATGCCTCTTAAATCTTGTGCTTGAGATGTATCCTTATGTTCATTCCCTTACTGGGCATTTTAGCTCATCCCTTTGTTCGTGTGTTCCCCAGGGTACCCTATGCAGATTTAAGAGGTCAAAGGAAGTTAGAAGCTATTTATGGAGATTAAATAAAAAAGTTTCTTAGCCCTATGTTTTATGTTATATGTACCTAGTCTTCCAAGGCACTAGACTTAATGATCCTTGGATTGTATATTGATGATTAATTATGATAAAAATAATGAAATGTTTTATGTAAAAGGATTGGGTCTCTATAGTTGGTATCAGAGGGATGTCTAGTTATTTTTGGAGATTAGGAATAGAGCACCTTAGTGAGAACCTTAAGGATGAGACTATGTATAAGAAAACATACCTATATTTTTGTGAGTATAGAGTAAGTGTTTTATCATGAAAATAAAACCCTATCTGGATAAGATCAGGAAGAGGAGGCTCTGTCACATATGTATCTTGGGGTAAAACCCGAAAACACTGCTTTGATCTGGACTCGAATGGGAACTTGTGCCTAACAACGAGACTTGTTGCACTCTTGGTTATGACACTCTCAGGGGATATTCTATGGTAGATTCATGATCTTAGTACAAACCATTATTAAGGGAAAATGAGAAACCCATAAGAATATAAGTTATTAAATAGATCGAGGATAACCTATATATAAACCTAAGGAATCACAAGTCAGGATATAATTTTTCATTATAAGTTCATAGTTTTATGTTCAATGTTCCTTTTAATTATAAATAACTACGTATTCAAGACAACTAATTATATGTTAATTTTCTTAGTTAATGGTGGAAAATAGAGGAACATGTTTCAACAACCGATGTGATAGGCAATTTAATTATTCCCCTAATGAAATGCATGTTGTGATGGAAGTAGGTGCTCAAAACATCATGGTAGTACTTTCTCTGCTGGCACTATTTATGAATAATAACTTGAATCAGGTAGAACGCCCCCCTCCTCCAAGGAAAGAGAAAGTTTCCATAGAATCCTTCATGCGACAAAGGCCTACCATGTTATGAGTATCTTTTGATCCCCTCCTCGTAGAACAATTTATTAACTCCATTGAAAATATTTTCTCTATCCTCCAGGGCTCAGAAGAATTGAATGTCATACTGGCAGTCTATCATTTTTATGGGGAAGCTAATCAGTGGTGGACACTGATCAAGAATACAAAGTCCCAGGGGGAAATTGATTCCATAGATTGGCAGGAATTCAAGAGGATGTTTTTCAATAAATATTTTCATTGAACCCTCTATATCAAGAAGGAAAGAGAGTTCCTTGGACTCATGAGGAAGGACGATGAGTCCATCAGGGCATATGAAGCGAACATTACAAGGAATTCAAGGTACGCCTCTACCCTTGTAATGAACACTGAAAGCATGGTGGATCGCTTCTTTAGCGGACTAAAGTTGAGTCTATGATAAGTGTTGGCGATTTGAGACTTCGACATCTATGAGGAGATTGTTCGTTGTGCCCTCAAGGTTTAAATGGACATTGGAGACTCTCAGTGGTCTCATGGGTCGAGTGACAAGATGTTTAAAATGGAGAAAAACATGGGTGGTTCATCAAACAAATCCCCTGATGGAAAGAAGCCTCAGTTTCCCCTTTTCAAGAATTGAGGGAAGAAGAATCTTTGTGATTTTCTCTAGGGAACCAAGAATTGCTTCAAATGCAGAATGTTTGGTAATCTAGACATGAACACTTGAAGGGATATGAAAAATCACACTAATGATGAAGAAGAACGGAAGGATCATATCAATACTCAACCTACAGTGAATTGTTTTAACTGTAAAGAGATTGTGCATTATCTAAACAATTTCTCTAAGCCCAAGGTCGTCAGAGGAAATCAACAACAACCTCCAAGGAAACAAGGATGGGCTTATGCTATCACTATTACTGATGTGGAGCCAGAAAACAATGTGGTGATAGGTAATCTTGTTATTTATTCAAGAATAGTGAACATAATATTTTATTTTTGTTCTATGCATTCTTTTATATCATGAAAGTTTAGTAGAACTATTCAAACACCACCTCAAAATTTGGAGGAAAAGTTGTCTGTTAGAATAGAAAATGGGTAAATTATTGCATCGACGGTTTATAACTCATCCCCGGTTAAGGTTTGTGGACTGAACCTCCCAGAAAATCTTGTCATACATTCTTTAGTAGAGTTCGATTCTATCTTGGGCATGAATTGGCAGTCTTTTTACAAGGTTAACATCAACTGTTGGAAAGGGAGATTACTCTTCACATCCTGAAGCATCCTCTGATTCTCTACAAGTTCAAGGAGGAAGATGAGTCTCCTTTAGAATCTTTGTCTCAGGTTTGGATATTGTTTCCTTATGAGCATGCGTACCTATCTCAAATATTATGACAAAGGAGAGAATCATGCTTGAAGACATGCCCATCATGAGGTATTACACTGATGTATTCCCCAAAGAGTTTCCTAGTCTTCCCCTCGACTGAGAGTTTGAGTCCTCAATTGAACTTATCCATGGATATCTTCTAATATCAAAGACACCTTACAGAATGGCCACCGTAGAGCTGGAAGAGCTGAAGAAGATGTTACAGGAGAATATGGAGAAGGGTTTTATATGCCAAAGTGCTTCACTGTGGGGTGCTCCAGTACAATTAATAACAAAGAAGGATGGGTCAATGCGCCTCTGCATTTATTATTTTGCTCTCAATAAAATCACTATAAAGGACAAGTATCCCCTTCCACAGATAGATGACTTGTTCGATCTACTTCGTGGGGCCAGTTATTTCTCAAAGTTGGTCCTTCAGCCGGGATATCACCAACAAAAGGTGAGGAAGGAAGATATTCCCAAGACTGCCTTTAGAATGAGGTATGGACACTATGAGTTCATAGTGATGCCCTTCAGAATCACAAATGATCCAGAAATTGTCATTGATTTAATAAACAATGTATTTAGATATTACCTCGACAAATTTGTGGTGGTCTTTATTGATGATATTATGATATACTCCAATAGCAAGGAGGAACATGAGGAGAATTTAGAAACCGTGTAAAAAGCATTACGAAGGGAGAAGTTGTATGAAAAGTATAGTAAATGTGACTTCTGGATGGAGGAATTATCATTTTTGGGGTATGTTATCACCAGGAAAGGGATATTTGTGGACCCTTCGCAGATGAAGGCAATTGAAGAGTGGCCAAGGCCAACATCTGTAACAAAGATCCGCAGATTTTTAGGTCTATTTGGGTATTATCAGAAATTCATGACGATCTTTTCATGACTTTCAAACCCAATGAACAAGCTGACACGGAAGGGAGTAAAGTTCGTCTGGATATAGGAATATGAAGACTATTTCAAGGAGTTGAAAAAGAGGCTTATCAATGCACCGGTACTCACATTTCTTTCAAGTGGATAACTCTTTGTGGTATATAGTGATGATTTTAAGAATGTATTAGGTTGTGTGCTAATGAAATATTATAATGTGATAGCCTATTCCTCAAGGTAGCTAAAAATCCATGAGAAAAACTATCCCACACAAGATCTAGAGTTGGTGGCTATGATCTTTGCATTTAAAATCTTGCGAAATTTTCTCTATAGGAAAAAATGTGAGATATATACTGACCACAAGAGTCCCAAATATATATTTACACAGAAAGGGATTAATATAAGCCAATGAAGATGGATAGAGCTCATCAAGGATTCTAACTTCTCAATCTACTACCATCCCTGTAAGGCAAACAAGGTGGCAGATGATCTAAGTCGAACTGATCCTATATCATAATCAATGATGAGAATTGAAAAGGATATAATCTTCCTAGATTTTCAAAGGATGGACATGGGAATATTTAAGGAGAGAACATCATCAATACTTTCTCAAATGATTTCTCAACCATACCTCCTGAAGAAAATAATGGTTGCTCAAAGAAAGGATGTGGAAATTCAGAAAAGGGTGGAAGCTGTAAAAAATGGTAAATCCTCCAATTTCAAAATTGACGAGGGATGAGTTGTATGATTTGGGAAACGATTATGTGTACCATATGATCCATAGAAAAAGAAGGAGCTATTGAATATTGCACATATCTCGACCTTCTCTATCCATCCTAGGAGTACCAAAATGTACCATAATCTCTGAGAACACTTTTGGTGGGATAACATGAAGAGGGAGATTGATGAATATATATCATGGTGCTTGGTATGTCAGAAAGGTAAAGCTGATCGACAAAAGTCCAAAGGTATGATTTAGCCATTGAATATACCGATTTGGAAATGAGAAAATATTACCATGGACTTCGTCATGGGTCTCCCCAAGACGTCGAAGGGAAATAATGAGATATGGGTTGTGGTTGACTGACTACCAAGAAAACCCATTTCATCGCTATTCAGGATGATCTCTCGCTTGAACAAATTGAAATGTTATTTGTGAAGGAAGTTGTGAGACTGAACGATGTTCCGATATCAATTTTCTTTGACCATGATCCAGGGATCACATCTAAATTCTATAGGAGCCTTTAACATTCTTTGAGTACTGAATTAAATTTCATCACGGCCTATCACCCCCAAACTGATGGCCAGTCTGAAAGAACTATTCAGACGCATGAAGATATTCTTATATCCTGCTCTCTAGAATTAAAAGTTGGATGGGATCACTATCTCCCATTGGTTGAGTTCTCATACAACAAAAGATTCCACTCGAGTATTCAAATGGCTCCATATGAATCTCTGTTTGGATAGCGATGTAGAAATCCAACCTGTTGGGATGAAGTTGGAGAATGACAGCTACTGGGGCACGATCTTGTTCAAGAGATGATAGAGAAGGAATAAGTCATGTAGAAACACATCAAAGCTACTCAATGTCGGCAAAAGAGCTATGCTGACAACCGTCAATGTGACATGGAGTTCGACATTGGAGAAAAGTTATTTCTTCAAATATCTCCATGGAAGAGAGGCAGGTGATTCGGGAAGAAAGGGAAGCTAAGCCCAAGGTATATTGTCCCCTTTGAGATCCTAGACCTTATAGGAGTCGTGGCCTATATGCTTTCATATCCACCAAATATGGGTCAAGTTCATGATGTTTTTCACATATCAATCTTGACGAAGTACGTACATGATCCCTCAAATGTACTAAACTGAGAGGTGGTGCAACTGGAAGATGATATCTCCAATGAGGAGTAGCCAGTAAAGATTCTGGATCGGAGAGATAAGGTTCTATGAGAAAAGACAACACATCTTGTCAAAGTGTTGTGGAGGAACCATATGTTTGAGGAAGCCACATAGGAACTGGAGGAATCAATGGAGGAAAAGTACCCACATCTGTTTTTGGCCTAGGATGTAAAATGAAATTTCGGGGGCAAACTTTCTTAAGGGGGAAGAATGTAACGACCCAATGTTTTAAACGGAAATTCCATTCTAATATTTATGTCATAAAATCACATGAAAACACAACATAATGAACTAATAATTTATAAGTGACCTTTAAACATTAGTTTTTCACTTCTGTGTTTGGAATTTTTAAAATCCGACATACAAGATTTTGATGAAGATGTTTTTGGATTCTAATGAAAAAAATAATTTTTGTTGAATAGTAACATACCCTTATGAATATTGATATAAACAAATGAATATTAACCTCACTTATGGTGTTATAAAAATAATATTCAAGTTGGAAGTACGATATACCTATATTTCAGAATGGGTTATTGCATGTTTTAAATCTGGTTTTTGATAATAAATTATGATTTTAATTAAATATTAAAATAATCATATTTAGAAAATAATTTTTGAAAAATGGACTTCATTTTTGGATGTTACACGTCAAAAAATTGTTAGGGTGAATTTTTGGGATTTATTCTAAAAAACATGAATTTTTAATGAATAGTAGAATCCGATAAATCACAATAAATTGTAAATAATGGATTAATTGAGTCGTTGATGATGTTCTACTGATGTAAGCCCAATTGGATCTAATTAACACCACCCATTTACTATTATTCTTCATGGAATACCTACTATTCTTTGTCTTGTGAAAAAATGATATATTAAGGATTATAATATCATGAAATCCCTCCTCTCCTCCACTATAAAAACCCTCCATCACTCCCTGTTCTCTCTACTCCTCTGAAGCTCCAAGAATTATCTAATTTCCACCCAAATATCTCCCCACGGTCCTCCCCGACGTCCAAAAGCTCTCAGCCTCCTCAAAATACCAAAACCTCTCCCCTTAAAATGTTCTCAAAGGAGGAAGTCTGAAAAGGTAAATTCCTCTTCAAAAATTTCTTCTTTCTCTTTTAAGTTCTTTTATTTTTAATTTATTTCCTCACCTGCCTTAACCATAATAGTATGATAAATCTAGTAGTATACATTTACTAGAATTTCTTCATTCTATTGGTATTTTTAATTATCTTCTCTTCTTTCCCCACCCTTTTATTTGAAAGAAATGAAAGCACCGTTTGAGATGTGCTAATTTAGCAAATTCAAGGACACCGGTTTATCAATTTCTATTATTATCTTTAATTATGGTCATGAAACCATTTGTGTTATGGTTAAAACAGATAATTATATATTTAATATTTCATATTTTTTGTTCTTTAATCCTTTTGTTCAAATGGGATATAGTTATAAATCAAAACACATTCTTTGTAATCAAACCCACCGAATAACAAAAACGCTTATCACTATGGTTATATATGTAAAACATCAACATCACTCAAAGTAACCTAATTAAAAATAAAACCGTGTAATATCCTGGATACTAACTAATGAATATTACTTCAATTCGGGATCAACTACTTTCAACTTTCATATAATCCAAACTTGAATATAAGTGAACTGATCTTTTAAAGCGAAGTAAACAAACGAGCCCGGACAATGAAATTGAACCTTATAACTAATAAAAAGGCATTGAATGAAATAAAAATGGTGACAATAAATAAATTATATATATAAGAAGTTCTGTACTTATTAATTAACAATCATAATTTGTTTATGCAGGTCATTAATAATAGGCGAAGAACACCACCAGATTTAAGGTAAGGGATCCTCTCCTTTTCTCTCTTAATAAAGATTTTCCTCTATACTATTCCTTTATATGTGAACTATAAAATGTTGGGGTATGCTTGATATCCTCCCCCATACTTCATTATGGATTTATTAGTGATGAGAATCCCCATTTCTCTCTCATCAATACCTCATGGTAACACCTGACACCATGCCGATAGAATCATTACAAATTCTACCTGAACCATCTTTGTTCCTTCAGGTTGCCTTATCTTTCTTTCAAAATGGTTTTATCTTATCTATACATGTTAGTCTTATAAATTCTAGTCAGTTTTAAAATATTCATATATCAAGACCCTTTCTTCACTTTTTTTTGGGGATATACATGATTCTGAAAGAATCCCTCCATAGAACTTTTTAATAAGCAAACCTGTTTTAAGGGGACATTCCAAATTTTTACCCAAAATTAAAGTTCACTCTATCATATGTTTTAAAACAATATTGTATTTATAAAATAATTATTTTTATTATGAGAACCTTATTGGTTTAATTCTGGTTTTATATAAAATAATGTCCTCTTTTCTATTTGAAAATCTCTAGAATGTTTTCCCTAAAACCGCACAAAAATGTTTTAATGCTAATGTTTCTAAACTACCTTTTTAATATGTTGTCACTTATATTTGAAACCCCTTACCATTTTATATACCTATTTTACCCTATTAATGTCCATGTATGTTCTAATCCTTTCCTTTCATGGACACATTCATGATATGACCATTGGATATGTTTTATGTCAAGATTTTGGTACCCAATTCATTCCATGGGTTCCGTTATGTTTATGTATAATTGATTATGTATGATTGTATATGTGGTAAGTATATTTATGTAGAAAGAATATTCATGAAAATTTTGAGATGGGTGCGCCCTGATAGCGCTCCAATGGATTGGGTAAGGATAAGTATCATGAGATGCGGGGTGAAATGGGATTAGCGGTTAGCCATAACCCATATAGAAATGGGAAACAGGATTGGCGGTTAGCCTTTACCCATGCTAAAGATATGATTTATGATTCTACCACATTTATATGATTCCATATTTAGATGATCCTGTGCTTATATTAAATTTTTTCATAAGTTTCATGCTTTGGATATCATTATGTCATGCCTCTTAACTCATGTGCTTGAGATGCATCCTTATGTTCATTCCATTACTGGGCATTTTTAGCTCATCCCTTTGTTCATGTGTTCCACAGGGTACCCTATACAGATGTAATAGCTCAAAAGATGTTGGAATCTATTTATGGATATTAAATAAAGATGTTTTTTTAGCCCCATGTTTTACGTTATTTGTGCCTAGTCTTCCAAGACACTAGACATAACAATCCTTGGCTTGTACTCTGATGATTAATTATGCTCAAAAATCATGAAATGTTTTATGTAAAATTATTGGGTCTCTATAGTTGGTATCAGAGAGAGGTCTAGTTATTTTTGGAGATTAGGAATAGAGAATCTTAGTGAGAAACGTAAGGATGAGACTATGTATAGAAAAACAGACCTAAATTTTTGTGAGTATAGAGTAAGTGGTTTATCAAGAAAATACATCCCTGTCTGGATACGAGCAGGTAGAGGTAGCTCTAGCACAAATATAACTTGGGGTAAAATCTAAAAACACCGCTTTGAGCTAGACTCGAACGGGAACTAGTGCATGACAATAGGCCTTGCTACACTCTTGGATACGACACTCTCAGGGGATATTCATTGGTAGATTCACGATCTTAGTACGAACCATTATTAAGGGAAAAATGGAAGCCCATAAGAATATAATTTATTAAATAGATTGAGGATAACCTCGATATAAACCTAAGGAATCACAAGTCAGGATATACTTTTTATTTATAAGTTCATAGTTTTATGTTCAATGTTCTTTTTTATTCTCAATAGCTATGTATTCAAGACCTCTAATTATACGTTCTTTTTCTTAGTTAATGGCGGGAAATAGAAGAACATGTTCTGACAACCGATGTGATAGGAAATGTAATGATTAACCTAATGACATGCCTGTTGTGATGGAAGCAGGTGCTCAAAACTTCATGGCAGTACTTTCTCAGCTGGATCGATTTATGAATAATTACTTGAATCAGGTGGAATGTCCCCCTCCTCCAAGGATAGAGCAATTTGCCGTAGAATCCTTCATGCGGAAAAGGCCTCCCATGTTTAGCATATCTTCTGATCCCCTCCTCATAGAAAAATGTATTAAGTCCATTGAAAAGATTTTATATATCCTCTAGTGCTCGAAAGAAGTGAATGTTGTATTGGTACTCTATCGTTTTGATGGGGAAGTTGATCAGTGGTGGACACTGATCAAGAATACAAAGTCCCAAGAGAAAATTGATTCCAAAGATTAGGAGGAATTAAAGAGGATGTTTTTCAATAAATATCATCCTCGAACCCTCCATATCAAGATGGAAAGAGAGTTCCTTGGACTCTTATATAAGGAAGATGAGTCCATCGGTGCGTATGAAGTGAACATTACAAGGCTTTCAAGGTATGCCTATGGCCTTGTCATGAAACCCGAAATCAAGGTGGATCACTTCTTTAGCGGACTAATGTTGAGTCTATGAAAAGTGTTGGAAATTCGAGACTTCAACAGCTATGAGGAGATTGTCCATTGTGCACTCAAGGTTGAAATGGAGATTGGAGACTGTCAATGGTCTCATGGGCCTAGTGAAAAGAAGCGGAAAATGGAGAACAACATGGGTGGTTCATCAAACAAATCCCATGATGGAAAGATTCCTCACTTTCCCCTTTTCAAGTATTGTGGGAAGAAGCATATTGGTGACTATCTCAAGGGAACCAAGAATTGCTTAAAATGCAGAATTTTTGGTCATCTGGCCAAGAACCGCTGAAGGGATATGAAAAATCCTACTAATGATGAAGAAGAATGGAAGGTTCAGATCAACACTCAGCCTGTAGTGCAATGATTTAACTGCATGGAGTTGGGCATTATGTGAAAATTTTCCCTAAGATGAGGGTTGTCAAAGGCAATCAGCAACAACCTGCAAAGGAACAAGGAAGGGCTTATGCTATCGCTACTGCTGAGGTGGATCCAGAAAACAATGTGGTGATAGGTACGCTATTTATTTATTCAAGAACACTGAACGTAATATTTTATTTTGGTTCTACACATTCATTCATATCTTGAATGTTTTATAGAACTATTCAAACACCATCTGAAAATTTGGGGGAAAAGTTATCTATGAGAATATCGAATGGGGAAATTATTGCATCCATGGTTTATAACTCATCCTTGGTTAATGTTTGTGGACTGAACCTCCCAGAAAATCTTTTCAAACATCCTTTAGTAGAGTTTGATTCAATATTGGGCATAGATTGGCTATCTTTGTACAAGGCTAACATCAACTTCCAAGAAAGGGAGATTTCTCTTCACATCCTGAAGCATCCACTAATTCATTACAAGTGAAAAGAGGAAGATGAGTCTCCTTTATAATATTTATCTCAGGTTTGGATATCGTTTCCTTATGAGAATTTATACCTATATCAAATTATTTAGATAAAGGAGAGAGTCATGCTTGAAGACATTCCCATCATGAGGGATTACACTAATGTATTCCCCAAAGAGTTCCTGGTCTTCCCCCTGACTGAGAGGTTGATTTCTCAATTGAAATTCTCCCTGGATCTCTTCCAATCTCAACGAATCCTTAGAGAATGGCCACCATAGAGCTGGAAGAGATGAAGAAGCAGTTACAGGAGAATATGGAGAAGGTTTTTAAATGCCTCAGTGATTCACTGTGGGGTGCTCCAGTCCTCTTCATCAAGAAGATGGATGGATCAATGCGCCTCTGCATTTATTATCATGATCTCAATAAAATCACTATAAGGAACAAGTATGCTCTTCCACAGATAGATGACTTGTTCAATCTGCTTCGTGGGGACAATTTTTTCTCTAAGGTGGACCTTCGGTCAGGATATCACCAACTAATGGTTATTAAGGAAGATATTCCCAATACTTCCTTTCAAACGAGGTATGGACACTATGAGTTCATAGTGACGCCATTCAGACTCACAAATGATCCGGAATTTTTCATGGATTTAATGAATAGTGTCTTTAGAGATTACCTCGAAAAATTTGTGGTTGTCTTTATTGATGATATTATGATATACTCCAAGAGGAAGGAGGAACTTGAGGATCATTTAAAACTGTGTTAAAAACATTGAGAAGGGATAAGTTGTATGTAAAGTACAGTAAATTTGATTTCTGGGTCGAGGAATTATCATTATTGGGGCATGTTATCACCAGGAAAGGGATATCTGTGGACCCTTCCAAGATGAAGGAAATTGAAGAGTGGTTGAGGCCAACATCTGTAATGGAGATCTGCATCTTTTTAGGTCTAGCTAGGTATTATCGACGATTCGTGAAGAACTTTTCATGATTGTCAAACCCAATGACCAAGATGACACAGAAGGGAGTAATGTTTTTCTGGATACTGGAATCTGAAGTATGTTTCAAGGAGCTGAAAAAGAGGCTTATCACTATGATAGTACTCAAACTTCCTTCTAGTTGAGAACTCTATGTGGTGTATAGTGATTATTCTATGAAAGGCTTAGGGAGTGTGCTATTGAAAAATGATAAAGTGATAGCCTATGCCTCATGGCAGCTGAAAATACATGAGCAAAACTATCCCACGCATGATCTGGAGTTGGTGGGTGTGATCATTTTGTTGAAAATCTGGCAGCATTATCTCTACGGGAAAAAATGTGAGATATATAATGACCACAAGAGCCTCAAATATATATATTCACACAGAAAGAGCCTAATATGCACCGGAGGAGATGGATAGATCTCATCAAGTATCATAACTGCTCAATCCACTACCATCCCGGTATGGCAAACAAGGTGGAAGATGCTCAAAGTAGAAAGGACCCTGCATCTTTATCAATGATGAGAATTGTAAAGGATCCAATCTTCTTAGATTTTCAAAGGATGAACATGAGAATAATTAAGGGAGGAACATCATCAATACTTTCTGAAATGATTTCTCAACCATCCCTCATGGAGAAAATAATGGTTTCTTGAAGAAAGGATGTGGAAATTCAGAAAAGGGTGGAACCCGTTAAAAATGGGAAATCCTCCTATTTCAATATTGATGAGGTAGGAGTTGTAAGATTTGGGAAATGATTATTTGTACAGTTTGATCTAGAGAAAAAGAAGGATCTCTTGAATGATGCACATATCTCGACCTTCTCTATCCATCTTAGGAGTACCAAAATGTACTGTGATCTCCGAGAAGACTTATGGTCGGATAACACGAATAGGGAGATTGCGGAATATATATCATGGTGCTTGGTATGTCAGCAAGTTAATTTTGAGCGACAAAAGTCCAAAGGTATGATTCAACCATTTCCTATACCCATGTGAAAATGGGAAAATATTACTATGGACTTTGTCATGGGTCTCTCAAAGATGTCGAAGGGAAATAACGTGAAATGGGTTGGGGTTGACCGACTCGCCAAGACATCCCATTTCATCTCTATTCGGGAAGATATCTCGCTTGAAAAACTTGAAATGTTATATATTATGGAAGTGGTGAGACTGCATGGTGTTACACTGTCAATTATCTTTGACCATGATCCAAGGTTCACATCTAAATTCTAGAGGAGCCTTTAACATTCTTTGAGTACTGAATTAAATTTCCGCAAGGCCTATAACCCCCAAACTGATGACCAGTCTGAAAGAACTATTCAGACACTTGAAGATATTCTTAAAGCCTGCTCTCTAGAATTCAAAGGTGGATGGGATCATCATCTCCCATTGGTTAAGTTCTCATACAACAATAGATTTCACTCGAGTATTCAAATGGCTCCATATGAAGCGTTGTATGGAAAGCGATGTAGAACTCCAACCTTTTTGGATGAAGTTGGAGAAAAAAATCTACTGGGACACGATCTTGTTCAAGAAATTACAGAGAAGGTTCAAGTCATCCATAAACACATCAAATCTGCTCAATATCAACAAAAGAGCTATACTGACAACCGTCAAAGGGACTTGGAGTTTGACGTTGGAGATAAAGTCTTCCATCGAATATCTCCATGGAAGAGAGTCACGTGATTTGGAAAGAAAGGGAAGCTAAGCCCAAGGTATATTGGCCCCTTTGAGATCCTTGACTGTATAGGAGCTGTGGCATATCGGCTTGCACATCAACCAAATATTGCTCGAGTTCATGATGTTTTTCACGTATCAATCTTGAGGATGTACATACTTGATCTTTCAAATGTACTAAACTCAGAGGTGGTGCAACTATAAGATAATCTCTCCTATGAGGAGCAGCCAGTAAAGATTCTAGATCAGAGAGATAAGGTTCAATGCAACAAGACAACCCATCTTGTCAAAGTGTTGTAGAGGAACCATAAGTTTGAGGAAGCAACATTGGAACTGGATGAATCAATGAAGGAAAAGTACCAACATCTATTTTTGCCCTATAATGTAAAATGAAATTTCGGGAGCAAAATTTCTTAAGGGGGGAAGAATGTAACGACCCAATGTTTTTTATGGAAATTCCCTTCTTATATTTCTGTCATAAAATCACATGAAAACACAAAATAATGAACTAATAATTTATAAGTGACCTTTAAACATAATTTTGTCACTTCTGTGTTTGAATTTTAAAAATCTGACATACGTAGTTGTGTTTAAGATGCTTTTGGAGTCTAATGAATCTAAAATAATTTTTGGTGAATAGTAACATACCCTTATAAATAGTGATATTCTCTCTTGAATATTAACCTCACCTAAGGTGGTATAAAAATAATATTCAAGTTGGAAGTACGATATACCTCTATTTTAGAATGGGTTAATGCATGTTTTAAATCTGGTTTTTGATAATAAATTATGATTTTAATTAAATATTAAAATAATTATATTTATAAAATTATTTTTGAAATATGGACTTCATTTTTTTATTCTACAGGTCGAAAAATGGTTAGGGTGAATTTTTGGGATTTTTTCTGAAATACTTGAATTTTTTATGAATAGTAGGATCAGATAATTCACAATAAATACTAAATAATGGATTAATTGAGTCCTCGATGATGTTCTACTTATGTAAGCCCACATGGTTCAAATTCACATGGCCGATTTACTATTCATGGTCATGGAATATTTACTATTCTTTTTATTTTGAAGAAATAAGAAATTAAGGATTATAATATCAGGAAATCCCTCCTCTCCTCAACTATAAAAACCCCCTTCACTCCCTCTTCTCTCCACTCCTCTCAAGCTCCAAGACTTATCTAATTTTTACCCAAATCTCTCCCCAAGGAACTCCCCCACGGCC
This sequence comes from Viscum album, assembly GCA_963277665.1. NCBI lineage: Eukaryota > Viridiplantae > Streptophyta > Magnoliopsida > Santalales > Viscaceae > Viscum > Viscum album. Next base: position 911,158,379 of record OY728134.1, read on the forward strand.
AAAATCTCTAATCCTCCTAAAAATACCAAAACCTCTCCCCTTAAGATGTTCTCAAAGGAGGAGGTCTGAAGAGGTAAATTCCTCTTCAAAAATTTCTTTTTTTTCTTTTAAGTTCTTTTATTTTTAATTTATTTCCTCACCTCCCATCACCATAATAGTATGATAAATCTTGTAGCATACATGTACTGTAATTTATTCATCCTACTGGTATATTTCATTATCTTCTCTCCTTTCCCCACCCTTTTATTTGAAAGAAATGAAAGCACCGTATGAGATGTTCTAATTTAGCATATTCAAGGAAAACAGTTTATCAATTTCTACAATTATCTTTAATCCTGGTAATGAATTTTTTTTTGTTATGGTAGAGACAGATTATTATATATTTAATATGTCCAATTTTTGGTTCTATTATCCTTGGGTTAAAGTGGAATTAAGTTATAAATCAGAACACATTCTTCGTAATCAAACCCACCGAATAACAAAAACAGTTATCACTAAGGTTATATATGTAATAATTCAGCATCACTCTAAGTAACATAATTAAAACTAAAACCATGTAATCTCCTAGATATGAACTAAATAATATAACTTCAATTCTAGATCACCCACTTTCATCTTTCATATAATCCAATCTTGAATATAAATGAACCGATCTTTTAAAGCCAAGTAAACAAACGAGCCCGAATAATGAATTTGAACATTATAACTAATCAAAAAGGATTTTAATGAACTAAAACGGGTTATAATAAATTAAATACAAATAGAAGAGTTTATTTAATTCTTAATTAATAAGCCTTATTTGTTTATTCAGGTCATTAATACAAGTGAACAACACCACTGGATTTAAGGTAAGGGAACCTCTCGTTTTCTCTCTTAATCAAGATTGTCCTCTATACTATACCATTATATGTGTACTAAAAAATGATGGGGTATATTTAAGAAACTCCAATGTACATCCTTCTAAATTTATAAGTGATGAGAAACCCCATTTCTCTCTCATAAATTCCTCTTGTTCACACCCGACACCATGCCGATAAAAGAATAATTAATTCTACCTGAACCTTCTTTGATCTTTCGGGTTGCCTTATCGTTCATTCAAAATGGAATTATCTTATCTATCTATGTGAGTATTATAACTTCTAGTTAGTTGTACAATATTTTTATATCAAGACACTTTTATCACATTCTTTTTGGGGATATACATGATTTTGAAAGATTCCCTCCTTAGAACTTTCTGATATGCAAACCTATTTTAAGGGGACTTTCCAAATTTTTACTCAAATTTCATGTGAACTCTATCCTATGTTTCAAAAAACCATTGTATTTATAAGATCAGTATTTTTTTTATGAAAATCTTCTTGGTTAAATCCTGGTTTTATATTAAATAATGTCCTCTTTTCTATTTGGAAAGCTCTAGAATGTTTTCCTTAAAACCACACAAAAATGTTTTAATGATAATGATTCTAAAATACATTTTTAATATGTTATCACTTATATTTGACACCACATAACATGTTATATACATATTTTAACCTATTAATTTCCATGTATGTTCTAATCCTTTCCTTTCATGGACACTTTCGTGAGACGCCCATTGGATATGTTTTATGTCATGATTGTGGTACCCAATTCTTTCCATGGGTTCCATTATGTTTACGTATTGTTGATTATGTATGATTGAATATGAGGTAAGAATATTTATGTGGAAAGAATATTCATGAAAATGTTGAGATGGGAGCTCCTAGATAGTGCTCCAATGCATTGGGTAAGTATAAGTCTCATGAGAAGCGATGTGAAACGAGATTGGCGGTTACCCTTGACCCGTACTGAAATGGGAAATAAGATTGGCAGTTAGCCTTGAACCATACTAACGATATGATTTATGATTCTTACACATTTATATGATTCCATATTTGTATGATCCCATTCTTATATTAAATGATTTCATAAGTTTCATGCTTTGGATGTCATTATGTCATGCCTCTTAATTCATGTGCTTGAGATGTATCCTTATGTTTATTCCCTTACTAGGAATTTTTAGCTCATATCTTTGTTCATGTATTCCCCAGGGTACCCTAGGATGATGTAAGTGCTCAAAGGAAGTTATAATCTCTTTATGGAGATTAAATAAATAATTTTTTTGCCCCATGTTTTATGTTATATGTACCTAGTCTTCCAAGACCCTATACTTATGGATACCTGGCTTCTACTCTGATGATTAATTATGCTTAAAATCATGAAATGTTTTATGTAAAAGGATTGGGTATCTATATAAACAATGTTTGTAACAATATATTATGTGTGGGAAATTTTTTAGGGAGATTATATATTGTGATTTATGGTAATGTTTTTGCAATTTTGTGAATCGAATAACATGTTCATTCAATGTAATTGTTACTCAAAGATAAATTACAATGATTGGAATTAATAAATGAGAATTTTTTGTATATTGAAAAAGGTAATAGAATACCCTTTTAAAATATAACTTCTATAATTTTTATTTTTATTGAAAATTATTAGGTTTTCTAGAGAGTTCAATTTTAGATTTTCAAACGTGACACCTTAGGCCACTCCATTTACGACATTCAAATCTCCATAAAAATTGATTAATAATGAAATTTCATAAATTATGTCGTGTCATTAGATATTTGGTACAATTTAGTGCCTATATACCTAAAAACTATTGATTCCACCATTATTGGTAGTACTAGTGATATAAACAACATTCAAATTTATGTCATGCCCATTCATAACATTCCCATCTCCATATAAGATCCCTGATACTGCATTTTTACACACGTTTAATTTTGAAATTTGTTTTTAAATAATCAATCTATATGAATAAATATAACATGTTCCATGGATCAAACCACATTCTACATTTTTGATAATCACATCTGTGGTGAAATCACCTATCGATATAAAATCATCCCCTAATATATTATGGATTAAATTTCCAGATTGATATAGTTGGTTCAATAAATAAAAACAAAACATTGAAGAACATAAATTTTAGTTTTTTGGGAGGTGTAATCATGTTATGAAATGGGGGTAGTGTTTATTACCACTTGAAAATTGGTAATAGTAATAGTGACATTATAAAACATTTATTAATGAATGCAATCGGTGATTAGAGTATGCTCATGTAAAGATGTTTTGAAATTCTGAATAATAAATGAATTACACATCATCAATAGAATGAGATATTGTGGTGAATCCACAACGTGAACTTATTTATTTGGTAAAGACATTTGATGGATGTAAACCTGAGAACCTTTATTTGAGTCCTATATCTCATTTAATATAAGTATGTATATTTTTTACCCTCTCAATACCAAAAGGTTAATATATGCATAAAAATAGAAAGAACAAATATATTCATGATATATTTTTGATGTTAATGTTGTGTATCCTACATGTGAAATGAAAACACAAAAAAATTTAAATTAAGATATTGATATGGATTAATATATATATATGTAAATAGACAGTGAAAATACACTAACATGGATGGTGAATGAAATTATGATCCCAACACCCCTTTCTGCTTCTATTGAAAATGTTGGTGCTGGTGAAGAAAATAACTAAGGTAAATTTAGTGAATTCCATCAATTTTCCCTAGTCTAGTACCTTCCTTGAAAATGGTCCCATAGGTGAAATAATTCCTCATTAACCAAACTGTTTTTCTCAATTCACATTGGGAAAGCATTGTTGAATTTTTTATGATTTGATTTCAGTGGGATGATGGATTAAGTAATTCAGAGAACATGAAGGTCATCAATGATTTTCATGGTTCATTTAAAAACACCAGTTACAAAAAAAACTCCCTCATGAATTAAAATTATATTTTTTTCCTTCAGTTTCACCACATGCTTCATCCGATTTATCAGAAAATTATTTCCCATAAAAGTATGAGATTGATTTATCCCATGTATTGGATATCACAATATATAAGTATAATGAAAAACATGAAAATATTGATACCTTGGAAGCATAAGTGGTTCCACTCCAAAAAACCCACTGTTTCACACATTAAATTATGGGTGGGCCACATTTTTGAAAGACATATTTATAAAAAACAAATATAGGGCTCCATCCTTAAACATTACTTAATCTTGAGTTATGTCAAGAATTCACATTGAAGATCTTTTCAGGTTTAGAGTTTTAGAGAATTAGGCCATAAATATTACATTAAAATTCAAAAATTACAAATTATACACTTCTACTTAGTTTACATTCTTTTTATAAAACATAAACTATTAAAGAAATGAAACATGTCTAGTTCCTTGTTTTAGATATCCTGACTTTTCCTTAATCCCATCCAAGAACTTATTCATCTTTATGTCCTATGAAAAACATTCAAAACATTGGATAACCGGAAAAAGCTCAGTATGGGTTATAAAACAAACAAATAAAACATTAGTACATTAATACATACAATTCAATGAAATCATACTTTTCAATCATTAACATACCACCCAAGATCATAAGATTCACGAATAACATATGGAAATCATAAATCATTATGGTAACTTGTGGAATGCATATCATACATACATTTTAGCTTTCAAAGTTACTTAGGGAGTTACATTTGAAATACCCATAACCATATAATCCCAAAATATATTCGTAGAAAAGTTAACATTTTCCTCTGTCAGATACGCAATGCATTACGGAGTTATCTCCGGCTCAACCGCCCTAGGTTTATCAAATAACTAACCATATACGTAGACAATGCCCAATAACCATAACATATTTATAATACATAAAATAGAAATAAAGGAAATATAAAATATCCATTTTACAATAATAATATATTATTTAATGAAATTGACATAATCAATGCTTTATCAATGCATTTTCAAAACCATTTAAATCATTTAATAATGATATTTTTGAATCAACGTGTCCCATACCACATTGAATCTTTTTAAATAAATATTATTTTCAAAACATTCGTGTCCATATAACTAAATCCTTAAAACAATTTTTAAAACATGTACACTAATTAGAACGATTTACAAAAATAAAACTTCCAAACATTTAAAATTATATTTTAGTTAAATTGTCTGTTAACACTTGAGAAAATACTTGAAAAAAATAATAAAAGAATAAAATTAAAAAAAAATATAATATCATGATAATAATTATATTAATTATATAATATTTCATAGTGAATATATAAATCTTATAGGATAATAAAGTTTCAAAATATCATACATGCCTCAATGAAAGGATATTGAGATGTATTCCCTTACGAAAATTCGACTACCTACCAGTGTCACATTAAAATTCAGAAAATGAGTGGATGAGAGAGGAAAATGTTTCAAATCACATTTATATAATATTTATAGAAATAAGAATAAATAATAACATATCTAAACATATGTAATTGAAATTAAAAGGGAAAACATTAAATAAAACTTTTACTAAAAGAGGAGGGTGAATGGTTCCCATACAAAGATCGTATGATTACATTAAGGATAAAAATATATATAATTATGTGTAAAAAATATAAATACACACAATATTATTATAAATTAATTTTAAAATAATCAGATTGAATTCACATATATTAAAAGCTCAAAAAAATAAAGAAGTATAATATTATCCCAACGAATGGAAATTGGATTAAGAAGTTCTCATACCTTGTGTCCAACATGACCCATTTGTTCGTTGTTCTTCTAGAATAACTATATTAAGTTAATGTCTACTTTCATTAGAAATTTTTTCAAGTTTATTATTAATTTTATATCACTTATTACATTGCTATAACAATTATTAATTATCGGAGTCCACATCGGACATTTTGTTGATGTTCGGGACATGAGGGAAAAAATAGACTTGTTATAATTAAAAATTGTCTAGATGTTCAAAAGAACATTATATACAGAATTATATTCATGATTTATATATAATATAAATCATATATATCCAATATATATGTATTCATAATAGTCCATAACATTTGGAAAAATAAATGACATGGACTGTTCATGGAGATAGTAAGTCGTACAAACGCATGAATGCTACTTTCATTTATTTTTCATTTTTAAAGGAATGAAAAATAGAAATACATAGGTATATTATAATTCCTATATAATAAAGATGTAATATATATTTCATAAGTTCCTAAATTAAATCTTTTAAACATTCCACTTATAGGATGAATGAGTCATATAACTTTGAGGGGGTGGTAGTCCACATTTCCTCAAATGAAATTATTGTATTTAATCGTTATTGAAAGATAAAGGTATTCTGTAAATGAAAAATACAGAAGAATAGAGAAAATATAAATATTTTACATATCACATATAAATATAGTTCTATTATAATGTCCACCATGAGAGGCGGTTGGAGATAATTGAACAATCATCATTTCGTGAGGCACTAGTTCGTTGTCCACAGAAACAGTACGTTCATATCCATTTGATGTAAGTATGTGTAAGTGTTGTCAGAATAATTATCATCACAAAATCCTAGTATATTTAAGATACTATTTTGGTTATAAAATAATGTAAGAAAGAGAGTTTTGGGGGTTGGAGAAGGAAAATAATAAAAAGAACTTGAGAGAAGACGTTACCTTTAAATCGGGTAACTCCCTTTGGTTTGAACGAAAAGGATTTCTTGAATTTCCTTCTAACTAGGTTAAGGAATATATGAGGAATATAGGGATTTTTTATATTCTTAGAGAATATTTTGGACATGACAAGGTGCTTGAGAGTTATGAGTAATGGGTTTGAAGTGGTGGCCATTTATAAGAGGGAGGAGTGGCTCTCTAGGAATGTTTGAAAGTATTATTTTATTATATAAATATTTTTTGTTTATAAAGGTCCAAAACGTAATTAATTATAATATAAGGTAAAAATAAGTCTAAATAAATTCATCAAATAAGAATTGGACAGGGGGTTTGATATGTTTTAGTCCTTATCTTTTTTATTTCACCCATTGTTAAATAATTTATTTTTTACCATGTCCTCATATATATTCATACTATATGGTTAATAAATTTAATATAAAATACAAGTGACCCAAAATGGATAATATATGACATTTGTAACATTATTTAAGTCATTTTTTTGAATACTATATTTTCTGACAATTTTATCATTTAATAAATATTGATTGATTTAAAAATTCATTTATGTCAATTTACTAATTATCCATTTCAATACTTTTAAAAAAATCTATAAAAACATGATTATTTCTAAAATACTACATTAATTAAAATATAAAAAGTAATTATTATCCCAAAAATTATTCTGTGGAATAAAAAGTTCCAAAATAAATTTATATAAACATTTATAATATCATTTATTTGAATCCTTTATTAATGAAGCAATTACTCCATATTCATTGTTTCATAATTAAGTTTCTTTATTTAATGTATAAAAATTATACATAAAATACCATGATGTGGTAAATATTTTTATCTTTAAAATTAATATTTATAGTCTAATAGATAACTTTTATAACCACATATATTTTTTTACTAAAATATATCATTATGTTAATTCTGTCTTTACTTTTAATTAATTAATATAATTTGTCATTATCACTCCCAAGTGGCTCCATGTTGTCCCAAACACGACCGATGGATTCCCATGGTCAGAAAATATCGTATCCAATAGGGTTAATAAAAATTTAAGGGTAATTTAATGTTATTATAAAAGTATTTTCACCCTTATTTACCAGATTTACCCTTTACCCATGGTAAATAAAATCTTTATTGAATAAAAACAAAAGTTCCTAAAATAAACTTATTATTGATCAGTAAAATGGTCACTCAAGACACCTATACTAGGATTCCAAGTAGGAAATCATGGATTTTTAGGAGAACTATATTTCATGTTCAGATAGAGATTGATAGAAAACATGATTCTTTTTAGTTAAATGATTTTATGGATCAATAATAAATTTATTTTATGGATCAAAGTGTCCCATTTCACTTTGATGATTTTGAAAGAATGTTTAATTTCAAAACATTCAATTCCATATAAATAAATAGTTAAAACCATTTTTAAACAACAGATATTAATGATAATGTTGCAGAAGAATAAATCTTTAAAACATTTAAAATGATATTTTAGTTAAAGAGTCTCTTGCCACTTGAGAAAATACGTGAATAAAAATAATTAATGAGTAACATTAAAGAAAACTTATAATATCATGATAATAAGTATATTTATGATATAATTTTTCAAATGGATGAATATACACCATATAGTAATATAAAGGTGCACAATATCTTGATATGCCTCAATGAATGGATATTGAGATGTATTCCCTTACAAAAACTCTACAGCCTAACAATGTCACACGATAATTCAGAAAATGAGTTGATGAGAGAAAAAGGGTTTCTTATCACATGGAAATAAAATTTATAGAAATAAAGATATATAAGAACATATCATAATGTAGAAAATTGAAATTAATTGATATAACATAAAAAAAGTCTTTTACTAAAAGAGAAGGGTGAAAGGTTCACTTACAAAGATCATATCATTACATTAGGGGAAAACAAATTAAATAATTATGTGTGAAGAATATAAATACACCCAATATAATTATATATTATTTTGAAAACAATCAGAGATAATTCACACATATTAATAGCACGACATAATCAATAAGTAGAAAATTATCCCACAGAATAGAAATGGTATTAAGATGTTCCCTTACATCGTGTCGAACACGACTCATTTGTTCCTTTTTCTTACTAAATAATAAAATATAGTTAATTTATAATTGCTTCAGAAACTTTTTCAAGATTATTATTCCTTTTTTATCACTTATTACTTTTCTATAACAATTATTAATTATTTGTGTTCACATCAGACATTTTGTCAATGTTCGGAAATTGAGTTAAAAATGAGCTTGTTATAATTATAAATTGTCCATATGTCCAAAAGTACAATTTTACAGAATTATATTCATGATTTATATATAAAATATATTATATATATCCATTATATATGTATTTAAAATATTCCATAATATTTGGACATAAAAAATGCACCATTCATGGAGATGGTAAGTCGTATGTACGCATGAACTCTACATTCTTTTTTTTATTTTTAAAGGAATGAAAGAAAAATGATAATAGGTATATAATAATTAAATTAATATATATATGTTATATATGTTAGATAATTTTATAAATTCCATCATTTATATGTTCCAGGTATATCATGAACAAGTCATATCACTTTGAGTGGCCGGTAGTCCTCACTTCCCCAAATGAAATTATCATATTTACACATTATGGAAAGCATAAATGTATGTTGTAAATGAAAAATACAGAAGTATAGAGAAAATATAAATATATTATAAACCACATATAAATACATTTCTATCATAATGGCCACCATGAGAGGTCATAGAAAATAATTGAACAATCATCGTTTCATGAGGCAGTAGTTCACTGTCCACAGAAACCGTATGTTTTTATCCAATAGATGGAAGTGTGTGTAAGTACAGTTAGAATACATATAATATCTAAATAATAGTATATTTAGGATACTAGTGTTGTTATAAAATAATAGAATAATGAGATTTTAGGGGGTTGGAGAAGGAAAATAAAATAAAATAACTTAAGAGAAGATGTTACCTTTAAATCAGGTAACTCCATTTTATTTGAACCAAAAGGATTTATGGAATTTTTTTCTTCATAGGGTAAGGATTATTAGAGGAATTAGGGATGTTTGGAGATTCTTGTAGTATATATTGTATGATACAAGGGGATTGAGAGTATTGAGTAATGGGTAAGAGGTGGTTACCTTTTATAAAAGGGATGAAGGGATCTCTAGGAATGTTTGAAAGTATTATTTTATTATAAAATTATTTCTATTTCAAAAGGTCCAAAACATTTTTAATTCGGAGATAAGGTATATATATGTAGAAATAAAATTATCCATTAAGAATTTTACAGGTTTTGGAAATTTTTAATTGTTATTATTTTTTATTTAACAAGTTCTTAACTTATTTAACTTTTAACATGTCCTCTTATATATTTATACAATATGGTTAATATATTTACTATAAAATTAAATTCAACCCAAAATGAATCCTTTATTAAATTTGTAAAATTATTTTATTCAATTGTCTGAATCTATGTTTTCAGGAATATTTTATCATTTAATAAATATTGACTGATTTAAAAACCCATTTATGTCAATTTAAAAACTATTCATATCAAGACTTAAAGAAAATTATAAAAACTTAATTATTTCACAAAAAACTAAATTAATTCAAATACAACAAGTCATTATTATACCCAAAATTATTTTACGGCATAAAAAGTTTCAAATTAATTTTTTTTTAATATATATAAAATCATTTATTTGAATCCTTTATTAAGGAATCAATTACTACATCACTATTGTGTCATAATTATGTTTATTTATTTAATATCTAAAAATTATAAATAAAATACCATGATTTTTTATATATTTTTTATCCTTCAAATGAAAATTTATAGTCAAATATATCACTTATATAACCCAATATAATTTTTTTGTACTAAATGATATATGATTATGTTACTTTTGTCTTTACTTTAAATTAATTAATATAAAGTGTCATTATAACTCCCAAGTGGATCCATGGGGTCCCAAAATAGACACATGAATGATCATGGTCAGAAATATCTCATACAATATGTGTTAGGACAAGTGTTAATGTAATTTAATATTGTTATAGTTTTATTTTTTACCCTTATTTACCAGATTTACCCTTTAACCATTGTAAATAAAATACTTACTTAAGTAAATATTCATAATGTCTAAAAATAAAAGTTACCTATTTAAAAAAAATGGAAATAATGATTCAAAATATGGAATACATTTTTCCAAATTCCAAACATAGATGTGGAAGAAATTAATTTAAAATTAATTCTCGTTCTCAAAATAAAAAATGTGTTTTTAAGAAATAATACCTATCAAAATATTTACATTTTTTGTCAAATTTAAGGTTTAAATTACTTAAAATGAACAAAATTGGATTAAATGGAAAAAATATAATCCAATTAAACTTTAAAAAAAATGAAAATAACAATCAATATACATAAATAAATTATATGAAAAATGAGTTTTGAATTAAAATGCAGTATTTCTACTATTCATTAAATAATTTACATGATCCGAAAAATACCAAAAATTGAACCAAAGTAAATTTTTATGTCCCAATTCAAAATAACAATTATATTTTATCAAATATAACATATAAAATTAATGAAAACTATATTTAAAAATGGTTCTCCACCAAGAGGTAGTAAATTGACCATTTAATGAATATTAGAGTATTTATGCTTAAAATTGGATTCATTCTAATTTAAAGCCTCAAAACTTTATTAGATAAATGATGGAACATTTAAAAAAACATGTGTAACCATATTTTAGTTAGTTCTATTCATTTTCACCAATAAAACGGAAAGGTGTTAACTACCATTTAAAATAATATTATATTATTACTTTTGCGTTTGACTTAGACTTGTGTGCAACATGAGATTTTTGGAGAAACCCATTGCTGATTTTCATCTAATATATCAAAAATATAATCCATTTAAAGTAAAATAAATTTTTAATTAAAAAATATTATTAAATATAAAAATGTCATATTCTTTATTTACCTGGGATGTTACAACAAAATCCCAAAGTCGAACACAATATATACCTGTCCTGAAATTTTGTTATCATGATACTATATCTAAAAATCATTTTTATATTTTATTGAATTATTAATAAGGAAATGAATATTAATATTCTCACCATACTTCCACAAGTTATTTTTATCTCAATACATCAACAATTTATTCAATGTTAGTATGTAGTGGGTACTTAAATGTTTTGTGTAGTTGTGCTTTTACTTATTTTAGTGGAATACCAAATATAATGGTATGATGTTTAGGGTTCTAGTTATAATTTTTTTTTGATTGTGGTATATTTTTACTATTATCAAACCACACCCTCTATCATTGGAATTAGTCATGTATATTTTTGTCTTCATCATTTATAGCCCATGGCTAGGGGTAGTGATATAGATCAATTTTTTATTTTATATCATTATTTATTACCCATACTTCATCTCCTATATCCACTCAGGTGATTCCACACCCTTGAGTCAATGTAGTATCTCCAATGGGAATTCATCTAATTCCACCGTCTACCCATCTATTCAACTAGTTGTAAGGAGTAACAACCCCTATCTCTAGGATATCCATATGGACTTTGTCTGAAAAATTATTTCTATGGTGAATAAAGCTTACCTAACATGCCATTAATCCACTCTTCTTATTTTTTTGGTATCATTTTTGATTGGCCTTATTCGCCATCTGGTTGTTTTAGTTTTGATATCTTTTGGATTAATCATCACTTTTCCTATGGGGAAGTACGTTGAATGAAGATGAAATATAATGTTTTCAATCCATCCAGACTCCCAAACATCTTTCATGTTCTGATCCTTACAACAATGGTCCCGTTATGAAGGATATTTTGTGGATGAAGGAATTAAAATTGGGTCTAGGATGAATGAACACCAAAAGAAGTATCATACATTAATTTCTACTTCATCATAAACAGGTTCTAATGATGAATATTGGATGTATAAGAGAATTGACTTATTTATATTCATGATTGATAGTGTATCAGTATTAAGTATGTGCTTGAGTTTTTCCAGGTGTGGTAGTGATGAATTTATCATACAAGATTAATTTCCATCTACTATTGCAATAGACTGGACTACAGAGATTTTTTTCTCTAGTTATATTACTTTCATTTGATTTTTTCATTCCTTGTTAATTTCCATTTATTAATAATTTTTTGTGGATTTTTATTTCCATGCATGTAGGATGAAACATATTTGAATCATGATACATTTTGGTGTCAATTTCATTTTTGTTTTTATATTTCAGAAAGATAGTTCATCTCCGAATCATTTTCGTATTACAAAATAAAATATTTTTCCTAATCAATTCATTACTCAAATAATACGCATCAAATGACATTGATATTTCTTAATGAAAACTACAAAAACATTGCCCATAAAAATTGGTATATAGGCTACTTAAACTGTTTATAATGTGTTCAAATAAGTTCAAAATATAATCTTTTAAACATAAAATGATATCAACCTATTTATAATTAATATAAATTATGTATTGTAACATATTGAATTATTAGATACTAACATTGGACCTAAGAATATGTCTACCACTCCGTACCCTGATAGACAATCTTCTGCCTCTTATATCTATAATTCTTATGATGTTCTCAAAAAATACCATATTATTATTTTGTTATAATTAGGTGATATGGTAAATAGGGAATTTTCTTTTGAATATTATGCTATTGTAATCTATTCCAAACTATAATAACTATTTATGATTAATAATTTACTTGAATATTTTTACAAGAAATGAAAATTTACACCTTCATGATGCACCCCATGTTGATTCCTAGACACTTCTTAATGAATTTTATATAATTGCGTTAGATATTTCCATCCTAAACATTTAAATAGTGTATTGGGATTAAAAAATAATTCATTCAATTTAATTAAATTATTATTAATCTTCTTATAATGACTATATAATGTATGTAATGGATTATCTAACTCTAAAAGATGTTAATTATTATTTGTTAACTACAGAACATCAAAATAAAGGAACTGTTAAGCGTGAGGATGAGGGTATAAACATTTGATAAAGAAGTGAATATAATAATAATTGGTGAGATTAGAGTGAATCTTGAAAACATAGGTCTATGTTATATAACAATGCGTATATGAATATGAATTATAATTTCATTCATTCTAAACCCCCTAGACACATGAAAAGAAAATTGTATAATAAAATGAATTTATATAATTAAAATAATAATAATAATAAATTGATAGTTGAAAAATATTTCCATAAAGATAGTGAGCTTAAAATTGATGATAATCTTACATATAAGGAATGGATCCTATATTCTAGGTGTTCCATTCACATGTTTACATATAGGGGTTTTCATTGAGACAAGTGAGATTAAATCAGGTGATACTTACTATGTAAATAATAAGAGTTTTAACATTATGTGTATAGTTTTTATATTTAGAACCTCATGATGGGTTGTAAAAGCTATTTAAGGGGTTGGGGGTACTTGAACATAAATGAAATATAACTTATTTAGTTACTCTAGAAAAACTTTTAATACCTTGATGTTTTGTTATGGTTTTCTCACAGTCTCCCAAGTGTCTCTCACAGTCTTGAAACAAAATCTAGTGTACGTGTTATACATTTTAGAAGGCAGGACTCACATTAAGTAACTAAATGTTTCCCATGTCCCGAAGTTATACAATACTAGTCTTGGGAAATGGATATTAGTTAATGTTAGTTACAATGTCCACGATGGTCTTAGTAAAAAAGTTTAGTTGACCATTATAAATCATAGTAGCCTGCCTTTTGTTAAGGGTTGTGTGTACAATATTTCGAAATGGTCTAGTTTTAGAAAGTCATATTGAATATCTTGAATCCTTGTTGAATGTATTCAAACTGATCATTTGGTTCCCTCTTTGATTTCCTCTCAAGATGAATATTATTACTCTGTTACATTATTAATGATTAACCCTATAATCAATGGATTTATAGACTAAAACACAAGTCAGATCACCTTCATAACATTAATAATTGGAAGGAATGTATAAAAAAAAATCTACAAAGAAGAAGACGAATTTATGAATTGATAATTTTTTTAAGTATCTACCCATGAAATGTGTTGAGTTTATAGCTCAGAGGATGTTCAATAGTACAAAACTATTTTGAAAACCCCATATATGAATGAATTAGCTAAGAAAATGAATATTGGATTATTTTTACCCAAGATACATCATTGGTGTGTCCCCTGAAACAATGGATAGATACATTTATAGAATCCATATTTTTAAGTAACAAAATCCCCAAGATGAACATAGATGATACTTTACCCAGTATTATGTTATCATGTATTTTTATCATTAACTCATGTTTAGGTTTTATTGAATAATTCACATGGAAATAAATATTATGGTTTTAACATTACTATAGTAATCAAATAATTTCCAAATACATTGATCGTGTTTGCAATGTGAGGTTTTAGGGGTTATTTAAATGCTTTGAGTAGCTGTGATTTTCATTATTTGGATGGCTGGTGAGACGTAATGGTATGTTATTTAGGGTGCCAAGCATGTAGTGTTTTTTTGGATATTTTTATTATTTAACAGACCACAACCACTATATTTTTCCTTCATCATGTTGATATTATTTATTTTTTCTAAATACATCTAGTGATGGGGAGGGTAGTGAGAGGGATAAATATTAGATTTTTTTATTAATATTTCATCTACATTTTTCTACTACATTGCCCAATCATGTTCTTCCAAAAAACTAGATCTACATTTTACCTTTTTTGTACACTCTTTTCACTCTAACTATCTGACCATCTATTACACTTTTTTCAAGTTGAACGATCAGAACAATCGAGGATATCCAAATAAACACAATCCCATGGAATCATTATGTTCCACCTGATACTTACAGAACCCACTATTAGCTTGATCTAATTTTTGGATTTTGAATTATTTCTAATTCACCTCATTTTGCATCCAGATGGTTCAGTTCAGAGATCTTTAGGAGTGTTCTCATCTTTCTTCATAGGGATAATCACGTATAAGAAGAGAGAAACATAGGTTTCATGGCCATATACATTACCATATGAAATTCCCAGGCTTATCCCTATAACTAGTGCTCTCTCCAGAAGTATATTTGGCTAGTAAATTACTTGAACGTGGGTTTATGATGACTGTGGACAAGAAAAAGTATCATATCTTAACATCCTTTTCATTATAACCATGTGTTACTGTTGAATCTTGTCTATATTAGGTATTTATCTTCATTACAATCATTTTTGATATTTTATCCTTCTAAATTGTGTGTGTGAGTCCATCTTGGAGTAGACGATGTTTACGATAGATGCCATTTTTCAATTATTTCACCTATTGTAACAATAATATTCTTCTGAGATAGTTTTATGGTTATATTATTTTCATTTTTGTCTGTATAAAATTTCTTGTTTTCATTTAGTAAAAACTATTTCCTGCGGTGGTGTTCCCACCATGCAAGTTGAATCATTCTAATTTGAATCATGATACATCTTAGTGTTAATTTTTTTATTTAGGAATAAAATTTTATCGTATAATCAGAAAAAAAATTTAAATAATTTTTTTTAATCACAATGTAAATCATATAAAAACATTAATTAATATTTCTCATTCATAAAGAAAAACAAATAAAAGTTGCCCTTAATAATTGGTAACACAACTCTTTCAAATGTTTATAATGGGGTTTACAAAAATCTAAATAGAAATATCAGAGAGATAAAATTATTTCATCCTTTGTAGAATTAAGATAAATGATTTTTTTATATCATAATTAATTATTATATTTTTACTATGGACCTATGAAAACTCTTACCACTCTCTCCCAAATGTAAATACGGTAACCACTTATATTTATATTTTTAATTATGTTCTTAGAAAATATTATTATCTTATTTTACTGAATTTAGGTGATAAGATTCACAGTGTGGTATCTTATCAAACATCTACTTCAAGAATCTAGTCTAAATTAGAATCCCTATAATATGATTAAGTGATTATATAGAAGGTGATAAAAATCAATAATAATTTACACTTACAAGATGCAAAATGAAACCACAGTGAGGAATCAAATTGATAATTTTAATTGCATCATATTTGATTTTTGCAACATATACATTGAAATTGGGTATAACTATTATATAATAATAGAATTTACTTTATTAGATGACCCTTATACATCTATTAAGGACTCAATGATGTATGGAAATGAATTTCTAACTCTCATAGAGGTTAATTCTTCTTTTTTATCCAATGAACATCAAATTAAAGGCACAGTTTATGTTTGAGGATGAGGATCTCAAAATTAGATGTAGGAATGAATATAGTATAACAAGTAAGAGATGAGTGAATCTGAAAAAAATGTCTTTGTATAAGAATAAAGAATAGATGAATAAGGTTTTAAGAATTATTTTAGTGTAAAAAACCTTGACATATGAAAGGAAACTACAATAATAAATATAATTTATTTAATGAAAATAATAGTTATCAATAATTTCTAGTCAAAAAGAACATAAAATAATATAATTTTCGGATTGTTTGTTATGATTCTATATCTGAGGAATGAATCCTTGATTCTAAATGTTCGGTTTCCATGTTTACTTATATGGATAATTTTTATTAGTTATTAAATATTTAATTGGGTGTTGTTTATAATGAAAATAATAATAGTTTTCAAATTATTTGTATATATTTAGTTACTCTATAACATCATGATGGGATGGTTGAAACTCCTTAAGGCATAAGGTGGGCACTTTAACATAAATTGGACTTCATTTCATTAGGTATTAGAGAAAAAATGGTTATTCCTTTAGGTATAGTTCTCGTTGTGCGTGAGTTTCCCATGGCTATCTCACATTCATGAAAGGGACTCTCTCCAATAAGTTGTATATTTTATAATGAAGGACTCACATGAAGGGAATAAATGTTTCTCATTTCCCAGAGTCAGACAGTACCACTCATTGGCATGGGAGACTAGGAAAAATTAGTTCTAAGGGTGTTGATGGGCCTAGGAAGGAAGGAATGTTGTTTAATTTTAATCCTGGTAACTTACCTTTCATTGAGGATTATGTGTATAATATGTCTAAGAATCAATGTTTTATTAATTCATCATACCAAGCTAGAAGTTTCCCATGGATGTGATCAGTCTAATCATTTTGGGCCATGTATGACTTCTTCTCATGGTGGAGGAAACTAATTTATAACATTTATAGATGATTAATTATTCATGGTCTTGATTTAGATATTGAAAAAAAGTCTAAAAAAATCATTAAATTATGAATTGGAAGGGAATTACAGAAAAATAATCTCATAAGAAGTTGAAGTATTTAGGAACAGATAACAGGTTGGAGTATCTATCTATGAATTTTGTTGAGTTATGTAGATATAAGGGTGTTAAAAGGTACAATATTGTTTGGGGGAAGTCCACAAAAAATATATTTGTAGAGATAATGAAATGGACCAAAATCTTAATTTTTGGGTCATATTTTCCTATTTCTGCCTTCCCATGTCCTTTTGTGACAAGGAAATTCCCACCATAGTGAACGTAATTAGTCATTCCACATCCAATGACAATGCCTTTAAAACACCATAAGATCTCTAGATATAAATGCACCTAGGATTACATCCCATAGATTTTATAGAACCAAATATTATTCAAATTATTTTAATGGTAGCTATGAACAAATTTTTATGAAGTGTATCATCATTGGTTATCTGGTGGTGTCAAGGGATATAAATATTGGATTAAAATTCAAAGGTATCAAATATTAATCATTAGTAGTGGTGTTTTATTGTCTGATTTATGTATTCCCAAAGATAATAATTTTGACAATAATGAGAATATTACTCCAAAACCATTGAGTGTTGATGTTGGTCCTGATGCTAGGGTTCCGTTAGTACTAAATCCTTCCAATAATATTTCACCCACACATCTGAAGGGTGAATTAGAATATTATTCTAGTGCTAAAATGAAGATGACAAAGGTGAAATTAGGAGATACTACTTTACTCTATAATGATCTATAAGGATTATCATAACTCATGCGTGGTTCAATCGTGATGATATAGTTGTGCATTCTTTCAGTGGTTCTCTATATATGAATAATGAAAAACAATATTGTAACATCGTAAGTAATTATAGAACAAGAAATTTTAATATATGTAATATTTATGAATAAGATATTAATTTTACATTAAAGGGGATAATTTTTTCGATAGCGTTCCCAAAACACAACAATATTCTTCTCCAAAATCGTACTTTGCACACAAGACTGAGTTATACAAAAAAATAATACATTTTTAATATTTTTATTTTAAAATATAGTTAACACATAGAAATTGTAATGGGGTGAATGAATAGAACTACCTATATTATGTTTAAACTAATTTCTTAAATGTTTTAACATTCATTAAATAAATTTGAGAGGCTTAAAATGAGAATAATGCCAATTTTAAGCATAAAATACTCTAATATTTTAAAAAGGTAGTTTTACGACATTATGATGGAAAAGCCTTTTTAAATCAAGTTTTTGGAACTTTTATATGTTCTATTTGATAAAATAAACATATTATTTGGAATGTAGACGTCAATTTTTTTTTTTCAATTATGTATTTTTCAGATAAAATTCATATTTTATGGAATTTTGAGAAATACTAAATTTTAATTCAAAACTGGCTTTTCATGTAATTTATTAATATTGTTTGATTACAATTTAAATAGGTTTTAAAGTATATTTAGTTTATAATTTTATTGTTTAATCCAAATTTGGAAATTGTAAGTAATTCAACATAGAAATTTGATATAAACACATGTCAATCTTTTGATTTTATTTACTTTTTAAAAACCAATTTTCTCATTATGACGACAAGATTAATTGTAAATTTAATTTTTCCACTTATTTGAATTGAATTTTCAAAAATTAACATACATTGTTGTAATTATTATGAAAAAATTGGATTAATATGATGAAAAGAATTTTTGGTGAATAGTAATTTTAGTATTTTATTTACCATGGTTAAAGAAAAAATTATGTAAATAAGGGTAAAAATAATATTATAATAATATAAATATACACTAACACTTGTAATAATACTATTGTAAATGTTATTTCCAATAAATAAAAACCTTAAAATGAAATTTGTCTTTAGGAAGACACTTGGGCGTGATTATAATACTTGTAACATTTAATTTAATGTAAAGGAAAAAATATCATAAACGGGACTCTTAAAACTTATTTTTTTAATATGTTTTAATATAAGTGAAATATTTGGCTATAAATAGTAACTAAAAAGATAAAAATATCACCCACATCATGGTATTTTATTTATAATTTCTAAGAATTAAATAAATAAATTTAATTACGTCATAATGATGATGCAGTTATTGCCTTATTAATGAAAGAATCAAATAAATGATATTATAAATATTAAAATAAATATTATTTAAAATAATTTATGTAATATATGAATTTTATAGGTTATTATGACATGATATAATTATATTAAATGGTTTTTTTCTAGGTTATATCCATTTTGGATTTTATTTAAATTAAATATAATGAATATTGTCAAAATTGACATAATTGATTTTTTATAAAAAAAATATTTTATTATATTATTTAAATATCATTAATATATATAATTTAAAAATTTATTATTATAAGTTCAAAATGATCATAAATCTTCTATATATGAGAAATTTACACCATAAAAGTACAATTTATAGCCTCTTAATATTTAAAATTTTGTTACTACAATTTAAATTAAAAGAGAATAATTAAGGGTAAACCAAAAAGATAAGGTCTAAAATAAATTCAATACATGTATAAAAATTATTGGATGAGATTATTCAGATATATTCCCATATTATATTTTAAATAAATCAATTTTGAATATTTTTGGATCTACATTAAATTTATATTAATTTAATACTTTTAATAATTCCAAGGGTGACCCACCTTCTCCTATAAAAGGTACCCATTTCTCTCTATTACCTAAATTTACATAGCCTTCCAGTTCAGCCAAAAGCTACCCAAAACCATTATTGGAATCCCTCCTCACATTATTAATGCATTATTTTAGGTAGAACCCTCTCTTTAGAGGTGTTAATGTGTTATTAAAAGGTGATCAACTAAAGAAGAGGTATCATTTTCATTAAGTATATCTATTTTATTTCTACTTCTACTTCATTAAAATATCATCCAACAATGATTAGATAGTAAATAAAGTATCATAAATATACTTATATGTTATTGATAAAATATTATCACCTGAATCCATACCCACTTCTATTAAATGGGAATGGAATTAATCGTTCGTGCGTACTTGTGAACTATCACCTCCATGAACTGATCAAATTTGTTTTACAAAACCATCTCTCATGGATGGTTATAATAATGTAAATATTTTTTATAAGTGATATTAATTAAATATTCATCATTATAAGGTAATTATATATCAATTATATTATGACCTTAATCCCCAAGAAAATGATAAAGTCATTCGTGTGTACGCGTGAACAATCGCCTCCATGAAGCGATGTGAATAGTTTTTCTTCATTATATCACTTGTATTCTATATATAAAAATATTTAAATTATTAATAAGATATAAATTATGATTTTATCATTATGTAAAGAAGAAATAATAATTACCTTAATTCTATAAATGTTAATAAATAGTGAAGATGTTACTCATACGCACCGTCACAATTAATATAACGTTGTTCATTTTTCGTAACAAAAATTCATTGTTTGATTTAAAGGTATAATTAACGTATAAATATAATAATTATTTCTTGAATATTATTAAAGAGATGATGTACTTATAACCACATGGACAAGTGAAAACATACAATGTTATTTTTGGACTCAAGTACCAAATATCGACAAAACATCCGATATAATCTTAAATAATTATGAATTTTTTTTAATATGGTGATAAGTGATATAATAGGAATAATAAACATAAAAAAGGATATCAGTCACGTATAAATTAATCTATGTTTATTATTCATTAATAAAAGGGAACATATGTGATGAATCGAACATGATGTAACAGACTTCATTTCGATATCCTTTCATTAAAGAATATTTTGAAAATATAGACCACCCAATTTCAATACATTGTAAAATTTCAATCAAAGAAATTTAATTTCATTTAGATGTTTTCAAAAGGAATATTTTTTTATGAAATTGTTCACTAAATTAAAAAGGGAATGTTTTTATTTAATGCGGTGATAATGACTTCTCTGTCGCCTAGTTGATATTTTTATTCCTCTATAATAGTTAATATTTTTTATAAGTAAAATTAAATCCTTCATTCCCTTTTGGGGTCATTTGGTATTGAAAATAGTTTTTAATGTGGATTGAATTTTTTAATACAATGAAATTATTTCTTGTGATTTTAAATGAATTTTTTTGAGTAAAAGGTTGATAATTGAAATATTTTGTGTGTTATGATTCTATAGTGGTTCTTGGATATTTGATGGGTGGTTACGTGACAAAAGAATGATGGGTGGTTATGTGCTAAAAAACAGACATGTGATTCTGTGACAAACAAAGTTTTATTGGATACATTATAACTATCAATGCATTGGGTACGGATGTCGGCCATATGGCTATTACATTTAGTGACATGTGTGGAATTTGATAGTATATTTATTCCATATAAGTATGATTATGCCCCAAGTTACCATTATACATTATAAGTGATTCGTATGGGTTTTATTGAAATATTTTGGTTACAAAAATCTAATAAATGAGCCTATATTCAGTGAATAGTATTTACTACTTTAGAATGGTGAAAGGTATTAATTTATAATAAATCAATCATAGTTTACATGTTTTCACGAGGATAACTATTTTCCTTCATAGTGTATCCTTTAGTAATATTTTTATTCTCATCCCATGTTTGAAATGTTTTTCACAAGATTTAATGTTGAATAGAGTAATGTATGAGATCAAAGAAAAATTATGATGTCTAAACATGAAATGAAACCATGTTTCTTTTTAAATTTTATTTATTTTATGAATAATTTATTGTGAGTAGAACTGTATACTTTGTAATATTTTGTTTGTTATGTAATAATTTTTCCCTAATTATCAAAAACACTAAACATGACAAGATTCTCAACGTCATTTAGAGTCAAAATATTGACTTACCTCAATTTTTAAGTAATGATTAAGACTATGAACTTATATTTGGTATTATATGATGATTTATATAACATTAGGTGTCATGATATTGTTAATATAATATCCATAAATGATTTTTTTTTCATTATGGTCAAATTAAAATGATATAGAATTTTATTATTACAATGTTTCTTCATCTATGATATGATTTTTCAAAATGGTTTTTCACAGAGGAAACATGGAAACTACGCTAAGAAGGAATAAAGAGGAAGAAAACCTTCCCCATCAGCATCCTGAGATGGTCAGAATGGGAACTACACATTTTTTTTTGCAGTGATGGCTTAGTGGAATCAGGTGATAAATGGTGGTGGTGTCTATTAATAAGATCATCCAGATCAACCATAGTGGAATTTTTCGGTATTAGAGAATTTTATTAGGCAACATCCCCCAGCATTCAAAGGATCATCTAACCCTATGCAAGATGAAGTGTGTATTAAATCAATAAAAAATATTTTATTGTATTTCGGTGTTTATAAAATCAAACGGATATTCTTTATATTTATCATTTTTTATGTGAATCCAATTATTGGTGGTCAATGATTAAAAATATCATTGGATATGAAGAGATTTAATCCATGGAATTGGACGTATTTGAGAATATATTCCATGAGAAATATTTTCCTAAGGCACTTTGATGTATGATGGAATATAAATTCGTTGAATTGAGAAAAAGTTAAGAAGATTCACTTGCATTATATGAACAAAATTTCAACCATTTTTAAGGTATATCCAAAATTTTATCTTGGTTGTTGATACTAATATAATTTAGTTCTATTTAGGTTTAAAGATGAAATATCAAAGAGAATTAGGTCATCATGAGTCAAAAAGATATGAGAAACTTGTACGATGTGATGAGAAGGTAGAAATGGATTTTTCTATGATCAAGTGTTCCATTAGTGAATGAAAAATAACAGATCCAGTTGGCAAGCAATGTGAAATTATTCATCAAAGAAGTATGTAGGTATAAAAACTGAATATAAAACTGGTGGGAAGTGTGGAAAAATCATATTGGAGAATTTCTATCAAATTCTGGGAAGTGATTCTACTGTGGTAAGATTGATAAAATTGCAAGTAACATTCAGGAAGATGATCAGGTAGGAAATGAAACCAAGCATTAAGATGTTTTAGATGCAATGAGTTAGAAAATTATGATAATGCAGATCCAAAGTTTATTACCCATCGTAGAAACTATAAATATTGAAATGATAATGTAATGTAAAAATCATCTTCTACTACAATTGTTGATATGGGACCACCAAATTAATTGGTGATAGGTATGTTAAGGGGTTTTTCGAAATATTCCAATACACTATTTGACTCTAGATCTTCACATTAATTATTCTTTTAGATAAGTGCATGTAAATTAGAAATAAAACCTCATGAATGTCTTATAGAACTTTTGGTAAAAACTCTGGGTGTTTTGGTATTGAAAATGGGATTCAATGTGGATTAAATATTTCATTATATTGAAATGATTTCTTATGATTGCAAATTTAGTTTTATTATTGAAATGTTGATAATTGAAATGTTTTGTGTATTATGATTATATAATGGTACATCAACATTAGATGAGTGGTTACATGATAAACCAATGATGGTTTGTTACCTGATAAACCAATGATGGTTTATTACCTGATAAACCAAAGATGGGTGGTTTTGTTATAAACCATGTGTGGGTGGTTATGATATATCCTATAATGAATTGGGTGTGGAAGTCGTATGTATGGCTATTCCATTTAGTGGTATGTTTGGAAGTCAACTGTATGTTTATTTCATTTAATTATTATTATTCCCCATGTTTCCTTTATATGTTATATGTAATTTCAATCGGTTTTATGGTAATATTTTGGTTACAAAAAGGGTAATAAATGAGCTTATATTCAGTGAAGAGTATGTAATACATCATAAAGGTGAGAGGTATTACTCTATAATAAACCATTCATGGTTTACTTGTTTTTTTATTCTAAAAATTTTCCTTCTTTGTGTACCCCTTATTAGATTTTTATGCCCATCCCTTGTTTGAAATGTTTTTTTCATATGATTTAAAGGAAAATAGAGTCAAGAAAGGGATCAAAAAAAGTTATGATGTTTAAACATGGAATGAAATCATTTTTCATTTTAAATATTTTTTTTTGTTTAATGATAAAATGGACAGTGAGTATACGTGTCTACTATTTAATATTTACTTTGATATATAATAGTTATGGACTAATTATCTAAAACTCTAAACCTGAAAATTTCATCAATGTGAATGAAATTCAAATTATTAACCTAACTCATGTTCTATGTAATGTTTGAGGTTTTGGCCTTATATGCATACATAATGTTTTTTAAAAATATATATAATCCCAAAATTGGTCGGTTACCATGATCGACGAGATGAATTCTCCTCATAAGAATTTGACCTAGGCTATTGTAACAAAACTATTAACTAAACACGTGATGGATTATAAGTGGATATTTAAGAATAATGATGATAACACTAGGTTGATAAAAATTATTTATAAATCCATAATATTTTATTAGGGATACCTTCAAAATTATCAGGTTGATAATAGTTAGATTTTCCCATGTTTTTAACATTAATCAATTCAGGTTATGTGTAATTATTTGTAAAGATTAGTTTCAATATAGATGATTTTGATGCTGAGATTTTTTTAAATGATATATTGGATGAAATAATTTATATGAGTCCTAATTAAGGTTTTTTAAAGAATATAATAATTAATAATGTTTCTATTATTTGAAAATATTTCTACAGATTAAAAAATATTAATTAAAGTGGAGTTTTTTTAAATTATTTTATTAGATATTTTGTTTAAGAGGAGAATTTTTTTTCATGTGTTTTTTATAGGTATGTTAATAATGATATGATCTAATTTTTTTATATTTTTATGACATTCTTATTATTTATAAAAACATAATGCTAATATACCATGTAAATAAAAACTTAAATTCTATATTTGAAATGAATATTTCTAGAAATGTTTTTTTGAAATAGAGATCATCATATGAATGGTAAAAACATATATTTGTTCCAATATGATTATTACAAAATATTATTAGAGTGGTACTTGTTTGAGAAAATTATGTCCTATAGATTACCCCTGGGACAACACATTATATTGTTCATAAGAAAATTCCATGTTAGTGAAGAATAGAGAAAATTCATGAGCAAGGTACCTTATGATATCATAGTTGGGAATATTAGGTATTAAATGGTTTTTTAGACCCAATATTTTAATTTGTTTATGTACGTTAAGAAGGTTTATGAGAAATCCTTCGAAACCACACATGCTAGATCTGAAATTTACCTTTATATATGTTTCAATTCCATTTAGTTTATAGATTTAGTTTGGTAATTATGGTAATTGGGATGATACAATTGATATATTTATAGAATCTAAATATATTTATAATATATATGTGAGAAATTGATTTACTAGTTTTGTTTTCTATGATTTGGTGGTACCATTTACTTGAAATGTAACATGAAATCAGTAGTTTCACTATAAAACACAAATGATGAGTATATTGCTTTATCTAAATGCATTAATGAATCTATTTTTCATAAATGGTTTATTTAAATATTTATTTTATATTATTCGTGTGTTTTTTAAACTTTTATAGTGAGTTTGCTTGGAATTTTTCTAAAAACCATGTTTTCCATGTGAGATTAAAGAATTTTTACATTAGTTTTCACTTTGTTAGGGACATATTTTAATATAGGATAGTGTTTGTCACCATGATACACATATGGTATAATCATAATAATAGTTATTTTAATGTTGTACCCCTATCTAGCTTTGGGTATTGTTTAAATGTTATGAAATTGGTCCCAATTCAATAATAGTGGCTATTAGAACATCATGATTAAATGAATTTATTTTAAAGGTGGATATTTATTATTCTTTTTTCCAAATATTTAATTTAAATTTATTTTAGGCACAATATTTGGGAATTATTGTGTGTGAGTGTTTACTATATATGTGGTAAAAATAATCCCTTTTTTATTTGGTTTAATTTTACCAAATATATGGTCTTAATAACCTATTAAGGAATTTTTTTCAGGACCATTAACCACATAGATCTGACCACCATTCCTCCCAATTAGTTTTGGTTAATTCAGATTAGATCCATTTATCATCTCTATTGGCCACTCATGGGCTTCAACCATTCTTCCTAGCTATCCATCCCAATATTAGGGGAAGCGTCCTAGTGATCAGTTCCATCCACATTGTCATCATCTTGTGGATTATTTCCACACTTCCAATTGATTCCATAAAAAACCATTAATGTACTCTTCTACATTTATTTGGTATAATTATTTAATAACATCATTTTATATATATATCTAATTTTTTTCAAGATATTTGGTGAAGAAATCATATATCTTATTGACGAAGAGCTCATAGATGAAGATAGATGCAGTTTCCAAGCAATCAATACCCCCTATAGCATTCTTGTGTTGATTTTTCAATTTGTGTTTTGTTGTGGTGGAAATTTTTTGGATCATTAGCTTCAAACTGGGTACTGGATAAAATTGCACCAAAATTAGTTTTGGATCATAACATCGATTTTAATTTAACTATTTTTTAGTATAAGATCATTACATATAATTAATTTACCTTCTCTCCATTCTTTCTTCATAATGTATCCTTCATGGGTATTCATGTGTGCCTGTCAAGGAGTGGAAGGTGTTTACTCAAAAAGATGGGTTTCATTACAGTCACCTAGTGAAACATGGTCATTCTCCTCAGATTGGTTCTCTAATTATATAGTTTTCATTTGATCACATAATTTATTCATTTTTCCTATTTAATAATGATCATTTCCTAGTGTGGTGTTCCTTTTAGGAATGTTGGATCCCATTTATCCATCAAACATTACGTCTTGGTGTCATTTTCTGTTTTCATTCAATTTTTAAATATAGTAATTCATCTTATAATTAATTTCATTTTATAAAATAAAATAGCTTATATAATCACTTCATAGCTCATATAAAACACATCAGTCGATCATGGACATTCTTATGGACGACCACATCAAATTTATCATTATCATTTTTTATATAAATATATATATACTAATTTTTAAAATGATTCTTCACACAGTAAATAATCATATTTTCTACATAATCCATCATCTTCCATCCCATATTTTTTTGGTAATACAATTGTTCCATAACCTCATGGGTGTTATATTTAAATTCCTTTTATATGATGACATGTCCATTTTTGTAACAATGCTTTTTTTTAAATTTTTTATTCCACTTGCTTCATTTTTTATGGATTCTTCATGATTGGGCACTATTTATTTGCGTTTAAATTTAAAATTAAGCAATATTTAATTTATGATGGTAGTTTTTTTCTTCCTTTTATAGAAATATAGATAGATTTATCTTTATGTTGATTATAGTAAACAAATGGACCATATTTTTATTGGGCATTCATTCTATAAGTTTTTATTTCCCTCCATTTTTATGTCTAATCCTATCACATCCCTCGTCCAATTGGGTAATTTTGTATGTTATTTTAAGATATCCCACTTATGGTAAATCGATATATCCCTCTTATCTCATCCATCCAACTAGATTTTATACCACTACATTTCCCGAGCCACCTAACTCTTGATAAAAATAAATTTGGAATTTGTTGAATTTTACACTCTACCATTAAATTTAAATTTAATTCAATTGTGTTTTGAGTATTGTTTTTAAAAATACCCCACAACACTATTCCTATGGAATTTTGTCAAGAACTCAATGAAGAAGAAGGGATATATTTTTTCCCAACCTCCCTCACTCAACTTCCTAATTGTTTTTCCGAATCTATAAAATTGGATCTCCATTCTAGGGTAGATTATATGGATATTACTAGATCATATGTTAAGGAAAAATATTCACTATAAATGAGGCTTCAACCTTGGATGATATTCCTCATTACCAATTTTCCATGTTGAAACATGGAATTTTGAGCTATTATTTTTATTTACAATCATTCTTAAATCAGTATAATTTTTAGTTGTGTGTCTGTGAGGCCATCCAAGAGTGGATGAAATTGAATCCATATGATTGGGTCTATCACCGCTACCATGATCAATAAGGTTATGCTCCTCGTATAGTTTCTATTGTTTTACCTTCTTTTCATCATATTGTATAACTGATTTTTTGTTCATTATCATTGTAATAAAACATAGAATCTGGGTTTTTTTCTCACCATTCTCATTGGATTATCATGATTTGAATCATGTTACATCTTGGTGTTCATAACATATTTCATTTTCTAACTATCCACTCTTACAATCTAGAAGTCTGATCCCTAGTTTTCTAAACAATAATTCAGGTTATTTTAAGAAGAACAATTTATCTAATAAAAATGTAAAATGTAATAATGATAAAATGTGAGAATAGAAAATCTAGAGTATAAGCTTGAAAATTATGCACCTAAAATTTGGTGTCATATCCCTATTAATCCTATATAATGATGTGTAAAAAGGATTATGTAGGAAAATATTGTTGTGAAATTTTTTTCAAACTATGTATAATTAAAATGACTACACTTATGGGTCACAATGAACTGATTTTTGTACTTGGTGGATAAAATAAGAGAGTTATTATCCATTCATCTGATGGATAGACTATTTTTCAATATGTGTATTTTTAAAATAAAGTCCTTAGAAAAGAATGTAGCTTGATTATTTTATATCAAGGGTATAAGGTTCCTAAAGAGGTTGTAAATATGTCACATAAATTTGGTGTTTGGTCGAAATTATAACCCCTCTATATGAGTATATCTTTTTTGGGTAGAATTTATAAGAAAATCAGATTATAAACATTTAAAATTCACCCCTTATTATCTCTAAAATTGTCCCATTGAGTGGATCTATTTTTTTAGTTAAATATAAATTATCAATGAATTCTTTATGTCCCCGCCATAATATTTAATGGTAAATACATGATGCAAAGATGAATTTTTTATAAAAATTTAACAACATCACAATGTTGGTAAAATTACTATGATTTTTCATAAAAATTTCAAGGGTAGTTTAATTTTTATTCTTATAATAAAAATTTTGATGCATGTCTGTGACTTACATAGAGTATTCATCCAATATACTTACATCTAAAATATTCCATAGTATTATAGATAGTAAAATATGAGTTTTTTCAGAATTATTTAAATGGAATGGTTTCCAATTTGGAATAATAATTTGTTATAGGGTAATTTTTATCAATCTTTATTAGGTTTTGGATAGAGATGAAATTGTGTTAATCAATTATTAGACCTTGGGTTACTCCCTTTGTAACATAAAAATATTAAAAAAATAATTATTTGAAATTATGCTTCATTGATTATGTGGATTTAAGAAATATTTTGGAGAAATTTAAACTATTATAGATACCATGTCCTCGTTTTAGCTACATTTATAGTACCCATAAAAGTAACTTCATTAAAAAAAATGTTCATGCACAATAAAAAATTTCCCATCACTAACCAATTTCCTAATACTGGATTTATAAGCATGTTGGATATTATTTTTTATTTTGAAATATTAAATGTAAATAAATATATTAACATTATTCCATGGTCTGGACCAAATTATATATGCCTCATAATCACATCTGTTGTGAAGTGACCTACAATGTCATTATTATCCCATGGAACATTATTTAGCCGTTTTTGGTAACAAATATTTGAAAAAATAACATAATTGAAGAAATAAAATTATTTTTAGGTGTTATTAGGGTGTGGGGTAGATGTAATGGTGATATTCCACATCCAAATTTGTAATTAGTGGTGTTTTATTTTTGAACACTTTGTGATTAGGGCATCAATGTTAGTATTATGATCAGGTGATAATGTCAGGAAATTTTAATCTTTCACTAGTCTAAAAACAATTGATTGAATGTTATATTTGTATAACTTCATTACATGAAAATCCTTTATGGAAAATCCATTGATCAAAGAAAACCTGATTGTATGTATATGATCCAAATATCTCAACCTATATAAGAATGTATATTCATCTAATATATCAATACTATAATGATAAAATATTCCAAAAAATAGAGAAATCAATTATTTTCTGATTGACCTATAGTCGATCAAAATATTGTAAATCCAAACTATAAAAGGAAACCAAATTTTAAAAAATTATGTTATGATATAAATAAATCTTATAGTTAGATAGATAATATATTTAAAAACATATAGTGCATACTTAAGAAGCCTATATGATCACAAAAATATTGATCCTACAACACCATTCCACCAACATTGATAATGTAAATGATTTTAGAGGATAATCCTATCAAAAATTTAGTGAATTTAATTAAATGACCATGTTCTTGTACTTTCTTTTTTTGTAGTGTTTCGGTTAAAATGATTTCCACTAATAGCTATTATTGTTGTTTCTTCCACAATTGTTATGGTTTCTTGCATATGAGGTTATATAGTCTTACTAAAATCAGACCCTAGACCACATTTGTTAGCCAGTAGCCAATGGATTATGGTGAGTAATTATTGAAGTTAATGAAATTTATATTGGGTTATAGTGGAGTTGATACATGTTAGGTTCAGTAATGATAGTAACTCATACAACACCTTTTGTTGACGAATTCTAGTAAAAAACACCCAAAATTCCAGTAACAAGTGTTACATCAGATAACAACATAAAAAAATACCAATTAGTAATCCCCAATCATGGCAGAGTTATTTGTTTTCACCCATGCATGAAAGAGTTATAGGGTGTTATCACAAAAACACTCATAAATTGGATAAATGTCTTGAAAATGTAGTTAATATCTATAAGAAATAAGAATGAAAATCACCTATTATAGTAAGACATATTTTGACCATTGTGTATATGTTAGAGGATCCAAATTTTTATTTTAAGTAGAATATGTGAAGAGATTATCATCTCTTGAGAAGTAGATGAATAATGAAACTGATGTGATACCCATTGATAGATTTAGTGAAGTGAATGTAAATGATTTAGTAGGAAATTATTTATATGATTATTAGGAATAGATTATACATGTTGGTTAATAAAAAATGTTTAAGGGTTTTTTGAGCATGTTGTTTCACACTCCATTATATATGGTGTTTGGCAGGGCATCTCACACTATTTACATACACATGGTTGTTGGTAATGATGTTCAACATTATTTTTCATCGAGTTTTGGGAATGATGAATCACCCCACTATCTGGAGTAATGATAATTATGTCACACATTCAAGTTATACTCAAGTATTATAATCTTTTTTTTTATCTTATATGTCATTTGATTAGTCACGAACAAATGAATTATGCATTGGGTCAAATTAGCACTTAGTATCCATGTGTATTTATATATATATATCCTTAAATAAATTATGTATATTCATCTATAAATATTATATATGATCAATAATTTATATATATATATATATATTCATATGATAATAGGATCAGATTAATTCTAATCTATACTGAAGTAGGTAGATTCTTCCTTGTGTCCCTTAAGAACATTAAGTGATTGATATTTACTTCAAGTATTGTTTAATATATCTTATAATTTCACACTTTTTTTCTATATGCACTAGATTCATTATTTTTGAAATTATTGATGGTTTATTATTGAGTTTATCTCATAGCCTACTCAAGTGGACTTTGATACTATAGTAGACTACCTAACTGAAGGTTTCGATAAGAGAAATTTCCCTATAAAAAATTATTGATTTGTTTTTCTTATAGCACGGAACAAGGGAGTAGAGGACCGAACATATTATATATATGACAGTGGAATTTCATTTTGTATTTTTTTTTGTATAGCATGTTGTATACGCTAGTTCCATGTTCCCCCACTTTCCCCTTTTTTATATCAACATGCAATTACATCATTTTGTATATAACTCAATCTATTTCTATTGATTATTATTCATTTTTTAATTTTTCCTATTCCACAATGTTGTTGGTAATATTATGATTTGGTTTTTTCTATTATTTATTTTTACCACTACATAACTCTAATATGAGGGTGTATCCCCCAACCATACCACCTTGGACCCTCACTATTTTTCAGTAGTCACTCGAATATGGGGTGTCATGCTTGATTCTATGTTTCCCACTAACATGAGGAACCGTTCTAGGGAACCTAGGTATGAACATTAAAAAGGGGTATTATATGGGTATCTTACTATTTATTCATCATATTTCAGCATTATAAAGTATACTAGGATGTAATGGAATTCAGTAATGATCATGTTCCTAGGAGTAACTAAAATACTTATAAGGGAACTCCAAATTACCTCATATAGGTTATTAATATTCTAATTTGTGTATATAATAGTTAAATTAATTTCACTATTGTTTGATTCACATGTTTTAGGAAATATATTATATTTATAATATTACTATTATGGATTTATTTTATCCATGGCCATTTAAGGAAATGATTTATCATCTCTTGAATCATTTTTGGAATATTAAGGCTTATATTCCATACATTTTTCCATGTCACATTTAATTTTTTATGTTCATTGATTATTGTATAAATTTTGGTGTGTTGTTATGTATTTGAAATGTCCAAATGTTTCATTAAGGGGTAAAAATCAGATTAACTAATCTATTTCAATCATATTGAGGTTTTATCCCATATAGATTAATGATGACACCTTATTTTACAGATTATAATTTTTTTTTGGTTTTGTACATACTATTTCTGTGGAACGAATCAATGTTAGTTGATTGGATTCTATAAATTATATTTTAAATTTAGGAAACAAGTACTTCTATAAATTTGGATGGCTATTCATTTAATCTAATTATTTTATATTACATGTTCTATCTTGATACCAGATATAATGTCTAAGTCACAATTATAAGATGTTTTAATTTTAATTTATAAAGATTATAACATTTCTAAATTGGTAATGGTGACATAATTAACTAGACCAATATATATATATATATATAATATTATGAACTTAAATAAAAATTTTAAATTTTAAATTGAAATAGATTTTAATAAATTGGGATGCCAATTACAAGGAAAATGTTGTTTACCGTTAAACCTTTCAATTGAAAAAACATATTCTGGAACAATGATGAACTTGAGTCGTATTCCAATACGTAGTTATAAAAACTATTTTGAATTTGTGGCCCTTGAGCCTCCATTTATACCTCTTTAATTACATCTATGAAAATAAATCTTATTCCCATTTTGGCACTGCCACCCAGTTTTGATAGGGTTTTCACTATATAATGCAGTCAATATAGGGAGTTTCTCAACCTTCTCTAACTATAGAGGAGTTTACTTTGGAATTATAGTAACATATTCCTCCCAATTTATTTGGTGATAGCGGACCACCAATTTTATTATCATGGGTTGAGGATATGTTGTTGATATTTGTGCATCTGGAGATGATTCCAAAGTGGATGTTTAATCTCAGTACTTATATATAACATGGTAATTCTAATCGACGGTGGGATTTCATTACTGAGGAATACCAATATCGGAATATGATTTAGAGGGGTTCCTATATAATATTACATGATTAATTATTTCCACATACATGGGGTGATGAAAGAGGTTGGGAGTTTATGAACATGAAGTGGGGAGATATTTATGAAATTGAATATTTTTCCTATTTTACTGAGAATAACTGTAGCACTCCAACCATATCTGATGATGAGATCACGTCTCGGAGGTGTTTCGAGTATAAAATACTATTAGTAATCTGGTCATGGGTCAATTTATTCTAATTAAAAACGATTTATAAAATTGTAAACTAGGCCCTAATTTATGAATGGTATTTGAGGGATGATGATGGTGTGAGCCATAGAGGTTTAGTACCCTGAACTGGAAGTTTTTCTTCGAGAGGATGGATGAATTTATTTAATGTTTATCGTGAGGGTATAAGTTGTCACACACATCATATTGAAATATTTGTTATATGAAACACGTGTGTGAAACTCAGACACACAAAACCCCAATGTGCAAGACCCAATTGAGTGCTAAGGTTACAGAATGGTGGGGAATATCTAGTGAAACTATAGGACCATTCCTTTAGTGTCTAGTGAGAGCGGATCTACACCAGCCACAAATTTTAGAGTGATGATATTAGTACCCTTCCAGGTATGAAGATGGAATACCACTGGCTTCTCAGTCTTTGGTTTTGGTCAAGAAAAAGTGAATCTGACATAGTGCTGGGAATAGGATGGATGGATAAGGTTTCTGGAATTAAGAAAGCATTGTTTTCAAAAGTATTCTATTTTACTTGTCAAAAAAGAATAACTCAACAAACTTTTTAGAATGGATTAAAAACATTACGATGCTATATAGATTTTTTTTCCCTATTATCATATGTTGTTTAGTGAAATTTGGATGTTAGGCTTATGAAGGAAAGGGGAGTGATGGTGATACCAATCCTATTTAGGTTTGATTGGAAGGAAGTATTGTTTTGTATAATAAAGAAGTTAAAATATTTTCCTTGTTAAATATAATGATTTTAATGGCTATCAATCAATGACTAAATATCAAGATAGATGGGGTTCTTGATGAAAGTAATTGAATGGTTTTGGAGTGAACTAAATTTTGGTAGAAGATGTTTGAAGCTTTAATAATGTATAAATTTTTGTTTGTTGATAAATATTTATGATTTTAAATCAAAATGATTTGTTTATCTGATGTATATTTTTAAGGTAGAACTATATCACAATGTTTGACCAACATTTCAAGCTAAAAATTGGTAGATTTTTATTTTGGAAAAGGATTGTTTTCTGCAAATACATATTTGGAACACAATTCATGAACCACAAATCCAAGTTAAAATATTTCATAGTAGTTATGCAGAAAAGTGATGGGAAATAAAAAAATTATGATTTTCATATAGAAGCTCTATGTGGATTGGGAAGGATGCTGTGTTGATCCTGAATGGAAAACTGTTCATTAGAAAATCAAAGTTTGTAAGAGACTTGAAACTTGTGTAAAATTCTATAATTTGTGACTGATAGTTAGGGATACATTTGTGGTTGGAATAAATTATTGTGATGGTAAAAAGGTGTTATGTGGACCATAGAGGGAAAATGGTTCACAGGAGGTGCACAGTCTTTGGTGATGTTTGTACCATATAGAAACATTGGTGAAATCTGATTAGAAAAATTTTTAAATTTATTTTTATATATAAATGACCATAATGGCAACATTATGTGTAGGAAACTTGTTTAAGAATATATCATCACTATGGGAATAAAGTTGGAGTAGTTATAATTAGTTCACAATGTTGAATTCCACGAAGGGAAATAGTTTACAGAGGATTGATTAAATGAAGGAGGATGTAGTTAGCATGGATCATTTTTCTAAAAGAGGAAATTCATGAGGAAAGTATGAAGAAGAATATTTCAGGGAGCTATAACCCGTAAAAGAAATGGTTTCAGATAAAATAAGTTGTCCTTTAAGGAAAAATCAGTTCATTGATAAGGGTAGTCCTATAGAATAATTCATCATTCAAAAAGAAGGGGTGGTATGCAGATGAGGAAGGCTATATTAGAATAACTAGTTCCACACAGTTCCACTCTGTTCATGGAGGATACATGCAATTAATTGAGGATACATGATGTTCATTGAGGAATTAGGATAATTGTAGAGGACTAAAGGAAGATCATACTAGCTTCAGGGTAGGAAGGAGAAAAAAAATTCAGAAGGAAAAATTTTGTGAAAGTTGACCAAGAATAACTGTAACATTGAATTGAATAATTTTTTGATAGAAGAATAAAAAACACTCGATTATTTATTTCAATGTTTTATATGAGTTTTCGGGAAAATCATAATCATTGTATTCAATTGAAATTTTTTCATTTCTAGTGGATTGGATGGTATTGGATTGTTTCCAAACCATACCAAGGATGTAGCTAGTCTTGTTGAGTAGTGGACCTTGTAAATTCTTGTGTCCATGTGGATGTGCATTTAAACAGTGTTCTTTATGCAAATAAATAATTCATAGGAGGTGAGGGTTTTTAAATATTTTAAGGAAACAAAAAATGAAAAGTTATCATTGATTCAAACCTCCCCATCATATTGATACATGAATCATATTTGGGAAAATTTGATTAGGACATATAGTTCTAGAATAAAAGGACTTGTAGGGGATGTTAGGTTGTGACTCAAGGATATGGAATGAGATAGTAACAAGATGTGAATCCTATTCCATAATAATAATGGGAAATACCCCCTCATGTTTTAAAACTATTCTAATAGACACTGCTTTTGTGTCTCCACTATTTCACACATGTGCTCCACACTCTTTTATATTGGTATAAATTATAGCGATTCTGGGCTTGAAATCGAGAATTTATTTGCATGATGAAACTCAATACCCCATCGGGAATCCAATTAGAGAGTATTATTCGATTTAAGGATTTCCCCCATTGCATAGGTGGATATTTTTTCATGTCGAGTATTTTTATCCATGAAATGAAAGTGATTGATGTAATCCATAGGATACATTGGTTGGTTCCCTATAAATCCCACATTGATTGTTATCACTGAAGGTAGGTGTTTACATCTCCAGAGGGTAGTAGACATGTTAACAAGGGATAATGGGTTGTATGTTGGTCTCAAGATAAAAATGAGCTGTAGGTTCATGGTATAGTGACAACCCGGATCAGAAGTCTATTCATACGACCTGTTATTTTCACTATTTTATTGTATAAATTTAAAGACATCATCCCATATGACTCTTATTGGATACCTCTATTGATAGTGGTATAATTCAATATCGATCTATAGTTATTAGGGTAATTAGTGTCCATTCATCCTTATAGGATGTAACTGACATATCATTTGGATCTCAATAAGCAGTTGGAATTCCTGGATGAGAATGTTTTTATCTATTCTAGTACCTCTCCATGGGGTTCACTAGTTCATCAATCAAATAATGCAGATAGTACCATCCATAATTCTTTGGACTACCTAAAATTGACCAATCTCATGGTAAAGAATAAGAATCCAATTTCCTGAATATATGGCCTCTTTGTCTAGTTTCGATGAGAAAGGGTTGTTTCAAAGAATGATATTAGGTCAATTATTATCATATGATTTTCAGGTCTTCATACATAACTGATATAGAATTTTGAAGCAGGTATGGTATTTGTGAGTACCTGGTAAGGTTGTTTGGTCTCACAAATACACCATATATTTTCATGGCCATGATTATTTGAGTATTCCACCCGTATCTAAATTTATTCATGGTATCATGTATGGAAGAACTCCTAGTGTATTATTGAACTCGACAAGACTAGGACTAGTATATTTACATCATTTTGAATTCATTATGAGAGAACCATAATTATGAAAATTTCTTAAAATTATACTTTTATATCTTTGAATTTAACTTCTTGTGTCATATCATCAAAGAGTAAAGAGTGTCAATAGACCAAGAGAATGTGAGGGTTGTAGTTTCTTGGGAATAAAACAATAAAATATTTTATATATAGTGTTTCTTGGGTCCGTTTTGTTATTGACGATATTTCATCCAATATTTCTCATGCGTATCCTCTACTCTCAAGGTACTGACTAAGAAGGATGTAAAATTCATATGGTTAGAGGCTTACGAAGCCTCATTCTAGGAATTAAAAACATGGATTATTTTAGCATTGATCATGATTATTCTAGAGATAAGAAAAATTTATACAGTATGTTGTGAAGCATCAAGAATCAGGATGGGATCTGTTTTGATCATGAAATAGAGATATATAGCATAAATTTCTATTTTGTTTATTCCCCATGAGAAATATTACACGACACATGACCACATGCCTATAGTAGTTGTCCATGATTTCTAATGTTTTTGAATTTATTTATATGGGGAGAATTTTTGGGAATTTAAGTATTAAAAAATCCTCATGTATATATTTAAACAGTGCTATCAAAAAATCCAAATTCACGATAGCATTGAAGAAATACAATCTGTTGATTTTGAGACATTATATACACCTTGAAAATCAAATGTAGTTGTCGATCCTCTAATCTAGAGTACATAGACACATGCCGTTTAAGAGGCTAGTGGTGAGTGGTAACTTATGTACTTTTTTCAAGAGATTCATGTCTAGGTTCAAAAGGATCATCGTTAGATATTCCTCATAGATTTTGTAGTGACCAATACCCTTATAAAAGAGGTAAATATGATACTGCTTTCTAATCCTGAGGGCCTAGTGCTGAGTAGTAATTTCTTAGATGAGGATTCATCACCATGGTGGTACGTCAATGAGAATGAGATCTCACACATGCATTGGAGTGTCCCGGTCCCACATGAAATATGAGAGGAATATAATTGAAAATATCATGCCTCATCCTGGGAATTGTAACCCAACATCACCAATATTTATTGAGAAATACATCGCTAGTATAAGTTCCCTAGTATAGAATGGTAAATATCTATATTTATTACTCAATGATCCTCTTATCCTCAAGTGAAGGATGAACAACTCCGATTGGAATAAAATTTACATCTATATTTCATTCGATAGTAGGACTGGGAAGATTTCACCATGAATTTTCAGATAGGTTTTCATTTTTCAGATTGTGTTAATGAAATAGTTTTGGTTGTATTTGATAAGTTAATTATGGTATCTCACTTCTTACCCTTTCGATAGACCTTCCCTATTGATGATTTATGGAGTCTATACATTAGAGAGATTTTACACCTTCATGGAGTTCAATTTTATATTATATTAGAAAGGTAATATCATTTAACATTGCGTTTATGGAAAGGGTTGTAGAAGGAATAGGGTACATTGGTGATTCAGATCATGACCTGTCACCATCAAACTAACAAATACAAAAAGCACATGACTTATGACTTGGAGGATATTCTTCGTGTATGTCCATTGAATTTTGGATTTTTGGGGAGAATAAAATACCCCAAATAGAGTTATTTTTTAATAATAATATTTAGTATAATGTTTAGATGCATCCTTATGAGGTATTATATTGTAGGCCATGATGATCTCCTCTTTTCTGGTTAAATGTAGGGGATGATTATCTGTGATCATGTATTTTTCATGTGAGATTAGAGAATGTTACATAATTCTAGACAATAGTTGATATATAATCTCGATAAGAAAGATTATTCCAATAGACAACAATGAAATATAGAGTTTGAGTTTGGGGATCCGGTATTCTTCTAGATTTTGGCTATATTGGGCCATTGATAGATATTACACTAATACCAAAAGTTATTGTCTTGTTTGATGGGTTTCTGTAACTCTGTCTCTCTCATCCCCAGAGTTCAAAAACGCCTCATCCCATATAAATCAAATGTTGGGGTGTTGATTCAAACAACATAACCCTTTAGTTCACTCATTCAACAAGTTTATCTTTAATTCAAAGGGATTTCATGAATGAGAAACTATGTGAACCCTCAACTATAGACATACTATGATTAATTTAATTTCAAATAATGACTTAATCATAGCTTGACCCAAATATCCTTGAATCTTTAAGGGATCCTGCTTCTACATATTTAGGGGTTTTACAAGTTTCATATGAAATTGGATATTACAACCATTGTAAATTGGGTATGCTTTCAAGAGATCCTTATTAATTTTTAGAAGCATTTATTTATTGAATGTTAGGAAATATTGTTGGTCTATATTTATGTTTTAATATAAAAAATATAAATTTCCTATTCTATATCATTGAGAACGTACATTGATGCCCATATTTCATGATAACCAATAGAATATGTTATGGATTTCAATGAGTAAAAAGTTTCTTTACAATAAACTGATTTACTTTGATTCATGGGATTATTTATGTTCTTCATGTAAGAGATAAGAAAACTTGTTTTCATTGTGCTGGTGCATGATCAAGAATAATGGATAGATAATTTATTATAATATGGGTAATAGAATTGATCATAGTGACCAGGGTATGATTCCCATTCCTAGTGAAGGATCAAAGGATGATGTTCAAATTCATGACTATTTTATAAGGCAATGGGTTTTGAGGGGGTTTGTATATGTGGATCTATATACCTATGAAATGTCATACCAAATCAACCATCTTATTTAGAGGCCATGTGTATGAAAGTTTATTCTAAATATGAGATTTTGATTAGGAGAATCTCTTACTTTAAATCTGGGAAATAGTTTCATAGGTCTAGATGTGTTGGATCCATTTCATGACCAAGGGGAATATAAAATGGTGCAATCAAGGGAGTTCGCATGGGCAGAGTCTTCCATCAAAGACCCTCCTCTAGAGGGGGACTACACTGAGGGTTGATTTCTATGTGAGTCGAAGTCCAGGGATGATAGTTTCGTTCAACAGACAATGTATAGTTTAGATGGAATGCATGGTAGATGTATTCATAGCCCATGTAGGAATAACGTAAAGAAGGAACATGAGACATAGGGTGTTTCATTTTGAATTAGAGGAATAAATCGAATGTGAGAAATGAAAATTATTACATTCCAAAACCTATTGCAACAAGGTAATAAAAAAGGGTGGGTCCAAAAAGGGTACTGAATTAAAATATACTATGCATGAACAGTTTCATAATAAGATCATTAAGATTCAAGCTGAAAATAAAATAGAAGAATATGGTGGTTTTCCAGAAAATGTAATGGTTTGTGACAATATGGAAGTACCACATTAGTAATATGGTCCTAATATGTGGAGAATGACCTAAAGGATGTCTGAAGAAAAAGTAAAATGTGTGGAGTTCATTCTCTACTATAAGTAATAATTAATACAATAATGTTTCAAAATCAATGTCACAAATGAGGAGGTCAATAGAATAAATGAGATATTGATTTAATTCGATCTTAATGGGGGAAAATTGAGTGGATTAACTTACAATACCTCATTTTTTTATGAGGATTCAATGAAGAGAATATCAACATGAATGAATATATCCAGGCATGGGACATGATGGACGATCATTTTGAAGATCTTATGAAGTATGATCAAGATGAAAAGGTATCAACACTTTAATGGGGGTTGTAAATGGTTATTTATTCCATTGTATTAATCTCTTCAATAATGACAATGTGACTTCCTTCTATGTTTAGTGAAATTTTTATTTTATCTTGCGAGGTTTAACACTTTTCCTT
Organism: Viscum album; assembly: GCA_963277665.1. NCBI lineage: Eukaryota > Viridiplantae > Streptophyta > Magnoliopsida > Santalales > Viscaceae > Viscum > Viscum album. The sequence goes on from OY728134.1 coordinate 911,200,340, forward strand.
AAAAAGTTACATTTGAAATAAAAAATGAATAATAAAATTTAGAATCACTATCAATTTTACATATATCATCTCCAACAGTATTTTCAATATCTATCACAAGTTTCATAGTGGAAGAACCCTGAGTTAGATGTGAATTCTTCCTCTACATATTATATAGTGTGTATCATTGACTAGAATATGAGAGTTCTTAGAGGTAGTTTAATTTCTACAGTATAGGTTCTATGATATGATGGTATATTATAGTATGATACATGGGAGAGTGAGGGAAACATAAGATCCTAATAAAATGATATTTTCTATGATGAATCCTCTTTACCTTTAGAATTAAAAATTGGGGAAAAGTTTCCTTATTGTTAGGAGGTTGTAATTAATATGGTTTTCATAAAGTTACAAATCATTTTTTATGATTTACATTCTATGCTTCATCCTATTGAATGAGACCTATGGCCGAAAAATGTTTTGGGAGCATTCAGGACTTGTTTAATGCACATAGAACTAGAAATTGGAGAGAATGACTAAGACTTTTAGTTAATTGATGGTAAGTGAATCACATGAGAATCAACCTTCTGGGGGAACACTACACACTATAAGAGATGGAATAATTTTCCCTAACCATGTGACTTGATATAAAAAAACATGTGACTTATCATAGCTAAATGGGAGAACCATTTTTCCTAGGTTTTTTCATTGTTAGTCAATATTGTCACATATTCTGTAGGAGGGGAGTTCTTAAAGAGTACTGGGAGCATGGATGGTGCATAGTTTGGCCAACCATGCATCCAAGTTGTGAAACCCATTATTCGAAGGATAAATTATAGTTTTTACATAAAAAATGTTTCAATAATTATTTATTCTCCCCACTCATTTCATCACCAGTGTATAACCTTGTCCCCTCATGTAAAGCTCATCCCTCAATAATCAGCTAAGATTAATTATTTATCCTTCATTTGGACTCTAATTAGATAATTTATGGTTATATTGGATCAACAATAATAATATCTATAATCCTATTAATTGAATTATTCTTTAATCATCCCATCTCTTTTGATAATTTTATGCAAGGTTATATGAATAATTTTGAGAGAATTTTTCTTTTCCTATGATTTCTATCATTTTAACTTGATTCAAAGGAAGAAACTAGATTACGAAATTGATACTATCCTAATATATCTGTTCTAGGAATTTTCCCAAAAATTTCATGTATTTTTATATAATATTTTAATTTTCCACCTTCCAATTATTATTGTGCGATGACTTATAATATGAGTTTCCTTGTTAATTTAATTTAACCATGTTTAGATAATCTCATAGACTTATATTAAATTATTATAGGTTTCCTACCATGTGTATTTCACACCTCGGGTGTGTTGAATTATATCAATTAATAAATTTAAATTTGTAACTGAAACAATCAATGTATATGTTTTCTATATCGACCATTAAATGGATCTTCATTATGTTAGAAATTAATGGTAAAATTGAATTTTATGAATGTCGGTGGTAATCCCATGACACACATTATTTATTTACATAAATTGATTAAGTAAAATGGGATAACTGTGGATATATTGGATGAAGTTAATTTAATTATTTAAAGGTAACTAAATTATGTTTTTATTATTATTATACCATGATTATTGGTTTGTGAGAAATAGATATGGGTTTTTTAGTGCGTGGCATTTGACACACTCTTACATTTGGTGATAGGCACTGTGTCTCAGATCGGTTACATTCACATGGACGATGGGAATGAAGGTCCATGTTCCATTTCATCAAATGTTAGGCATGGACTCTCAGCATAATATCTTGAGTGATGATCATTAAATCTAAAATTTATATGATATCCAATGCTTATACCCTTTCATATCCTATAGCTCAATAGACTAGTCACGGATTCCTAAGTTACGTCCTGAGTCTAGAGAGCAGTCAGTATTTAAGAAAATTCGAATATATATACTTACATATATAGTGTATATACATATATACATATTATATATGATATATATATATATAAATATGGTAACATTATCAAACTTATTTCATCCTATGCCAAAGTAGGTAGAGTTTAGGAGGTTCCCTTCTAAAACCTAAGAGGACTAGTATATAACTTGAGTATAGTTCAGTAATTTTGACACGTACACACTCCTATTCTATAAAAACACGATGTAATATTATAATCACTATTGGTAGCGTCCTACTCAGTTTATCTCACACCCATCGTGGGACACCTTTGGTACCCGAGTAGACATCATGACTCCAGGAGTGAATTTGGGAAAGCCCCAATCGTCGATGGTTGATTTAATTCTATTATAAAATGGAGCATAAGAGATTAGGATTGAAAATATTCTCATGATGAAAGTGGAGATTTACATTGGATTACTTGTATATTTATAGCATGTTGCATACATATTTACCTTGTATCCCATGTTTCCCATTATTGTATATCAACAAGAAAAGTCATCATCACGTAAATGAGTTAACATGTTACCCCTGATTATTATTACTACATGGATGATTCATATTATAATGTTCTATGTTTATATTATGACTGCTCTATTTATGTTTTTTATTTATACCGCTATTCCACCATCACCCTAACTACTGGTCAGAAACCTTTTCCATATGTTAAGGTAACTGTGAGGCCATGTGACCCATCAGCTCTGGGTACCATTTAGTGGATTATGGTTCGATAGGTTATAATGAACATTAGTTACCTCAGGAGAGAATAATTATAGTTTAGATTAAAGGTTATTGGTGATGATTGAATTGAAGATGTTGAATGATAAACTGTATAAATTTTGAGAAATGAGAGGTGTCTATAAGGAATCATTCGTTGTATTTATTGAGGGGGAGTGGTTGTGACATCTATATTAGTTTGTAATTTTCATCGAATCAATACTTTTTCATATATAAATGATGGGTTTCTTGTACAATTCCTTAAATAAATGTAACATTATAGGAATCACAATGAGTTTTATCATGAATGAGCTATATAAAACAAATGAATTTGTGAATACATTTTCATGAGATATTTTATTAACATCTTAACAGAGAGTCAGACCATTAGATTTTTAAAATATATTTTTTCATGTTATTAAAAGAGATAGTTTTCTATATTTTCATCTTACATATTGGAGTGAGTTGGAAGTCCATGAAAATTTATAGTGAATTCATTCAATCAAATCCCCATATTTTTACAACATTTTTTTTCTCGTTTACAATGTGAAAATTTATATTTCAATTCCATGTTTTTGAAATTTATTTTATTTTTGTTAATTAATTTCAATGGTCATGATCATTACAAAAATATCAAAACCATAATTTCAGTATAAAATATCCCAACACCACTTCTAATAATACTACACAATGTTAATATTTACATATTACATTAAATTTTGAAATGATTTTCTATTTTATTATAATTCTTCTCAAAATTTTAAAGTGTAAAAAATCACACAAGAAATATATTTTAAAGTCATCCCATAGACAAAACTTCAGACCATTTTTCCTTAAATTTAATAGTACACACAATACTTTTATTTTATGTTTCATATAAAAATAATCTTCTTTAGTGTCAATATTTTCTCAGATTAATTATTATATATACTATTTCACTAGATTTAAAATAGATAAAAAATTATAATTCTCATAAAGAAATAAATTTGAGTAATTAGTAAAATATTATCATTTAATTACTTCTTTCTTTGAGAAATTATTTACCTCTATAAAAAACAAGGAAACATGAATAATTGTAATAAATTTACTAGAAAACTATGGATTGGTTGAATATAACAAGTGGTTATTTCTTGAGAAACACAAAAATTGTGGGTGAGTATTTCATTGATTACATTTGGAGTGAGATGGTTTGAGTACATCATCAGACTAGTAGATGGAATAACATTAAATAAATTTAGTTAATTTTTTTCTTCAGTTATTGCTGTCCCCACCATACCCTTTAAGGATACATCATGTATGTCAATACTTATTTTATAGAAAATTTGAACAATAACACAATGATAGTAACACTATATGTTGTAATGAGAAATTTTTATTGATATTTTATTGTTTAAATTATGGAAATTACAGTTCATGTTTCTTAATGGAATCTCATGTTATACCAATGTAATTGTCACTAAAAGATTCCTTATAATGATAGAAATTAAAATATTATTATTTTTTAATGATTAAAGAAAAATAAAACAATTTAATATTTCAAAACAAGAAATAATGTAATATTAGTTTTGATCAGTGATAATTGGGTTTTTGACAGTGTAGAATTATATATTTACAAATGTTACACCATGGAATATTCCCTTTCTGACTTAGAAATATCCATTAAGATTTATTTAAAGTATCAATCTATTGATTATGTCTATTTGTTAGATATTATAGACAATGGATAGTCAATGTACATACCATTTCATTATTTGATCTCCATTGGTAGTACCATTGATGGAAACCATTCATATTTATTCCATGAACATTCAAAGTATTCACATCCATACCCAAGATCCTTTAATATAATTTTTACACGTGTTGAATATTACAATAAATTTTTAATTAATCAAGGTAAACAAATTATATTACTTTATTCCATGGCCTATACCATAATCTATATGCCTAATAATCACATCAGAATTGAAATCATTCATCAAGACACAATTATCCTGTAGAATATTATTGATACATTTTTGGGATACATATATGTCAATTATAAAAATTGAAGTAATTAAATTCATTTTTAAATGTGTTATCGATGTGTGGGATGGGGGTAGAATTTATATACCACATACAATGTGGGAATTACTAATTGTGACAATGTGAAATCTTTTTTGATGTATACTATCGATGTTGGGAATATTTTAAGGTGTGGATGTCTTTTATTTTTGAACATTCATTGAGTTAGACATCATCAATATAAAATGAGATTATGCTAAATCCACAACATGAACATCTATTATGGGTAAGACATTGATGGGAGTAAACGTGAGTACCTATAATTGATACCCATATCAATATCATGTATGTTTTTATACCCTATCATTACCATAATGTTAATATATATATATATATATATATATATTATTGGAACAAATTACTTATTGCAAATACTCGGTGCTAAAATGGTGCATTACACTTGAAAAATTGAAACCTAAAAATATATAAAAAATATAAAAAAAATTATACAGACTTACAAAAACATGAAAAAAATGTTTGAAATTGTATAATATTGTATAAAAACAAATATTATAATGGTTAAATTCATATTTCAATACTATAATCGGAGTGAACAATTTTATAGATTTATCATTTTTAATATTAAAAGTGCCTAAACATATATTAAATTGTATAAAAAAATTAATAATAACAACTAAAAACTTGTGTAATGTTTGTGAAAAGTGTCAAAATCACTATTTTTAATATTCACAAAAAAATTAAAAGATTTATTATTTCTTAAACTAGGAAAATTATAATACCCAATGACTACAAATGACACCCAAAACATTCCATAGATTTAATGCATTAAATGTTAAATGTATATAAAAATATAGAACAAATTTATAAAGACTATTAAAAATATCTATATTGTTATTGAAATGTTTTATAATTCCTTTTCGTAAGTGTCAAACAACAGAAAATCAGACTTCTACAAAAATCACCCAACACAAAATTTAACTCTTACCGAATTTGTTAGAATAAATTTTCTATAGAAACTTGTTTAAATTTCATGAAAAGTGTCTAAAGAACATATTATAATTGTCACAAAATATATAATTTTATATATTTTCGTAGTCAAATTAAAAATATATTAAAAATACATGCATTTATGTCTAAATGGAGAGATCAGTCAAAAAAATAGGAATGTCCATTGAGAATGATCTATGTCAACATTCATTTGATGAGGAATTATATAACTCCTTATAAAATTACATTTATTTGTAAAATAGTATTTGATCCAAATATATGTGATGCATAATTTCTAATCCATTTCATAGTATTTTCTTAATCACATATATTACAGTTTTCCTATGATGGCGTTTTAAAATTTTCCCCATATAAATTGAAAATTTTCAAAAAGTATAGGAATATTAAATTATTGAGTGACATATGAATAATACAATTATAAATATCTAGAGGAACTAGTTAGAGTTATTGTGTAAAATACTATGGGGAATTAAGAAAAGCTTTCATCTAGTTTTTAAAATTGTCTACATCAGAACAACAATGAACTCATCCCATTACTACTACACAAGACACACGTAGATATAAATTGTATGAACTGATGTATGATGCATTATATTGGGATTATATCAAAATATACTAAACAATAATTTGAATCTATTTCAATATGGGTTTTGGATCTATCATGATAAGAAAAATTGGAACAATATTACATTGATGATCATAGAATTTGGTGCTATATGGCCTACCTGTTTAGTGAATAACAATAGTAATCATAAAATTCATCAAATACATTATAAAATCAAATATTTGATCATTTAACAAGATATATGATAAGATTTATTAAAAAAATACATTAAAGTGTGATATAAACAATGTATTACATGATGAATAGAGGTTAGAGATACAACTCTCATGTCTTGGAAGAGTTTTCTTCGATGTTTTAATATCTAACTAGTTACATCCTGAAATCACTTTCTAGAAATAAAATTTATAAAAATTTTACTTAATGTATGTTATAATAATATTAATTATAGAATGAAATGAGGTAATAGATATACACTCATATCATAGTATAGTATTCATAAAATATGGATCGTATCACTTGTTCTCATAAAAAATCACATTCAGATATTAGAATAATTCTAATTAAATCCAATATAAAATAGTGGAATATAAATAAACACTTTATTAATGTTGAATATCACCCCACATTATTTTTCATATCTAAAATCATAATTTATATTTATATAAGGTACCTAATTAAAAACATAAGTTATAATGTAATAATATTTTATATAGAAATCAAATTGATTTTCATTTCAATTTTTTATCCATCATACATTGACTTAAAAATTATTATTTTTTATTATTAATATTTTTACCAAAGAAATATGTGTACCATTTTAACAGATTAATGAAAAAACTCACATGTGTTAAATATAGAAACATTTATGGTATATAAAATAAATTTTGTATGTATATCAATGAATAATTAAATAATATATATAAATAAATTTATGAAATGGAAGTAGTTCACATAAAATATGTCCTGAAGTATACCACTACAAGGTCCCATTACATTAGAAAAAGTAATTCCATTCACTATAATTAATGTTTTAAATTGTTTCCATTCAACTACATGTTGATATTTCTCAAAAAATATTAAAAAACTGTATTATTTGTTAACAAAAAACCAAATATATTAAATTATTCACTATGGGAATGAATGTTCACTAAGTGTAGAAAACATCAGAAAATGAATGTAATCTAATGTCATAAAAAATAATTCTAGGAATCTAAGAAAAAAACCTCTATAACATTCCATATAAATTTTTATATCAAATGAATAAATTATATTTTTATAGAAAGTTATAATGTAAAGAATAACATTTAATGAATTCAATTATTATTACCAACTTAATAACTATAGTCAAAATATATTAAATTCCTAAATATAAAACAATAAAAAAGTTATTAGTTTCCTTAATTTGGATAATCATCCTTGGAATTAAAAGCATAATTAAAATAGGGATCCTCTAATGAAAATAGGGTTTCACCTTTAAGGGGTCCCATTATAGAATATCAATTGATGCTTGAATCATATACCATTATATTTGAAAGTATATTGTGTAAGTGTGTATTCATAATCTAAAATAAAATATTATATCAAATGTGATAGATTGTTCCTTCTGAGTACCATCACATCTAGTTACATAGAACTGGATTATAATAACACACCAATATCCAGTAATTGTAGCTATTTTTATAATACTAGTTGTAAAAAAGTTCTTATACAATATTTCTAAGCTGAATAATTCCTCACTTTTAATCCTATAAAATGACATTAAATATGATTCTATCATACATGTCTACCCATCATCGATTAAAATTACAAGATTTTTTTGACCGGGGTCCACATGGATTATTACAAGCACTAAATCAGAAATAGATGGACCCAAATCCTATCCATGATTAACAATATTCATGAAATTTTATTTTATCAATAAATATTTTGAATCATTAAACATCCATATAAATATTATGCCAAGAAATAATATCACAAACCATTAATATATGAAATAGAGTCGTAGAGGGTTTTGTATTTATTCTAGTGTGTAGGAAGAGAATATGGTCAGAAAAAAGTAGTTACATTCATCTCACATGATGATGGAAAGGAGATACATGGAAGTGGACATAAGGATAAGTATGTATTGGTGAGATATTGTGGGTGAATATAGATATTTGAGGTTATATATTACGGGGTGGAAGAAGATGACAAATATGAACACCAAATGTATGGATAGGTAGTAGATCATTGATTTGAAGAAAGCAGGTGGGGATATGTGAGGGAAAGATAAAAAAATGAAAATATATGAATTTAATATAAATATAAGATAGTAAATATGAAATAAATGGGTGAATATATTAAAATTAAAACTATAACCTCAAATTGGTGTCCATAAAAAAGGGTTATAAATTTAATACAGATGAAATGGGGAAATTGAGTGATTTTATGGTGCCATGGAGGGGATGAGGATGGATATATGAAATAACGGTGTAATACAAGAAATGTGAAATATATTGGGAAAAAATTATCTTGACATAAATTACAAAAAACTAAGGGAAAAAATAACAATGATGTTTATCAAATTTATATTATCTGAATATATATATATATATATATATATTTGTCTGGGTCTGTTCATGTGTGTGTAATGATTAATGGATTAAATTTATAAAATATGTTCTATTATATGAAAATAACTATTTTGTGTGTGTGTGTTATTTACATTAGATATTACTAAACTATATATATTTTAATTAATCATACAATAATCTATCTATATAGACAAACTTAAATATTTATATTATGTAATGTTGGTTGTAGTATGATACTCTTGTGGGGGGGGGGGTGACTTGAGATCCTATAAAAATTTCTATTTTAAAATATATATTCATTACCCCATTTTTAAAAACAAAATAGTATCATAAACCAAATTAATATATTTATAATAGTTTTGAATGTTCAATTAATTTCGTAAAATATTGACTAATTCTCAGTTTCAATAAGTTGAAATATTGATATATCTTATGAATGTAATTTATTAAATAAATAATATTTATAAAAACTATCTATGATTAACTATAAAAATAAATGTAATGTCTTATGGTTTGAATAAACAAAGACAAACAAAAAAAACAAAACTTGAACAATATTGTTAAAAACTAGAGGTTCAGTATAAAGTAGATACAAAATCCTCTCCACTTGGTGATCACCTGACATGAAGCAGTTTAAATTAATAAATTAGTTCAACAAACAAGACTATAGATCTCAACATAACACAAGACTATCTTAGTCAAAATGCCTCTAACACAGTTTTCCGTGGGAAAAAAATATAACTTGTTCACAAAAAGACCACTTATGTAGTTCTGTGCGGGAGAAAATATTGTGTAAGATATTTGAACTGTGAGGATATCTTTTTTCCTCCATTATAGAATAAGATAAATTGTGTTTTTATACTATAGATACACACTCTTCTCGAAATGTAATAAATATTAACACAGTAGAGTAAAAATAATGTGAGAAAGTTTATAATGATTTGAGCATTCTGATTGAAGATTATAGCTCCTCGAACGAAATAAAAGATAACTTCAGTCCACTTATAGAAACTGACAGAAAAAACAAAGTGTCTTAGATGCATTGTGTTATAATTTCTAGTGATATGAGAAACTCTCCCTAAATTCTCTTCACATGGATTTGTTGTTGCAAGGATGTTCAGACTATTTAGTTAAAAATAATTTCTTTCTTATTCATTGCACGCAGGATGTGAGTGTAGATATTGTTCTTGGTCTTATGCATCACACAAACTCAATTAATCAACTCACATGTGACCTATTATATATTCTACGAATATTTTCTTGTGGCCGATAGGGGGAATTATCTACATCACATAAAAGTTCCTAGTTCTTTATACATCATACTAAAAAGGTTACAAAATATCATTAATAATATTAGTATATTTAAATAACTCAAATATTCATGTTAGTAGTAATTTAGTATTTAAATGATAAATGAAGAAATGAAAATTTTTGGAATGATGTTAGAGGATATGTGTAAGAGGAGCAATGCCATAGGAGCGGTGAGTTAGCCTTTGTCTTTGAACGGTGGATTAAGAATGGTTTCTCAAATTTTGATAAGATTTTGGTTCGGTTTCATAAGAACTGTACGGGGTACTTTGGGAGAATTATAGAATGATAAAACAATGTATTTTTATAGTTGTCCTTGACATTTCAGAAATCCATCAACGTTGTCTGGTCCTTTGTGAAAATTATGAAGTTTTATGAATGATTTATCATAATCTACCAAATTTCAGACTAAGTGGTGTCATTGGAATGTTGACTCATGCTTTTTTGATTTTCTAGTTAATCATTGAGACCGGTGACTCTGAGACCACTCCCTGATGACTCATACATATTCAAATATTTTCATGTTGTCTTATGATGTAATACACAACAGAATAGATTAATATTACCAATAAACATAATGAAACATATTGAAAATAATATTAACGTTGATTTGTGTGCATTAAAACAAGAGGAGTCCACTAATATCCCCCTTTCGAATGATCAAAAAATCAATGGATTTACAATCGATACATAATGATCATGGTAAAGGATAAATATTAAATAATCTAAATAACATTAATATTGTTTTTAATTTAATTCAATCTCTGATATCTCCCCCATTTGAGATTATACAAATGAATATAGGGAGATGAAAATTATGTATAAGCAGAAAAGGCCATAAACATGTGTATTAAAGAGTGGGAAACTTTTATTGAATAATGAACTAAAATACAATAAATGAAAAGTACATCATAGCCCTATCAAGAATCATCTAATCAGTTCATCTCTAAGTCCACAACCCATTTTCTATTGGGAGAGATAAATATTGTAGAAGATAAGCATGTAGAAGTAGTAGTGGTTGGAGGTTCATAGTAGACAAAAAGGGGAGGTAGATGCACACCTTCTATAATATAAGGAGAAAGTATCAGTTTAGAAGAATACTGAAGTAAAGGATCCTCAGTAATGACTTGTCTAATTTGGATTAGATACTCTGAAGGGGTCATGACAACCAATGAAAAATAAGTAGATAAAGATGGAAATGGAATCAGGATAGGTTTTTTAGGGGTTTTTCCTAGAGAATTTTTTTTGTTGTGATGGTGAAAGTATAGATTGATAAAATTAATATATTATCTATTTACTTCCACACCATATTCCATAGATTTCTCAAATTCATCCTTTTTTCTAAGAACTTATCAAGGATATAGGTAATTTCCTTCAACTGCATGAATTTCTCCGTGAAAGCTTGAGTCATATATGTAGCTTCAAATTCTCTAGTAAATACTTGAAATGATTTGTCAACTGGTGTTTAGAAAATATCCCCTTACAATAGTAATCCACATTATGGGAGATTTCTACTTATGCATCAATGAAAATTTTATAATAATATATGACCATGTGTTGTAGATGATCACTTTTTTTATGAGTCATACCATGGTTTTCCTAATCAAAACCACCAAGAGAATCATGAATTTCTTCTTAATTGATATAATCAAGTAATTTTCCAATGGTTAAGAGGTATGTGAAGAAAAATATGGAGTTGAACTAGCTGAGGTGTAGGTATTAAGATTTCTAATAACACTCTCTAGGGATCCATTATATCCATCTCTCAGTCAATGGATTGTATTCACATGTCCACCCATTTCATTTTCTATCTTAGAGTTGTACTTGACAATTTATTCAGCCATTGAAATCAAATTAGGATGAATCTGAGATACAACCTTTCTTAAAAGCATATCAACATCAACCTCAATGAGACTAGCAATCGTTTATAGAGAAGAAGAAGCTTTGAAAACCTTCCCCATATCCCCAACCAAAGATTTTAATGACTCCAATTAATTATTCAGATATTTATTCTAAATTATTGCCTCTATATCTCACAATGCATTTTGGGTTATGTTTCCTATATCAAATTCTCCAAAATTGTCCTATAATCCCTTCCAAATTAGATTGTTCATTTGAGAAGGCTATAACATAATAATATTTCCAATTCCAGATAAAAATATTCTCCAAAAGCTTTTAAATCTTCATGACTCACATAGTTTTGGGTTGTTTGAGTTGGAGAAGGAACATGTACTGGCTCTTGTGCAGAAACAAATTCTTTATATGTGATGGGGTTGAGTTGAAACAATATTGAAAGATCAATTTCCTTATCTAAGGATCATTAAGAGAAATCAGAATAAAATATCTTCGAAACTTGTACTAGGAATCAACTAATCTGGGATCAAGAAGATTTGGAACCTTAATCCTCTCTAGACAGGGGTTTCTCTCCCCCTAAAAAAATTCTCCCCACATAGAACTAAGTAATTCCATCACCTGAAATCCTTCCAAATATTCTACCATATTTTGATGCATTTCAGTATTAAACAAATTTCCATCTAATTGAATATCCTGTTAAATACCATTTCCACAAGGTAAAGATATTTTTTTTTCATTTCCTTTTTCATGATTTAGGTTATTACCTTCATGCGGTACATTTTTCTTATTCTTTTTAACATCGTCTATTATGGATTATATTCTTGTGATTTCTATTTCTTCCTATTTATCCTTACCAAAAGTTTCTTTCATAGAATCTTATTTTTCATCAATAACTATTTCCTTGACTGCATTTTCTGCACTTTCATCAAGAATACCTTCATTGCCTCATATTGTAGAAACAATCTCTTATTCAAGATCATATTTAATTTCTTCATATGAGTATTCTATTCCATCATCTAGTTCTAATCCAGGGTCCTTGATATCCTTGAGAATTAATAGATTTTCAAAAGGATTAAAATCCTAATAAATCATGTCATTATCTTCATCTCATGTCTTATTTGAAGGATTCTACTTGATCTTCCTCCATCTATATATTTTCTTTGAAAAAAAAACTCATAACCCTGAATTGTTCTTTAATTTTACCTTACCAGTCATTTGTATTTCATCATTGTACAGATGAATCTTAAATAGACCAACAATATTATGTTTGAAGGGGTTTTCATCATTTCACACATAAAAAGGATAAGATATTTTCACATGTTTATCTTATGACAATTTTCAAGAGATTTGACAAGAACGCATCTTGATACTTCAAGGAAGAAAAAGAAAATTTCCATGTATAGATATGATTATCGATGAACTTGAAAAATAGTCTAGTTACTCCATAAAATTCAATATAAATAGGTATTCCGCTCATTCCATATCTTGTTCAGTCACACAATGCCACTTTTAGGTTGAAAAAATCACTTGGAGGTTAATTTCCCTCGTGATGAACCTCAAATATACCTTCATTGGGTAATTTTAGTAAAGTATCCCACAAACTCAAATAAAAGTAGAATATGTTTTCATTTACCCAACGTTTAACCACAAAATCATCCATAACATTGAACAAAAACTCAACATACTGATAAAAACACAAAAAAGATTCAATTATAAAGGTCTCTTGTCATTGGTAAACCATTCTAGACATCCATACTATTCCAATACCTTAAGAATATGAGACCTACTCAAAATAATAAACTTTTCACACACTTATTTATCTAGCTTGATTACTCAATTAGCGAGACCAGTATTCTGAGGTTCCTCTTACACTTTGATCAGAGTCCTTTTTGATCTCTTTGTTAACCGATGTTTCCCAAGGGTCAAAAAATATTGACTCTTCATTATCCCTATTCCAAACATGTATGGAGGGTTTTACGGATAACAAGGGGTTTTAAAAGGAAAGGGTTTTATTTTGGGAGTTTCATAGAAAGAGTGAAGTGATAAGGAGTGACCAATTTTATTTATTTATGAATTTCAATGTCGTAAACCAAAACAAGAGTATAAAATAAATTATATGAGAAAAAACAAATGACAAATTATATTTAAGAAACATTACTATATATAAAATGGTGAGTCCCTACAAAATGATGTCAACAGTGTTATCCCAACATTTTCACATAAAATGATGAGACAACAACCGGTGAGATATCAACCAGTGATACCAACAATGGTGAGACAAAAATTAGTGAGATAGTAACAAGTGAGAAAGTAATAGTTACTCAAAAATTGATCATACCTAATTCATATGTGATTTTCCTTATTCATTCATAATTTAAAGTCATGGTTAATATTTCAGCAAGATGATGTTCTATTCTAATGAATTCTAAAGTAATATCATCATTTTGATAATAATGTCTCAAAAATTGATGTATTAAAATAATATGTTTTGTTTGTGAATGATAAAATGGATTCTTAAATATGTTAATAAAACTTGTGTTATCAAAGTTTATATGGAGAACTCTAAATTGATATCCATAATCTATAAAAGTGTGTTTCATCTAGAAAATATGAGCACAATAATTAGCAGCAGCAATGTATTCAGCTTTATTAGTACATAAGGTTTTTTTACTTTTCACTACACTATGATACTATTGAATTTCCCAAATAGTGACATATTCCCGATGTTCCTTTTTATATCTAAATTTAAACCACAAAAATTAGCATCAGAATTTGATAACTATGTAAAATTATTGTCTTTTATGAATGAACAGTCTTATGTTAGTTTTATGTTTGAGGAATTTGAAAATTATTATAATAAAAAGAAGATGATACTCTTTAGTAATTGGTTGGAAATGACCACACATGCATACAATACACATAATATTCAGCAGGGTAACAGTCATATAGAGTATAAATCCAATGATTTCTCTCTAAGTTATTTGAGCAAAAAATTAACCAGTGTCATCATGATCTAACATATAGGTGGTACACAATGGAGTATCACTACCTTTTTTACTATAAAATTAAACAATTTTTAAAAATTATTTAATAAATTTACTTTGATTTAAAATAAAAACATCTTTATTTTGAATGATATGATATCCAATAAAAAATTAAGGTTCACCCATTAAACTCATTTCAATCTCATCATTCATCTCTTTTACAAAATTAACAAATAAATAATGTTTTGAGGAACCAAAAATTATATCATAAAAATAGGATTGAAAAACTAAAATAACATTTGATGTTATTTTTATAAAGAGAGTTGGAGTAACTAAACCATTTTTAAAACATTTATAAATTTAACAATTACGTAGCTTATCATACTCGGCTCTTTGAGATTATTTTAAAAGATAAAATTATTGTGTTAATTTAAATACATGATTCCGAAAATTAGGGTTTGTAAAATAAGGGGGGTTCTTCAACACAAACATCCTCAATTATATACCCATTTATGAATGAACTCTTTACATCCATTTTATATAGATTAAATTTCAAATGTGTTTCATTGGTAGTCGATATTCTAGTGGATTCATGTAAGGCTATAGCTGCAAATGTTTTTTAATAGTATATTCCTCTTTTTTTAATATGTCCTTGTCCAACCAATCTTGCCTTATTTTTTTCTTATAGTTCCATCCTCATATACCCTATTTATAAACTCTAATTTAGTGTGTATGGTCAATATTTCTATGAGTCTATCTATTATTTTCCCAAAATTATTTCCATCAACCTAATTTAATTCATTTAGAATATCTATCACCCAAAATTAGTCATGTATTACATCATTAATTTTTTTAGGATTAAGTTACGACAAAAATGATAATTGTCCAACATGGATTCTTTGAAAATCTCTAGTATGAGTTCCATTATCTAAGTATCCTACGAAAAAAATCTATCAGATGGTTCTTCAGAGTTTCAACTGATCTATAAATAGAAGGAATGATTTTTTAGGTTCGTCCATAAGACCAGGTTCACTATTATTATAGTCCTAGAGATTTTCCAGAATTGGAGGAATTAAAAGATTTCTTAATTGTAGGGACATGAGGTATAACTTTTATGTCCTAATTGGAATGATCATACTCAATATTTTCAAGTGTGGATCTAGGTTCATATTGATCTATTTCCAAAAATTCGGTAGGCACAGATTCTTTCAAACATTTGGATCTTTCATTAAAAACACTATTGGATTTACTAGAGGTTTAATTGCCTCAAAATATTCCATCATCGCTTTTGAAATAATTTTTTTTAATATTTTACTTAGTGTTAATAACATATAATTTTCAACCGTAGACATTGAAATAACAAAATTTGTGTTTTCTATTTTTCCATAACTCATAGGGGGTTTTCTTAAGAATTTGTGTGATTAATACATCTTTAAAAATTTAAAAATATGCATTTATATCTTCTACTCCAAAGTAAATAGGTATATTACATTCATTATTCATTTTATGAGATATTTATTATAGGTTTATATTCCATATTACTATAACACCACTCTATTAGGTGTCCTAGGAGCATATAAGTTATGAATATAGCCATTTTTGAGAAAAAGGATTGAAAATATTAACTTTAAAAATCATTTCAATAGTAACTTCATCAAGATTTTATTCAAAAACCACATTGGTTTTCTACTATTCAAGGATACTTGGTTAATTAAGAACAAGATTCACTCTTTTGAGCTATAAATAAGGTCCATGTATACATAAAGAAGTCATCTACAAGAAAAATGACATAATTATTCCCATTAATATTTGAAACTATAGATTGTCCAAACAAATACATGTGAACCAACACATGTGGTTGAGATATTGAAACTTATTTCCTTGGTTTGAAATATTTTTTTTCCTTTTTTCCTTTTGAATAGGATTTTATAATTTATTGTTTGGAAAGAAATGTTTAGGTAAATCGGTGAATAACTTTTTACATGAATGATTTATAAGTGAGTGAGTGTTACAGTGGACTAATCTCTTATTCTAAATCAGAATTCATTACAAAAAACACATAATCAAGAAATGTTTTGAGAAACTAAGGAATCCAAGTTCACAATATAAATATTCTCATTTATAAAGTAGTAAATACTAACTCATTTTTATAATGGAATACACTTCATGAATCATTTTCAAATTTAACATTGAAAACATCATCACATAGCTAAGAGATACCTAGATGATTATAATTTAATACATAAACAAAAATTACATTGGAAATTAAAATTTAATTGATGTTACCTATTTGGTTAAGGCCAATTTTTTATTTATTTTTTCATTATCACCAAAAGTGACAATCCCAACATAAATGTTTATTAGATTGTTGAAGCTGGAGTAATCCCTTATCATGTATCTTCAACATCCATTATCCATGTACCATAAGTTCTTATAGGCTCTCTTCTTTCATCATTCCTAGAAAAAATTATTTAACCAATGAAAACCTTAGTAACAAGATTTTCTTTGGTCCAGCAACATTAGTGATAAAAGATTCGGGAACAGATATTGGCTTCATGGGTTTAATATAAACAGCTTATAAGAATTTGGGAAATTAAACATTATTTGTTCCGAGAAAATATATAAAAGTAAAAGTTGTTTCAGCAATGGAAGTTGTAGTAAATTTTTCCAGAATTGAAAAAACATGATTTTCTAGATTTGGATACAATATTAATTTTAACAAGATTTCATTGTCCTAGTTGGTTACCTATTCCATTTATATATTTTGGTCAAACCGATTTACCAATAATTTGTGTCAATGTTTTCGTTCAATTGGTAAAATTTTCTAAATCCAGTTCACATATTCATTTGAAATTTTAAGCTCATTGTTTTCTTTATATAATTGAGAATTTTTTTTCTTTCTCTGTAGTGAGATCAAATTTGACAGAAGAGGTGAGCGCATATTGTTTCTTCAATATATTATTTTTTTCATTTAATTCATTGTATGTGTCTTTAGGAATTTGGTAGTATTAATACATATATTCATTAGTCACATTTTCAAAATCAGATTAATCTCTAGAATAATAAGATTTTGTTATTAGAGACTTAAGGGTTACCTCCTATGTGTTTTTCAAGAAACACATGTTTTCCTTGTCTCCTTTCTCATTCTGAGATGATTTAGACTCAGTAGATGTGGCCTTAATTGCCTTCTTGTATCTTTTAATATGTTCTGTCATATTTTTTCATATACTCTAACTTAGGACAGTCGGTCTTTACATGTACTCTTCTCTTACACTCATAAAAAACTATTTCATTTATATTTTCACTTATTTTCCGGTACTTTTTTCACTTTCCATTAGGGTCATACATTCTTTTGTGGTTGGGATTTCTGAAAAACTTATTATTTATATAGTTATTTTAGCTTTCTAGCTATCTTATCCATTTCATAATCACTATTTGATGATTATTATTCATCACTTAAACTTCTATAATGATTTTGTACCTTCTCAATTTCTTTTTGTTTAGAAGTATTGGTCTTCAAATCCACTTTTTTTCTCTTTAGTCCATCATCATCTTCTTTGTTAACCTTTAGTTTTTCATCTTACATCATTAGTTTACCAATATTCTACTTTAATTAAATCTTTCTGATATAACATGATTCTTTTATTAACCTTGAAGTTCCCCTCCATCTATCTGGTAGACATCTGAGAATTATCAAGGATTGTTCCTCAACATAAACATCCATTCCCAAGTAAATCAATGTATTTACAATCTTATTAAACCTGAGATAATTTTTTGAGAAAGGTCCATCAGGATTCATCATAATGTTATTATATTTATTAGTATATGTGTTTGGTTTCATTTTATTAATATTGGTGGTTCCTTCATGTGAAACAGGTGGAGTATCCTTGATTTCATAGGTTGTTCTAGATGCTGAAATACTATTAAATTATTCATCTCCTAAAGATCAATATATGGAATTTATAGATTTGCGATTATTAATATAACCATCATTATTTGGGTCATCACAAGTATTTCAGGCAATATAAGGTATCTTATATTCATCTACAATTTAAGACCAAATTTCAAAACCCATACATTATAAATTCATTTTCATCTTAATTTTCCATGGGGAATTATTAGTTGCATTGATAAATGGGATTGTGTTGGTAGAATCACCTTCCAATATATCATCCATAATAAATACTAAATAATTTGTTTTTAATGTGATAAAAGTTTATAACTAATATAAATTAAGATATTGTTAAAAAACTAAAATCATAGTTGAAAAGATTTGAAAACATTTAAGATAGAAGATTTAAAACCCATATGATACCAAATACTAGTAGGAGTAGGTTACTAAGTGTGTGTGGGGGGGGTGAATTTTGTTCCTATAAATTTTTTTGTTTTAGAATATTTATTCAGAGTTTCTAATTTTATAAAAAAATAGGATAGTTAACCAATATAACAAATTTTTAATAGCTTTGAATATTCGATTAATTCCTAAAATGGGGGATTGATTCTCCATTACAACATGATAAAAGTTTGATATAACTTTTTAATGTAATTTAAAAATCAAAATAGATATAATCACTCTCTAAAATTAACTATCAATGAAAATTAACATTTTATTTTTTGAAAAAATAATGAAAATAAAAAAACAGAACCTGAACACTATGGATAAAAATAAGAGGTTTGATATGAAGTAGATACCTAATACACTACACTAGGTGATCACGTACCACCATGAAGACTATATTAATAAACTTTATCCACACCCTTTTCTGAGGATCTAAACAGCCAAAAAGACTATCTAGGTCAACAAGACCTCAACCACAATTTTGTGTGGGAATCAAAATAAAACCAGGGCACAGAAAGACCTCTTTTAATGTTCTTTATGGGAGAAAATATTTAGTAAGATAATAGTATTGTGAGGATATTTTTTTCCTCCATCTTAGCACATGAGACAGGATGGTTTTATACTATTGAGACACATTATTCAAGAAATTTAAGAATGTTGATCACAACAGAGAAAAAATAATGATTGAAGGTTTATAATGCTCTGAGGATTATTCGTGAATCTTTTGGACTCCTTGAATATCGTAGAAGAAAAGCTCGTGTCCACTTATAGAAATTGACACCATAAATAGTGTGTCATTTAACCTATGTGTCATGATATCTAGTGGTATGAGAAACTATTTATAAATCCTCTTCACTAGAATTTTTTGCTACAAGGATGTGCATACTCTTTGGTTCATAGTATGTTCTTTATTTTTCATAACTAGAATGATGGGGGTGTATATATTCGGATTGTTCTTCTTGGTCACATCAACTCTATTAATATTATCACATTCAATCTTTAATTTAATCATGACTTGTTTTGGCCTTCTCGGAGCATAATATCCATCACATACAGGTACCGTATAACTTTTAATACTAAATGAAAAGGGTAAAAAAAGATCCTTAATAATATTATTATCATTAAATAACTCAAATATGACCATTTGAAATAATGTTGAATTTAAATGATAAATGAATAAATGAAAATGTCTAGAATAGTGTCATAGGAGCAGTGTCACAGTACCAGTTTCGCAGGAGTGGTGACTGACCCTTTGTCTCTGAATGGTGTCTTGAGAACAGTGTATCATATTTTGAAAATATTTTGGTATGGCGTAATAAGAATGATGTCCGGTACTTTGTAAAAATTATAGAATGATTGAATGGTTTAGTAAGATCGGTGTCTTATACTTTGTGAAAATCCAGCATCAATGTTTTGTCCTTTGTGAAAATTATTAATTGAAAGGAATGGTGTCTCATACTTTACAGAATTTCAAACTTAACAGTGTCACTGCAATTGTGACTCATAATTTATTGATTTTCCAGCCAATCAGTGAGACCAATGACGATGAGTCCACTGACTAGTCACTCATACTTAGTCATATATTTGAAAACTATCTAGTGATGACATACTCAGTAGAATATATCAAGATTACAAATAAACACAATGAAACATATTGAAACATAATTGAACATAATCAAATAATATTAACCATGATTCATGTGAATTAAAACTACATGATTACAATAGGTAATAATTAAAATTTTGAGCATTAGATTTTATAGAATAATTTAAATTATAAATATTTTAATTAATCATATAATTACATATGATTATAATAAATATTCATTTATTTTTTATTCAGGGTAAAATATTTCATATTATTAAATAATTTTTCACATCACATTTTAATAATGGTTGATGATTTGTTGAAAATTATGAATAGAAATGACATATATTTTTTATTATACATTTTTTTGATATTGTTATTATGATGATAAAAATATCAATGTTAGTAAAATATTATTTGGGTAAAACATTTTTTACTTATAAATAATATGAAAAAATTTATTATATACTAGAATTAATAAATTTTTTCAATAGATATATTCTTATTACTAATTATATATTGGTACAAATAATTTTTTATATAGTGACCCACTATAACCATCGAATATTTATAATTGTTTTCTTATTGATATTCATACATTTTTTATTAGTTAGGCTATAATATTTTCCTTTATAAATTTGAACCATTTATTTCATTTTGATATTGTATTACATATTATTTCAGTATTGAAAAAATATTTTATTAATTTTCATATTTGATTAAGGGTTTTTGGTTATTTATTTCATATATGTTCTTATTGAATATTTTAATTGAATATTAATTAATAAAATTGTTTCATATTTTTTATACTTGATCCTATATTCTACTCTAATTCCTTATTGTAAGGAATCAATTTTCTTAAGTGAAACATCAATTAGAGATTCACATTGTTGATGAATTTATATGGTTTCATTATATTTTTAAATCTATATAATTTGAGTATATTAAATTTTCTTCCTATTAAATAATAAAAAACTTCCTATAACCCTAATCATCCCTTATATGAATAACTTTTATTTGGGAACTACTTTCTACCAACCAAATGATGTATAAAATTAAATCTTTGACTGTCCTCAACTCCAAATCATTCAGTCAACACACACACATATATATAAATATCTTATGTCTTAATAGGATTCCATATTCATAGGTTATCTTAAACATCATAATGAATGATGATTTCTATCGTCAAAGTGATGTATTATCATTTAAGCACATGACATGCACTTGCTTGACCGAATCAAGACCATTTATTAATAAACAATGATAAAGTGACCCCGTTGAAAACCTACAATTACTCTCCATGGTATCAATCATAACATTATATAAATTTATTATGTTATTAATATTGTTTTATATATTTTTTATTCCCTTTATAATAATATCATTGTGTATTTTTTTACATGTACATTAAATGAAAAATTTCATTAAAAATACTACAAATATAAAAACTACTATTTTAAAAAATAAAAATTATACTGTATAAATAATTTTTAATATCATTTATATTATGATTAATTAATCTATAAATCTTTGAAATAGTTTTTAAATTTAATTTTTGTTATACAAAATCAATATGTTACTTAATAAATTATTATATTATAATTTTTATTTTTTTCAATTATACTTTAATCACATAAATATATTTATTATTATTTATATAATTACAATTATGAAAATAATATTTATTTAAACATAACAAATATTATTTTAATTTATTTTTAATTTTATATAGGAATTATAATTATTTTTCTATAAATTATTTATAAATTTATTTCTTTAATAATTTCTATTATTGTAATTATAAAATATTATTTTTTACATCATATTACTATAGATTTTATTAAAATTAGACTTTAATAGTATTTAATTATCCATATTTAATTTTCTATATATTATAATAACATTATGTAGAAAATATTTCATAAATGAGAAAATTAGCCAAAGATATATATTAAAAATAAATTAAACTAAACATTAGATATTGTATAATTATAAATTCTCATTACTCCTATACGTTTAAAAAAATTTGAAAATAAATATGGATTACATCTGGATATAACAATAACTGATTAGATGAAATGTAGTTAGAGAACTATGAATCAATGATGGGGCTGGATGAACTATATATTTTTTGGGAAATGATATCTAATTATAATGAAGTAGTTGATGTGTCTATTGTGGGGGGATGTATTATGACTTCAACATAATTTTTGGATTTTTACGTATTCACTAGTATTTCTTCAAAAAAATACAATTTTTATGAACTTTGTGTTATGTATAAAACTAACATTAAAGACATTATAAGGAGGTGTGTCATGAATGAGATGTATAAAATAAATGAACTATTTAATATACTACATATAGATTTCATTTCTAAAATCTCACGAGAGTATGGGATAAACTACTCTGGTGTTCATGAGGTATTTTCAAATGTTTTCAAAATATGTAATTTGCTTTGTTTTATTCATGTATTTTAAGAGAGTTTGGTGTCTAGTAATATTTATAATGAAATTATTAAACCATTACCTTAGGTTTTTATGACATTTTCCTTTTATGGTTATCTATGTCAAATTTCATGTTTTTACACTATGTTTTTTTCATTATTTCTTTTTGTCATAATTTAATTCAATGAACTAGATCATGATGACACTATCAAAATGATAAAATCAATATTAAATATCCTAGAAACACTACTCAAAATACACCCAATGTCAAGAATGACATACCATATTAAAATTTTCAATATATTTACACTTTTATTTTCTATTATCTATCACAAAAATAAAGGTTTAAAATTAACATATGATATATATTTTTGAAACATTTATTAAATTAAAAATCCAATCTCTTTACCTTAAATTTAAAAATAATCATTTAAATGTAATTAAAGATTTAATATAAAAATAATCCTCTTTAGTCTCTATATTTCTGTACTATAACTAGCATGTACATTCATTCACGTGATTTTGGTTATTAGAAAAGGTAAAATGATCCTACTGAAATTAATATTTACAATTCCTAAAATATTATTATTATTATTTTCATTTTTATGGATGGATTTAACTGTATTAAATACAACGAAACATGAATTTTTAAATGAAATTCCATGTAATTTAACTATCGTTTGAATAGAACGTGTAATGATTCCATGGGCCCTACTTTAATCAGTGGTGATCCATTATCTGGTGAAGTTGTAACTGATTTGGTTTGAGTCGAACACTATCCCAGTGCATGGTACTACTATGATACGATTTAATTTAATTGTTTTTGTATTGGTTAATGTCTCCACTATAACCTTGAAGGCTACATCATTTATGGGAAAACCATTTTTCTAAAAAATGTTAACAATAACACAATTTTAGTAAAATTATATTATGTGTTGAAAAATTTTCATGGAGATTATATTTTTTTAGATATATTAATTTGGTTTGTGTTTGTGAAGGTAATCACATTTTCTTGTAACATAATGGTGCCTCAAAGATTATTTAGGATTATAGACATTAAAAATGATTATTGTTTTGAATGAAGAAAAGGAAAAAATTAAAACATTTAAGAGAAATAACGTTTTTGCAGTAATTTTCATTGATTAGTATTTAGTTTTGGACAGGGTTGAATATGATATTTTCAAATGTGACACCTACGAATTATCCCTTTATGACATTAAAAAATCAATAAAAATTGATTAAAAATGAAGGTACATTGATTATGTCAATTCATTAGATATCAGGGATAAAGGATATCCGTTGTACCAGCCAAGTCCTGATTTGAGTGACATTGGTCGCACCAGGGAATGTAACATTATTCATATCTATATCGTGAACAATCAAAATACTCCCATCCTCACCAAAGATCCTGACACTACATTATTAAATAGTTTTAATATTAGAATTTTCAATGAAATTGTCAATGAATAAAATATAATTTACATTTTTCCCTTGATTAGACCAAATTTTACATGATTGATAATCACATCTAATGTGAAATTACAGCTCAAGACACGATTATCAACTATAATATTATTTATTCATTTTCTAGTAAGATATAAGTGTATATGAAAAAATAACAACATTGAAGAATGTAAATTTTAATTTTTCTGTGGAGTCATCGAGTTGTGGGATAGGGGTAGAGGTGATATACCATATAATAATTGGGAATTATTGACCATGAAACTATGAATACGTTTATGATAAATATCCCTGATATAAAAACTATTATCATTTGAGTATTTCATGAAATTTTTATCATTCATCAAATTACACAACAACAATGGAATGTATGATCGTGGTGACTCTACAACACAAACATCTAACAGGGTTAATCCATTGGAGTGATTATAAATCATTGACATTATTTAATCCCCATATCTCACCAATTATAATGATAAATATTTTTATACCATATTATTACCGTAAAGTTAACATATGATTAAAAATAGAAAAAATTGTAGTCACTTATAGTCGATGATAATGTGGTGAATCATGCCTGAAAATTGTAATCACAAAAGAATTATAATCAATATAAAAAACATGAAAAAAATTTCCAAAAAATTTATTAAAATTTATAAAATCGTCCTAAATTTTATAAACACATACGTCATAATAGTTTTAAGAATATTTTAACACTACTATAAAGGTTAAAAAATAATATATTTATCATAGATATTGGTATAAGTGTCTAAAAAATAATAAAAATATATTAAAAATGGAGAAAAACAAGTAAAAAACTAGTATAATGTCAATGAAAAGTGTTATATTCTATTTTTGAGTGGTTCGGACTCTAAAATTTCATTGACTTATTATATTCTAAACAATGAAATGTATAATATATTGATAATCTATATTACAAAGAAAATATTCCATATAATTATCATAGTCAATGTGAATTGTGTGTAATCATGTATAAAAGTTTTTTAACTACTGGTAAAAAAATTATAATGTTAGTGATATGGGTCAGAATCCCTTTTCAAAATGTGTTAAACAACAAAAAAGGACACTGCCAAAATAATTACAGATTACAAAAGTACACATTTAGTGAATGTATAAGATGAAACTTTTTATTGAAACTTGTACACTCTTATTGATAAGAGGAATAAGAACAGATAGTATGTGTCGCATGACAAAACAATTTCATATATTTATCATATACAATGTAAACAAGAATTATAAAATATAAATTTATGTCTAAATATAGTGATCTTCCAAAATAAATATTTATTCACATTGAAAAGGATGTAAACTATCTTTTATTTAAGAAGAAAATTCAGAACTCTCTATACCATTCCATTTTTTGGGGAACCACACTATGATCCATATAAATGTGATGCACAATATCTAATGTATTTTCATGGATTTTCTAAGTCACATACATTAGGGTTCTCATGTGATGATGGCTTAAAAATTATTCTAAAAATGGATAAAGGTAAAAAATGATGTTAATATCAAATTATTGACTGGATTATGAGCAATAAAATGATTAATATCTTATGGAACAAGTACTAGTTATTTCATAAAATACTCTATGGAATCAATAAAATCATTAATGTAAATATTGATACTATCTATATCAGAATAAAAATAGAATAATTGAAATGTTACTATCTAATACATGCACAAATAGGTTGTAATTTATTTACACTAACGTAAGATGTATTATTTTCCTCTTATACTAAATGATACTACAAAAAATATTCAAAGCTAATTGAATGGAGGTTGAAGATCCATCATATTTAGAATAATTGGGAACCCCATTTCAATTAAAGACCGATAATTGTATTCTATATAGAATACTTTTTCAGTGAACGGCAATATTAATCATAAGATTTATGTAATTTCAATCAAAAATAATGGTTTTAACATTTAACCAGATATAGGATACTATTTAGAAAAAAAAACATTAATATATTACATATAAATTTTTTGATAAGATGTAATGAGGTAAGTGATATAAATCTCATTTCTTAGATGATTATTCGTACAATTTTTAATATCATACTAGTTGCAGTATGAAATAAGTAACTATGAATAAAATTTATAAAATTATTTATTAAATGTATGGGATACAAAAACATATTATAAGAAGAAATTATGTAAAATATATAACACTCATATCCTAAATTAGTATTCATAAAATATTAATCATATAACTAGTTATTATATAAAATCTCTAACTAAGAATAGATTGATTCTTTGTAAATCCAATATAAAAGAAATAAACCTGAACAAAAACATCACCAATGTTCATTATCACCCCTAATTTTTATATTAACTCAACCCGTAATGGTAATTTTGGAATTTTAATATATTTAAAACAACCATAAGTAAAAAACTAATATTGTTGAATATATAAATCAAATTAATTTTTATTTTTATTTATTACCCATCTTACAATGACATAAAAAATAGATTTTTGAATATTTTTCATTTTATCCAAGTAAAATGTGTATCATTTTAACTTATTCAAGACAAAAAATCATATATGTTAAGTAGAGAGACACATATTATATAAAAAAGTCTTTATATAAATAAAAAATTATTTTATTAATATATAAAAATTAATATATAAAATAAAAGTATTTAATTTGAAATTTAACACAATGTATACAACTAAAACATCCCATTAAATTTGAAACAGTAATCCCATCAACTATACTCAATGGGTAAAATAGTTTTCTATTAACTTAATGTTTATATTTTTCAAAAAAATATCAAAACCATGTTATTTGTTAATAACATATAAAATTTGGTAATTTAGAATGTATGGGAAAAATTGCTCACTTAGTGTAGTTAAAAATTTGTAAATTAATGTACTATATTTTCATTAAATAGTTTTCATATAATTACAAAACAAAATCTATATTCCCATGTCATATAAATTTCTAAATCAAATAATTAAATTATGTGGTTAATGTAGGAGATGTAGTAATGAATTATTAGTCATATTTTTTTAACTAGTTAATGTCAATTGTGAAAATATATTTAAAGCCTATAAATTAAACAATGAAAAGGTTAGTATTTATTAATTTGTATTAAATATTCATGCATTAAAATAAAAACTATGATAGGTATCCTCAGTAAACAATAGGGTCTTCTATTTGGGGGGGATCCCATTATAGTATAACGACCCATAATTTACATAAATTGTTAATAGTTCAAAATTGAAGCATACTTATTATAACATATAACAAAACCATGAATGGACCGTATAGGTATAGTGTCTTTAGAAACTGGGAAACATAAACAACTGGTTCATAAAGCGTCTACACTGTCTCCCATTTAATTCATCATATCTATAGTCCCTTTTGGCATATCTTACTTAATAACCTTCTTCCTGACCTGGGGAAAGAAAAAATACAAAATGGTGACCTCAAATGCTCAGTAAGGGTAAACAAAGAAAATATCAATCACATCATATTCATAATAACGTAACTTTTGGAAATCTTAACCTGCAAAAGAGAGCATAATTTCATAACATGGGATAAATCATTGTAGTGAAATGGAATCCCAATAATCATAACATAAAACATGAAGCATTGTGGCATACACACATAATCATATAGAATCATTTCTTGTTAGTCAAGACTCATTGCCAAGACTATCTTAGTGGACAAAGTCCATTTCTGAACCGAGATCATTCCTCATTTCAGTCCTGTTTCACTGAACCGGTATAACCTACTGTCCTAGCCATGTCTACCTCATGATATATAAAATCTTTACCCAATTCATTGGAGGGAGATATAGGTCCCACCCATATCATAATGACACCATTCTTATGTGTGCCACAAAATCATAAATCATACATCATTTCATAACACATGTAATAAAAATGGGAATCTTTAAACATTGTGACATCATAAAACAATTCATATAAGATAAAAGAATTCATAAAAATATTTCCATCACAACATAATCAAATCCATGTAATAATAGGGATATAAACATAACCCTTTATTATCTTAGATGGAAAATAATTTTGATAAAACACTTGAACTTCATTCTTGAGGAAAATATCCTTTCTACTTCAAAAACATTTTTCCCTTCTTAACATGTCATACAATTTTAAACTAAAAGAAGTTGATTAAAAATAAACTTGAATACGTGTAAAGGAATATTATTGGAAATTTTGTTTTAAAATTGCATTCATGCCGTATAAGTTAAAAAACATTCTTCACGTACATTTGTCGGAAAAGTCAAAAAAGTACCTCGTATGAAAAAACAACAAAAGATTCCTTTCATATCTTTTACTAAAAACTCAACGAAGGGTAAAACTGGATTTGAACAATTGTAGGTGGATGGAAATAATATTACATATTGAGGAAACATGGATTTGGATGATAAAATACACCCCAGTAAATACCAAAGTATAAACAATCTCGGATAAAAATGAGATTGTGATATTTCCCTTACCATAGGTCCAATTTGCGTCGTAAGTGTCCGAACCTCCTGTATAATGATTCAAATAATGTTATTGAATTATTCCAGATTCATACTTATTGTTATGATATCATATATGATCATATTCTTAGCTTCTTATTAGTAATATTTCATTAATACTTGTTATTCGGGTGTTTATTACTTTTTGTTCTTATGCGTGTTTTGTC
The DNA here is from genome assembly GCA_963277665.1 of Viscum album. NCBI lineage: Eukaryota > Viridiplantae > Streptophyta > Magnoliopsida > Santalales > Viscaceae > Viscum > Viscum album. The sequence continues at coordinate 911,229,856 of OY728134.1, forward strand.
GAATAAATTTTTATTCCTCTCTTTAAGATATAGATACCTCATTTCCAGAATTGTATTAGTGTAATATATATCATATTCATTCATTCAATTCATTTATATAATCATTATGAAATGAAGATCGTGTAGAACGATTCGCATCACATCATGGAGACGGTATTCCGTACGTACGCACGAGTGATGATATCATTCCTATGATCATGAAATTGTATTGGAGTGTATTTATACTATTTCAGAATCAGTATCACTTTAAAATAATCATATATATTCATTAATTTCACCCTTATATCCATCCAAGTAAGGTGGTGGTGGAAAATAGATTACACCATGGCGTGGAGATGATATTCCATACGTACGCACGCGCGGTGATTTTTTTTTCCGTAGGACGGATAGATGGTGAATTAGGGTTGTTTCATACTTATAATTACATATAAGTATGTGAGTGATACTGATGTTATTACATTATAATTAAACAACTAAATAAAAATAAGTGAAAGAAGAAATAAATATGAAAGAATCGGTAACGGACATTATCTATTCTTTGAAGTGCTTCTTTGAGACCTCCTTTTAGGGAACTAAAATAGGTCTTTGAAGAAGACCAGAACCTCTAGGATGTTTCTAGGGAATTGGATAGGAGAAATTGTCAGGGGTTGGCCGAGTATGAAGGCTCAATGTGGTGTGAGAAGAGGAGGAGGAGACGCCCTTTTATAAGTGAGGAGAGGGGCACCTTTGGAATAAATAAAAATATTATTTTATTATAAAGTCAAATTCGGTTTTTAATAGCTCCAAATTGATATATTTCAAAGATAAGGTGGGTAGGGGTAGAAATACTATCATACAATAGAATTTAGACATGTTTAGGTAACAATTTTAACCTTATCATTTAGATTTAACTTTATGTTAGATAATTTAACTTTTACCATGTCTTCTTGTTTTCTTACACTATAATGTTAATAAACATACCATATCAAGCCAAAATAACACCAAGTTGTTTATTATTAATATATATATCCTTATCTAAGTCATTTGTCCTATCCTTAGATTTTTAGGAATTAAATAACAATTAGTAATATAATATTTGTTTTAAAAACTATTTTATGTCAATTTTGACACTATTTAGTAATTGATTTTTGTGAAACTCATAAAAGAATGATTAGTTCGAAAAAAGTAAATTAAATAAATACTAAAATGTCATATTAACCTATAAAATTAGTGGAATTCATAAAAAGTCAAAAATTACATTTATTTGGGTATTTATAACATAAATTATGTCAATATTTCATTAATAAGACAATCATTGTGTCATAAATAAAATAAATTATTTAATATCTAAAAATTATAAATAAAATACCATTATGTAGAAAATATTTTTATATTTCTAATTAATATTTATAGTCGAATTTATCTTATATATAACTACATATTAAAAATGACTTACTTATTAAACATTGATTTTAACTATTTTAACCATTCTTTTAATAAATTAATAATAAATGTCCTAATCTAATCCAAGTGGGCCTAAATGGTCATATGTTATTCCTAATATTGTTTTTGGTCGAATTACACTTGTCCAATAGAATTAAGACATGTGTTAGGGTAATAATAATATCATTTTTACCCTTAATTACCCTATTTAATTTTAACCGTGGTAAAAAAAGTAAAAAGTTACTATTCACCAAAAATTGTTTTCATCTCATTGAACCACATTTTACTTACTAACATCAACCTTTTCTCTCGGATTTTTGAAATTCCACCCACATAAGCGGTAAAATTATGTTTTATGAAAAATTCAGTTTTTTAACTACCACTTAGTGGTTTCACAATTCATCAAAAATTGAAGGTTTTCAGAAAAATACCAAAAATTCACCCTAGGCTAATTTCTATATTCCAAATCCAAAAATGAATCCCATTTTGAAAAATAAAATTTCTAAAATTTCAAAAAGTGGTTATTAATATTCATAATGGCTAGTTTTAATAATATTTTAATAGCATATCGTTGTTTAGTGAAACTCAGTATTGCGTACGATTCAAGCTATTGAGGAAGGTCGCGATTGCGTGTAAAGCAAGCCAAGCAAGTGATGTGTGTAGTGAAAGATTCCTTTGATGATTTATATAACAAAATATTTCTCATAAAAGTCTCGGGTGTTACATTCTACCCCCCTTAAAATGAATTTCGCCCTCGAAATTCGTCAATTTGTAACAAACAGATGAGGATACCTCTCCCTCATCATATCCTCAAGCTCCCATGTAGCTTCTTCTAATTGGTGGTTTCTCCATAAAACATTCACCAAGCGAGTGGTCTTGTTTCGTAAGACTTTTTCGCTACGATCTAGAATCTCTATCAACTATTCTTCATAAGAAAGATCTTTCTCCAGTGGTACAACTTCTGAGCTGAGTACATGTGAAGGATCAGGTATGTACTTTCTCAAGAGAGATACATGGAACACATCGTGAACTTGGGAGAGATTCGGTGGACGATCCAATCAGTAAGCTACCTTCCCAACACGATCCAGTATTTCTAAAGGACCGATATATCTAGGGCTAAACATCCCCTTCTTTCCAAATCTCATGACCCTCTTCCAGGGAGATATTCGTAAGAACACTTTATCACCCACTTCAAACTCTAGGTCTTTTCTTCGGTTGTCGGCATAACTTTTCTATCAACTTTGAGCTGGTCTTATGTGTTGTTGAATAGATCAGACCTTTTCTTCCATCTCATCAACAAGATTAGGTCCTAATAGCTTTCTTTCCCCAACTTCATCCCAGCAAGTGGGAGTCTTTCATTT